>CM060435.1:69143135-70575519 GCA_030545235.1 Helianthus tuberosus | reverse complement strand
CTCAGATAAACAATATCCAGATCAAACGGATGGAAAGATAATGGTAGAAAAGTAGCTTTCATTAACCAGCTCTCCAATTCAGGATCAGAAGAAGAGAGATCACTACGTGTCACCTTAAATTCAGAACACCATTCTCCTTTCTGGTAATCTTTCAAATCCCACATACTAAAACAGTAAAATAAACTCGCATCAGGTGCCACTTGAAAAAACCGAAGCTTTCCTTGACAACCGTCACATAAACGATAAAGCCCATCATGCGTAACCTCACTTTGAACATCCCTGTCAGCTGGAAAAGGGATAAGTCGACAAGATTTGGGATCCTTATAAGGATCAAAAGCAACCATACCCTGATGATTAACAAACCAATGAAGAATCCCATTAAAGCTTAGGGGACCTGCACCGTACCTCGGGAGTATTGGATTAGGACACGGCAACCTATAATCAACCCATTTCCCAGTTTCAGACGTATACATATCTAAACTGAGATAATTTGAGGGTGGCACGTGCGTTTCTACTCTCACAATTCTATAGCTAGTAACTACATTATCTTCATTAACCCTACTCACAAAACCTTCCCAATTGAAAACTGCTTCATCGTGTTTTCTACTCAAGGTAACCCTCTGCCTAGTCACAGGATCACAAACATGGTAAACTTTATCTGAGAATGACCAAATTAAAATCAAACCATTACTCACAGCTAAAACTTTAAAACTGGCAAACAGCTCTAGGTCCCTTGACAAAAAAACTAAAGAGGAATTGTAATTTTCCGGGCGGAATAGGTCAAGAACACCTTGAATTTTCTTCACATAAATGTACCTATACAAGATTCTAAAAGGTAGTAAAGATAATGCTGCATTGGCAGTTAGCATACGTGCGATATAAAACCGCGAAAATGAACGTCGAGCAATAAGGGTCCGCCAGTACTTGCAAACACATTTGAACTTAAAAACTGACTTAAGAGGCAATCTAGAAAGTATTTCATATAGCAATGAATCGAGATCAGGGGCGTTATGAATATCATATGTGGATGTATCATCAGGATGCCCTAGAAATGATGAATCGGAGCTAGGGTTTCCTTCTATGGAACATGTAGGTGCGATGACCTGAGATTGAAAGGGAACTATGTTTTCAGAGTGGATGATAACACGATTTTGGGTCGGAATTTGGTTGTGATCGCCATCGTTGTGGATTTGATTGCATGAATTGAGGTTCGACATTGACGTTTGTTGGAGGTTAGAGCACCGCCAAGCTCAGATGCTGTTTTGAATATGAGTAGACTGGCGTTTTTATAGCATCTTCTTCTTCACTTTTATTAATTCTATACACTGCATCTATACACTTGAGGATTTGACATTAATTTACAAGATCATACTTTTTTACACTTGAGGATTTGACATTAATTTACAAGATCACACTTTTTTAACATTAATATATATCCCTATATTTTAACGGGATACAACGCAATGGCGGATCTAGAAAATCAGTATAGGGCAACATTTCAAAAAAAAAAGTTATAATGGGGAAACGAAATTAAAAAAAACGTCAATTTTTTTCAAAATTCACACCAACGTTGGAGTGATAAGAAGCAACGGGGTTACCCCTTGTTACACTCTATATCCATCCCTAATACAAGGTATAATACTTTTATCATGTTTGATGGCGAGATCAACGTGGTATAATACTTTAATCATATAATATGTGCTCGCGAGATCAATGTGGTATAATACTTTAATCATATAACATGTGCTAGATCGAGCGATCGAAACCACCGATCGCATACTTGTCTCTTGTTTGATGGCGAGATCAATTTGGTGACAATTTCTATAAACTATAAATTTGTTTTAAAATTTATAAAATGAAATAGAAAAATAAGATCTAAATTATAAAAAATTAGTTTATCAAATTAATTTTTATAAGTTTTAACATTTGTTTATTAAACTTATTTTATCTAATTAATTTCTATAAAACTTGTTTATTGTAGGTTTGTGATTTCGGACCGAAACCGTGATTAGTGTGTGATTATGTTCAAGACGGGAGAGATTAGAGACCGATAAAAACTTCATTGTATTAATTCTGTAGTATAACGTTACAAAAAGGCCCGATTACAAGCTAACCGAACAATACCAAAGGAGTATACATCCGGGGAGAGACCAAGTGGTGATCTCTCCCCCAAAGTCTAAAACCTTCATCTAAACTCTCTACTTGCAAATGAACAAGGGGTTGGTATTTTGTCACGGCCCCAGCCCCGGTTTGACCCGGTCAGGAGCCGCGGGACAGGAACCCGTGGTATCCATGATGCGACAGCGGAAGATTTTATATGATCTTTTTAAAACTCAAAATGGTCGATTATTTTATTTCATAATTCGGGATAAACCCCGTAATTTACAATAGAGGAATTTAACTAGGAAATTCCCTGATTTATTAAAACATGTTTATTTATTTTAATTGAGTCACCTCTTCAAGCTGGTTAGTGCTCCGTAGCACGTTTCCTTGATTTACAGCAGGTCGCCTGAAACATGTTTTAAAAATATTTTATCAGCGGTGAAATGCTGGCGAGTTATTCAAATTTGCTAAAACGACACATGGTTATAAATTACAGCATAAGAGCGATTACAATGGCTTCTATCTTATTTTTATCTGGCGCCGTGTCACCTGGTGACGATGGTCATACCACTATTGGGTATTTTCCCAAGTAGTGACGTTTATCACTGTTAGGATTTATTAGCCTAACCCGTGAGAAATTAGTAATGTGCACAATACCCCACTAGCCAGTGATTAAGATAACCACGACTTACTCCCTGTAATTATAACATTTAAAAATGGAGTATTGTAAAATACTTTTGATAAAAAGAGAATAACTCACATTTCATATTTAATACGGGCAGAGTCTAGCCTACTGAGTAGCCTTGTTAACCTAATTTAAATAACAATGCACACGAACTAGGTCAGTAACTAATACATCATTTACGATAACTCACGAGATTAAACCCTCACAATGAATGACAAAGTGCGATACTTAAACATCCATCGAGTTTACGACGAATGACAAAGCATAACCCTAATGTGGGCAGCACTTAAACATCCATTGGATAGTTTCAATCGATCGAACATTGAATCGTAGCAGCGATCGAGTTATTACCCTGTTATCGCGGCAGAATTCGGGCTTATGTGTGTTTTTGGTAGTAATCAAGTGATATCTCGAAGTGTAAAACGAATTTTAACGTCGTTCCAACGCAGAAATCTAAGTCCCAAACTCCTCTATTTATACTGAAAATTTGACACCCTCGCGTGACACGAGGGGTCACGTAGGGGGCGTCGCGTGACGCGAGGGGTACCACCCTATTATAGGGTAGCCCCGTGTGTTTGTAGCTCAGGTGAGTCAGCGGTTTGTCAAAATTCGTTTTTGACAGCAAATTATTAGGATAATCGTAACTAGGGAATACCCCCCCCCCCCCTGAGTTTTAGGGGCCCTGGTCCTGATTCTGATTGTTCTGAAAATTTTAGGGTTTATGCAGAATCACTTGGGGTCTCAATTAGGGTTTCCTATTGGACAATAAATCATAAGAAATAGTAATTTTTAATGAGGGTTGTGACATCCTCCCCACCTTAATAAGAATCTCGTCCTCGAGATTTACTGGAATAAATGAGGATACTTTCGCTTCATTTCCGATTCCAGTTCCCAAGTGTATTCAGATCCTCTTTTTGAATCCCACCTGACTTTGACCAGAACTAGTCGCTTGTGCTTGAGAAACTTGATCTTTCTGTCTTCTATCTGTGGTGGCTTCTCAACAAATTTTAGTTTCTCATTTACCTCTACATCTTGAAGAGGTACTACCAGTGATTCGTCAGATAGACATTTCTTGAGATTGGATACATGAAACACGTCATGTACTCCAGTTAGCTCTTCTGGTAGTTGTAAGCGATAAGCAACTGGTCCTATACGTTGGATCACTGGAAATGGTCCTACGTATCTTAGACTTAGCTTTCCTTTCTTACCGAATCGAACTACTCCTTTCCAAGGAGAAACTTTCAATAGTACTCTGTCTCCAACTTGGAATTCTAACGGCTTATGTCGATTATCTGCATAACTTTTCTGGCAATCTCGAGCCGTCTTTAGTCTTTCCTTGATTTGAGTGATTTTGTCAATAGTCTCTTGTACAATATCTAGACCTGATAATTGACTCTCTCCTATCTCTGCCCAGCAGACTGGAGTTCTGCATTTCCGTCCATACAGTGCTTCGAACGGTGCAGCTTCGATGCTTGCATGATAACTATTGTTATAGGAGAATTCAATTAAAGGTAGGTGGTCGTCCCAGTTTCCACCAAAATCTATTACACATGCCCTAAGCATGTCCTCCAGGGTTTGTATCGTCCTTTCACTTTGTCCGTCTGTTTTAGGATGATATGCAGTGCTCAAATTCAGTTTAGTCCCCATGGCTTCTTGGAAACTTGTCCAAAAGTGCGAAGTGAAACGACTATCTCTATCCGATACAATGGAGAGTGGAACTCCATGTAAGGATACTACTTCATCTACATACAACTTGGCTAACCTTTCCATGCTAAAGGTTTCTTTCATGGGTAGGAAGTGAGTTGATTTGGTTAATCGATCCACAATTACCCAAATCGCATCATTACCTTTTCTGGTTTTTGGGTAACTTGGTAACAAAGTCCATTGTTACGAATTTCCATACAGGCATTTCTAATTGTTGTAGAAGACCTGAAGGTTTCTGGTGTTCTGCCTTAACTTGTGAACAAGTTAGACACTTAGAAACATATCTAGCTATATCCTTTTTCATTCCTATCCACCAGAAATTATTCCTTAAATCTTGGTACATTTTATTGTTACCAGGATGAATGGTTGACGTGCTTGTCGTAGGTACACGCAATCAAATTTAATCCCAATAACAACTATAATATAGTGGTAAGAGGGTATCGAACACAGGGAGTTTGTGGAAAGTATGTCGATTATGTAGCTTTGCACTTAAACTAAGATTAAACTAAAATTGCAGAAATTAAAATTCAAGAGTTGATTGTTTTGATTTTAAGAACTAATATTAACTAATTAAATTGCAAATCAAAGAGTGTTTTTGTAAACAGATTAGGAACAAGCGACCATCCTAGATTTCAGGTTTTAATCCACACTAATGTTTATGCTTAACTAGAAAGAACCACATAGACATGGCTCGTGTTTGATTATCTGTTTGTGATGAAAGAGAACTAAGTACTCGGATTATAAAATGCGAGGTTGTTACTCGATGATCAATTGACAATTATCCAACCCTAATCCCTCCCATGATATCTCGATTTCCAGCGGCACCAAGAACGTATGGTTTAGATTAACATCAAACAATAATCAACAATTTACAAACAAATATCCAAACACCATAATAACTCAAACAAACATTCAAAGTTATTATTCTAGAAATTCAAGCACAAACATAGTGTTTCAAAAGCAAACCTTACATCTAGGATGATCACCAAAAGTTTAGCCACGCATGACTTGGTACATCATCTTCACACAACGATTAATGTTCATACGAATCGAATACACAAACCGAATGTTAGGAATTGTTTAGAACCAAGCAAGAACAAGCAAAATCGCCCCCAATGTCTACCAAAAACGTCCAATGATGAGAATAGGTGAAAAGACACAATAAAACCAACTTAATGATGGCAGTTACACATTTTCTCGCAGCCTCCACCGTAACTTATGGTGCCACCGTAAGTTACGGTGGCCTTCAATTTGTTACGGTAACTAACTACTGAGTTACGGTGGAGATCTTGCCAAAATCGGGTCCACCGTAAATTACGGTGAAACCGTAATTTACGGTGAAAACCTGATTGTTATTCCTTGTTCACGTGATACCTCTGCCAACAATAAAACCCTCAAGTCTGCCGTCCATAAGTCCACGTAATATTGTCAGCCCATGTGTGCCTCTCGAAACTTTCAAGGAAATCTGCTAGCCCATTCACGTGATTGGACCACTATCTCTATTGTTATGATGATGATTCGATGTTATGTTGTTTGCTTCTTCACGTGTGCCGCCCCCCACTATTAATGATAATATTTGTGTTGTTGACTTTAGATGTTTGTATCTTCTCACCAACTCCAAGACCCATGTGCGGCCCAATCAAAAACTCCAAGTCAAGATGGCGGCCCAATCAAAGAAGCCGGCCTAAAGAAACCCCCCAATGCTCCCAAGTTTTAGTGAATTATATAAAAAATTCCTTATGTTTATGTCACTCAAGAATTTAATGTTTTTGATATTGATGGGCAGCCTTCCTCACGTGATGTTGCCTCCATTTGTCGTTTGTATACGTGTGATCAGCTGCTTCCCTTATGTTGCTTTCGATGATGATGAATATGTTGACTTTGATGTTTTGTGAAAAACAAACAACTTTGGTCTTAGTCCACATGTGCATGAAGTCCATTTATAAATGCACCGTAGCCTACGTGTTCCAATTTAACCGAATTAAACGATTTACCTGTAAAACACACGAACACTTGTAGTTATCACATTCATGATACATAACCGTGTAAAATATGGGATATGCACGTATTTAGCTCATTTAAGGGTTGTCCTACGGACCACCCGTCACATCCCCACACTTAACCGTTGCTTGCCCCAAGCAACCCATCAATTCAAGTTCTCAACAAGTGATCAATACAAATCAAGCAAAAACTTGCAATCCTTTTACTAACCCCTTTTTAACACCCAAAACAATGCACCCCTCACTATGTCTCTCCTCTCGATAACAAGTAAGCACTAGCAATATGAGCTAGACACACAAAGACTAACGGGCGGTTGCACAATTATAGGCTTGTACCTAAATCGATCCTTCTCCTAACAAGTGCCAAACATGAATGCAAATCAAATGGACTTTCAAGGCTGTAACGTGGCTAGGTGTATGGGTAGGAAATGGAATATATATGAAGTAACGAAAATTTAACCCGGTCTTTTTATTACACAATGAAACAAACAATAAACATGACATAACTTCTATATAAAAGACAACTCAACATCACTTTTTTTTCTTTTTCATTGCTTTTTTCTTTTTCTTTTTTTTTCATTGCTTTTTTTTTCTCTCTCTTTTTTTTCTTTTTTTTTTAGCATAGAGAAACATTCAACAAAACATATCTAAACACAACTATAACAACTACTAACACTATAAGACCGGGTCAAATTTGGGTAAGTTTTTAAGTAAGTAGCTATGGGTAACAAATGATAGGCTTTTAGGCACAAAATTGGGCAACTAAATGTCCAAACCCCCGCCCCTCTCGCAACCATGCTCATATATATAACTTATGAGGTCCAACCCCCCAAATCCCACACCCATACACACTAAAGACGAGGCTACCTAGATGCCCTTATCCTTTTCGCATTCATGTCTAACTAAGGACTCAAATCGCATTCAAGCACAAGTTCTAATGCACCCCCACCCGTAGCCACTCTCATCAAAGACAATCATTATTTATATACAAACGTGGCTTCAACTCTCACCAAGAATGAAAGGGTATCAAAGGTTGCCGGTGCACCAATTTGGGGTTAATCTAGGGTGTTCAAATTTTCACATCGTTTCGCTTGATTTAAAATTTTCAAAATCTTCAAAAATTCCCCCCATCCCCACACTTGGGATACATTGACCCCAATGTATGGTTTTAGGAGGCTTTGATCACTAAATTCATTCAACATCAACAAAAACTTCTTCACTCAAACCCCAAACTTCTTTTTGGATTTTTCATTTTATAATTTTTTTATGTTTTTCTTCTTTTTAAAACATGACACCACCAACAAGCACCAACCCACATAAAATCACACACTACACCACCCAACCTCCCAACCATAAACAAAACAAACTACTAACTACCAACATTTCAAAGCTAAAGAACACAACAAGACTAAGGAAAGAGTACATTGACTTGGTGAAGTTTTCCACAACAGATGTTGTAGATAATCCGACTTCCTATCACCACCTTCACCCAAATATCCGTACATCTTCCCCACACTTGAATGTCGCCATGGCCCTGAAACATAGAAAGATAAAAACAACAAGATCAATATAAAACCCCGGGTTGCCTCCCGAGCAGCGCTAAGTTTCGAGTCTTCAGCCAGACCGTGCCACCCCCATTTATGGTGGCTCAAAGAATCGGTTCCTATCACCTCCCCCACTGTAGCTTGTCATTGGGCAAAATGCATCCGTCTCATTTTGACTCGGTGGGTAATCAAATACACTCCTACTTGAACCCATATGTGTTTCTTCACGGTCCGGTGGGTGCTTTTTTCTCATTCTTTGAAACACATTTTTCATACAATCACTAGACTCACCACCCTTCCTCTCAATGGACTCATAACTAATCACTCTAGTTTGAACATCAAAGTACAACCTACGGTTCTTTTCGTTCATGGTAATAATCTCGTCTCTACAATTAATTTGAGCATTTGCTGTGTATAGAAACGGTCGACCTAAGATTACCCTTTGTTGTGCTGCCATGTTGGTAGAAGCATAGTCCAGAACTAGAAAATCCACCGGGTATTCAAACTCTCCCAACTGAATCTTAACATTCCTAACCATTCCCCGTGGACGCCTCCAACTTCCATCCGCCAAGCTCACCATGGTGTCTATACCTTCAATTGGACCAAAGTCGTACATATCGTATAGATCGCTTGGTAGCACACTCATGCTTGCCCCGTAGTCCAACAATGCGTGAGGGATTTTTAATTTTCCCACACGGATAGGCACAATTGGCGCATCATACTCTTTATCATTCTCGACTTCGGCATCTTTTTCCAAACCTGCATTCACTTGATACGAAGAAGTTAGCAATGTTTCATTAAATTTAGTATTTGGAACGGTGCTTACCACATTGATGTTAATGCTTTTTGTGTTGTTGGGATTTGTCACCGTGTCACTTGGTAATTGACCTTTTGCTTTCTTCAATATCGCCACGTCACTCGCAAGTTGACCCATTTGAGTGGTCAACGATTGGATGCTTTTGTCACGAACCTCGTCCTTTTGCATCCGAACCTCATCACGTTGGTTCATTCGTTACATTTCACTTTGCATCGCCTTCAACATCTCCATCATCTCATTTCCACCCGAAGAGCTTTGACCCGTTTGATATTGCCTTTGAAATCCTTGGTTTCCTTGGAAATTCGGGTTAGCTTGATTTGAAGGGTTCCCATACCGAAAATTTGGGTGGTTCCTCAACCCGGGGTGGTAAGTATTAGAATTCATGTTGTAGTAGTTTCTACCACCCCCTCCTTGACCTTGACCTTGAACCGCATGAACCTCTTCATATTGCCCTTCCACCATTCCTTGGCAATTTTCAGCCGCATGACCTATTTCATTACACAAAGCACACACATCATAAATTTGGTTAGTAGTTTGAACATTACCATCATCTATTGCGTGCACTTGAGGTCG
The DNA here is from genome assembly GCA_030545235.1 of Helianthus tuberosus. Lineage (NCBI taxonomy): Eukaryota > Viridiplantae > Streptophyta > Magnoliopsida > Asterales > Asteraceae > Helianthus > Helianthus tuberosus. The sequence continues at coordinate 70,566,093 of CM060435.1, read as the reverse complement.
GGCAATGGCCGGTCGCGCTCTCCTTGATGCTTGAGCCTTTCTCTTTGAGGTAATTGCCATATTCTCTAAGAACTCCCAATCATCATTCTCATAATTTGTGCCAAAAGTCCCACCGGTAATGGACATTAAATCTCGAGCATCCTCGGCACTCAACCCCTCGTGGAAGGCATTCATCAACTCCCAAAGTTCAATCCCATGGTGAGGGCAATTCTTTATCATCATATTAAATCGTTCAAATGCCTCATGGAACATCTCACCATGTTGTTATTGGAAGCTCCTCAACCCCTTTCTAGCATCGTTGGTCTTTTGGGCGGTATAGAATTCGTCTAGAAAAATTTGTTGCATCTCCGCCCAAGTAAGATGCTGAAGGCAAAGTATAGAACCACTTCTTTGCCTTGTCCTCCAAAGAAAACTGAAAAAGGACCAACTTGACATCATCGGCCGAAAAACCTTGACTCCCAAAAGTATTGCAAATTGAGTCATAGGCCTCTAAATGGAAATACGGCTCCTCCGTTGCTAGCCCCTTGTACTTCGGCAAACTTTGCAAAGAATTTGTTCTTACTTCAAAGGTTCTCCCTTGGTTGTTGTGAGGGATAACCACCGGTGAAGGGTTTTGAGTAATTATCGGCCTGAAATGTGCTTCTATTCCCCTTGCTTGTTCCCTAAGATGCCTTCTTGGAACACCCAATCGACCCCTTGGACGAATAGGACCCATAGGTCTTGGTATATGCCCTTGTGGTATGAACGGTGGTTGAAATTGTTGTTGTGGCATCGGAGGTTGTTGAATTGGCCTTTGAAATTGTGAATGTACATGTTGTGGCCGAACTTGTTGCAATGGAATAGGGTGTTGCATTGGAGGCCCTTGTGGTCTTGGCCGAATATGTTGCGGTATGAGTTGTTGTTGTTGAAACCCACCAACATTTGACATTCTTTGAGTTTGACCAGGCACATAAGTCAATTCCCCTTGTTCTCCATCACCCTCATAAACATATCCCTCTTCCTCATAACCCTCAAAGTCTTCGTATCCTTCCTCATATCCATCTCCCCCTATACCCGAAGTTTGCCCAAATGGAATGGTCGAGTATTGAAAACCAGACTGGTTTGATGGTCTAAACGTAGAGGTGGTATGGACAATGGTTGTATTTGGTGGTATTGAATAATGGGAAGATGATTGACCGGAAATTGGGAAGAAATGAGTGAGTGGTGGAATCGTAGTAGCTGGGCTAAAGGTAAGACTGGGTTCGACTTGAGTAGTGTTCGGTTGTGTGGTGTTGGTATTGGTTGGTGTAGTATCATGGAGTGGAGTAGGCATTGTGGTGATGTTTGGAATAGTGGTGTTTGGTGATGGTTGTGTGGAAGTAGGTATAAAAGTTGAGGTCGTTTGACCCGTTGTGGGTGGTACTTGTGTTTCGTCCATGATGTTTCTTGGTGTAATGGGTGAAGTAGGTGAACCAATGATTCTGTTTTCGCGTAGTAAAACTGTGTTTTGCCTTAGCGTTCTTTCGATTTCCGGATCAAATGACAATGGTGACGCTTTGTGAGAGCCTCTAGTATGCATGCACCTGTAGAACCTGCACACTAAACACACCAGTGTAAACCCGAAAATAACAAAGCAAAATTAACAAACTGACACACGTTGCGCTCTACTCCCCGGCAACGGCGCCAAAATTTGACGTGCTTGTCGTAGGTACACACAATCAAATTTAATCCCAATAACAACTATAATATAGTGGTAAGAGGGTATCGAACACAGGGAGTTTGTGGAAAGTATGTCGATTATGTAGCTTTGCACTTAAACTAAGATTAAACTAAAATTGCAGAAATTAAAATTCAAGAGTTGATTGTTTTGATTTTAAGAACTAATATTAACTAATTAAATTGCAAATCAAAGAGTGTTTTTGTAAACAGATTAGGAACAAGCGACCATCCTAGATTTCAGGTTTTAATCCACACTAATGTTTATGCTTAACTAGAAAGAACCACATAGACATGGCTCGTGTTTGATTATCTGTTTGTGATGAAAGAGAACTAAGTACTCGGATTATAAAATGCGAGGTTGTTACTCGATGATCAATTGACAATTATCCAACCCTAATCCCTCCCATGATATCTCGATTGCCAGCGGCACCAAGAACGTATGGTTTAGATTAACATCAAACAATAATCAACAATTTACAAACAAATATCCAAACACCATAATAACTTAAACAAACATTCAAAGTTATTATTCTAGAAATTCAAGCACAAACATAGTGTTTCAAAAAGCAAACCTTACATCTAGGATGATCACCAAAAGTTTAGCCACGCATGACTTGGTACATCATCTTCACACAACGATTAATGTTCATACGAATCGAATACACAAACCGAATGTTAGGAATTGTTTAGAACCAAGCAAGAACAAGCAAAATCGCCCCCAATGTCTACCAAAAACGTCCAATGATGAGAATAGGTGAAAAGACACAATAAAACCAACTTAATGATAGCAGTTACACATTTTCTCGCAGCCTCCACCGTAACTTACGGTGCCACCGTAACTTACGGTGGCCTTCAATTTGTTACGGTAACTAACTACTGAGTTACGGTGGAGATCTTGCCAAAATCAGGTCCACCGTAAATTACGGTGAAACCGTAATTTACGGTGAAAACCTGATTGTTATTCCTTGTTCACGTGATACCTCTGCCAACAATAAAACCCTCAAGTCTGCCATCAATAAGTCCACGTAATATTATCAGCCCATGTCTCCAAGCCCATGTGTGCCTCTCGAAACTTTCAAGGAAATCTGCTAGCCCATTCACGTGATTGGACCACTATCTCTATTGTTATGATGATGATTCGATGTTATGTTGTTTGCTTCTTCACATGTGCCGCCCCCCACTATTAATGATAATATTTGTGTTGTTGACTTTAGATGTTTGTATCTTCTCACCAACTCCAAGACCCATGTGCGGCCCAATCAAAAACTCCAAGTCAAGATGGCGACCCAATCAAAGAAGCCGGCCTAAAGAAACCCCCCAATGCTCCCAAGTTTTCGTGAATTATATAAAAAATTCCTTATGTTTATGTCACTCAAGAATTTAATGTTTTTGATATTGATGGGCAGCCTTCCTCACGTGATGTTGCCTCCATTTGTCTTTTGTATACGTGTGATCAGTTGCTTCCCTTATGTTTCTTTCGATGATGATGAATATGTTGACTTTGATGTTTTGTGAAAAACAAACAACTTTGGTCTTAGTCCACATGTGCATGAAGTCCATTTATAAATGCACCGTAGCCTACGTGTTCCAATTTAACCGAATTAAACGATTTACCTGTAAAACACTCGAACACTTGTAGTTATCACATTCATGATACATAACCGTGTAAAATATGGGATATGCACGTATTTAGCTCATTTAAGGGTTGTCCTACGGACCACCCGTCAATGGTATACCTAGATTTATGGGCTTCTTCTAGAATCTTATTTCTTAGCTCTCCCTGCTTAGGTGTTAGTGCAGTTTTCTGTCTGTAACTTGTCTTGTTTAGTTGTATGTTAAACAGTCTTTTGTTATCTAGTCTGTACGTTCCGTCTTGTCTACTTAGTCGGATATCCTCCTATCCTACTTGGTATGACAATTGTCTTTGTATTTGTATCTTAACCTAATGCTAGTGTGCATTATGTTAAGAGGTTGTGTAATCATGCTTGACTGTCCATTCATGACTTAGTATATTCTGTCTTGTTTAGCTTTGATGAAAACACATGTGTTTTCATCAACGAAATCACAAAGGGATTTCGTCCAGACACATGTGATGAAAACACAAGGATCAACGAAATCACAAGGGATTTCGTCCACACATATGTGACGAAATCACTTCTGATTTCGTCCAAAGTGTTTTCGTCCTAAGCTCAGTATATATACTAAATCATGTTTCACAGTTTAGGGCATGAGAGCATAGAGAGAAACTGAGAGTTTATCGTCAAGCATTGTGTGTATGTGTTTGCAGTTTGTTCTCATCCTGTTAATCTAAGTGAATCTTTGATTACCTATTCGTGTTATACTTTTTACATTGTTTGGTTTGCACCGTCACGGGGATTCCGCACCCGCGATAGTGTTCGTGATAAACAAGGATAGGTTACGTATCGGATCCACCGAGAAAAACGGACCTACAAGTGTGAATTCCCCGGTAGTAGCAGTAACAAGCAACAGACAAGGGGGAGTTTGTTAGTGCAGTTTTGTGTCTGTAACTTGTCTTGTTTAGTTGTATGTTAAACAGTCTTTCGTTATCGAGTCTGTACGTTCCGTCTTGTCTACTTAGTCGGATATCCTCCTATCCTACTTGGTATGACAATTGTCTTTGTATTTGTATCTTAACCTAATGCTAGTGTGCATTATGTTAAGAGGTTGTGTAATCATGCTTGACTGTCCATTCATGACTTAGTATATTCTGTCTTGTTTAGCTTTGATGAAAACACATGTGTTTTCATCAACTATAACATCAACGAAATCACAAAGGGATTTCGTCCAGACACATGTGATGAAAACACAAGGATCAACGAAATCACAAGGGATTTCGTCCACACATATGTGACGAAATCACTTCTGATTTCGTCCAAAGTGTTTTCGTCCTAAGCTCAGTATATATACTAAATCATGTTTCACAGTTTAGGGCATGAGAGCATAGAGAGAAACTGAGAGTTTATCGTCAAGCATTGTGTGTATGTGTTTGCAGTTTGTTCTCATCCTGTTAATCTAAGTGAATCTTTGATTACCTGTTCGTGTTATACTTTTTACATTGTTTGGTTTGCACCGTCACGGGGATTCCGCACCCGCGATAGTGTTCGTGATAAACAAGGATAGGTTACGTATCGGATCCACCGAGAAAAACGGACCTACAAGTGTGAATTCCCCGGTAGTAGCAGTAACAAGCAACAGACAAGGGGGAGTTTGTTAGTGCAGTTTTGTGTCTGTAACTTGTCTTGTTTAGTTGTATGTTAAACAGTCTTTCGTTATCGAGTCTGTATGTTCCGTCTTGTCTACTTAGTCGGATATCCTCCTATCCTACTTGGTATGACAATTGTCTTTGTATTTGTATCTTAACCTAATGCTAGTGTGCATTATGTTAAGAGGTTGTGTAATCATGCTTGACTGTCCATTCATGACTTAGTATATTCTGTCTTGTTTAGCTTTGATGAAAACACATGTGTTTTCATCAACTATAACATCAACGAAATCACAAAGGGATTTCGTCCAGACACATGTGATGAAAACACAAGGATCAACGAAATCACAAGGGATTTCGTCCACACATATGTGACGAAATCACTTCTGATTTCGTCCAAAGTGTTTTCGTCCTAAGCTCAGTATATATACTAAATCATGTTTCACAGTTTAGGGCATGAGAGCATAGAGAGAAACTGAGAGTTTATCTTCAAGCATTGTGTGTATGTGTTTGCAGTTTGTTCTCATCCTGTTAATCTAAGTGAATCTTTGATTACCTGTTCGTGTTATACTTTTTACATTGTTTGGTTTGCACCGTCACGGGGATTCCGCACCCGCGATAGTGTTCGTGATAAACAAGGATAGGTTACGTATCGGATCCACCGAGAAAAACGGACCTACATTATGTACCCAAATTCTTTTCTTATGGAATCTCCAAATTCCATCATTTCCTTGCTCTAATTCCTTTATTCTTCCTTTCATTCCTTCAGCATCATCCTTTATTGTTGTTTTTTGAACATCTTTTAGTTGTTCCATTAAATCTAATTGTAGATTTAATCTAAGAGCACGAACTTGCTTTTGCTTTTCATGATACTTACGACTTAAGGCATCTGCAACTACGTTTGCCTTTCCTTGGTGATATTTAATATCACAGTCGTAATCACTTAGGATTTCCGTCCATCTCCTTTGCCTCATGTTTAATTCTTTTTGCCCAAATATATATCTTAAACTTTTATGATTTGTATAGACAGTAAACTTACTTCCGTACAAATAATGTCTCTAAATTTTAAGGGAAAAAATTATGGCTCCTAACTCCAAATCATGAGTCGTATAGTTTTCTTCGTGCTTTTTCAATTGCCTTGATGCATATGCAATTACCTTTTTGCGTTGCATCAGCACACATCCTAATCCTAGCTTTGAAGCATCACAGTATACTTCAAAATCTTCTGTTCCTTCTGGCAAGGCTAAAATTGAAGCACTTGTTAACCTTTGCTTTAAAATCCTAAAAGCTTCTTCTTGTTTAGGTCCCCATTCAAACTTAGCTGCCTTACAGGTTAACTTAGTTAATGGTACAGCTATTTTGGAAAAATCCTTAATAAATCGTCTATAGTATCCAGCTAAACCTAGAAAACTTCTAATCTCCATAGCTGATTGTGGGACTTTCCATTTGGTGATCGCTTTGATCTTAGCAGAATCTACGTGAATACCTTCGTGATTCACCATGTGACCTAAAAATTGCACTTCTTGTAGCCAAAATTCACACTTCGAGAATTTGGCGTAAAGCTTCTCCTTTCTTAACAAGGTTAAGAGTAATTGCAGGTGCTCATAATGTTCCTCCTGACTTTTGGAATAAATGAGTATATCGTCGATGAAGACAATTACAAATTTATCCAAATACGGTTTACATATTCTATTCATCATGTCCATAAATGCTGCAGGAGCATTTGTTAACCCAAAGGGCATGACTGTAAACTCGTAATGACCATACCTAGTTCTGAAAGCAGTTTTAGGTATGTCTTCTTCTTGTACCTTCAATTGATGATATCCTGAGCGTAAATCTATTTTAGAAAAATATCTAGTTCCTTGAAGTTGATCGAATAGATCATCAATCCTAGGTAATGGGTATCGATTCTTAATGGTAATTTTATTTAATTCCCTATAATCGATACACATTCTCATTGACCCATCTTTCTTCTTTACAAACAACGCTGGAGCTCCCCAAGGAGATGAACTAGGTTGTATAAATCCTTTACCTAATAATTCATCTAATTGTTCTAACATTTCGGTGGGTACTAACCGATAGGGTGCCTTGGCTATCGGTGTAGTTCCAGGGATTAGATGAATTCTAAATTCAACTTCCCTATCAGGTGGTAATCCAGGTAGTTCTTCCGGAAAGACATCCGGGTATTCTGATACTACAAGGATTTCTTTAAATTCCTTACCTTTTGTGTTAATGATTACTGAAATCATATACACCATTTCTTGTTTTCTTGCATAACTGGCCAACTTCATTACTGAAATGAATTTCAATGGCTTTCGTGGTTTATCTCCTGTAATCACCACTAATTCTCCAGTAGGTGTATGAATTTCTATGGAATTCTTATCACAAAGAATTCGAGCATGGTTGGCTACTAACCAATCCATTCCTAACACCACATCAAATCCTGCTAAATTCATAGGTAACAGGTTTGCAGAAAATTTATGGCCTAAAAGTTCTATCTTTCCTTCTTGCACAACCTTATCTATTTTAACAGAATTCCCATCTGTCGTTTCGACTGTAAAAATCTGCCTAAGGTTGGTTAAGGGTAAATTAAGTGCTTGGCAGAATGAAGTATTTATAAAACTTTGGTTTGCACCAGAGTCAAATAATACTTTTGCATAAACGTCGTGAACTAGGAACGTACCAGCTATCACATCTGGGATTAGTTCTGCTTCCTGAGTAGTCAATTGGAAGGCTCTTACGTTCTTCTTGGTAGTTCCTTCTGCAGCTTTGGCTTTGTTATCTGCTGGTTTGACCAGTTTTGGGCAATCTGGCCTCAAGTGTCCAGCTTCTCCACAGTTATAGCAAACTGTGGATTTCTTCTTCTGGCAGTCTTCTTCTTGGTGCCCCGGAATTTTGCAAAAATTGCAATATCCCTTGCATCTTTCAAAATGCTTTCTTTTGCAGATATTACAAAATGGAACAGTGGAAGATTGCCCAGTTCCTCTTCTCTTGAAATTATTACGGTTACCCACACGGAATCCCTGGGTAATCTTTTGGGCCACTTCCTTTTTCCGGGTTTCTTCTCTTGTGCGTACCAGTTCGTCAGTCAAAGTGTTAGCTAACTCCACCGCATCATCAATCGTGTGGGGTCTCGCTGCCTTGACAATATTACAGATCTCGCTAATTAAGCCCCAAATGTAGCGAGATATAAGTACCGGTTCTGGTGAAGTCATGGTTGGTACTACTCTAGCATACTCGAAGAATGTCGAAGTATACCCTCGACAATCAATGCCTACCATTTGATGATTTAGGAACTTATTGGTTATTTGTTCCTTTTCGTAGTCGGGACAGAATTTTCTTTCTACAAGACTTTTAAATTCTTCCCAAGTCATGGCATAGGCCACACTCCTTCCTTTGGCTTGAAGTACCGTATTCCACCACTCTAGCGCCCCTTCTTTAAAAAGATGCGACGCATACATGACCTTATCTTCTTCAGCACATTTACTTATCATAATTACTGCTTCGGTTTTCTCCAACCAACGCAGTGCTGCAGTCGCCCCTTCGTTACCTGCAAACTCAGCTGGTTTACAGGAAAGAAACTCTTTGTACGTGCAACCAGGTGTTGCAGCTTTCATTTTCTTAAGGAGTGGAGCTTGTATCCTCTCATTATCGTTATTAATATGGTTGCCGCCTCCGTTTACACTGTTACTAAAATTGTCACCTTGTGTGCGTTTACTAGGAATAACTTGTTGAGTTTCAACAGGTTTCTGAGCAGGAGCCAGGATTACGGGAATAGCATTAGCTATTCCTTGAGCAACGATATTCTCGATATCTTGCATATTTAGAAATTGATCCTCCTGATGTTGCTCAGATTGATTTACTTCATTAATAGGTTCATTACCAGCGTTGGACATCTGGTAATCAATTTATATAAGTGATTAGTATAAATAAGAAACAACCAAATATAACAAACAATTGCACATAATCACATAAACAAAAACAAATATATAGTCAAAATTGTCAATTTCTCGACTTCCATTTTTATATATTATAATATGCTTCCATACACACTGTTATCTTATAAAAGTTTTATTTTTAGGTTATTATACATACTTATATTTTTATTACTATTATTATTATACAAACACAGTGTCACAACCATACTCCCCCTAGTCCGCTGGCCTTTCAGAAATGATGTTCTCTTTCATCGTATTTCCAGGAGATTTGTTCTCCTATCTCCCGAATCTTATTCCCTGCATTCATTAGTTCTTCACCAAAATGGCGAAGTTCTGCTAAGTTTTCATTACTCATTGGTGGGTTTGGTGCAGGTTCTGGGTCGAACTGAGGGAAAAAGGTATAGGGATTATTTAGAAGGTTTTGAAATTGCCAATCGTTGGTCCACCATTCGTCCATTTCTACTTGAGGTTGAGTGTGGATTAAAGGTTCTGGGATGGCTGGTTCTAGATTTATTGGAAGTTGGGTTTCAGCAGGATAAGGATAGAGGTTTGTATTAATAGGCCTAAGGATATCATAGCTTGCCAGTATATGATCTAGTTCTTCCTGCAGTGGCAATTCTTTGGCTTGCTTAGAACTTTCCCCAATTTCCATTTCTACTTGCCTAAAACCATTCTCAATTTCTATCCCTTTTCCTTTATCCATAGGATTTTCTATTTTTTGAATTCTTCTAGTCGCTGGTTTCCTTTTTCGCACACGTCTCCAACCCACAAATCTTCTTCTTTTCTTAGGTTTTGATTTCTCCAAAGGTGGAGCTTGAAATTCCATAGGTTCTTCCACATCGGCGAAGTAACCAGTAAAGTCTTTGGAAACTTCTATTTTCACAGGATAAAGATTGAGATTCTCTAGTGCTTCAGATAATTCATTCATGCTGTTTAGCATTTATGAAGAAACACACAAAATTCTAGGTTAAAATTTCGTAAATTAAATTTTCACAGAATCACAGAATGGAAACGGAAAATTTAATATTAATTATGAATATCTAATAAACCATTTTATTAAAAAAAAAACATTTATTTTTAATACAACTTAAAATTTAAATTATACTAGCGGTTATTTATTATATCAAAGTTTATGACTTGTAGGTAGCATAGGTGCTGGTATTGGTTTGGTGATTTAAATTATAAGTTGGCATTTGCTGCTATAGTGGCTAACATATAAAGATTTGTCCATTTTTCATCTAACTCGTCTTCCCATGGTGGTTTGCTGCCTATTTTCTGGGTTTCATATGACTTCCTTATTTTCTCTTGACTTTTCTTAATAATCAAACTTATTTTATTAGGGGAGAGTTGTTTCCCATATTGTGCCTTACGAACAAATATTCCCTCCTCAATATCTACTAGGTATCTTGAGGAATTTGATTGGGATGAGGATCCCTTATCTTTTGGTGTACTATCTAATTGGCGATAGATGTCTAAAAGTCTTTGTTTACCCATACTGTAACTAACAAGTAGTCAGTAATCACAAAATGGCAATTAGTAAAATTAAGTATTTCTTAAATACTTAATAGGCTTAAATCAGTGGCTCAATCAGTAGCTCTGATACCACCTTTTCCTGTCACGGCCCCAGCCCCGGTTTGACCCGGTCAGGAGCCGCGGGACAGGAACCCGTGGTATCTATGATGCGACAGCGGAAGATTTTATAGGATCTTTTTAAAACTCAAAATGGCCGATTATTTTATTTCATAATTCGGGATAAACCCCATAATTTACAATAGAGGAATTTAACTAGAAAATTCCCTGATTTATTAAAACATGTTTATTTATTTTAACTGAGCCACCTCTTCAAGCTGGTTAATGCTCCATAGCACGTTTCCTTGATTTACAGCATGTCGCCTGAAACATGTTTTAAAAATATTTTATCAGCGGGGAAATGCTGGCGAGTTATTCAAATTTGCTAAAACGACACATGGTTATAAATTACAGCATAAGAGCGATTACAATGGCTTCTATCTTATTTTTATATGGCACCGTGTCACCTGGTGACGATGGTCATACCACTATTGGGTCTTTCCCCAAGTAGTGACGTTTATCACTGTTAGGATTTATTAGCTTAACCCGTGAGAAATTAGTAATGTGCACAATACCCCACTAGCCAGTGATTAAGATAACCACGACTTACTCCCTGTAATTATAACATTTAAAAATGGAGTATTGTAAAATACTTTTGATAAAAAGAGAATAACTCACATTGCAGATTTAATACGGGCCAGTGATTTATTATTACCCTGTTATCGCGGCAGAATTCGGGTTTATGTGTGTTTTTGGTAGTAATCAGGTGATATCTCGAAGTGTAAAATGAATTTTAACGTCGTTCCAACGCAGAAATCTAAGTCCCAAACTCCTCTATTTATACTGAAAATTTGACACCCTCGCGTGACGCGAAGGGTCACATAGGGGGTGTCGCGTGACGCGAGGGGTACCTCCCTATTATAGGGTAGCCCCGTGTGTTTGTAGCTCAGGGGAGTCAGCGGTTTGTCAAAATTCGTTTTTGACAGCAAATTATTAGGATAATCGTAACTAGGGAATACCCCCCCCCCCCCCCAAGTTTTAGGGGCCCTGATCCTGATTCTGATTGTTCTGAAAATTTTAGGGTTTATGCAGAATCACTTGGGGGTCTCAATTAGGGTTTCCTATTGGACAATAAATCATAAGAAATAGTAATTTTTAATGAGGGTTGTTACATATTTATAGCCACACTCACTTGTCTTGCAAACACACACGGTCAAACACATAGCCCTCTCGTTTGACCACTTCAAACGAGCGGGTCAATACACGTTCGTTTGACCGTTTCACTAACTATTACATAATCAGCATAAAATAATTCTAATCTATTCGAACAGCATCGGAAACAAAAACTGCACCAACAAATTCCCCCTTGTCCGTTGCTGTCGAATGCTGAAAATGCAACTACAATCGATCTCCAGTCAAAGTATTTGTTGATGTTATCTTCTCTGTGTTAACAAATTCCCCCTTGACCGATGATCCTGGTAAGTAGTATCTTGACTTGAGTCTTCTTAGCAATACCAAACCCTTGAAGCTTCTCATATAATATTTCCCCCTCAAAGTATGTAGGTCCCGATACAGATCGTCGGACAACTACGAGATCTTGTTTCGGATGCCGGAACATGTGCGGAATCCCTGTTAAGACACAAACCAAGCGAGAGATAAAAACACGACACAAAGATTCAACGTTAAACGGTTGTATATTAATACCGACAGTGTTTAGTTACAGAATGATACAATACGAAATACAACTAAACTCTCTGATGTGCTCTCACAGTTCTCTTTCTCACTCTGTTTTCTGTTCCAAGTCGTGTTTTTATAGCCATCGCAGTCCCACGAAAAACTCAAGTCCCACGAAAGACTCATAGTGATGAAGAACCTTTGGTTCTTCGTATAGCAGGTTCTTCGTCATATATGGTAAAGGGTTCTTCGTCATGTGCATGGTTAAAGGTTCTTCGCATGATCAGGTTCTTCGTGGGCATTTGCATGACCAAGGGTTCTTTGTCGAGGTTTATCAGCAACAGGTCATGCAGCAATATGAAGAAACAAATAGAAGCATAACAAACAGCAGGAAACTGTCTAAACAGAGTGTATATAGAACCGAACCGAGTCGCATCCATATTTAATGTATCAACAAACTCCCCCTTGGACATTGCTCGTGATGGTTCAATCTTCACATTGTCGGATCTTTAAAAGGTCTGCACGTGTCGCAAACAGGGAGTGTATCAACAAACTCCCCCTCGGACGATGCTCGAATCTTTTGATCTTCAATAATTCAGATCCTTTTGGTGTTGATGAGTGGACAGCGGCAATTCGATCATCTTGTTCCTTTGATTTCATCCGTGTCGTGTCTTAATCCAAAGCTTGTCACCGAACACGTTCTCTTCGCCTTTAGCTGGTTCGGATGTCGCATCTACACATACAAGAAAGCTAAACACGTAATGAGAACAACCGCTTGGAATGTAATCAATCTTAGAAAGTTTTCAAACGAAAAATTCACTAAGAATTGACTTCAAACAATATAAACACATGGTACACATGAGACCACCTCTCATTCAAACTACCAACCGACAACAGTTTGAAAATTTTGAAATTGTCCAGTTTTAATCCTTTAACTTTAAAAATATGTCAATTTCGACCATTTATAAAGATGCAATTGTTTTCCGGCTTACAATCAGGATTTTTGGTAGGATAGACTCGAGTTCCAACATCGGTCAATCAAAAATAAACTAGAAGCAAAATCTTTTTAGCTTTTATAAAAATTAGATTAAAACACACCTAAAATCTTTTTGTAATTTTTCAGTTTTTTTTAAATGTAAAGATGGAAAGCAATAAATAAATATATACAGCGATGCAGAAACGGAGAAATGTAAATAAATATTTACAAACAATCTTTTTGCGAGTTTCGAGGGTAAGAGAATCATATCAGTGTACGGTCACACCAAAACGCTCTTGTTGTTCAATTAGTTTTCATTTGGATAAACATCCTATAACGATTATCGGGATTATTGTCCACATAAGCTCAACTTATCAGATGTAATCATGTTTAGGTGATACGTAATGATTTATACTTACCGACCGGTGTTCATCCACACACGACACATTCCCATATCAAGGTATGCACGAGAGTTCATCTTACCGGTGAGTATACCATTTATCATCTGTTTTGACGTATATGAATATGTGAGATACTCACTTATTTTGAATTCAAAACAAGCCCTTTGTGATAGAATCACTTATTGATGAGGAACTTGATTTTCAGATGCATGAGAGCACAGGAGCAAGTCCGTGAACAGGTTAGTACCATCGTACAGACAAAGAGACGAACTTGACTCCCGCCAGAAAGCTGTGATATATTATCACTTATTTTGTTTGGACATGTGATTGTTGATCACTTATTGACGTCGCATGCAATATGTACACGTATGTATGGTATCATGGAAGTTCTAGACTTCGTCTCCGTTATTTTTCGGTAAAAGAAACAACCAAGATACCCAGATGATAAGACAGCATAAAGACCGAATATCTCAGAACCACAACAATCAATCAAACGAAATTTCGGTACCAAGACCATATGCCAATGAATGGTTCCCGCCTTGTCTTCAGTCGATTTAGATTTATATCGCTCTGGACACTTTAAAATGATTATGAGCCTACTGATACGTCGAATATAGAGCTACTTATCGTTTTTTATTTTAAGTTCAAAGAGGTTTCGACAGACCACTGATGTACTATCATTTTCTCTTTTCCTCGCCAGGAAACTCATTTTTGTCTTTCTAATGTTTTTGTCCTTTCGGCGTTTTGCAACGTTTTTGAATTTTTCGGATTTGGATTTACTCTCCCTAAAATTCAAAAAGTAAATTCAAACATTGAAAAACATCTTTTTGGATTTTCTAAGGAAAAATATTCACAAAAACGATTTCCCGATGTCGGTTAACTCATGTTTTACCTCAATGACATTTACCAAAATTAATTTTAATCAGAAATGATTTTATCGAATTTTGGAAAAATGAGTTGGCATGTTGGTACTCGGTGCGGACCATGACAACATTGATGAGTTTCGTATTGAAACAATCACGTGTGAGGTGATATTGGAGATCAACGTATCAGGCCAAAGAGTGTTGTACGAGATGATAATAATTCATAAAGCAGCTTAAATATCAACAAGTGTAAGAGATATTAGAAATTCAAAACCGTATCCTGCAACTGCTTCGTGCATTGCAAGGAATCTGAGTGCTCTCCCAAACTGGATATCCACCCGGTGTGGATTTCAAGGTTGATTTTTCAGCTACTTCAATTAACCGAGAAATCTCTTCACAGCAACAAGATCAGAAACCTCCAGGTCCGGCGATTTCCAACATAGGTTTTGATTCGAGAACTAATTAAACAGAGTATTGGGTATTTGATTTTTGGTTTGACATGATTGTATAATCTGGGTGTTGATCTAAACAGGGTTTTGCTATATTGATGTTTTGATTGAATCTGGTTTGTTTTAATGTTGGTTTAGATGTGCTTTAAATGATGTGGTAAAACTTCTGGGCTTAAGATCTTCATGTCAGTCACTTAAAGGTGTCTGTTGGTGTTTGTTGTTTCCTGTTGAATCAACTGTCATTCAACGAAGAATCATTTTGATGAAGAATCACGAAAAAACCCAAATCTGGGACGAAGAACCCTAAGTGACGAAGAACCCATTCTTTGTTGTCTTTAGTTGACTTTTGGTGACTTAGTTCTTTGTCGGTAATGTGCGACGAAAAACCAGTTCTTAGCCTAAGAGAGGTTCTTCGCCACAATGACAGTTCTTCGTGGTTCATACTTAGAAAAAATTTCATGTTTTACATTTGTGTAACACTTATACAGTATGTATGTATATACATGGTCACTGTTCACAGTATACATGAACATGTATACATTTATGTATTATGCAAGTGTTATGTCATTTTATCTTATTGTGGACGTTTTTCTTGTACAGAATGGCTCCGAAAGAACAGAAACGCACACCTGCAACTAAGAAAACTGATAAAATAGAGGAACAAACAATGTCTGAACCCCGACATAACATGATAGCATATCTGGATCCTGAAGGTAAAATTGCTGAATTTAAGGAGATCACTCATGGTTAAGGGAATCTAGGATCAACAAAGCTATTACACATTCAACGCCGGTTTACAAGTCACTGATTAAAGCTTTCTGGGATACGGCTAAAGTAATTGAAGTTGACGAAAAGGAAATAATTCAAGGGCAGGTTAATCAACTGACTGTGGATGTCTCTTCGGATATTCTCAACACAGTGTTGGAACTTCAAGACGATCTGAGCGCACAATATGCTGTTCCAATTATGTGCACTCGTGGCTGTTTACTTCGGATGAAATGTATTGGTGATATCTTTGCTGGTCAGATAAACAAAGCTTGGTTGTCGATGCGCTACAAGTTCTTATTACATGTTCTAGTTCAATGTCTGAGCAACCGTCGTGATGGTTATGATATGGCGGGCAACGATTTGGTTGGATTGATGGTAGCTTTGGTACTAAACAAACCGTTTAGTATTTCAAAGTTTATCTATGCAAACATGAAGGAAAACCTAAAGAGAACGGGTGCGCGTACTACAGGGAACAAGTTCTGGATGTATCCTAGATTCTTACAGATGATAATGAATGTTCAACATCCGAATCTTCCGAAAGCCGATAATGATATTCTGAAAATAGATGCTATGTCGGAGCATTCTTTAAGGATATTCAAGGGTGTTTCAGCAAAAATATACAAAGAAGATGATCCTCCAAGGAAGATGTTCGGTGCTCTTGATAAGAAAGATTACGTCGTTCCTGCTAATGACAAATGGCGTCACGACGAGAGCCAATCGGACGACGAAGAGCCTAAACTGAAAAAGATGATGGAGGATAAATTTGGAGGTAAGAAGATAAAGATTTTCAGCGATTCTACTAAAAGTGATGATGATGATGATGTTGGTGGTGCTGGTGGAGATGTTGGTGCAACAGCTGGTAGTGCACCTGGTGGTAGTGGTGCTGGAGGTGATGAAGAAGATTCTGATTCAGATGACAATTCGCCAGAACTAGGTTATGAATACTTTTATGATAATCGTGGTGTAAGGCAGGTGAGAAGGATTTGACAGAGGAGGATGTTGATTATGTTCCATCTGATACTGAGGCTGAACGTTTAAAGAAAAAGGAAACTGTTGTTCGAAGGAAGAAAAAGAACAGGAAGTACATCGGCGCCTCATCTGTACAGCCAACCGTGTCACAACATGAATCTGTTCATGAAGCAAAAATCAATCCAGATCTTGGACTCATGGCCGACGAAGCTTCTGCTATGCTATCTTATCCTCCAAGAACAACTGAACCACCTCCTGTGGCTACATCTGCTGCTGAAACTCCAACGGTTACACCACAAGCTGAACCTGCACGCACAATGGCATCTGTTATCCGAGCAACTACATCTCAGCACAGCTCAGAACGCCAAAGCAAAAGGTTTTCTGAAATGCAGCAAGACGAAAAAGTAGATTTCTTATTTTCTCAACTACAAGCTGCTGCAGGTCAGATTAACAGACAATCGGAGTTCATGAACATTACAAAGAGCGATGTATTCAAGCAACAGTTGGAGATCAATACGTTAAAGTCCACTGTTGAATGCCAACATGCAGAAATTGCACATCTAAAGGCTGAGAACGAACGTCTAAAAGCTGCTGATGATATACGAGAACGGAAATTGTTGCAGATGTGTGCAGCTGGTAATATTCGTGGGATTGAAATGAACTAATTGAAAGAAAGAAATAGCGAGGTTCAACGAGCTGCTGATGCACTTAAAGCAAAGCATGATGATTTGAGGGAGTGGTATAATTCCAGAAACACCACACTGACTGAAGGATTCAAAACCATTAAAGATAATGTCGAGCTTTGCACCAAGCGCGTCAACATTTTATGGTCTGAGAGGTGTATGTAACACCTGTGTCATTTCAACCATCAAACAAATGCCCAACCAGTGAAATATTGTATTTCATACTTGGGATTTGTAAAAATATGTGTATCGTTTACACATATCAATTCTTGTTCGATTTCAATCACTATATCGCTTTCTGGAAGGTTATACGCGCACTAATGCGTAAATATAACCAGTTTAATGCAGCAAACACTCCGGAATAGTGAAATAGGCTTAACATACCTTAAATAACCTATACATAACTTAGATATAAGTTTTGGAAGGTTTGGTGTAGTGAAATCAAAGTTAATTCGCTTACAGGGACTAAAGCTGACAAACTGCGAAAGTATGCCAATTTGAACTGTAACAGACATTCCGGAACTTGACCATAAGTTAAACACACCTTAAATATCCTTTACATGGCTTAGAAATAGGCTTTGAGGGGTTCGGTGTGCTAAAATAAACTTTTGGGACATTCAGGGACTAAAAGTGTCAAAAAGTGCACAAGTTTGCATTTTCGCGCATAACTTACATTCTGAATACATCTGGATATCCAAAAATTTATGTAAGCATGACTACATTATATTTAAGTGTTCGCCTTAAGAAAAATCCATTCGTTGCGTCATTTGGATCGTTTTTCGCGCTTATGCGCATTCCGTCGTAATTAAGCGAACATCGCGTTCGTACGACCAAACGAACCATCATCCGGCATATTTTTGAGTATGTTTTGAGTTCCCTATACTTTAACTTCATTTTAGAGCCTTGAAATGAGGTTAACGGGGTTCAAACGCATCGAAAATCGCTTAAACAAGGTGCAGGGACCATTTCTGCAAAATCTGCCAAAACAGGGGCCTAGCGTGACGCGACGGGCCTTAGCGTCACGCGAGCCCCCTTCTGGACCAGATTCCATGTTTTTAACAGCGGGTCCCAGCTGTTTGATTCTCAACCACATATTCTCAATCGTCTAGTCAGCGGATAAGAACCTAATTTCAGCCACCATAAGGTTCCGACAAGTGTACGCCTTGGATCATGGCACGTTTTACAACAAACGATCTTAACGGTTACCCGAAAACTATAAATACCCACCCCCCTTTTGGCTTAAAACCCACAAATCTGATTGAAAAGACTCTAAGTTGGAACCTTCGTTTCATACCTGAGCTATTTTGATCTGGGTTAGCATTCGGGGACCCTTCGTAAGTACTCTTTCGTTCTTTTCCTTATTTTACTGCTTTTCGAGTCAGAAAGTCAAATTTGTTTGACTTTCAGCGTTGACCAGTAATGGTCAATGCGAAGTTCGTTTGAACTTCGCAACGTGAGTGTAATCACGTTGGTTATAGTCCCTTGGGACTATGCCTACTGATTACCACGTTGTCTAGGGTCGTAGGGTAAGCGATCTAATAAATCGCTTATACCTCGAACCCGACCCAGTTTGGTCGATCATTAGGATCCGACCAAATACATTAGGTGACCATAGTAGGTAGGGAATAACCTTCCGAGGTTATACCCTATGGTCACATCGTTTAAGTAGTTGTATGATAGGTAGTTTATATGCCTTAGGTAAATTACCAGAATACCCTTTTCATGTATAATTGGTAATTAAGCATATGTAACCTAAACCTTTGTCACATAACTGATTATGTAATATGTTTAGGCATATAACACTTGTCATAGGGCTAGTTAGGCGGTCCGAACGCGTTTCACGCGAACGACGCGTTAAAGTAGCATAAGCTACCTAAACGGGTCGTAATGGGTCGTAGACACTTAGGTTAAGTTTCATTTAGTATGTAGGCTTTGTAAACCAAAAGACACGAGTCTCTACACTCGTTTGGTTTACAAACCCTAATGCTACCCGATCCTCCGATTTAGGTCCGGTTTATTAATGTAGCTACCTATACTAGGTGTCGTTTGATATCCGCGATCTCTAGCATTGTTTAGTTGTTACTCAAGGACTACTGAGCAATCTCAGGTGAGTACATAGACCCCTCTTTTACTGTTTTCCAAACTGTTTTGGGGTGGAACACATGTGCCTACTTGTTACTTTCATGCTTTCCTGTTTTGACATCATATACTTGCTATGTTCATTAGTACATTATAGTACATGATTTCATTACATTTCATGCTATGTATGCCCATTGTGTGCGTACTTAGTACATTGTTTTACATTACATTTTATGCTATGTATGCCCATTGTGTGCGTACTTAGTACATCGTTCTACATTACATTTCATGCTATGTATGCCCATTGTGTGCGTACTTAGTACATTGTTTTACGTTGCTTTTCTGTTGCATATGCTTATCCAGCATATGAACACATTATACTACATATTGAACCGTTGTAATCATTTGACTGTGATCCGTTGATATCTGTGAACCGTTTGTATCTGTGAACCGTGCGAACCGTATTTGACATAGACATTTCGGCATAGACATTTTAACATGATTGACATTTGATCATGCATTTCCCACAAAACATAACTTTGATTTAAACCAAGTTTTACTTCAATACTTTGTTTTTGTGCATATGGTTTAGTTGAGACATTTCACTTGCCATACATAACATTCTGACATAGACATTTGACATGGATATTTGACATAGACATTTGACATGGATATTTGACATAGACATTTTGACATTGGTCTGGTTTGGTTTGATTAAGTGATTAAGTAACGATGCGTGTGTAATATGATACAAGCATGGTGGATACGCCGCTGGTACTTCCTATATATAAGTGTTTGTATGGTATTACATATCGTAGCGTTATTTGAATCATTTCAGTTTGATACATATGACATTTTATACAAATAACATACTTTTTTCAAGACATTGTTTTACAAACAACCTATCTTATACAAATCCATTTTACTATGGTTATTCATTTAACCATACATTATTCATTTATTGTATACATATCATCTGAACTCATTGTTTTTCAAATGATTTACAAAACAAAGCAAATTACAAGGTTCATGACTAAACATTTTCTCAAACATAAGTCATGGAACCTATTTTCACAAAACCTATGTATCTCACAGGCATTTTTATGCTGACGTACCTATTTTCACATGTGTTTTTCAGGAACTGTTGCATAAGATGGTCAAGATACACATAGGCAGACTTGGGCTTTAGTAACAATAAAAGATGCAAGACTAGTTAATTATGTTGTATTTCTTTGTTTGTTAAGACATTGTATCACTTTTACTTAATAAAACGAAACTTCAATTGCCATGGTTATGAAACAATTAATTCTGTTACAACACTCCCCGACATTTCCGCCACGTTTTGTATGTTCCACGTGGTCGGGGTGTGACAGAAAAGATGGTATCAGAGCCAATGGTTATAGGGAATTAGGTTATTAGTAATGCTTTGACCTAGTCTATAACTTCCTTAGGACCCTAACGCGAGTTTACTTGCGTTTAGTCATAAAACAATACTGTCACCTATCCTTAGGCGACTACCACAACAAGAACATAAATTTCAAAACCGCTTTGAAAACTGATCATCTGTTCTAGGATGATTGATTACAAGGTTTTGAACCATCTGTTATATGGTTTTGAACCCCTTTGAATTTTCAAAAAATCTCGTCAAGGTTTTGGGTTTTAAATAATGTGAACACGTGCAAACTGGAAGGGTGAATGCCTGTATTCTGGGTTTTCTGTCTAGGCAAGCACTTCGTATACATCTCATCAGACGCGAGACCAGTTGTGCTTACCTGGGAATTCTTGGGATGAGTGTTCACTTATAGGCGAGCATGTCTTCGCGATACATTATTTTTGACCTATTTACTTTTCACCAGGGTCGTTTGTTGCTTTGTAGTAACAAACAAATGACCACTATCCTTGCTTTCATCAGATTTGTTTCATCTCATTCTTTTCGTCTAATCCTCTCACTCGTTTCATTTCATGTTTCCTCTTTTAGAATGCCTCCTCGACGCGAAAGCCAGATAGCGACTGCCGAATTGGCAGAAATCATTGCGCAGCAAATGGCTGCTCAATTCCCAAACCTCTTTGCTCAATGGAATCAAGCCAACAACAACAACAACGGTCCATGCAATTTCAAGAGTTTCAACTCGGCTAAACCACTCAAGTTTAGTGGTTCTGAGGGAGCGACTGGGCTTCTTCAATGGTTCGAGAGCATTGAGAATACTTTCCGCCACGTGCAGTGTCCTGACAATCGCAAGGTCGAGTTCTCTTCGAGTGTGTTCCAGAAGAGGGCCCTTACGTGGTGGAACGGGGTGATGAGAGATCGTGGTGCAGAAGTTGCTCTAGCACAGACATGGGCCGAACTTAGGGCTCTCATGATGAAGGAGTTTTGTCCTCGTCACGAGATCAGGGCTTTGGAAAGGGAATTTGATGATCTTAAGCAAGACAGCGGTGAGCATCGAGCCTACACGGACCGTTATGAGGAGTTAAGTCTGTTATGCCCAAACATGGTCACGCCTTTGGATAAGGCGATCGAAAAGTACATTGATGGCCTTCCCGACTCAATACAAGACATTTTGACTGGTAGCAACCCTACTACTGTTAGGCAGGCCATTGAGTTATCTGCAACCTTGACTGAATCGCAGATCAGGAAACGTAAGCTTTTCCGAAAGGGTGACAAGAAACTGGTCGAGGAATCGAAACCAATCGAGGAATCAAAGACCATGGATGAACAGACTGGATCCTCTAAGAAGTCAAAGAAGCGAAAGGCTTCTCAGAACTTCGCCGTGGTCGCTCACAATGATCAAGCCGTCCCCAACCAACCAGCTCAACCCCCTGCCAGGAAACCCTACAAAGGAACTGCACCCATGTGCAACCAATGTGGCCTACATCATCATGCTGGTGTGAAGTGCCGCACATGCCAAGTTTGCGGACTTATAGGTCATACAGCGAGGGTTTGCCCAACAGCAGCAGCACCAAATCAGATTAACAACAATCCTGCTCAAGCTCGTTTCCCACTGGGATCTTGCTACAACTGTGGCGAGATGGGCCATTTTAGTAGAAATTGCCCAAGACTTGCTGATGCAAATCCAGCGCAGGGATGAGTATCTGACCGACAGAAGATAACGCTGTTTAGAAAATAATCGAGCCTTGTGTATTATTTTCTTTTATCACAATCTATGAAACAGTTGTTGTTATTGTTGTTTATAAATAAATCTTTCATTTACATTTCAATATGTTTATGTGGTTGCATGTATAAACATATCCCATACAATACCGACAATCAAGGAACCGCATTCCTTGAAGAACAGACTACTTCCAAATTTCTTCCCTTGTATAATCTCTTGCGTTTCCACGAAAATCCTAAGTACTCGTTTCTTCCAAGAGAAACGATGTACGAGGCGCCAAGTTAATAGCAATCAATAACAAGAAAAAAATAACAATTAAACAATTATGTGGTTATGTGCTTATGTGTTATCCTTTATGTGTCATGTGATCCAATTTATGTTATTCAAATCCTCGTAAAATCTTATCTTTGTGCAAGAGATTCATAGCAGGATACCCAAAGGTACTACTTAAATCCTTAATGGACTTCTACGTTGTAGTTAAAGTCCCTTGGATTATAATGTACTACTTCATAATTAGACCCCTTTAGTGGTCTAGTTAAACAGATTGATCCAAAAATCTGGTTAGGGATATCATGTGATGATATAGCTGAAAGGACTCCTTAGTGGCCTAATTAAGAAGATCCTCGGTTGATCTAATTAAAAGGACCCTATGGTAGTCTAGTCACTCTCATCTCAGGTTTGATATCTTTCCCCACAACATTTCAAAACAAACTGTGCGGACTGTGCAAGGAATTACGTAATTATGGATGCATACATAATTATGGAATTTAGTGCACAGAAATCACAGCAAGTTCTATCATGTATCAAGAGTTAACCCTATTCATTTCCAATTCTGATGAAGCATCCGTTGAGGAAAAATGAACTAGCTATTCATTTTTCACTTCTGAAGAATATCCGTTGAGGAAATGAATATCCGTTGTTTATCTTTTCATTTCCATTCTGAAGAATAACCGTTGAGGAAAATGAATTATCCATTCATTTTCATTCTAAAGAATATCCGTTGAAGAAATGAATATCCGTTGTTTATCTTTTCATTTCCATTCTGAAGAATAACCGTTGAGGAAAATGAATTATCCATTCATTTTCGTTCTAAAGAATATCCGTTGAGGAAATGAATATCCGTTGTGTAAATCCTTCATTTCCAACTCTGAGGAAGCAACCGTTGAAAATAACTCCGTTAGTTCATTTTCGTTTCTGAAGATTTATCCGTTGAGGAAATGAATATCCGTTGTGTAATCCTTCATTTCCAACTCTGAGGAAGCAACCGTTGAAAATGACTCCGTTAGTTCATTTTCGTTTCTGAAGATTTATCCGTTGAGGAAATGAATATCCGTTGTGAAATCCTTCATTTCCAACTCTGAGGAAATAACCGTTGAAAATGACTCCGTTAGTTCATTTTCGTTTCTGAAGATTTATCCGTTGAGGAAATGAATATCCGTTGTGTAATCCTTCATTTCCAACTCTGAGGAAATAACCGTTGAAAATGACTCCGTTAGTTCATTTTCGTTTCTGAAGATTTATCCGTTGAGGAAATGAATATCCGTTGTGTAATCCTTCATTTCCAACTCTGAGGAAATAACCGTTGAAAATGACTCCGTTAGTTCATTTTCGTTTCTGAAGATTTATCCGTTGAGGAAATGAATATCCGTTGATTTTTCTTTCATTTCAAATTCTGAAGAACAAACCGTTGAGGAAAATGACTCTGTTAGTTCATTTTCGTTTCTGAAGATTTATCCGTTGAGGAAATGAATATTTGTTGTGTAATTCTTCATTTCCAACTCTGAGGAAATAACCGTTGAAAATGACTCCGTTAGTTCATTTTCGTTTCTGAAGATTTATCCGTTGAGGAGATGAATATCCGTTGATTTTTCTTTCATTTCAAATTTCTGAAGAACAAACCGTTGATGAAAATGACCCCGTTTGTTCATTTTTCGTTCTGAAGAATATCCGTTGAGAGAAATGAATATCCGTGGATTATTCCTTCATTCCCATTTCTGACAAAGAATCCGTTGAGAAAGAATGAATCATCCACTCATTTTCGCTTCTGAAAAATATCCGTTGAGGAAAATAATCAGATTATGCTACATATCTTTGATGACTATTTAAAACAAAGTCATAGACAGACTCCTACGAATTAATTTCGGGACGAAATTTCCTAAAGTAGGGGAGACTGTAACACCTGTGTCATTTCAACCATCAAACAAATGCCCAACCAGTGAAATATTGTATTTCATACTTGGGATTTGTAAAAATATGTGTATCGTTTACACATATCAATTCTTGTTCGATTTCAATCACTATATCGCTTTCTGGAAGGTTATACGCGCACTAATGCGTAAATATAACCAGTTTAATGCAGCAAACACTCCGGAATAGTGAAATAGGCTTAACATACCTTAAATAACCTATACATAACTTAGATATAAGTTTTGGAAGGTTTGGTGTGGTGAAATCAAAGTTAATTCGCTTACAGGGACTAAAGCTGACAAACTGCGAAAGTATGCCAATTTGAACTGTAACAGACATTCCGGAACTTGACCATAAGTTAAACACACCTTAAATATCCTTTACATGGCTTAGAAATAGGCTTTGAGGGGTTCGGTGTGCTAAAATAAACTTTTGGGACATTCAGGGACTAAAAGTGTCAAAAAGTGCACAAGTTTGCATTTTCGCGCATAACTTACATTCTGAATACATCTGGATATCCAAAAATTTATGTAAGCATGACTACATTATATTTAAGTGTTCGCCTTAAGAAAAATCCATTCGTTGCGTCATTTGGATCGTTTTTCGCGCTTATGCGCATTCCGTCGTAATTAAGCGAACATCGCGTTCGTACGACCAAACGAACCATCATCCGGCATATTTTTGAGTATGTTTTGAGTTCCCTATACTTTAACTTCATTTTAGAGCCTTGAAATGAGGTTAACGGGGTTCAAACGCATCGAAAATCGCTTAAACAAGGTGCAGGGACCATTTCTGCAAAATCTGCCAAAACAGGGGCCTAGCGTGACGCGACGGGCCTTAGCGTCACGCGAGCCCCCTTCTGGACCAGATTCCATGTTTTTAACAGCGGGTCCCAGCTGTTTGATTCTCAACCACATATTCTCAATCGTCTAGTCAGCGGATAAGAACCTAATTTCAGCCACCATAAGGTTCCGACAAGTGTACGCCTTGGATCATGGCACGTTTTACAACAAACGATCTTAACGGTTACCCGAAAACTATAAATACCCACCCCCCTTTTGGCTTAAAACCCACAAATCTGATTGAAAAGACTCTAAGTTGGAACCTTCGTTTCATACCTGAGCTATTTTGATCTGGGTTAGCATTCGGGGACCCTTCGTAAGTACTCTTTCGTTCTTTTCCTTATTTTACTGCTTTTCGAGTCAGAAAGTCAAACTTTGTTTGACTTTCAGCGTTGACCAGTAATGGTCAATGCGAAGTTCGTTTGAACTTCGCAACGTGAGTGTAATCACGTTGGTTATAGTCCCTTGGGACTATGCCTACTGATTACCACGTTGTCTAGGGTCGTAGGGTAAGCGATCTAATAAATCGCTTATACCTCGAACCCGACCCAGTTTGGTCGATCATTAGGATCCGACCAAATACATTAGGTGACCATAGTAGGTAGGGAATAACCTTCCGAGGTTATACCCTATGGTCACATCGTTTAAGTAGTTGTATGATAGGTAGTTTATATGCCTTAGGTAAATTACCAGAATACCCTTTTCATGTATAATTGGTAATTAAGAATATGTAACCTAAACCTTTGTCACATAACTGATTATGTAATATGTTTAGGCATATAACACTTGTCATAGGGCTAGTTAGGCGGTCCGAACGCGTTTCACGCGAACGACGCGTTAAAGTAGCATAAGCTACCTAAACGGGTCGTAATGGGTCGTAGACACTTAGGTTAAGTTTCATTTAGTATGTAGGCTTTGTAAACCAAAAGACACGAGTCTCTACACTCGTTTGGTTTACAAACCCTAATGCTACCCGATCCTCCGATTTAGGTCCGGTTTATTAATGTAGCTACCTATACTAGGTGCCGTTTGATATCCGCGATCTCTAGCATTGTTTAGTTGTTACTCAAGGACTACTGAGCAATCTCAGGTGAGTACATAGACCCCTCTTTTATTGTTTTCCAAACTGTTTTGGGGTGGAACACATGTGCCTACTTGTTACTTTCATGCTTTCCTGTTTTGACATCATATACTTGCTATGTTCATTAGTACATTATAGTACATGATTTCATTACATTTCATGCTATGTATGCCCATTGTGTGCGTACTTAGTACATTGTTTTACATTACATTTTATGCTATGTATGCCCATTGTGTGCGTACTTAGTACATCGTTCTACATTACATTTCATGCTATGTATGCCCATTGTGTGCGTACTTAGTACATTGTTTTACGTTGCTTTTCTGTTGCATATGCTTATCCAGCATATGAACACATTATACTACATATTGAACCGTTGTAATCATTTGACTGTGATCCGTTGATATCTGTGAACCGTTTGTATCTGTAAACCGTGCGAACCGTATTTGACATAGACATTTCGGCATAGACATTTTAACATGATTGACATTTGATCATGCATTTCCCACAAAACATAACTTTGATTTAAACCAAGTTTTACTTCAATACTTTGTTTTTGTGCATATGGTTTAGTTGAGACATTTCACTTGCCATACATAACATTCTGACATAGATATTTGACATGGATATTTGACATAGACATTTGACATGGATATTTGACATAGACATTTTGACATTGGTCTGGTTTGGTTTGATTAAGTGATTAAGTAACGATGCGTGTGTAATATGATACAAGCATGGTGGATACGCCGCTGGTACTTCCTATATATAAGTGTTTGTATGGTATTACATATCGTAGCGTTATTTGAATCATTTCAGTTTGATACATATGACATTTTATACAAATAACATACTTTTTTCAAGACATTGTTTTACAAACAACCTATCTTATACAAATCCATTTTACTATGGTTATTCATTTAACCATACATTATTCATTTATTGTATACATATCATCTGAACTCATTGTTTTTCAAATGATTTACAAAACAAAGCAAATTACAAGGTTCATGACTAAACATTTTCTCAAACATAAGTCATGGAACCTATTTTCACAAAACCTATGTATCTCACAGGCATTTTTATGCTGACGTACCTATTTTCACATGTGTTTTTCAGGAACTGTTGCATAAGATGGTCAAGATACACATAGGCAGACTTGGGCTTTAGTAACAATAAAAGATGCAAGACTAGTTAATTATGTTGTATTTCTTTGTTTGTTAAGACATTGTATCACTTTTACTTAATAAAACGAAACTTCAATTGCCATGGTTATGAAACAATTAATTCTGTTACAACACTCCCCGACATTTCCGCCACGTTTTGTATGTTCCACGTGGTCGGGGTGTGACAGTGTAAACAGCTAGAGATCTTACGCAAACGTGACCAAGACAGAGAAAATCCTGGAAATCCTGACACGTCAGCATCATATCAACAACCAGGGGCTTCTGAGTCTACTCAGATCATGGTTTACAAGCCTCAACTGATCGTGTCTACACAAGGAACCTCCGGTGGTGCTCAAGAAGAGATGAAACCGCTAGAGAGCAGTTATTATGTTGAAAGCTCTTTGGCTAGTAAGGATACGGTTCTTGGATCTGCTGACATTGCACTGCAGGGTGTACATCCACTGTCTGGTGAAGAACTGGAAGAAGGAGAATTAGTTGTTGAATTCTCGAATGATCAGATTTTAGCGCTTAAAGAGATGAAAGTAGTAGAAGATGCTACTATTGATCAGATCCCCAGTGAACCCAAAATAGCAGACTTAGATAATCTTGACGAAATTGTATTTGAAGGTAATGATAGCAAGTCTACTTATGTGCGAGAAGACGGAACCGAGTTTAATACTTTTGATGAAGTTTGGTTAAAAGAGAATTTGGACGATATCGACGAACAGTTGAAGAATCGTGATTCTACAGATAATTCAACTGCCTCGTTCGAATAATGGAGAAAACAATTCCTTTCTAAGGTTGCAAAGCCTACACCTTCTGAAACACAAGTTGATTATTTGAAATACGAGAAAGAAAAGTCGCACGGGAAAATACTCAGCTGGATGTTCGTAAAAGAAATCCATTGCATGGCGGTGAAACGTGAACATGACATTCAGTATTTTAGATCGCTGTTGAGCATTATATCTTTACCGTTCTATGATGTTGCAGCAATAACAAAGATGGAGCTGATTAATCGTTCAAAGTATGAAGGAGCAACGTTGCTTGCTCGCAAGTTAAAGATGGAACAGAGGAGAGGCTGGAAAAATGAGTCATACAAGCCACAATTTCCTATACATCAGCAGATAAAGTATACTTTGGATCCGTCCACCAACACGGCAAGATACAAGCTTGTTTATCAGCCAGCGAAGGTTATGGACAAGATCACACTGATGCCGATGAAACAAAACTTCCTGGAAAATATGGCGTTATGGTGTTATGACTCCAATACGCACGAGGCCGTTATCGTTTTTAAAGGAGATCAAGAAAACTTCCACATGCTCGATCCAATGTGGATAGTTAACATGTCTGTTGCTGATATTAGCAAACTGTTTCATCACGACATATTCTATGAAGACAAGGACGCGTATCAAGCGTTGTTATTTCAACGCGTCGCTTGTTTCTGTTTCTAACGAGGAATTCACACCGGAAGTTCATGCTCAGAAAAACACTGGAGATTGAAGACTCAAAGATCGAAGACCAAGCAACAGACAAATGGGAGTTTATTGGTACATTAATGTGTCTGTAACTTTTTCTTGTTTACGTTGTAATTGTAGGGTCTTTTGTTATCGATTCTGTATTAGTTTCCGTTGAGTCGACCAAGTCGGATATCCTCCTATCTAACTTGGTACGACGTTTGTCTTTGTAATGTATGTTAAACAGTTGCTTTTGTGCAATCAGTTTGTATGTTTGTTTGTCTCTTGTTAACTGTTTGAGACTTAGAACATTTGTTGTCATGCAGCCCTCCCACGAAGAACCCCATTCTTCGTGGGGAATCATCCTCCACAAAGAACCTTCTTCGTCTTATATGGTAAAGGGTTCTTCGTCATGTGCATGGTTAAAGGTTCTTCACATGATCAGGTTCTTCGTGGTCATTTGCATGACCAAGGGTTCTTCATCGAGGTTTATCAGCAACAGGTCATGCAGCAATATGCAGAAACAAACAGAAGCATAACAAACAGCAGGAAACTGTCTAAACAAATTGTATATAGAACGGAACTGAGTCGCGTCCATATTTAATGTATTAACAAAGTACGCGTATCCGTGTTGGGTGTTGTGCAATGTCCTCGCAAAGCTACATTGACCGATCTTCCGCTGATCTTCCAATACTCCAACAGGCATTTGATAAGGGTTCCATTCTTTAAAAACTGCATCAAGTCTTGATCTTGTCATACGAACTCTATTTCATTCAAGCATACTACACTGGTAGATTTTTCTGGTGAATTGTCTTCTGTATACCATCTTTGTGGAATCGACCAAGTAATGCACTTTGATCATCAGCATCAACACTCAGGAAGTCAACTAGACCGAGTATATCATTTGCAAGCTCAACCAGCACGCTTAGTTGAACTACATCCAGATCTCATTATCTCGCCTTTGTGAAGTTGACCACGTACTGCACTACGGATCTTCAGCATCAGTACTCAGGATGTCAGCTTGACCAAGTACATCGTTTGCGAACTCAACGAATTGAATTACACCCAGATCCCTATAAAATCTCATACAGATTCCCCAGGTCTTCAGTGAACAGCGTTTTGAAACTACTGTAGACTTTAGATACTTGTATATTTCCGTGCAAAACCCTTCACGCTGGCTGGAGAATTAATTAAAATCCTCAAATATGTGTCTGTGCAAAACATTCTACGCAGAACCTTTGGTATCACCAGAAAGTCACAAACTCTACCACCTGTGATTGCGTTTAGAAATTTACCGAATAAATTCCAAAACATAGGAAAATTTTTACCCCCCATTTCTTTGGTAAAATCTCTAAACCTTAACAAATTCCCTCTACTGAGCGAAACTGTCGTCAACTTTACTGAACAGATTCTCTCCACTGAGCAGAATCTTTCAAACATTCTCGGTTTTCTAAAAATCACGAAAGCGACTTTCTTCTTTGCATATTCTAGTTGATAATGAAAGTCCCCTAGCCCCGTAGGATCCGACTTGTATCCCCCCAAAGTTCTGCTAACACCTAATCCGAAAACTTCCATCATAGGCATAACTCTTCGACTTTGTGAACTCGTTAGGACCGGTCTTGGCTCTCTAGGTTCCTTCAATCGTTACCAAATGGGAGAATATGACAAAAAAAATAAAATTCTTTCGAGTATTTACGCATACCGATAACAAAACAAATTTTCACATGCGGAAAAATATACCGTTTTTGGCCCATAATAGTCACGCCACCAATTTTGACATTTGCACCGGTAACTGTGACTACCCCACGTTAAAAAAATCATGTTTTCATTATCCTCATCATTTTGCGCGCTCCCGAACCCATACGAATTTGACGTTGACCATGTTAATGTATTTGGTAAAACCAAATGGCCCCACCATTAATTCTTTAGATGACTAAATCATCCCAAGTAAAGAAAAGTCATACCAAATTATGTATCCATTTCCAACGTCTTTGGTATTTCAAAATAAGTGGGCCCAAAAAGAAAATCAATACTTCAAAAATTTAGGAAC
The DNA here is from genome assembly GCA_030545235.1 of Helianthus tuberosus. NCBI lineage: Eukaryota > Viridiplantae > Streptophyta > Magnoliopsida > Asterales > Asteraceae > Helianthus > Helianthus tuberosus. Next base: position 70,534,913 of record CM060435.1, on the reverse strand, counting down.
CATCACTTGAGCCCATAATGTAGTATAGGTTACTAGTGGGCCCCAACCATGGTTGTAAAAATCCCGACTAGTCTCCGATTAGTCGCCGATTAATCACTAATCGGAGGTTCACCGATTAATGGCCGATTTATCGCTAGGCGGTCAATGGCGGTCCTATTCTGGCCAAATTTTGGCCAAACGTTGGCCAAATTTCGACCAAACCTTATAAATTCCTTCCAAATACTTTAAAAAATGGTCAATGGGGGGTTAAAACATGTCTACTTTAAAAAAACTACATATAAAAGTGTGTGTGTATATAGGAAACTAAAAATTACATATAAAAATCTCAATCCGATTAATTCCGATTAATCCCCGTTAATCCCGATTAATCGCTAGTCGGTACCTCACCGCCCGACTAGCGCCTAGCGATTCTTACAACACTGGCCCCAACACATACAAATTCCATTTACTTCATAACATGAATCTGGTCCATTATAGTGCACATGGTTGGGCCCCAAGTAAAATCCAAACCAAAACCTTTTCAAGCAAAAACGTGAATGGCCCAAAAAATATTGTACATGCTACATCATGGCCCAAACTAAAAATATTCAATCTGGCCCATGTGATTTTTCCACTCTAGTCGCATGATTCTTCGATGTGTTGCGGTTCAAAGGTACAAATGTTCTAGGTCTTCGTCACTTCCTACGAACAACGTGTACAAATGTTCATAAACCTGTTGTTGTTACAGACCAGGAGCACCCCGTAACCAACTGATTCTTCGTCACAACATTGTACACGGTTTTTCTGGACTTCCTATGAACAATCTAGGTCGACGAACAATTGTTTGGGCCGACGAAGACTCACGAACAATAAGTCTATGAAGAATGATTGATTCTGGTGTGAAATAAGTCAACGAAGACTCAGGAATGTTTGACATTCGATGAACTCTTACGAACATTCAAGGGGTCGATGAAGCCAACGAACAATCATGGGGTCGACGAAGCCAACGAACAATCAGGGGGTGGGATTCTTCGCAGGGGGATTCTTCGTCAAAAGGTTAGTCTTCGGCGCACATGGTTCGTCATCTACCATTCTTCGTTGGATGAAGAGTAATTCTTCGCCTACCATTCTTCGTCTGTCATGGATTCTTCATGGATGCAAATATGAAGATTTCTTCAACAGCCGCCACGCCACACCTCCTCAAGAAAACAGCTAACTGTTCGCTTGAAGACCTGATGAAAAACCTTCAAATGATGATGAAAAACTTGATTTTCTGGTGTGAAACAGCAAACCCAACCCTTTTGTACAGTCCGATTCGTCTCAGACCCGTACATATAGTTCCAAATCTGGGTTTTTCTTCTTTACACCATTTTCACATCTTGAACAAAAATCATGAAAATCACTGATTTAGAGCACATGTGACTTAGCAAATTGTTAGATTCACTAACTCGGGTACCATGGCTCTGATACCAATTGTAGGTTTGTGATTTCAGACCGAAACTGTGATTAGTGTGTGATTATGTTCAAGACGGGAGAGATTAGAGACTGATAAAAACTTCCTTGTATTAATTCGGTAGTATAACGTTACAAAGCGGCCCGATTACAAGCTAATCGAACAATACCAAAGGAGTATACATCCGAGGAGAGACCAAGTGGTGAACTCTCCCCCAAAGTCTAAAACCTTCATCTAAACTCTCTACTTGCAAATGAACAAGGGGTTGGTATTTATAGCCACACCCACTTGTCTTGCAAACACACACGGTCAAACACATAGCCCTCTCGTTTGACCACTTCAAACGAGCGGGTCAACACACATTCGTTTGACCGTTTCACTAACTATTACATAATCAGTATAAAAGAATTCTAATCTATTCGAACATCATCGGACACAAAAAACTGCACCAACATTTATCTACAACAACAACAACCATACCCAGTAAATCCCACAAATTGCAAAGCTACTTATAGGGTCTGGGGTGGGTGGGATGTAAACAGACCTTGCCTCTATCCCTAGGGATAGAGAGGCTGCTTCCAGAGAGCATACCAACATACCAAGTCAAAGAAAATAGAAAAAAGAAGTCACCAATACCAAGAAAGTGATCAGAGTGACACAATATAATGTAAATCATGTATAATAGCATACAACATCATTTGGGCATAAATACAAGAAGGCAATCACCGGTAAAATCACTTAAAGAATAAGAAAAATCTACGTCCCTAAAATGCACCTAAGACCTTACTGCAATATCCTCTAGAAGTTCTTAACCCTATTCCTACGCCTCCACGAAGTCCTATCTTGGACCATGTCCTCAGAGAGATGCAACTCTATTAAATCATGCCTAATCTGCTCATCCCATGTCAGTTTAAGTCTGCCTCTTCCTCTCCTCTCCTTCACAGTAAGAGTTTCCACTACTCTAATTGGTGTCGTCGTTTGCCTCCACTTCACATGCCCAAACCATCTCAATCTCCCCTCCTTAATCTTTTCCGATATACTAATCACTCCTAATCTTTCCCTAAAAACTTCATTTCTTATCCGATCTAACCTCGTGTGTCCACACATCCACCTCAGCATCCTCATCTTTGCTACCTCCATCTTGCGCGCTTGTGTTTTCTTGATAGCCCAACAGTCTGTTCCATATAGCATAGCGGGCCTAACTGCTACCCTGTAAAATTTCCCCTTTAGTTTAGTTGGAAACCTCCTATTGCACAATACCCCACTGGTTGCCCTCCATCTACACTAGCCAGCCTGTATGCGATGGGTTACATTGCTATCTATGTCACCATCTCTTTGTACAAACAACCCCAAATACTTAAATTTAGTTGCTTGCGGGACTAATTGATCCTCTATGGTGATTTGGGTGTCATCGTCATCGGCTACACCACTGAAATCACAATGTAGATGCTCAGTCTTAGATTGACTAATCCTTAGGCCCTTGCCCTCTAGAGCTACTCGCCACTCATCTACCCTCGGGTTCAGGCATTGTTTAGTCTCTGCAATCAATACAATATCGTCTGCAAAAAGCATACATCATGGAACTGTCTCCTGAATCAACTTAGACAACTTTTACTTATTAAACTTATATTTATTTAAATATCTAATTAATTATTTTTCAATTTAACCTAAACAAATAATTAAATGACACTTATATATTGTTTATAAACATTTAACCAATCATTTGTATTTTTTATCCAACACATTTAACCTTTCATAATAAAATTTGTGAATTAATTATGCTATACCTCATTTTCACAATACGTAAAGGGAATTGGCCCGTATGAAAATTTGTGAACACTTTTCATTAACCTTTTCTTCTCTAAACAAGTTCCTTTACATTTTTACACTTAGAAAGCATGTATAATTTCTTTACATTGGTGATTTAATCACCTTGTGTCACCTTGGATTGCACTAGGAATCCTTAAACCACTTGCACTAAATTTGAAAATGGAAGATAGGTGAAAGTGGGGTGTGGTCGTTGATATGTGATTGAAAACCTGTTGTTTAATCGTATTAGAATTTGTGTTTTTCCATGAATTTGAGTTTCGAGTGGCCTACTTTGATGTGATTTGTGTTTTACAAGTCTAACGAGGTTTCAGGGGCATTTTGGGGACTTTACTATCACAACCCCCGTCCCCCTGATACAAACCCGGGAACGGGCGGCCGCGAGCCAGTTTCGATGGTATCGGTGTTATTGATTTGGCAGCAGAAATTACATCAGGACCGTAGTTAGGAAATATTTTATCAGTGTAAAACACCATATTTTATATAATTAAACATATTGGGATAAAACCCAAGTTTTCATTACAGACTGATTTATAGAAATAAATCCCATTTTATTGTAATAAACGCCTTCTTTTATTTAGGTAACTTTTATAGCCACTTTTCCAAGCCTTCAGTGCTCTCCAGCTGGCTTCTAATTGGCTTTCACATTGTGTTACCTGAAACGCGTTTAAAAACATTTTGTCAGTGGGAAATACTGGTGAATGAATCCCAGTTCAATCAAGGAAAGTTTTATTAATTTAAACAGTATTGAGGGCGATTACAATGTTTATATCTACCCAATTACGCATTCAGTACTGTCAATCCTGACTGGTGGGTCATATTACACATTGGCTAACTCTTCGTCCAATGGTAACGTTACTCACATTTTGTATACAAAACCCCAACATACCGGCAGTAATTGTAGAATTACAAAGACTCAATCACTGCTAAATTGCATTGTAAAATATTTAAGGTTTTGTAAAAACTGTTTACAAAAAGGAGATTAGTCACATTGTTGTCTTAGATTATTCATAAGGATTTCCTGGTAATAATCTATAAATTACACAAATGCTCGCGTGTTAGTATAATAACCCATTTTAACATTAGCAATACCCTCCCCGAGACGGCATTCCAACGACTACGTCGGGCAGAACCACGACAGCCGTTACGGATCACTAGATCAATCGGGCAGAGTATCTAATACGTATCCAGTGGTTATAATACTTACAACGGAGTAGAACTTCATTATTTAGGGGGTATTATACCCGTGTATAGTGCACACTATGTGAAATTGAGAGAAAGAAAGAAAGATTTAGGCGACGGAAACTGAAATCCCAAGGCCTCCTTATATAGGGCCTGATTCTGGTCCTCTAGCGGCCCGCATAAAGTGAAGCAAGGGGCTACGCGGCCCGCGTCAACATCGGTCAACGCTGTAGCTTAGCTGGGTCATCAGGTAGGCTCGCCGGGTGTTGGGCCACGTGGCGGCCCAAGGTCGTGCCACCTTTAACCCTGTCGCGGCCCGCGTAAGGTTGAGGTGTGGCTTACGCTGCCCGCCTCAACTTAAAATTTTGATTTTTGATTTATTTTTAATGGCATAATGGATTTTGGGCTCGGTTTTCACATACGGGGTGCTTTTAGGGACATATTGGGATATTTTAATTATTTTTAGGGTGTCGGAAAATATTACGAAGGTGTCGGTTTAGGGTTGTTATATCCTCCCCACCTTGTTTTAGAGCTCGTTCTCGAGATCTACTGGAACAAGTGCGGATATTTCCTTTGCATTTCTGATTCAAGCTCCCATGTATACTCTGGTCCTCTTTTGGAGTCCCACTTTACTTTGACCAGAACTAATCTCTTATGCTTGAGATTTTTAACTTTCCTGTCTTCAATTTGTAGAGGCCTTTCTACAAATTTAAGTTGTTTATTTACCTCTATATCCTTAAGAGGCACTACAAGTGATTCATCAGCTAGGCATTTCTTGATATTAGGTACATGAAATACATCATGTATTCCTGCCATTTCCTCTGGCAGTTGTAGCTGATAAGCTACAGGTCCTATTCTTCTAATAATCTCAAAAGGTCCAACATACCTGGGACGTAGCTTTCCCCGTTTAATGAATCTTACTATTCCTTTCCAAGGAGAGACTTTTAACAATACTTTTTCTCCTACTTGAAATTCCAACGGTTTACGTCGGTTATCAGCGTAGCTCTTCAGTCGATCACGTGCTGCTTTCAGTCGTTCCTTGACTTGAATGATCTTGTCGGTCGTTTCCTGCACTATCTCAGGTCCAGATAGTTGCTTTTCCCCAATTTCTGCCAAACAGACTGGGGTTCTGCACTTTCGTCCATAGAGTGCTTCGAATGGTGCAGCATTGATACTTGTGTGATAACTGTTATTATAAGAAAATTCTATTAAAGGTAAGTGATCATCCCAATTACCTCCGAAATCAATTACACAAGCTCTAAGCATGTCTTCCAGTGTCTGAATTGTCCTTTCGCTCTGTCAGTCCGTTTGGGGATGGTAAGTTGTGCTTAGATTTAGCTTGGTTCCCATTGCTTTTTGGAAACTTGTCCAAAAATGAGAGGTAAAACGGTTATCCCTATCAGAAACAATTGATAAAGGAATTCCATGTAATGAAACAATTTCATTTACATACAATTTAGCTAACTGTTCCATACGGAAAGTTTCCTTCATTGGTAGGAAATGAGCTGACTTAGTTAGCCTATCTACAATCACCCAGATTGTATCATTACCTTTTCTTGTTTTGGGTAATTTGGTAACAAAATCCATTGTTATCAATTCCCATTTCCACACAGGCATCTCCAATTGTTGCAGGAAACCTGAGGGTTTCTGGTGTTCAGCTTTGACTTGTGAACAAGTTAAACATTTAGAAACATAAGCTGCTATATCTTTTTTCATTCCTATCCACCAGAAATTTTTCCTTAAATCCTGGTACATTTTGTCACTTCTTGGATGCATCGTATACTTAGACTTATGTGCTTCCTCTAATATACGGTGACGTAGGTTTCCTAATTTAGGTATCCACATTCTCTTTTTATGGAATCTCCAAATTCCATCCATTCCTTGTTCTAATTCTTTAATCATTCCTTTTAATTTTTCAGTATCATCCTTGATTACTGATTCTTGTGCTTTTCTAATCTGATCATTTAAATCTACTTGTAGATTTAATTTGAGAGAACGTACCCTTTTTGGCTTTTCATGATACTTTCAACTTAAAGCATCAGCCACTACATTGGCTTTCCCTGCATGATACTGGATATCACAATCATAGTCACTAAATATCTCCATCCAGCGTCTTTGTCTCATATTCAACTTTTTTTGTCCAAAAACATACCTTAAACTCATATGATCAGTGAATATGGTAAACTTACTACCATAAAGGTAATGTCTCCAAATCTTAAGGGCAAAAATTATGGCTCCTAGTTCTAGATCATGGGTTGAATAATTCTCTTCATTATTCTTAAGTTGTCTAGATGCGTAAGCTATAACCTTTTGACGTTGCATCAACACACATCCATAGCCTAACTTAGAAGCATCACAATAGACTACAAAGTCTTTAGTTCCATCTGGTAATGCTAGTATGGGTGCATGGGTTAATCTTTGCTTAAGGGTTCTAAAGGATTCTTCTTGTTTTGGTCTCCATTCATACTTAATGATTTTACAGGTTAACTTGGTTAAGGGAATGGCTATTCTAGAAAAATCTTGAATAAATCTTCTATAATAACCGGCCAATCCTAAGAAACTTCTAACCTCCATTGGCGATTCAGGGGTTTTCCATCTGGTAATTGCCTCGATCTTTGTTGGATCCACATGAATTCCTTCATGATCGACTAAGTGTCCAAGAAATTGTACCTGCTCTAATCAAAACTCGCACTTGGAAAACTTAGCGTAAAGATTTTCCTTTCTTAATAGACTTAAAAGTAAGTGTAAATGCTTTGCATGCTCTTCTTTATTCTTAGAGTAAATTAGAATATCATCTATGAAGACAATTATGAATTTATCCAAATATGGCTTACATATTCAGTTCATCATGTCCATAAATGAGGCTGGGGCATTGGTTAAACCAAATGGCATGACAGTAAATTCATAATGACCATACATTGTTCTAAATGCGGTTTTAGGAATGTCATCTTCCTGTACCTTTAATTGATGATATCCTGATCTTAAATCGATTTTAGAGAAAAATCGAGCTCCTTGCAGTTGATCGAATAGATCATCGATTCTTGGTAATGGGTACCGACTCTTAATCATGACCTTGTTCAATTCACGGTAGTCAATACACATACGCATTGATCTGTCCTTCTTTTTGACAAACAAAATCGGTGTTCCCCATGGCGATGAGCTTGGCTGTATAAATCCTTTCTCCAATAATTCGTCTAATTGTTTCTTCAATTCCTGCATTTCGGCGAGTGCCAAACGATAAGGTGCTTTGGCAATTGGTGTTGTTCCTGGTAGCAGATGGATTCTGAATTCAACTTCTCTATCGGGCGGTAGTCCTGGCAATTCTTCTGGAAATACATCTGAAAACTGAGATACTACTGGAATGTCTTTTAGATCCTTTCCTTTAGTGTTAGTGATTATAGAAATCAAATACACTATAGATCCTTTTCATATATAACTTGCAGTTTTCATCACAGAGATGAATTTAGTGGATCTAGATGGTTTATCTCCTTTAATTGTGATCTTTTCACCCCTTGGTGAATTTACTTGGATTGACTTTTGATCACATAAAATACTGGCTTTATTGACTATTAACCAATCTATTCCTAACACAACATCAAATCCTGCCAGATTCATTGGGTAAAGGTTTGCAATAAATTTTTGATTAAAAATTTCTATTCTTGCTCCCTGCAAGATTTCAGAAATCCTAATGGTTTCTCCATTTGCTGTCTCTACTAGACATTCTTGTGGTAGTTTAGTTAATGATTGATTTAAAAGTTTGCAAAATGAAGTATTGATAAAACTTTGGTTTGCACCCGAGTCAAATAATACTTTAGCAAAAATATTATTAACTAAAAACGTACCAGCTATGGCATCCGGAATTATCTTGGCTTCATCTGCAGTTAGAACAAATGCTCTAGCATTTTTAGTGTTCTTGTTGTTCGCAGCTGGAGCTAATTTCGGACAGTTTGGCTTGATATGACCTTGCTCTCCACAGTTGCAGTATATCCTATTATTAGCTTTTCTCCTGCAGTCTTCTTCCTTATGTCCTGATATTTTGCAGAAATTGCAATATATGGAGCATCTTCCAGAATGTTTCCTTATGCAATACTTGCAGTAGGTTGCAGATGTAGAACCTACATTTCTCCCACGGTTGGAATTTCCGGAACGGAATTCTTGAGTAAGTCTTTGGGTTAGGTTTCTCCTCTGATCTTCTTCTCTAGTACGGATTAATTCATCTGTCAAGGTATTTGCTAGTTCTACAGCTTCTTCTATGATTTTAGGTCTAGCTACCTTGACTACATGCCTAATTTCCCTTATTAATCCCCAGATATATCGGGAGATTAATACCGGTTCAGGTGATGCAAGGGTCGGTACTATTCTAGCATATTCAAAGAATGTAGTAGTATACCCCTTACTATCTACCCCGGTCATTCTAAGGTTCCGAAACTTATTTGCTATCTGCTCCTTTTCATTGGGAGGGCAGAATTTCCTTTCTACCATATTTTTAAACTCCTCCCATTCCATGTTGTATACCCTATCACTTCCTCTTGACTGGAGGATAGTGTTCCACCATTCTAGGGCTGAATTCTTAAACAGATTAGAAACAAACATTATCTTGTCTTCTTCAACACACTTGCTTATTTTTAGAACAGCCTCAGTTTTCTCTATCCAGCGTAGAGCTGCAATGGGTCCTTCATTGCCCGAGAATTCTATTGGTTTGCAGGACCAGAATTCTTTGTAAGAACAACCATATGGCATGGTTCTTCTTCTTTTGGGAATGGGCACCTGAAGTACGGGTCCATTGTTCACGCTGTGTTCTGGTTCAATTGGTCGCTTACTGCTATGCTTACTTTTATTATCCGCTTCCTTAACAGTTTGGATAATAAATGGCATCGCATCTACGATTCCTTGTGCCACTATGTGTTGGATGGCACTATTATCCACTTGATTTCCATTGTTATTGTTGTTTGGATTCTCGTTATTCAGATTATCATTATTCGAGTTGTTGTCGTTCTGGATATTATCATTCTGGTTTTCCTGATTCACTTCGTTGTCCATCTGAATTTTAAACATTTACCACATATTAATATCATCAATAATATTTGAATATAGCCAATCACATGACACGCACTTTGGTCAAAAGCGTCGAGCATTGCGACTTTACTCTATTTTTATACTATGCGTCTATTACACACTAGTACTGAAATAAAAATTACAATACCAACTGAAATTTAAAGTTACACTACTAATAATAGGCATCTGTAGTTTTTTTTTTACACATACACACATATTTTATTATTATATTATATTATTATTACTACCGTTTCCACCATCACATTCATGGATATGGATTCATCCAGAAATCCATATTGCGCTCATCGTATTTCCATACGAGACGCTCTCCCACCTGTCGCATTCTCTCACTGCTTTCTAAAATTTCCTCACCAAAAGTCCTAAGTTCTTGTATGTTTTCTGCACTCATTGGAGGTGCAGGTTCTAGGACTGGGTTCAGAATCTGTGGTACGGGTTCCTTGTACGGAGGTACAGGGGCCTGGTATGGGTAAGGATCCTCTAAAATCTCCCTGATGTATGCATCGTTATCGTAATAGGGATCTGAGGATCTAACCCTGGATAGGCTCCTAGGTTTTGCATTGGCATGTCTTCTTGCATGTGGTAACATGGCACATAATCCCTATTATTGTCCCACCATGGGTCGTAATTTGGGTCTAAGGGATTTGGTGCTGGTACCCTAGGTATTTCTTCCGGATTGAAATCATGCATTTCTACTTGATTTTCCGGGTTTTCTATCTCCATCGGTTGATCAGGAATTGGTGGTTGTGGTTGGGGTGCTAACATTTGCTCCAGGTTAGGGTCAGCTGCAGTGGTTGCTAAGATATGGATATTGGCTATTCCCCTATTAAGCATATCCTGGGCATATGCATTAGTTTCTCTTTTAGCTGCGGCTAGTGCTCTCTGCTCTTGTAACTTTTTCATACGCTTTCTACGCTTGTGTGCTCCCCTACTGAACCATCCCCTCTTTTTCTGAGGAAATGGCTCTTCAGATTGAGCCTTAAATACGAATATTCCTTCTTCTGTATCAGCAGAGTACCCCGAGAGGGCGGGCTGAGAAGAGGCACCTTCGCTCCTAGGCGAACCAGACAATGGACGATACGCATCAGATGGTCCTTGGTCGCTCATACTGTAAACTAACAAATAGTCAGATAACACATAACAAGAAAATACAATTATGCACGTATTCCCGTAATTTATTTCCTAACACTTTGAATTTTGGTGTCAGCAGAACACTTCTGTGGCTGAATCAGTGGCTTAGCTCTGATACGACCTTCTATAACAACCCCCGTCCCCTGATACAAACCCGGGAACGGGCGGCCGCGAGCCAGTTTCGGTGGTATCGGTGTTATTGATTTGGCAACGGAAATTACATCCGGACCGTAGTTAGGAAATATTTTATCAAAGTAAAACACCATATTTTATATAATTAAACATATTGGGATAAAACCCAAGTTTTCATTACAGACTGATTTATAGAAATAAATCCCATTTTATTGTAATAAACGCCTTCTTTTATTTAGGTAACTTTTATAGCCACTTTTCCAAGCCTTCAGTGCTCTCCAGCTGGCTTCTAATTGGCTTTCACATTGTGTTACCTGAAACGCGTTTAAAAACATTTTGTCAGTGGGAAATACTGGTGAGTGAATCCCAGTTCAATCAAGGAAAGTTTTATTAATTTAAACAGTATTGAGGGCGATTACAATGTTTATATCTACCCAATTACTCATTCAGTACTGTCAATCCTGACTGGTGGGTCATATTACACATTGGCTAACTCTTCGTCCAATGGTAACGTTACTCACATTTTGTATACAAAACCCCAACATACCGGCAGTAATTGTAGAATTACAAAGACTAAATCACTGCTAAATTGCATTGTAAAATATTTAAGGTTTTGTAAAAATTGTTTACAAAAAGGAGATTACTCACATTGCTGTCTTAGATTATTCGTAAGGGTTTCCTGGTAGTAATCTATAAATTACACAAATGCACGCGTGTTAGTATAATAACCCATTTTAACATTAGCAATACCCTCCCCGAGACGTCATTCCAACGACTACGTCAGGCAGAACCACGACAGTCGTTACGGAACCCTAGATCAATCGGGTAGAGTATCTAATACGTATCCAGGGGTTATAATACTTACAACGGAGCAGAACTTCGTTATTTAGGGGGGTATTATACCCGTGTATAGTGCACAATGCACACTATGTGAAATGGAGAGAAAGAAAGAAATATTTGGGCGATGGAAACTGAAATCCCGAGGCCTCCTTATATAGGGACTGATTCTGGTCCTCGCGTCGCCCGCGTAAAATGAAGCAAGGGGCTACGCGGCCCGCGTCAACATCGGTCAATGTTGTAGCTTAGCTGGGTCATCAGGTAGGCTCGCCGGGTGTTGGGCCATGTGGCGGCCCAAGGCCGTGCCACCTTTAACCCTGTCGCGGCCCGCGTAAGGTTGAGGTGTGGCTTACGCGTCCCGCCTCAACTTAAAATTTTGATTTTTGATTTATTTTTAATGGCATAATGGATTTTGGGCACGGTTTTCACATACGGGGTGCTTTTAGGGACATATTGGGATATTTTAATTATTTTTTGGGTGTCGGAAAATATTACGAGGGTGTCGGTTTAGGGTTATTATATTTACGGAGCATCACGATGAAGCTAGGGTCGCATCGCCAACGCAATCCGTCGACAGAAAAAGGCCGTACACAGTAGCCGTTGGCATTGGCAAAATATATCGCATCGTCGATGCGGCCTCTAAAGTTCAAACGCTGAATCTCGTGTTTTGACCAGTTTGACCGAGTTTGGAGAGGTATTACGAGGAAGTTACGAATTTTGAAACAAACAATCAATATACTCTTATAGCCTTTTTCTTGATCTCTCTCAATCCATAACCTCTCTTAATCACCATCTTCATCAACATCAATTATCACCATCATCCCTAATCACCTATCTCTAAACCTAATCCATATATTCATCATCATTCCACCATTCCACCAGCACAACCATCTAAACCCTATCCCTAGCCTTTCATCCACACTTTCAAGATTCAAGACAAAATCATGATGTCTCGATTCGTGTGCCTTTCATCCGATGATCGTGTTTCATCCACCATGAGCGGCTAGTTCTCACGGGTTTCACCCCGGTGTAGATTTTTGTAGCATTTTCTAGGGTTTCAAACTTTGTGTTTATCTTTGATTTGTGACTAGTTTATTGTAGTATTTGAAACTTGTGATAATTGACTTGCGTTTGTATTGAATTCGTGAATTGTCGAGTGAATCATTAAATTCGACTTTGCGAAATGTTTATGTGCAATTATGCCTTGTCATAGGTTAGGATTTACATGTTCTTGGTAACGAAGTGCATTGCAGTCCGTTCTTGCAACGTTGATAGCTCTCGGCACCTAAGCCATGTTACAATAAGTTCATTAATCACCAAGTCAACTAAATCAAGTTAAAATGTGTAGGAACCCTAGGTCATGCAATTATCGAACTAGGAGTAAACCTTGTTTTCCAATATAGTTTAAAATCAAGAAATCAAAATTTTGCAATAATTCAAGTAATCTATGTTCATAGCTATTAGTAAACATGCGGGTCGGGTCCAATCTGACACCTTTTCCAAACAAACCAAACAAAGAAATTATTATCATAGCAAGCTTTATAGATCGTTCCAATTTGATAATTGACCGAATCCTGACACAAACCACAGACTCTTCGCGGTTCGACCCCGGTTCGATCCCTGACTACCACTAGCTATTAGTTTGAGGTAATTGGGGATTATAAATATTATCTTTGACTGGGCCGTGACACTCCGATCAATTTTTGGTGTCGTTGTCGGGGAGTTCGTGCGTTTTGTGTTTAGGATTTTGTTGATTATTTATGATTAGCTATTTAAAGTGCTTGATTGCTTTTAGATATATTCACTTTCTTTGTTAAACATGTGTGTTGCTTGTGCAGATTACAGGTATTGCATGCATACGAGGAATTCCGGAAGAACCTCTCTGTTAGCGTTTGTGCCAGAAACTGAGCAAGTTGTACGAAGGACCTTAGCCTACCGGTTTGAGGCAACACTTGCCCCTAACTCACCCAACCAAAATTCACCGAATACCCCATCCATTGGAACTGTCCAAATGGATAACCAAAACCCAAACCAACCCAACAACCGAAACAACCATTTGGGTGGTAGCAACAATCAAAAACCACCAACACCAGCACATCTGACCCATACTCAAAACCTACATCTAAACCAATGGCAAAACCCACTCCTACCAAATCCAAATAATCGTAATGTCAACCCGAACCGTGGAACTACCCAAAATCATGGTAATCCCGTTAATAAGCCAGAAATTCCAAACATTGACGAGTTGAGGAGTAACATCAATAATGAGGAACCGTATAGTGTTCCAGGGTATCAATCACCGGAGTGAATTAGTGTGCATTAGGAGTATTCGGGTGAAGACAGGAACTACAACAACGTGAATTTCTACAGGTTTGAAGACGAATGTGTGGTGTGTATGACAACAATGGGAACTTCTACAACAATGGAGGTTTTGACAAAGAAGAAGAGGGATATCAAAATGCCAACTTTGTGTACGGAGATGGTGAGTGGGATTATGGGTATGGGTACGGTAAGGAAGACGGTTACGACAACAACCGCTAACCACGAAACAATGATCAAGGGAACCGAAACAACGGTAACAACAACAAGAACAACAATAATGTTAACTGGAGCCGGATTCCCCAATTCATGGGGGCGGCTAACCAAAGACCCAACCAAGGGCACCTGGTTCATCAAGAGGTCAACGGTCCTCAAAGACATCAAAATCAACCTCAACAACCGATACCCCGAGATGTTAATGGTTGTTTTAGACCGAGAATAACTCACAAATTGCTCCTCCTCAGCGGGGAAGATGCTCATTTGATTGCAACCCCAACTACATCAACATCCTACCTCACTTCCAATGTATGGCTAACTATGAGCCATACACACACTTGGTAGAATTTTCCGCCTTGTGTAGCACTATTAGGGGTCATGATTTCTCTCAAAATGAAGTGAGATTGAGGTTGTTCCAATTTTTGTTGAAGGGGACTTCCTAATAGTATTCATACATTAGAAAAAATTAACAAGTGTTCCTTGATGAATACTATTCTATAGCAAAAACCGATGATGAAGAGAAGAGATTCGGTCGTTTCGACAACAACCGGGTGAGCTCATGCATGAGGCTTTTACCCATTTTAAAGAGCTAATCCAGAAATTCCCTCATCATTAAATCGAGCGATGGGAATTAGTTAAATGCTTTGAGAAACGGTTGGAGATAGAAAAGTGGAAGTATCTTCAATCGTCTAGCAATGGGGCGTTGTTAAACAACCACGAAGAGAATGATTAGGCCTTTTTAGAGAGGATGAGCAAGAACTCCAAAGCCATGGAGACGGCCGACCAGGAAAAGAAGCATCTGCTATCGAAGTCCCTTTTCGATCTCGATTCTAGTTCTAAGGATCGGATCGCCAGTTTGGAACGGGAATTGGCCCGTATGAAGAAGAAAGATGTAGGTGCGGTTCAGTTTGCTGTATGTGAAGATTGTGGTGACATTGGTCATCAAGCAGAGAATTGTCAAGTAGACATGACACGATCCGCCGATGAGGTGAATCAAGTATATGGGACCGGAAGCAACATGACATGAACTCCAACACCTAACACCCAAGTTAGAGAAACCATCCTAATCTTAGGTATGGTGACACTTCAAACCAAATAAACCCAAATTTTCAACTGGGTAACCAAGGTGGGCAATCGTTATTAAACCACTAAGGTGGTAACCAGGGGGTTACCAAAGAAACAACTATAATCAAAGGGGAAACGAAGGGTACAATTGTGACAACAATTACCAAAGAGGTTACAACCAAGGCGGGAACGGTAACGGATTCTCGAACAATCAAAGCGACGGAGATTATTTGAGTGCCAAGATGGATGCTATGATGAGCATGGTGAAAGAGGCGGAGAAAGATAATGAAGTGCGAGATCACTCGCATGAGGCCTTGGTGAGGCAAGTGGGCCAACTAGCCGAGGATGTGGCCCAACTCAAAGTGAGTGGTGGAAGACTCCTAAGTGACACCACCGTGAACCCGAAACATTAAAGCTCAAGCACAAACAATGGGAGAAGCGTGCATGTTAGCACGGTAAGTATTCCTTCAAATGAAAAATTTTGTAATTTTGAAAGCATTCCACAGTCATAATCTGTTGATGGTGTAGTGGAAGATGTGGGTGATGAGTCGGGAAGTGAAAATGAGTAAAAAACAATTTCATAACCAAAACTTGAGAAGTGTAAATTATGATTTTGGCCCTTATGGTTATTTCAGTTTAACCCTTTAAGCCCAAAAAGGAATCTTTTGACATCTGAGACCCCAACATCTTTTTTTCTAACCAATTTGGCCCTTGTTACCAGTGTTGTAAGAATCGCTAGGCGCTAGTCGGGCGGTGGGGTACCGACTAGCGATTAACCGGGATTAATAGGGATTAATCGGAATTAATCCGATTGAGATTTTTATATGTAATTTTTAGTTACATATACGCATTGGATGAGATGATTAGAGAATGAAGGGTTAGAAATGGGTTAGCCTTTAAATAAGTCACTCCATTGGGGTCTCTGATGTCAAAAGATTCCTTTTTAGGCTTAAAGGCTTAAACTGAAATAGCCACAAGGGCTAAAATCGCAATTTACTCAATTGAGAAAGAAACTTTAAAAAGGTCTTTTTGTGAAAATTGTTTAAATGAAATTCATGCTAAGGTCAAGGATAAGAGTGCGGAGGTTAAGACCAGCTCATATCCTTTAGCTTTACTAAGCCCAAATAATGCATCAATGTTGAAAAAATGGGACCCACCAAAAGACGAGTGGTGGGGAAATTTTAAAGAAGCTAAAATAAATTTACCGTTACTGGATGCCATTAAAAAGGTCATAGCTCATGTCAAGTATTTAAAAGAGTTAAGCACCGAGAAACAACAAAATAAATTACCTCAACAGTTTGATTTGATTTCATATATCAGTGTCATTTTATCAAATGCCCTTCCCCAAAAAGTTTAAGATCCCGAAGACCCCCTAATTTCAATCCAAATCGGTAATTTTAAAATTGAGAGGGCACTCCTAGATCTTGGAGCTCGTGTGAGCATATTGCTTGGGAGTCTACATGACCAATATGATTTCCGTCCTTTGAAGAAGTTTGACACACCCGTGGTGTTAGCTGATCGAACTCCCACGCATCCAAGGGGATGGTGGAGGATGTGATTGTGAAGGTTGAAGATTGCTACTACCCAGTTGACCTTTTGGAAGTGGACTATGTTGGAAGTGTTGAAGTCACACAACCTATAGTCATACTGGGTAGACCGTTCCTAGCAACTGCTAATGTTATAATAAATTATGCAATGGGAATGGTAAGTATGAAGTTTGGGGATCAGGAATTGATTTTTAATGTATTTCCAAGGTTACTAACCCGCTAGGTGAGGACAAGTGTCCTAAGGAGGACATTAATCCAAACAAAAAGAAGTGTTATGGTTGGTAGGATTAGAGAAACAAAGAAGAAACCGGTCAAAAAGAAGAAGATGAAAAAGTCACCTCGAGAGAAGAAGGAGAAGAGAGATTAAGGAGATTTGGTCCATTCGGAATCAAGTGGTATGAATCGTTAATGGGCAATTTGGAAGAGTTGGTTGGGGACAAGCACGTCGTTCGACCACCATGAGGTGGTATGTCATTTGTTGTTGTTGTATAATACCTTCTGTTCTTTTTATTTTCTCTTTTTAGTTTAGTTTTCTTTTTTGTATATTTCTTTCTGTAATTTGATTTTCTTAGATAAATGAGCGTTGTGGGTGTGTTCGCTATATAACCCTCATGAGACTTACTCATCCTACCGAGCTATCGGTAGATTTAAAGGGCTTGCGTGCATATGCTAAATACCGTCGTGACTCCTACAAAAGTGAGTTGGGATTTTTGTTGTTGTAAATTATTTTTCCACAAATCAAAGTTAAAATAACGAATGACTTGGTAATTTTTTCATAAAAATGGTAAAAAATGAGTTTTGATTATTGTTATAAGCTTGCTTCTACACGAGTGTTGAGACTTGAAGGTACATCTACGTTCGTTGAAGACGACCATTTTCATTGAAGGACGAGAAGCACATGAAGAATGAACAAACTGGGTACATACGTTTCGTGTACTTAACTTTGATTATTCAGTTGGTTTAATAAGTGGATTGTACTTTGTAAATTTTAGGAGAATAGTCGTGTCACATCCCTTGCGTTTTGAAAAGCCCCCATCCAAAATACTACACATTGAGGACAATGTTGACTTCAAGTATGGGGATGGGGAGAAAAAGTTTAAGATTTTTAACCCTTCATTTAAACACTACACACTGAGGACAATGTTGACCTCAAGTGTGGGGATGGGGAAAATTTCAAAAAGATTTTAAAAAAATTTCGAAAATGTCCTCTTTTAAACATTCTAAAAAGCACGATTAACTAAGTTAACGAGGGATTCCATGCCCATTTGGTCATTTGTCAAGGTCAAGCTCCGAAAATTAGCATAATGGGTATTCAATGGGTTTTTATTAGAAAATTTGCGGCTGGTTATTTGAGAATAGTCCGCCTAAGAAGTTATTCATGTTACGCGCATCACATACCATATCCTTTTCCATGTGAGCGTTTGAGCCATTTTTACATGTTACATTTATATGTTTCTTTGTTTGAGTGTGCCATTAGTTCACATCTTGTAGAACTTTCAATTTTTGATGTGTTTAAGACCATGGACCAATTATGAGCACAAGAATGATTAAGGCATTAGGATAAACCTTTTTTATTTTTACACCATTTTATATCATACTTTACCCGAAATTAATCCCTTAGTCGCCAACTTTAAGCCTAAACTTTTTGTTTGATCAACTCATTTAGCCCTTAACCCACTAAACCTTTTTATCTTTAAACCTGAGTGATGAAAATTCGATTTTAGGTTGTTTTTGTTTGTAAATATCTTGTAGTTTAGTTTGTTGCGAAAAACTCCGAAAATACAATGAAACATAGTGGAAAATCGTTGTGAAAAATCTGGAAAAGAAGCGTTAGTTGTCATTAAATAAAAGGCGAATTTGTGTCTTGTGATGTTTATTAGTTTAGTTTGTTCGTTATTAAAAATCGAGTTTTCATCACCTTAGCCACTTTTAAATATCTCATTCCATACCATTCGCCTTGCCCCATTACAACCCGTTAAGACCTTTTGACTTTTGCTTCATTTTGGTGTAAATTGATGGAGAATGATTGAGTTGCAAGCATATGCGAATATGTGTTCTAATCGGTTTGAGTGTTCACTATAAAATACTAGTACATCATTGCTAGTTATATGTTAAACCGAGTGGAGAGAACACTGTGAGGGATGTACTTGGTGTGCTAGTTTTAAGGGTGGGTTGATCTTGGTTAATCACCTTATATGTTAAAATTGTGAAATCCATTTAACCGTTGAATTACTTTTGAAATGTGAAATTTGTGAGCTGGGTATGACATTAGACCTTAGCTCGAATTTTTGAGAATGGTAAGTCTGTATGTTTGTTCGACCCACGTGAAAGTGAAAAACATATTTGCTTCAGGGTAAGCAAAAGACAAGTGTGGGAATGTGATACATGGTTGGAAACCCGTAGTTTAATCGTATTAAAATTTGTGTTTTACATGAATTTGAGTTTCGGGTGGCCTACTTTGATGCGATTTGTGTTTTGCAGGTCTAATATAACAACCCTCCAAAAATATTCCAACACTCCTAAAATATTTAGAATACCCCTAAATGTCTTAAAATACACCCCGTATACTAAAAGTGGGCCCTAAATACTTTAATTTTACAAAAATAAAATAAAAACAAGAAATTTAGGGCGCTCGCGGGCCACGAAGACTTAGTCTTTGGCTTACCCGGGCCGCGACAGATAATCCACCAGGCGAGCCCCTGGGCCGCCACGTGTCCCCACTTGTGTCGAAGCTAGTTGATGACCGGACCAAGCTAGGGCCTACACCCCCTATCTCGCGGGGCGCGTAAGCCCCTTGTGCGTCTTACGCGGGGTCAAGGTATTATTAAAAGTTTCTCCTTGGAAAGGAGTAGTAAGGTTCTTCAAAAGAGGAAAGCTAAGCCCCAGGTATGTTGGACCTTTTGAGATTACTAAAAGAATATGATCAGTAGCTTATCAGTTACAACTACCAGAAGAAATGGCAGGACTACATGATATATTTCATGTATGTAATCTCAAAAAGTGTTTAGCTAATGAATCATTAGTAGTACCTCTTAAGGACATAGAGGTAAATGAGAAGCTTAAGTTTGTAGAAAAGCCTCTACAGATTGAAGACAGAAAGATAAAGAATCTCAAACACAAAAGATTAGTTTTAGTCAAAGTAAAATGGGATTCTAAGAGAGGGCCAGAATACATATGGGAGCTTGAATCAGAAATGCAGAGGAAATATCCACACCTATTCCAGTAGACCTCGAGGACGAGTTCTAAAACAAGGTGGGAAAGATATAACAACCCTCCTAAAATATTCTTACACTCCTAAAATATTTAGAATACCCCTAAATGTCTTAAAATACACCATGTATACTAAAAGTGGGCCCTAAATACTTTAATTTTACAAAAGAAAAATAAAAACAAGAAATTTAGGGCGCTCGTGGGCCGCGAAGACTTAGTCTTCGGCTTACGCGGGCCGCGACAGATAATCCACCAGGCGAGCCCCTGGGCCGCCACGTGTCCCCACTCGTGTCGAAGCTAGTTGATGACCAGACCAAGGTAGGGCCTACACCCCCTATCTCGCGGGGCACGTAAGCCCCTTGTGCGTCTTACGCGAGGCGCGAGGGACCTCCGAAACAGCCCTATAAAAGGAGGCCATCGGCCTTCAATCCCAATTCGCTCATTCTCTCGATCTCTCTCTCAAATTTCTACATAGCAATTATAATTTCGGGAATAATACCCACTAAAATAACGAATTTCTGCCTCGTTGTAAGTATTTTAACCCCCGGGTACGTATTAGATACGTTGCCCGATTGATCTAGTGCTCCGTAACGGCTGTTGAGGCTCTGCCCGACATAGTCGTTGGAGTTCTGTCTCGGGGAGGGCATAACTAATGTAAAATTTGGGTTATTATACTAACGAGTGTGCATTATTTAAAATTTATAGATTATAACCAGGAAGCCACAGGAAATTACCTAAGATAGCAATGTGAGTAATCCTCCTTTTTGCAAACTGTTTTACAAAGCCTCAATGTTTTAAATTATATTTCACAGTGATTGAGTGTTTGTAATTCTACAATTATCGTCGGTATGTTGGGGTTTTGTATACAAAATTTGTTACTACACTGTGAGTAGTAACATAACCACAAGTCGGGTTGATAGTACCGTTGGTGGTAATTAAAGTAGAAAAATAAACAAATGTAATTGCGAGATCGCCCTCAATGCTGTAAACTGATAAAACCTGTCTTGATTAAATTGGGATTCACTCACCAGTATTTTCCACTGACAAAATGTTTTAAACGCGTTTTAGGTAACAAAATGTGAAAGCCAAATAGAAGCCAGCTTGACAACACTGAAGGCTTGGAAAAGTGGCTATAAAAGTTACCTAAATAAAGAAGATGTTTTATTTCAATAAAATAGGGTTTATCCCTATAAACCTGTTTGTAACAAAAACTTGGGTTTTATCCCAATATATTTATTATTATAAAATGTGGTGTTTTACTCTGATAAAATATTTCCTAACTACGGTCCTGAGTAGGTCGTGGCCGCCCGCCTCCCGTGGTAGGGATCAGGGGTTGCGACATCTAACAAAGTTTAAGGGGAATTTTTGGGACTTTACGGACCATCGGGATGAAGCTAGGACCAACCGGACATGCAAAACGAAGAAAACCTTGCCGCGTCGCCGATGCGGTCCGTCAACAAAAAAAGGTTGTCGACAGTAGCCGTTGGCGTTGGCAAAATATATCACGTCGCCGACGTGGTAGTATCCCATCGCTGACGCGGCCTCTAAAGTTCGGACGCCGAATCTCGTGTTTGACCAGTTTAGAGAGGTATTATGATGAAGTTAACCGCCATAACCGATAACTGAACCATAACCGACATTACCGAACTGATTTTAACCGATAACCAACATTACCGATGGTTATAACCGATGATATGGATGTAAATATCATTTATTTTGATGAAGAACTGAGGTGTTATAATGATATTATTCTTCTGTAAAACATTCACATCATAATTACTTTATTAAAATGGAACTCACATTGGTTGTTTAACCAAAAAGTATAGTCTTGGTTGTCTTATAAAAAAAACCCAAGCTAAGTTCAACATGGTGGGTTTCATTCTTATTTTGTAGAACTGCCATATAATTTTTAACTTTAGCCGAAAAGTTAGTTTTAGTTAAAGTTTTCGGTTAATAACCGAAATTAACCAAAATCAAACTATAACCGACGTCATAAACGATTAACCATAACCGAAGTTCTGTTATGGTTCTGGTTAAGAAAATCCATAATCAAAAGTTAGCGGTTATGGTAATAATTAATGGGAAAAACTGAACCAAACCGACTCATACACACCCATAATTGAGTGATTATGCACAAGGGGCCCCATTTTGAGTGGTGGTGGCTTCGATTTGCTTTTTGGCTACAACCTCTAAATATGGACATATTTGGCTAAGCTTTTTGAAACAACTTATTGACTTATTGGCTTTTTGAAAAGTCATAAGCTCAAAAAAGATGTTTGGCAATGAGGATGTATGTCAGGGAAAAAGTGACTTTTCCAAAAAGTCACTCCATCCTGACTTTTCCAAAAGGTTAATAAGGAGTTTGATTAGCTTAGCCAAACACCCCCTATGATTCTTGGCTACGATAACGCTTAAACTTTTTTAAACATAAATGAGGTTTTCTTATATTTGCTGAAATTCTACTATAACTTAAAAGGCTATGTCGGTGGGGTGACCCACCGGCATTCCCTTACACCCCCTCAAACTTTTTCCATTTTGCGTTTCAAGCCCCCCAGCTTTGCTACTCCCCTAAACTTTTTCAATATTTCATTTCAAGCCCCTCAGTTTTGCTACGACCTTTCCACTTTTAGAGTAATCAATTTTAGTCCCTTATCTAACTTTACTATTCTTCTACTTTAACAATTGCCATTTTTAGCCCTTAGCTTTTGACTAATTTTTATATTACTTAAAGTACAAAGTCGGTGAAACCACCCCTCTTTGACTTCCAAAATTTTCACTTTTAGCTTATAGTTTTGTAATTCATATTTTTTGCATATAGAATTTTCCTTTTATTTACTCTCTACTTTTGTAACTTGCATTTTTTACCTATACTTTGGTAATTTACGTTTTTTTTCACATATGCTTTATACCGACCCCTCAACTTTTAAACTTTTCTTTTTACATTTTGACGTAAATTTGGTATACGCTTTCGGCCTTTATTTTGTTTGTTTCCTACATATGAATCGGGTCACATATAATACGTTTTGACTTGATGGTATAAATTGTAGTCGAGTCGCATATAATACGTTATGATTGTACACTATAAACTCGATTTGCTTTACATTTTAATCCAATTACAACACATCTATAGGTTACATTGAGTTCAGTCGGATACTTCGAAATGCACATTATTATATGATTAACAAATCACATAACAATTGGACTAATCCGTTCGACGTTTGCGATGTACCCGTGCCGCAACACGCGCGGGTCTTATTACTAGTTTGGTATAAATACAAAGAATGGGAAAATGTGATGTAATTTACACCTAAAATAAAATGTTTTCTAATATTTGCTGAATTAAATTAAATTAAATTAAAATTAAAATGCTATAAATAAGTGAGAACTTTTAGCTTTTGGTTGATTGTATCATAGGCTTTGAAAAAAAAAAAAAAAAACTTGATTTTTTACTTATGAGTTAAATGTCATTTTAGTCCCTGTGGCTTGGGTCATTTTGTCTGTTTAGTCCAAAGGTTTCATTTTTAACCTGTGGGTCCAAAAAGGTTTCACAGTTGACATTTTAGTCCACTGGGTTAACTTCATCCATTTTTTCTGTTAACGAGAAGGCCAATTCGGTCATTTTATATAGCTGAATTGCCCTTTTAGTTAACAGAATTACGTAAAAAATGACCGAATTTGCCTTCTCATTAACATAAAAAATGGATGAAATTAACCAAGTGGACTAAAATGGCAACTGTGAAACTTTTTTGGACCCACAGGTTAAAAATGAAACATTTGGACTAAACTGTCAAAATTGCACAAACTACAGGGACTAAAATGGCATTTAACTCTTTACTTATAACCCAAAGGTTATTGTCTTTAGCAATTTTAACCCTATATCATTTGTTTTTTTTTTCTAATTTTAACCCAAAACTTTTCATTATTTGCAATTTAATCTCACAACTTTTTACTTTCAAATTTTGTCCTCTATAATTTTTATCAGAAATATTACAAAATGAAAGTAAAAAAAAAATTTTGATTTTTTACTTTCATTTTGACCATTTTTCAAGCCTCGATCGTCAAGCAGAACATACAAAGAAAAAAGCGGTCAGGGAAGTGGGAGCGAATTCGAACCTCATTTCACAGCCGACAAAGAACTGAACTTGGTTCTAACATCCAACCAAACACTAATGGAAGAAGAAGAAGAAGAGCACGCTAATTCAACCAATCAAACCGATGCCGATCATATTCTAACTCCGATTCCTAACACCGATTCAACCCATCAACACAACAACGGTAACCAAATTCCGACTCAAAATCAGGTAATCGTACCACCAATTCTAGGTCTTGATGACACATTTACATATGATATTCATAACGCCCCCGACTCCGATTCACTGCTATACGAAATACTTTCTAGATTGCCTCTTAAATCAGTTTTTAGGTTCAAATGTGTTTCCAAACACTGGCTAACCCTCATTTCTCAACGTTCGTTTTCGCGGTTTTATATCGCACGTATGCTAACTGCAAGCACAGCATCATCGTCGCTGCCTTTCAGAATCTTGTATAGGTACATTTACGAGTCGGATATTCAACATGTTCTTGACCGGTTCGCTCCCGAAAGTTACAATTCCTCTGGACTTTTGCTGTTCAGGGAACAAGAAAAAGCTGTCAGGTTTAAAGTTTTAGCTGTGAGTAATGGCTTGATTTTGTGTTGTTCATTGGGACTTCAGGTTTACTATGTTTGTGATCCGGTGAGTCGGCACTGGGTTAGCTTGGGTAGAAGAGCGCGTACTTTCTTTCTGGAAGGTTTTGTGAGTAGGGTTAATGAGAATAATGCTGTTACTAGCTATAAAATTGTGAGAGTAGAAATGCGCAAGTCGTCCTTGAATTATCTCAATTTAGATATGTATTCGTCTGAAACGGGGAAATGGGTTGAGCATAGTTTGCTTTGTCCTAATCCAATTACACTCGTGAAGCGTGGTGGAGGTCCTATAAGCTTTAATGGGATTCTTCATTGGTTTGTTTATAATCATGGTATGGTTGCTTTTGATCCGTATGAGGATCTGAAATCTAAATCTTGTCGACTTATCTCGTTTCCAGCTGACAGGGATGTTCAAAGTGAGGTTATGCATGACGGGCTTTATCGTTTATTTGACGGGTGTCAAGGAAAGCTTCGTTTTTTTCAGGTGGCGCCTGATCCCTATTCGCGTTATTGTTTTAGTATGTGGGATATGAAAGATTATGAGAAAGGAGAATGGTGTTCTGAATTTAAGGTGACCCGTAGTGATCTTTCGTCTTCTGATTCTGAATTGAAGAGCTGGTTAGGGAAAGCTACTTTTCTCCCGTTATCTTTCCATCCGTTTGATCTGGATATTGTTTATCTGAGATGTGTGGAGCTTGCTTGTGTGGTGTCATATAGTATTCGGAACAGAAGGCTAGATGTTGCCTGTCAGCCTACCGGCGTTGTTGATGACCTGTCATGGCGTGTGGTGGTGCCATTTGTGATTACAAGATGGCCAACATCAGTTCCAAAGAAGAAGGTTGTTACGCCAAAAGACGAAACCCCAATGGGAAGGTTAACTTTTATGTTTTAAGCTAATTTATAATTATTTAGGTTGCATGTCACAAATCATGAGATTAAGGTTTACAAAATGGATAATAGGATCCATAGATAAGATTTCAAAGGCAAAAAATATACAAACTTTTTTATCAAAATCACAATTTTTTTGTTGAAAAAATGGATCAAATAGGTGAAATTTGAAAGATTAAGGTTCTGATCACAATTTGACATGACGATGTCAACCAGTGGACGGGTGACGACAGGAACGTGTCAGCTAGAATACTTGTAACATTTTCAAAGCAGTGCTACTTGCTAGTAAAATGGCTTTACGAGTAAAGCCTTGATGTTTTAGGGTACATAATCAAGATACATTTTGAAATGATTTGGTAAAAGTGTCTGTTGCTAAACTCATTAGTGAAAACTAAAACTGACGTTTTTATAATGTATTTCAGGTGGTGGTTGAAGGAAAACTAGTCGGGAAGGAAAAGTCAGGGTTTAGAGACTTATGTTAACGTGAAGATTTATCTCTATAAAATATTTGTTAAACTAAGGTATTGTACAAGACTATCTTATGTTTTACTTTTAAGGGTTGTATTTATATGGTTTCCCTGGTTTTTTTTTTTTTTTTTAAATTAACTAGTGTTACTAAATCCGCGCGTTGCGCGGTGGGTGGGTATCAGTTCGTTTAACTACGGTACTGACACTTGTTATAGCAATCAATAGAGAAAAAAATTCATG
Source organism: Helianthus tuberosus (assembly GCA_030545235.1). Taxonomy (NCBI): domain Eukaryota; kingdom Viridiplantae; phylum Streptophyta; class Magnoliopsida; order Asterales; family Asteraceae; genus Helianthus; species Helianthus tuberosus. Next base: position 70,508,662 of record CM060435.1, on the reverse strand, counting down.
ATATGACCAAAAATATACCAACACGGCGGGAATTTGATCGGTATCGATTTGTTTTGTTACGCCACCTACACTATTTACAGCAACACATAGAGGAAAAAAATCTTGATATGATCAAAAAATACTGACACGTGAATTACATCGATAAAAAACAAGCCAAGTTACATAAGATATATAAAAGAACCACATAACACATACAAAAAACCACTAAATAACACGTATAAAAAACCTTTAAAAGAAATATATAGTTACTGTTCATTGCCTTTGCGTATTAATAGTATAATATAATAGTATACAATGGTATACAATTTCGCTTTTTAAATTATAATTATGAAATCTTAAATCATTGTTCACACATCTTTTGACATATGGATCTCAGGGATGTTTATGTGATAGATATCATAATAGGGTAAAGTGAATTTGCTATTGTTAGACATTTAAGTTAGATGCGAAACCAATCAAAACTACATCGTTTCATAGGCTTTACAATAGAACTTATCGTAACTAACAACTAATTTATATATAAAAAAGTGATGTTATGTCCGTTTGTCTTCATTTATGTTTGGTCAATTATGCTCATTTGTGTTCGTTTATTTTGGTTCATTTATGTTTGTTATATTATGTTCATTTAAGTTTGTTTCTTTATGTTCGTTTAGGTTTTAAAAGAACGAACATAAATATACATTTGTTCAAGTTTGTTTGGTTCATTTAGAGGCATACTGTGGATTGTGTTGAATAACTAAAAAGTGAAAAGGTTTCTGTCGCGTCACTCTCATGTAGGCAGTGAAACTTTAACTAAACTACATCTTCACAAGAGTGTAGTTGCGGAGGTACTTCAGAATTTTTTACAAATTCAACTAAAGGGTTCATTAAGTCCTTTAGGGGTTTTGTGGTCTGGTTAAGACTCATTGGTTGAAATGAATCTTTTTCTTGGTTAACTCTTTATTAACCCGACGTCTTGGTACATACTCATTGTATGAATTTGTTCTAGTAAATTTTTGTTTACTAGTAATAAATTTTTGGGGATCAAGCATGTGCTCATTTTGGAAATCAATTCCAATATTCGTCGTAAGGTTCATGAATTTGAACTTACTCATAAATAAAGATGCCAACCATCATATTTATTGAAGTCTTTGAGTTATTATGACAAAAGATGCCATAATTCACCGAATGTTTACAAGACTTTGAAGTATCTTGTTTACTAAAGCAAAAGATTTTTGAATCGTTTGTTTTAGATTGTGAAATCATTTCTTTGAATATAGAATTCATGATTTTGAATTTACAAAATTCATTATTTTTTGTAGTCATTTTTTGACTAACAATTCTTATTGAAAAGATTATTTGATTTCGATAATGGTTAATCGATTTCTTTTTGTGTTTGTTTATAAACATCATTTTTTGATTTAATCAAAATCTTAGTTTTTTGTGTGAATAAAATTCTTTTTATGATTTTAAGGAGAGATATGAAATATCAATCTTGAAGTAATTTAACAGTTTGAAATAAAATCTATACCTTCTACTTCTTGTATTTTCTCGCTTGAAAGTTTCTATTTCTTCTGCAAGGGACCAATCCAACCCTTATTTCCCTAACGGCCTCCTGCCTCAGCGGTACTTCAACGGGCTCCAGGACTCCAGGTTTTATAGAATAAAAACTTTAAGATAGAAAATAAGATAGGGGGTTACGAAGGAGTTTTTATTTCATAACTGTTCTCCCGAAGGAGAACTCGCTCCCCCACCTTTGGCGCTCCCTAATGGAGGATCAGTGCGGTATTTGGTGTCCCTTTTTGTTAATTTGGCATAGGGCGTTAGACCACTACACGTGGTCTTATTTTATGTTCTTCTAGTATTACATGAGCGGTTAGCGTATTCACATCCCTTTTATTATCTCCAACCCTATAGTTTAACTAAAAATCACTATTCTTTCAATAATGAATTTTAATAATCCCAACTATTTGCTATTAGCTAAAAATTATAAAAATAACCACTGATGGTCCCACCTTTTAACCTATTGTCAACCAACAGCCCTTTTCTAACTGAGGTCTAACCTAGTTAGTTTCTTGGTGACGTGGAACAAATCTTTGTTATTTGATGAGGTGGCAGTTTATGTGGCACTCTCATCACCACCCCATCTCCACCGGCCACCACCACCCACCATCACCACTCGCCACTACAACTTCCACCTCACCTCCACCACCACCCGCTACCACCCACCTCCACCTCACCACCACCATTAGCAACCACCTCACTTACACCTCCACCACCATTCGCCATCACCCATAACACCTACAACCCAACACCATGTAGACAGGGTGATGGTGTCGGGTTGCAGGGGTTGTGGGTCGTGGGTGGTGACGAATGGTGATGGTGGAGGTGGGTGGTGCTCATAGCTGATGGCAGTGTTGGTGGGTGGTGGTGTTCATTAAGATATATGTCACGTCAGTGTCCACGTCATCAAAAAACTAAATGAGTTAGAAAGGTCCGTTGGTGGACAATAGGTTAAAAGTGGGACCATCAGTGGTTATTTTTGTAGTTGGGATTGTTGTCGGCAAATGTCAAATAGTTGGGATTATTAAAATTCTATATTTCTTTTCACACATTATAATTCTCATACATATATCTCTATATTATTTTCTTTATTATTGTTTTCTCTTTTTTTTAGAAAAGTGACCGGATAGTCCCTGTGGGTGATCCTCGAATAAACTATAATGCAATTGAATGTTTTCATCCTCAAATGGACTGTGTATGCAATTGACAGTTATGATCCTCAAACATGGTCCTCAAATGATCCTACAAATATGATCCTGCACATTAGCATTGCAACTACACTATAATAGTGCAACAACACTATGATCCTGCCACTATCTTTCAAACAGAACCATTAATGTGCATCGTTCAAACAGATCCATTAAAACAGTGTCATTCAAACATGAACCAAACTACAATTCAAACACCCACTATACTATCAAATTCAAACAGGAGTGAAACATAAGTCAAACCATCATCCATTAAATACCAATCATACTTAAGGTTAGTTACATACAATAAATGGGTAACCTTGATCATTAACGATTAGTCCCAAAAAATGATCAATCAAAAAAATCCATTACACCGTTCTAGTTAGGCATCACTAATATTTACAAAAACCAATTTCAAGCTAATCTATACGATCACTGTCCCGACCCCTGCAGAACCTGAGCTCCATGTTGGCATTGCCCATGAACATGAGCACGATGCAGATGTGGATCAGGAGACGCCAAGAGGTGGCTTGCAACCTGAATCTGGCTACAATTTCACGTAAAACCAATCACATTTCAAATTTACTACAAGAGGTGTATCACATTTACGTGGTATTTAAGTAAAATTGAACTAATGTGGTATCTCTAACATGTTCGTTGTCAATGATCGCGCCAAAGTGCAACGTCTTTAGTTGATCGGAGGTGGGTTTTGAACGACGACGGTGGGGTTTTTTTTGTGAAGAAGGATGATTATGATGCTTAATGAAGAAGAATGTGGATTATAATGGTGTGCAAGAGTGACTTTTGGGTGAAATGACACAAATACCCTTCACATCTTTATCTATTTAAATGGTAGTGTAACGGGTATTAGGAGAGTTTTTTCCCATATTAGTGTTGGTGGAAAATGTATTTACCAAAATAGTGTTGTTAGAAAAATATTTACCAAAATGGTGTTTTTAAAGATTTATTTGTTTCTCACTCCTAATCTCATTGGATTAATCCAATTCATTAAAACAATTATTGATTTACCCTAGTATTTGATCTCTCTCATAAGTTTTTTTTTTTTTAAGAATCTTAAAGAAAATTATTTTTTTAATAAAATCTACTTAAAAACACTTGTTTAAAATTCTAAATTTATGTAGTTGATAAAAAACCTTCGTATGGTTCGACTAAGTTTAGTTATACCCCGATAATTAAATATTTATTAAAAAACCGAAAATATACTAAATCTATAAACTTAAAATAACGGACCATTGTTATAGTTCCCCTAGCTTATATTTTCTTTATATAAATAAAACAATACTTGGATATATATAATTTTCTCTCAAACTAAATGCATTAGTTAAAGATATGTATTTCGTCTCACAACACACCTAGAAGTTAGTAGGTTCGAATAACCCACTTAAAAAAAAAAAAAAACCTTTTTTTTACTAAAACCTACTTGGAAAAAATAGAATTTGTTGTAAAAATTTGTATTTACTGTTTGTTTTAAAAAATCTCAGTTATACCCTCTTAAATTTTTTTATGAAAAAAAACATTGTTTTCTTTATCACATGTATTAACGAATGAGGTAAGGATTAAATCTGAACCTTCCAATTCATTTGTTTATTCGAGAACTATATTTAAAAAAATATGCATACAACGGAATGGATTATTAAAAAAAATATAAACTAAGGTATAAGAAAGTAAGTTACTACACTGTGTTATGTATAAAAATAACATAATCGAAAGGAGTTTCAACAATATACGTATATAGATTTGAGCGATTTTCAGTTTTTTTTAATCAAATACACAATTTTAGTGTATAACTGGAGTTCTTAGGATTACAGTTATTGTATTAAATATAGACTTTTAGATTTTTAAAGTATTAAATAAAGATTTTTAGAATAAGTTTTTTTTAAATGAAGGTTTTATAAAAAAATATTTAAAAAAAATAATTTTTTTTGGTAAGATACTTGATAATAAATAAGTTAGTGAGAGATCCAATACCATGATTAAATCAATAATTATTTAAAGAATTGGATTTATCTAATAAGGTTAGGAGTGAAAAAGAAACAAACCTTAAAAACACTATTTTGGTAAATATTTTTGTATCAACACTATTTTGGTAAATATTTTTCCCACCAACACCACTATGAGAAAAAACTCATATTAGGATGAGGAACTTGATTGATTCAAATTAAAAACCATAAAAATTTAATTGGTTAAATTAGAAAAGTAGGGACTGATAGAGTTATTTGGTGCTAACCAAATAGACTCAAATTAGAGTTTAGTCTAATAAAAAAACACTAAATCTTCCTATACTAATAAATGAAAATCATTTTTGGACATGTCTCACTTCCTGGTGCATTCTCACGTTATTTTTCTATTTATCTCTTATACAAAATAATAATAAAATAATAAGGGATTATAATTTTAAATAAAAATTAGACAAGAATAAATATCTGTTTTTTTTATAAATAATTTTAAATCTGATTTATTTTGTTCTAATTTCTACAGTTAAGCAAACGGCCATTTTTAATATGTTAATATTAAATTAATTCAATTATCCGAATATACCAAACTCATTATCTTTTTATTTATTAGTTAATTATTATAAAAGAATTATTCATAATACTTTTTTTGGGTTTAGGAAGTATACAAAATTCTAAAGAAAAATGTTATAAACATACTAGAGGGTCTTATAATTACAGACCTCTCTGATCTTATATTCTTCTCTTATTGACTTTATCCACTCTAACATTCTTCAAAATTTTATACAATTTGAATATTATAAAGATAGAGCTATGCGTGCACCTACAAATGATGTTGTACAGGAGGTAGTGATCATTCGCTTACACACTATTTCTTGGCGAAGAAAAAGAATATCTAAGTTTTGATACTTTATCAGAATCAGAGTATCTTTATAATAATTTTGATGCAAATTTATGCTAGTCAGATATCCTTATTGGAAGACTTTTAGGCTTGCCAAAATACAAATCATTACTAAAGGTTGATATTCCAGTAACGTTGTTAAGAAATATTGATAAAAAGATATGGTTTATGCAATGGAACTCGACTACAGGTCCTATGAATGGCGATCGTGTTATTGAGGCACAAATGTTATTTGGAAGTAAAATTGGCACTCGAAGGTTTATCCTAATATTTCGATTACTATCGTAAGACAAAATGACTCTGTTTATATTGAAATTAAAAGAAGACAGCTTCCTCTCCCTGTATGTTTTGCCATTATGATAAATAAAAATCAAGGACATTCACTATGTAAGGTTGGTTTGTTTCGGAAAAGAGTCGGTCTTTACACATGGCCAATTATATGTAGCATTGCCTAAAGTAAAAAGAAAATCAGTTATGTAGACTTGTACAGACATTATTAAAATTATATAATTTATATCCTTAAGATGGTGTAATAGACGGGTCTAATAACCTAGCTCTACTATTACTTAAAGTAGAAAACCCATCTTAAATTACAATTTTGTCCTTTAATGTAATTTCTATTTTGGCTCTCTTATTTTTTTAACTAATTTGTTTTCCTCCTAAAACAGTAAAACTTACACAGTAACAAATCTATCATCTAAATTTCTAACTTTTCACTTTTACTTCCTTGGTTTTAATTTTTTTTTTCTTTTTTTCCCTTTGTGTTTTTAGTTTATATCACGCTTACATGTTGCTATAAATTCGAAACGGGTAGTTGGTTCGTCACAACTTAATACATGTTGTTTAATCATACCGTATCTTTATAGGTTTCTTTCGTGTGCTTAAACACGTTAATGTCACCGTGCCAACGCGCTTAACGAACGATAATGTGCCCTAAAATGTCACGCCACAACACGCAAGCACCTTATTTTCATTCTTTAACTTAAAGAAAATTATTTCCTCACGTGCTTATTTTTATGTACATTTCGGTACATATTCATGTATCGGTATTGGACGTAAACAATACACATTTATGTTTCGACCTAAAGTTTTCCTAAAAATAAGTCGGGTCTAATATAATACGTTTTCATGTCTATTTTTATGTATGTTTTAGGTTGTTGTACGTTTTGATGTAAACACTTTATTTTCTCACATGCTCATTTCCAATACATACAAATGAAAGTGCATTTGGACGGCGGGAATAGTTCTAATTGGTGGTTGGCCGAAAGTGGCCGCCACTTTGGTTTTTTTTTTTCCTTTTTTTATATAATAGTTATTTATAGGTTATGTCAAATTACAATTTTATCCCAAGTGTAGAATTATGATTTTGCCTCCGGTTCAAAACAAAATTTTGCTTTTGCCTTTGCTTAAATTTACGATTTTGCCCTCAGTTAAAAAAATACAATTTTGCCCCAAATTCAAAATAAAGTTATAGGTTTGCCCTCAGCTAGAGTCCTGCCAAATTACGATTTGGTTCTCAGTTTAAAATTACGATTTTGTCATCAGCTAAAAATGATGATTTTGTCCGCAGTTAGAATATTACCATTTTGCCCCCAATTTAAAATAAAAAATGTTTTGCCCTCAATTCAAAATATTCTTTTACCTCTATTTTAAAATTACGATATAACTTAGCTAAAAATTGCAATCTTGCCATGGTTTTTATTTTATTTATTTTTTGGCAAAATCATGGTAGTGTTTTATTTTACTTGGTTGACTCAATTTTGTTTTTATTCATGCCAAACAGCTGCCTACACTCGCTAATTGGTCCTAACAAATTATTGTTTTGCCCCCAACTCTAAATTACACGTTTGTCATCGGTTTAGTTATTTTTTTTATCATAACTATGGTACTGTTTTTCTTTAATTGGTTAACTTGATGTATCTTTTTTGATATCGTGTTATAAGTAGCATGTATAATTAACCGACATAAAGGCGTACATGTTATTAAACTAAGAAATACTCGGTTTAGCGCCCCGCAACGCGGGCGGCGCATAACTCTAGTTTTATATGTACATGTTAATGAACATGATCAAATATAATACGTTTTCGTCTTATTTTCATGTACGTTTTTAGTTGGTTTATGATTTGACATACGAGTCGCTATGCGTATTGATGCCACTAAGTCTTAATGAAAATGTAAGAGTTGTGTAGTAATTAGATGGAACCCCCACTAAATGAACCAACCCGGTTTGGATTTTGTTATTTGATTTAAATGCTTATATAAGTTACATTGATTTATATCGAATACGTCAAAACACACGTTTTTATATGGTTCGCACATTACTTAACGCTTACCCTAATCTATTTGATGTTTGCGATATACCTGCGCCGCAACGTGCGCGTGACGTTATTACAGTATCCATTAAGAAAAAAAAAATTGTATGTCTATCGTTGTTACATGCCATTCTGCTCCTTGTGAAAGGTTTAGATATGGTTGCCAAACCTTCTTCCACTTTCTTGTTAATGTACAGAGGATAAACCTGCAACTCTTTCAATTTCTGTTACAGCTCCAACTTCGCGCCAAATCCAGTCTTCCAAACAACAACACAACCAACGGTTTTTTTTGCTCATTTGGAAGCAAAATTGAAGAACAATCGAAACAAATCCAGCCACAGATAACCAACAATTCGCTTAAATTCTATCCACTACTTCACAATTCACAATCCAAAACCCTAAATGTTGCTTCAACAACCTTCACCTTCACCTAAAACCCTAACAAAACCCTTATTTCCTCACAATCATCTTCCCAAACACCTTCTCCCCCTATTTCCCTACCACAACCGCCGCAGCTCGTTCATCCTACGCGCCTCCGCCGCCGATTCCAAAACCTTACCGCAATCGGCGATTCGACGAATTGCCGATAAGCTTCGCAGCTTAGGTTATGTTGAAGATACTGCAGATAGTAATAATAATAATAATAAGCAACAAACCCTAACTACCTCACCTGGCGAAATATTTGTTCCGTTACCTGACCGGATACCGAAGCACCGGGTCGGGCACACGCTAGACCCGAGCTGGAGTACGCCGGAGAATCCGGTTCCGGAGCCTGGATCCGGAACCGCGATAAGGCGGTATCATGAGCTGCGGAGGGAGGTGTGGAAGGAGAAGAAAGAGGAGAAAGTTAAAAGGAGGATGGAGGGGAGTACTGAGACTGAGAAGGTGCCGACAATGGCGGAATTGAAGCTGGCACCGGACGAGTTGAGGAGATTGAGGAGTTTGGGGATTGCGATTAAGACGAGGTTGAAGATTGGGAAGGCTGGGATTACTGAGGGGATTGTTAATGGGATACATGAGAGGTGGAGGAGGACTGAGCTTGTGAAGATTGTTTGTGAGGATTTGTGTAGGTTGAATATGAAGAGGACTCATGATTTGCTTGAGGTTAGATGAGTAACATGTGTTGTTTTTAGTAGTGTATCATTGTTGTGAATAAAGAGCTTCAAGCATACTTCAATGTGAGAAATTATACATCCTCTTATAATCTTTTTGTAACATTTTTCACAGAGCAAAACCGGGGGTCTGGTTATTTGGAGAGCCGGAAGTATCATAATATTGTACAGAGGAGCTGATTACAAGTATCCTTATTTCTTTATTAATAAACAAAAATCAAATGATGCATCTGCTGATGACCCAACGAGTCCATCTACAGACTCTGAAGAGGGTGGTGGTGAAGAAAGCGACTCAATCGGCTCAAAAGAAACGCAACCACCTTTGATTCAAGGTGTGGGTTCTCGAACCAGGGTCCGGTTTCAGCTGCCAGGGGAGGCCCAACTCGCAGAAGAAGCCGACCAGCTTTTGGATGGACTTGGTCCACGGTTCACTGATTGGTATGGATATGAACCGTTACCAGTTGATGCTGACCTTTTACCGGCAGTTGTTCCTGGATTCAGGAAGCCGTTTCGGCTGCTTCCTTTTGGAGTTAAACCAAAATTAACAAATGACGAGATGACAACGCTAAGAAGACTTGGGAGACCTCTACCGTGTCATTTTGCTTTAGGTCAGTGACTCTTGAACTATAATTCGATTTGTTATTGTTAATTACCGGTGGCCTAAAACACTTTTTTGTATAGAATTTTAGTTTTATTGAACTCTTAGTGTTAAAGATTCATCATCATACTCAGTAAATCCCACCAATACTCTAATAGCAAAGCTAAGGTAGGGTCTGAGGAGGGTAAGATGTAGACAGTCTTACCTCTGCCCCGTAGGAATAGAGAGGCTGCTTCCAGTGAGACACCGGCTCGATACTTAGTGTTAAAGATTATTATGATAAAACTTAGGGGTGTGAATTTCTGACACGAACCTAACACGAAATTTGTGGGTTTGGGTTTAGTCTAAATGGGTTTGGGTCAGTTTCAGGTTGAACCCGTGACCCGTTTAGCTAAACGGGTCGGGTTCATAGTGAAAAACTATAAATAAGATTTTATAACTAGAAATGTAATTTTATTATATATATTTGTGTTTTTTTGTCGTGAAATTTTAAATTTAACATATTAATTTGAGAAAAGAAAATTATAATAAAAAAAAATTGGGTTGAACGGGTGGTGTTCGGGTCAACCCGCGAATATTCGGGTCGTGTTCAGGCTGGGTTGGACCTGCCAACCCTCAGACGCGACCCGTTTAGCACCCCTAATAAAAGTACATATTGCAATAATAATCTAATTTCTTGATATATCATTTTAGAGGTTGTTTGCATTGAACTCGACTGACCTGTTAAGAGAGATGTTGATGACCTGAATCAACCCATTCATAAATAAATGAGCCAAATTTCGCACTTATAATCTCGGCTATATATTGTGATAATCAAGTGTTCACATCCTCTTAAATCGGGACATATCATCATTTTTCTAAATAGTAAATGTAACCATATTCAATATATTCCTGTTTTTGAAATATAAAAAAGAAAGGAAAGTATTGGTGGGTCAACCCGACCCAAATCATTTTGATCTGTTGTCAAACCTGATCCGCCCATTTTGCCACTGATACCATTTGTCATTATCTATTTTCATTTCCCTTTTGACTTTTCCTTGTATCAGGTAGAAATAGGAAACTACAAGGGTTGGCTGCAGCCATATTAAAGCTTTGGGAGAAATGTGAGATTGCAAAGATTGCTGTTAAAAAAGGAGTACAGAATACCAACAGTGACCTGATGGCTGAAGAATTAAAGGTCAGTGTACAAGTTTAAGTTTAAGTTTAAGTTACAAGTTATAAGTTTGATTACTAACACTGTATTTATTGGACCCAAATTTAACGTGTTTGTTAAAGGTCAGTGTCCAAGTTTAGTTGCTTAGAATTGATATCGATTTGAAACATGTATTTATTGGACCTAAATCTAAATACTTTAATCACACTAACCTTTTAAACCTTTCAAACGGCATGTACTCATGTGAATTTCTCAACGTTTTTGGTACATTAATTAGCTTACTGACGTATTTATATGGTGAAGCTACTGGTTGCATTTTGTTAACTCAGTTATGTGAAGACGTGGTCTGTTTTGTCATTTTCATTATTAACAAGTCAAACACATAAAGATTAAGAAAAGCTAAAAAAGCTAGTCAATGGGGTCGAACAGTTAAATGACTGGTTGGTCCCTGTGGTTTGCAGATTTTGCACAGTTGATGCTCGTGGTTTCAAAGTTACACAGTTGGTCCCTATGGTTTGAAAAATGTTCACGGGGTTAGCTGGTTACGATCATTCATGTTATGAAAATGCAACCATCGGGCCACTCGTGAACATTTTCCAAACCGTCGGGACCAACTGTGTAATTTTGAAACCATGAGGATCAACTGTGCAAAATCTGCAAACCACAGGACCAACCAGTCATTTAACTCTTGTTATATCCAAAAAAATCAGTCTATTTTTTTTTAACAATAGTTTTTGTAATCATATTTAGTATATTAATTACTTGTGAAAACATGAACAAAGCCATAAACTGCTGTCTGTTTTGACCCTGCCAAAAAACTTTTGACCCATTATCCAACTTGCCAAGCCACCAATTTTTTCACCTATAGGTAACCCCATTTTTTTCACTCATGCAATCTTTGAGCGGTTTAAGTAAGCTGGATTTTCTTATACAGGTTAAAGACGCCGTTTCAATTATGTCATATTCCTTGTGTATTTTAAGATTGCTGGATTCTTAAATAAATTACCAAGAAAAATGTGTAGTACTGAACTCTTGGAATCCATCTTGTCTTCATCATACTATACATTACAATAATGTAACTCATAGTTCAACCTTTGAATATCATCGGTACTATACATTACAATAACGTAACTCATAGTTCAACCTTTGAATATCATCGGTATTTTCTAAAAATTTTCCAACGTTACTTTTATGCCTTACAAAAAGTAATCATTTCAGTGGTTGACCGGTGGAACACTACTTACGCGAGATAGGGAGTATATCGTTCTATATAGAGGTAAAGATTTTTTGCCAGCTACAGTTTCTTCCGCAATAGAACAGAGAAGGGACCGCGGAGTCGATGCCCTTGAAAGAAAGAAGAGTGCCGCCAGCTCACTAGACGTGCAAGAAAATAAAGAAAAGGAAACTGAGAATCCCTCTGCTGCTGTAACTGATGGAATTAGAGACCAGAAACTGGAAATTGCTATTGAGCAAAGGAAACAAAGGTCCCGTGAAGCCGCTATAAAGAAAACTAGTTCCAAATTGTCTCAGGTAGAAATTTAGATCAAATGGTACATTTATATTGTTCTCTGATATAGTAAAATGCCATGTTCGTCCCTGAGGTTTGGCTAGTTTTACAATTACGACTTTCGTCCAAATGTTTGTTTTACCGCTTCTGGATCCAAAAGGTTTAAAATCTTGCCATTTTCATCCGACTCGTTAACTACATCCATTTTTCTCCGTTAAATGAGGGGCATATCTGTCTTTTTAGACATTTTTTTTATCAAAATAAAAAACACTATAAGAAATAAAGATCCACCTCTGTTGACTTTCTCCCCACCCAAACCCTTTAATCATCACAAAAAAATGTCAAAAAAGATGAAATTACCCCTGACTTAACGTTAAAAATGGATAGATTTAATGAGTCGGATGAAAATGGCAAGATTTTAAACCTTTTGGATCCAGATGCGGAAAAACAAACCTTTGGACGAAAGTCACAAAAGTAGGCAGACCTCGCATTTTACTCTTTACATTGTTTTCTGATATTTACTGGGTAGTTAGTTCTTAGAGCTGGGAATATTGACCAAATAACCAAATGTGGGTCAGTTCACATTAGGGGTGGCAAAAGTGGTGGGTCAGTTCACGTTAAAAGCGGTGAATGGTTAATCATGCATCATGTGGTGACATTGATAGCTGAAAGACACGGGGGTACATACACCAATCAGTCTCTGTCCTGATTGTTTGAGTGTCATGTGTCTTAGGTCCAAGGCTTGATACAAAACTACAATCGAGCCGTGGGTCTCACTGGAAGCAGCCTCTCTATTCCTACGGGGTAGAGGTAAGGCTGTCTACATCTACCCTCCTCAGACCCTACCTTTGCTTTGCTATTGGTGGGATTTACTGAGTATGATGATGATGAAGAAAAGTGGTGGGTTGGGCGGGTTTGGGTAATGGGTTTGGGTTAGAATGGGTTTATTAAGAAAAAGGTTAGGATGAGTATGGGTTAGGATGAGTTGAAGTTTAAAATGATCATTGTAGGCTAAAATAAAAAAATGTAAAATATAAAAAAAAATTATAAAATTTCAAAAAAATATAAAAATTAAAAAAAATCCAAAAAATTAAAAAATCCAAAAAAAAAGAAAAAAAAATTTTAATCTAGAAAAATATAAAATAAAAAAAAGATTAAAATCCAAAAAATAAAAAAATTTAAAAATCCCAAAAAATAAAAAACTCAGAAAAATTAAAAAATCAGAAAAATCAAAAAATCAAAAGAAATTTAAATTTTTTTTTATAAAAAATGTTAAAAAATAAAAAAAAAGAAAAAAAAAACAAAAAGAAAAAAAGACATAAAAAATAAAAAAATAAAAAAAATATCCAAAAAAAATAATAATAAAAAAAACTTGAAAGACAATAAATTTGGAAAACAAAAAAGAAGTTCAAAAAAAAAACCAAAAAAACAAATCTGAACACACCTTATCCAACATTGGCCACTCATGAAACACGTGTGTTTTATTATTATTTTTTTTAATTTATTTTTTGTTTTTTTTTAAATTTTAATTTCTGAATCAAAACTAAAAGTTTATATTATAAAATAAACATATAGTTAACTAAATCTTATGTCAAAAATCAACAAAAATAATTTAAAGGCCAGATTTCCATTTTTTAATCTCTTTACTTTTTACTTTTTTTAATTTTTGTATTTTTAAAAAAATTTAAAAAGTCTTTTATATTTTTTAAAATTTCTGTTTTTTTAATTTTTTTTTTAATTTTTAAGTTTTTAAAATTTCTTTATTTTTTTCAATTTTTTTTTTATTTTTTATTTTTTAAAGTTTTTAAAATTTCTTTTATTTTTCTAACTTTTATTAAAAAAAAATTTCAATTTTATTTTTTTATTTTAATTTATTTTAATTTTTTCAATTTTATTGATTTTTGTTTAAAATTTTTTGATTTTTTTTTATTTTATAAGTTTTTTTCATTCTGTTTCATTCTTTACTTTTTGGAAAGGAAAAATTACAAGTTTTGTCCTTTATCTTTAAGCCACTTTTCAGGCGGTGTCCTTTTTAACGAATGTTGACAGGCGGTGTCCTTTACTAGGTATTTTGTTGCAAGTTTAGTCCTTTACACCCAACCCAGTTAAAAAATCCTGTTAATTGATGACAGACGGTGTCCTTTACTAGGTATTTTGTTGCAAGTTTAGTCCTTTACCTAGGTATTTTGTTGCAAGTTTAGTCCTTTACACCCAACAATTAACAGGGTTTTTTAACTGGGTTGGGTGTAAAGGACTAAACTTGCAACAAAATACCTAGTAAAGGACACCGTCTGTCAACATTCGTTAAAAAGGACACCGCCTGAAAAGTGGTTTAAAGATAAAGGACAAAACTTGTAATTTTTCCTTACTTTTTTTTATTACTTTTTATTTTATATATTTTTTAATTGTCATGATTTTTCATTTTATTTTTTTTATTTTTTGATTTTTTTTTTTATTTTTATATTTTATTAATTTTTTCTTATTTAGTTTTAGCCTATAATGATCGAAACCAATATTGACCCAAACCCATTCTAACCCATAATACCCATCCCAACCTTTTTCTTAATAAACCCATTCTAACCCAAACCCATCCTAACCCATTACCCAAACCGGTCCAACCCACCACTTTTGCCACCCCTACTTAATACCCATCCTGACACATCCTTAATTATTTCCCAACCCATCCTGACCCATCCTTATTTTTAAAATAACCCAAATGAGTTTTTATTGCCAGGCCTAGTTCACATCATATCTGCTCTCCAACGGATCGAATTTGCTGAACGGGTCGAAAAATTCCCAAACTGTTTAAAATGCTTACAACCTTCTAAATATCTTTATTCACGAAAAGATTTTTATTTTGATAGTGTAGCTTTTGTAATCATATTAGTTATTTATAAAAGAGTTAAATGTCATTTTAGTCCTTGTGGTTTGGTCCATTTTGCCAGTTTAGTCCAAAAAGGTTTCATTGTTACCATTTTAGTCCACTGGGTTACCTTCATCCATTATTTAGGTCATTTTATATGGCTGAATTGCCCTTCTAGTTAACAAAATTACATATAAAATGACCGAATTTCCCTTCTCATTAACATAAAAAATGGATGAAGTTAACCCAGTGGACTAAAATGGCAATGGTGAAACCTTTTTGGACCCACAGGCGAAAAATAAAACCTTTGGACTAAACTGCCAAAATGCCCAAACCATAGGGACTAAAATGACATTTAACTCTTTATAAAATTAAAAGAAATGACAAAGAATGTTGGTGGGTCCATGACTACTTTGATCTATTATCTAATCCACCCGTTTTGCCACTATATGATATATTTGAAGTTGACAATGATAGGCATTGGTGGACAAAGAAAGGGCAGAGAAGCTTCTAGAAGAGCTGGAGAAGAAAGAGACCAAGCAACAAGTTGAAGCAGACAAAGAAGGTATCACTGAAGAGGAACGGTTTATGCTGAGAAAAGTCGGCATGAAAATGAGGCCTTTTTTACTGTTAGGTGAGTCTCATTTTCTTGTTTATAGCACAACATTTCAAACCTAAGAGGCTAAGCCTAGAGGTGACAAATCGACTCGTTTACCTGTAAACGGGTCGTTTCAGTGTTTTTTTTCATATCTCAAACCAAATAAAAAGTATCTTAATAGGGAACAAGCTGAACAAGAGGTGACAAATCGACTCATTTACCTGTAAACAGGTTGTTTCAGTGTTTTGCATATCTCAAACGGGTCACGGGTCAAATACTAAATGGCCACTTTGGTGGGGATAAACATCAGCTGCCACTAGGCCAAGAGGCCATCCGCACTTCTGTTTTGTTGGGCGAACCTCGGTTTTTCTTTTATAACACAACACCTTAATCCTTAGGAGAGGTGGCAATTTCGACCCATTTACTAGTGAATGGGTCGATTTGGGTTGATCTCAACAGGTCATGGGTCATTCAAAACATTTAGCTTAAAGGGAAGAAGTCAAATGGGTAATAGAGTGAAAAGTCCCTGAAGTCTAGTTTCAGTGCACACTACCTCTTACATCATTATTATTCAAAGATCTCAATAATCATTATTATCATTTAAAGTCGACAAAAAGAGTTTATTGGTCACTTTTCGACCCGTGCTAAAAAGTGATCCAAATTAACCTGAACCCATTACCAATCCGCTCAGCTTGCCATGTCTAAGTGTCTAACTAAGACCTTTCTGTTTTCAGGAAGACGTGGAGTTTTTGATGGCACTGTTGAAAATATGCATCTTCACTGGAAATATAGGGAACTTGTGAGGATATTATGTGGTGAAACCAGCATTGACGAGGTTCATGCAATAGCAAGAACATTAGAATCAGAAAGTGGTGGTGTATTAATTGCAGTAGAACGTATGCGTAAAGGTCATGCAATTATTGTTTATCGTGGCAAAAACTACAAAAGACCTGCTAGCTTGAGGCCACAAACACTCCTTAATAAAAGAGAAGCATTAAAACGCTCCATTGAAGCCCAACGTCGAGAGGTAACTAAATACTAAATTGTATTTATATTTGCGTAACTTATAATTTAATTTCCATATGTATTACTTCAATATGGAAGCGCACTATTTTTTTTCTGGTTTTGTTGATTTCTTGTTACCTTTATGATGCAGTCTTTGAAACTTCATGTATTGAAGCTTGGAAAAAATGTTGAAGAATTAAAGCTTAAGTTGGTGAGTGTACAAATGTAGTCATCCGTCAATTGTCATGGTTGACACCGGTTTGTTTGTACTTGCAAATTTAAACGAAATTATTCAATTTGTCTTGAACCAGGCCACAAGTGAGGAAATAAGTATACACGGCCAAAAAGATCAGAATATTCAGTTGGTGAGTGTCCATTTTTATATGTCACTTCCTTCTTATTTTTGTAACTATTTAAGGATGACATATAATTGGCGTTGTTGGAGTAATGTTGTTGTTATGTACAGGAACAGGATATTATAAGCCCATCAGCTGAATATACGGAACCTGACTCTGATCTTGAAGTGTATAAATCAAATCAAACAGATCAGGATAATGGGCAGGTGAGGAGTATTCATGTGTTAATTTTTTTTATATGGTAAATGCATTGATATGATTGCAAAAAGTATGTTATTACAGTGATCTTCTGTTTTTTTTATTATATGGTACGCCCCGGTTGCGGTGTGCACATTTAATGTATATATGTGTGGGCGCTTAGGGGGCAAAAGTGAAATTGAACTAATTTTAACGTTATTTTACTAATTTCGTGAAAATAACGTTAAAAGCGACGGACGGTTAATCATGCATCATGTAGTGGCCTTGATAGCCAAAAGACAAGGGGTACATGCACCAATCGGTCTTTGTCCCGATTGCTAAGTGTTATGTGCCTTATGTCCAAGGCTTGATGCAAAACTACAATCGAGTCGGGGGTCTCACTGGAAGCAGCCTCTCTATCCTACGTGGGTAGAGGTAAGGCTGTCTACATCTTACCCTCCTCAGACCCTACCTCAGCTTTGCTTTGCTATTGGTGGGATTTACTGAGTATGATGATGATGATGATGATGATGATGTTATTACAGTGATCTTCTGTTTTTTTTATTATATAAGGATATTGTTAGCATAAGGTATACCCTTCGGACGACGTTCACCTGTTTATCCATTAGACATAAACCATAACCCAAATCAACCAGTTCGATTGTAAACGGGTCAAAGTTGTCTACTCTTGAATATATATTTAAAGTGGTAACACTGCAACAGTCAAGTGATTTTATCAATGTAAGTTGAAATTCCCCTTATGACATTATAATTGGCGCTGTTGGAGTAAATCTGTTTCTATTATACAGCAACTGCTAAGGGTAGTAATTATAATCCATTTATATAAAAACGGGGTACTATATTTTATTAATAACAGGTAAAACAGGATAAAACTATACAAACTATCTAAAAATATGAGTCCAACTATTAGAAAGTCAACCTCCTAAATTGCTTTAGTAACAAAATTTTATCATAAAAGAAACGACAAATATGTAGGGTGTAGACCCTTTGAAATGTAACCCTTCCTGTTCTAGTGTTAATTAACTATTTTTTTGCTTATTTGCAACATTCAAGGCAAGAGAGCTTCAGGAAGGTACTATAGAATTTTCAAATACAGATGATGGCTTAAAAGCATCTCAAGAAAATCCAGCCAATGAAAGTGACTTCACAGAAGCTAATTCAGATCCTTCAATCTTATCGGTGGAAGGGCCAAATGAAAGCGAGAACCATAAGACACAAAACACTTCAATTTCTTCGGATGCTTTCAAGGTATATAATAATTGCTTATCAATTCAATCTGAGGGTGTGTTTGGATGTGTGTTTCCCAACAGTTATCTGATTCTTGCAACATCAAGTAGTATTGCTAGTCTTTAATGTTTGAGTCATATACTTCTGCTTATGATTATGTGATTACCTAGGTTGACTAGGGTCAAATAATCGGTTTGGCAATAGCTGCAACCATAGACTTCGTCCAAACTATCTCTTACACTGTGACTAGGGGCGTGCAGAATTCGTTTCGAATTCGCAAAATTCGAAATTCGTTTAAATTCGATTCGATTATCAAGAATTCGTTTCGATTATAAGAATTCGAATTCGAGTCAAGTAAATCGAATACGAATCGAATATGAATTTTATAATTTCAAATTCGATCGAAATTCGAATAAAAATTATACATTTTTCTTTATTATTTTTATATATAATACATATATAACTTTATTAGGCTATACTATAAATTATTTTCAAATTTTTTCCGAGTATTAAAATTACCCATTACCAAACCCACTACATGGCCAATAACTAAACCCTAAGTAACAAATCTATCAATAGATTTCTAAGCGTAAAAATATTAACTTGTAATGTGGAGTGGTTATTCCCGACTTCTCGTTTTGAATTTTAGACTTGTGGTACTTTATTTGGAATTTTTTAATGTGATATTGTGCTTTATAGCTGCTTTAAAATTTATGATTCATTTTGAAAGTTTTTTACATGTTTTTAAAGAATCTGGATTAAATCGAATTTATTCGAATTCGATTCGAATTCAAATTTTTAATCGAATACGAATTGGGTTTTTTATTCGAATACGAATTCGAATCGAATTCGGTAGGTTTTAATCGAATTCGAATCGAATACGAATTCAAGGAAAAATAAAAATTATTCGAACAATTCGATTCGAATAATTCGAAAATTCGATATTCGATTCGATGAACACCCCTAACTGTGACTGTGGTTTATCGTAGTTGGGGGGGGGTAGTTGCACGGACCTCCCATCCGCCAGAGTATTGCAACTCCGCAAGCTAGCTTAGCCCCATAGCTGCCTGGCGGTGATTACCCACGGTGAAGAGCCCCAACACCCCATAAGAGCATTGCCGGGAATCGAACCGGTGACCTCAAGTAGAGGCCTGGGTGAGGCTGGCCAACTGGGCTACCCCAGAAGGTTGTGGTTTATCGTAGTTGGTTATCTACAATTGATTATTTGATATCCAAGCATCCCTGAAAGGCCGAAAACCTTTATTAGTATTGCTAGTATTACTATCCTTCGTTTGTGATGTATCAAATCTATTTCAGCTAGAAGAAACATCAATCGCTGACCTTTGTGTCTCTGTCATGAGGAATGAGGTGCCATCTTCACCAGCTAACAAACCTCAAGTCAACGAGTCAAATGGGAAACTTCACAGATTTGTTCTTCTTTCCAATCAAGAAAGGCTGCTTTTGAGGAAACAAGCCTTAAAGATGAAAAAACGTCCTGTTCTAGCTGTTGGTAAGTTACACATGTGATAACAGCAGATTTGAAAAAGTGGACGTGTGGCTTACGGGTAAAGTTTTTATAAAAGGCATGATGGGTTGACCGATTAAATCCTTTTGAATTTTAATAAGTAGTTGTATTGAATATAATTACAAAACCTATACCATAATGATGGATTTTTTTTTGGGTTCAATTGTTTTATAAAAATTCTATTTTTGCAACTCTTTTAGTTTTATAAAACTTTTTGTAGTGTTCATTTTAATCCTCGCATCTTTTATTTAATATCCAATCAATTTCTTCACTAAATTGTTCTTTTATAAAAATGAGAGTAAAGTACACGGATGGTCCCTATGGTTTACCAAAATTTTGGATTTGGTCCCTAGCTTTCCAAAAGTATACAGATGGTCCCTATGGTTTACCAAAATTTTGGATTTGGCTTAGTTTATCTGTTTATGAAATATGTGTTTATAAGCATTATAATATGATCATAAGCTTAAATTAAACCCTCCACTTATCCTTACACTGAACCAGCTTGTCTGGTCTGCTTTTCAAAACCATACTAACACCACTACTATTATATTGCAGGGAGAAGCAATATCGTTAGCGGGGTGGCTAAAACAATTAAAACTCATTTCCAGAAATACCCCCTCGCTATTGTGAATATTAAAGGCCGAGCCAAAGGGACTTCAGCACAAGAATTGGTATCAAAGTTAGAGGTATGCATCACAACTTCACACCTGTAGCGTATAAACCAGTAGCTGACCTGTTAATGGCTAAAATGGACATATTGTTTTTCTTGTAGGAAGCAACAGGTGCAATTCTGGTTTCCCAAGAACCGAATAAAATCATTCTATATAGGGGCTGGGGGGCTACTACTACTGTTACACATAATTCTAACCAGACTAGTGGGAAACGAGAACCGAATGGGCGTGAAGATATTAAGCCGATCATATCTCCAGAACTCATTTCAGCAATTAGAATTGAATGCGGATTGCAGGAGTACAAAGTCCAAGAGAGCGAAGCTGTTTCTTAGGCTGAAAACGGTATTATTTTGACTTTTCTCTCTCCGGTTCTGTTTTTATGCACGACTTTCGATGTCACTGTGAGTTAGAGGTGGCAAGATGGGCAGATGGGGAATGTAGAGTGACGGGTCAGTTTTAGTATGGATTGGAACCAGTCGACCACAAAAACGCTTTTTTGCCCATTTTTTAATTTGGTTTAACAAATAGTTAATGCATCAAGTATGATAACAGAAACAATATTATTACAGTGATGATCTGAACTTTTTGAATTAAGTGACTTAGAAGGTTGTTTTATTAAAAAGTACATTTTGGACGACATTTAACCCGTTTGGCCCATTGACCCATTTCTCTTCTAGCTATTTTCTCTAAAATGGACCCATTTGAGACTAAAAGTAACCTAAACTAATCGCTATACTTTATGTGATGCAGGTTTGTGACGTTCAGTTTGTATATCTTGGCTATTGATAGCTGTTATTGACTAGCGGTTGATGGCGCATTGTCCTGTTTCATCATGCATGGCAGATCTGTGTCCAATCTGGATGGTCAGACTATATTGACAAGGCATACATTCCGTCTCAGATGAACTGTAACTGATCTGAACCGAGAAATAGGTTAATCATCTAGTTTGTATTTTGTGGATTGGTTTAGGCTCAGCCGAACCACTTGTTTTCATTTATATATATATTCTTCACCTTTTACGAAACTAACCAGTTTTCACATATGCATGTTAGTGAGGAGAGTTGACGGTGGTTCTCGACTATAAACATGTAGAGGCTGGTTAACGTACAATACCTCTTATCCTACATTATGTACGCGATGCCCACAACCGTACGATCTTTAATCCATCAAACGCGGGCGAGACTAATTTATATCATTAAATTAATCAAATTAATATACATAAAACCAACCGTGAAGGATAAAATTGATAATTTCTCTATCAAAATCCCGGTAATTTCGTTCGGTACCTTTTCTTCTCCAACTCCAACCGACTCTTCTGCAATTCAATATCAACATGTGAAATTAGTATACAACATGCGATGCATTTCCCATTTCTTTGGAAATGAAAATGCACATGCTAATTATAATTATTGTACATGCACATGAAAATGGAAATGAGAAATGAACATGCACATGTGAATTATAATTATTTGTCGCACATGCGAATTATAAGTATTTGTCAACATGCACATGCGAATTATAATTATTTGTCAACATCCGAATGAAAATGGAAATGAGAAATTACCAAACATGCACATGCGAATTTATTATTTATCATGTAAATCAAAAAGTAACATACACATGCGAATTTATTATTATCATGTAAACATGCACATGCGAAATTTTTATTATACACATGCGAATTTTCAATTCCAGGTCATAAGGGAATTAAAAAGAACTGAGTAACATCGCTCTGATACGATTCAATTCCAGATCATAAGGGAATTTAAGGAACTGAGTGACATCGCTCTGATACGAATCATAATTACCGGGATAGTGGTGTAACGAACTAATCGGGATCTGAAATTGTCTAATTTGCCCTCTGCTGATTGAAAGGAAAGTCTGATATACCCTTATGTAAGAAAAATGAATCAGGGACACGTGTACGGCTGTTGGCATCGCGTACGTAATGTAGGATTAGGGCTTTTGTATTCTACACTTCCTCTAAACATGTAATACAAAAGCTAAGTTTAATTTTTGGGAAAATTTCATAAAATAGTAACCAAGTTTTAAAAGTGTTCTAATTAGGTCACTGGTATCGTTTTTGTCACAATTAGATAACTTAACATTCAAATCGAGCCATGTTTTTTTTTCCACATGTCAAGAAAAAAATGGAGCATAAGATACTGGGGTCAAATTATTTTAATATATGAAATTATATTTCTTAAAAATAAAAATCATTTAATTACATTAAAAATTAAAAAAAAACAAGTTACAATCCACGTCATCACTCGACGTTAGCATCAAATAAAAGAGAAAAAAGAAACAAAAATCCACATCACCACGGTTACCTGTGAAATAGATGAAAAACCCTTAATTTTAATAAAGAATGAATGTTGAGTGACCTGATTGAAACACTTTTGAAACTTGAGTGACCTAATGGTGGAGGTATACGGTGATTTTGGGAGGGAATCCATTCAAAATTTCTAAATAGACATACAAATTCAGTGGATGCGGGATCCGAATAAACTCCGGGTCGGATCAGTTTGATTTGGATCATCCACAACTTTATTCGGATTTCATATAAATGCCTCCATCTTAATTATTGTTCATCTCACCTACCGACACCATATCTTCCCTGTTTTCCTCTCGCAGTGCATCAGTTTCCTTCTTTATCAAGAATTAAATATAATCAAAGGTAGATCTACACAATCGATCCTAAATCTGCTTTATTTATGTTATTTGATTCTATAGAAACTTGATTTTATAAGATTGCTTCGAATGCTATTAACTTCTTCTTTGTTCTGAATTTTGTAGATCCGATCATAAAAATTGAAGGTTTGTTGTTTTAGTTTGTTGGTTATCTACTGTACGTATCTTTAATCAAGCGATTGAACATTTATCTTTTTTTTTTTTTTGCAAACAAAATCAAGATCAGAGGTTTTGTTATCATCATCTACATTCTCCGATTTATGTAGTGTCTATGAACGTTAATCATCTCTTCAACATTTATCAAAGTTACTAATTTTTGTTGATTTTGTTTTTCATGTGGAAGCCTAAATCTTGGATAAAATCGGACTCCGATCATTCGTCAAACAACAGAGGTTAGTTAAATGTTATAGTTGTTTTCTCCTTTTTAAGTTTGTGTAGATTTGATTTTATCCTTTCTGTTTGGTTTTTTTTTTCAAAAATTATTAATATATGTTCTGAATGGTTTTTGGTTTGTTTTCTCATGGTGAACCCTCAATCTTTTATGAACATTGGACTCGAACTGTTCGTCGACCAAAACAGGTTAGTTCAATTTTGTTGGTGTTGCTTGTTTTTTGATATGTATAGTCTTTGTTTTTTATTTTTGTCTTTAGGCGTTAATTTGAAATTTTATGTGACTATCTTTTGAAGTTCTTATGGTTTGTTTTGTCAGTTATAATTTTTTTTTGTATTTAGTTATATTTTTTGTATTTAGTTAGTTGTTAATTCTTTAAAGATGCCTTTAATTTCTTTTTTAAGTTGTTTTTGTTTCTATAAACAGATTACTGTTGTTAAAGATGATTTTTGTATTTGGAATTATGATTCGGTTTCTGTAAATAGACTTTGTTTCTATAAATAGATTACCGTTATTTTTTTTTAAATAGTGGTTACTTCCTTTGCAGTTATGGATCCTAAAAACAACGCTCCTTCGTTGTTAAAGTTGATTGAGGACTATGATCCTATATTTTTGGTATGTTTCTTTAGTTTTCAGTTTTTTTTTACACACAATAAGTTATTGCAACTTATATGTTTTTTGTTTCGATTCATAGGAAATACCATATAATTTTGCAACCTTATTGTGGGGAGAACAACTTTCATATGGTCAATGTCTTAAAATTATTGATGATGATTTATCGTGGGTCATTTAGTTATAATTTTTGTATTTAGTTAGTTGTTAATTTTTAAAGATGCCTTTAATTTCTTTTTAAAGTTGTTTTTGTTTCTATAAATAGATTAGTGTTGTTAAAGATGATTTTTGTATTCGGAATTATGATTCAGTTTCTGTAAATAGACTTTGTTTCTATAAATAGATTACCGTTATATTTTTTTTAAAAACAATGGTTACTTCCTTTGCAGTTATGGATCCTAAAAACAACACTCATTCGTTGTTAAAGTTGATTGAGGACTATGATCCTATGTTTTTGGTATGTTTATTTAGTTTTCAGTTTCTTGCACACAATAAGTTATTGCAACTTATATGTTTTTTGTTTTGATTGATAGGAAATACCGTATGATTTTGCAACCTTATTTTAGGGAGAACAACTTCCATATGGTCAATGTCTTAAAATTGTTGATGACGATTTATCGTGGGTCATTAGACTTAAAAGAAATGTGTCGGGACCTGTCTTAGGTGATGGATTCACCAAAGTCGTTAGAGATTCTGGTCTCAATAAGAATGATTATCTATTGTTGAAGGCTATTGGACCATCGACATTGTATCTTTCAGTCCTTAAATCATGCGTTTTCGAGAACTCCTTCATCTCTAAAATTATACCTGATGATACCTTCATTGTAAGTGCTATATATAATATAATCAGGCTATTAGTGATTTGATATTCAGATTTTAAATTTTAAATTTTGAAGTCAATCATTATTTTAATTTAAATTTTGAAGTAAACCATTATTGTGTTTGATTTTAAATTTTCAACTTTGAAGTCAATTATTATTTTAAATTTAAATTTGGAAGTTTGCCATTAATGTGTTTCATTTTAAATTTCGAAGTCAATCATTATTTTAATTTAAATTTGGAAGTAAACCATTAATGTGTTTCACCCGTTTAGTCCATTCCTTTTTCAATTAACTTAATTCATCTTTAATGTAACAAAATTGATGAAATGCTCTAAGAAGGTTTCTTTGTTAATTGATTCTTCTCTTCGACTTACAAGGGATGGCGCTAAGGTAATTAACATCAAAATTCTATCTTTTTATTACTTGAATTCTCTTGCTTTATAATTTCTTTCAATGTATTATTTTGTGTTTTGACTTGGATATAAAACATAATGTGAAGGTATATTTTAAACTTATTTTACCGTTTTTTTATTTGGATTGTAGAATTAGTGCTTTGATGAACTAACAGGTATTTGGATTTTGTGTTTACTCTATTCTGCATAGGGATCCTTTAGTTTTTTGTATTATTTTACCTCGCTCAGTAATTCTTCTATTTTCAAGATAAGAATACATGTTGCATCTGCATTGGCTACCCTACCAACAATAGTGGGTGAATCGGTATGCCTGAGCTCTTCTTAATATTAATAAAATGCATCAGTATTAAACTGAACATAATCCTAATTCAGTAATATGCTTTAAGAAGCTATATAGAAAAGAAAAATGAGGAAACCACCATATGTGTTTACATGGTTGCTTATGTAGTTACTTGCCTCACACGTAACTGAAGAGCTACAAGAACAATACTCTTATAGCCGAATATATCTTTGCTTCAGTTCATTGACACTTAGTCTTACTATATAGGTTGTCTGGTTATTTAGTTTCATTTTAATGCTTATCGGTGACTAGTTCGACGAGTCTTAATACTTTTTTATTATAGCCTATCAAATATTTAGGGTTAGCAAGACCAGAATGACATGTTCATTAATGCAATTATAATTGCAGGTGCTATACTACCCTATTGTGATTTTGAAGCATATGTAGAATACAAGGTGTTGAAAGAATCACATCTTCATTACAGGTATTTCTTATGTTGCCTATGCCGTATACATACATTGCCATGATTGGATACAAATGCATCAACTTCTAGATGTATAGATGTTTTTTTATATATATGCTTATTACCATTTGTATTAGTGATTTGGCTTTTCTATCAAAAACAAACTACTGTTATTATCCAAATTCCAATAAGCGATTTGTGCCTGACATAAGGTATGGTCTCTACATGTTATATAGATTTATACAAATAGGGCGAGTTCAGGTCTTCAATCATCCCGGATAACCTAATTTAGGTATTTACTGACATATTTCTTTTTATAAAAGATTATTTAATAATAAAAGTTTCAAAATTGATTAAATGACAAAGATTCCTTAGGGGAGGGTTCATGGTGCCATGGTGGTGGTCTGTTGTCTTTGCTTGGATGAAACCTGAAGAATGCCACCGCTGATGGGGTGGCATGAAGCTTAGATTTTGAATTTTGAATTTCAAATTTTAGGTAAGTGTTTTTTTAAGTTGATTTGTTTATGTGTGTGTAAACGCCTTTAATAGGGGAATTATTTCCTGTTAATGTTATATCATAATAATAAGAAAGTGTTGTTTGTTTTTTGAACTAGGGTTGATGTTTATTACTTAGATTTTAGGGGGATTTAGTTCTTTAATAAGGGTTTATCTGGGTTTTGGTGGAATTGAATTGGGTTCAAAAAACTTTTTAAAATTCAAAGACACTTGGTTCATGAATATGTAATCTGCAATTTTTATTAATTATTAAGATTAAACCGGTCAATTTGAAAACAAAGTTATTTATTTGTGGATATTTGGTATTGCTATACTGACATTTCTAGCAACTGTGATTGATACTTTCTTGGTATATGTATCTAAAACGGAATTAAAAAAGAAAAAAGAACATGATCTATATTTCTCTTTAAGCAAATTTTAATTTACTTGTCTGTTTTGTCATATCTTTTAAATTCATAAGAAACAATAGACATTATCCTTATCGATTCGTCTATATAATTACTAGGTAGTCATGTTTCGCTTTCAAACATTGGTACTTCTTAGATGCTAACAAGAAGGGGCTGAGGAATTTTTCACAAAACCGGTGCGATTGTCGAATGTTGATGAGCTGAAACCCTATTTGTCTTTAAAGAGACTTGGAACTCACAATCTAAGGCTTATAAAGATTCACTTTTATCGCTTACTGTTTATGTTATCCCCTATGTCAATATGAACATTGCAAACAAGTTATTGCACCATTGTGGCAACATGAAACGTGACCACTATGGCTTTATTACAGGTTTGGATTGCACTTATTTTTAACACTTATTTGATACATAATTTGAATTAGAAGGGGCATGTGTATGGATAGAAATTAAGCTTATTTCACAAAACTTTAAGTCTTTATTAAAAGCGTTGTAAAATCTTTAATGTTGATTGTGATAATTGTGTGTCATTCTTAAATTTAGGATTATCTCATAAATTGTTCTGAGATAGAGGTGGTGCATGTTGTTAGATCAAAAAACTATGATGGATGAACAAGTATGCAGCTAGATACAAGATATGCTTTTAAGTTTTAACTTTGCATTTAAAATGAATTTATACAAACCGAATTAAAATTTTACGGTGGAGAAAAGGAAATAGGATACTTTAGAGGTTAAAAATGTTATTTTTAGACTTTTATTTGTTCTAAATTAAATTTTCCTACCCGGAAAATTTCCGGGTGATAACCTAGTTTTTTACATAAACCAGAATGTCCAAAATATCAAATAACAAGGAAAGATTGGGTAAAGGCATATATCAATGCAATATCCGGTGTGAAACAACCACGCTAAAAAAATTAAATTGAAATTTGAAAACCAAGCAACATAAGAACCACGATCGGATCACCCACCCGTATAATGTGTAGACAAATTAAACAAGTTGAATTTGGATTTCTAAAATCCTCAAAGTTTACACATCCTTGCTCATACTTAAGTTTAGGTGTTTAAATTAAGCTTAAGATCATTCAAAATTAATTATAAAGACACAATTAATAAACTAAAGACAAAGTGTGATATAGTATGCAAGGTTTATGATTCATAGTCGTCAAGAACCGAGAACTTCTTCTATGTTGATCGAAACAATCGATCGATCCCAACGAAAGCTTTTGATCTCAAAGCCCTAATTTATACCATCAATTTACAAACACCAATCACACAATCATATCTTGAATCACCACTATCTACTTTCTTTCTCCGAGTCAACAAAATTTAGTAACATAACATCCTTTTTAGATACAGAAGTTGGAAATTTGTGAAAATAACATTTTCACAAATATAGGAAAATGATTTTTTCCTATTTTGGACTAGAAATAAATATATGAAAATGAGCGGGTTTTATATATTTATTTGTGGGTTTGTGTTCCATGTTGGAAGAGCTTCGCAACGAACTAAACCACGTCCAAAACGGAGCTAAGATGAATGAGATATCGATGCTCAAAGTTTGGTGTTTGAAACTTGAATGCTGAAAAAAGTGGGAAAGTGGCACCTTGTCCCACATAGGAGGAGAGATGAAACTTAAAGGGGTATTTAAGTGGGAACTCTCCATCCTTATTGTTTCATGGAAGCACACACTAAGTGTACTCACGAAGGGCTAACTCGCACACGCGCGCGTGGTGTGGGCGATGAGGCGCAATGTGGCGCACTTTGCACTTCGCATCGCCACTTGAGAGCTGCCTTTGTATTTTTAACCGCGTGTGCGTGGTGGAGCATAAGGGTTGCAATAGGGCTGGCATTTTTACACGAATACACGACATGAACCTACACGAAGTTAACAGGTATTGTGTATCGCCTTAACAGGTATTGTGTATCGCCTTAACAGGTATCGTGTACCAAACAGGTAGACACGAGATTACCTGTTAATTTTCGTGTATAAACAAGTTAAATACCTGTTTACCTGTTAATACCCGTTAGTACACGATAAAAAATTAAATTAAAAAATAAAACTCATTAGCCATGTGTGTGTGGGTTCCTTAATTCCTTTCTATTTTCATTCCTCATTCAATTCAAATAAAAAAATAAGACCCTAAACTCCCTCTGTAACTCTCAGATAACATGTCGTGTTCTTGTTAACAGGTATTAACAGGTAATTTTCGTGTATAACAGACGAACAGTCGTGTTAACAGGTAATTTTCGTGTATATCATGTCGTGTTCGTGTTTGAAAAAAAAGGACACGATAAGTTATCGTGTCGTGTTCGTGTATGGGATTTCTTGTATCGTGTCTTATCGTGTACGGCTAGGTTGCAAGGACCAGGTGGTTGGCGACGTGGCATGCAGGCGCATGACCCTGGTGGGTCCGCGCACAGTGGCGCATGACGTGGCAGTATAGCACGTCCGCGCGCGAGAACACGTGGCAGTAGGCGCGCGGTTGCGCGCATGGAGCATGGGCACTGATGTGACGTGCGCGACGCACCAAAGTGAGCCAATACGGTGCGACTGTGTGGCGTGCTCGTATAGGCTCACATGTGACGTGGCGCACGCGCGAAGGTGCGCATGGTAGTGAGCCAAAATGGCACACGCCAGGGCCGTCTCCGAGAATGATAAAAAAAATTTGGGCCCCGGGCGAAACAAAAAAATTGGTATAATATAAACTCATCAAATATATATCAAGAAACCACAATACGACATGCTAATCACGGGGTTTGAACTCATGACCTCAAGATTATAACCCAAAACATTAACTAATTAATCATATAATCATCTTGTTAACATGATCGAAGAGTCAATTAACTAAAGTGAATTGATAGTTCAAAACAGTTTAGGAAATAAAAAACGCATGGGATTAATTGAAAATTGTTTAGGAAATAAAAATGTAAAGGAAGGGTATAGAACTCATGACCTTGGTTTTCAAATTTGAGTATCTTAACCATTGAACTAACTTCATTTTTGTTACTGAAGTCATTTATTAAACATTTAAGATAACAGAGCCCCTTTAAAAATCTTGACCCTAAATTTCTGTTGGGCCCTATAAACCTTTTGGGCCTTGGCGTCTGCCCGGGCTGCCCAGCCCACAAAGCCGGGCCTGGCGCACGCGCGCATGAGCGTGCAGACTTGCGCGCGCAAGGGCGCGCGCACACCAGTGTGTCTTGCGCGCGCAGAAGCTTCCAGCAGTTAATGTCAGTGTTGTTACAATTCAGCATTTGAAACTAACGAGTCAATGCTTTTGACTGAGAATTAAATGACGAATTAAAGTGCATTGAAGACGTTTAATGCAGTTTAATTCTCTTATTTAATTTGTTTTTCAGTTTCGACTTCAGATATGCAGTATAAATAGGTGGATACCCCTGCAGCAGAAACACACCGAAACACACAGCAACATACAATCTTCTCTCTGAATCTTCATCTTCTTCTTCAAGCAGCAAGGTACACCTTCAGGTTGGAGTCAAGACCGGCAGTGCAACTACTTTAGCTGTTGTATCCCGGAAACAAACGAGTTCTCCTGGGAGACTCGAAATTTGTTTTAAGGGACCCGTATCTAACACGATCCTCAGTTGGGAACCGTTTATCTGTTCGATTTTTCCTGTTCTTGTTTTTCAATTTTTCAGTTGTAATTGTACTGTATTTTTATTTTCATTCTGATTTGTTTCTTTAATTCAAGTTAATAAAGAATTTTATTTATTTTGCACGAGCGGATTTCTACAGAAATACAAACATCACGCGCTTCCTGTTTTCTGCCCTCTCCATTTCTAGGTGATTCATTTATGTTGATTTAATCAATTACTATGTGTTATTTGATTTGTATATGGTTCTTGAATTATGGTTATGATGAATGTGTTATCGAATCTGATCCCTTTTTTTAATTTGTATTTCGGTTATATAGGTTTTCTAGGGTTTGAATCATGATTGAGTTCGAATATGTTATCAGTTTTTATGTAAACTTTGTTTGTTTATCCTTTTCATGTGATTTAATTTTGTGATGATAATGGAAATTGACTTATGGAATCTTTTGAGTGTGTAAGGTTTTTGTTCAAATTGTGGGGAGACATTATGATCATAATGGAAATTGAAACAAGATAGCGAATTTGTGGTGTTTTTTTTTTATTTATGTTGTGTGCATACAGCCTTCGGTTGTAAATAGATGAGTGATCACTTGGTTCTGGATGTGAATCAACCCATTAAAAGGAGCGAGGAGATGGCATCTTCTGATGAGAAAGGCCTTTATTATCAACGGCAGAGTGTCGAATTTGCCAGGAGGAGGATTCCGTTGATGCTTTGAAGACACCGACGCTTGCTTGCAATTATGGCAGTCTTAAGGTAATTAATGTTGGTTTTTTTATTCCATGGTTTATTGTGTGCGGTGGAACTGGTGGTTGATAAGTTTGTTGTTTTTTGTTGTATGCTCACAGGAAGTGTTGCGACGAAAAGGGCAACATAACTTGTGAGATATGCCATCATGTATGTTATCTGATCAAATGTTTGAAACCAACATTGTTTTTAATCAATGTTGAATCACTTTTGATCACTGAAGTAAACCCTTAATGTTTGATATTTTATATGATAACGAGCTAGTGAGGATCTTTTGAACGAGAAATAGCTCAAAAAGCATTCTACTTTATCCATCTTTTTGCTCAAAGTTATGATTTTTTGGCGATCTGTCATTATATGCAGCCTTACCAACCGATCTTTGTTGCTCCTGCTCCCAGAACATGTTTGGAAGAGACTACCATAGACATTGGGTATCTATTCTTCCTTCTTCTCCCTGTCATTTTCTTTAGTTTTCAATCATTTACCCATTTCATCGTCAGCGATAGAGGTGTCAAATTTGACCCATTACCTGTTCGCTTTTATGATTTCTTTTATAACTGGTTCTAGCCTATTGGCAGGTGATGGCTCTTTCTTCTGTTACGACATACATCATCTGTATCCGATTCTGATGGAGATGAGGATATGTCTACGTTCTTAGATGTAAGTGAGAATATGTTCAGATTAATAATCCAACAAACACACGTGATTATGTAACCAGACACATCGTTTAACAAACATGTGTGATTCAGTCAAAGATCTAAATACTATTGGATTTCTTGCTATAAAGGACAACCTGGGATTGAAATCTTACTAGAAAGAGAGATGGTGCAATTTTAGAAAGGGGAGTATTAACACTTAACAACTACTATAATTTTATCATAAGCAGTTGCAATTTAGAAATTAAATGTGCGTTACTGAAAGGGCGAAAAAGGAAAAGTCACCATTGTAAAGACTTTTTATATAGTTCTCCTAATTTTTTTAAACGCGTATAATTTTTAGAGTTAAATGCCCGGTTGGTCCCTGTGTGTCACGGCCCAAGACCCGTTTTGCCTGGTTCGGAAGCCGCGAGACAGAAACACTTGGTATCGGTGTTTACTTGGCAGCGGAAATTTTTAACAGGACCGTTTGTCAGAATAATATCAAAGTTTTAAAAACACCGAATTATTTTATTATAAATTTCGGGACATACCCCGTTTTTACAAGAAAGGAAATTCACTGGGAAATCCTTTGATTACAGAAAACATGTTTATTTCTATTTACTGAGCCACTTTATTTAAGCTGAAGTGCTACGCGGCACTTTTCCTTTTCTTCACAGTAAATTACCTGAAACATGTTTAAAAAAAATTTGATCAGCGAAAGATACTGGCGAGTGCATTCAATTTATACAAAAGACACATTGTTATGATATACAGTATTAAGAGCTTTTACAATGTTTGTATAAACCAATTACCCCAAATCGGTATTTGTCACCTGACCGGATCTGTGACTATGGTCATATCACACATTGGCTAACCCGTTGTCCAATGGTGAAGATTATCAAGTAGTTTATACAAAACCCCACATATCGGCAGTAATTGAAGATTAAAAAGACTTAATCACTGTAATTATAACTTTGAAAACAAGTAGGGTTTTGAAAGCATTTAATAAAAATAGAATGACTCACATTGCAAGTTTAAACAGTCAAAGCTTGCCTACTGGTTAAGCTGGTAAACCTAGTTAAATATACAATGCAAACGAAACTGAGGTTAGTAACTTAATTCAACATTTACGATAATCGCGAGATTGAAACCCTCACGACGAATGACAAAGTATAGCCCAATTTGGGCAGCACTTAAACATTAATCGGATCGGTTTTAATCGATCGGATATAGTACCGTAGCAGTGACCGAGTTATTACCCCGTCATCGTAGCAGAGTGTTGGTATCTAGGGTATATTATTTTGATCAGATTATTAGAGAAAGAAAGAATTTTTTCAAACAACTTTCAAGTCCCTGAATTGCTCAATTTATAGCTGATTAGCAGCGTTCTCGCGCCCCACGACCAATTTAGCAAAGTCCCTCACGGGCCGCGAGGGACACCCTAGCTACGGCTAGGGCTGCCGTGTCACCACCTAGCCTTGACACGTGGATGACATGTGTCAGTCATCATTATTCGGAATCCTAGGGCGGTCGCGCCCCGCGAAGGCACCTTCTAAATCTGTCGCGGGCCGCGACAGACTAAAATTTATTGTTTTCTTGGATTTTTATAAAAAGGAAAGATATACGGGTTCGGGTTTTTAATTACGGAGCGTTTTAGGGCGTTTTTGTGAGTTGTTACATCCTTCCCACCTTGTTTAAAATCTCATCCTCGAGATTTACTGGAACAAGTAAGGATATTTTCTTTTCATCTCTGATTCTAGCTCCCACGTGTATTCAGGTCCTCTTTTTGAATCCCATTTTACTTTGACCAGAACCAATCTCTTGTGTTTGAGATTCTTGACCTTTCTGTCTTCTATTTGCAGAGGTTTTTCAACAAATTTTAACTATTCATTTACCTCTATATGTTGAAGAGGTACTACAAGTGATTCATCAGATAAGCATTTCTTAAGATTACTTACATGAAATACATTATGTACACCGGTTAATTCTTCTGGTAGTTGCAACTGATAGGCAACTGGTCCTATCCGTTGGATGATTTTAAAAGGTCCGACATATCTTGGACTTAACTTTCCTTTCTTATCGAATCAGACTACTCCTTTCCAAGGAGAAACTTTAAATAGTACTTTGTCCCCAACTTGGAATTCTAACGGTTTTCGGCGATGGTCGGCATAACTCTTTTGGCGATCTCGTGCCGTTTTCAATCTTTCTTTGATTTGAGTTATCTTGTCGGTGATTTCCTGTACAATTTCGGGACCTGATAACTGACTTTCTCCTATTTCTGCCCAACATACTGGAGTTCAGAACTTTCGTCCATAAAGTCTTTCGAATTGGGCAGCATTGATGCTTGTGTGATAACTATTGTTATAGAATAATTCTATTAGTGGCAAATGATCATCCCAATTTTCACCGAAATCTATAACACATGCCCTCAACATGTCTTCTAAGGTTTGGATTGTCCGTTCACTTTGTCCATCAGTCTGGGGATGGTATGCCGTACTTAAATTTAATCGTGTCCCCATTGCTTGTTGGAAACTTGTCCAAAAATGTGAAGTGAAACGACTATCCCTATCAGATACAATGGAGAGTGGAACTCCATGTAGTGATACTACCTCATCCACATATAACTTATCTAGTCGTTCCATGCCAAAGGTTTCCTTTATTCTTCCTTTCATTCCTTCAGTATCATCCTTAATTGATGTTTCTTGAATATTTTTCAGTTGTTCCATCAAATCTAGTTGAAGATTTAACCTAAGAGCACGAACTCGTCTTTGTTTCTCATGATACTTACGACTTAAGCCATCTGCTACTACATTTTCTTTTACTTCGTGATACTGAATATCACAGTCGTAGTCACTTAAGATTTCCATTCACCTTCTTTGCCTCATGTTCAATTCTTTTTGCCAAAAAATATATCTTAAACTCTTATGATCTGTTAAGACAGTAAACTTACTACCATACAGATAATGTCTCCAAATTTTAAGGGCAAAAATTATTGCTCCTAATTCTAAGTCATGAGTTGTGTAATTTTAAGGGCAAATACGATGCGTATTAGGGTTGCCCGGGGAGACATTGTGTCACACCCCAAATTTCCACGTGTTACCGGTGGGCCCGGTAGAGGAGTAACGTGACGTGGTTGGCAACATCATAGTCAAACAACACAATATATAAATGCACAGCGGAAGCAAAAGGATAAATATATTACAATCCGTAATAGTGTAACATCAAAGTATTACAACGGAAGTAAAGGATCCACAGGCGGATTGCAAATAAAATAACATGGTTCAACAGACTTTAGGCATCTAAGCTTGCGAGACTCTTTATTGATGCTAGGAGTAGCCAGCCAATTCCAATTAGTACCTGCACTTAGCCTTTTTGGAAAATACGTCAGTTTACACTGGTAAATACAATCAACTGACTCATTTTGAAAAGGGTTTAAGAAAATGATTGTTTCGAATGCACATGGCACAAATAATATTTTATAACTTGGGATAATTATGTAAATATATATAAACTTGTAAACGAATTACATGTTTCTTATGCGTTCAGTAGTCCGGTCCTTAAACTGGATTAAAGATCAATAGACACACCACTTTATATAATGAGACACTGACAGGTGTACGCCTACACCTGAGTGCTAAGGTCGTGGCCATCTCGTAAGATGATGCCAGGGATATCCGGGACATGGTCATTAACCCCCCAAAGGCTTTAAGCAAACAAAACATTTCAAAACAGAGCATATCAATGATTTAACCTCTATTCGATTAAAAATTCAATGCTGGACCAAGCGGTATTTTATATACCGTACCCCAAGCCCGTATAGGGAAAATAAGTTAAAAGTATTTACCTGAGCTTAAATATAAATTCAATCCCAGCCGTATCAAATCAGCAAGTACAGATAGCTTTTACTGATCTCCTAAATCTGGAACGAAGGTTTTTAATAACCTATTAGAATCCTAACGGGTCTTTAATTAAGCCTACGCTTAGACCGATTAGTTTTAAAGATACGGTTCGTACGCACGATTAAACGAAGACCGGATAGAATGTGATTTAGACCCGACAAGTTTGAAGACTTGCTTAATATGGGTATATGACACACATTCTGGATTTTGAGATAAAACCGATAAGGTTTGACCCGTTTCGGCTAATTTATGTAAACTAGTTACATAAACCGAACCGAACGCGCATGAAGCGTAACGGGTATCCGTAAGAGTCCTAAACAGGTTTCCTAAGTTAACACGCCTTAAATAAGTTGTGATATCAATAGGATATCACCCATGATGCCCAAAACGAGTTTAATCTCTTTATAAGCCCCGTAGGGGTATTTTGGTCATTTTAAAGATTATAAAAGGATTTGATTAGGTTTCTGTGAACCGGGTCTGGTTACATCAGTAAAATGGCTTATTTAAACAGGTTATAACATTTGGTTATAAGTCTTATATGTCAAAATAGTTTTAAACCCAAACTATGCGTATAATACGCGTATAAAGCCGTTTTAAGCGATGTACGGGTTAAAATACGATTCTGAGTTTTCTGATCAAATAATCAGGATCAAAATACTCCATTTATTATTTAAAATCAGTAGCAATTGGATTGGCATTAAAAGGATTTGTAAAACTCATTTTATGGCCGAAAAGGGTATTTTTGGTATTAACCGAATCGAGGCGATTAACCTAGCTTATGATCAGTTTAAAAATAATTAAAAAAACTTCAAAAATCCCAAAATATTATTTAACATCAGTGGGTAAAAGTTTTGGTACCTAAAATCGGGTTTAGATAGGCTATGCGCTAATCGCGCCGTTTAATTAATAAAAAGTCTACCGTTTACGCTAATGCGCATATCTCCTAATCTAGACCTCCGAGTGACGTGAAAATTTACGTACATGTTTAATAATCAGTAATTAAGATTATTGTACTTCCACATTTTCAAAATTCTCGTTGTATGGTCATAAGGGCATTATGGTCCATTTTAAGCATTTAACGGAAACGCGCGAACGAATCGGATAATCAACGAAACAAGTATTGAGACTTATACTATCATGTAAACCAACCCTAATGAAGCACTAAGGCAATACCGAATCAAATTAAAACGGGTCAGAACCGAAGTCAATGCAAAAGTCAAAGTTTTGCGTCTTTCGGTTCCGAACCGGGTTTAAACAGAAATTTGTCGAGTCGGACAAGCGTAGACAAGTTTTTATACTTATTACCAAGTTATATTAAGTTTAAAACAGGTTACACGCCTCGCGGATTGCTAATCGTGCATTAAATCGCATTTTGTAATTCTGTTGACTTTTTCGGTCAACGTTTGTCCCGACAAACGACCTAGTTAGGTCTGGACTCGGTACGTGCCCTTATAAGGGTTTAATACCCACATAATTACCTATCTAACGGTACTTTTAATTTGCGATACGACTGAGCTATCATTAATCAATCGCGAAGTCAAACCGAAGTTACGTCGGTTTGACTTTTAAGCTAATTACTAAGCTAGAATTAATTTAGAAGGGATTAGCAAACTTACTAGTGTTGAATGATGATTAGGGAGGCCTTGTAATCAGTTTGGAAGCCCCACCATGATCAGAATTGAGAATGTGAATGGAATGATCAAAGAGGCCTTTATATAGTGGGTTTACACACCACAATATATTGACACAAGGGTCTACAATCCTCCACAAATGATCAACACATGTTACTAGTGTTTAGGGGTGTCTAGGGGACCTTCACATGCAAGGAAAACCGGCTGAATGGGTTGAAATCGCGCACAACTGGCTGCTGTGGGTTTTCTGTTGCTGGCACCTGCTTTACGGACCTCAAGGTCCCCAGCTTTGAGGTCCTCAAGGCAGACATCAGCACATGCACATTTTTAAATAATTGCAGTTTTGGTCCCCGCACTTCCAAACTTGATTTTTCCTTTATTTCTTGCACTTTGGGCCCTCTTAATTGAATTCTAAGGGCTTCAAGACTTATACCAACTTTGTTAAGTCCTTGGTTAACTTTTGACTACCCGAAAAGTCATAGATTTCAACGTTGACGCTTTTAACCCCTCATACACGAATTTTATCATAACTTTCTCATACGATAACGAAACTTGGTGAGATTTTTATGGTACATTCTAGTGAGCATATTTAATCGTTACAAGGCTTCGGGTTTGCTATAAGGTCACTCAGAGGTATATCTTTAACATGTTGACATTTTTAACCCCTGTAGTTTGTAATCTCCCACTTTCTTTCACAATTCGCTTCGTATGATCCATGATCCATTCGTTTAAGGTTATAAACATCATGTAGGGTTATTGTGAAGTATAATTATTCATTGTTGACACTTTGAACCCTTATACTTACATAGTTTCACTGTTTGTCAACTTTAGTCCTTCAAGAACATTCTTTCACACGTTCAAACCTATGACACGTGTCAACACATTATAGGACGCAAATTTTTGGGGTGTTACACATTGTCAGCCTTTGACTGACCTAAAAGTTTGAACCAACTTAATGCGCGTCGTATAGGCCTATACGATGCTTATTGAGGGTGTCGATTTAATAATCCAAGGTGTGCTAATAATACGACCCTTTTCTTTTCGTATTATCTTTTTGACCAATTTTTGTATTATTTTTTTTACCACTAAAATTTATAACGGTTTAGCAATGTGCAATGACTTTTCAATTTTCAATTCACTGTACACTAGTGTTGAAAAAGCAAATATAATAATATTAAAATAGTATACTCTTTTATCTTATAATCAAATAAAAGTCATCCAAACTTCAGGCATCTTCTTCATCCTTTTCACAGCTCCGCCGATACTAGTTTCGCTGCCGCCCATTCTCGCCGGAAAACATTTAGCAGTCGTCCCCGAAACCTATAATTGTCGTCCCCATTTTCCAGAAACGTTTAGCAGCCGTCCCCCAATATCCAAAAACGTTTAGGGAACATCCCCATGGCGTTTCCGTCCCCCAAACGTCCCCGGGATGGGTGCTCCTTGCTTCCGGACATCCCCGTGCTTCATAGGTGGCAGCATATTAGCTTATCTGGTTTGTACCTTACCAAAGAATCAACTGCCTTAGGCTAGAGGGTGTGGCTTCGCGCTCCCCCGCCACGTCATGAAGTTTAGC
Source organism: Helianthus tuberosus (assembly GCA_030545235.1). NCBI lineage: Eukaryota > Viridiplantae > Streptophyta > Magnoliopsida > Asterales > Asteraceae > Helianthus > Helianthus tuberosus. Next base: position 70,469,239 of record CM060435.1, on the reverse strand, counting down.
GCCCTTTGGTGCCCTAAACCACCCCGCCTCTGTTAAAGGGGGGGAGCTATCCTTGGCTTCCGTCAAAAGAATAGGACGCGCGAGAGGAAGATATCAAGGGGCCTCACCTTCATCTAGGGCTGGCATAACGGGTTAACCCGATCTATTATGACACGAACACGATAAGACACGAACACGATAAGACACGAACCCGAAACACGTGAACACGAACACGACACGAAATCTTATCGTTTCAGTTATTTGAAACACGAACACGAAACTGTTAATAAACAGGTTACACGAAACGACCTGTTAAGACACGAAAAAATTACCAACGTATCATACGACCTGTTTAAGACATGAACACGACCTGTTTAAGACACGAACACGACCTGTTTAAGACACGAATACGACCGAATTGGGGAAGCTGTGAACCAGATAGGGAATGGTGGTGTTTGTGAGAGAGATTTAAAAATTAGGGATTGGATTGTGGAAAAAGAACCACGTGTGTTTGTGTATAATTCATCTCAGGTACCACGATTGATGACTCCATGTCCACACCCACGTATAATATTTTTTAACTTTTAATTATTAACATGTACTTAACGTGTCTTAACAGGTTAACGGGTTTTAACCTGTTTAGACACGAAACCTGTTTAGACACGAAACCTGTTAAGGTCTTATCGTGTCGACATGTTTTAGACACGTAACTTGTTAAGGTCAAACACGAAACATGATAACTTCGTGCAGGTTCGTGTCGTGTTATCGTGTTCATGTCAGAATTGCCAACCCTACCTTCATCAACCAATTATATATTTTTTTTATTTATCGTTTTTTAATATAGTTAAAAGAGGCTTTATAATAAACGTTATTCCACACCATATAAGTTAGCGATAAAGCCCTCTGGGGTAATATATGTGTCACCTACGTGGCGTAATAACGCTCCTAGGGCTTTAAACCACACCCTCTAGCCTAACATTGAAATCAGCAACAACATGAAACAAGAACCAAAAAAGAATAAGGCCTGCTTTTACAGTCTGGTTTTGGGATTTTTATGGTCCTGAATGTTTTTTAAAAGAAAATACGGACTTGATTATAGATTTTGGTTCTTTATCATGTGCACATACAATTATATTATATGCTTAGGGGATATAAGGATGGTGTTTTTATGATGTCAACGTGTAGGTCGTCCTGGCTACTTTGAAAAAGAAATATGATATATAGGATTAAAATTTAAAATAACTACACATTGCAAATCTGATGGTCATGAGATGGGAGAAATTGACTTTAACAGCAGAAATTACTTTATTATAATCAGTGTTGCAAAAATCGGCCTAGGCGGCCGATTAATCGGCGCCTAGGCGCTAGACGGCTACTTACTGACTAATTTTGAGCTAGTCGGCCAATTAATCGTAGTCGGACAAAGTCGGTCAAAATCGGTCCTAGGCGGTCAAAAATCGGATTAATCGGCCTATATTAATCGGTTAAAATCGGTCCCAGGCGGTCTTAGGCGGTCAAAATTGGTCATAATCAGTCAAAATCGAACCATACTATCTGAAACTTGAAGTATTTATGTGAATTTTGAAGTATTATTTTTATATTATTGGGTATATATATATAATTTTGAAAAAATACATATAAAAATCCCAATCCGATTAATCCCGATTAATCCCTAGGCGGTACCTCACCGCCCGACTAGCGCCTAGCGCCTTCTACAACACTGATTATAATAGGATCATTACAAGGAATTTAAACAAGAGCTGGCTAATGGAACAAAGACAAGTGACTAAGTTTAATAAATCAGTTTATTTATATTTGAGTTTAATTCAGCAGTTTGCAGAAGTTAAAAAGAAACAGTCTTTTTCTTACAGACTATAGAGTCTTTTTCTTACAGACTATAGAGGTTTGGTCCACCTCGTCAGCTACAGATGTCTACAGATGTGGTTCGCAGACTGCAGACGTTTTATCCCTGAAAAAACAAATAACACCTTAGAATTAGAAATCTCCAACAAATCCCATTTCAAAATTGAAAGTCTCCTTCCCGCTTCTATGAAGTTTTCTAACATTTCCTGAGATAAAAAAAATAAAAAAATAAAAAAAAATTGATCAGCTTATGGTGATGAGTTCATGATAGAGACAATGTATAACAACCCTCCTAGAACCCTTAACGTGACCCTAAAACATTCCTTATATACCCCGTATACGATAAACGGACCCAGAATACCCTTGTACTTATAAAAAAACAAGAAAAACAAATTCTGGGAGTCGCTCGCAGGGCGCGACCCCCTTAGCTTTATCTTTCGCGGGGCGCGGGCCCCTTTGCTTGCTCGACACTGCATGGTGCCACGTGTCTGGTGACTCGGCGAAGCTAGGCCAATGACTGGCCAAAGCTATACTCGACACGCACTCTCTCGCGAGCCGCGAGAGAGTTAGCTTATGTCTTCGCGGCCCGCGAGCCGCCATTAAATCCGCCTATAAATAGGGTGGACGAGTTCATTTGGAATTCGTTCAAAAATTCTGAATTTTCTCAACAATCTGATAGTTATTATTATACCCGGGCATTAAACCCTTATAAAGCGAAGCTCTGCCTCGCTGTAAGTACTATAACCCTGCTATTACCCTACACGATCGATTTAGGGCTCCGTAACGCATGTCAAGGCTCTGCCTGACTCAGTCATTGGAGTTCTGTCTCGTGTTACACCCGATTGATCTAGGATTCCGTAATGCATGTCAAGGCTCTGCCTGACTCAGTCATTGGAATTCTGTCTCGAGTTGTACGGTTAATGTGGTTTGGGTTATTTTACTAACACGTGTGCATTGTTTAATTTTAATAGATAATAACCAGGAGATTCCCATGAAGCTTTAGTTTTACCTAAGTAAACAATGTGAGTACATCTTACTTTTTGTCACATTTTTGTAAACTGTTTTTACAAAACCTCAAGTCTTTTAAAATATAATTAATAGTGACTGAGTCTATGTATTCTTCAATTACTGCCGATATGTTATGGTTTTGTATACAAAATGTGAAACACGTTACCATTGGACAAAGAGTTAGCCAATGGGTAATATGACCCCACAAGTCAGGTGTTGACAGTACTGAATGAGTAACTGTGTAGATATAAACATTGTGATCGCTCTCAATACTATGAAATTATAAAACCGTTTTGATTAAACTGGGATGCACTTGCCAGTATTTTTTGCTGATAAAATCTTTTAAAACGCGTTCCAGGTAACAAAATGTGAAAGCCAATAGAAGCCAGCTAGAGAGTACTGAAGTCTTGGAAAAGTGGCTATAAAAGTTACCTAAATAAAAATGAATTTTTGTTTCCAATAATTAGGGTTTATCCCTACAAATGTACTGTCAAATGAACTTGGGTTTTATCCCAATAATTTGTTATAAAAAGTTTGGTGTTTAACTCTGATAAAAATATTCCCTAACTACGGTCCTGATGTATTCCGCTACTAAATTAATAAACACCGATACCACTGATCTGGATCTCGCGGCACCCTCTCCTGAGGTAGGGGTCGGGGGTCGCACGACACAATGTGTCGAAATATATCTTGGACAAAACCAATATTCGCATGCAAATCATATTTCACATTCTACCAACTATCCATCCATGGTTCTAGGTTTGATTATATATATTAGACCATGTGTAGTGGTTAAACACACGCACCCGGAATAACACTTTTACATATATTCATCTAATCTAATCTAATACCAATAAAAGATTAAAGTTAATGCCACATGGCATTAAGATTTAATTTAGTAATAATATTATTATTATTAGACCATGTGTAGTGGTTAAACAAAATAATGCCCCCCCACCATGGGGCATTATTCGACGCGTGGCAGTCCAGTCAGCATGGGGCGTTATTGCAAAAGTGGCGTAGTGGGAATAATGCCTAATAATGCCCCTTCCAATCATTAAACAAAAAAAAAGCAAACTAGTTGCTCATTGGCTAGTCAAACCTTGGACCACTCCCCATTGGCCACATGCAATTGCTATTCAGTGTTATTATTAAAACGCCAGAATGAATTTTTTTAATTTTAAAAAAAAAAACGCCCCATGTAATTGGGGGGGGGGGGGGGGTTTAGGCCTTTTTTTCAATTTTTTTTTTAAATACCGCCCCACTACGGGTGGTCTTATATCATATTAATATACAATTTATTAATCTATATACAACAAGATAAATACGTGTGTTTATTATATTAATATATCCAATTTACTAATCTATACATAACCATAGATAATTACATAATACATAAAAATATTTATCTTATATTATTCTAGTATTTTAGTAATTTATTTATTTTTATTTTCATATGTGATATAACGTTTTTATTTTTTAATCACTGCAGATTAAATCAAATTAGGTTATATACTTATAGAACTAGTGTAACATCTCGTAAAATCACGACCAATAATTATGAAGACACGTGTCATGGACTTTAAACGTGTAAGGAATTATTTCTGGAGGACTAAAATTATTAAACAATGTAAATATGTTAATAAAGGGGTCTAAAGTGTCAACATGCCATTCTTGTGCCTTTGATTGACCTCACACGACGTTCGTATTCTTTAACGAATAAATTGTCGAACAATGGAAGTCGTTTGTGCTTAAAATAAGGATCTTAAGAAACATAGGGGTTAAAAGTGTCAACATGTTGAAAGTAACCTCTGAGTGACCTTTTAACGAACCCAAAAACATTGTGATAATCTATTTTGATCCCAAGAATAACGGATATTAAATTCGTGGAGTTTCGACGCATATAAATAATCAAAGTGTTAATTACAAGTAATAAGGGTTAAATGCGTTGATATTGCATTTCAAGACCATTCGGGTGACCTCGTAACTAACCGAAGGCTTATTGTTAAATATTTAAAGACTCAAGACCCTTAAAAGTCAAATTTGGGGGTTAAAAGTGCAATAAACAAAAGTTAAAACAAGTTTAGAAGGACAAGGGACTAAAATTGCAATAAATGAAACTTGGTGACCGGATCAGACCCTCACGCGGGCCGCGTAGGCCATAGGACAAGTCTTACGCGGGCCGCGTAAGACTGCCAGGTGCAGAAAAATTGGACAGATGCCTGTACAGCCTGTTGCACCGCCTTTGCATGCCTTGTTTTCGATCCCAGGGGCTGAGCCAACAGTATTTCATGCATAGGGACACCTAGAATCATCAGAAAACATTTGTAGACTTGTGTGGAGTGATCTTGTGAATTATTTTTGGCTATATAAGAGCTTCTTATTTGCTACTTCATGTGCTCATTCACAAAAATCATTCTCAACTCACTCTCTGGACTTCAAGCAAGTTTTCTCAAGTTCATAATTCGTGCTAAGAGCCTTTGTAAGCATTCTTAGCCTTCCTAGTTCATGTTTTATTAGTCTAATGACCAAAAGTCAAAGCCGTCATAATTAAGCTTTGACTTAGTGATTAATCACTAATGGTCCAGTCATTTTTCGAATTGAAAGTGGCTATGAGTTGGTAATTATGTGGGTAATAAACCCTTAAAAGGGCACCCTCTGATTTCCACTCTAACTTGGTCAATTGTCGGGTCAAACTTAATATTAAAAAGTCAACAGAAAGCTATTTTGCAAATAAACTCATAATTAACAATACAGAGGTTATGGCACCTGTTTTAACACTAATATAACTTGTTAATTAATATAAGAACATGTCTAGGCATATTCAACCCGACAATTCTAAGTTTAGGCTCGGTCCGGAACCGAAAGTCGCAAAAGAAGACTTTTGCTTTGACTTTCAGTTCTGACCCGATTTAACATAGTTTAGATATACCTTAGGGTTCCATTAGGAACATATTACATGTAAGTATAACCCTCTGAGATTATACAATGTGGTTCCTTTGTAATCCGAATCATTTGCATGTTTCCGTTAAATGCTTAATTGTTGACTATTATTCCCTTTGGTTATTAAAACGAGATTTTTGAAAATGTGAGAGGAAAAAAACCTTTATTAATGATTTGTAAACATGTCCTAAAAATTTGACATCAGTTTGTGGTCAAAATTAGGAGTTATGCTCAATATCGTAATTTGAAAGTTTTTTTATTAATTAAACGGCATTATTAGCATAAAGCCTATTTAAACCCAAATTTCGACACCAAAATTTTTACCCACTGATGTGATATAATATTTTGGGATTTTTGAAGATTTTTATTTATTTTTAAACTGATCAAAATGTAGGGTTCTTGCTTTGATTCGGTAATTGACGGTTATACCCCTTTTTGCTAATAAAATGAGTTTTACATAACATTTTGATACCAAACTTTTTGCTACTGAATTTATATGATAAATAAAATATTTTAAGCCTTCTGGACTGGTAAAAATCTCAGCTTTCCTTATATAACCTGAAAATCGCTTAAAAGCGACTTTTTACGTGTTTTAAACGCATAGTATGGACTAAAACTATTTTTGACATATAAGACTTAATACCTACTGATGTTTTAAGTAAATTTTTATAATTTAACAGTATGTAAAAGTTTTGAACTCAGATTTCCAAATTTGACCTTTAAAGCTTATGTGAAATGACCAAAATGCCCCTACGGCACATAGTTTGGTTATAAATGATAAATTTCACATATATGCAATACACTACTGATATGACCTGCAAAAATAAATATTTTTACTGATTATTTTAGACCAGAACCTCAGATTAATATTTCACCTCTTTTATAACCTTTAAAATGACCAAAATACCCCTACGGGGCTTAATTTGATTTTAAATTCGTTTTGGGCATAATGGAAGGTATCCTACTGATATCACAACATATTTAAAGCATATTAACTTAGGGAACCTGTTCATGACTCGTTTGGTTACCCGTTATGCATTTTTTGCGTTCGGTACGGTTTATGTGACTAGTTTGCATAAATTGACCGAAACGGGTCAAACCTTATCATTTTTACCTCAAAATCCAGAATGTGTTTAGTTTACCCATATTATACAAGTCTTTATACTTGTCGGGTCTAAATCACATTCTAATCCGGTTTTCGCTTAATCTTGCGTTTTAAACCGTAAACCTTTATTTAAAACTAACCGGTCTAAGTTTAAGCTTAAGTAAGACTCGTTAGGAATCTAATATGTTATTAAAACATTCGTTCCATTTAAAACTAACCGGTCTAAGTTTAAACTTAAGTAAGACTCGTTAGGAATCTAATATGTTATTAAAACATTCGTTCCAGATTTAGGAGCCCAGTAAAAGACATTTGCACTTGCTGATTGTATACGGTTGGGATAAATTTGTATAATTTGCTCAGGTAAATACTTTTAACTTATTTTCCCTTATACGGGCTTGGGATACAGTATATATAAAATACCGCTTGGTCGGGTATTAAATCTTTAATCGTATGAAGGTTAATTCATTGAGATAACCCGTTTAATCTGTTTTGTTTGTTAAAGCCTTTGGGGGTTAATGATCATGTCCTGGATATCCTCGGGTCATTCATTGAAATGGCCACGACTTAAGCACGGGGTGTAGGCATACACCTGCCGGTGCGTATGCAAAATGATATACCTGCCTGTTCGAGCATAACTCGCCGTAGGTTTTATTATGTGGTGTGTCTATTAATCTTTAACCCGGTATTTAACCCGGGCTGCTGAACGTATAATGAACATATAATTCTTTTACAAGATTATTTTTAAATAATTATCCCAAGTTATAAAAGATTATTTGTGCCTTGTGCATTTAAATAAATTTTCTTAAAACATTTTCAAAAGAGTCAGTTAATTGTATTTAGCAGTGTAAACTGACGTATTTTCCAAAAGGTTAAGTGCAGGTACTATGCGAAACAGGCTGGCTACTCCTGAGTGAATAAATAAAGAAGTCTTGCAAGCCTTGTCACTTAAAAATCTGTTGAACAATATTTCCTATGTTTTGATCCGCCTGTGAATCCTTTTACATTCCGTTTGTAATACTCATGATACTTTCATTCGGTTTGTAATATTATTACTTTTAGACTTCCGCTGTGCATTGAACTGTGATTATTGACTATGATGATATCAACTACGTCACGGTACTCCCCACCGGGCCTACCGGTAATACATGAAAATATCGGGGTGTGACACCTAGATTGTATAATCTAACCTAATAATTTGTTTACGAATAACTACACGTAGGTATCTCTTAATTATCATTATTATTATTATTTTAATAATATATTAGATGAATATCCAATCTTTGTTATTAATATATAACACATGTGGTGCCCGATACAAAAAAAATACTTTATTGCGAATATAACTCTGTATTCAATGAATTTTATACCACCATATCGATAAACCTATAAAAACGAATACGGTATATAGTTTAAAATTTAAACTATGTTTTATATAATTTAGATAATATTTGAATTTATATTTGTAATTTAATCTCAAAATGACTAAGTTAAATCTCATTATTGTAGAAGATATTTACTTAGCTCATTAAATTCACATTTGAACGGTGATATAAATTAGTGGGGTGAGATTTATTTGCATTTAAAAAAACCTTAAATTAAATAAGTAAAAAGACAAAAATACCCTCATTTAACTGACTTTTTTGATAAAGTTAACAGGTTGAATACAAATGGTAAAAAATGCAAACCTCAGGAGTAGATGATGACAATTGTTATTATTATTTATTTGTAAATATTTTATTGTTATAACTGTGAATTTTTATTATCTAAGTCACTAGGTTATAGTCTCGTGTGTTACACGGGTTAACATAAGATATTGTCGTTATTCAATCCGTCTATTATACGGGTCTATAACCTAGTGTATAATATTGAAATCCCTTGGCTGCCTCAACGCATATAATATACATTTGAATTATTTATATGATTTTTAATCAGCATTCATGCCTCCAGCTCAGCAGTTAATAGCGCCCTCTCAACCATTTCCCGAGTGCTATTAGGCATTTGGGTATACTTTAACCGATCTTAACTCCACCTAAATGACACATCAACCCTTTTTTCTCATTTTATTTTACCCCACTCCAAAGAAATGGTTTAATCCCTTTTAACTTCATCTAACTTTATTTTTTAGTGGTTTTTGGTTTAAAAAATAAAAGAATAATTAATTTTCTCTCTTAACATCCGGTTAACATGTTAACATACAACTTATTTAATGCCCCTTAACACAAGGAGGGAGTGGTTTACAATCTTGGTTAACATGTCATGTCACCGTTAACACCCAAAATGTTAGAGTACATCCCATAACCTTAGGGGGCACTATTGAATCTGCACCACCCCAGTGACCAGCTACAATGGCACTTTTTTTTGGGGCCCATGCTCTTTGATTGTTGAACGATGACTATTTAGAAAAAAAAAAGCATATATAAATACACACATACTGTATACTTTCAAACCACACTCTTACGAACTCTCTAAAATGTTTTTTTTTAAATTGTCTTTAACTTACGAGTCTTCATCCGACTCTCCAACCAACTCGGGTACGTTTAATGACTTGCTTTTAACCGTGGTACAGAAGGCCATTCAACTTTTACGAGATGCAGCAGAATCATCATAACCACATCTTGAACGTGATCGGATAGGTGCTTATCGGCGTTTGGTGAGTGATTATTTTTCTAACAACCCGTTGTATGATGATGAGCCATTTCGACGCCGCTTTCGTTGAGCTGACGTCTTTTTTTGCGAATTAATGGTGATTTAGAGCGCATATATATATTTTTCAAACAAAGAGAGAATGCAAGGCGTAAACTAGGATTCTCTGCGTTGTAAAAATGTACGGCTTCCATTCGTTAACTAGCATACGACATGTCGGTCGAAGCATGAAATGAGTATTTAAGAATGTCCGCATGCACGTGCAGAGATAGTCTTGACCATTTTTGTGTAGGTATATATTTAGCTTTATTGTTGTTATTGTTATTGTTAAGTGTTATTTATTAGGTGTTATTGATCTATATGATGGCGATATCTGAGGAGTTTGACCTCCGGTGACATCCCGCTTTTATATGCGGCCCATCAAGGAATATATGGTTTTTCTTGGATGTTGGGTAGCCTTGATTGCACGCATTGAGATTGTGTGGCATGTCCAACTACTTGAAAATGCCAACACACCCGAGGTGATCACAATGGTCCAACCCTAATCCTACAAGCAGTCACGTCACAAGATCTATGGATTTGGCATGCATACTTTTGGTATGGTCGGTGCAAATTATGATCTTGTTGTTTTACAATCGTCAAATCTTTCGATGATGTCATATACGGGGTTGCATCGGATTCATCATATGTCCATTATAAGTACGGGTATTATCTTGCTGATGGTATATATCCGGATTGGCCGTGTTGATGAAAAGTCTCTCATGTGCTCTAATGATGAAAAACGATTGTATTACAAGAAAAAACACGAATCGACGATAAAAGATATTGAACGGACATTTGGGGTGTTAAAGAAACGATGTACTATCGTTGCCCAACCATCACATATAGTGGAAAAGGAAAAAAAATGAGAAATATAATGTACATTTGCGTTATATTACACAATATGATTTTGGAGGACATAGACCGAGCCATTGTGCCTACTATGATGATATCGTTCAGCTGTCAAACCCAATTCTAACTTATGCCGAGAAGGAACTATCTGTCTGAAAATACGAAGAATGGACAAACACTTGGATCTGTTAGCGGATTTGGTTGAACATCTATGGTTGAATGGGTTATGTAATTTTTTTTAAACTTGGTTTGTATTTTTTAAAATTTGTTTAAATGGTATTTTATTTTTATTTAGTTTACATAGTATAAAACAAAATTAAAAAAAAATGCTTGAGTAAGAAACTTGTACGTTTTGAGTATCTTTAACGTCTCCGGTTAATACTTCTATCACCACCTTAGTTTCTAATAACCTAATACAACCATAAATGTCTCTTGAATGCCATCATTCTTCTAATTTTTATCTATAAACCTTACATTAAATGAAAATCTTGAATTACAGCCTTAGATTTCTTGCCAATGATGATAAGAACAAATGCACAATTTTTGAAGTTATTGTCTTGTTGAAGGATATTCTCCTTTCTGGTCTTTTGTCCATAGCCGATAAACACCACAATTTACTGATTGTGTGATTAGTATTAACCAATAGCTTCAAAAATCATACCCAGAACTTCTTTCTTCACTTTTACATTTTGATGATGAGATTTTGTGCTTCATTTTTACAATTGAAGCTACACAAACTATGAAGTCAATGCAACTAAATAACGATAAGAAATATATAGTACAAATAATAGTAGAGAAAAATATTCCCCTTAAGGGTGTGACAAATATAAAATTGTGGAATCATATATACAAGTTGTACTTGGATTAGTTGGATTAACTTTATTTGTAACGCTTTTGAACTTGAATATGTGTTAACATTTTGTAACCGGTAGTCTTAATTAGAGCACCCACAATTGTGGGTGAAATGAAAAGTTTGAATCTTGTCATCATTTTTATTGAGGAGTGAATGTTTTCAACATTTGGGGGAGGTTTTGAATAAATTTTGATTTTTTTATCCGGAATTTCGGACTCCATTTCAGAAACAGATGGTAAGAGCTCCCACTATAATATTTCTTAATAGGGTTTGTGGAGTGAAGAAAAAAACCAATCTAATTCGCGACAATTAGACGAATGCGCAACCGGGTGTGGAATAATATGATCCTCACAAGCTCTAAACGTTGATGAATCTGCAAAACTAAACAACATCATGAAACTCGTTACGAGAAGGATAGGTGGGGGTCCTTCTCGTAACCATTATCCGGTGTGAGAATAAGTATTTACTCTAGAGAGAAATAAGTGTAAATATGAGTGAGAGTCAAGAGTGTAGAATGATTTCACCTTAATGGAGTGTCGTATTTATAGCCAGAATGATGAAAGAGGAAAGGTCGAGACTTCGCTATCAAGATTATCCATTTGGCCCCCTATACGTTGACAATTAGTGTCCGCAAATGTAACATCCCAAAATTTTCTAACGCCACGTTATTTAGCAAGTAGCCAATGAGACACACAAGCCACAAAACGAAGCGTGGTCTTTGACGTATTGGTTTTGATTTAATGAAACTTGAGGGAAAAAATAAATTTTAGGAACATTATGGGAGCATGGGGGGAACTAGAGGGGCCGATGTAGCAATTTGTAGGTAATTATCTTTGAGACTTTATTGAAACATGAATGAAGATTGAGGACCCTTATGTAAATTGCCTAACACCTTTACCTCAATAAACCTACCTGCAGTCCCTATACGTTCCTTCATGAAGCAACGGCAACAAGGTTGTGAAGGGTCGGTTCTTCGACTACCACCCGCGAGTCTCGGCTTTCGGTATCGCCGCCATCGTTGTAATTCAAGCCTGGTTCGTTCTTGCCAATCATGACGTTAAAGGTACTACTTTGTTTGTCAATTTTCGGTTTCGAAAGAATTCATGGGGTCGGGATTGTCGGCTGAAACAAACCCATGTTTGGACCTCGAAAACCCGATTTATGGTTCACTGTATTGGTCATGATGTAGTCGGCGGTTAGGTTTACCTTGTGAGCGACTTAACTTGTGTCACACCCTGTTAAACAGGCTGGTCGTGACCTATTGGTACCAATGCATCGCGGCGGAAAAGTATGTCTAAAACTTTTACCGAAACTGAACGCCTTTCAAACTAAGTGTCTTCTAAGGTTTAAGAAACTTGAAATATGTCTAAAACTATTCCAACCGTGCCATTGTCAAATAAATGACCTGAGAAAAACATGCTAAAATGTCAACATATAGTTGATGAGTAACTTGAAATAAATCGTTTTTCATAAATCATTTGAGAATTCAATTTAGAAAACAATTTGTAAGTCATTCTTTTTGGAACCCATGTAAGGTATTCCTTAGAATATTTAGAAAATATAGATCATTCCCCATAATACTTTAAACCATATGTCATTCCCTTGAAATAACCATTAAAACTCGTGAGCCATCCCTTCCGGGATATTTGAACAATCGTAACCGTTTAGAAAATGTATGCATGGTTTATGTAATTCGTGTATGTCAACGTCAATGCCATTGCCTAGCTAAGACAAAGACAACAATATAACCAACCACGGGCTAGTACGTGCCTCGTAAATCGTACACTAAAGACGATGTTAAACTAGCAGCTGGTTATAGTTGTGATATGTTACAAGGACTTCAGTATAGAGATGACAAGGACCCTCTGGCCCTTATCAATGTATCAAGGACAGTACAGTCCTCAACAATGAAACAGGGACAATCCAGTCCTTAGAGATGTAACAAGGACAATCCAGTCCTTAGAGATGTAACAAGGACACTCCAGTCCTTAGAGATAACTCATGCATGTTTCGTAAAACTTTGTAAGCTCTTTGTAAAATTTATGTGTTTTTGCATAAACTTACATATTTCATAATTCGCGTATGCTTTCGTAAAATTGATATGTTTTAGCATAAACTTGCGTAAACCGTTTGTGAAATTTGAATCCATTTGTCGAACACTGTTTAGTAAATTCATGAGTCGCTTATCGAAATGTTGTATGCCTTTGCAAAACTTGCATGTTCCCCCTCCCCCCCCCCCCCCCCCCGAAAAAAAAACATTTATAAAACTGCAAAAAGTGGTGTTGTGAGACTCACCTGGTTCTCGTTCGAATGTACTACGTGTCAAAACATGAACTAGTCATAGTATGCAAGTATTCACCAAGACAACCCTAGTAATTAGCACATCATAAGTTTCTACTATAAGGGTAATGTTATACCACGTGTGGTCGAGCTCTATCGATTCGATAAGATATTGTGACCCGTTGGTAATTGTTATTGTCACAGGAAAATAAAGAGTTTCATATCCATTGTACATAAATATAGTTCACATATGTTTGTAAGGCTAACAAAAATATAGTTCACATGGTGTGGTGAACCGGTTCTGATGTATGATCGCAAGGGGCGGAATCTGCTCGGGGAGTGACTGACCTTGGTTTCGTTATTCAAGTGGAGACAGCGTGAACTCGCTTTTCATCAGGCACCCGGTCTCGTAATCATTTCGTGAACGTATCAGGAATCGTTGTGGTCACCATTATTGATCTTGATGTCGGTTGGGTCGGCGTTGGTCCTTTATACCCAGGGGCGGACTCACATAGAGTAGGTCGGGGTCCCCAGACCCCAATGTTTTTTAAAAATTTAGTAGATCCGGTATATTAAATTTTCTAAGGACCCAATAAAGATAATTTGGTAGACACCATAGAAAGAAAAAGAAAGCTGGTGTAGTGGTAATTCCGCTTATTATAAACAAGAGGTCATTGGTTCAATTCTTCTACAACCCATTTTTTGGTCTTTATTGTGTGTTGCTTTTTTTAAACACCAAAAAACAAGCAGAACACTACAGGAGAGGCATGCACACACCACCAACTCACAACCCTTGTGTTAGGATCTGAGGATCTACTGATTGTGCTTGTTTGTGAGATTTGAACAAATCAAATAGATATGAGTAGTTTTAAGTGCAGCGGAAATGAATAACAAACTTTGTAAGCACAATCAAAGGAGAATATAGTTTGATAAACAATTGCTTTTCATAGAGTCGAAAGATTACATCAAAAGCAAAAGGTTACAATGCAAGCTTACAGACTAAACTCCCCCTCAGCCTGATACTTCAGGATTGGTTGCACAAGATGAAAGGATTGGATTGAGGAGAAGAACTCACTCAAAACGATCAAATATAACAGTACAGAGTACTGTCATATTTATAGGCAAACCAAACTACTGATGTACCTCAGCTGACGTCACCATGATAGTGACATCTAACATCCTAACAACCTATAAACACTGGTCTATACAAACTACTGATGTCTAACAACTGATTGATAATAAAATACAAAACAATTTTAACACTGTTCACGTTCCACTGTTGTAGCCTAAGCACTGATTACTTGAACATCATTGCTTTCTTCAAAAGGTGACCAGTTTTTGAATGAGCAGTGCTTGGGTCTTCAGCAGTACTTAAGAGACAGCAGTAGATAGAGCTCAGTGTTTGCCTTTTAGCAGTCTTTAGTTGTTTCATCAGTGTTTGGTTCATCAGTTGTTCTTCAGAGCAGTACTTAGATGTATCAGCAGATAGATAACCACTGTCAAGGGGAGGGCTTAGAGTAAACGTCTGCTTATTGTGAATCCACCGTTGTGACCAGGTTTTGGCTTTACATTATCTGTTCCTCTGGTAGGGTTCAATCCCAACAATCTCCCCCTGGAACAGATAATGCCAAAACCTGTCATTATTCTGGATTTTTATTCTTCATCAGAAGTTCATGTGCTTTTCTTTTAAATTCTTCCTCAAACTCTTTGGAACTTGAATCGACCTCATCCCTGCACAGTGTAAGCTCAAGGAGATCCTGTAGATCTTCAACACTCAGGCCTAGTGCTTGATTCCTTGATATATGCCTCACTTCTCCATTGATTCTGATCAGAGTCAATACGTGGGTCTTTTGATCAGAGAGCCACTTTAGTATTTTTAAACCAAATGGGTTTCTTGGGAGAGGTTTATTGTCTGGTGAACTTAAAGTGTTTGGCCTGAAGAAGAAGTGTAGAGCAGTATCATGAGCTTTAGAAACTCGTGTGAATGCTTTTTCAATAATCTCATTAGCTGCTGCTATGTCTGCTTTAACTTCTTTGTCAGTCAGCTCACTGTTTGTGACATCTGCTGATGATTTTTGGCTTACTACTTTGACCCTTTTGGCAAGGTCTTGTAGTTTTGCTAATCTTTCTTTATCTGAAGCTATTTTCTTGATAGCTTCTTCAATCTGATCAGCTTCTTTATCCTTTTCTTCTCCAGCAGACAGCATTTCCTTCCTTTCTTTTCTCAATTTTGTGACAAAGGCTTCTGCTGTGCTGATTTGTGTTTCAAAGGTCTTGACTTGCTCCTGTAGCTTTTTGTAGTCAGACTTTTTAGAAATGTCGGAGACTTTCATCCTCTGTTTCTCAAGCCTTTCATAAGCTTCATCAGTTTGCTGCTTTGACCATTTTGCTATGGCATCCACAGTATCCACCTTTCCATCCACCAACTCCTGCTTCTTTCTTTTATGCTCGGAAATAAGATCAGCTATGAATTTCTTGTATTTGTTCCAATTTGGAGCTGTCTTTTTCTTCCGTGGATCAAGTTTAATCTTTTCAATTCTGTTAGCCTCATGCTTTAGTGCAACTATTGGCCAGTCTTTGAATTCTGTCTCTTCAGTAGGATAGAACTTTTCTTTCATTATGTATGCAAGATATTCTTTTCTCAATTCATTTCGTTGATCTGCTTCAGGAGATAGGCTTGACACTTCTTTGTTCAGATCACTTACATATTCTTCTATTTGCTTGACTTTGTTGAGCAGGAACTCCCTTCTTTCCAAAATGGCTTCATCACCTTGATTCTTGCATTCAACTTTGGCACTTATCCTTGCTTGTCTTGCTTTCATTTCGAGATATTCATCCATGTCTTATGGAATTATGAAACCTATGAGAGAAGGAAATTTCCTTTTTGAAGGATCATCTTCAGTGTAAAATTGTTTCATCTCATTTTTCACAGCTTCTAATTCTAATGGATATTTAGCAGCAACAGGATCATACTTTTCATCAGTAGCCTGTGTTGTTTCTCTTTTTCTTTTGTGAGGTTTTGGAGGTTGTGGTGTAGGATTGATGAGATCAGTGGTGGATGTTTGACTAACAGTGGTTGAAACAACTGGTGTTTCAACCGCTGCTGTCATTACAACTGCTGATGTATCAGCAGATGTCTTCTGCTTTTGAGCAGGGGTTTTTTATGGTGGTGGTGACTCATCATCAGGAATAAAAACCCTTCTCCTTTTTAATGTAGGAGAGGCTGATGATGTTTTGAGTGGCTCGGTGGTTTGAGATTGAATGGCAGTGGTTTGTGATTGTGATTGACTGACAGTGGTTGAAACAACTGGTGTTTCAATCACTGTTGTCATTACAGCAGATGTTGTAACATCTGCTGTCTTCTGCTTTATGGCAGGAGGCAGTGGTGGTGATATGATTGTAGATGATAATGGTGGTGGAACAGTGGTTGTGATGGTGTGTGATAGAGTGGTGTGTGTTGAAGGTGTGTGTGTTGATGAAATGGCAGCTGTTTGGCTACTGACAGCAGTTTTTGTAACTACTGCTGTATCAGCTGTTTGACTAACAGGTTTTGAGACCTGCTTTTCTTTTTCTTTTTCTTTTTCAGGCTCAATATAAAGGCCATGTTCTATTCCCATCTTATTCATTTTTCTCAACAGCTTGATATTCTCCCCCTTTTTGGCATTATCTGAAGGGGGGTTATTAAGAAAAGATAGGGAAGAAGGAACTTTACCAGAGGCATTTTGAATGCTAGCCTTTATAGCCTTGATATCTGCTTGAGTGTCTTTAAATCTTGATTCCACCATGTTGGTCAGCATTTGTACATGAATAGCATGCTTTTGATCAGCCATATGTTGCTGTTTTTCAAGCATGGGTTGAAAGATATTCCAAAGCTCATTTGCAGCAAATGCATGTTGTGCAGATGCTTGAGTAGGAACAGCATTGGCTTGTGCTTTTTGAGCTTTTAAAATCTCTTGCACCATATCTTTAATTTCAGCAACTGAGTCTTCAAGTTTTTCAACCCTGTTCGTCAATTCCTGGTATTTTAAATCATCACCCAAATTAATGGGATCATCTGATTTCCCTCCTGAAGAGGTTATACCAATGTGTGACTTAGGAACAGTGTTCCAGAAATCATCCATTGATGCCCCTTGTTCTTGGTACTGGGGACTTCTTTCTTCAACACTCGATAAACCTTTTATGTTACTGGTGGTCAAAATAGGCTCACTAGTGGTTATCGATGGTGTTATAGAAGAAATTGCCTTCAAGGGAGTCTTACTAATGAAACAACTGTCCAACTGAAGATCTGTTGATCCATCAGTTGTAGTTGTTGCTCCACTTGAACTACTGACAAGAGTTACATGTAACTCCTGTAGTGTAACCTCCTCAACTGTTGCTGGGATAGCAGAGGTATAAGCAACAGACCCAGTCACTTGTGGGGGTATACTCTCAGTGATAGGTGATAGAGAGGAACTGGTTTGTGTCTGTGCAATATCAACTGCATGCAACAGGGGTATTATTGATTGTGGCATTATGATTGGTGAGGGTATGGGAGTTGAAAGAGACATGTCCTTGGGATCAGGACTGTGGAAGATAGAGCCAAGTGGATCCAGAGCTTCATAATTTGGTGTCCCTGTGATTACAACCTGATCCTTTTGTGAGGATGCAGGAGGAGTTTTAGGCATAGGTTGAGATCTTTCTTCCAACTGCTGTGAGGAAGTAGCAGCAGTGGTTTGTGGTGACATTTGTGTTGTCACAGGCAGTTGCTCTGGGATCTCATCTTCCAGAGTTGCCTTTTTCTTAGGTTTAGTGGGCTTTTTGGAAGATTTTCTTTTGGTATTTTTGGTGATGTCAGGTGTGGGTTTCAAAGCAGTGGTTGTGCTGCTCTGATCACCTGGAGCAGTGGGCTCAACAGAAGTTGCCTGAGGATCAGTGGCAGTTTCTAAAGTCTGCTCAGGCACCTTTGCTTTGAATTTTATTGGTGCCATCATTCTTGAAAATGTTTCAATTGTTAAACCTTTTATTTGAAAATGGACACCTTGTTTGGGCAAATTTTCATCCTCTTTTTCAAATTTTTGTTTAAAGTAATAGCTCAGAAATCTTGGAAAAAGAAGAAATGATTTGCTAACAACATTCTTTACCATGTCATTGAAGATCTCCTAGGAGTAGTTGTAATCTTTATTGTTTAAAATAGCATAGCCCAGGCATTGAATCTTCAATGGTATTTCGTTAAACGATGTTGTTTTGTTTGAAACACAGCTTAAAAGTGTGTGAAATAAAAATCTGGGTGCAGATGGAAAATAACCTTTTTGTAAGGTATCTACCTTTGATTGTTCTGCATATCCCCTTTTTGTGAAATCAGTTTTCATCTCGGCTTTATCAAAAGAAAGTTTACATTTTAGATCATCGAGTTTAAAAACCTCGGAGATTGATTGTGGAGTGATTTGAATCACTTTACCCTGTATCGAAGAGTTAATGGCTGTGGCTTTATCGTCTTGTTTTTCAAGCGTCGCCTTTTTCCAGAACTCCCTCTGGGTTTGCAAGTAAATGGGAGCATCTGCTGTCAACAAAGTTTTTTACTTTGATGCAGATAGTGTATCAATGATGGAGTCGAAAGTGTGGTTATCGGTAGGTTTTGTGAGCAAACCCAGATAATTATGAGGAGATTTGTATGGTATCTCGATGGGTTCTTCGGCCGTTTGAGCGACCTCTTTTGAAGATGATGGTGATTTTGGTTTAGATTTTGATTTTGATTTTGGCTTCGTCATTTTGATGAAGAAGAATCGGAGAATGTTTTGGGAAGAAAAGGTTGGAAACTGCTTTGAGAAGAGAACTTTGGAATTCAATTCGACAGTGTAAAACCCTGTTTGGGGGTTTTGACCAGGGTTTTATTTAGGGAAAAAGTGATCGCTGATGTGGCAGCGGTTATTATGATCTGAAGGCTAAAAAATGACCACGTGTCAAACACTGATGAAATGGATGAAAGGTGGAGAACAGTTGTTTTAGGAGCCACTGATGTATCAAGCATCAGTAGTTACAATAGTAATAAAGTGAACACAGTGGAGGATTTTTACTATCAGTGGGTAACATGTCAGTGGATAAGACACTGATTTTGAGCATCAGTGCTTGTCTTAGTAAAATGAAGAATCAGTGGTTGACTTTCAGCAGTGGATAGTATTTAGTGATCAGATGATTAAACACAACAGTGATTAGGGTAAATGATACAGATTTGAAGAACAAATATTTCAGCAACTGTTTTGAGAATTTACATTCAAGGTTTTTGCCACATGTCAATTTACATTCAAGGCACCTCATTTTCGTTTAATATCCAATTAAGACATGAGTGCCCCAGTAATTTAAGTACAGTTTGACAATCAACCTTTGATTTATGTTTAGAACAAACCTGAGTATGATCTTGACTAATGTACCATTTCCTTTTTGACCCGTTTGTGAGAATAATAGTACCAACAAAAATAAGGTACTCTATCCTGACAGAAGACACTAACTATTGCTTAGCAAAAACAGGCAAAAGTTCAAAATATATTATTCTTAAAAAATTGAATAATATATTCTGGTTATTAGAGAAAATCCTTTGAAAAAAATGGTTAAAGGATTTTCTGAGAACAGCATCAAAAAGGATCTGGTAAATTTTCAATAAAATACGTAATTATATCATTCTCAAGTTTATGACAATGGTTAGTGGTTTGACAGCAGTTGGTAGAACATTCTGAATACATTTTGACCACTGTTTGGTACCATTTTCTTTGTCAGTTGATTGCAATCATGAGGACTCATGGATAGATTTTTGAACATTTGTCTCATCCTCTTTGGAGTTCATTCACGGGAATCAAAACCTTTTCCTGAACAGATGAATGCACAAACAGTTGCTTAATGACCATTATTACCCCAAGCTTTGACTCTTATGTAACACCTGGGTCACTGTGACCATCAAACAAATACCGAACCAATGAAATATTGTATTTCATACTTGGGATTTGTATAAATATGTGTATCATTTGCACATATCAATTTTTGTTCAATTCCAAACTCTAAATCGCTCTCTGGAAGGTTATACGCGCACCGATGCGTAAATATAACCAGTTTAATGCAACAAACACTCCATAATAGTGACATAGGCTTAACATACCTTAAATAACCTTTACATAACTTAGAAATAAGTTTTGAAGGCTTTGGTATGGCAAAAACAAGTTAATTCGCTTACAGGGACTAAACTTGACAAACTACGAAAGTATGCCAATTTGAACTGGAAGGAACATTCCGGAACATGACCATAAGTTAAACACACCTTAAATATCCTTTACCTAGCTTAGAAATAATCTTTGAGGGGTTCGGTGTGCTAAAATATACTCTTGGGGCATTCAGGGACTAAAAGTGTCAAAAAGTGCACAAGTTTGCATTTTCGCGCATAACTTACGTTCTGAATACATTCGGACATCCAAAAATTTATGTAAGCACTATAATATTTTATTTTAGTGTTTGGCATGAGAAAAATCCATTCGTCACGCATTTTGGATCGTTTTTCGCGCTTATGCGCATTCCGTCGTAATTAACCGAACAACGCAATCGTACGGCCAAACGAACCAATATCCGACATATTTTTGAGCATGTTTCATGCCCACAATGTTTAGGCATCCTTGTGGAGCCTTGAAAATGATTTAACGAGCCTTAAACATGTCGGAAATGGCCTTAATACGCAACGGGGACTGAAAGGTGAGCATTTGAAAGTGTTTGCTGATCAGGGGACCCCTAGCGTGACACCTAGCCCCCCCTAGCGTCACGCTAGGCCCCTTCTGATCAGCAAAGGTCATTTAAACACAAGATTAACATCCCCTAGCATCCCCCAAAGGTCAAGTGCCACATGTTAAACTCTTATGGTGGCTAAAATCAGTAACCACAACATTTCAACAAGTGTAGGGATGTGATCATTCCCTCTTCTCCAAGAAACGATCCTAACGGTGGACCGAAATCTATAAATACCCATCACATTTCACTTCATTTCCCACAAGAATCTGATCATTTGTGCTCTAAGTTGAAACCTTTGTTTCATACCTGAGCTATTTTGATCTAGATTAGCATTCGGGGACCCTTCGTAAGTGTTCCTTCGTTCTTTTATTGCTTTTCGAGTCCGAAAGTCAAACTTTGTTTGACTTTCTGCATTGACCAGTTTATGGTCGATGCGAAGTTCGTTTGAACTTCATAACGTGAGCGTGATCACGATGGTTATAGTCCCTAGTGACTATACCTACTGATTACCACGTTATCTAGGCTCAGTGACGAGCCGTAGTTTCGGTCAGAATACGTATTCTTGCGTATTTTGTAACCAAACTACTTGTGGGTATCAAAACCGTTTGTTTTGATACCAAACCTGTTTTTCTAAACTTAGTTAAGCATGTTTTAACATGCTTAGCTTGTCACTTTTAGTTTAGTGCTTATATAGGGTCGTAAGGTAAGCGATCTAAACAATCGCTTATACTTTCGAACCCGACCCAATTGGTCGATCTTTAGGATCCGACCAAACACATTAGGTGACCATAGGTATATAGGGAATAACCTTCCGAGGTTATACCTTATGGTCACGACGTTTAGTTAGTTGTATGATAGGTAGTTTATATGCCTTAGGTAAATTACCAAAATACCCTTATGATGCCAAAATTCATTTTAAACATATGTAACATAACTTTTGACATCTAAACTGATTTGACAACCATATTAGACATGTTAAGGCATATATTACTTGTCATAGGACTAGTTAGGCGGTCCGAACGCGTTTCACGCGAACGACGCATTAAAGTAGCATAAGCTACCTAAACGGGTCGTAATGGGTCACAAGCACTTAGATTAAGGTTTCATTTAGTATGTAGGCTTTGTTAAACCATATGACACGAGTCTCTATACTCGTTTGGATTACGAACCCTCATTCTATCAGATCTTCCGATTTAGGTCCGGTTTATTAACATAGTTACCTATATTAGGTGCCGTTTGAAATTCCGAGATCTCTAGCATTGCTTGGTGGTTATCTTAGTACTTCTGAGCAATCTCAAGTGAGTACATAGAACCCCCTCTTTTAAATGTTTTCAAGGTGTTTATGTGAGTACATAGACCCCTCTTTTACCGTTTTCAAACTGTTTTGGGGTGAAACACATGTGCCTACCTGTTACTTTCATGCTTTTCCATGTTTTCATATCATATGCTTGCTATGTTCATTAGTACACTATTAGTACATCGTTTTACATTACATTTTATGCTATGTATGTCCATTTAGTTCATACTTAGTACATAGTTTCACATCACATCACATGCTATGTATGTTCATTTATTTGCATACTTAGTACATTTGTTTTCATCACATGCTTACATTTTGTTATGACATTTGGTTTGTTTAAATGAGACAATGTACATTCATTAACACTGATCATGTCGCTCGGTAGTAGGTAGTGGTACCATAGGACTTGACAAATCCCATTCCTGAAATCTCGGGTTTGTTTGGACGTAAGGAATGACCGAATCCGAATACATATTCTTTTGATAACTCATTATTACATAGTTATCCGACTGTCGCAAGGCTTGGATGTATGAATTTTCACAACACCGCATAAATGTTTAAAAATACTTGTGTTTTGTGTATATATTGGTAAATAAACCGGTTGGTTATGTTTTAGAAAGCATCGGACTTGATAAAAACTCGACAAGCAAAATATTTTTGAAAAAAAGGAAACCGGAAAGCGTGACAAACAAAGAAAGACTTACATGATAGTTTTCACACTTTTACCCATTCCTTCCGTTACGTGAGCATATTGAGCTTAGATTGTTATATATTTGTTCATTTCGGATATATAGGAGTGAGCCGGATGTTTTGTGCAATTTAGAACTTGTCACTAGTATGCTTGTTAAGACCATGAACGTGCGGATTTGTGAAAACGTGATAGAGGCACTTAGATTAACCCTTTGTTGGGTACCTTGTTCTTTGTGTTGTGCTTCCCGTTCACCTTATATTACCCTTTAGGATTAACCATGTCGAGCCTTCCCGTTCACCTTTGTTTACCCACATTATCGCCCACTTATCCAAATTTAGCCTTTTTATGTTTTTAAACCTTTTTAGTGTTGAAACTCGGCTAAAATAATAGTTTAACTAGCTTGTTATTGTTTATATTTCATTGTATAGTTTGTTAAAAAAAAAACAGAAAATAAAACACCCTAAAATAGGGTGAAGTTGATAGAAATCGAGCAATTTTGAATGCTTAAATGTTAAAAATCTTGTTGATTAGCTCGATTGCGCTTTAGTCGCCTTTTTAAGGCGTTTGTATGTAAAGTTGTATTGTTTATTGCTAGTTAAACGCTACTACCGAGTTTTAACCGTTTTCGCCATTTTAAATGTCCACTTCCATACCCTTCGCCCAAGCCTAACGTTACAACCCGTAAAGACCTCTTGATTTACACTTATTTGCATGTTAGTTGGTGGAGACGAGATCTTATGACAAGCTTATGTTATTGCGCATTTCATTGACTAGGCGTTGAGTGTTTACGCATACACATTTTATGTATGATTCATAAATAAAACCGAGTGTGTGTGAACATTGTGAGTTGGGTGAAGATTAACATGTGAGTCAATTAAATGTTTAATCTCGGCTTCTTGGTTGTCGCTTTTTAAATTGCATATGCTTGTTGGGTTTGAATCTTTTGATGTTGTCTTTCGACAAATCGGCTAACCGTTTTTATATTAGTTTTAAATAAAATAGTGTGTAAATTATCGTTCTTGTTTGTTTATATCTTTTATTGCTTTTTAGTTTAGCTTGCTTGAGGACAAGCAAGGTTTAAGTGTGGGGAGATTTGATACACTCTAATTTACACATATTTTAGTCCCCCGTTTTACCCCTATTTTATGCGTTTTTGGCCGTAAAACCGTCGTTCGGATACTTATTTATCTACATTTGTGTTTACAGGCCTAAAACTGCATTTCAGACAAGATGATACAAAAAACGAGGACTTTCCGGACAAAACGACAAATCTGCGGACTTTCTGTTAAGGATTCTGATCTGGGCCTGTGGAACGACCGTTCCACCTGATGCACGACCATGCATCTCCGACAACACTGATCATCTCGGCAATGAACGGTAGGTGCGGCTGGGCGTTCCAGGGAAAACAAGCGACTTGGTGAAGAACGGTCGTTCCATGTGAGGAACGACCGTGCGTCTCCGGTGAAACAACAGAGTCTCGGAACTGAACGGTAGGTGCGACTTGGCGTGCAACATGAAGCCCGGAACTGAACGGTCGTTCCGTCCCGAAGAACGACCGTGCTATTTCAGATCTGGTCAACGATCCGATGACGTATGCGGTATGGTGACCCATGACCAATAATTGAATAAAGTGAACGGTCGTTCCTCAGGGAGAACGACCGTGCATCAGCAAAAAAGTATAAAAACACAGCAGAAACTTTCTGCTCAATATTCGGGATTTTTGGAGAGCTCTTAGGCGATTTTCAGGCTCCGGAGGCATTAGCTTTCACCCGGATTCAAGCCATATTATCCCGATTAGCTCGATTACTACCCGGATCCTTAGTCTAGTACTTGTTTATGGTTTGATTTTCTAATCTTTCCATGTTTTTGTTAATCTTTCAAGTACTTAGATTATGATTTATGTTTTATTGTAGCCTTTGGGCAAAAACACAACAATCCCTTGCTAGATTATAACCATTAGTTTGTTAATCTTTGTTTGTAATGACATTTTGAAGTATTTTCTATGTTTATCTTTGATGATTAATTTGCAACCTTGTTATTGATATTGATTTCTTGATTATAAGTAATTATGTTGGATGATTGGTGCTTGGTTAGTTAAGATAGTTGAAAAATGAAGCTTAATTAATCTTGTATTAGTAAACTTTGAATTTGGTTAACTAGTTTAACTTGGTTTAAATGTATGCATCATGATACTAGAAATGGTTAGTGATTTAATAAAATGTAATTATTGTTAATCAAGAGAGCTTGCCGTCACGGAAGGACCTAAACGGGTTAGATGGTGTCGTTATAAATTCTTGCCATGATTTGTTAGCTTAGTTAGTAGTTTAGGCCAAAATTGCTATCTTAGTGAATTATTGTGCAAGATTTGTAAAATGAACTCGGTTGTGATTTAATCTAGTTTATGCTTATCTCGGTGGCTGCATTGTGTTTATCGGTGTCGCTTTCCTTGTTTAAGTGAGGTTAGAATAATCCTAACGGCTGCCTAACTTATTTTTAAGAGATTTTCATAGACATTTATCAATTGCACGTTATAGAACAATTTTAGGTGGTTAAAGTGTGTCTATCGTTTTAACTTTCCGAATGATTGTCATGTTAGGATTCCCGAAAGGGATACTAATTGTTTTAAATTGGAAAGTTGACCGAATGCTTCTAGTGCCAAAACTGACTTAGTTGACATGCTGTGGTTGTGTATTTAGCAAGGCTTTTTATCTACTTTCTATTATGTTTTTATTATGTATTTGGTTATGTTTACTTTAGTTTAGTTTAAAATCACAAAACCTATGTTTTTACCGGTAGTTTAGTGACAAAGGTCTAGTACAAATTCTCCGCCCATTTCCTTGGATCGATACTTGGTTCTTACCGATACTTTATTACATATATGGCGGGGTACACTTGCCTCTTTCGTGTGTGTTTTGATGTAAAAGTAATAATCACTTTTATAAATTTAAAACCCAATCGTGTGTAATTCATTGCAAATATTATGTATATATACGCACACGTCAAGTTTTTGGCGCCGTTGCCGGGGAAATGGCGAGTTTTAGGAACGACCCGAGTCATTTGGTTATCGGTGTATATACTTGTTAATATTTGTGTATAATTTCTTGATTCTTTATTTGTTCATTTATTTGTTTATATTTCTTGTTTTTATTCGATTTATTCATTTTTGCGTTATTTTTGTTCCATTTATTTATTCGATCCGGATTTTATTTATTCATTTATTCTTTGGGTTTTCGGCACCCTAAAGCCATTTTTGTATTAGTCGATTCATTTATTTATTTTGTTGAATTTTTATAAAATTTCGGGCAATTTTTCGGATTTTTTATAAAATTTTCAGCCCATTTATAATAATTTTATGCTTCTATTCAGCTGAAAAAAAAAAGGGCAGAATTATTATTTTATGAATAAAATATTCACCGTGTTAAATTGTCGTTTGCAGGTTAATGTTCTCGACCCCAGCTCCCAATCCTATTGAGCCGTCAGACGAGCCCGAGCGTGATCTGAGGAGACGTCTTCGTGAGAAATCTCGTGCAGTTGGGCGGATACTCGCAGCAGGTGAGCAGGAGCAGGTGGTACCCATTGAAGCCGAGGGTTCAGGGGCAGCAAGAAACGTGACCATGGCAGACGATAATCAACCTTTGAATGAGACAAATCAGCCCGGACGAGAGGGTTTGGAGCCCAGTATTATTAGACCCACTATTGATGCACCTTCATTTGAAATAAAATCTAGTATTATTAACATGGTGCAGAATTCAGTGCAGTTCGACGAGCGTGAACACGAGGATCCCGGGAGACACATTGCGGCTTTCCTCCATGTTTGCTCTACATTCAAGATTAGGGATGTTTCGGAGGATGCGATTCGGTTGAGGTTGTTTCCGTTTTCGTTGCGTGATAAAGCCAGAGCTTGGCTTATGTCACTCCCAGCCGGGTCCATCAGGACCTGGAATCAGTTGGCGGAGCAGTTTATGCATAAATATTTCCCACCTGAGAAAACGAACAAGCTACGGAACCGGATTACTTCATTTCGCCAGGACGAGGGCGAATCGTTGCATGCAGCTTGGGAGAGATTCAAGGATTTATTGATAGATGTGCCACATCACGGCTATTCCAAGAGACAGCTGGTTTTGACTTTCTATCAGGGGCTCAGCTACAACACGCAGGAGCGATTAGATGTTAACGCAGGAGGCGATCTGGGAACGAAAACGCCGGCGGAAGCATATGATATTATTGAGAAAGCTGCGTTGAAATCCAGCTCGCGCCGGGAAGGCGATAGAGGTCAGGCTACATCATCATCATCTCGCCCAGGAGCTCACGCTGTGGACGATTACACAGCCATTACTGCTCAAATCTCGGCTCTGGCGACGAAATTCGATAAATCCCAAACAGCCGCGCAAGTTGGCCCTGGATGTGACCAGTGTGGAGTGTCACATGTGCCAGGTATGTGTGAGCAGGGTGTTATGTTTACCAGTCACGAAGAGGTGAACTACATGGGCAATCAAAACAGGCCCCAAAATAACCCCTACAGCAACACGTACAATCCAGGGTGGAGAAATCACCCAAACTTTGGGTGGAAATCTGGTTCTGGGAACCAGAACGCGCCCGGTTTTGCTCAACATGCTCCCGCGCCACAACATTCTCATGGTCAATCCTTTCAGCCTCAATATCATAATCAAGGCTCAGGAAGCAGTTCACAGCCGCACGCCTCTCAAAGCAATGTAAAGTTAGAGGAAATGATGGCACAACTGCTGAACAACTCCAATAGTGCTAATCAAATGGCTGAAAAGCGATATCAGCAGCATGAGGAGCGGTTCTTGGTCAATGAAGGAGAAATGCGGAGTCAAAAGGCTTCCATTCAGAATGTCGAGAATCAAGTGGGCCAGTTGGCGAAAATGTTGTCGGAGAGACCCCCGGGTGGTCTTCCGGGCAACACGGAGCAGAATCCGAAGGGGCGTGGTAATGGCCCGCACACGTAAAGTGTGGGGACATGAGTCTTGCTATCGACTCGCCGACAAAAATTTAGCATGAGTCTACGCTGCTGACTCGCCGACAAAAATGCAGCAGGAGCGTCTTTGGCGCTATGAGGGCAAAATTGTCCTTTTATTTGTTTTTGTAGTTTTAGCGTAATTTAGGATAGTTAGGTAGTTTTCGTTTGTTTGTTTTGTTTCCGTACGTGCCGGGCGAAGGTTCTGTATTGTAATATTGTTAGAATAGTTGGTGTGTCGAAAAAACGGCGAAAAACGGCCGAAACAGCTGCTGAAAATGGCTTCTGCGAAAAAATTCTGATCTGCACCTGATGCACGATCGTTCTTCGGGTCGCACGACCGTGCGATTCCGAGGAAGCCGGAACGGTGGATCGCACCCTCGGTGCATTTCCGAGAACACGCTGCTGGGTTTGAACGACCTCGGTGACGCACGATCGTTCCATTCCGGAGAACGACCGTGCGACAGGCTGAGGGCAATTTGGTCATTTTGCACACTATATATACCATTATCTGCTGCAAAACTCACCATTCGCGAACCCTAGCAGCTGCAGATCGTTCCAAAGCGATTTTTCACCGTTTCGCACGATTTTTCGCACGATCAAACACCCAACTTCGCACGGTATGTCTCTTGTGTTTGATTTCTTGTTTTCTTTCTTTCTAGTTTAGTTTTCTTCCGATCTTTCAAGGAATTTTTAGGGTTCTCTTCATAAACAAATCGAAACCCTAACCCTTGTTAAATCGAAGTATCGTGAACACCCGGATGATTTGCAGACCCCTGTTGACCTAATATTTGTTGAAATTTTGCAAAATCTGATTGTTGTAAGTTCAGGGATCGTATTCTGCAAATTCGGAAGTGCACGGCCGTTCCTCGGTAGAACGGTCGTGCATCGCCGGCTATTCACGATATCGTCTGGTCTGGCCTGTTAGTTCTCGGTGACGCACGACCGTGCGTCCCGGAGAACGACCGTGCCATATTGCCAGTACAGTTTGGACAGTAGCTTCATAAGTGGCTGCTCGCTTGTTTTCAACTCATTTTTCTCCTGTTTCTGTCTTCCTAACAACATTCCCCATTGCAGATGGATCACCCTTTCCTACAATTTAACCCCAACATCGAGAAGGAAGCATTATGCATCGCGAAGCGCGATCAATTGTGGGCGAGGCGGGATCAGTTTGGCGAACCCCGATGGTTGGACTGGGAGGTCATGAGGGATTTGAATCAATATGACCGACTGGATGAAATGATGACTCCAGCGCTGGCAAACCTGGTCGGTTGCAACCGACCCGTTTACCGGGAATTAACTATTGAATTCTTCGCCTCATATCAGTATGAAAGGCCGGTTGCACATACGGAACCTGATTTCCGCTACAGGAATCGGGTCACCTTCAGGTTGTGTGGTCGATGGCATACATGGTCGGTGGGTCGTTTAGGACGGAGACTTGGGATTTATACGCGGGAGGACATGGATGATCCCGACGTCTTCAACGATCAGTTCAACTTCCCTAATGATGCAGCGCGTGAGGCATTCTGGACGCGTAACGCTATTGGGGGCCCATACAACCCACGGATGTCAAAGGCTTCGTGCCTTAGAGACCCTCTGGTGCGAGTGATGCACCACGTTTTCAGCCATTCTATTTGCGGACGCATGGACAGTCAAGGTAACTGTCCAACACCTGATTTGCTCTTTCTTTATGCGTTGGTTGACAAAGCAGCGATCAACCTCGCTGCGCGAATGGCTGAGTACTTTGTCAAGTGTTCAGGGCGGACCCACAATAGTGAGATCCACGGCGGGCAGTACGTGACCGAGATCGCGTACAATGAGCGACTAATGACGCCAGCGGTGCTTAGGGGTCTCATTTGATCACTGAGGGGGTGCATGTTGACATCCGATCTTTGAAGTTTATGGGGGTTATTGCTGAGTTGGATGGGAGAGATAGGTTGAGGGGTTTGAATGGAGAGATATGGGACCCGTTACCTCCAGCTGAGGAGGAACATCAGGATGAGGACGAAGAGATGGGAGAGCAGCACGAGCCATAGCCACCGACACCACCACACTCGCCGCAGCATCATGCATTTCAGCAGCACGAGGATTGGCCTACTTTTTACCAGCAGTTCCAGGATATGCGTGTCACACAGGAGCAGCATGGTACATACTTTGACCAGATCAGATCCAGCCAGGACGAGATTAGAGCCAGTCAGGCAGAGCTTCGAGCCGCACATGACCGACTAGAGCAGCGCCAGGATACTCTATACCAAGGGGTGTCTGCGGGGTTTTCTTATTTGTTCGGGGAGATGCATCACGCATACTCCAACTATTTTCAGCACCCGCCAGAGTTCCCACCGTGGAACCCCCCTAGCCATGGCGATCAGGGCCCATCTGGCACGAGGCATGATGACGATGATGATGAGTAGTTTGCGGTAGTGGTAGCACTTGGTGGTGTTTCATGTTTCAGTACTTTGTTTTTCTTTGGGTGTTTATTTTTGACTTAGTATTTAAAACACCCCGGATATGTATTTTCAAACAATTTCGTTTGTATTTTGTTTGGATGATAGTATTTATGTAAATTATGGTTGTTTGGTTTTTCTTTTTCTGTTTTATTTTGGGTGTACACGACATACTTGCAGATTTTATCTATAGGATCTTGGACCGGAGCACGTACCAGTTAGAGCTTCGGAAGTCTCGTGGCACCAACATCATCTTGAGGGGAGTATTTTTATCCTTTTCTCTATATTTCGGGTCTCGCATTGGGGACAATGCGAAGTTCAAGTGTGGGGAGGGGGTTAACTTTGTTAACTTAGCTTTGTTTGTCCTCATTTATATTTAAAAAAAAACAGAAAATCAGAAAAATCATTTAAAAATACTTGTGTTTTGTGTATATATTGGTAAATAAACCGGTTGGTTATGTTTTAGAAAGCATCGGACTTGATAAAAACTCGACAAGCAAAATATTTTTGAAAAAAAGGAAACCGGAAAGCGTGACAAACAAAGAAAGACTTACATGATAGTTTTCACACTTTTTCCCATTCCTTCCGTTACGTGAGCATATTGAGCTTAGATTGTTATATATTTGTTCATTTCGGATATATAGGAGTGAGCCGGATGTTTTGTGCAATTTAGAACTTGTCACTAGTATGCTTGTTAAGACCATGAACGTGCGGATTTGTGAAAACGTGATAGAGGCACTTAGATTAACCCTTTGTTGTGTACCTTGTTCTTTGTGTTGTGCTTCCCGTTCACCTTATATTACCCTTTAGGATTAACCATGTCGAGCCTTCCCGTTCACCTTTGTTTACCCACATTATCGCCCACTTATCCAAATTTAGCCTTTTTATGTTTTTAAACCTTTTTAGTGTTGAAACTCGGCTAAAATAATAGTTTAACTAGCTTGTTATTGTTTATATTTCATTGTATAGTTTGTTAAAAAAAAACAGAAAATAAAACACCCTAAAATAGGGTGAAGTTGATAGAAATCGAGCAATTTTGAATGCTTAAATGTTAAAAATCTTGTTGATTAGCTCGATTGCGCTTTAGTCGCCTTTTTAAGGCGTTTGTATGTAAAGTTGTATTGTTTATTGCTAGTTAAACGCTACTACCGAGTTTTAACCGTTTTCGCCATTTTAAATGTCCACTTCCATACCCTTCGCCCAAGCCTAACGTTACAACCCGTAAAGACCTCTTGATTTACACTTATTTGCATGTTAGTTGGTGGAGACGAGATCTTATGACAAGCTTATGTTATTGCGCATTTCATTGACTAGGCGTTGAGTGTTTACGCATACACATTTTATGTATGATTCATAAATAAAACCGAGTGTGTGTGAACATTGTGAGTTGGGTGAAGAT
The DNA here is from genome assembly GCA_030545235.1 of Helianthus tuberosus. Classification (NCBI taxonomy): domain Eukaryota; kingdom Viridiplantae; phylum Streptophyta; class Magnoliopsida; order Asterales; family Asteraceae; genus Helianthus; species Helianthus tuberosus. The sequence continues at coordinate 70,437,119 of CM060435.1, read as the reverse complement.
TAACATGTGAGTCAATTAAATGTTTAATCTCGGCTTCTTGGTTGTCGCTTTTTAAATTGCATATGCTTGTTGGGTTTGAATCTTTTGATGTTGTCTTTCGACAAACCGGCTAACCGTTTTTATATTAGTTTTAAATAAAATAGTGTGTAAATTATCGTTCTTGTTTGTTTATGTCTTTTATTGCTTTTTAGTTTAGCTTGCTTGAGGACAAGCAAGGTTTAAGTGTGGGGAGATTTGATACACTCTAATTTACACATATTTTAGTCCCCCGTTTTACCCCTATTTTATGCGTTTTTGGCCGTAAAACCGTCGTTCGGATACTTATTTATCTACATTTGTGTTTACAGGCCTAAAACTGCATTTCAGACAAGATGATACAAAAAACGAGGACTTTCCGGACAAAACGACAAATCTGCGGACTTTCTGTTAAGGATTCTGATCTGGGCCTGTGGAACGACCGTTCCACCTGATGCACGACCATGCATCTCCGACAACACTGATCATCTCGGCAATGAACGGTAGGTGCGGCTGGGCGTTCCAGGGAAAACAAGCGACTTGGTGAAGAACGGTCGTTCCATGTGAGGAACGACCGTGCGTCTCCGGTGAAACAACAGAGTCTCGGAACTGAACGGTAGGTGCGACTTGGCGTGCAACATGAAGCCCGGAACTGAACGGTCGTTCCGTCCCGAAGAACGACCGTGCTATTTCAGATCTGGTCAACGATCCGATGACGTATGCGGTATGGTGACCCATGACCAATAATTGAATAAAGTGAACGGTCGTTCCTCAGGGAGAACGACCGTGCATCAGCAAAAAAGTATAAAAACACAGCAGAAACTTTCTGCTCAATATTCGGGATTTTTGGAGAGCTCTTAGGCGATTTTCAGGCTCCGGAGGCATTAGCTTTCACCCGGATTCAAGCCATATTATCCCGATTAGCTCGATTACTACCCGGATCCTTAGTCTAGTACTTGTTTATGGTTTGATTTTCTAATCTTTCCATGTTTTTGTTAATCTTTCAAGTACTTAGATTATGATTTATGTTTTATTGTAGCCTTTGGGCAAAAACACAACAATCCCTTGCTAGATTATAACCATTAGTTTGTTAATCTTTGTTTGTAATGACATTTTGAAGTATTTTCTATGTTTATCTTTGATGATTAATTTGCAACCTTGTTATTGATATTGATTTCTTGATTATAAGTAATTATGTTGGATGATTGGTGCTTGGTTAGTTAAGATAGTTGAAAAATGAAGCTTAATTAATCTTGTATTAGTAAACTTTGAATTTGGTTAACTAGTTTAACTTGGTTTAAATGTATGCATCATGATACTAGAAATGGTTAGTGATTTAATAAAATGTAATTATTGTTAATCAAGAGAGCTTGCCGTCACGGAAGGACCTAAACGGGTTAGATGGTGTCGTTATAAATTCTTGCCATGATTTGTTAGCTTAGTTAGTAGTTTAGGCCAAAATTGCTATCTTAGTGAATTATTGTGCAAGATTTGTAAAATGAACTCGGTTGTGATTTAATCTAGTTTATGCTTATCTCGGTGGTTGCATTGTGTTTATCGGTGTCGCTTTCCTTGTTTAAGTGAGGTTAGAATAATCCTAACGGCTGCCTAACTTATTTTTAAGAGATTTTCATAGACATTTATCAATTGCACGTTATAGAACAATTTTAGGTGGTTAAAGTGTGTCTATCGTTTTAACTTTCCGAATGATTGTCATGTTAGGATTCCCGAAAGGGATACTAATTGTTTTAAATTGGAAAGTTGACCGAATGCTTCTAGTGCCAAAACTGACTTAGTTGACATGCTGTGGTTGTGTATTTAGCAAGGCTTTTTATCTACTTTCTATTATGTTTTTTATTATGTATTTGGTTATGTTTACTTTAGTTTAGTTTAAAATCACAAAACTTATGTTTTTACCGGTAGTTTAGTGACAAAGGTCTAGTACAAATTCTTCGCCCATTTCCTTGGATCGATACTTGGTTCTTACCGATACTTTATTACATATATGACGGGGTACACTTGCCTCTTTCGTGTGTGTTTTGATGTAAAAGTAATAATCACTTTTATAAATTTAAAACCCAATCGTGTGTAATTCATTGCAAATATTATGTATATATACGCACACGTCAATTTACTACACAGAACATAACTTTGATTTAAACCAAGTTTTACTTCAATACTATGTTCTTGTGCATATGGTTTAGTTGATGCATTTCACTAGCCATACATATCATTTTTGGTTACACATTACATGGTTTACATTTGACACATAAACACTTTTGACATTGGTTATACATTACATGATTTACATATTGACATAAACATTTTAACATATTATTTCAATACATTTGGAAGTTGGTTTAAACATAGACATCTTAGATTGTTGGTTTGGTTTGAGTAAGTGATTTAATTAACGAGGCGTGTGTAATACGATACAAGCATGGTGGATACGCCGCTGGTACTTCCTATATATAAATGATTGTATGCTATTACATATCGTTGCGTTATTTGAAATCATTTCAATTTAGACATATAACATTTTATACAAATAACATACTTTTCACAATACATTGTTTTACAAACAACTTAACTTATACAAACTCATTTTACATGGTTATTCATTTAACCATGCATTATTCTCTTATTTATACGTATCATCTGAACTTATTGTTTTTCAAATGATTTACAAAGACAAAGCAAATTACAAGGTTCATGACTAAACATTTTCTTAAACAGAAGTCATGAATCTTATTTTCACAAAACCTATGTACTCGCCGGCATTTTTATGCTGACGTACCTATTTTCACATGTGTTTCAGGAAATGAAGCATAGGATTGATCAAGATACACTTAGGCGGACATGGGCCTTAGTGACAATAAAAGATGCAAGACTAGTTATTTATGTTATGTTTCTTTGATTGTCAAGACATTATAACTCGTGTACTTAATAAAACAATATTTAAATTTACAAGTGTTATGAAACAATGATTCTGTTACAACACTCCCCGATGTTTCCGCCACGTTTTGTTGTTTTACGTGGTCGGGGTGTGACATCTTAAGTGTTTTACGTTTATACTCTTTTCTTCTGACTTCAAAAGTTTTGAGATAAACACACTTCTGAGTTTTTGTTAATTTTCTTCTTCCCTTTTTACCCTTCCCAATCATAAGTATTGAAATACTTACTGAGGGGTATTTATTGAAGGAATACTTATTCCAAGATCATTTTGCAGTGATGTTTTGAGAGATTTGGTCATTTTGGCACATGCTTATGCCAACCTTCTCATTACCTATGATCTGGACATTTTTTACTCCTGATTTTCTTAATGTATTTTAACATAGTTGATTTTGTCCTTTTGAGGAATTCACCTGTTTTCAACACATAAGATCTGAATGACTAAAGTTTTACTTTCCCTCTTTTTATGTTAGCAAAACACCAATGTTTTTATGAACATAGGTTTTGTTAATTTGAGATTCATACTCTAGCATTCAAAAGGTTGACATCACAATTTATACATCAACAATTGAAATCAATCTAGAAAATAAGAAATAATCTCATAGTTTAACAGATATTGTTTTCAGATCTAGAAACCATGAGTGTCTTGTGCATGAATTCACTTGTTGTGTGAAATTTGTGTGTCATATGACATCTTGGTTGATGTACAGAGTTTTTGAATAACCATTTTGATCATGATTTACTCGTTACTCTGTTTTTCAACCATTTTGAGCCGAACTGTTATGTCAAATTGATTGTTAGATCGAATTTGACTGTCCAAGCTCTGATACCAATTGTTAGGATCTGAGGATCTACTGATTGTGCTTGTTTGTGATATTTGAACAAATCAAATAGATATGAGTAGTTTTAAGTGCAGCGGAAATGAATAACAAACTTTGTAAGCACAATCAAAGGAGAATATAGTTTGATAAACAATTGCTTTTCATAGAGTCAAAAGATTACATAAAAAGCAAAAGGTTACAATGCAAGCTTACAGACTAAACTCCCCCTCAGCCTGATACTTCAGGATTGGTTGCACAAGATGAAAGGATTGGATTGAGGAGAAGAACTCACTCAAAACGATCAAATATAACAGTACAGAGTACTGTCATATTTATAGGCAAACCAAACTACTGATGTACCTCAGCTGACGTCACCATGATAGTGACATCTAACAGCCTAACAACCTATAAACACTGGTCTATACAAACTACTGATGTCTAACAACTGATTGATAATAAAATACAAAACAATTTTAACACTGTTCACGTTCCACTGTTGTAGCCTAAGCACTGATTACTTGAACATCAGTGCTTTCTTCAAAAGGTGATCAGTCTTTGAATGAGCAGTGCTTGGGTCTTCAGCAGTACTTAAGAGACAGCAGTAGATAGAGCTCAGTGTTTGCCTTTTAGCAGTCTTTAGTTGTTTCATCAGTGTTTGGTTCATCAGTTCTTCTTCAGAGCAGTACTTAGAGTGTATCAGCAGATAGATAACCACTGTCAAGGGGAGGGCTTAGAGTAAACATCTGCTTATTGTGAATCCACCATTGTGACCAGGTTTTGGCTTTACATTATCTGTTCCTCTGGTAGGGTTCAATCCCAACACCTTGTATGAATTTAAACTTTAGAAATTTGCAAAAAAAAAAAAAATTCTTTTCGAACTACATTATGATTTTATTGTATGTTTTCTAATGAGTAATGATCATATATTTTTGCTACATGTTTCTCACCCGACCCGACCCGATCGATGTCCGATCCGAAAATTTTAACGTTACGTTGTGAAAATTTTGAACAGCGAAAAAAAGGGACATCATTGGAAAAAAAATACTGGGTCCGCCACTGTTTATACCGAACCAGCTTTGTAGCAGGTTGGTCCTTTAACTTGATATCAGGGGCGGACTTAAGGGTTGCCCAAGGTGGGCGGGCGCACCCCTGGGAAAAAAAATTTAGTGCTAAGTTCCGTCGAAAATTCCGTCTGCACCCCTTGAAATTTTTCGCCCGCACCCCTTGGAATTTTCCGTCCGCACCCCTTGGAATTTTTTGTCCTCACCCCTTAGGTAAAAAGTATTATCAATTTATATTTTAAATTTTTTAGTAAACTTTTATTTTTTTAAAAACACTACCTAAATTATATAACTTTTAATACCTAAATAACTAAACTCAAATACCCAATACCTTTAACTAGCCCACGACTAAGTCTTAGCCCACGACTAAGTCTTAGCCCAATAAACAAACCCAAGAAATCAACAATATTTCAAACTAAATTAAAATAAACAAGCCCAAAACCCTTACATATTCTCTCTCGCTCTCTATCATCCCTGCACGCACGCCAGTGATCAGAACATCAGCGACAACAGCAGCCGCATACCAACGTAATCAGCCATCGTACCACCGCCGATCGGACACGGTAATTTTCTTTGTTATTTTTTATGATTTTTGGTGGGGTGGGATGGAACCGGTAGCCACCGGAAGTGATTTTTTGATGGCAGGAGACATATGCTTCTTGTTAGTGATGATATTTTATTTTGTGGTGGGTTATATATTTATATTTTGTTAGTGATGATGATGATGATATTTTGTCTTTTTTATGGTGCGTTATATACGATCAGACCTGATGTTTGGGTTTTTTTTAATGGTGTATATGATGTTTAAATGATTTTTAGTGTGATTTACATTATGATTTCTAGTGTTTAAATACTTGATACATTATGTAATATGTTATGGAGCCATAAACTTATATATCAATTTGTTTGTGATAGCCGATAGGAACCATGAGTAAGGACGTTATGACGCGATTTCTCAATAGGAAAGTTGATACATCTTCTGAATTCGTTGATGTGGATACTCCTCCTTCGGATCCTTATAATCGCAAGCCGATTGAATCATATAACGTGAATCAACGAGATGAGATTAGAAGGGCATATCTACTAAGAGGACCATATCAACCATTTAGTTTGATGTTCTTTTGTTTTACACGACCCGACCCGACTCGAACCGACCCGATACGAACCAATTTTTTAATTATATACCTTGGGGCCTAAAATTTTTAAAAATGTTCCGCACCCCCATGAAAAAATTCTTGGGTCCGCCACTGCTTGATATTGGCATGGGAGAATCCATGGGGATTGAGGGGTTTAAACAAACACGATGATATGTGCTTGTGAAATGATTAGGGATGGTAATTAAAGATGGTGGGGATTGTGTGCATGGGTTAATTGATGATTGTAGTGATTTCATATAGAGTGATGATGATTGATGGCGTTAATGTATGGTTTGGCTCCGGCATAGTTTTACTACAGGTACGATGACGGTGATGGTATAAATGGTGGTGATGACAGACTATAACGGTGAGATGGAGGGTGACCGAATGGAGGTGGTGGAGCGTGCTCAGCTCTCTGTAACTCGGAAAATAAAAACTGCCAGTGATAATGCTGGGCACGGCCCGTGTCCGACCAGGCACGGCCCGTGCTGAGCTCTGCAGAAACTGAAAAACTAAGAAAAATCCTAAAAAAAGAATAATAATAAGAAAAACGATTAGGCCGTTGATTCCTAACTTTCTTAAAATCCTTGTGTCCCCGGCAACGGCGCGAAAAACTTGATGCGTGTGAAGTGTGTATATAAGTTTAAGTATATTTTAAGCCCTTTTACACTTTATTTAGCCAAGTTTTAAATTTATAAAACACGATATTTACTAACACTAGACACACATATGGGCAAGTGCACCCATCGTGAGCGTAGTATAGTGTTGGTAAGATACCGAGGTCGTCCAAGGACACAAGAGCTTTTAGTACCGGTTTATCCTCAACGTCTAATCAAATCAAATCAAAAGTTTAGAAAAATGTTTTTAAACTAAGAAAAATAAAAACTAACTAAAATGCTGAAAATAAAAATAAAAGTAAAAACAGATAGACAAGATGAATCACTTGGTTCCGACTCATGTTTAGTGTAGCCTTTTATTATTTCCGCACTTTTGCACTATTTAAGAGATTATCTTAGTTATTGTAGTAGGCCCCTCTTTTGGAGGTGACGTTACCCTCAACCCAGTAGTTTAAGTCAGCAAGGATACAATCCTAAAGGGTCGGATTATTGAAAGATAATTAATTAAGTTATTAATGCATAATGTGGTAGGCCCCTCTTTTGAAGGTGACGTTACCCTCGGCTAAGTAGTCTGAGTCAGCAGGGATACAGTCCTAAGTAGCCGGGTTAAAGTTTTAATAGTAGTTTAACTTATGAGGGGATCAAAGAGTTTGGACCCCCGCCATCCAATACTGTTAAGTATTGAAGGAGGTCCTACTAAATTTGACCCAGGTCCTTTGCAGGATCTATACACTGAACAATGGCAAGACTCTTACCAAACCGTTCCCTTAACCCCCGACCAGGTAGCCAACATACCTCCATATAGACCGTGGAGATATGAATGGTGAAAATCTTTTATTTTATATAGATAGTAAAATAATGCCAAGACACCACGGACAAACGATAAGGAAGAATCACCTTCAACATAAGAAACTAGTTATTAAAGTCATTAATACATAACCAATTAAAAAGTGCGAAAAGATTGAAAATAAAAAGTATTACACTAGACACTTTGTCTTCACCAAGTGATGTAAGAGACTTAGGCAAACATGGCCTTGATTGTCAAGAACTCTTACGATCAATCTTGGATCCCGAGACGACTCACACACTCTATGATGGACAATGGATGGTGGTGGTGGATGATGGTGTTATGGTGGTGGTGGGTGGTGGGTGAAGTGTGAGAGAGGTGGTGTGCCAAGGGATGGTTTGAGCTTGAGCCAAGCACTCCTATTTATAGGCTGAACAGAAGCTCGGGCACGGCCCCGTGTCCAGTGGGCACGGCCCCGTGTCCACATCCTTCTCTTTCTTCATTAATTGCTCTTGTCTTTATTAGTTGACCACGACCCCATGTCCGCTGGGCACGACCCCGTGTGCAGAAGCATATCTGTACTATCAAGATTTGCCTGGATTCTGCGAATCTTATAGTTGACCACGACCCCGTGTCCGCTGAGCACGGCCCCGTGGTGGGCGATGGAAGCTTCTACAACTTTGTCTTTTATGCTGACACTTGGGCATGCCCCCGTGCTCAGTGAGCACGGGGCGTGTTCAGTCTTCGGTGTTCTTGTTTTGCTTGGGAAGATGCTGTCGTGGGGTCGGGCATGTCACGTTTGTTCCCTTTCTTGTATTTATGTTAGATTTTGCTGTCTTTTTGCTTCTTTTGTTAATTTGAGCTCATTTAATCCTGAAAATACAAAAGGAAGACAAAAGCACACTTTTTCCAACATTAGTACTAAAAATGGTTAGTTTTATGCCACAATTGATGTAATTCATATGTTGCATTTTGCACACATCAAATACCCCCACACTTGAATCTTTGCTTGTCCTCAAGCAAAACTCTTTATAATATGGCTTTACACTCCCAAATGGAATGGGTAGAAAAGAAGGTTTTTGGGCTTGTCCTAGAGTGTCGGGATTTCCAAGATTCTTTATTTAGTTTTATTTTTATTTATTTACAATTCTATTCGTCATGATTTATTTAAAACTTTTCATAAGATAAATTACTTATTAGGGCATAACATGCCTCTTTAAAATTCTATTTATATACAAGTTCACATACCTCACGGGGGATCACTCAACACTCGGCCGAAGATGTATTTTAGTGAATCACTCGAGAGCGGCATGGAACTTACTCCTACCATATGCTTGCCAAGCAATCAATCCTCCTCCTTTTTAAATATATACCTTTGTAAATATCAAGAGGACTTTTGGGTGAAGGGTTAAGCTTGGGTTAAAGGTAAGTGGTTGGGTTAGTGGTTAGTGGTTAGTAGAAAAGGGCGAAAAAGCGTAACAAGCGTCGGTTTTCGAAAGACTTTTTATTTTTGCAATGTTTTTTTTTATGAAGCTTTTATTCAAACAAAGTTATTTTTGATGAACTTGATTGTTTATTTCTTTTGCTTCATCATCAACACACATTTTTTTTTCAAAGTCAAATGAAAAACCGAGCTTGTTACTAAAACAAAGGGTTAAAAATAAAAAGGTTTTTGTGGGTGAAAGGGTGTTTAGTTTGGGTTAAGAAATGAAAAGATTTAGGCTCAAAGGGGTTAACTAGGGGGATTTTTTGGTAGGTGGTAAAAAAAAGAAAAATAATGCTGTAGAAATAAAATAAAAAAGGGTTAGTCCTAATGCCTCCATCATTTACTTACTCGGGTTTCAGTTGGTAAGGACTGGGAATGTATCGTCGTGGCAAGTTCTAGAGTTGTAAGAACCAAGCGGCTATTCACACAAGAAACGAAAAATGAACATTTAATTTAAAGATATGTATTTGTATGCTCAATAAAGGCTCAAAACTCACTTTTGTGGGAATGGGTTTTTATGTGATCAAGTATATATAATTATATTTTAACTAAGTTTGTCATGCCTTTTCATAATTCTCTTATGTTTGTTCTTTTTATCACGACGCTATCGGTTGTAAATTTGTAAAAATATAACCTTTTTAGAATTTTGAAATTCCCGAATTAAACCTAGACAAGTAAAAAAAAATGAAAAGAAAATTTTTTTGAAAAAAATTGGGGTGATTAGCGGTTCCAATAGAGTTTTGTGTAAGGCTTGTTATTAGGACTTGCAAGATTCAAGGTTTTAGCATCCCCCCCCCCCCACACTTAAATTACACATTGTCCTCAATGTGTCCCAAAAATAAATTTTTAGGTTGATTGAAAGCGTAAAAAGGTGTGAAAAAGAAAAAATTTGTGTTACTGGGCGCTGGACACGGCCCCGTGTTCAAGTGCCAGTAACAAAATTTAAACAAAAGAAACAGAGGCCTGGACACGGGGGCGTGTTGGATGAACACGACCCGTGTCCAGTTTACCTGAACTGGGTCATTTCTGCAGACTGTGCAGCACGGGGCCGTGTTGGGCGGACACGGCCCGTGCTGAGCTTACTGTTAATGAAGAAAATCGTCGGATGGTCCTGTTTTCCTGCATGGGGTGCTGGTTCAAGTTTCCCTTGTATCCTTTGCCATCTCTAGTGTGTTTTATTCCTGAAAATTAAAACTAACTAGAAAACATAAAGAGTAATCTAAACTAAACTAAGGATAGTTCCGCGGAATGCCTCCGTGGTGCGCCACGTTTATAAGGGTCCTTGGCTAGACCCAAAGCCTGGTCATATGTTACCCAAGTGGGATGTTTTGCATCCCATGCTACACCGTCGGAGAGCGTCATCCAATCTTGAGTCTATGACCTTCATGTAGTTGACCGGGTCTTCGTCCTCTACTCTCTTTCCACATTTAAACTTCACTTCCTTGTCCCCAAACTTCAATGTTAGTGTTCCGTCATTCATATCCACCACTGCTTGGGCGGTGGCTAGAAATGGCCTCCCGAGGATTAGAGGGACATCGGTGTCTTCCTCCATGTCTAGGATGACAAAGTCGGTCGGGAAAACGAAATTGTCAACTTTGACCAATAGATTTTCAGCGACACCTAGTGGAAATTTGACGGATATGTCGGCGAGTTGTATGCTCATCTTTGTAGGGCTCGTTGTTCCTAGGCCGAGTCGTTTGAACATCGATGTGGGCATGAGGTTAATGCTAGCCCCAAGATCGGCTAATGCATTACGAATGGGGGATTCCCCGATCGAGCAAGGAATCGTGAAGCTTCCGGGATCAATTTTCTTTTGTGGGAGTTTGTTGAGTACTAAGGCGGAGCATTCTTCGCCTAAGTTAACTAATTGCAATGATTCAATTTTCCTTTTGTGAGTGAGGAAGTCCCTCATAAATTTTGTATATTTAGGCATTTGGGTTAGGACCTCAATAAAAGGAATATTAACATGCAATTGTTTTAGTATATTTTCGAACTTTGCGAATTGCCCATCGGTCTTTTGACTATTTAACCGACCGGGGTATGGAACCGGAGGAGTCTTGGTGGGCTCTTGATTTGGCGGAGAAGCCTTTTCTGGTTCGGGCGCGGGTGAAGTCGTGCTTTGGCTGAGTTGAGTTCTTTCAACTGGTGGTAATGGGGTATCCTCGGGACCCACGGTTCGGTTTCTCAATGTGATGAGATGTACTTGCGCCTTTGGGTTGGTTTCGGTATTGCTTGGTAACGCGTCTTGTGGTCTCTCGGAGAAATTTTGAGCTATTTGATTTAATTGTTTTTCAATGTTTTGAATGCTAGCTTGTTGATTTCTAAAATTCGATTCCAATTGCTGAAATCGATCCGAGTTTTTCTTTTCGGTGTTGGAGATAAGGCGAGATACAGTATCTTCAAGCCTTTCTCGTCCACCTTGTTGTTGAGAAAAGTTTTGTGGTTGTTGAAAGTTAGTTCGTTGGTTTTGTTGGTTACTACTATTGCCGGGATCCCTCCAACTAAGGTTAGGGTGGTTACGCCATCCTTGGTTGTAGGTACCCGTTGGTGGACCCGACGGCCTAGGTCTATTATCAATGTAGTTTACAGTTTCTGTTTGATCATCTACTTCTTTCATACAACTCCAATTTTCATGTGGTCCACCACACCCTTCACAAGCCATAACCGAGGCCGTTTTTGTCATTTCTAACTTTTTGATTTTTGAAGAAAGGGCCTCGATTTGGGCTTGTAAAGAAGTGCTTTCATCAAACTTATGGGCGCCCTGGGCAATAGATTTATTACCTCGGGGAGTGTGCCACTGAAAATTGGTTTGAGCAATTTTCTCAATTTGATTGTATATTTCATTTGGGCGACGATTACCTAGAAGTCCCCCGGAGCTAGAATCAAGTGTTTGTCTTGTGTGTGGCAACAACCCATTGTAGAAAGTGGATACTTGTTACCATATTGCAAGACCGTGATGAGGACACTTACTTAGTAGCTCCTTGAACCTTTCCCAAGTTTCATATAAGGATTCCCCATCCTCTTGTGAATATGTGTTAATTTCAGTCATTAATTTAGCTGTTTTAGCAGGAGGGAAATATTTATATAGAAACTTTTGGGCTAGTTCATCCCAGGTGTTTACCGAGCCAACTGGGAGGGTGTTGAGCCAAGCCTTAGCTCGGTCTTTTAGTGAAAATGGAAACATTCGAAGGCAGATGGCGTCGTTTGATGCTCCATTGATCCGAAAGGTATCACATATTTCTAATAAATTAGTAATATGTAGATGGGGATCCTCGTCCGCAAGCCCATGAAAGGTTGCGGAGTTTTGAAGCATTTGTATCAAATGTGGTCGAAGTTCGAAGTTATTGGCTTCGACATTCGGTGCATTGATAGCGGCGCCGAGGTTACCTACGGTGGGCCGTAGATAATCCATGAGGGTACGTTGATCCGCCATTGGAAATGGGTCCCCCGAAACTTTCTTTTAATTTTTAGCTTTAAGTCTTTTTATGAGAAAGCGTTCGGGTTCTTCTAGAGGTTCTTTTATATCTCTACTAGAACTGGAGCTCATACACTACGTAGGAAGTTCAAATGTGGCGCCTGGGTTCCGAGTCCTGCAGAAAAACAGAAAAGAATGTTGGTCAGAAGGTTCACCACGGCCCCGTGCTCAGTGAACACGGCCCGTGGTCGGAGGTACAGTGATTGCTTTCCGGATCCCTGTTACTGGGAGTTGGACACGGCCCCGTGTTGCACCGACACGACCCCGTGCTCAGCTCTCTGTAACTCGGAAAATAAAAACTGCCAGTGATAATGTTGGGCACGGCCCGTGTCCGACCAGGCACGGCCCGTGCTGAGCTCTACAGAAACTGAAAAACTAAGAAAAATCCTATAAAAAAATAATAAGAAAAACGATTAGGCCGTTGATTCCTAACTTTCTTAAAATCCTTGTGTCCCCGGCAACGGCGCCAAAAACTTGATGCGTGTGAAGTGTGTATATAAGTTTAAGTATATTTTAAGCCCTTTTACACTTTCTTTAGCCAAGTTTTAAATTTGTAAAACACGATATTTACTAACACTAGACACACATATGGGCAAGTGCACCCATCGTGAGCGTAGTATAGTGTTGGTAAGATACCGAGGTCGTCCAAGGACACAAGAGCTTTTAGTACCGGTTTATCCTCAACGTCTAATCAAATCAAATCAAAAGTTTAGAAAAATGTTTTTAAACTAAGAAAAATAAAAACTAACTAAAATGCTGAAAATAAAAATAAAAGTAAAAACAGATAGACAAGATGAATCACTTGGTTCCGACTCATGTTTAGTGTAACCTTTGACTATTTCCGCACTTTTGCACTATTGAAGAGATTATCTTAGTTATTGTAGTAGGCCACTCTTTTGGAGGTGACGTTACCCTCAACCCAGTAGTTTGAGTCAGCAAGGATACAATCCTAAAGGGTCGGATTATTGAAAGATAATTAATTAAGTTATTAATGCATAATGTGATAGGCCCCTCTTTTGAAGGTGACGTTACCCTCGGCTAAGTAGTCTGAGTCAGCAGAGATACAGTCCTAAGTAGCCGGGTTAAATTTTTAATAGTAGTTTAACTTATGAGGGGATCAAAGAGTTTGGACCCCCGCCATCCAATACCGTTAAGTATTGAAGGAGGTCCTACTAAATTTGACCCAATTCCTTTGCATGATCTATACACTGAACAATGGCAAGACTCTTACCAAACCGTTCCCTTAACCCCCGACCAGGTAGCCAACATACCTCCATATAGACCGTGGAGATATGAATGGTGAAAATCTTTTATTTTATATAGACAGTAAAATAATGCCAAGACACCACGGACAAACGATAAGGAAGAATCACCTTCAACATAAGAAACTAGTTATTAAAGTCATTAATACATAACCAATTAAAAAGTGCGAAAAGATTGAAAATAAAAAGTATTACACTAGACACTTTGTCTTCACCAAGTGATGTAAGAGACTTAGGAAAACATGGCCTTGATTGTCAAGAACTCTTACGATCAATCTTGGATCCCGAGACAACTCACACACTCTATGATGGACAATGGATGATGGTGGTGGATGATGGTGTTATGGTGGTGGTGGGTGGTGGGTGAAGTGTAAGAGAGGTGGTGTGCCAAGGGATGGTTTGAGCTTGAGCCAAGCACTCCTATTTATAGGCTGAACAGAAGCTCGGGCACGGCCCCGTGTCCAGTGGGCACGGCCCCGTGTCCACATCATTCTCTTTCTTCATTAATTGCTCTTGTCTTTATTAATTGACCACGGCCCCGTGTCCGCTGGGCACGACCCCGTGTGCAGAAGCATATATGTACTATCAAGATTTGCCTGGATTCTGCGAATCTTATAGTTGACCACGACCCCGTGTCCGTTGAGCACGGCCCCGTGGTGGGCGATGGAAGCTTCTACAACTTTGTCTTTTATGCTGACACTTGGGCAAGCCCCCGTGCTCAGTGAGCACGGGGCGTGTTCAGTATTCTGTCTTCTTATTTTGCTTGGGAAGATGCTGTCGTGGGGTCGGGCATGTCACGTTTGTTCCCTTTCTTGTATTTATGTTAGATTTTGCTGTCTTTTTGCTTCTTTTGTTAATTTGAGATCATTTAATACTGAAAATACAAAAGGAAGACAAAAGCACACTTTTTCCAATATTAGTACTAAAAAATGGTTAGTTTTATGCCACAATTGATGTAATTTATATGTTGCATTTTGCACACATCAGTCATCTATATAAACTATATTGTAATCAACAATTAAATGAATAATACGATAATCTGCATCTAACTATTACGACCTTCTGAATCTTCAGAATAACAGCAACAATCTTCTGCAATCTCCTGACCAGCAATAACAGCAACAATCTTCCAACAGGATCAGATCGACGATATTCTGCAACTCGAACAAATCTCATGGCTGCAATCACTTTATTTACTAATCAAGAAAAAGCAACCCGTCAATCTCACAAGTTTGCATTCTCTCTTAAACCTACGAATTATGGCTATTGGAAGCAAATGCTTGAACCGTTTCTAACTTCTCATAACCTCTTCGGTTATGTAGATGGAACGATACCCTGTCCACCTTCTAAAGTCACCACAGGGACCACTAGCACCGATAATCCAAGTTATAGTCCATGGGTGAATAATGATGCTCATGTGCGCTTACTGATCACATCTACCATCTCTGAGGAATCGTTTCAGCATGTCCAAGGGCAGACCTCTCATGGGATATGGTTGTCTCTTCAACGTGCCTATGCACTGGTTTCCCCATCTCATGAGTTCACCCTCAAAAGTCAGCTTCTTCGAATAACTATGAAAAGTGATGAAAAACCTGCAGAATATTTAAGCCGTGCTCAGGAATATGCAACCGCTCTAGCAAACATAGGTGAACCAATGAAGGATAAGGATCTTTTCATGCTTACGGTTCCCGGTCTTAGTGAGGAATATTATGGTCTCAAGTCAAACCTTTTAACCCGTACTCCACCGGTCACTTTTGGTGAACTTCATGGTCTTATTAGTGACCATGATTATATGATTACTAAAGTTTTACCAACACAACCAACCAATCCACAGGCTCTCATGGCCACGGCCCCATCCCAACAACCACAACTGAATTTACAATCCATTCAAACACAAATCAGTAACTTACAACTCATGGCTACACAACTTGGCAACCAATTAAACCCATCTGCTCCCTCTACCCCACCACAACCGTCGCAGGCCTACTATGTTCGGTCCTCAAACAATAATCGAGGTGGTCGGGGAAATTCAAGGGGTTCCTACAGGGGTAATTATTGCAACAACACTACTCGCAACCGTGAAAATGGTAGTTCACGTCAGTTCTCTTGGGCCTCTACTCAAAACACCGTGTATGGTCACTATAACCGCTGTGAGGTTGGTCATCTACCATCTCAGTGCCCAAATAAGTCTTCTCAACCACGCACCTAGTCTCAAGCCAATTATGCTACTCATTCTGATGCTGGTTCACACCGGAGCTTTAACTATCTTCCTGACACTGGAGCTAATGATCATGCTGCCACAGATTTTGATAGCCTTGAAAACTCTAAGGCCTACTATGGTAATGATTCTCTCTTTGTTGGTAACGGTCAACCCTTACCCATTTTAAACATTGGTTCGACAAAAATTTATTCCCCAAATAAAACCCTCACACTTTCTAATGTCCTTCATGTTCCTCAACTTAAAAGAAATCTTTTATCTGTTCAAAAGTTTTACGTTGATAATAATGTTTTCTTTGAGTTTCATGCCTCTTATTTTGTTGTGAAGGATGAGTCTACACGCACCATCCTCCTAACGGGTCCAAGTGAACATGGATTGTACTCCCTTCGCCTTCCTCAGCTCAAGTCTTTCTAAAGTCGCCTTTACTGCCTTCAAAGCCTCGTCCACCATTTGGCATCAACGACTTGGACATCCTCATGCTCAATTTTTTCGTTCTATTGTTTCGCATTTTCATTTACCTGTTTTAGACAAGTTGTCGTCTTCGTTATGTACTTCTTGTCAAATGGGCAAGTCTTCAAAATTATCATTGTTAAACTCTGATTTTCATAGTGCTAATATTTTGGACTTAGTTTATTGTGATGTTTGGGGTCCAACTTCCACTTTATCATTTGATGGTTATCGATATTTTTTATTATGTGTTGATCATCATTCGAAATATATGTTGTTCTACCCATTAGCTTGTAAATTTGATGCTTATCATAACTTAATATATTTTATTAAAATGGCAGAAAGGCAATTTAACACTAAATTAAAAAGTATTCAGTCTGATTGGGGAGGGGAATTTCGCACCATTGCTTCGTTTTGTCACAATCTTGGTATAGTTCATCGACGCTCTTGTCCTCACACCAGTGAACAAAACGGCACTGTTAAGCGTCGTCATCGTCATGTTGTTGAAACCGGCCTTGCTCTTATTGCTCAATCTCATCTTCCTCAACGGTTTTGGCATTTTGCATTCGAAACAGTTGTTTATCTCATAAATCGTCTTCCATCCCGGGTCTCCTCCAACAAATCACCCTTTGAACATGTTTTCAAACGTCGACCAGATTACTCCTTCCTTTGGGTTTTTGGATATCAATGTTTTCCTTACCTTCGTCCTTACAATAATCACAAAATTGAATTCCGATCTACTCTGTGTATCTTTCTTGGCTACAGTCTTGTTCACCATGGTTATCGGTGCCTTGATCTCACAAATGAAAGAGTTTATATTGCCCGACATGTTCGTTTCAATGAACATGTTTTCCCTTATCATGCCTCACCCATAAACTCTAACCCACCCCAACCTGACAACTCTAACATCTCCACTTATCATATTAACCCTGACTTACCAGAATCTACTCCCGACACTTCTGCCCCATCCGTCATTACACCAAACGCAACTACCTCGGTAGCCGATACCACCCAAACCGAAACCACTCAAACAGGTACTACCCAAACCACCCACACGGAAACCAACCCAGCCACCACCTCATCCGAAACTCCTCCTAATCCTACCCCAAGACCTCGTCCCACACACCTTAGGCCTAATCCGAAACCAACAAACCGCTATGATCCCACTGCCTATATGGCTACCAATTTACCTAACCTACCCGTTGAACCTACTTCCTTTACCGTTGCCAATGCCTCTAAGGAGTGGCGTCATGCCATGGCTGAAGAGTTGGAGGCACTTCATAAAAATGGTACTTGGTCATTGGTTCCTCCTGTTAAAAATGCTAATGTGGTTGATTGTAAGTGGGTCTACAGGTTGAAAACAGACCCAGCTGGAAAAATAAGCAAGTATAAAGCGCGACTTGTCGCAAAGGGTTTTCATCAACAGGCAGGAGTTGATTATCATGAGACATTTAGTCCGGTTGTTAAACCGGCTACTATTCGTACAGTATTGTCTCTAGCTATCACTAACAACTGGTCACTTCGTCAACTAGATGTTCAGAATGCATTTTTGCATGGTGATCTTCAAGAAATTGTTTACATGAAACAGCCTCCTGCTTTGTTGATTCTACCAGACCTGATTATGTGTGTCGTCTTCACAAGTCTTTATATGGGCTCAAACAAGCTCAAACAAGCTCCCCGGGCATGGTTTACTCGGTTGTCTATGGCACTTCAACAACTTGGCTTTTTCGGGTCTAAAACTGATCCGTCGTTATTTATTCTCAACAGGCATGGCACTCTTGTGTATGTTGATTATATCATCATCACTGGTAATTAACCACAAGCTGTTACTAATATCATCAATCGGCTTAGTTCATCATTTGTAGTTAAAGATCTTGGCAGGCTGCATTATTTCTTGGGTATTGAAGTGGTACATCATAATGGCAATTTGATTCTTTCACAACGAAAATATATTTTGGATGTTATACATTGAGCTATTCTTTCTCGATGCAAACCAGTTGCCACTCCTATGGCTACCTCTCACGTTTTACTCCCTGACGATAGTGCTCTTTTTAATGATCCATCACGGTATCGTCAGGTTGTTGGTGCACTTCAATATGCTACTTTATCTCGCCCGGACATTGCCTTTGCGGTAAATAAAGTGTGTCAATTCATGCATGCACTGACTGAAAATCATTGGGTTGCGGTTAAACGTATCTTGTGATATCTTTATGGCACGGCTCAACTTGGCTTACTTTTCCAGCGCGACTCTTGCTCCAGACTACATGCTTTTTCTGACTCCTATTGGCATCAAGATGTACAAGCCTACTCGGATTCGGATTGGGCTGGTTGCCCTGTCGATCGTCGATCCACGGGGGGATTTGCTGTATACTTGGGATCTAATCTTATTTCATGGACTGCACGGAAACAACGCACTGTATCTCGATCTTCCACTGATTCAGAATACAAAGCAATTGCTGATACTGTTGCAGAACTAATATGGTTGAAATCTCTTCTTAAAGAGCTTGGAATAGTGAATCGGTCGCCTACACTTTGGTGTGACAATCTTGGTGCAACCTATCTTTCTGCCAATCCGGTATTCCACGCACGTACTAAGTATGTTGAAGTTGATTTTCATTTTGTCCGTGAACAAGTGGCTCCAGGGATGTTAAATGTTAAGTTCGTTGTAACTAATGATCAAATTGCTGATGTCTTTACCAAGCCCCTATCCTCTCAGAGGTTTCTATCACTACGGTCCAAGTTGCAGGTCGTTCCCCGCCCTCAACTTGCGGGGGAATATTATATTAGTAGTGTAGATATAATTAGTTTATAATTGAGGGTACTAGAATGTAACTTAGTCATCTATATAAACTATATCGTAATCAACAATTAAATGAATAATACGATACCATGTTTTGATTATGCATATGTATGTATGTATATGTGTGTGTGATATAAAGATAGAGCCCCTTCGAGAATGGCTAGGAGGGGACAATGACGACGCAACGCAGCAGGAGGGGGCGGTGTAGCCGTCCCTCAACACGGCTCACTATCCCGGGGACGAACCCCACACCCAATAGCCTAATAAACTGGAATTACGATGGGGTGGTGATGAAGGTGACGCACGGTTGGGATATGGCGTTCACTTTGGTTAAGAGTATGTGTGTCATTGAGGGTTGTGCATGGCAAGTAATTTTGCCATACATGATACAACGCATATCAAGTTATGGACAATGATGATGGGTTGTATTATGTTGGGGAGTTTTCAGAAAACTGGATGATTAGAGAGGCGTGTGATCACTCTCATATCAAATTATTTTGGTGGTTGATGTGTGCAAAATGTAACATATAAATTACATCGAATGAGCCATACAACTAACCCTTTTTAGTACTAATGTTGGAAAAAGTGTGTTTTTGTCTTCCTTTTGAATTTACAGGATCAAATGAGCTTAAACGAACAAAAGTAACAATTATACAACCAAAACCAACATAAATACAAAGAAAAGGAAGAAACGTGACATACCCGACCCCTCGGCAGCATCCCCAAAGCAAAAACAAGACAACAGAAGACTGACCACGAGGCCGTGCCCAGCCGAGCACGGGGGCGTGGTCCAGTCCCTGCAAAAAAGACAAACATGTAGAAGCTTCTACGCCCACCACGGGGGTGTGCCCAGCTCAGCACGGGGCGTGGTCAACGCTAAGATACGTAGAATCTTGCAAAATCTTGATAGTACAGATATCTTGCTGACCACGGGGCCGTGTGGGACCCTCTGCTGACACTTGCATTTAATGAAGAAAGAGAAAAGGCTGGCCACGGGGGCGTGCCCGCTGGACACGGGGCTGTGGCCAGAGCTCTGTGCAGGCTATGAATAGGGGTGCTTGGTTCACTTCAAAGGCATCCCTTGGCAAACCACTACTCTTCTACTTTGCCACCACTCCACCACCACTACAACACCAACACCCAACACCATCATCCATCATCCATCATCCATCTTTAGATTGTGTGTAGTAGTCTCGGGATCCAAGATTGATCATAAGAGTTCTTGCCAATCAAAGGCCATGTTTGGTTAAGCCTCTTACATCACTTGGTGAAGACAAGTCTTTTATGTATTACTTTTGATTTTTAATCTTGCTGATTCCAGGATCCGGTGAGTTTGACGAAGCTTCAGTCCCAATCCGACGTGTTCGGTGCGTTTATTACGACTAAGAAAGGAGTAGAATATAGATACGACACCGAGCAGTCAATTTCAATCTGGTCTCTATTGATTATTCAACGTTTACAGCACCACGAGACCAGTTGGACAGCATTCCCTCTGGGAACCAAAAGCTTGCTCAAATGGGAACCCCATGCCCCTATTTATAGACAACTCACACTATGTGCCATCCGATCAGATTGACCTTTACAATATCAAAACCTGTCCAATTTCTCCTATTCTATACAATAGTCTACACACGCTCTATCCAACTATTCGCACAGTGGCAGACGTACAAAATATGCACCAACAGATTCCCCCTCGGATGTCAGTGTCGAACCATCTTTAAAACTTTGAGAACCTTGAGCCGTGTTTGAATATTTTGTAATCTTCAACATTTCTGCAACTTCAATCAGGTATCTTGAAATCTGACTATCCAAAATTCCCCATCGCTTGATGATTCGGGTTTGCTTTTTGCCAAAGTAAAGCACTAATTCCCCCTGGAATGAATCTTCAGGTCTTTTGCACAGTTTACGACTCTACTCTGATTTGCTAAACTGCAATCTTTACGAACAATCACCAACTTGAAACTAGTCAATGCAGCATCCTCTGTTTCAACTTTAACCGCATCCGAGCTTAGTTTTTGATATCACAAGTAAGCACCACGATCTTCGCATTCCGCCTGCTCGATCTAAGAATGTACAAAAACTCAACCGACAATTGATAGAAACTTCAAATACCCCACTGGTTAACTTCAAATCCGTGATTCCCCCTGAAGATATGATATCCCGTTTACCGTGATCCACGTTAACGCACCCTAAGAATGACAGATCCGTGTAAACGATATTCTCCACAATCAGCAAATCTTCATCAGAAAACAAATCATCTGGTAATGCAATCTGATCTCCGAAGCATTCGTCCACAATCAGATTCATCTCCTCGGATAATCTAGATCTCGGAAGCTTTCACCCACGATCACTCTCAGATCTCTGAAGCATTCTTCCATGATCAGATATCAACACCTCGGATCCTCTTGATCTCGGAAGCTTACACTCACGATCAGATTCACATTCCCCCTGACAATCTGGAGTCGAAACTACCCGAATATTGTTGCAGTGTCACGAATTTCAAAAATGCCGGAATTTCAACATACGATAGTGAAATTTTTATCCCCCCTCATTTTTGCAAATTCTGACATCTCTAATACTGAATTCCCCCTCAAACTGAATTCAGTTTTCAATACTCTTCTCCGAAAAAGTTGACCAAACTAGAATATCACAATATTCGCCACAATTGTCAGTTTTTCGTCTTTGCGGATTTTACAATTTGGCCCATAAATAGTCAGATACCCTGAATGATAAACATTCTGCACTAGTATCATGACTACCCCACTAACTCTCACAATCCGTGATCGCATCATCAAATATGTACACTGAAGCCCCCGACGGTGTCCCCGAACAACCCAACTTGGTCGTTAAAAAACCCGGAAAAATTGACAATCACCAAATTTTTTCTTGAGACTCTCCTCGTCGTTGCGATCAAAAAATGCCTTTTTTTAGGCATTTGATCATCTGGTCGAATGGCAAGTGTCGAATGGTCATCCGATTGGATTGCATTCTGATCGGATTGTCATTCGATTTGAAGGACATAATGAATCAAGATGGTATGAAGGATCGGATGGTCATCCGATCAGATTGTCGTTCGATTGAAAGCAACTGATATTCCAAACACCCCATAGTGACATGGATCGGATGGTCATTCGATCTGATTGCCATCCAATTGAAAACACATAAACTTTCAATAATCCTTCAAGTAAGATAGTGATGTGGATCGGATGGTCATCCGATCGGATTTCCATCCGATTGGATACGTTCTAACAGCTCAAGAACACTCCGAAACACGTTTTTTCGATCCAGAATCTTTATTTGTGTGAATTTCATGATGAAACTTCACAGGATTGTGCGGGAATCAATTCCAAACAGAATGATGTCTTCAATTCCAAAATCCATCCGTGAATTGACATTTATTTTGATGATTTTCTCTATTTAACGTCAAAACTCCCGTTTAACCCAAAAATTGACGAGCTTTGGGTGATTTAACCGACTGTTAGATCGATTAAATCGGTACCGTAGCTCTGATACCACTGCTGATTCCAGGATCCGGTGAGTTTAACGAAGCTTCGATCCCAATCCGACATGTTCAGTGCGTTTATTATGACTAAGAAAGGAGTATAATATAGATACGACATCGAGCAGTCAATTTCAATCTGATCTCTATTGATTATTCAACGTTTACAGCACCACGAGACCAGTTGGACAGCATTTCCCCTCTGGGAACCAAAAGCTTGTCCAAATGGGAACCCCATGCCCCTATTTATAGACAACTCACACTATGTGCCATCCGATCGGATTGCCATCCGATCGGATTGCCATCCGATCGGATTGACCTTTACAATATCAAAACTTGTCCAACTTCTCCTATTCTATACAATATTCAACACACGCTCTATCTAACTATTCGGACAGTGGCAGACATACAAAATATGCACCAACAAATCTTTCGGCTTTTTTGTTTGGTTTTGTATTAATGACTTTAATAACTAGTTTCTTATGTTGAAGGTGAATTTTCTTTATCATTTGTCCGTGGTGTCTTGGCATTACTTTACTGTCTATATAAAGTAAAAGATTGCATCATTCATGTCTCTACGGTCTATATAGAGGCATGTTGGCTACATGGTCGGGGGTTAAGGGAATGGTTTAGTAAGGTTCTTGCCTTGTTCAGTGTATAGATCCTGCAAGGACCTGGTTCAAGCTTACTAGGACCTCCTTAAATACCCACTTGTATTGGATGGCGGGGTTGCAAATAGCTTGAACCCCTCATACGTAAACTACTATTAATACATTAAACTGGCTACTTGCAAATAGCTCGTACGCTCGGATCCATAAGTGGAATCCCCTTCATCGAGCGTACGAACACTTACGTAAGAGGGTCCGTGTGGTCCGCGCCTATCTCGGGATGTGGGATGTGTTGGCGCTCGCTCCTCGTATTGTAGAATATAGGGTGCAGGTGTGAATGGGCCTTGTGTGGGCCCTCCGGGTGCTTGCGTACTTGCGCAAGCCTGTGCATAGGTTGTATTTAGAGCAGCCTGTTGTTGCACGTACCAGGAGTGAAGATCGACTCCCCGTGGCAGTACTGATGCATACTGTGAAAAATCCGGCACATACATGGGGGGATTACCCGCATGTGTGGATGTGCCAACGTGGCCTATTGGTTGGCTAGGGGGAGTGTTTCTCGTTTTCCCTGCATTTGTTGGGGCAACGGTTTCCCCTGTAGGATGAATCTGACGATCCGACATGATCTTTAAGAAGGAAGGAAGGAAGAAATGGAAAAAAGTGCTAAGAGTAGCGGTGGGCGCCAAAGATGAAACAGTGGTTAACCGGGGAGGTTAAGTCACTAGTCTCGTCAAGTAGGGTTAATCCCTTCTTTCCGAGATCAATGGCCAGGCCGTCCTCTAACCTATCTCCTACACAAGGAAACACACCGTGACTCGTAACAAGGAGGATGGGGTAGGGGTGCTCCTTGTTACCGCTTTCTAGCATGAGAATCTGTATTTGCTTGAGAGCAAAGTGTGTATTTGAGTAGTAAGTGAGAGTGAGAGCAGATTAGTGTTACCTCAAACCTGGTCCGGGATGGGTATGTATAGCCGAAGAGCGAACGAGGGTAATTGAGTGGCTAGATTGAGAACGCATAGCCTTTTGCAGGTGTGTCAGGATTGGAGGTCATGGAAATGTCGGACGATTCCTGAGGTGATGCCAAGTCCTGCTGTGGCTGTCAGTCTATCTTCCATCTGTCCATGCAAGTGGGCTGGGCGGCTGACTGCTGGCAATGCCCGGACAGGCCACTTGCTTGCTTGTCACTAAAGTCAAAGTGGCAGTGCCACTTATGGGACTACGTGATGCGGTAACCGGAGCGGTTACCACATCCCTTGTGGTGACTGATGCGTGTGAAGTGTTATATATATTAGGTGTATATTTTAAGCCCCTTTAACACTTATTTTTAGCCAAGTTTTAAATTTATAAAACACGATATTTTACTAACACTAAACACACATATGGGCAAGTGCACCCATCGTGAGCGTAGTATAGTGTTGGCAAGATACCGAGGTCGTCCAAGGACACAAGAGCTTTTAGTACCGGTTTATCCTCAACGTCTAATCAAAATAAAAAGTTTAGAAAAATGTTTTTAACTAAGAAAAATAAAGACTAACTAAATGCTGAAAAATAAAATAAAAAGAAAAAAAGATAGACAAGATGAATCACTTGGTTCCGACTCGTATCTAGTGTAACCTTTGATTATTTCCGCACTTTTGCACATATTTAAGAGATTATCTTAGTTATTGTAGTAGGCCCCTCTTTTGAAGGTGACGTTACCCTCACCCCAGTAGTTTGAGTCAGCAAGGATACAATCCTAAAAGGGTGGATTATTGGAAGATAATTAATTAAGTTATTAATGCAAATTATGGTAGGCCCCTCTTTTGGAGGTGACGTTACCCTCGACTAAGTAGTCTGAGTCAGCAGGGATACAGTCCTAAATAGCCGGGTTATAGTATTAATAGTAGTTAACTTATGAGGGGATCAAAGAGTTTAGACCCTCGCCATCCAATACCGTTAAGTATTGAAGGAGGTCCTACTAAATTTGACCCAGGTCCATTGCAGGACCTCTAAACGCTGAACAATGGCAAGACCTTTACCAAACCGTTCCCTTAACCCCCGACCAGGTAGCCAACATACCTCCATATAGACCGTGGAGATATGAATGGTGAAAATCTTTTATTTTATATAGACAGTAAAATAATGCCAAGACACCACGGATAAACGATAAGGAAAGATCACCTTCAACATAAGCAACTAGTTATTAAAGTCATTAATACAAAACCAAGTAAAAAGTGCAAAAGATTAGAAATAAAAAGTATTACACTAGACACTTGGTCTTCACCAAGTGATGTAAGAGACTTAGGCAAACATGGCCTTGATTATCAAGAACTCTTACGATCAATCTTGGATCCCGAGACGACTCACACACTCTACGATGGACAATGGATGATGGTGGTGGATGATGGTGTTATGGTGGTGGTGGGTGGTGGGTGAAGTGTGAGAGAGGTGGTGTGCCAAGGGATGGTTTGAGCTTGAGCCAAGCACTTCTATTTATAGGCTGAACAGAAGCTCGGGCACGGCCCCGTGTCCACATCCTTCTCTTTCTTCATTTAATGTTGTTTTGTCTTTTTAGTTGACCACGCCCCCGTGTCCGCTGAGCACGACCCCGTGGTGCAGAAGAATCTTTGTACTATGCAGATTTGCTGGATTGTGCGAATCTTATAGTTGACCACGGCCCCGTGTCCGCTGAGCACGGCCCCGTGTCCGCTGAGCACGGCCCCGTGGTGCAGAAGAATCTTTGTACTATGCAGATTTGCTGGATTGTGCGAATCTTATAGTTGACCACGGCCCCGTGTCCGCTGAGCACGGCCCCGTGGTGGGCAATAGAAGCTTCTACCACTTTGTCTTTTCTGCTGACACTTGGGCATGCCCCCGTGCTGGCTGAGCACGGGGCGTGTTCAGGCTTCTGATCTCTTGTTTTGCTTGGGAAGATGCCGTCGTGGGGTCGGGTATGCCACGTCTTGTTCCTTTTCTTGTATTTATGTTAGATTTTGATGTCTTTTTGCTTCTTTTGTTAATTTGAGCTCATTTAATCCTGAAAATACAAAAGGAAGACAAAAGCACACTTTTTCCAACATTAGTACTAAAAAAGATTTAGTTTTATGCCTCATTTGATAAAATTTATATGTTGCATTTTTAACACATCAAATACCCCCACTTGAATCTTTGCTTGTCCTCAAGCAAAACTCTTTAATATGTGGCTATTACACTCCCAAATGGAATGGGTAGGAAAGAAGGTTTTTTTTTTTTTGGGCTTGTCGTAGAGTGTCGGGATTTCCAAGATTCTTTATTTAGTTTTATTTTTATTTATTTACAATCCTATTCGTCATGATTTATTTAAAACTTTTCATAAGATAAATTACTTATTAGGGCATAACATGCCTCTTTAAAATTCTATTTATATACAAGTTCACATACCTCACGGGGATCACTCAACACTCGGTCGAAAATGTATTTTAGTGAATCACTCGAGAGCGGCATGGAACTTACTCCTACCATAGGCTTGCCAAGCAATCAATCTTCCTCCTTTTTAACTATATACCTTTGTAAACATCAAGAGGACTTTTTGGGTAAAGGGTTAGGCTTGGGTCAAAGGTAGGTGGTTGGGTTAGTGGTTAGTAGAAAGGGCGAAAAAGCGTAACAAGCGTCGGTTTTCGAAAGACTTTTTATTTTTTGCAATTTTTTTTATCTTGATGAAGCCAGTATTTAAACAAAGTTATTTTTGATGAACTTGCTTGTTTATTTATTTTGCTTCATCATCAACACATTTTTTTTTGAAAAGTCATACGAAAAACCGAGCTTGTTACTAAAACAAAGGGTGAAAAATAAAAAGGGTTTAGGTGGGTGAAAAGGTGTTTGGTTTGGGTTAAGAAATGAAAAGGTTTAGGCTCAAAGGGGTTAACTAAGGGGATTTTGGGTAGGTGGTAAGAAAAAAGAAAAATAATGGTGTAGAAATAAAAAGGGTTAGTCCTAATGCCTCCATCATTTACTTACTCGGGTTTAAGTTGGTAAGGACCGGGAATGTATCGTCATGGCAAGTTCTAGAGTCGTAAGAACCAAGCGGCTATTCACACAAGAAACGAAAGATGAGCATTTAATTTAAAGGTATATATTTGTATGCTCAATAAAGGCTCAAAACTCACTTTTGTGGGAATGGGTTTTTATGTGATCAAGTATATATAATTAAATTTTAACTAAGCTTGTCATGCCTTTTCATAATTTTCTTATGTTGGTTCTTTTTATCACGACGCTATCGGTTGTAAATTTGTAAAAATATTACCTTTTTAGAATTTTGAAATTCCCAAATTAAACCTAGACAAGTAAAAAAATTGAAAATTTTTGAAAAAATTTGGGGTGATTAGCGGTTCCAATAGAGTTTTGTGTAAGGCTTGTTATTAGAACTTGCAAGATTCAAGGTTTTAGCATCCCCCCAACACTTAAATTACACATTGTCCTCAAGGTGTCCCAAAAATAAGTTTTTAGGCTGATTAAATGTGTAAAAATGGGTTAAAAACAAGATTTTATGGTACTGGGTAGCTGAACACGGGGTGGTGTTGGCTGAGCACGACCCAGTGTCCAGACTGCCAGTACCAAAAGTAAACAGAAGGCTGGGCACGGGGGCGTGTCCAGTGAGCACGGCCCCGTGTCCAGGTACCTGAACTGGGCATTTTCTACAGAACCTTGGGCACGGGGCGTGTTGGGGTGAGCACGGCCCCGTGCTGAACTTGCTGTAATGAAGAAAAATTGTCGGGAGGCTCTGTTTTTGTGCATGGGGTGTTGGTTCAAGCTTCCCTTATCATCCTTCACCATCCCGAGTGTGTTTTATTCTTGAAAAAAAACTAAACTAGAAAACGTAAAAGTTAATCTAAACTAAAACTACGGATAGTTCCGCGGAATGCCTCCGTGGTGCGCCACGTTTATAAGGGTCCTTGGCTAGACCCACCTTATCGGGTGGTTCTGGCTCATCTTCAATTAGAGGGTCGTCATTGCCGAATGGATATTTCATTGATCGCTCAAGATCGACACTTCTTTTAAATGCCCCTAATTGAAGAGGTAGATTGTTGAACTTCCGGTTTTTCAAAGCTTCGTGAGTTTTTAAAATGGTCGTCCCAACACTAGAGGAGCGTCATCGAGGATGACAAAATCGGTCGGGATTACCATTTGATTTGTTTGAACCAATACATCCTCAACTATACCGATTGATTTTATTACTTTCCGATTGGATAGAAAATGGGTATTTGAAGTGGAGAAAAATCACTAATACTTAATTTTTCGAAAATGTAGTTAGGCATTATGTTAACACAAAGATCTTTATCGATTGTGACATTACTAATAAACGAATTTTGAAAGAAACATGGAACCGGTGTAATGTTAATTTCAAATGGGTCTTCTTTTATTAGTGAGGTTTGATCATCAGTTAACTTAACACTTACCGTTTCGTCAATTTTAGTGTTAGTGTTTAACTCTTTTAAAAACTTAGCATGAGTGGGTACTAAACAATGATTTTCAAAAGAATGTGACAAGAGATTAATTTCTTCAAAATTAGACTCTTCTTGAATTTTAACGTTGTCGGACTCACCTTTTTCGTTGTTTAACTCGTGTGTCGGTTTTTCACTTATTTGTTCTTCCATTTTTACACTTTCGGTTATCTCTTCTTTTTTTAATTCTTCTCTTGCGCGGGATTCCTCTTCCCTTGCGCGAGATTCTTTTATACAGCGATCGATAACTCTAATGTGTTCTAATATCCTATCGGTCACTTCGGTTATAGAAAAAGAATCGGGATTTTCAAAGCTTGAATCCGGTTGTTCGATCCTTTGTTCCTCATAATACCCATATGAAGTAGATGGTTCACACCATTGTTCTTCATTGTAAGCATATGATGGATAAGGGTCATAATTTTGTTCTTCATAATACTCATATGAGGTGGGTTGTTCACGCCATGGTTCCTCATAATAAGCATACGAAGGTGGTGGCTCATATCTTGGTTCCTCAAAGTATGAGTATGAAGGCTCATACCTTGGTTCATCAAAATATGAGTATGAGGGAGGAGGTTCATACCTTTGGTCATCATATGATGTGTATGAAGTTGATGGCTCGTACCTGGGTTCCTCATAGTAGGTGTATGAATTGGATGGTTGATATGAGTGACTATTTTGAACCGAGCGTGTGTTACGACAATTAGTGCAATAGTTACCCCTATAATCATCCTCCTCATAGGTGTAGTTCTAGCCTCCTGAGTATTGATCCATAAGAATCACTCAGCAGACAACAACCAAGTCCCGAGATCAGAAAACAAAAAGAAAAACGGAAACAGAGGCTGGACACGGCCCCGTGTTCAGTGGACACGGCCCCGTGTTCAGAATCTGTATCTGGGCGTTTTAATTAAATTTACTGATTTCGTTGAGCACGGGGCGTGTTCAGTGAGCATGGCCCGTGTTCAAGCTTCTGTTACTGGGTGTTTTATGAAAAATATGCAGCACGGCCCCGTGTTCAGCGAGCACGGCCCGTGTTCAACCTACTGTAAATGCAAAACTAAACTAAAATGCAGAAAAATGTGGGCCCGTTTTGAAAAGGTTTTGAAAAACTGATTAGGCCGTCGATTTTAAGCTTTCCTAAAATCCTTGTGTCCCCGGCAACGGCGCCAAAAACTTGATGCGTGTGAAGTGTTATATATATTAGGTGTATATTTTAAGCCCCTTTAACACTTATTTTTAGCCAAGTTTTAAATTTATAAAACACGATATTTTACTAACACTAAACACACATATGGGCAAGTGCACCCATCGTGAGCGTAGTATAGTGTTGGCAAGATACCGAGGTCGTCCAAGGACACAAGAGCTTTTAGTACCGGTTTATCCTCAACGTCTAATCAAAATAAAAAGTTTAGAAAAATGTTTTTAACTAAGAAAAATAAAGACTAACTAAATGCTGAAAAATAAAATAAAAAGAAAAAAAGATAGACAAGATGAATCACTTGGTTCCGACTCGTATCTAGTGTAACCTTTGATTATTTCCGCACTTTTGCACATATTTAAGAGATTATCTTAGTTATTGTAGTGGGCCCCTCTTTTGAAGGTGACGTTACCCTCACCCCAGTAGTTTGAGTCAGCAAGGATACAATCCTAAAAGGGTGGATTATTGGAAGATAATTAATTAAGTTATTAATACAAATTATGGTAGGCCCCTCTTTTGGAGGTGACGTTACCCTCGACTAAGTAGTCTGAGTCAGCAGGGATACAGTCCTAAATAGCCGGGTTATAGTATTAATAGTAGTTAACTTATGAGGGGATCAAAGAGTTTGGACCCCTGCAATCCAATACCGTTAAATATTGAAGGAGGTCCTACTAAATTTGACCCAGGTCCATTGCAGGACCTCTAAACGTTGAACAATGGCAAGACCTTTACCAAACCGTTCCCTTAACCCCCGACCAGGTAGCCAACATACCTCCATATAGACCGTGGAGATATGAATGGTGAAAATCTTTTATTTTATATAGACAGTAAAATAATGCCAAGACACCACGGACAAACGATAAGGAAAGATCACCTTCAACATAAGCAACTAGTTATTAAAGTCATTAATACAAAACCAAGTAAAAAGTGCAAAAGATTAGAAATAAAAAGTATTACACTAGACACTTTGTCTTCACCAAGTGATGTAAGAGACTTAGGCAAACATGGCCTTGATTGTCAAGAACTCTTACGATCAATCTTGGATCCCGAGACGACTCACACATTCTACGATGGACAATGGATGATGGTGGTGGATGATGGTGTTATGGTGGTGGTGGGTGGTGGGTGAAGTGTGAGAGAGGTGGTGTGCCAAGGGATGGTTTGAGCTTGAGCCAAGCACTTCTATTTATAGGCTGAACAGAAGCTCGGGCACGGCCCCGTGTCCACATCCTTCTCTTTCTTCATTTAATGCTGTTTAGTCTTTTTAGTTGACCACGCCCCCGTGTCCGCTGAGCACGACCCCGTGGTGCAGAAGAATCTTTGTACTATGCAGATTTGCTGGATTGTGCGAATCTTATAGTTGACCACGGCCCCGTGTCCGCTGAGCACGGCCCCGTGGTGCAGAAGAATCTTTGTACTATGCAGATTTGTTGGATTGTGTGAATCTTATAGTTGACCACGGCCCCGTGTCCGCTGAGCACGGCCCCGTGGTGGGCAATAGAAGCTTCTACCACTTTGTCTTTTCTGCTGACACTTGGGCACGCCCCCGTGCTGGCTGAGCACGGGGCGTGTTCAGGCTTCTGATCTCTTGTTTTGCTTGGGAAGATGATGTCGTGGGGTCGGGCATGCCACGTCTTGTTCATTTTCTTGTATTTATGTTAGATTTTGATGTCTTTTTGCTTCTTTTGTTAGTTTGAGCTCATTTAATCCTGAAAATACAAAAGGAAGACAAAAGCACACTTTTTCCAACATTAGTACTAAAAAAGGGTTAGTTTTATGCCTCATTTGATGAAATTTATATGTTGCATTTTTAACACATCAGTGACGAAAACATATGTTTTCATATACAAGGTAAGTCTTCTCACCACTTGGCCGATTGGGACAGCAAATTGGGTTTGTGCGTTGCCAGCACGAACGCAGGCTAATCCTTATCGATAGGGGTATTGAGCTGGGTGATGGTCACTCGCCCCCAAGTCTGGTGCGAGATTTGGGACCATACCCCTTCAGATGGCAATAATTAACATGCAAAGAGACACCCACACATTTCAATATACTCACAACAAAAAGAAAATAACAAGGAAGCCAACACCAAACCACGTCAAGAAACTCAAAGTGTCCATGGTGGAAAGAAATTAAGCAAGTAGACAGACAAGCACGTGAATTAATTTAAGCAAGCAAACAAGTAGGTTTCTCTTAAGGACGCAATTCAAGTTGGTTAGTTTGTGAACGGGAAGTTCTGCAACCGGTGAGTTCTAATCCTCTTTTTCTTAAATATTTTCGAGGTTAGAATACATGTTTTCACGTGTTCTTCATACGTCTTACTAGTTATTAAATTTACAAGATTTGAGATTTAAAATGTTTTATAAACGTTTTCCTTGGGTAATGGTTTTTATGACGTATTAGTTAATTGGGCTTTATTTGTCTTGTATAAACGTATGACATTTTTATTAGTGATGTCAAGGTCGTAGAGGTATGGGGCGTGATAGGTGTCGATATTAAAAGCACGATTGGTATCGTGTGAAATTTTAATTGGTAATCCTATCATAGGTTTCAAACCTTAGTGGTAGCGGGAATGTGAACATGGTAGTTGTTGGGTGGTTGACGTGCTTTAGACCTTGTATGTGTATCTATGTGCTTTATGTGGATTATCATCCTTGAGGTGATTGATACGGATTACTTGTGATGGTGGCGTTACCTTTGAGGTGGCGTCAGGTCATGAGATGCGGGTTACTTGTGATGGCGACGTTACCTTCGGGGTGGAGTCAGGTCATGAGATGCGGGTTACTTGTGATGGCGGTGTTACCTTCGGGGTGGCGTCAGGTCATGAGAAACACCCTTGAGGTGTTTAAATGATTAGCCCTATTGGCAACGACGGACCCTTCGGGGTTAATATACGGGTGACGGACTCTTCGAGGTCAAATTGGAGTTGACGATACCTTAACGAGGGCAATGATGATAGCCTCCGGACAACAATTGATGCGTTAGGTTCCCAACTTAGGTGCTTATGTGTTTTGCGCTAGTTACATGGTGGGTAAATGATAATTATTTGTGTAGTCGATGAAAGATGATGAATGATGCGAGTTACGAATGACGTTCCATTATTTAGTTGTCGAATGATGTTAAATTGGATAGTTGTCGGACGAGGTTAAGTTACAACTGAGTTTTTTTAGGCCTTTAATTGTTATGTCCTAGATTTGGGTCAGTATGGTTAATCGGCCTATGAATTAAGATGCTTTGAGGGTCGTCATTTGGTGTTTAAGTAATTTGATCCACGTCAGAAAGGATTACTTGTAGGATGATTGGACCTAGGATATGGGTGGAGTTTTGGATCGTTTTGGGTGACGGGTTGTAGTGGTTAAACTGTAAAAAGGTGTTAACTTATTTTAATAAACGTTTGTGATTTTACAACGATGGTGTTTTGGTTTTCAAATAAAGCATTTGTGAGGTGTTTTAAATGCTTTAACGTAAACTATTAGAACTCACTTAGCATAGCTGACTTTTGCATGTATGTTAGATTATTTTGCAGGTGTCTAATTGGAGTCAGTGTTACTCTTGGCTAGCGGATGAAATTACTTGCATTCGTGTTATGTGTTATTAGAGATTAAATAACAATTTGAGTTTTTAATTAATCATGTAATGTTTTAATCGAAACATTTCCGCTGCATATTTTGAGAAAATCTTAAATTTAAATAGTTTACTTTGATGTGACTCGACTACAGGGTGCCCGGTTTCAGGGCTTTTCAACAGACGTCCAAGGGGGTCTGCAGACTCTGATGGGCCACACATCGCTTTAAGAATGTCCTTGTTGTCTCTTTTGTGTCAACCTTTAGTGGAGATTGAAGAGGATATGAATCCACGTCATGTGATTGGACATATGTCGCTTTCACCTGTACCTCATGTCTCCTCTACGGTAACCGCTAATGGGAGATCACCTGGTACAACGATCCGCGGGACTGCCATTAGCTACACGCTTTCGCTTTGTACTGTTTGTCTCCTACGCGCTGGCATATCATCACGTGGCGGGCGGGTCCTGCGGATGACTTGTCAAGTCCAGATGCTTACTTGTCGGGTCATATATGGGTTTTGTCTGGACTCGTGGGGGTCTGGAACCATATCCCTTAATGAAGGTTTGTACATTGTGGGAAAAATGAGGGTTTTTAGAAATATTTGAAAATTTGATGTCACGTTAGTGGTGTTGGGGGGTTGTTGCAGCATAATAGTGAGGTAGAGACTTACGAGTGTTTGCGGATGGTTACCGGTGAGTATGGGCCTTTGCCTGATAAGATGAAGCGAAGGTTATTTGCCTTTGCCTGGTGATTATGGTTTCGTTTGTTTTAATATAAAAGGGTATATTTTTTCATTTAAAAAAAGTAATAGCAAATTTTTTTAAGATCATTCAACGATAATTACCAAACGTGTTATGTGACTTAGGAAGCGTTCGTTTCATGGAATGTAATGAAATTGGAATTTGAGCAAGAATTGAAATTTGATTTGGAATTTAGGTTTGTCTATTTCATAAAATGGAATGAAATCTAGATAGAATTGGAATGTAAATTCACTTTCTTCCTTTATTGTTCAATTCCTTTTTATTTATTTTTTTGAAAATCACAAAATAAGATTCGAATCAACATTTCAATTCTATCAAAATTACAATCCGTTAAATTAACGTTAAGAATGAAAATAGTTTCTGAAAAGACAGAAAATAAAACCATGTTACAAGAATCACTATCATTGTCAATTTGTCATAACTCATAAAATTATAATAATAAGTAACGGTCCATATAACCTTTTCTGAAAAAAATTGAACAAGTTTGCCAGGATTAGGTGATGATGGTGGGGTCCACTAACATGCTCATTTGGTCCGATTATGAAACATGACATTGAAAATAATGACCCATCCAGAACAAACCTTTCTGGCATACCATGTATATCCATCCATTCACATACTTTTTTAATCTTTTAAATATTTCCTAAGGGTTTATTAGTAAATACAGTAGTTTAATTGACCAAGGGATTTTAGTTACATAATGTTATCTTCTAATTCTATGTTAATTTTCATTATCAAATCTCATATCTTTTGAATGTTGATATTAACTCTCTTTCATGTCAAAGAGGGCATATTACATAGTAAATGATTACGGTCTAGTTTGGTTAATTTTGACGAAAGTATTGTGTTCAACCGCTAACTAAGGTTTCAAAAAATGACAAATCAAGCCAGTCAGATGGTTTGGTTGGCTGAATTGCCCGGTTTTGATGGCTTGACCCGTCGGTTTTGAAGGTTTAGTTTTTTTTCAAAAACATAAGTTTGTAATAATTTTAAAATAATGCAAGGATGGTTTATGAATATAACAAGTATTCCTAAGCTGGAAGTATATATATATATATATATATATATATATATATATATATATATAGTGAAAGTGTAATGTATAATATGCCTTATCGTATGAGCGTACGAGATTTGAAGTTCGCACGTTATAAACTTCAGAACTAAAAACTCGCATGTTGTAAAATATAAAAAATCGCATTTTGAAAGATGAAAAAATAGCATGTTGTAAAAATGAGAAAATAACATGTTATAAAAAAATTGCATGGTAAAAATGAAGTTCGTATGTTGTAACTCAATCTCGTACGCTACGTACGTTAACATAAATTGTATGTTACCGACCTCTATATATATATAATATAAACATTAAACGGTCAGTTCAGTTTATACGGTCGGTTCCAAGTTTCAAACTGTAAACCATATCTATTTTAAATCAACCGTCTTGCTTCAATTGGCGAGGATGGTTTATAAACAGCCCTAGTATTTATATGCATGCATTAAAGTTTAACTCTTAATAGTTTTTTCTACGCGTGTACGATTTTGTTTCCTTGGGATGTATTTAATTCTTACTTAGTTATTGCTTTTAAATTTGTTTAGAATAATTATAAGCTTTAATTACTATTTAAGGATACTTATTTTTTTATGAAACTAGAGAAAAATATACACAATTTCAATGTTATCCCCCAAATTACATATTTCGATTGTGTGAGTTGTGTTTAACATGACATGTTTAACACAACTAGTGAACCAATACATAACACGATTCTAGACTTATCACTTTTTTAAACATTAACATTTAAAATTTATATCTAATTGTTTATAAAACTGTGTTGTTCAAATAAACGGGTAACTAAGATGTATGATGACCTAGTAATCTATTTAATACCACAAATTACATGTGTTATACATATCATGAACACATTAGATTCGTTTAGCATGTCAATCAATTCATAACCCGATCGCGTTTATCTCAAACACTAATTTATTTAATCTCTTGTCTAGGCATGTAATATTAAGGTATTTAACCATAAATTCCCATAGTTTTTTTTTTAACAACTAGGCCAAAGCTTAATTGCCATAAATCCCTATAGCTTATAGCCGATTTATATTTATCATTAAGTCATGTGTAGTTAGTTATAAAGCCCTTTGTGAGGCGTTATGCGATAAATGACGAAACGGGTAAGAGAGAGGCTTTATGGAGTTTTATATAACTTGAGTGTATAGTGTGGATATATATGTATGGGGCTTTATATGTGTATGTGTGTATATATATATGTGTGTGTGTGTGTGTGTGAGTGGGGAAGGATGAAACACGCCATTATGCATTTCATGAGAAGTGGGGAAGGAAGAAACATGGCACCCCCCATAATGGTGTTCAGGGACGCCATGGGGCGTTATGGTGGTGTTTGGCGTGATGTAGCGCCCCATTACACAAGGTCTTAGAACGATGGAGCTCATAAATGATGATTTTTTATATGGATTAAAAATATATCAAAAGATAGCAGGGTAAGTTTTTTAAATCCGTGATGTAATATTTTAATTAGTTTTGTTTGGGTGTTTTTGCTTCTTGCTAACCCATTTTTATATTTTATATAAATTTCCGTCTTAAAAAAAACTAAATTATTAGTGAAAATGTGAAATTTAAATAGGGTACTAGTTTTTTATATCGCGTGTTGCGGCGAAACCAAGCAAATGATAATGTAAAACAAACGTGATTTGAAAATAAAATATGTTGTTTAAAAAACCATTAGACCGATTTAATTTATCATCGTACCGTTTTATGATACCAAATAATTACTTTATTTTGAGTATAACCTCGTTTTAACAAAACTTATAACGGAATGTTAGGGAAAGAAATCAAGCACAACCACGTACTTAAGTTTTTAGTAAAAAGTTATAAACGTAATTTATTAAAGAAGTATCAAATTAATCGATAAATTAATATATGTTAAAAAAGAAAAAAAACAATTATTACAAAAAAGTAAAGGAAATAAATGTTAAAAAAAGAAATATATGTTATTAAAAGTAAATATAATAATAAACTATTATAATATATTAAATAATAAAATAACTATATATTATTATAAATATAATGTTACTATTTATCGTCCCTCGAAATGAATATATATATAGGAATAAGTTAAAATGAGAACCACCTCGAGTTGTAAGAACCAGCGAGAACCACCCCCGCGGGGGGCCGTTGACCACGAAATTTTTTTTACACCTAGATCCGTATATTTTAACACGGGGGGTAAATTTTGGGTTCAAACGGCGCGCCCGAGGGGGTAGTTTTTTACGCCCAAAGTTTAGTAAAAAAAAAAAATATTAAAAAAATTAAAAAAACCCAAACTTTGGGCGTAAAAAACTACCCCCTCGGGCGCGCCGTTTGAACCCAAAATTTACCCCCCGTGTTAAAATATACGGATCTAGGTGTAAAAAAAATTTCGTGGTCAACGGCCCCCCGCGGGGGTGGTTCTCGCTGGTTCTTACAACTCGAGGTGGTTCTCATTTTAACCTTCCCCTATATATATATATATATATATATATATATATATATATATATATATATATATATATAGGGAGGGGCTCATGCGAGAACCACTCTTATTGTGAGAACCTTGAGAACCAATGTGAACACAACCTAAAATAGCTAAAAAAACCTAACCCCCCCTCCCCCCCAAAAAAAAAAAAAACCTAACCCCCCCCCCCCCCCCCCAAAAAAACCTAAACCCCCCCCCCCCCCAAGCTAAAAAAACCTAAAAACACCTAACCCCCACCCCCCCCCCCCACCCAAAAACCTAAACCCCCCACCCCCCCCCCCCCCAAAAAAAAAAAACCTAACCCCCCCCCCCCCCCCCAAGCTAAAAAAAACCTAAAAAAACCTAACCCCCCCCCCCCCCAAGCTAAAATGCTAAAAACTAAACCCCCAAAAAACCTAAAAAAATCTGAAAAAAAATCTAAAAAAATCCAAAAAAAATCCAAAATTTTTTTTTGATTTTTTTAATATTTTTTAAGTTAAAATCGCTACTTTTCGAAGCCAAAAAAAAATTTTTTTTTTTTAAAAAAAAAAAATTAAAAAAAAATTTTTTTTTTTTTTTTTTGTTCGAAAAGTAGCGATTTTAACCTAAAAAAATCAAAAAAAAAATTTTTTTGTGATTTTTAGCTATTTTTGGTGTGTTCACATTGGTTCTCGCGGTTCTCGCAATAAGAGGTGGTTCTCGCATGATCTTCTCCCTATATATATATATATAGTGTGTGTGAGGTTCATTGGGGAACACTAAAAAAGTGGGGAGCAGTGGGGAACCGACTCAAACAAACTCCGATTAGACTCATTCCAGCGGCGTTGGAACCGGCTCGTCGAACCCTAACTACGATCTCTTAACCCTAAATCATAACCCCTAAACCCTAAATATATTAGGGTTTGGCTTTTAGGGTTTAGCTTTAAGGTTTAGCTTTAAGGTTTAGCTTTAGGGTTTAGGGTTTAGCTTTAAGGTTTAGGGTTTAGCTTTAGGTTTAGCCTTTAGGGTTTATAGTTTAGATTTTACGGTTTAGCTTATATTTTAGCCTTAATTTTTAGCTTTAGAGTTTAGAGTTTAGGAGTTAGGATTTAGGGTTTAGAGTTAAGAGATCCTAGTTAGGGTTCGACGAGACGGTTCCAACGCCGCTAGAATGAGTCCAATCGGAGTTCGTTTGAGTCGGTTCCCCGCTGTTCCCCACTTTTTTAGTGTTCCCCAATGAACCTTCCCATATATATATATATATATATATATATATATATACATATATATACTAGGTTTTTACCCGGGATTGCTTCCCGGGCTCAGGAAAGTTATTTAGATTAATTACTATTTGTTATTAATACGACCACATTACATCAACCATCTCATTCGATTCAACAACATTGTCTTCAAATCACCGAATTAGATCATGAACCCATATTAGAGGTTGTTAAGATCTGAATTTCTTTTTTATTGTGTTTTTGTTTAAGAATTAAGAAGATGAACAAGTAATGCAGCAGAATTAAAATGGAAATAAACTTTGCACACAATCAAACAGGAGAAATGCTTTCAACACATATTTTAACATCTATGAAAACATTGGAATAGGTACAAGTGGCAGTGATTGTGTGGTTGTTTGTGGTAGTAAAGTGTCATCATCTAGGACAACATTGGTTACCCTTCTACTTTTGGGTTTAGGAGAGGTTGGGGTTGTTTTGATGGATTGAGTGGTAGTGATTTGAGTGGAAAGTTGCTGACTAACAGTTGTTGGAACAACTGGTGTTTCAACCACTGAAGCGGTAAGACCCGAGTGCAAACACAGCTCGATTATTAGAAAATCATGCATAACATATATTGATAGAATATATAGATATGTGTATAGATATTGTACCAAAACGTGTTATTTCTTATAGCTAAAAGACAACTATAAGTAAATATAAAAGATATTTAACATGCATAACATATATTGACAGAATATATAGATATGTGTATCGCTTTGATCATTTAAACATACCTTTGCCAATAATACAATGCTGAAAATGAAAACAATAGCTGACTATAACTATCAGTGAATAGCCTATCAGTGGATTAAAACACTGAGCTTTAACAACAGTCATTATATAAACAATGATTCAAGAATCTTCCTTCTAAAAAAACAATATTTTAACCCATCAGTCATTTCAATCCCCTTCAACCTCCACAAAACACTATTTTAACCCAACAGTGGTTTTAAACCACCATTTTAACCAAACATCTGTGGACATCAATCTGTTGACCAACGTCAACAGATGTATCAACCACTGTTTTATTTTCAAACATCTGTTCCCAATAACAGAGCTTTGATCATTTAAACATACCTTTGCCAATATTACAAGCTTTTACACTCTCAAACCTAAATATTTATTTACTTAATTTAAATAACAAACATGGTTAATAATTTTAACACAACTAATTATATAAAAACTACAAGTGTAAAACAGAGGTAACCATATAATAAACAGAGTTCAAAAAAGCAAACAACAATCAATAGAATACAGCATACTAATTCCAAATCAATGCGCGAAACAACATTCAAAGATCTGATGGCTAAGTACTGTCCACGTCACAACCTCTGCTGAATAATGGATGACAGTTGTTAGGAAAGCACTGATGCATCAATATCAGTAGTTTACAGTGATCAAAATGAAAACAGTAGCTGACTATAACTATCAGTGGATAACCTATCAGTGGATTAAAACACTGAGCTTTAACAACAGTCATTATATAAACAATAGTTCAAGCGCGTTCCTTCTAAAAAAAACTATATTTTAACCCAACAGTCGTTTCAATCCCCTTCAACCTCCACAAAAAACAATTTTAACCCAACAGTGGTTTTAAACCACCATTTTAACCAAACAGTAGTTTCAACCACAGTTTTGTTAACAGTAGCTCCAAACATCTGTTTTATTTTTAAACTTATGTTCCTAATAACAAAGTTTTTATCATTTAAACATAACTTTGCCAATACTACAAGCTTTTACACTCTGAAACCTAAATATTTATTTACTTAATTTAAATAACAAACATGGTTAATAATTTTAACACAACTAATTATATAAAAACTACAAATGTCAAACAGCATACAAAGTTCATCCACCTGTTGACCCAAGTCAACAGATGTATCAACCACTGTTTAATTTTGAAATATCTGTTCCCAATAACAGAGCTTTGATCATTTAAACAGACATTTGCCAATATTACAAGCTTTTACACTCTCAAACATCAATATTCATTTACTTAATTTTAATAACAAACATGATTAATAATTTTAACACAACTAATTATATAAAATATACAATTGTCAAAACAGCAAATAGCATTCAAGGTAAAATACAGGATCATAATTCCTAATCTATTGGTGAAACAGTAGTTTCAATAAGTAAAGCTCCTTTCGGACCATTGTAGTTGTCAACATGTTGGAGGTATTTCAGAAGTTCGTTGGTCAGATCAACTTCAATCATATCCCCCCAGATGCTTGTTATCATCCACTTGTTGTCTTCAATTATATTAGTACTTCGGCGTGTATCTACATAATCAACTACACGAGGATTATTGAAAACAAACATCTTCATCCAACCTTCTTCTTCATATCTGAGCAAATCAGCAGTTAGCTCAGCAGACTTTCCAATAACAATCAAATGCAACCTCTTTGCGATGGTCAAAAAATGCCCTTGGCAAGGATTGACTACAATACTCTCGGGAAAATGAAGCATTCTGAAAGTCTCACTAAGAACATCAAAAGCAACGATGTTCCTCTCACCTAGTGGATACCAATAATTTGAAACCATAAAATATATGGTTTTATCAGCATAAACTCCTGTAGACCATGAATAACGACTTGAACCATAATTGTTTACGATACCGAAATTTATTGTTCTCCATGACTCACGACGTCGTGAGTAAACACGAGCAACAGTTACATTACGGTAACATCTGATGTTCAGCACTTTCAGATCATTGAACTGATCAAAATAAATTCCACCAGTATCAGAGTTTCGATGATGATTGTAATTAAAGTAGTCATCACACAAAACCTTATACCGCCTGATAGTTGGATTCCAAAGAATCAACTGATAACAAATCCCTTCATTAGAAACTAACAACAACCCATTAAATGAAGATAGAATACGTAAGAAGCTAGGGTGGACATTGTTAGGAAAACTTAAGGTTTTGCTTCTAACAACATCCAAATTACCACCAACTACGTCGTCAATGAAAATTGACGTGTCTTTAAAGGATAGTAGTTTCTTTTGTACTGAATCTCCACTTCTGAGAGCATGCATCATCTGAAATGCATGACTTGACAATTCCCTATAAAAATTCTTGGAAAGACATTTGAAACGGCAAATATCTTCTGCAGAGAGCCTTGTGAAAATCTCGTCAACAATCACTTGAAACCCAAATTTTTCCATTCTGCAGAGAGCCTTGTGAAAATCTCGTCAACAAAATTTTTGAAGATGATTGAGTAGATGGATGAAAACGGTAATGATCAAAACCTCTGCCCAATGTATTTTATATACCCAATGAAGAAGGTTATGACTAAATACATCGCCAGACGAAAGAATATGATGCGACACTCATTAGGCTTTTAATGCATTTACATGGGAAAATATAAAATTAAACACGTTATTATAATTATAATTAACCTATTCATTTACCTATAAGACGCCTTTACCATAAGACAGAAGTGATTGCTTAACGTGCATTAATTGCAAAGTACATATCCCAAAGCATTTTGAATTTGAAATTACCGGCAATTTCAAAACCACTGCTATGGTATATGTTTGCCAAAGGAAACATCTGCTAAGTTATACTTTCTTGGCTATGGGCAGTAGTTTGCTGATCTGATTTGAAAGCAATTGTCATGATGAGTTTTCTAATAGCATTAATTACTGATTTAATTTGCAACAAATAGTCATCAAGAATTTTTTTATTTTTTTATTTAACTTTAAATTTTATCATGAAAACAATGTTTGAAATTAAATACTGTTAAACATCTGTTTGGACATAAACAAATGTTTGAAATTAAATACTGTTAACATAAACAAAGATATAATATCTACAGTTTGGATATATAAATACTGTTAACATAAACAAAGATAGAATATCTACTGTTGATGCTGAACCACTTTTGTTGTTGGGCAGTAGTTCGTCTTTAAGTTTGTATAGGTTTGTCTTGAGAGATAAAGTTTACAGAACCACTGCTACACTAAACACTGTTACATAAGAAACACTGATACATAAATACTAAAGTTGAATCCGCTGTAGAAGCTGTTATAACCACACCATAAGTGCTTGTCTTTAACAGGGCTTTGCCTT
Source organism: Helianthus tuberosus (assembly GCA_030545235.1). Classification (NCBI taxonomy): domain Eukaryota; kingdom Viridiplantae; phylum Streptophyta; class Magnoliopsida; order Asterales; family Asteraceae; genus Helianthus; species Helianthus tuberosus. The sequence continues at coordinate 70,394,102 of CM060435.1, read as the reverse complement.
CAACAGTGCATAGGCCTCATGAGTCAATAAGCCCATCAGTCTTTATAGGGAGCAGTGGTTAATTATAACAGTCCTTAGCATGATCAGCTGTTATAACCACACCATAACCCTTTGAGAGGTTGACCATCAAACAAATCCTTAACACTATTAAACCTCTGTTGACTTACCAAACAGATCTTCAGACACAATTCAACATCAACATAATCTAAATATTACTGAAACACTAAATAATAAGTAAAAATAAAACATAACATAGATTCATAAAATTAAATTTATTCACTTATTCATGACCTTTAAACTAAAAGTCCAATAATTACATGACATACTGAACAATATTAAAGTTCAAATCTAAGAATAACAGCAAGAATTAATAAACTTTAGTTTCAACTACATCGATTGCTGAACCTCTCGATGTATGTCCTTCAGCATCGCCATGAACTGCACGTCTCTATCACCACACTCTATATTACTGACAACACAAATAAGAATAAGAAACTAACCTAAAATGCAAACGTCTCTTCTCAACTGTTGTAGCACATCTGAGTTTTCACGATATTGGACGAATCTATACTTTCTATAAAAGAAGAAAATCTTCCTGGCGCAAGAAACCCTGACTTTCGATTTAACGAAAATCAAAAAGAAGATAGCACATGTAACTTTTCAAGATAGAAGATACATATCATCCGTTGAAGCTGCATCTCTGCCATCAAAGAAGGTAGCACATGCAACTTTTCACGATGTTGCAACAATGATACTACAGCATCGATATTGAAAGGTTGATGTGGGATGCGAATTTACATTGAAACGACGATGTTGGAACAATGATACGGGAACGATAACATGTAAACATTATCAACAAACATTCGAACAAAGAAGTGTAATCGGAAATTAGCGGCTAAATCACGAGAAAGATGCATTTGAGAGAGAAAGATACGCTCACATATATGAGCGAGCGAGATTTGAATGTGAAACCAGATAATTATATCTTATTTATATGATAAAAATATATATGGTTTGAATTTTGAATTTCAAAATTACTGATATTATCAGTAATTACTGATTTGATTTGAAAGCAATTGTGATGATGTTTATTGGGAACTGATGTTTATTGGGAACTGAAAGGTAAGTAGTGTATATCTTTATATCCAGCTTTATTAAAGTAATTAAATATTAGAAATGATATGCAAAGTAGGAAAAAAAAAGAGAACGTCAATTTTAAATTACCATCTTGCATATTTTGAATTTCAAAATTTCAAAATTACTTATATTATCAGTGATCTGATTTGAAAGCAATTGTCATGATGACTTTTCTAATTTTTATTTTAACTTTAATTAAGAGATAATAACCGTCAGTTTGAAATTCACATTTTGCATATTTTAAAAGTCCAAAGCTCAAGAAATTAGCATTAATTATTGATTTGATTTGCAACAAATTGTCATCAAGTATTTTTTTTATTTTTTAATTTAACATTAAATTTCATCACGAAAACAATGTTGGAGGAACTCTTATCTCATCGCAATGTAACGATTAGGTAAAATGGTAATTTCATTTTAATTCTAGTTTTTATAAAACACTAATGTGAAAAACACTGTTACATATAAACACTGTTAACATAAACAAATGTCTGAGCTTAAACAGATGTTTGCCCATAAACAGAAGTTTGGCCATAAACAGAAATTTGCCCATAAACATCTGTTTGCAAAAAAAAGACCAATTTCAAGAATACTATACCCAAACAATCAAAATGAGGAGCTTAAACATCATCGAAGTGTACTTGATATTTATTTATTAGTATAAACATGAAACAACAATGTCTTTAAATCACCGGATTAGATCATGAACCCATATTAGAGGTCAAACAAAACAACAACAGGACCACATGAAAAATATCATTTCCACTTTGACTTGAATGCAATTAAATGATAGGGTGATTTGGGATTTTGTACTTGTTTAAAAAATAAGATGTTGACCAAAAGTCAATCAAATGTTGGCCAATAGTGAAATAGATGTTGACCTTAAACAGATGTTTGGTTTAAGGCCAAACATCTGTTTATGGCAAAACATCTGTTTAAGGACAAACATCTGTTTAAGTCCAAATATCTGATACAGAAGGCGAAACATCTGTTTAAGGTCAAACAACTGTTTAAGTCCAAACCTCTGATATAAAAGGCCAAACATCTATTAAAGGCCAAACATCTTTTTAACACTGAACATATGTTTAACTTAATATGATCTACTGTCTTCTCACACTGTTTTCCTCTTAAAAACATTGTTCAACCTAACACGGGTTTCCATTATCTATTGACCAAAATGCAAACAGATGTTCAAACCACTGTTTGTTATTGTACTTTACAAAATTACATACAATTTAAAATCTAAGAACAACACCAAGAAATTTACGAACCTAACAGCAAAAATCTAGTGCTTTTATCTTAAAATTTAGTGCTTTTAGCTTTAAACTCCATCAAAGTATATCTTCGACAATCGTTATGAACTCCGTGGAAGTACTCAATGCATCAACAGCAGGATTTATAGAAACCTGATCTCTCGTGAACAGACCAACATGCAGTACATGAAAACACTTCTTCAGCTGTGGAAGAGTAGCCCTGTCCTCATATACTTAATACTTAACTTTGTTCATAAAGAGCTGCTTTAAAACAAACTTTATGCTTCTTTAAATACAAAAAAGGCAGGAAAGACCATTACTCTAGTAAGATAAAACCTTATCTTACAGTAATAGCAGATGCTTTCTTGCGTTTAGTAGGAACTACTACGGCTTCACATCATCATCATCTGCCCAGAGTCACATATAATCCTTATTTAGTCACAAGCAAAAATCATTATAAATGTAGATTTAAAAATATTTCTTTGTGTTTAATTTAACTTTATGCTTCTTTAATACAAACCTATAAAACCCGCAACAGAGTGTATCAATTTCAAACCACTATGATTAGACTGAAATATAAAGTGAGAATTAGAGTATATCACTTAAAAATAAAAAAACTAAAAAATTCAAAATTGGAGTAGCAAAACACACATACTTTAAACGATGTTGGAACAATGATACTGGAAACAACCGTAGAACAATTATCATCATCATCATCATCATCATCATCATCTGCAGCAGATCATTCACAATCATCATTTAGTCACAACTCATATAACAAAACTTCAGTAAAAATCAAAAACAAAAACACATACCATTATCAAGGGAAACCACATATCAACAATTTTTTTTCTGAAAATGGGTTAGAGAGAGCTTCAGTTTGCTCTTATCCTTTACGAACAAATGCCGAGTATTGAGAAGAAGAGATACATATCGTCCGTTCAACTTACAACTCTCCCATCAAAGAAGGTAGCACATGCAACTTTTCACGATGTTGCAACAATTATACTGCAACATCGATATTGAAAGGTTGATGTGTGATGGGAAGCTTCATTGAAACAACGATGTTGGAACAATGATACTGGAACGATGATTATATAAGGAGCAGTGGTTAGTTATAACAGTCCTTAGCACACAGAACTTTAACAGGGATTTGTCTTCAACAGTGGATAGGCCTCATCAGTATTTAAGTCCATCAGTCTTTATAAGGAGCAGTGGTTAGTTATAACAGTCCTTAGCATGATCAGCTGTTATAACCATTCCATAACACTTTGCGAGGAACCAAGGGTCGGTCTATTTGATTGAGAGGAATAATTGTATTACATCCCTGTTGAAAAATAGAATTGATAAATTTAGGGAAAGTGAGGTTGAAAGATGATAACCCAACAGTGGAGGATCTCATTCTACGGGTTCGATAAATTAAGGGTATTCTCATATAATGGTTCCTGGCTGCTTCCAAAGAATCCGGACTTTGGACATCTGTTGTTCATCAAACATCTATTATCTATTATATCTATTATATATAATAAATGAAAGTGATTTGGTCCACGTGGCCCAAATAACTTTCATTTATTATATATAATAGATAGAATAGATAATAGATAATAGAAGTTTGAAGACAACAGATATCCAAAGTGCCGCTTCATTGGAAGCATCGATGAAGAATTATATGAGAATACCCTTAATTTTTCGAACCTGTAGAATGAGATCTCCACTATTGGGTTAACATCTTTCAACCTCGCTTTCCCTAAATTTATCAATTGTATTTTTCAACAGGGATGTAATACAATTATTACCTTATTTAAGATAACTTCAACTGCATCTTCTGATAAATCAACATTCATTTCACTCAAATGATCCCTTCAACTGCATCCAAAAATACCCAAAATAAAACTGATAAAACCATCCAATATTCTTGAGTACTCACCATTAATGTGATGATCAATATAAAATCAAACCGTAATAGCATACAAATCATAAGGAAATATGAAAGAAACAAACCAAAAAACTTGTTGGGCAATTAAAATTAAAAGGATATCATACGCAATATTCAGGTAATTAGAATGACCATTTTTACCTTACTTGACAACAATAGCAAACAACATCAAACAATAATAGCAAACAACATCAAACAATAATAGCAAACAACATCAAACAACAATAGCAAACAACATCAAATAATAATAGCAAACACCTGATGTTGAATCCACTGTAGATGCTGAACCACTGCTGTTACAAATAGATAATACGTCGGGAACTGGAAATGAAACCCTAATTTCAAAAAGAATAATCGCTGAACATACTCAAAGATCAATAATCAACAGATGTTGTACTCATATCATCACCGTTAAGAAAAAAACCCTTAGTTTCTGAACATATTCAAACATACCAGTTCATGGCAGAAATCTACCCGCAGGTAAGATTCTTTCAACTTTAATGACCATCGATGACAACAACCCTGGAACCATATGATGAGATTACGAGTAGAAATTAGGGTTTAATTAAAACTTTGTATGAAAATAAGAAGAAATCAACACACAGATCTATAAACATAGAAATCAAACCTCAAATGGAAGAACCTTGCAGACGAAGAAGATGAAAGAATCTTCCCAACTATAGCTCGGGATGATAATTACAAAAGCCAGATATTACCTCTTCATGGTATAATCAGACATGAAAATTACAAAGGCTGAATGATTCATGATGAGATTATTTGGTTTGATATTTGATTAAGAAAGGAGAAGAGTACAGGAGAAGGAGAGGAGAAGAAGATTCAGATTCAGATTCAGGGTTTTGAAAAGTAAAAAAGGAGACGGAGGGGGTATAAAAGGGATGGAAGTGTGGTACTGTTGGGCGGAAAAACAGAACTGAGGATGCCCTAATTAAGTGACACGTGCCCCAAATAACTTTCATTTATTATATATATATATAGAGAGAGGGGTTAACATACATTAAGTGTTATCGTACATTACATACGCGAAGCAGGGAACCGTCCGATCAAGCACTAATCACGCATGGGACACAAAATAACGCATGGGATCCTTTTTTTTTTTACCTAATCACGCATTGGAACATAATTACGCAAGTTCATTTTGTCAAACCTATCTAATAATAACGCATGGAACATAATTACGCAAGTTATATTGTTTGTCGCGTATGATAACGTATGATAAGCCTTTTTGTACATTATACTTATTATATATATATATATATATATATATATATATATATAGTGTGAGATTCATTGGGGAAAACTAAAAAGTGAAGAACCGGGGAACACTCTTAAAAATTTAACTTAACATGTTAAAAATTAATTTTTTAAACATCTTTTTCGGCGCTTCTCCTTATATATACTTGTAGAAGCATTTTTAATAAAAAAAATCAAAAACTAAAAATATTAAAAAAAAAATAAAAAAGGCTAAAAAAAATTTTTTTAGAAAAAATATTTTTTTACTCGACTAGATTCTCCTCCTTTTTATAAAGAAAAGCGCTGAAAAACATTTAAAAAAATATTTTTAACATGTTAAGTTAATTCTATAAGATATAACTGTTTTTTAAACATTTTTTTATATTTTTAGTTTTTGATTTTTTTTATCAAAAATGTTTCTACTTGTATTTATAAGAAAAAGCGCCGAAAAAAAATTAGAAAAATATTTTTTTTAACATGTTAAGTATAATTTTTTAAAGTGTTCCCCTGTTCCCCACTTTTTTAGTGTTCCTCAATGAACCCTCCCCTATATATATATAGGGTAAAGTTCTTGTACAAATAATCTTAACATACTAAACATACAAATTGAAGGAAAACTCAAAAAGACAAGGTGGCATTTTTGTAATTATCAATAACTATCAAAGTTACTCTACAAATATACCTAAAAAAACCTAACCACTCCCCCCACCCCCCAAAAACCTAAAAAAAATCTACCCCCCCCCCCCCCACCCCCCAAAAACCTAAAAAAACCTAACCCCCCCCCCCCCCCCCCCACCCCCCAAAAACCTAAAAAAAACCTAACCCCCCCCCCCCCCCCCCCACCCAAGCTAAAATGCTAAAAACTAAACCCCCAAAAAACCTAAAAAAATCTAAAAAAATAAAAAAAAACACACAAATTATTTTATTTTATTTTTTTAACATTTTTTATTAAAAAATCGCTACTTTTAGTAGCAGCAAAAAAAAAAAAAAAAAAATTTTTTTTTTTTTTTTGCTAACGAAATGTAGCGATTTTTTAATAAAAAATGTTAAAAAAAAATTGTGTTTTTTTAGGTATTTTTTGTTGTAACTTTGATAGTTGGTGGTAATTACAAAAATGCCACCTTGTCTTTTTGGGTTTTCCTTCAATGTGTATGTTTAGTATGTTAAGATTATTTGTATTTGATCTTTTGCCTATATATATATATATATTATATATTATATAAATTTCCGTCTTTAAAAAAAAACTAAATTATTAGTGAAAATGTGAAATTTAAATAGGGTATCGGTGAGTAGAGCATTGATTCAAAAAAAAAAAAACCGAGTGACTGAGAGAAACAACGCGGGAATAAGAACAATAATAATAAAATCAAACCGACAATATTATAAACATTTCCTCCACCATAATTAGCGGCACCCTCTGTAAAAGGATACTAGCGCGTCTAATCCCACGCGCCCCCACACCTCAAAACCCTCATCCTCTTCATCCTCCCCTTTCAGATCTTCAACCTGCTCTGACAACCCTCATCAATGGCGGTCAGACTAAACTCACTCCACCTCATCACATACCTCACATTCACATTCCTCATCTCCTCCACACACTCTCAACAACTCTACACAAACTTCTACCAGAAATCATGCCCTAGATTCGACCAGATTATGCAGGAAACCACCACAAACAAACAAATCAACTCTCCGACCACCGCCGCCGCCGCTCTCCGCCTCTTTTTTCATGACTGCCTCGTCGAAGGCTGTGACGGATCTATATTAATCTCCTCCACACACTTCAACAAAGCTGAACGTGACGCTGATATCAATTTATCTCTTCCTGGCGACGGTTTTGATGTCGTTGTTCGGGCGAAAACCGCTCTCGAACTCGCTTGTCCTGGTGTCGTCTCCTGTTCAGATATCCTCGCTGTTGCTACTCGCAACCTTGTTACCATGATGGGCGGACCCTTCTACACCGTCAAATTAGGTAACACCGGTTACAACATTCCTTTCTATTGAACTATTTCATCTTTGACACAGGCAGATTTGGAATCAGGTATCGGTATCGTACTGGGACCGAATTATTTTCAGTACCGAATCGGTAGCCACTTTTTGTAGTTTTTAGTACCGGTACTTTTCGGTACTGGTACTTTTGGCACAGTTCCGGTTCGGTACCAGTATTTTACCGAATTTTTGCCTTCAAATATGATAGAGTATTGTATTGAACATTTTCGGTACCGATACCAGTACCGGTATAAGCTAGTTAAACGAGTCATGTTCATTTTAAATACTTGTGTTAATCGCGTTATATCTGACCTGTTTTTTCAATCCAGGTCGTAGAGACGGAATAGTTTCACGCGCCTCACGCGTTAATTTACCTAAACCTTCAATGCCGATGAATCAACTGATCGAAATCTTCACATCTAGAGGCTTCACAATCCAGGAAATGGTGGCGTTATCCGGCGCTCACACAATCGGACTCAGTCACTGTACGGAAATCAGATCTGATATCTACAACTACAGCCGGACGTCACCGATCGATCCGTCGTTGAACCGGCGGTACGCCGAGGGTTTGAGATCTGCGTGTGCGGATTACCGGAAAAATCCGTCGTTATCGGTGTTTAATGACGTCATGACGCCGAGAAACTTCGATAACGCGTATTTCCAGAACCTTCCGAGAGGTTTAGGAGTGTTGAAATCGGATCGGGCGTTGGTGATGGATCCGAGAACGAGGCCGTTTGTGGAGTTGTATGCGAGAGATCAGAAGGCGTTCTTCGAGGCGTTCAGTCGAGCGATGGAGAAGTTGAGTTTGTACGGTGTGAAGACTGGCCGGAGAGGTGAAGTCCGGCGCCGGTGTGATTCGTTTAATTAGGTCAGATTGTTTGTTGAGGAAGATATTTTTCAATGGTTTTTATTGAATATTATTTATTATTTATTATTCTCTGTTTTAACGGTAAAGGTTATATAATTTGTATACTATAAAGGTTGTTTTTTGATAACTAAATAATAATAATAAGGTTTAAACCTAGATGTGTTTAACGTGTAAGAATATTTGTCTAAATTAGTTTTGAATAAATTTTGACTCGTATGAGACCTTCAACAACAATTTTGTATATATTTTGGTTTAAAAAATGTGTGTATATTTGCTTGTAGACAAGCAATATCTATTTTTTTTCAGAACAGGACCGGATAACAAACCGTCGACTACGGCAAGATGCTTCCATGGTTGATTACGTCAAACTCAGTCATAAAAGAACAGTAGCTGTGATGGTTCTTTCGGTGCTCCTATAGTTGGTCTCCGGATACTCTCTCTAGATCCGAAATATCTGGGTATTTTGCAAGGCCGAATTCATTTTGATCTTGTTTAAAACCATCTCATCCAGTCCGATCATCAAAACATTAATGATATGAACCGAAGGTACATAGATCCAATCTATGCGGATCGCTCCATCTTGATCGACAAATGGCATGTTCAAGCTCCAGAATAGCTCACATAATTGATGAATTCTTAAGATTGATCCGGGTTTTTTGGGATGTTTGAAAATGTTCAGAATACGTCGTAATCATGAGTTCTCCAGGTTCATTGTAGTGGCTAGGTAGTGTCAAAATGGTCATATTTTGATTTTACATTTTTACCTTTAGAAACCCCCAAAACAACATACCCTAAAGGTGCTCTACCAAGTCATCTCCAATGGTACTGCAAATCATGTATATTCAAATTTCAAAAAGTTGTTACATATATGATCTAACCAATAAAAGCATGTTGAAAAAAGAACCCAAAATCTTCATATATGATGAGGGTTGTTGACACGCTAAGCTTAGGTCAGCTAGAGCGAGCTTTTCTTGAGCGTTTTTTGACCGAGTTTCAAGCCATGGTCTAATTTCACAACACAATATAAGATGATTAACAGGTGCCATTCTTTTACAATCGCCCAAATCACAGTTAAAGATGCATAACCTGCAAAATCCAAAACATCATATAGAAAACAACAAACACAATCACAGTTTCATCTTCGTAAAGATCCTACACCAAGGATGAAAACAAAACACTAGGAAAGAGAATATGTGCGGTAAGTTTACAAGCTTACCAGTAATAATGTTAAGACACCACCAAGCAAAACATTGAAAATGCAGAATCTAGGGCCGAGTATTATAAAACCAGCGACGGTCAATATGCAACTATTTTCTTAAAAACCATCTCTGCATTGGTGCAGCATAGTGGAGACGGGGAGGGGCGCCCGACCCCCGAACTTTTCGATCAGTAGTGACCGGTATGTATTTTTCGTATAAATTTTTTTAGGTATATACGTTTTTGACCCCCCGGTCGGAAATCTCAAGCTTCACCACTGCATATCTGGAACAGGTGGAATAGGAACCGGTGTTGGCCACCTTGGAGTCACAAATGGCACCACCACACGCCATGACAGGTCATCAACAACATCAGTAGGTTTACAAGCAACATCTAATCGTCTGTTCTGAATACTTTATTCGATACGATACCACACAAGCAAGCTCCACACACTTAGATAAACAATATCCAGATTAAACGGATGGAAAGATAATGGGTTAAAAGTAGCATTCGTTAACCAGCTCTTCATTCCAAGATCAGACGACAAGAGCTCACTACGGGTCACCTTAAATTCAGAACACCATTCAACTTTCTCGTAATCTTTCAAATCCCACATACTAAAACAATAAAGCGGATAGTGATCACATGCCACTTGAAAATAACAAAGCTTTCCTTGACAACCGTTAGTTAGTCAGAATTGTATAGCTAGTCAGAACATTATCTTCATTAACCTTACTTACAAAACCTTCCAAAAACCCTCTAGATTTTAAGGGTCAGGTAAGGTAACCCACTGTCTAGTCACTGTCATGAATAGGAATCCAATCTAGAATTCTCAACATGTTGAGCAGGGTCATCTCTTTGGCTTCCATCTCAGGTTCACCATCAAGAACTCTCATCCCAAATCTCAACTCGTGCCATTTGTGACGCCCATACCATCCAACCCGAACCTTAGATGGTAAAGGTAAGAAGACAAGGGCTTCTTGTCTAGAAAGAAAGAAAGAAAGAAGGGGGGTATGGATTTAACAATTTTTGTTACGCTAATTACTGAAAAGAAGCTAAGGTGTCACTGGTTGATAAACATTGAAGGATTTTTTTTTTCTAAACGTAACTAAACCTACAATATACAAACCACAATAGTCAATAGTCATGGCTTTATAGCCTAGTGGCATCTTGGTGGTGTGATAAAGCTTTGGGACCAATAGGTCCTGGGTTCGATTCCCACAAGGGGGTTTTCTCATATTTATTGGGTTTCCTCCTGAATTGGTGTATAGGCATTATGCCTAATGGAGATGGATATGATCGGGTGGTTCCGCTCGTGGCACGATGATACTCCAGTGGTCCGTCAGTGATCCGAATTTGCCGTTCAAAAAAAAAAAAGTAAACAAGTCAGATTAAAATAAAAATTCCTACACAAAAAATAATCATAACAAAAAAAATGTGTCAATTATCCATTAAGACCATTACTAAACGAGTTCAATATAATATAAAAATATGTATATAAATTACACGTGAAATGTATACAACTCCCTCCTAATTGGTTCTTCGAGCCAAAGTCCATATTATCATCCAATTCGGATTATTTTATAAAAGAACAAAAAAAATTCAACTCTAATCAAAGTATCATGCTATATTCACTAGCACAGTCCTGTTAAACCAAACCGTGCCCAATCCGAACCCGAAACTGAACCCGAACATGACGGGAACCTCGTCTCCCGCAAGATTTCGAGCAAAACTACTTACGCCACTTGCTCACCGATCAAATCTAAACCAACAACGAGAAACGAAAGCCCTTGAAACAACAAGAAGTAGAAATGTACCCCGTGGGCCGATAAAAGACTTCTTGTAGCCGCAGTCAACAGCAAAAACGCCAATGCGAGTTCTTTTCGATATATCTGGTTCTTCTTCTTCTTTTTGGGGCCCGTGGGAGCCTCTTGTTCTTTTAACTTCCCGAGCATTTCGAGCCCGGATTCGGACAACCTTCTTTGGATTTTTTCCTCATTTAAACTCTTTGACTCTCGCTCGGCGAAGGCTAACAAGTCGGACTCGGATGACCGGCCTGTTTTTTTTGTGACCACCCATTCATATGCGCTTCCGAGCTGGAACAGGCCCGAAACCATGGCGTTGAACTTGGTGACCGACATTGTGTTTTCAAATAGTAAGTATGGCATTAGGAAAGGGAATGCTTTAGGTGCAGGGAGGATGTTTAAAATGGACATGGTTACGGGTACGTAGCATATGACCCATATTGGTAATTCGGCTTCGGGTATGAACATTGTTAATGGTAGGATCACGCAGAAGAGTGTGAACGAGTAAAATGGTAGAATTAGCTTCCTTAATAGGAAGAATAAGAAGATCAAATTCGCCTTTTTCCATTTCGATATCTGCAATGTTAATTCAATGGTTAGTGATGGATAACAGATTTACGGTTCATCAAAGTGGGCGGGTTACATGGGTTTTGTAACGGGTCAAAATGGTGCCTTTTAAATTTTAAGTATGAGTTGAAACGCGTCGGGTCAGATTGACATGAAACACTCTATTGTCTTAATGGGTTGTTATTTAAGATACAAAAACTAGAGTTGTATTTTTTTTGTAAATTTATACTTTTTTGAACTAATATGCAAAAAAACGGATAAAATTCGGGCTAAACAGGTCGTATTTTTATCAGCCCACAAATATTTTTGTTTCGTGTTCAGGTTCACGTGTCTGACATGATTTTCAAATTCTTGTCATGTTCAGGTTTGACCTGCCAACCCACCAACCCAGGAACATGACCCATTTAGCGCCCTTTGTTTTAGCTTTCGTGCTTTATTTGACTCATTTGTGATAAATTATAACCCGAAACGACCCATGTATAAGAAACTGGTCGAAATAGCCGCCTCTAATGTTACTTAATAGTAACTAAAAGATTCAGGGAATCAAGAGACGAATCAAACAAAACATCAAATAGAAACAAACCTTAGATTTAAGGATAGCCGGAAGACAAAGTCTAAAGAGCTGCATAGGACCCGAATGCCATCGATGTTGTTGTTTTTTGTATGCTTCATACGACTCGGGCAACTCACAAAGGACTTTAACATCATTTAAATAAACAAACTTCCATCCATTCAAATGGGCCCGAACCGCAATGTCCATATCTTCAACTGTGGTTCTTTCGAGCCAGCCACCGGATTCTTCCAACGCCTTAATCCTCCAAACACCAGCAGTCCCATTGAACCCAAAGAAACTGAGAAAATGGCTATTGACTTGCTGTTCAACCTCAAAATGGAAGCACAAGTTGATGTTTTGTAGCCTTGTGAGTAAATTCTCATCTTTGTTTACAAAAGCCCATCTGGCTTGAACCAAACCCACATCCGGTTTTCCCTGAAATTAGAAACACTCCATAAGTTACCAAAATTGAACATTCTTTGATTATTTTGATATGGGTTTAAACGGGTCGAGTTGGGTTGACCCGTAAACAATATTTTGTTAGTTTTTTATACAAAATTCACAAGTGAGAGAATTCTAGACAAGTTTAGGGACTTTAATTTATAAAAGAATAGTTTAGTGTCTTTTTTTCGTGTAACTTTTACAAGTGGCGGGATTTTAGTATACCATAACTAGTTTAAGATTTTTTTTAATAAAAAAAAAAAGTATGTTACCCTAAAATTAGCTGAGGTTGTATGTATTCAAATTTCAAATCCATTTGGGACGGCCTCCAACCCGTTTAACCCATTCTTTTTCTTTCTAATAATATTTTATCTAAACCGTCTGAGATGACATATAACTCGAGTCGACCCATTTAGTAAACGGGCCAAAAATGGACTTTTTAACATTCATTACCCGAAAAAAGGGGCAATAGATGCTATAATTAGTACGAATGACAACGAAACTGTTGTTACCTTAAAATGAGGGACTGTGAGTTTCAGGAAATCCGGGTTGGGCTGGAAATCTGCATCCAAAATCGCGACAAACTCGTAATCTTTTACGTAATCACATTGCATAGCTGAGTGAAGATTTCCCGCTTTGTAGCCTGTTCTTATGAATCTGTGTCTGTATATAATATTAATTCCCTTTTCTCTCCATGAATTAACTTCATTTCTTATCAAAACTTGTAATATTTCATCACTTGAATCATCCAAAACCTGAATCAAGATCCTGTCTTTTGGCCAATCCAGTTGACAAGCAGAGGCAATTGATTGTTCATACACCTTCAGTACACCAAACCCACAAAATTTTTAGCATAAAAATTGACTTTGACTTTTTAACTGTTGAATGTTTGACAAATTTTGACTTTGTAAACAAGATTTTTCAAACTCGGATTAGGGTTTAAGAGCTCTATTTCGAAAGCTCGAGAATCGAGATTGGATCATTTATTTTTTATTAATTAATTTATATAAAGTTATAATTACTTTTATACATAATTACAATTATAGTTTTTATACATAATACAATATAAATTATTTGGTTATTTCCATCATAATTTTTATATAGGATAACAAATATTTAATATATTAAAAATTATATAAATAATACACTCGTTTAGCCTTGTGAGCTTGGTCGAGCTCAGGCTTAGACTCATTTATTAAACGAGCTTATATTTAAGCTCAAACCCGTTTAACCTCAGCTAAAGTCGAGCTTTTAATGAACTAGACTCTAGAAACTAAGAGCCGCTCAGCTCGTTCGCACCCCTAATATTTGGGATTAAGTTCTTACCTCTCTTTCATTGCACATGGGGATCTGAACAAGAACCATGGGGAAACTGTCAGCATCTTCAACATCATAACTTTCATCAATCTTGGGTTTAATCTTCTTAATCTTGATCCAAAAACACCCAATTCCGAGTATAAACCGATCAAGCGATTGGATCATAAACAACACAACACAGAACTGAGACAACATCATGATAAATGGAGCAACATATTCCCCTCTTAATGACACCCAACACATGTAACCCCAATGCAACAATCCCATAACATTTGTAGGATTAAACTCATGAATAAAATTCAAATCCCATTGCTGAAAATAAGCAACAAATTCCACAACCAACCCAATAACCGAAACCGCAAGAAACACCTTGATGAACTTGTACATCAACCGTTCTTTGTACACAACTTCATCTGTGGTTCCTGAATTCGCAACCGCAATCCTTTTCTTAACAGTAACCAAAGTTTTTGAAAGTAACATTGCCAGGTACGGAAACAAGCACAGGATTCTGTGAGCTTTTAACAACAAAGTCCACGAAAACTGCTTCGTGGACGCGGGTTTCTGTTTTTCGAACAACATGTCCGATTCGGTTAGCTCTACTAATGAGATGTTGGTTGGTTTGTCAATTGTGACCACTACAGAGCTTGGTGCCATGTTGTTGTTGATAATAATATTGCAAAACCCAGATTTTTTTTTTTTTCGAACCGCAGAACTTCTATATAAAAATACAGAAACACGGAGTAGCGAGAAACTGGAAACCGGATTTTGTGCAAAAAGATGTGAAAATATGAGGATTTGGATTGTGGGTTGTTTAAGGGTGTTGAAATAGAGGAGTCATGATTGGAGAATTTGGATCTTGAAATTGAAATTTGTTGGTGAGAGTTTAATGGTGAAAGAGTGTATAAATAATGATGCTGTGACAGAAGAAGATGGCATCAGGGTGCACGGGGCGTAAGCGGGGAGTGGGTTCGGTGACCCAAGTCCCCGCTAGGGAACACCGCCGCCATCATTCATTCACCGCGAGGGGAGTTGCCAAAACCGGTGTGTGTTCACCGATTGAGGGGAGTTGCCAAATGGTGGGCCAGCCCCTTTTCTAACCAATCAAAAGATTTGTTTTCTTTTTTTTTTTTTTTTAATAAAAAAACAAGGGGAGTTAAGAGGGGAGTGGCGCCATCAATTTAGGGTGTTATGGGAGTTTAAGAGGGGAGTTGACGTGGCACAAGAGGATTGGTTGGGCGTAAGAGAGGGGACTCACCTCTTAGGTGAGTGCCCCTTACACCCTCAAAATATGGTCAACTAAAGTTATGCTTTCACAATCAGATGTGCTGTAAGTGTATAACATAAGACTAAAGGGTATGGTGAGGATGGGGAGGGGATAAGCCGCCACGTAGGCTCGGCTCGTGGGGGATGAACCTAGGGGGTGGGGGATGAACCCCTTTATATATATATGTATGTATAGATGTATGTGTGATAAGGAGAGAGGAGAGAGGCCGGCTGAATCGGCTGTGGGGAGCCGTTTGGGCCTGAGGGGGGCGGTGTGGGGGACCGGCGCCGGTCCAAGCCGGGGCTAGCCGGCCCCCATACCCTTTAGTCTAAGATGTAAGACTACTCGGTGTGTGGAGTAGGGTAGTCCATTCTTCGCCACATGGGATGGGTATGAGGATGGGCGGGAAAGGGGATGGATCTAGAGAAATGGAGAATGGGCCTAAATATATATGTTGTATGTATATGTGTGTGTTAGAAGAAGGGGCACGGCAAGAACGTCTGCAGGAGGACGGTGACGGGGCAGTGGAAACGGTGTTCCGGGGCGACGCCAGGGCTCGACGGGGCAGGGACGTCCCCATACCGAGTAGCCTAACTTTCGAATATTATTATTCTGTTTCTAATTTCAATATGATTCCATTTCATTTTTAATTGTATTTCAAATTTTTGGTGTTTTGGACCGGGTTACAATAAATTGAGTGAGTGTGAGCCGGCTTCTCATTTTAAAATTAAAAAGGTATATTAACAAATTAGTTTAATATTTTTTCATATAAACAATATAAACATAATAACTTAATGTTCTGTAATGATTATCACCGAATATGGTATGGTCTTTAGAAAATACGTACTGAACCACCACTAAAATCGGTTATTAATAAAGCATAACTAAACCATCGGTTCCTAACAGGTTCGGTTAAATCAGTAATTTGTTTTTTTCTTTCTCACCCCTACTAGTAATAAGTAACATTTTAAAATAATTGGAAATTATCTGCTTATCAAAACCATAAACGATAAAATCATATACAATTATACAAAACACTATACCATGCAACTCGAATGGTAACACTTTTATACAATGATTAAATGATTCTGATTACTTAGAATTGAATAATTGATTTCGAAACATATTATTAAACAACTACAGATTTATATATTTTACTCTTTTTAAGGTAACATTTTTAATGATAACACTACTTAAATGAATGTATGAACACTTTTTGGTTGTTTAGATGCAAAAGACGAAAATGACCTTAAGACAAGGGGACATGGCCACCGCAAAATAGAAAGTTAAAGACACCTCCAGATTTTTATAAACACTTAATAAAATAATATTTATTTGGATGTCTTTTTCAAGATATGACGTATAAACTATATATGTATTAGCTGGATTATTTATGTTCCAAATTTATATTAGCTGGAATGGAATGGAATATTACTAAAATACTATAATGGTCATAACTATACTATTTAAAACTATTTTAGACTATACGGTGAGGGAGTGAATCAGCGGCGTTTATGTCTTTCCACGCCGCACACACCACACCACACTGCACCCGGTGTTGTACATGACGTTGAGAGAAGGGTTTGGCGAATTCCACCGGCGTTAATTTAATATGTGTGCACGTGTGTCATGTTGTCATTGGGTCATTGGAATTAGCCGTTTACCTCAACGGCTAGTAAAAAAAAAATTCAAAATTTTTCATACATTTTACCCTATATAAACACACAATTTTTACATCATTTTCCCATTCAATCTAAAACTTTCATCTCACATGCCACAACACTCTCGCACACAACTTTGCGCAATGCCGGTTATTCCATGGATCTTAGAAGAGGACGTCACGTTATGCGAATCGTAGGTCGCGGTCCGTGAGAACCAAGGACCTCCATTACACACGTCTTCATTTTGGGAACGAGTTCATCAAGAATTTTGTATTCGTAGGGGTGATGCCATCCGACCCAAACATGCACTTCATTCACGTTTTTCGAATGATTCATGTTGAATGTATGAGATTTGAAGCGGTTCTCAACAAAGTGGACAATGACGATGGTTAGCTATACGAAGGCGACATCATCCAAATCGCTTGCGTCAACTACCATAACATGTACGGTCGTGACTTCAGACACTACGCGGCGTGGAAATAATGTGTTTTTAGGTTAACGTTTTTGTCTAAGCTATGTAATGTTTTTAATTTTTTATGTTATGTAATGTTTTAAATATTCAAGTTATGTAATCTTTACATTTTAAATTTAAATTATGCAATCTTCTAATTAGTATTAATTGGGTTTTATTTAAATTTAATAGAGTTTAGATAATTTATAAATATAAATAACAACAAAAAATATGTGCCATGTGTCGGATAACGCCCCTTCCCACCCCTCCTCTTTTCCCACCACGCCACTTTTCTGATGCACGCTAACGTGGCGTCCACATGTCGAATAACGCCAATTTTTCATGCTCATCCACGCCATGTGTTCTTAGTGCACAAAAATTGTAAATAACTTCCTAAAAAGTCGTACTAAAAATAATTTAGTTTTTATGATCATGTTTATTGCAAATATAATTCAAACCTTATTTAAAAAGCTAGAAAACCAATATCAAATTCGATTAAGTACTTTAGTTACTTTTTTTATTGGTTATTGAATGATCCATTACCTTTTCATTGTGATGCTTAACTCAAAAACTTTATTGTGGCTATTAGTTTTAACGGTTGTAACGATAAGTTAACATTACTTATGTGACTTGGCCCAGCACAAACCGTAAAATCGAACATTATGTTAAAGCACATCTGAGCACCAAAAACCGAGCCCATAGGAAAAAAAATGGGTCCGCCACTAGTTATATATAAAATGTTTTAACTGTGTCTTTTTTTTTTTTGAGTAAACTGCAATTTTACCCCCGGAGGTTAGGGGTGATTGGCACTCTTACCCCTCCTAAGGAAATAATTGCAATTTTACCCCCCACTGTTCACTGTTATGTCGCAATTCTACCCCCCGGCTTCAATTTTACCCCCAACGTTTGTTGTTATGTTGCAACTTTACCCGGCTTCAAAAATGTTGTCTAATCTGTTGACTATAACTTGAAATGACTATAATGCCCTTTCATATTTACCCCCTGTGTTTTGTGGACTCTGTGATATTACCCCCCCTGTCACAACTGCCACCGCCATTCACCACCACAACCACCACTGCCACCTCCAGCCACCACCCCTTTCTCTCACACCCACCAAAGATCTTTTCCGCTCTTTATCAAACTAAAAATAAAAAAATATATGTTCCAATCTCACACTATTCAATAAACCTCTGCACAATCATACCACCGTTTCCGGTCACATTTCCGGTGACAATGGCTCTTTCTCTACAAGCTTTCTTCGTTATGAAACTCAACGATTCATCACCACGAAACCAATTACCGAACCAATTAACGGCGGTAACGGAACGGAAACTGAACGGAAACGGAAACCAATTCATCGATTCAAAACCTGATCAAGAAAGTGACGATGAAGATGACGGTAACGGAAACTTTCCGCCTGGTAACGGCGGAGACGGCGGCGGCGGAGGAAGTGGTGGTGGTGGTGGAGGGAGTGGTGGCGACGGTGATGAGGATGAGCATGAGCATGATGAGAAGGAGTTTGGACCGTTGATGATGTTCGAGGAAGTCATGAAGGTGGCTGAATCTAACGGTGTTAATCTTCCGGATGATATGTTACTGGCAATTTGATATTAGAAATCAGGATGGGCTTTAGGTTTCTTGACTAGGAGTTTTGCGATGCTGCGTAACCGATTGCTTGCTGATCCGTCGTTTATGTTTAAAATTGGGACCGAGGTTTGTTGTTTGTTCGCCTTTTTTTTTGGCGACAGTAACGGTGATAATGGTGGTGGTGTGGTGGCAAATGGTGGCTGGTTGTTGCTATGGTGGGTGTGAGAGAAAGGGGTGGTGGCTGGAGGTGGCAGTGGTGGTTGTGGTGGTGAATGGCGGTGGCAGTGGTGGCAGGGGGTAATATCACAGAGTCCACAAAACACAGGGGGTAAATATGAAAGGGCATTATAGTCATTTCAAGTTATAGTCAACAGATTAGTCAACATTTTTGAAGCCGGGGGTAAAGTTGCAACAAAAATTGAAGCCGGGGGGTAGAATTGCGACATAACAGTGAACAGTGGAGGGTAAAATTGCAATTATTTCCTTAGGAGGGGTAAGAGTGCTAATCACCCCTAACCTCAGAGGGTAAAATTGCAGTTTACTCTTTTTTTTTTCTTACTATGTGGTTATTTTTCATGCATTTAACTGTATGTTTCTCGCATTCTCTACTTTTTTTAGGGAGGCCAAAGTGAGTTCGACATCATCCCATCGGCATGAATGAAAAGCAACGACATCATCGACACCAACACATACAGAATGGTGTTTTCCATCGGCGCCGATCGGAATCGGCATGTATGTGTGATTTGCTTTGTAGTTTGCGGCATGGGCTGTAAAATCTTAAACCCTCTTGCCGATGGGGTGTGATTTCCTCATCTACTCATGGGGTGTGACATCGGCAACGATGGCCACTTCCGGCAAGCACTTCGTCCGGACTTAAGACCAAATTTTTACACCTTAATAATATAACTGTACACTTATAAGTATTTTAAGTAACGCATTTTTTTATGGAGAATAAACACTATATCGGTAGACTATTATGAATTCATGTTTCGGTTTTTCAAAAAACATGTCATGGTTTATATAAACTTATTATATTGGTTTGTTGATTATATTGTTTGTTTTGTATTGTGATGGAGTGTCGGTAAGAACAGAAATAAGACGTATTGAGCCGCCGAAATGAGTGGCGGACAGGATGCCGAGATTGGTTCATGATTTGGACAGCTCGATCATTATTAACGGTTCGTTACAATGCCCACGCGCCAGCCAACACACCAAACGCGCAATCACAACTAAGGGGGTGGGGGTGGTCACTAGTGATAGAATTTTATCACTCACAAGCACCCAATCAAGTTCCGTCATGTCATCAACCATTTTTCCATCACTCACAACCTTTTTTTGTGACAATGGTCATCACTCACCACCACACCCAACAATTTCCCCCCAACCAACAATTACCCTCACAAAAAAACCATCACGGCCGTGAAGAAAATAACGAAATCAGATTTTGTGGTGCTATAACGCGTTTTCGTTTATGGTGGCAGTGGAAATTCTTGGCCCATCACGCGTTGAAATTCCCATCACGGAAAACCAACGCTGCCACCCCGCCTCCCCTAACCTCCTTTTTGTATCTCAGTCTATTCCCATGATGTTTCATTGCACATAAAGGTGTAAGGAGTGGTTAAACACTTAGAGTGACAAACTAAAAAATCAACCAATGAGAGTGTGTCATGTCAAAGTGGTAAACTATGCTCAAAAGTGTTGGCGATTGTTAGAAACTTGGTGAAATAGTAAACTATTAAGGAAAAAGGTGTGATTGGTTGAGATGTCATTGACCCCACCCCACACACCCCCTCTCTCTCCTCCCCTCCCTCTCCCCGCATCGGTGTTCCCTCGCTGAAATCTTCCCCATTTTCGGCAACATTGTGCAGCAAAAGAGTTGGCAGCGGTTGCCGATGTGGTTTACCGCTGCTAGGGCTGCAAACGAACCGAACGAACACGAACACGGCCTTGTTCGTGTTCGTTTGTTAAGGATTTCATGTGTTCACGAACAGTTCACGAACACTTACCGAACGAGATTTTTTGTTCGTGTTCGTTTGTTAAGGAAATGAACTTGTTCGTGTTCGTTTGTGTTCGTTTGTTAATTTAGGTACCGAACACAAACGAACGTTCATGAACGCAAACGGACGCAAATGAACACAAACAAACATTAATGAACATAAACAAACACAAATGAACATATATTTACTTTCGAAGATGATCATAACAAAAAAAAAAAACACTAAGTAGATCCACCCAAAATATACCAAGCTAATTATCCAAACTTGAGTAGCTTAACATATAATTTTTATAAAAATAGCTAACACAAAGTAGCTAATTATGACTTCACACTTTCAACACAATCAAGAGTTCTAATATGTTGAGCATACTTAGCACTACCAGTATTGATACCTTTACCAAATCTAGAAGTCAAAATATATAATATAATATAAGTTGGGTAACAAAAAATATATTATATATATATATATATATATATGGAAAGGTTAAAATGAGAACCACCTCGAGTTGTAAGAACCACGAGAACCACCCCCGCGGGGGCCGCCGGCGACGAAATTTTTTTTACACCTAGATCCGTATATTTTATCGGGGGGTTTAAATTTTCGGTTCAAACGGCGCGCCCGAGGGGGTAGTTTTTTACGCCCAAAGTTTGGTAAAAAAAAAAAGAAAAATTAAAAAAATTAAAAAAACCCAAACTTTGGGCGTAAAAAACTACCCCCTCGGGCGCGCCGTTTGAACCCAAAATTTACCCCCGGTGTTAAAATGTACGGATCTAGGTGTAAAAAAAATTTCGTCGCCGACGGCCACCCGCGGGGGTGGTTCTCACTGGTTCTTACAACTCGAGGTGGTTCTCATTTTAACCTTCCCCTATATATATATATATATATATATATATTCCTATACACAAACGAACATTAACAAACGAACGTAAACAAACACGTTACCGAACGTTCACGAACACAAATGAACGAACACGGCCTTTGTTCATGTTCGTTCATTTAACTAAACGAACGAAATTTTTTGTTCGTGTTCGTTCATTTATTAAACGAACGAACACAAACGAACTTCCCGCCGAACGGTTCATGAACTGTTCGCTGAAAGTTCAGTTCGTTTGCAGCCCTAACCGCTGCCACTCCTAACACCCTAATAATAAAAAAATTGAACTTGCAACAAAATAATATTCAACAATTATTAAAAAATAAAAAAATTGGCTAATTTAATTTAATAGATTAGAGTTTGGTTCATGTATATGAACTTGGATTATTTATAGGTTATGTCTCTTTATGTTAAATAAATACATATATAGAGCAATGGGGTGTTCGTCAATTGACAAAGACAATTTTTAAACGCCTGATTTGATAGATGGATGTCTTAGGTTCAAAGTCCCACCTAGCAGGGGATTAGAATAAATTTGTTGTTCAAGAAAAAAGTAATATATATATATATATATAAAGGATTCGATTCTAGAAGGAAATAATACCAGTGGGGAGAACCATGAGAACTCCTCTCATCCAATAGAATTTTAACACATCACCTATAATTAATTATTATCATTATTACTATTATTACTATATATTAATAAATGAATTGAAATGAATAGTGCTTTTAATATTATATTTAATTCAAAAAGGTATTTTAGTTTTTTTCTCTCAATGTCACATCCACTCTCTCTTATATATAAAACCCATCACATCATCATTTATATCAATATCTCTTTCATTTCATTTCTTTTATGCTTTTTATATTTAAAATTGGGAAAAACTATCTTAGGTTTTAAATTCAAACACCAAAAGTATTACATAATTTAGAAAATACAAAAATATCGAGAATGATATCTATTTCTTTTTGCTCTATTTTCCCTAATTATGACATAATATCCTTTATAAAATGCAAGTTATATTTGTCTTATATGTTTATTAGAAAATACAAAATTTTCGAAAATAATATCTATTTCATTTTGCTCTATTTTCCCTAATTCTGACATAATGTTGTTTATAAAATGCAAGCTATATTTGTCTTATATGTTTATTGAGAATTTCTATTTCATTCGTTAACGTTTGATAACTTTGCACTATAACTTTTTAAAAAAACATTTAAGGTTCCTGTAAAAAAAGTGGTTCCTTCTTATTTCAGTTCTCCTGGGAAACAAACGAGTTCTCCTGGGAGACTCGAAATTAGTTTTAAGGGACACGTGTTTAACACGATCTTCAGCCAAGAACGTTTTATTTTTGTGATAATTTTGTTCTTGTTTCTTCTTATTTCAGTTGTAACAGTAGTTTATTTCAGCTTTCATTTTTTCAGTTGTAATTCAAGTTAATAATAAAAGTTTTATTTAATTTTGCACAAACGGATTCCTACAGTAACAACAAAGAAACATGAAATTAAAGAAAAAACGAACGTAGACACATCAATCATCAACCATACCGTTCTTCGCAAGCTCGTAGAGGATATGAATCGAGCGTTTAACAACCGCACGATCCGATTCAAGCGATGAGAAAGTAGAATCAAGGATTTGAACCCGAGCGCGAACGTGAGACGCTAGATCTTGTTGAGCGGCGTCATCGTAGGATGCGATCCGATCTACGAGTATTGGATGTGGAGGTGGGGGAGGTGTTGCCGGTGGCTGTGGAGGAGGAGGAGGTGGTGATCGACGGCGTGGAGGTGGGGGAGGTGTCTGTGTTTTGAGATTAGGAGGAGAGGAGTGGAGAGAGGGTTGGAAGAGGTTGGAAGATGTGGGAAGACATTGGACCATGTCTGCATGGGGAAGAGGATGCGCAAAGGTTTGAAGACATTTTTTAATGAAATGTCTTCTAAAAAACAAACGGTATGCAGAGCTAAACGTCTGCACTAGGGATGAGCAAATACCGATCCCTTCCCGATCCCGTCCCGATACCGATAATCCCGATCCCGAAATTTCATGAGTACTTGATACCGATACCGAAACATGTCGGTTCGGTACGGTATCGGTATTTTGAGGGTAAAAGTCGGTATTTTACCGATACCGTACCGATACCGAAAAAACCAAAATGTGGATACCATTTCCGATACCGAAACATGTCGGGATCGGGATTATCGGTATCGGGATCGAGATGGGATCGGTATTTTATACCATTTGCTCATGCCTAGTCTGCACATGATCTGCACGACACATGCATAAGAGGTCAGAAGAGGTTTTTCTAAAAAAACACACCCCTTTAGTTAGTAGTTATAGTTTTTCTCCTTAAATGTTTCTCTACCCACACTCATTTATATTTACTTTGAGAAATATCATCTAAACTAAACAACACATATACAGTCCTTTAAGTGTCATTTCTCAGTCTATTAAACATTTAAACAATAAACATATGTTAAATCAACTTTGACCTTATAATTTGAATTATTTTTTAAATGTCAATTTGACTTTTGTTAACACTATGTTTAAGCAACACTGACCTTATAGTTTGACCTTATAATGCACGTTAGAGAAATATGGTTATACACATTAATAAATTAGTTGTATAATATTGTATTTTGTATCATTAGTGGTGATCCACCATTTACGATTTCTCATGCTCCTGTTTTTTATTTTTCAAAATTGTTAATCTTTGTCCAATAGTTTATATACAAATGCCATTTAGAAAATGAAAAACCCTACCTTAAAGTATATTCTTTTTTCATGACTTTATGTCCTTCCAACACAAAATCAATTATAATAATTTTAGAAAGAAAACTATAAAGCATAGAAGACATACCGCATGTAGTGGGATCTAAAATATCATTTTACATATTTTATTACATTAAAAATTAAAAATAGTAGGTACAAGTATTTATACGAGTTCTTACTTATAAGTGATTATAATATAATTATGTATTGAAATCTCGTTCGTTCTATAAAATTGACACTAAAGGTTCTTGATTTTTAATACTTTTTCTTCTTTTAACGGCTAACCTATACACCCTCTACGTCTACTCTTGAATCTACACCTTATGTTCACCATGAAATTTGAACCTCAACCATATGGAGAGTAACACGGTGGGGTGTTCAGAAAAAACCGAAACCAAATAAAAACCGTAAACTGAACCGTAACCGAAAAAACCGATCCGAATAATAAATTCGGTTTTCGGTTTGGTTTTTAACCGAAACTGCATTGCCGAATTTGGTTTTTGGTTCCACAGTTTTTTTTATTTGGTTCATTTGTTTTATTTGGATAACCGAATAAACCGTTAATTTCATAAAAAAAAAATAATCTTTATTAAACTATATAAAATGTATTAGTCTAAATGCTAAATTTAAAACCCAACTCAAATAAAACTCACTCATTTCTAATCTAATCTAGGTTCTGAACTTCAAAGTATAAACATTTCTAATCTAATCTAGGTTCTCTTTTTTTTTTTTTTTTTTTTTTTTTTTTACTAGAATACCCTTTTCTCTATTTATTTCTTCAATTGTTTCATTCCATTTACCAGGGCAAATTACATAAGGATAGCAGGTAGACGAGCAACAAACTGCGCCGCCATCCCCTTCTGAATAGAAAACCTTAATCTACTAAAAACAAAGGTTTATTAATATGTTTTGTGGTTTGATCATTCTGTTTAAATTAGTTGCCGACTTGTTATTCGGAACACAAACATGAATATAATATGGAGAAAAAAGTATTTAGGTTCAATTCAGTTGAAATCGGTTTGTTTGTTTTTTAACCGGTACCAAACTAAATTGAATTTGGTTCGATTTGCATATTCCTAATTTGTTTGGTTCAGTTAAAACCAAAGTAACTAAGTATATTCGGTTATCCTAATTATCTATTTATTTTTCTTATTATTTTTCGAAAAAGTTCATTTTTTGTTGTTAGATTCTAAGAGGAGATAAGTGGTTGCCATGTTCGGACTTGAAGGAATATAAATAAACGTGGATGGAAGAAAGGTACTCCGTCGGCGGCGTTGACTACCAACAACTTCCGGCCGGCCACCACCACTAATCTATCTTACACGTTGCATCCCTTCATAACTAGTTCATGAACTCGAACAAAAAACAAGTTGGTACATTTAATTAAAAACATGGGTTCATGACATGTTCACGTGTCATTTGGTCGGAAAACTAAAATTTGTACCTAACATGTGATATAAAGCCCATGAAATTATGGGTTAGTGATATCTTAGAAGTGATATTAGACTTTAAGACTATTAGGTTTTGGGTTCGATTATCATAAGGGGGTTTTGACACGAAAATAATTCAGTGGTTCTTCAGTGATACAAATTTGCCGTTAAAAAAACACGTGACATGAAAAGGTTTAGGTTGTGGAAATATGCAATGCGGGAAGTCACAGATCCCTCTACGTCAGCGGACAATACCTCACGAAGCATGGTCGTTTTTTTCGTTCTTCAAGGATTGCGGTCATTTTCTCTCAAAGAACATGCAAGAATCTCCCACGGACCGTCCATGGTGACGAACCCAAGTTGAGATGTTGATATAGAAACTGAATTTTATACTAATGAGTTCAATATATTGTTTAGTAAGTTTATAGAACACATATATAATAACGTGTCATATTATAACACATAAAAAGGAAAGAAAATACTACAATTTTAACATTACAACATAGATGTTGCATAAGGACCCATATTTGTATATCGTACTCCGTCATGAACCATCGCTAACAGTAAAAAACAAACCGAAACCAAAATGGCATTTTGACACCTCTAAAGATCCAATCCTTGACCCGTTTGTTAAGACACCTCCAAAAATCCAGTTCCTAACCCGTCCGTTTTGACACCTCTAAATATCCGCCTAGAGGGGGGAGAATAAAAAACTTGCTTTCAAAACCAGTGTTCCCCAATTTGGTTGGTTATAAAGGGGCCAACATGAACATGTTAGGGTCCATTATCA
Organism: Helianthus tuberosus; assembly: GCA_030545235.1. Classification (NCBI taxonomy): domain Eukaryota; kingdom Viridiplantae; phylum Streptophyta; class Magnoliopsida; order Asterales; family Asteraceae; genus Helianthus; species Helianthus tuberosus. Next base: position 70,366,970 of record CM060435.1, on the reverse strand, counting down.
ATGAAAACCCCATGTGCATCATAATTAATTCTCACCAAATAATAATTACAGAGAAGCCAACTTCATTAGTACCCACATAGTAGGATCTTCAGATCTCAATAAATACCACAAACCCTTTTGTCCAGGGATATCATAAGTAAATCTTGACACTTACTTTTTTTAAAACAGAATAATTATTTATAGCGAAAGATACAAGTTGTCGCCACTGCCACCTGTTGCCACTAACTGCCGTAGTGAACCGATATTATATAAAAAGGATATGTGACACAGTGAGGGCATTGGTGATTAATAAAGGGACCAATAATGTCCATTTGTCACACAATCTGTAGAGGCTGCACAAAAGAACAATAGATTAATTATGTAAATGATCGGTCAAAACAAGATAAGAACAAAAAGTACAATTGAGCTGTTTACATCCATACAATTTTCATTTGGTTTCGGAAGGTTATGTTCTTGACACTTCTGCAATCTTCTGATAATCATTTATGAGTTAATGTTATATTGTTTTGATGGGAAGAATCTGAATGGAACCACACTAGTCACTAGTAGAGTAGTAGATGTCAAATAGGCAGGTGGGATAACATGTCAAAACAAGTTCGGGTCAAACGCCTCATTTTTAGTTACAGGCCAAAAGGGTCCAGCCCATAGTTATCAAAGGCGCAAGATGTATTCAAGGCGCTTAGGCTCCGCCTAGGCGAAAGGCGCAAAAAAAGGCGTGGGCCTGAGAAAAGAAAAGCGCATTTGAATAAAAAAAATATATATATATATTATGTAATGAAAAATAACACTTTCTTCAAATACCGATATATTCCAATACCATAATCTTCAACATAAAGTACTAAAATCATCTCAAATACCAAAATACTCCAAAACCAAAATGTTCATACTTGAAAACAAAACGTTCATAAAGTAATATATAGTAAAACTTGCAACCAAAAGTTCTTCATCAATCTTTAAAACCATCGGATGTCTCATCAACTTGGATGTGAAGGATTCAAACTGAGATCTGGATTTTTAGTGATATAATATGCTGGTAATGAAAGTGTATTTTGGTATCGAATTGATCGCCTTCTCATTAAACATAAAAGAGTGTAATTAATATAAGTTATCCATGTTATAATCTTAAATCAGATCACAATATTCAAATTACAATATATATATATATATATATAGGACAAAGATCCGTTAGGAACCACCTCTTATTGCGAGAACCGCGAGAACCAGTGTGAACACAAACAGTAATTCCTAAAAAAATCTAAAAAACACCCAAAAATTTTTTTTTTTATTTTTTTACTATTTTTTTTTTTGAAAAAATCGCTATATTTTGTTAATAAAAAAAATAAAAATAAAAATTCAAAAAAAAAAAAAAACTTTTTTTTTGAGTAACAGTTATCCATGCACATGTGCATATGTGTCGTTTCTTTGTCAAATTCCGTAATTCATTACAAATAATAGTCAATTGCACTTTCATTTACACTACTACGTGTAATACACTATTTTTTACATTACCAATGTTAGAAATGCACATGTGCATCTATATGTATCAACAGGAAATAAGGTGTTTTGGTACACTACTTTCTCTTTCATCTATCATTCCATCCATAATACACAAGCATGCACATGTGCATTTTTGTCATTTCTTTGACAAATTCCGTAATTCATTACATATATTAGACAATTGCACTTTCATTTACACTACCATATGTAATACACTACTTTTTACATTACCAATATTAGAAATGCACATGTGCATTCATATGTATCAACATGAAATAAGGTGTTTTGGTACACCACTTTGAATACACTTTCCCTTTCATCTATCATACCATCCATAATACACTACCATTACCTCCTACCATCCATAATACAATACCATTACCTCCTACCATCCATAATACAATACCATTAACAATATTTTCACTTTATTACATGTATGTAAACACCATTTATACCATCCAATCAACATATTACATAAAAAATTGACAACTATAACCAAACCATCAACCACTAGATATAACTAACCAAAAAACATGTATATGGGTCTACTTCTCCATTCAAAATCACAAACTTTTTGTACCAAAACACGTTATATCATGGTTATACCTAATTATGCACATGTGCATTTTGAATATTGGTAATGTAAAAAGTAGTGTATTACTAATGGTATTGTAAATTAAAGTGCAATTGTCTATTCCTGATAACGTATTACCGAATTTGTTGAAGTAATGATACATATGCATGGATAACTCTTACTCGAAAAAAAAAAGTTTTTTTATTTTTTTTTTATTTTTTGTGGGAACGAAATATAGCGATTTTTTATTAAAAAATATTAAAAAAAAAAATATTTGAGTGCTTTTTTGATTTTTTTTAGATTTTATTTTGTGTTAACATTGGTTCTCGCGGTTCTCGCAATAAGGGTGGTTCTCGCATGAACCTTACCCTATATATATATATATAGGACCGGGTAAGGATAGTGTAAAAAGGGCCTAAAGTGTGAGAAGTGTATTATAACACTATATATAATACTATATAACACCATATAAACACCGTATAACAATATGTAACACCATATAATACCATATAACACTATGTAACACTATATATCATTATATAACAAATATAACACTATACATCTATCATAGACATGCTATCGGACAACCTATAGTGTTATATTTGTTATATAATGATATATAGTGTTAGATAGTGTTATATGGTGTTACATATTGTTATACGGTGTTTATATGGTGTTATATAGTATTATATATAGTGTTATAATACACTTTGAGCACTTTTTACAGGATCCTCTACCTATATAACCTATATATATATATATCCTATTTACATGCTATGCCTAACCGATATATATGTATTTAATATATAATTAATATATATCACCGCTAATAGGTAAGTAGGAGCGAACTAAACGCGCTTCGCTCAGAAAAACGCCTAGGCGCCAAAAGTGTGCGCTTTTGATAACTATGGTCCGGCCAACAAAAGAATTATCCATTCAAAAACATTATGTATAAATAATTAATGTGCTATATATGATTATAAAAACAAAGTTATCTAAAAACTAAAATAGTTTTTCTAATAAAGTGATTTGGGAGTCTTTTATATATTTAAATACACTTTGAAATCCCTTGCAACCTGTTCTGACTAGTTTCCCTTATAGTTAAATCCTTTAGGTTAACCAATTTAGTCCGAACGTGCAATCTCAACCTGTTAAGGTAAAAATGGATTTAGTTGGCTAACCTTTGAATGCTTTGTGGGTCATCTAGTGAGGACGGACGACCGCGTGAACAAGAAAATCAATCCTATCATTCCAGCGGTCATGCACGGGCCACTAGGTAAGAACTTAAAAACAGTGTTGGGTGTGTTACTGTTGGGTTAATAGGCATTTTGAAGGAGCTTATTGCAAACTGCTTATTTAATAAGAACTATCTCTTGCTGCACATTTTTAATTTGTTACAACTAATTTATTTAACATCAGCTACTTATCTGACATGTTTCTTTTTTAAAGCTGGGTTTTAATTTTAGTTGGACTCTTTAGAGATAAAACATAACCCAATTTACCCCGTTCATAAGTAACTGGGTTGAAATTACTACCTCTGGTAAATAAAAAAAGACACATCAAAGACCTACAAACTCATTTTAAATTAAGCATCGAGGGTGTGTTTGGATTCACGCTTTTAAAGTGATTATCGTGAGTTGAATACAAGTTCGGTAATTTTACAATGTTATCACAATAATCAGCTTTCTTCTCTTCTTACAACGGTATATTACATGGTCTCTACTCTCTAGATTAGGTTATTTTGACCCTAAATAACTAGCAAATCATAATCAAAATCACTTCTACCAAAACACTCAAAACTGTGATTTTTGTAATTAAGTGTTTACAATCTCAGATTTATTGAAAAATCGGGTATCTTTTCACAATAGTTTCTGCGATTAAATAGATTTAAAATCTCCTAGCTTTTACTTGATTCGCTCCAATAGTGTTTGAACCACCCTAAACTTCTGTTTTGACCCAAACTTGTTTGGATCCGTTACCCAACCCACCATAGACAGACGACCTGGCTTTTTAGTGATAAAATGTAGGTTAACATCTGTTGTCTTCAGGTTCAGAAGCACAGGAAAATTTCTAACTTGCTTAAAATGTTAAACATCAGCCCCTCAAAAGTACAGGCGTACAGCGCCTTTATTTGTTCTCTAATCTGACTAGTTAGTTAACCCAACATCCACTTATAGAATCAAGCTAAGTAGTTGAAGGCTGTAGGCACAAAAGGTGAACCTTGGGACTAGACGCAAGGCACTTTAAATAGCGAGGGTTTTTTAAGCAAAGCGCACAATATAAACAGGCCATTTTTGTATGTTTCATACCAGTTTTAGCTGAACAAACCTGTTCAGACCGGAATTTGCAGAATTTGACCGGAGCGCCTTGATGGCCGCAAGGCGGTATGGCTGCGCTGGGCTGGTACCTAAGGTGTCTTGTGCGCCTTTGACTACTATGGAACCAAGTAACTAAAAATACATGATCAGCCTTAATAACCACAACTCCACAAGACAAACTAAAGCGAAAGCAAATTATTTAAATGCGAGCATAATATCATTCACACCTTGGCCATTGTGATTTGTGAGTTGTGACTGTGAGTCTTCATAAACCCATGGATGAAAAGCGTAGAACTGACAAATAAACATTGTTTAATCAACTAATCTTGTAACAAATTCAATAAATATATGTTCACCCTAAGCTATGCAGTTAATATCGCCGATACATCGGTAATATAACGGTCATCGGTCCCCGGTGCAAAATATCGGTCAGAATATCGGTACCGATATTATCGGTGATATTGACCGATATTGGACCGATATATCACCGATTTTCCCGATATCAGTACCTTTCTTCTTAGTTCTACCATTCGTCTTTTTTCTTATTGCTGCTATTAGTGTTTTAAGACTTAGGGGCTGTTTGTTTACCTCTTAATGAGGCTCTTAATGGTTCAGACCTCTTACTGGTTCAGCACTTAATGGTTTAGACTGTTTGTTTCACGAGCAGATTTCTGAATGGTTCAGACATTTTCCTCTGAATGGTTAAGATCTCTAATCTGAATTGGTCAGACATTTACCTCTGAATGGTTAAGCATTATACAAGCTCTTAATGGTTCAGACCTGTTACTGGTTCAGCACTTAATGGTTCAGACCTCTTACTAGTTCAGCACTTAACCATTCAGATGTTGCCAAACAGCCCCTTAATTGTTAATTCTTAGTGTTAAATGTTTGTGTTTTAAGTCTTAATCAGTTTCTACTTGCTACAATTGTTAGTGTTTTGCAAGTTGCAAAAGGTGAAATTGTTAATGGTAGGAGAGTACTATGCAGTTATAGCGGTCCAAAATCCAATAGCGGTCAAGGTCCGCTACATAATATATAGGTTATAGCCGTGCTATAGGCGGTGGTATAGCGGTAATTTTTATATCATGCATAGTTTATATATATAAATATATGTTTGAAAAAACTTAATAATAATATCAAAATTCATAGTAATATCATGCAAAATATTAGCAGTAATATCAAAATCCAAAACATGAACTGAAGAAGTCCAGCGATTTAGAGATTTAGGTTTACTTTTGTTGAATGATGAACTGATGAAGAATCAGCGTCCAGCGAATGAAGACTTTTGGCCTTGATTTAGGTTTAATTTTGGGTTTGGGCCTTTACTTTTGGGTTTATTTCAAACAAAAAGTTTATTAATGTGGGCTTTACCTTACTTTTGGGCTGAAATATAAAAACCGCTAAAAGCAGTGCTATGACCGCTATATGGACCGCTATGGGTTCGTATGTCCGCTAAGCGCTATAGCACCGCTATAGGACGCTATTACTGAACTATTAGTGTTAAATTGCTATATATATAAACTCAGCATGATATTAAAATTATCGATATCCCACCGCGATAACCGATATCTCAAATATCGGTCAGGACCGATATCTGATTTTTTACCGCATTTACTGCTTAGACCCTAAGTTATCAAGAACTCAAAACCGAAAGCAACTTTACCAAACACTGAAACTGGCAACGCACGCATAATCACCCCCGTAGAAAGTTTACAAAAAACAGAACTACTTCATAAGGTAGTTTCATTAGAGTCACTGTAACCCAAAATAACTTAAAACTATGTCTTGTACCTGCTCTTGCCACAACAAATTTCCAAGAGCTCTAATAGAAAGCTTCTCCCTTTCCATAACAAACCGAATCGCAAATACCAGCTGAATGATAAAAGCTTAAAAACAATCAAGGGGTGTCTAGATATACATATCGAAGTCTTTATGGATGTATGAGAAATTGAGAATATTCTTATTTTTTTAGTGCATATTACGGTGAGCCGCCAATAGGGTTAAGTCCAATAGCTAAGCCTGTAAGGGTTCTTGGATCTTTGACTATATATACGTGTATTATCGAACTCATCTCAATAAAAACATCACTTTTACATTCCAACTTATTTAAACTGCTTATAAGAGCACACAAACATTTTCAAATGGTTTATTGAAGAATAGTGTTGTTTATGCTTATCTACTCATCTTAAGGTGGGATAAATCATTGTTGTTGAATTCGAAATTACAAGTTTATGTATGAAATAAGCTATGCAGTTAATGCGGTAAAATATCGGATATCGGTCAAGGACCGATATTTGAAATATAGGTTATCTCGGTAAGATATCGGTAATTTTAATATAATGCAGAATTTATATATATAGCAATTTAACACCAATAATTCAGTGATATATCGGTTATATCGGTCAAATATCGGTGATATATCGGTTATATCAGTCAAATATCGGTGATATATCGGTCAATATCGCCGATAATATCGGTACCGATATTTGACACCGATATTTTACTAAGGGACCGATATATCACCGATATTAACTGTATAGGAAATAAGTTGTTTTTAGTAATTTGATAAGTTAACTATAAGCACCTGCTTGCTAGCAGCATTGAGCTGATTATATATGCAAGTATACAACTTAAACAATTAAGGGCAGAGATAGATAAATAGATGATTTTACATGTATTTCGTACATAGTAGTCAAAGGCGCAAAAGGCCTCAAGGTGCTCCGGCCAGCACTCCAAAAAATGTCAACCTAAAGCATGTCTAAAACCCCTAAAAATGGTGTGCGTCTTGCATAACTTCTTAACAGTTAGAACCTAATCCAAAAGCTCAATACTGATGATCAGGACAATAATCATTTCCAATTTCAAATTAATATTCGATTCCTAACTCATGTTTACAAACACAATCCAAATAAACCTAGATATATGACCAGAACAAGAGTCACAAGATCAATTATCAATGTACATTGAACTTGCCACAAAAGAAACCCTAATTTCAACATCAAACACTTCATAATACCAGTAACAAAGACTTACAATTTTGAGATCAATTCGTCAGTCTGCTTTGCATTCTTATAAACCCTACACGATCATCGTCGATGAAACTTGGACGGCTTCGAAGTTCGAACTGAATTTAGTCAATGGAATGTTCTATTTTTTTTTTTTTGAACGGTTTCTTTCTTCTTGAGTGATTCAATATCACACCGCCTAAACGGCAGTTCTCGTCAAGATCTGTCCAGACTACGTTGTTTTAATCCGACCCGAGCTGGGTTGGTTAGACTTGGTTACGACGTTCCTCTGGAAACCGTACTGCCTCCACACGAGAAGCCTCGCTGAAGTAACAGCCGGATGAAAACCGGGGTGCAGGAGTTTGTCACCATCATTGCCCAATATCCACCCCAATATGACACAAGTAGGAATTAAACTTAAGTTTCCATTGAAAAATCCAAATCTCCTACCACTAACCACAAGTGGGGGATCTACTTTTTTATATCATTAATACAAATGAAACTAAACAAGTCATGTTACTCTTTTTATTTAACGGTGATTTTATTTTTTTTATTTTTTTGATTTTTTTGTGTTTGATTGCCACATTTTTTAAATTGAAGAGTCTTGTTATTCACTTTGATCATACTATGTTGTCTTAATCGGGTATACGCTGGTTTTAGACTTTTGCTTGGGCGTTTTCTTGGGAAACCATACAGTCGACTATCACTTGATAGTCGTTGTGCCACCACAAGAGCAGTACTTTCTGGCGTAACACAGGGTCGGACGAAAACCCAAGTGGGCTCAAGAATCAAACTAACAATCTCGCACAAGACCTAGCTCAAATCATTCATTGCCTTAATCCACCAAAAGTAACACAAATAGAAATTAAACTTGGGTCTCCACTAGAAATTAAACCTTTATATAGGGGAAGATTCATTTGAGAAGAAATTTAATGTGAGAAGAAAAAAAAGAAAGGGAATATTAGTAAAATGCTATTTCATTTATAACTCATATCATTAATTCTTCTCTCTTTAATTAATTAGTCAACTAATCATTAATTATCTTACATATTATCTACAAAACCTACACATATCAAAATTGTCCTACATATACCCTACACATTATAGAATTTTATCATACACAGTCGAAATTTATCCTAGACACCTCGAAATATATCCTACACAACTCGTGATTTATCCTACACAATTAGTAATTTATTCTACACTTTAAATTAAGTTGTTTTTTTAATTTGAAAAAAATATATATTTTGAAAATGAGTTACAAAATTAATTTAGCTAGATATTAAAGGGGAAAGATACATATTAATGATTTATGTAAGTTTACCAATATATCATTATATTAAAATTAAATACAAATATTAAATGAAGTAAAATGAAGCATTCTTATTGGTTGAAACTTCTTCTTTTTTCTTCTTTCAAAAAATCTCTTCTCATTTGAACTCTCCACTATATATATATATATAGGCTAATTATAATGAGAAAACCCACTCCAGTTGAGTAAACCCTGAAAACTCTCACATGTGGCTAAGATTGATCCACGTTTGAATTTACATTAAGAGGAAATAAGGGCATGATCGTCATTTTCTTTCTTACCTTTTGAGATTATGTGACGTGTCTGCACACGCAGACTTTTGAACTTTGCTTTTTCTTGTCATCCTTTTCATTAATACAATTGTACTTGTTTAGACTTTTCAACTTTGCTTTTTCTTGTTATCTTTTTCATTAATACAATTGTACTTGTGTATCTCTCACATATTTCTAATATCTTTTTAGATATTCATATCTCTCATCTCATTTATTCGAACCAGAGAGTGGAGTGAAAGAAAGAAACCTTACTCACCATTGAAGAGTTTTTGGATTTAACATGGCTGGTTCAAACAGCCAACAACCTCGGACTGTTGCCGGTGGTACGGGGACACTCAATGATCATCCTGGTTCACCCTTAAATGTTGTCCCACATAATCTTTCACCTGATTTTGCATTTAATGAAGATGAAGATGCATTGGGTGAGAGTAGAGTTACACAAGATCCTGAACCTATTTCTTCAGAGTTTCCAGGTGAGTGATAATTTTTTTTTCTGTTTTATTAAATGTACAGCTTTAAATGCTTGTTTAGATTTTCATTGGATTCTTCTTGCTTCATTTTTTTTCGTTTTTTTTTCTGTTGTGTAAATTAAGGATTTCTTGTTTAGATTTTCATTGGATTCTTCTTGCTTAATTTTTTTTGTTTTTTTTTTATGTGTAGCCTCACTTCTGAATCAAAATGGCACAAATGATGATGAAGATGGCACAAAAAAAATCTTTTTCTTATCAAAATCCTTCATAATCAACCACCAAAACTCCAGATGCTCCGAACAAAAAGATGATCCGAATAAAAAAAGATGCTCCAGATGCTTCGGTTGAAGATGCTCCGGGAAGATGCTACCAGATCCAAAAGATGCTCCATATCTGGTTGAAGATGTTCAATATTTCAGCTGACGGTTCGATGTTGAAGATGATCCAAAAGATGTTTGATGTTGAACATGATGTTCCAGATCTATAAGATCCTCCAGATCCATAAGTATGTTTGTGTTTTTGTAGATCTTCATTTTTTTGTGTTTTGTAGATCTTCACTTTTTTGTAATTTTCAGATTTGAATTTTTTTTGTGTTCCAGATCTAAAAGGTCATCCAGATTTGCAATTTTCAGATTTACAATTTTTTTGTGTTTTGTAGATTTGCAACTTTTTTTTTATTTTCTTGTTTAAGAAGATTAATGTTATTAAGTTCTTGTTTTCTGGATATGTTGTTTTTTTATTACTGATTTTATGGTTGAATCTAAAAAATCTAGTGTTGTTGGATGTAACAATTCTTTGCATCTTAGTTACGAAATGTAACAATCAAAGAAAAAAATGCATGTTACATTTTTTCGTGTTACATAAATAATGTATGTTACTGAAAATAAAGTGCATTGTTACACATTTTTGTGTTACATAAATAATGTCAGTTACGTTTTCTTGTGTTACATAAATAATGGCCGTTACATTTTTTTTGTAACAATCAAAGCAAAAATGACTGTTATATTTTTTTGTGTTACATAAAAAATGTAACAATCAAAGCAAAAATGTCTGTTACATTTTTTTGTGTTACATTAAAAATGTAACAATCAAAGAAAAAATGCATGTTACATTTCTATGTAACACATGTAACAAAACCAAAAAAAATATGTTACAAAAATATATTGTCATATACACTGTTACATTTTTTGTGTTACAGAAGTAATGTTGGTGTAGTGATGTAAGTGATTATGAAGATGCGGATCAAGATTCTTGCAAACATTGGATAAAAATGACTTTATTGCTTGTAATTATTTACATATATAGTTCAAGTTTTTATTATGTATATAAAATAAATGCAGTAGGTATTAAATTTTGAATTAAGTGTTACATATATATTTGAAAATGAAAACAAAAAGGGTCGATACTAGAGAGATAGAGAGTAGGAAAGATGAATTATGGTGTAGGTTTGAAAACAACTATGAGAGAGAAAGAGATTGTTTTTCAGTTCTAGGGAAAGATGAATTTGTACTTTTTACCTTTTTTTGATATTATCTTACATTGGGAAATGACCTCTTGAGAGGTCTGCATATGCAGTCTTTTTGTCTTTCTTGTAAGAGGTGAAAATATGTTTTCCATATTACCCTTAACGTACAATCAATGTATTAAAAAAATACTGAAAAGTGGAACTAAAGAAGGACATGGCTCAAACTTAATCTCACCCATTCATTTAGTTTGATCAATGGTGATTAATGGGTTTTCAGGGTTTAGTCAACTCAACCGGGTTTTCAATTTATCCTTGCCCTATATATATATATATATATAGATATATATAACCGGGTTTTCAATTTATCCTTGCCCTATATATATATATATATATATATATAGAGAGAGAGAGAGAGAGAGAGTAAATTACGTATTTGGCCCCTGTGGTTATATCACTTTTACTATATTAGTCCAAAATAATAATTTTTAACATATCTGCCCCTATGGTCTCTATAACTAACCATTTTGGCCCCTAAGTCTAACTATTTTAGCCCCCATGGTCTCTATAACTAACTATTTTGGCCCCCACGATCTCTAGACTTAGGGGCCAAAATGGTTAGTTATAGAAACCATTGGGCAGATATGTTAAAAATTCTTATTTTGGGCTAATATAGTAAAAGTGATATAACCACAAGGTCCAAAAACGTAATTTACTCATATATATATATTTAAAAATCTCGTTTATTATACGTGTTGAATAAATGTAATTTTATGTATCAAATAATAAAACAATATATATTTAAAAATCTCGTTATTACATGGGTTGAATAAATGTAATTTTGTATATTAAATAATAAAAAAATGTTGTATTTTTAAGAACTCTGTGTATTGTACGGGTTAAGTAAATTTAATTTTATATATTAAATAATGAAAAATGTTACATTTTTAAGAACCTCATGTGTTATACGAGTTGAGCACATGTAATTAATATATACCAAACAATAAAAAGTTATATCTTTATAAACCCTGTGTATTATATGGATTGAATAAATCTAATTTTATATACTACATAATAAAAAAAAGTTATATTTTTAAAACCCCGTGTATTACATGAGTTGCATAAATGTAATTTTGTATAGTAAAAAATAAAAATGTTATATCTTTAAAAAACCTCGTTTATCACACGGGTTGAATGAATCTAATAAAAATTTATATCTTAAAAGTAACTAACAGATATACTCGATATACGATGGATGGGGTGATTGGGGTGATGGTTCTTATAAATGTCACGTAAACATAGTGATTACCGTATTTGAGTTGAGAGTTGAACACGAAAATAAAAGTATAGAACCAATAAACATTGATTAATATTTTTGTTTACCCCTTATAAACATTTTTGAAATAGGTTCTACCCTTAACTACTTTAATTTAATAAAATAAATAAATCATTTACATTATATTAATTTATATTTAGCGTTCATCTTTTGTTAATTTCAGGATAAATAATTTTGAAATCTGATAAATATTTTAAAATATTAGATTATCTCCTATACGAATTGTTTAAATTTATATTAAATTTAATTTTATAATTATCTTTTAATTGATATTAATTATCTATAAAAAATAGATGGCTTCAATGAATGACATGTGTCCCCCCATTGGTTTCTTTTATTATATAGTACTAGCGGTAAGACCCGTGTGCAAACACGGGTGGTTTCTTAGAAAACCATCCCAAAACTTGATAAACCATATATTTTACTTCATTTCTTTTATTATTTTTATACAACTACTTCGGTGACAAATACTAAATACAAACCAATAATAAAATTTAATTCACCAAAAAATGATCAGCTTCATGATATAACATGTTATATTCTTCTTCTCTTTTAAATTTAAAGTCACCAAAACTAAACATTTGTTATTGTATAGTTCTTCCATCTAAATGATCTTCGTAAAGCGAAGCAACCGGGGAGTTGAAAACTCCCGCATGTTCTTTATCTTCACCATGTTTGTTAGCTTCTGTTTTTGCAGCGAGTAATCTTTTGAACTCCTTCAAGTTTTCACGAGCTGCGACTTCATTGATTCTTAATTTTTCCTTTTCTTCGGTAAGAGCGGGTAACAATTCTTCCTTTTTGGATAATAAGTCCTTGAGCTCTGAGTGTTCTGCTCGGGCTAGATTGGAAGCTTCTTTAGCAGCCTTAGACTCGTTTAGCGCTTGTTTGACGATATCGCGTAGTTTAGAAGTTTCTTCTCGTCTGATCTTAGTGGTGCTTTCCGACGCGACTAATGCTTACATGTAGCTTCTTGCAAAACGTTGGCTCGCACGTCTTCTAAACGACCTTTTCTTGCGAAGAACAGTACTTATAAAACGTCGTCTGACTCTTTTCTGCTTATAACACTGCCATAAAATTCTTTGTTAATAACTTTCACTTCTTACATATACACATAATGATATAAAATCTTTAAAGATGTGAAGAAACACTAGTTTAATCGACCGGAATCAATTGAACCAGGGGGTTTGAATCTACATACAAGAGTTAGGTCTTCTCGTTCGATTCGGGGGTGAACGATCTTCTTCCTTGAACAACAACTGCAAAACAAATAGTCGTTAGACTCGCCACGAGGAGAATGGGGGTTCTCTCCATGACCACCCTCCGGCGTGAGAATAAGTACAGGGTTTGATGAAGAAGAAGTAATAGTAAAGTGAAGTGGGAGTAACTTGGAGAATTATACCTGAATTATCCTCTATTTATAGCCGAAGTTTGGGCGGGAAAGTTTGTTGATGGGAAACTTAACGGAAAGTACTTTTCCGTAAACGGTCATTTCTCCTTCCGTTAATCACTAACGAGTGTTTATGCACACGGATCGTGGTCTCGATCAACGGTTAGGGTGATGCCACGTGGAAAGTGGGCAAGTGTAGATCTTTCCTTCAATTTGGTGCCATCATCGTGACTTCGAGGGAGCCTGGGATGATGCCACGTGGCCATTCGGTTATAATAACCGAATTGTGGTGCACGATCAAGCCTTCTAGAAGGATACAGCTGTAATCATGTGTGGCTCTTCTTCATGCTAATTTTATGGTAACAGAGAAGTTACTTTTATCCAAGTCTGGATGTTATTTATGCGGAAGTTTCGTTAGGATTTTATCCTATCTGCTGTATGAGAGTTTGCGCAAGGATTTAGTTCCTTTTGGTGTGCGGATGTTAAATACTGTTTTTTTTCTTTTTAAGTTCTCTTTTAGAAACAGTGCGCGGCCGCGCAAGGTTCATTCTAAAGAGGGTTTATTGACGAGGTTGTGGTACGGTCTTAAGCACTTGTGCAAGGTTTTTGGGACCTTACCCCTTCAAGTCCCCCAGTCTAGTGTTGCTCTTATGCAAATAAGTGGAGCACTGGACTATGAGAGGTGGGTGGTTTTTGCTTGTGGAGTTTTTGGCGCGAAAATGAGGGATCTTCTTGGGGAAGATACTCTTGCTCATGATTTTGATTTTGAAAATATTGACTTTTGGCAGGTGAAAGGGTGCAGTGATGACTGTTGACGTGTGACAGGCTATCGCAGTCAGTTGTACGTTGTTGATCGTGGCTTTTACGTGCGCGTGAACTCGCGTCATTGCTTATTCCCACTCGCCCCTGATGCTTAGATAACGTGTCTACCCCGAAAAAGGTGTTATTGTAGTTATCTAGGTTATTTATGGCGGTGGGTATATAAATCTTCCAATTGCCTATTTTTGTCAATCATTTCCATTTGAAAACCCCTTATTCTTTGTCTTCTCTGTCACTTCTTTGAAAAAAATTGTAATTTTCCCCTCTATGTCAACCAGAGAACATTACGAAGATTCTTATGAAAAAATGGCTTTTGGTCTTCCACCATTGAAGTGGCCTAGGGAAACCTTCGATGGTTTGGTTCGAAACTTCAAGTTTCCTGACAGTTGGGACGCTCGGTATCCTGACGAGGGCCAGACGGTGGTGGATGCTCCGACCGGGTATATTACCTTGTTTTGGTATTTCTTTTCTGCAGGCAACTTTCGATTGCCTGTGACAAAATTTTTCCTTGAAATTATTTCGTATTACAAGTTTCATATTTTTGGGACCTTACCCCTTCAAGATGACATTTTTACCTGATGTCAGCATAATAATTTTAATTCTATATGCTTTCTTAATCCAGCTTTACCTAAAGAAAAGTATTGCATCCTTCTATACGTCATCAAGCAGTTAAAACTAAAACCTTGAAACTTAATGCACCAATCTCTCTTACAAGGAGATCCTAGAAGATGTACAAGTAACTCATTTTGCAGTCACACTACACTAAAGCAGAACCCACAAACAGACATTATAAACTGGATTTACTGATTTATTAACAACTTATATAACTTTATTAATCCATAACAAAAACTGTTTAAAAGAGTAAAAAGAAAAATCGCCAAAAAGAAAAACTTTGTTTAAAAGAGTAAACCACTCTTTTAGTGGTTCAAAAGTCTGTTTGACCAAATTCAAACCACTGTTTTAACCCAACAATGGTTTGAAACATTTGTTTTCTCCACAAAACATTGTTTTAACGCAACAGTGGTTTCAAACCACCTTTTTTACCTAACAGTGGTTTCAACCACAGTTTTCTCCACAAAACACTGTTTTAACCCAATAGTGGTTTCAAACATCAGTTTTCGTCCGTCTGTTGACCCAATTGTGGTTTCAAAAGTGGTTTCAAAATACTGTTTTTACCCAACAGTGGTTTCAAACACTGTTTTAACCCAAAAGTGGTTTCAAAACACTGTTTTACCCAAAACAGTGGTTTCACTATTAGATAAGATGTGTTCAATTGTGTCATAGATAGTAGATCCGAAAATCTTGAACTGGAATCTCCAGCCAGACTAGTTATTCTCCTCATAATCGTAAATGGATATATTGTTATGGGTGAAATTCTGAGCCCATATCCTGGAAAATATCTTGATCTATATCTTATTTATGTAGTATCTGTTTACATCCGGGATGCTGGTTCAGGATATTGGTAACATCCTGAACGGTATCCTCGGGATTACTAATGGATTATGTGCAGGTACGTGGGTTAGAAGCTAGCAACGTTCACAAGACTTATTCCGCGGAAGACTCGGTCCAAGTCGTTCAAATGAAGACGTTGAAGCCGTATTACTCGGTCCATAACTTTCATAATGGAATATTCGGAGTAGCCCATATTTGTAGGGATTATTGTTTGTAATTCGTTACTATAAATAGGTGGGTATACCAGATCAACTAGGACATCACAATCACACTCGCTACACTCTAACACTTACTCTCGAGTAATTCTTACTTTCATACAAAGGCATTGTAACACTCAGCGATCTGGTCCATATCCTGCACTGTATTCTGAAGTTTAAAGCAATAAGAAGAACAAGGCAGCTGCGATTGTCAGCTCCCAAGGTTTTATGCCGGCGATCTAAATTGATCAAGGGCTTTCCTCGTACATCTCGTGTCATTTCCTTTATTTTTTGCTCATTGTTTGCTCACTGTTTGATCGCAAATACAGCTCAATATCCTGAGCTGTATCCTGAATACTGATTTTCTAAATAATTCAACAAGCATATTTTCTATACACTTTCTAGCACACTACCTCACATTACTAATTTGATCACTAAATTGCTTCGGTAATTTTTGACCAAAACAATTTGGCGCCCACCGTGGGGCAAGTGGTGCTCTCTTTACTAAAAATTTTTGGTAAATCGCTAATCGGTTATCTATTTTCAAAACTTTTTGCCACATTGTCCATAATGGCCTCAAGATCAAACATGAGTTCCTCTACTATGTCTGCTACGACTTCTGCTACTACTGGTTCGGTGCTTCCACCACCTCCTCCAAGAATGCCAGCCTCTACACGACCTCAGGATATTATCCCTACCCGCAGTGTTCAGGAATCTGCCCCTGTTTTAGCTTCTAACGACGAAATTTTAACCTTATTTGGAAGTGTGCAGGAACAAATGAGGCAGCAGCAGGAAACAAACCAAATGCTTTTAAGGGAAATACAACTCCTGAAGTCTGGCTCGAGCAGATCTGCTGAGGATATTGTCACTCCATTACAACCCAGAACTTTGAACTTCAGTTCAGCTGTATATACTGAGGATAACAGGGGGAATATTGTGCCCAGCCTTCCTCAGAATCATACCCCTGAAATACCCTCCTCGGTCAGGATATCGACCATAAGGAGCTCAGGATATGCTTCAGGATATGGGCAAAATCCTCCAACGGGTAACATGTCAAATAATAATAATACTCATACTACTAACAATAGTGGATCCTTGCAGGATACAGGTGTGACATCAGCACTTACTAGGGAACTTCAGAAGTTGAAGGACATGATATCAAGTGTACCCGGGGTGGTCCAGCCGATCCCGGAAGTGTCTCAAGACAGCCACAAGATATCTCGCTTTGCATATCCTATCTGTGATGCTGAGATCCCAAAGAGATTCCAAACCCCCAACATGAAGCTTTACGACGGAACAACGGATCCTGAGGAGCATATCGCTCAGTATAGGGAAAGGATGGAGATTAACCCTATCCCTCGGGATCTCAAGGAAGCATGCTTGTGCAAGGGTTTTGGTTCAACCTTGACCGGATCAGCCCTGAAATGGCTCTTGAACGTTCCTCCACATTCAATTACATCTTTTGCTCACTTAGTAAATTTATTTAATAGTCAGTTTTCTTGTAGTAGAAGCTTTGAAAAACTAACGAGTGATCTCTACAGGATAACACAGGGGCCTCAGGAATCCCTTAGGGATTATGTGAACAAGTTCAGCCGGGAATCACTAGACATTCCTCATCTTGATGTTGCAACAGCTGTGCAAGCTTTCAAGATGGGGCTGCAAAAAGATTCTCAATTTTATCAAGACCTTGTAATGAACCCATGCAGGAACTTGGATGAAGCTCGGAACAGGGCCCTAAGATATATTCGGTTGGAGGATGATAGAAAGATGCAAGAAAGAATGAACTCATCAAACACTTACGAGTCAACTAACAGGAAGTCAGAATCCTCATTCAAATCATATCGGCCTAAGCCATATGGTAGAAATGAAAACAAGAATGTGAATGCTGTCGAAGACGAGGATCCTGAAGAGTATCCTGAATTATCTGAATATTGCTTTTCTGTTAACATTCCTGAATTGATGTATGCCATGCAGGGTCTAGGAGACAAGGCTCGATGGCCTCGAAAGAATCAACAAAAAGCCGATTGGAAAGACAAATAAAAATGGTGTGCTTTCCACGAAGATTTCGGACATATGACTGAGGATTGCATCGCTTTAAGGAAAGAAATAAGCTATCTTCTAAGCAAGGGATATCTTAAAGATCTCTTGGGAAGAAAGAAGAATAAGGGTCAGGATACTGAGAAGGATCCTGAGCGAGCAGCATCACCTCCCGCGGATGCCAAGATAATCAACTTCATTTCGGGAGGATCCGACATTTGTGGGACTTCGTATTCGGCAGCAAAGAGACATGCAAAAGAAGCTAAGGCCGAAAGGGGAGACAAACCTGTCAGGATGACTACACTTACAACTGATAAAGTGATCACATTTGATGCCGATGACAGGGATACTGTCCAGGATCCTCACCATGATGCTCTGGTAATAACGTTATATGTGGCTAACCATTTTGTACGCAGAATATTGGTAGATAATGGCAGCTCCGTCAACATAATCCAACTAGAGACGCTTAAAAGAATGAATGTATCTCCAATGGATATCACTTCAAAGTCTACCGTGCTTGTTGGATTCAGTGGAGAGGCTAGAAACACAGTGGGGGAGATAAAGTTGCCGGTGTACGTTGAAGGAGTCAACTCGATACAACGTTTCTGTGTAATGGACTCTCTATCCTGCTATAACATTATACTGGGTAGACCGTGGATTCACGATATGAAGGTCGTGCCATCAACATATCACCAATGCATCAAGATACCTACCCCTTGGGGAGTTGTCAAAGTTGATAGTGATCAGCAGGAGGCGAAAGAATGCTACTCATCCTCGATGAAACCCTCAACCAAGCCTAATGCAGCATAGCAATTAAAGACGCGGGCCCAAGATATCGTGGAGGATCCGGAGCCGGATGTGAAGAAAATTATCCTAGACCAGGATAATCCCGATATTTCGGTGCTCGTGGGAACCAATATCCCTCAGGATATTGAAGAGCAATTAATTAAATTTTTAAAATGCAGGATGTCAACGTTTGCATGGAAGCATGAGGATATGACAGGCATATCCAAAGATATTATCACTCACAAGCTTGGAATTGATAAATCATTCAAGCCTGTGCAACAAAAAAGAAGGAAGTTTGCTCCTGAGCGGAATGCGATTATTCAAGAGGAAGTTGAGAGATTATTGAAATCCAGGATGATCAGAGAGGTTAAGTTCCCGAGGTGGCTAGCAAACGTGGTTGTGGTACAAAAGAAAAATGGGAAATGGAGAGTCTGTGTAGATTACACAGACTTGAACAAAGCTTGTCCTAAAGACCCATTTCCTCTTCCCCACATTGATGCAATGGTAGATGCCACTGCCGGGCATGAAATGCTGACTTTCATGGATGCGTCCTCAGGATTTCAACAGATCCAAATGGAGCCTTCTGACCAGGAGGATACTGCCTTCATGACACCAACAGGTATTTATTGTTATACTGCTATGCCTTTCGGTTTGAAAAATGCAGGTGCAACATACCAAAGATTGGTAAACATGATGTTCAAAGACAAACTGGGGGATACCATGGAGGTGTACATCGACGATATGGTGGTAAAATCAAAGAAAGCTCAGGATCATCTCCAGGATATCAAAGGAGCATTTGATATCCTGGATCAGTATAACATGAAGCTGAATCCTGCTAAGTGCCATTTTGGAGTAGGAGCAGGAAAATTCCTAGGATATATGGTGACCAAAAGAGGAATAGAAGCAAGCCCGGAGCAGATTAAAGCCATCTTGGATATTAAATCACCCTCAAATATGAAGGATGTTCAACGACTAACAGGGCGAGTGGCAGCATTGAATAGATTTATCTCAAGATCTTCAGAAAAATGCAAAGATTTTTATGATATCCTGAAGAAGAACAAAAAATTCGAGTGGGGAGAGAAGCATGAAGCAGCCCTACAGGATTTGAAACGATATCTCTCAACCGCACCTCTGTTGATGAAACCTGAAAATGGTGAACCACTACCCCTATACCTTGCTGTATCAGGGAATGCTGTAAGTGCCGTTCTCATAAAAGACCATGAAGGTCAGCAATATCCTGTTTATTATGTTAGTAAAAGTTTGTTAGATGCTGAAACTAGGTACTCTCATTTAGAAAAATTAATACTAGCATTAGTTATGGCATCAACGAAACTTAGACACTACTTTGAGACACATAGGATACATGTTAAAACCAATTATCCTGTAAAGAATGTGCTTAGAAAGCCAGAAATGTCAGGCAGGATGGCCAAGTGGTCAGTAAAATTGAGTGCTTATGATTTAGTATATGAACCTAGAAATGCCATAAAGTCTCAAGCTTTAGCTGACTTTGTGGCTGATTTCAGTAGTGACATTCAGGATGAGGTAGACCTAGAAGTTCAACAGTTAGGAGAATCCTCAGGATCCTGGACATTATATACTGATGGTGCATCTAATGTAAGAGGAGTAGGATTAGGAATACTACTAAAATCGCCACAGGGGGGCATATTACCCCAGGCTATTAGGTGTGAATTTCCTGCTACTAATAATGAGGCAGAATATGAAGCTTTAATTGCAGGATTAGAATTGGCTAAGAGTATGAATATCAAGAATTTGCAAGTATACGTTGACTCTTTGTTAATTACTAACCATTTCAATGGCTCCTATGCAGTTAAGGGTGAGAAGTTAATCGAATACCTCGATATTCTCAAAAAATTAGCAGGATATTTCGATGTTTTTACACTTGAACAGGTACCAAGGGAGGATAATGCTGAAGCGGATGCCTTAGCAAATTTGGGATCATCAATCAGGATACCTGAAGGGACCCGGATACCAATATTACATATCTTGTATCCTGCGACGAATCCTCAGGATAAGGAAGTAGCGGACATCCAGGATCCTGGAGCAGAATATCCTGAAGAGGATCCTGAATCCTGGACGGCTCCAATCATAAAATATCTTAAGGAAGGACACATCCCCGGAAATCAAAATCCTAAGGCATTTAGGATGAAGGTATCACGATTCACTATTATAAATAATATTTTATATAAGAAATCTCTTGCAGGACCATATTTGAGGTGCTTGGAGGATCCTGAGGCCAAAGAAGTACTTCAGGATATACATGAAGGGGATTGTGGTAATCACACCGGGGGCAGATCGTTGTTCTCGAAAGTATTAAGGACAGGATATTATTGGCCAACGATGAGGAAAGATGCTGCAGAATATGCTCGAAGATGTGATGCATGTCAAAGACATAGTAACATACTACATCAACCAGCTGAACCATTATATCCTGTAGTTTCCCCTTGGCCATTCATGAAGTGGGGGATGGATATAGTAGGGAAGTTACCAAAAGCTCCGGGAGGAAAAGTTTTTATGTTGGCTATGACAGATTATGTAACACCCGTCCCATTTGAACTTGATTTAATAATTCTATTTATCAAATAGCGGCATAACCATAGTAAATAAAAGATACTTAATTAACATAACATTTTTAGTAGTGATCCATAAGTAACAAAAGCTTTAGTGAAACCCGACTAAAGAACATGTTTCAAAAGTTGTTTAACAATCATTTACAACCCATACACTAAAGTACTAGAGATTTAAAAACGTTGCGGAAGCTCAAAATGTAGTGTTCGGTTCTTTATCCTGTGCTTGATCGCCATCCTTAATTTTCCCGACATAACCTAATGTCAAAACACAACAAAAGTTAGTTTTGACAACGTATATAACATGGATAATTTACATCTAGGGTGATAGGTTGATTAAAGACAACATTTCAAGAATCATGGAAATAAACGGGATTTATAACGTACGATCGAATCAGGCGAAACGAGTCAAAACGACAAATTTCAGAAGTGTGTAACAGGAGTGGCGTCGGAGACGCCACACCCGGCGTCGGCGACGCCTAACGGCGTCGGCTGTGGGTCAAGTCGCGTCGTCCAGGGGACGTTGGCGTCGACAATCCAATAGGCGTCGGCGACGCCACATCTTGCGTCGTCGACGCCAGCTCCTTTTTCAGTGTGGCAGATTTCCTTTGTTTTCGTTTTGAGGGCATATCTATCGACTCGTAAGCCCGTTTTATATGATTCTTGTTCCCATTCGTCCGTAATTCCTCTACCAACATGCCTACTTTATTTATCATATTGGAAATCATATTTACGGACCGAGAAAACTTAGGTCATTTCATAATCATTCGACCCATTCTACACTTACACATTTTTGCTAACTTTTAACTAATAACTTTATGGTGCCATACGCCCAAAATTTGTAGCTTGTTAACACCCACATGTCTTACCAAAAATCCCGGTTTGATGCATGTGTGATTATATCACCATTATCGGTATCTAGAATGCTTAAACTACAACATTCACAACTAGTAGTCCATTGGCTCATCTTGTGGAACCATCCACTTATGATGACTACCAAATGGGCTCATTGCCTATACTAGGTCTAACAAAACAAACATTCAATCAAAACGGATGCAATTCCAACATAATGTCAATCTAATAGTAAGATTTATGAAACTTATCAACAATGCGATTAACGTAACTAATCAAGTTACATACCTTCAAAGTTTGCCCTTCAAACGAGTTTCGCCACCCGCTTGTCCACTTGACGCTCCTGCGTCCGTTCCTATAGAGTTCATTCATAATGCGTTTTAGAACCCTATTTAGATCATAATTCGCATAATTCACCAAAACATCATGATTATGCGTTTAAGCTCATAATTTCAGTTTTAGGCCTTCATAGAGGCATTTCATCAAACACCATAAAGGCAGAATTTCATATCTTTCATATTCAAGTTTATAGCTTGCTAGTTCGCTAACTTAACCCTCAATATAATCTTTATATATCATTTAAATATCATGTATTTCCAGAAATCATTTTCTAAGATCAAATTACACCAAAGTATTCATTCTAAATCCTAGTGTTCATCATAATTTTGTAAAACCCACAACCCACCATCAAGGTGTTCATGGGATTTCCTGAATTTGTTCATGATCTCACATGTAGTTGGCTAGGTTTCACCTCTAAACATCATATCAACTCCAATCTAACTACATAACACACATGCAACCTCAAATTTCCAGATTTTGCAAAAATCATGGGAAATTCAAGTTGAAGGATTTTATCGGATTTTACATACCTTAGAATCCTCTCGCGATGAGGATCACGAATCTATGCTCTAATTTCAATTTCGACTTGGATTGAGCCTTCAATTGAGAGTTCTAGTGAATTTTTGGTTTTGTGAGAGTGGGGTGTCGCCCTGCTCTGTTTGTACGACCAGACATCTCCCTTTGGGGGTGTTTGGCTTGTTTTATTTGTTTAGTAACACTTAAGTTTTTAATTGTTACAACTTAAGCCCCTCCATTTGATCAATGTTTATTTTAATTGCTTTTTAACCCTACTATAGGTTATTTCTAAACTTGTAACTAGCTAGGTCGAAATTCCTAGTTAGTAAATTCTCGTTTATTTATACTTTATATTTCTAATATAAGGTATTATATTTTCGGGGTGTTACAAGTCCACCCCCCTTATAAGGGTTTCGTCCCCGAAACCGAATTACGTACCAAATAAAGTAGGGTGAAGACGTCGCATCTCCTCTTCGGACTCCCACGTAGTGTCCGAACCCTTTCTATGCTCCCATTTAACCTTGACTTGTTCAATTTGTTTATTTCGTAGATGTTTGACCTTTCGGTCCAAAATCTCCACCGGTCTCACAACATAATTCAAACTATTATCCACTTCGATATCATCGTAATGAATATAGTCCGTTTCGTCCGCTAAGCACTTTCTTAGTTGTGACACGTGGAACGTGCCATGGATTCCACTTAACTCCTCCGGTAATTCAAGACGGTAAGCTACCTTGCCAACTTTCCCGATAATTTTAAATGGTCCAATGAACCTTGGGCTTAGCTTTCCCCTTTTTCTGAATCTAATAACGCCTTTCCATGGGGAAACCTTTAGCATGACCCTGTCACCAACTTGGAATTCAATCGGTCTTTTCCTTTTATCAACGTACGCCTTTTGCCTGTCTTGAGCCGCTTTCAAGTGCGCCCGAACTTTATCGATCTTTTCATTTGTGGCTCGTACTATATCTTGGTGGGCGAGTTCACGTGGACCCACTTCACCCCAACATACCGGAGTTCGACACTTCCTACCGTAAAGCATTTCGTATGGTGCCATCTTAATACTAGATTGGTAACTGTTGTTATACGAAAACTCTACTAACGGTAGATGAACATCCCAACTGCCTCCAAAGTCGATTATACACGCCCGTAGCATGTCTCCCAATATTTGTATTGTTCTTTCGCTTTGCCCATCCGTTTGAGGATGGTACGCGGTGCTAATGAACAATTTGGTTCCCATTTGCTCTTGGAATTCTCGCCAAAATTTCGAAGTAAACCGGGTATCCCTATCGGACACGATGGACACCGGCACCCCATGACGGGCTATTATTTCATTGGTGTAAACTTCCGACATCTTTTCTGACGTGTAAGTCTCACGAATCGGAATGAAGTGAGCACTTTTTGTCAGTCTATCCACCACTACCCATATGGCATCAAAACTACGAGTTGTCCTAGGCAGTTTGGTTAACAGGTCCATTGTAATATGTTCCCATTTCCAAACCGGAATTTCCAACGGTTGGAGTTTGCCATAGGGTTTCTGATGCTCCGCCTTGACTTGTAAACATGTTAAGCATTTTTCCACATACTTCGCCACATCTCTCTTCATTCCGGGCCACCAATAATTTTGTTTCAAATCATTGTACATCTTGGTCGCACCCGGATGAATTGAATAACGGGATTTATGAGCTTCATCAAGTAGAAGCGCCTTTACTCCACAGGTATGTGGGACCCATACCCTTCCGGATCGAGTCTTTAACCCGTGATTCCCATCCGACAAGTCTTTCAACTGACCAATTATTCTTTCCTTCTTCCAATTCTCTTCTTTTACCGCTTCTAATTGCGCCTCTCGAATACGTTCAAGTATACCCGAGGTTACCACGAGTTGCATCGATCGTACTCGTATAGGGATATAATCCGCTTTTCTGCTTAGAGCGTCCGCTACCACATTTGCCTTTCCGGGGTGATAATGTATCTCACAATCATAGTCTTTCACCGTTTCCAACCATCGCCTTTGTCGCATATTTAACTCCTTCTGATCGAAGAAGTATTTCAAGCTCTTGTGGTCGGTGAATATGGTGCATTTTACCCCGTACAAGTAATGCCTCCATATTTTTAATGCAAATACCACCGCTGCCAGTTCGAGATCGTGCGTGGGGTATTTCTTCTCGTGTATCTTCAATTGTCTCGAGGCATAGGCTATTACCTTGCCTCGTTGCATCAACACGCAACCGAGCCCCGATAATGAAGCATCCGAATAAACCACCATGTCTTCGACTCCGTCCGGCAATGTCAGTACCGGAGCTTGAGTTAGCCTTTCTTTTAGCGTTCGAAAAGCTTTTTCTTGATCGACTCCCCAGACAAACTTTGCTTTCTTTTGGGTTAGTCTTGTTAGCGGCGACGCAATCTTTGAGAAATCTTGAATGAATCTCCTATAGTACCCTGCAAGCCCCAAAAAGCTTCTAATTTCTGAAGGGTTCTTCGGGGGTTTCCATTTTGACACAGCCTCTATTTTTGACGGATCCACCAATACTCCGTCCGCATTTATAACATGGCCTAAGAATTGAACCTCTCGTAACCAGAAGGCGCATTTAGAGAATTTTGCATATAACTTCTCTCGCCTAAGTGTCTCTAACACTTCTTGTAAATGGTGTGCGTGTTCAGCTTCATTTTTCGAGTACACCAAGATATCATCGATAAATACGATGACCGACTTATCCAACATTGGCTTGCAAACCCGGTTCATGAGGTCCATGAAAGCCGCGGGCGCATTTGTTAGCCCAAATGACATCACGAGAAATTCGTAATGTCCGTATCTTGTGCGGAAAGCCGTCTTCGGTACATCTTCTTCTTTGACCTTTAGTTGGTGGTATCCCGACCTAAGGTCAATTTTTGAAAACCAACTCGCGCCTTGTAGTTAGTCAAATAAGTCGTCTATCCTCGGGAGCGGGTATCGGTTCTTTACCGTGAGTTTGTTTAACTCCCGGTAATCAATACACATGCGCATGCTCCCGTCCTTCTTCCTCACAAACAACACCGGTGCGCCCCAAGGAGACACACTCGGCCTTATGAATCCCTTGTCAAGCAAATCTTGGATTTGGGACATCAACTCTTGTAATTCCGACGGTGCAAGTCGGTACGGGGCTTTTGCTACAGGTTTCGCGCCCGGAATCAATTCGATCCCGAACTCTACTTCCCGTTCAGGCGGTATCCCCGGTAAATCTTCCGGAAAAACATCTTCGTAGTCTCGTACTACCGGTACATCTCCAATCTTTCGTGATTCTTTCTCGGTCTCATTTGCATAAATTATGAATGCCTTGCATCCTCGCTTCATGAGCTTGTGAGCTTTCAACATCGAACATACTATGGGGTTGCCTCGTTTTTCGCCATAAATGGTGACGTGTTTTCCGCTAGGAGATGTTAGTTTTATCTCTTTGCGAAAACACACAACCTTTGCATGGTATTGAGATAGCCAATCCATCCCCACGACCACTTGGAATTCTCCCATCGACATCGGGATTAGATTTATCAAATATTCTTCATCATCGATGCTCAGTTTACAATTTTCACATACATCACAAACAATAAAGCTTTTGTCATTACCTATCTCTACTTCTAAAGGCACAGGTAATTTTGTTAAGATAAATGAAGGATGTCGAATAAGTCCATATGAAACAAAGGATTTATTCGCACCCGTATCAAATAACACATGTGCAGGAATTGAATTTACAGCAAATATACCTGAGACCACGTCAGGTTCAACCTTTGCTTCTGCGGCGGTTAGTTGGAAAGATCTTGCTTTTGCTTTCGGGGCTTCACCTTTTGATTCTTGCCCATCCTTCTTTCCAACCAATTCCGGGCATTCCGACTTCTTGTGACCCGTTCGATAACAGTTGTAACAAACCGTCACTTTCTCCGGGCATGACATAGCCATATGTCCCGTTTTCTTGCATATGGGACAAGGCTTATCCTTGTAACGACATTCACCTTTATGATTTTTCCCACAAATTTTGCAACCTGATGTACTACCTTTAGCACCTGATTTCTTGGCTGATTCATTCGTTCTTGCTTTCTTGGTAGGGCTTGGGTTCACATCTTGTGCCCTTCGTTCACCCCGTTCTATACTCTTCTTCAATTCGATCTCCCTTTCCCGAGCAGCATTGACAATCTCGGTAAGGGTCTCGTACTTTGAAGGGGTTATGAACTCTCTATATTCCGCGCTTAGCATGTTATGATAATAATAGATCTTTTGCTCTTCATTCGTTATCAAATCATCACAGAACTTCATCTTGTCCATAAACATCCCCGTGATCTTGTCTATGGATTCACCTTTGTGTCTGAGTTGCATGAATTCTTCCTTGATTTTATTTATGACCGCCTTGGGACTATGGTGTTTAAGAAACGGCGTCTTAAACTCCTCCCAAGTCATGGCCTTAACCGCTTCACTTCCAATCTCCTTCTTTTTGTTATCCCACCAATCTTTCGCTTGACTCCTTAGTTGGCCCGTACCATAAGCTACGTAGTCTTCTTCGTCACAATGAGTTCTCTCGAATACCCCTTCGAGGTCACTTAGCCATCGTTGGCACACTATTGGGTCGACCTCCCCATTATATATTGGTGGTTTACAAGCCATGAATTCCTTGTATGAACAAGGCTTTCGTCCTCCACGCTTTTCCTTTGCTCCATTTGAACCTTCTTCTAGTTTCTTGATTCTATCTTCTACTATTGATAGAACCGTGTTTTGGATTTTATCAATAAAACCCGACAAACTGTTTTCGATCGCCTTTCCAACCTCTTCGGCAATCACCTCTCTCACTTGTTCGGTGACTCTTGGCACCGCATTATCATTTCCTCCATCAGCCATTTCGATTTCTGAAATGTTTACATAGATTGTTAAACATTTCATTTATAACACATGCTTTACTTGTTTTGATTTAATCAAGTTCGCAACTTGATTTAATAATTCTTGTTTCTATTCAATCAAGTCCGTAACTTGATTTAATCATTCTTGTTTTAATTCAATCAAGTTCGCAACTTGATTTATTAATTCTTGTTTCTATTCAATCAAGTCCGTAACTTGATTTAATCATTCTTGTTTTAATTCAATCAAGTTCGCAACTTGATTTAATAATTCTTGTTTCATGCATTTCTTGTTTTTAAGTGAGCTTGCACACTCTTTTCATGCATATTTGTTCATTTCTCATTTTATACATAGTACATAATTTATAAAAAAAAACAAGTAAATTCTTACCGGACGACCGATCAAGCTTGAACCGAACACTTATTGACAACCTAGAGCTCTGATTACCAACTTGTAACACCCGTCCCATTTGAACTTGATTTAATAATTCTATTTATCAAATAGCGGCATAACCATAGTAAATAAAAGATACTTAATTAACATAACATTTTTAGTAGTGATCCATAAGTAACAAAAGCTTTAGTGAAACCCGACTAAAGAACATGTTTCAAAAGTTGTTTAACAATCATTTACAACCCATACACTAAAGTACTAGAGATTTAAAAACGTTGCGGAAGCTCAAAATGTAGTGTTCGGTTCTTTATCCTGTGCTTGATCGCCATCCTTAATTTTCCCGACATAACCTAATGTCAAAACACAACAAAAGTTAGTTTTGACAACGTATATAACATGGATAATTTACATCTAGGGTGATAGGTTGATTAAAGACAACATTTCAAGAATCATGGAAATAAACGGGATTTATAACGTACGATCGAATCAGGCGAAACGAGTCAAAACGACAAATTTCAGAAGTGTGTAACAGGAGTGGCGTCGGAGACGCCACACCCGGCGTCGGCGACGCCTAACGGCGTCGGCTGTGGGTCAAGTCGCGTCGTCCAGGGGACGTTGGCGTCGACAATCCAATAGGCGTCGGCGACGCCACATCTTGCGTCGTCGACGCCAGCTCCTTTTTCAGTTTGGCAGATTTCCTTTGTTTTCGTTTTGAGGGCATATCTATCGACTCGTAAGCCCGTTTTATATGATTCTTGTTCCCATTCGTCCGTAATTCCTCTACCAACATGCCTACTTTATTTATCATATTGGAAATCATATTTACGGACCGAGAAAACTTAGGTCATTTCATAATCATTCGACCCATTCTACACTTACACATTTTTGCTAACTTTTAACTAATAACTTTATGGTGCCATACGCCCAAAATTTGTAGCTTGTTAACACCCACATGTCTTACCAAAAATCCCGGTTTGATGCATGTGTGATTATATCACCATTATCGGTATCTAGAATGCTTAAACTACAACATTCACAACTAGTAGTCCATTGGCTCATCTTGTGGAACCATCCACTTATGATGACTACCAAATGGGCTCATTGCCTATACTAGGTCTAACAAAACAAACATTCAATCAAAACGGATGCAATTCCAACATAATGTCAATCTAATAGTAAGATTTATGAAACTTATCAACAATGCGATTAACGTAACTAATCAAGTTACATACCTTCAAAGTTTGCCCTTCAAACGAGTTTCGCCACCCGCTTGTCCACTTGACGCTCCTGCGTCCGTTCCTATAGAGTTCATTCATAATGCGTTTTAGAACCCTATTTAGATCATAATTCGCATAATTCACCAAAACATCATGATTATGCGTTTAAGCTCATAATTTCAGTTTTAGGCCTTCATAGAGGCATTTCATCAAACACCATAAAGGCAGAATTTCATATCTTTCATATTCAAGTTTATAGCTTGCTAGTTCGCTAACTTAACCCTCAATATAATCTTTATATATCATTTAAATATCATGTATTTCCAGAAATCATTTTCTAAGATCAAATTACACCAAAGTATTCATTCTAAATCCTAGTGTTCATCATAATTTTGTAAAACCCACAACCCACCATCAAGGTGTTCATGGGATTTCCTGAATTTGTTCATGATCTCACATGTAGTTGGATAGGTTTCACCTCTAAACATCATATCAACTCCAATCTAACTACATAACACACATGCAACCTCAAATTTCCAGATTTTGCAAAAATCATGGGAAATTCAAGTTGAAGGATTTTATCGGATTTTACATACCTTAGAATCCTCTCGCGATGAGGATCACGAATCTATGCTCTAATTTCAATTTCGACTTGGATTGAGCCTTCAATTGAGAGTTCTAGTGAATTTTTGGTTTTGTGAGAGTGGGGTGTCGCCCTGCTCTGTTTGTACGACCAGACATCTCCCTTTGGGGGTGTTTGGCTTGTTTTATTTGTTTAGTAACACTTAAGTTTTTAATTGTTACAACTTAAGCCCCTCCATTTGATCAATGTTTATTTTAATTGCTTTTTAACCCTACTATAGGTTATTTCTAAACTTGTAACTAGCTAGGTCGAAATTCCTAGTTAGTAAATTCTCGTTTATTTATACTTTATATTTCTAATATAAGGTATTATATTTTCGGGGTGTTACAGATTATTTCTCCAAGTGGGTTGAGGCTGAAGCATTTGTCCAAGTTAGAGACCAAGAAGTAGTATCCTTCATAAAGAGGAATATCCTGACTAGGTTTGGAGTGCCAGCAGAGATCATTTGTGATAATGGGTCCCAGTTTATAAGCAAAAGGACTACCGACTTTTGCAAGAGTTGGGGAATCAAAATGATCACATCTACTCCGGTACATCCTCAAGCGAATGGACAAGCTGAATCTTCAAACAAGATAATAGTGAATAACTTAAAGAAGAGACTTGGAGCCAAAAAAGGAAGATGGGCAGAGCAATTACCCTTTGTTTTATGGGCTGACAGGACAACGGTAAAAAATGCAACCGGCCAAACCCCATTCTCCTTAGTATTCGGAGCGGAGGCGATGATTCCAACGGAAATGGCGATACCTACTGCAAGATCTATCTTACAGGATCCTGAAGCCTTATGTCAAGATTTGGATACTATAGACGAAAAAAGAGATGCATCAAGGCTAAGGATGGCAGCATATCAGCAAAGAATATCCAGAGCATATAACAAGAACATAAGGACTAGAAGATTTCGAGTTGGTGATTGGGTGCTAAGAAAAGCTTTTCAAAATACCACTAATCCTGCCGATGGCAAGCTAGCTCCTAAATGGGAAGGACCTTATGAAGTCGAGTCTGAAGCAGGGAAAGGATCATATCGACTCAGAAATATGGAAGGGGATATGCTACCAAGGTCCTGGAATGCAATACATTTGAAGCTGTATTTCAAGTAAGAGTAGGATTTATTTTCTATCTCAGAATGGTATGTATTCTATTTTTAAATATATTTTTGTTTATTGTCTTGAACCCACTACTGACTTAAGCATCGGAGGGGTGTTAGCCAAGCTAACACCCACCTTAGTTTACAATTATTTTGCAGGATATTCTTCAGGATATAACTCCAGGATATATGCT
Source organism: Helianthus tuberosus (assembly GCA_030545235.1). NCBI lineage: Eukaryota > Viridiplantae > Streptophyta > Magnoliopsida > Asterales > Asteraceae > Helianthus > Helianthus tuberosus. Next base: position 70,335,371 of record CM060435.1, on the reverse strand, counting down.
CAGGATAAGTCGAAAGATTAGAGGATTGGCCCCCTCTCTCACGTTTAAGGGACCCTGGTCCCTTCAAAGGTTTAAAGGTATTCACCTTTCTTACGAATTGGGTTTAAACACCTCACCTGGAGCGCAAGTTATCTAGGTATAGTTCAAGGTAACGGGACCAGTTCATGTAAAAGTGGCTGACAATTTCGTTACTGTTGGCTATATCCTGGATCCTGAAGGTATATGAGGATTGATCACCCTCTCTCACGAAAGAGTATTTTCATACTCTCTAAGGTTTAAAGGTTTTCACCTTTCTAAGAATTGGAGTTTATACACTCTCGCCTGTAGCGCATGAAATTTAGGGTTTATCCCCAGATATCGGGGTTTATCTCCAGGATATTAAGGGTTTATCCCAAATATGTTAAGGATTCATTTCAGGATATCATGGGTTTTGCCCTGGGGTATTCGGTATTCATTTGAATCAAAATATAAATACATGGGTGTTTTTGGCAAACACAGGGGACATACGTTATACTGTTCAAAGGATGGATCCAAGTTTATAAGTATGCACTGGGGACAAACTTATGATAAAGAATTGGAACTGATTCTCTAAGAATCTCTGGTATGATCTCTCCTTTTTGTTTGGACAATTTATGGATTATGTTTTAATATCCTTTTCAAGATATCTTTCAAGATATCTCTCAGGATACATTTATGATATATGTTCCTAAGAATGTTCAAACCAAACAATTTTCACAAGTAAAATTTGTGTGTTGATGATAACAATAATAAAGTCAAAAGGGTAGTTATATTATTAACATGCCAAAAGGTGTGCTCTTAGTTTCACCTCAAAACAAGGCCCATCCACTAAGAGCACTATAGTTCATTACCATATTTACCCAACAGTTGAAGGATTCATCTCAAACCGAGACTCATCCACCTTCAACTGTTGTATTGTTCAAAAAGCATGCAGGAAATGTAAATTGTTCAGGTGCAGGAAAGTAAAGTGCGGAAAAGTAAATTGTTTTTTGGGACTACAAACCAACATTCAAATTCAAAAAGGTGGGCTCTGGCCTTGGCACGTATATCCGTCATCGCCCACCTAAATGCCCTTACACAGCGGCATCACCTCCAACCTTCTCAGGCTTCTCAGCACCAGCATCCTGACCAGCATCCTGCGCAGCATCCTCGCCAACATCCATCTCAGCATCAGCTCTAACATCCTTCTTGTCTCCAGCCTGGACCACCACCTCTGCTGACTTAGAAGACTCGCCAGCTTCAGCAGGAAGGGGCACAGCTTTGCCTCCAAGCTCCTTTAACTTGGCCACCCAGGATTCAACTGGCCAAGACGGACAAACAAGGCCCGTCTCCTTAGCCTCGTAGGCCATCTTGATGCGTGCTTGTAACAGGGAGACGATAGCAGAAGCCTTGATTCCCTCCCGGAAATTGACCAAGGCTTGATCATGATCCATTTGAACGGTGGCAAGTTTGACCTCAACGTCTTGGGTGACCTTCTTCAGCAGGCTTTCGTAGTGCCGGGTCTTCGCTTCAGCTATGGCACCTTGGTCAGCAACGGTGCTTTCGAGCTGTTTGATCCTGGCTTCATGAAGTGCCACAGTACCATAAGCGTCATTGTACAAATGGAGCAAATGCTGGAGGCCCTGCACATCAATTACAGGTATAAAGTTAGAATGTATGTTGACCAAGATATCCTACCAGGATATCCTGTTAGGATATATGTGCAGGATATATGTGCAGGATATACATAAAGGATATGCGTCAGGATATTACCTTGTTAAGGAAGGATGTTATTGGCTCTAAGGAATCAGAGAAGCTGAGTTCATCATTGGAGAACCCTTCTGAGCCCGGAGTACTGACTTCAAGACCCTTCCTCTTTTTCGCTGTGGAAGCACGGGTTCTTGGATTGGCCTTGGGAGCCGAGAGTGGCTTGGAGCTAGTAGCAGCAGGAGTCTCCTTCTTGACTGTGGCTGGAGTTCGATAGCTGTCAAGTTCATCAAGGTCTAGATAGACTGGGACTTTGCTGGAATCTGCACACAGGGAGTAAATTCTAAATCCCTCCTATGAATAACAGATAAAAAACATATGTGTAGGATATCTTGCAGGATCCTTACCAGACATGTTGGCACTGGAAAGAGGGCTTGGAGTCGGTGGAGATGGATTGAAACTTCGCTCTGCCTCTGGAAGGAGTCTGATGGCGTCTATTCTTTCTTGAGAATTAGCAAGAGGAGGTGCAATCTTCCTGAAATCAGCTGCACAAAAATGAAAATTTGTTAGTTCAGAATATGAGACAGGATAAGAGACAGGATCATTCTTAAACCCTAAGTCCTACCCTTTCTTAACCATCTCATCGGATAATCCGTTCCACCAGGGATTGAATCCCTTTTTACGAAGAAAAACTTGGATTGCCAACCATCCTCGTTCCTGGTGGCACGAAGTATCAATGGGGGACCGGAACTAGAATAAAACAGAAACCTAGATGAGCCATGGCATCTAAGCTTGTAGGCTAAAGGGAGATCATGGACGGAAAGGTCAGGTATGTGGTTTCTCTTGATTTGGTCCAGAACAGACAAAACACGCCAAAGCATTGGCATGGTTTGGCTGAAAGAAATTTTGGTGATATTAAAAAACTCGGTGATGAAGTCCGGAAAGGGGAATCGTAACCCCAAGGTAAAGGGGAAAGCATTGAAACAAATCCACTCGTTGGAAACCATGTCTGACCGGATTTCTCTATCAAAAGGTTGGAAAATAGTTCCTTCCGGAAAGATACCGGAGGATTTTAAGGCCGACAAATGAGCACTGTCAAAAGTGCATGTTTCATTCTCCGGTTCTTGGAGAAGATTCTGTTGGATGAATGTGGGAGCAGAATCGCCTGAACTGGACCTCGTTTGCCTGGGCATTTGGTCGCCTGAGTTCTTGCCGGAGAAAGATAAAAGATGGTTATGAAGATGGGAGAGAGAATATTACCTTTTTCTTGTCGATTGTGGGTAAAAAAGCAGATGAGGATGAGAAGATATAGGGTATGATGAGTAAATATAGGCTGGGTGGTTGAAAGCTGTCACATCAATAGTCTTATCTCTTAATTGCCTTGGCCACCGTGAAAAATGTAACCGTTAGGATATCAAACGGTAACATTTTTGGGGACAATTGTTATGGGTGAAATTCTGAGCCCATATCCTGGAAAATATCTTGATCTATATCTTATTTATGTAGTATATGTTTACATCCGGGATGCTGGTTCAGGATATTGGTAACATCCTGAACGGTATCCTCGGGATTACTAATGGATTATGTGCAGGTACGTGGGTTAGAAGCTAGCAACGTTCACAAGACTTATTCCGCGGAAGACTCGGTCCAAGTCGTTCAAATGAAGACGTTGAAGCCGTATTACTCGGTCCATAACGTTCATAATGGAATATTCGGAGTAGCCCATATTTGTAGGGATTATAGTTTGTAATTCGTTACTATAAATAGGTGGGTATACCAGATCAACTAGGACATCACAATCACACTCGCTACACTCTAACACTTACTCTCGAGTAATTCTTACTTTCATACAAAGGCATTGTAACACTTAGCGATCTGGTCCATATCCTGCACTGTATTCTGAAGTTTAAAGCAATAAGAAGAACAAGGCAGCTGCGATTTTCAGCTCCCGAGGTTTTATGCCGGCGATCTAAATTGATCAAGGGCTTTCCTCGTACATCTCGTGTCATTTCCTTTATTTTTTGCTCATTGTTTGCTCACTGTTTGATCGCAAATACAGCTCAATATCCTGAGCTGTATCCTAAATACTGATTTTCTAAATAATTCAACAAGCATATTTTCTATACACTTTCTAGCACACTACCTCACATTACTAATTTGATCACTAAATTGCTTCGGTAATTTTTGACCAAAACATATATGAATACTCAAATAAATTTAAAGAGGAAAAAAACAAAGGGGAGGCTTAATAACGCTCTCACAATTCCTTCAACTTTGTCAACCGAGATATCGTAGAAGGGATTGGTCCTTCCATTGAAGTTCCTTGCAAATCACTGCACCATTAATTATTTATAATAGTTAATTTGGAAACTGAACTATTTAATAAAAGAAAGCAAAATAACACTTACAGTCTCATGAGGTTTATCCAGTTTCCGATAAAATCAGGTATTCTTCCAGATAATGAACTCCCGTCTATCCTACTGCAAGATGAATACAAATGTTTCAAAATTTTGATAAATATATGTTGAATCACTGATTCACTTATTGGTTAAAAGAAACAAAGCATGACTTACAAGTCTTATCGTCGCAACTGTAGGATTCCATACCGGTTTATCCAGAATACTATCTAATAACTTCTTCGGAGAATTCTTCAATTTCAATAAACTAACACCAGTTTCAACCTATAAAGAATGCTAATATCGTTACCTTAACTATAATTCACTCTAATATTAAGCTATATAACACGAATAGTCGAAATGTCACACCCCAACCGATGGCGGAAACATCAGAGTGAGACGAAATAGATTGCAAGAGACTTCATAACACTAATTGTGACAATATTTAATTCAACCGTTTTCATTTCATAGATAAATTGTCAAAGCATTACAAGAAATTCAAATAACAACATTGTTCAACATAACATAACAAAATTTATACAACACTTTAAACCTAAACATCTAAATGAGTATCTAGGCATCTTTGCTAATCCATTTTCGTAGCATCATCAATCCTCAACCTGTAACATGTTTAAAATACAATTCAATACAAAAGAAAAGGCGAGTATACAAGTTTAAGCATAAGTATAAGTATAAAAGTTTAAAACGAATCCACATAGCAACTTAGTTTATACAAGATCAACCTAACATGGCATGCAATATTTCTAGCCAATCCTCTGTTTACGCAAGAAAGTTTAGTTAATTCGACATGACCACAAGTTTAAGGGGGGCGGTGCGTTACTCCTATAGCGCTATACATGTCAAGTGGAGGCTCGTGAAAGCTAATGACTAAAACATATCACATAAGTATGGTCCACGTAAGCATCAAGTATCACAACATAGTATTCATGTATAAGGATTGTTTTCGTGCATTGTATAAAGAATAAGTTTATGTGTGTTTTAATAAGGTAACATGTTACACCCCTAAAAGTGGTAAACATAAAAAGGGGGTTGCGAGTATACTCACAAATTTGCATATGCTTTCCGATTATCCAATGTGACGAAGTTGATGAGGTTAGAAGGTTGAATATGTTCGTGTAGGGATTTAGGAAGTTAAAACACAAGAATATAGGTATTCAAAAGTAATCATCCTTTAACACCAAGTACTTGTTCTTGACACTATGAAACCTCAAGGGTTAATGTTTTCATGAGTAATATACCCATTAGAATCGTAACAAGTCTTATGTCTTAGATGATGTTATTCTAATATCTTGACGAATGAACACAAGTCCATCATCAAGGGTTTGAATAATATATATATGTATAAGTATTATAGGTATTTTTTAGTCCATTAATCAAGCATGAGGTAGAAGATTAATCTTCATTTAGGTATCTCTATCGTGTCATAGAATTCATGTAGGGGGTAGGAAGAACAAGCTTCCATTTAGGTACCTCTTATGGTTCACCACTACTCTTGATGTAAAACATACAAGGAGGGTCATGAAATAATATCAATACAAGAATAAGAAACAACTACACTATGAGAAATCATCAAGGGATGTGAGGATTTTATGTTGGACAACCAAGTTAGTCCACAATCACACCTTTATCAAGCTTGAAGCTTGAACACCACTTGTGGGTTAAAAACCCTAAACAAAACAGAATGTATATGAGGTTTAACCTCTGATTTTGAATGTCTCAACCTTGTTTTTAAGCCTAACTAACCATAGAAGTGGTTATAAGCATAAGGACATAGGTTTGAGATGAGTTAGACTCAAGTTGAACAAGTTTAGTAATGATTAGATGAAATCAGAAATGAACAGTGAACTTTGGAGTCTTTTTGCCGGAGTTCCAGGGACTTATTTACTGTGAAAAACCCATGGAATCGAAGCCAATGTCAATCCAAGCACATAGGAAAAAGAATGGACTAAATCGGACAAGAAATGAAGAAGTTATGCTCATTTTCGTATGAAGGCGACAATCTGTCCGAACCTCAAAATCCAGCTGCGATTTGGAGTGATTTTGAGAGTGTTTAAGTGTTGCAAAAGTGGTAGGGAGGCTGATTATAAGTGGTATTTATAGGGGGAAGGATTAGGGTTAACTTGGTTAGCATTTAATATAAGTAGTTGGTTGTTTAAATAATAAAAAAACAATAAATCAGCCAAACATGGCTGTCCGGTTGCTGATATGGGCAGCAATGTTCTTATATTTTTTTTATCAATTAATATATAAGTTGCGTAGTGTACACTTCATATTAAATTAGGTTAGTGCCCTTTAATTAACTATTAAAAAGAGCAAGATGTTGCATGGTAACTATATAAAAAAAGACAAAAACAACATTCCTATTTGATGCTTGCGGCCGCATTTGCCATCTACATTCGTTTTTTAAACAAATAAACTGTATATGAGTTGTGTAATTAACGGTTACTTGATATTTAATATGTACACTAACATGCTTAGGGCCTAACATGTCTAATAGGCATGTTTTTATTTAGACAAGATATGTGTTTGATAAGTGTGTAAGACATGGTTGTAAGTAAGTTCAACGAATTTGATCAAGTAATAATTATATGTACAAAATAATATCGTTTATGTATTTAAAACAAGTATGCAACTATGGTTTATTATTGCGAGTATTGCGCATAAGGAACGATTAAAATTACGTATTCACATTTAACAAGTTTAAACGTATAAGTGTACGACTTGAATGCTATAAACGAATGTATGAACAATGTGTAATTCACATAAATGGTCAATTGTATTATAATCGAAGTCTTGGATTTACAACGATTCGAAATGAATTACGATTACAAAGGACACGAGCTTCCAAAAATAGATTTACAAGACAAGCTTTCTAATCTAGGAAGGTTACGAAAAAGCAAGGCGTTACAATCTCCTCTCCTTTAGGAAATTTCGTCTCGAAATTTATTTAAGAGGAAAACCTTAGAGAAAAAACATTTTGGCTAAAAGAATGCTTGTCTAACATCGAGACATGGAAGTTTGAGACGTGTTGAAAAGTATCAAATTTGTTTGAGGAGCGAAAGGATTGGTTTGTAAAAAGAGCTAGTTTAACAAAATGATTTGAGGCATTAAGTATAAGTAAAACGTGCATCTGTGTGTATAGACCAGCGAGCTTAAACAAGTTTGAATAATTCAATATGGAGAGGTATTTTAAAATACGATATTTAAGAAGTAAAATTTTCGTATTAAACGGTAAGCATTTCGACAAAAAGTGTGGCCGCACTGTAAGTTGTAAGAAAAGTTTCATTGGTTTCAAAGAGCATTGATAATTCCAGTTTTTTTGTAGAAAATTGTTTATTGGTGAGAAACGGGAAAGTTGGGTATTTTAAATAAACGGTTTTGGAGGTAACGGCCACCTAAGTGTGTTTGCACATAACAAGAATGTAAGATAGTTTTAAAAGCAAGAAAGTATTTTAGGATTCGAACGTTTAAACCGATTGGTTGTAAATGAGATTCGTAAAAAAGGCAAAGAATAATTGAGATCAATGGAGGCATAAAAATGAACGATCGATCTAATAAACGAATGCAAGTATAAGAATGGTATGTTTATTGGACAAATGAAAGCGACGTGTTAAGGATGAGGTCTCGTCGTGGATAATCGGATTTCGTGCATTTAGCAATGCGCTTGTGAGTTGTTAAAGTTTGTATGTTAGGTCTAAATATGGTCTGCAAAACACCGAATTTCCCATGGCACGTTTTACGAAAGTTTGGTAACATGGTGAAAACACTTATATATAGGAAGTACCAGCGGCGTATCCACCATGTTTTGACCACGTTACGTCCGTTTCGTTATTCGCGTCATGTTATGTTCCGTGTCTTACCATACACAGTAGTACACTCTATGGTCCTCATACGCCTATCACTATAATCCCGTGTGCACCCGTGATTATATTGATCGTCGCATGATCCGCATAGCTTGTACTAGTTGTGTATGAATCAGGGTATACATAATTTGAAAATAAAAATGAGTACGTATAAGAATGTATATTTATGTTTTAGTATGTATGAGACCAACGTAAGAGAATCCCTCGGATTCCATTCGCGTACGGGTACGAATGTATGAATCATCAGTATGAATGAAAGTTTAAGTATGAATTTGCACATAAGTATGAGCATTGACATAAAACGTACGAGTAGTATGAGTATACGTATAAGCATGAAACGTATGAATATAAGTATAAGCATGAAACATATGAGTATAAGTATGAATACGATTATAAGTATAAGCGTAAAATGTATTGTTATGAATATGAGTGTGAGTGTGAGTACGAATACTAATAATTGCGTATATAGTATTAATCAAAACATAACAAACTTAAGCATGTAAAAGTGCTCAAAAGGTTGAGCATGTAAGTACGAACGATATAAATGAAGTTGTTGCGATGCAACGACTAAAACGTGTATGATGATATGCATGTATAGTTGTTTAAACGAAACGTTGAGTTTATCGAATCAAAGTTAGATTGAGCTTGGTTTGAAAGGTAGAATATAGTTTGCATATGTAAGAGGATATAAAGTACTCATTGGTCAGGCATAATGTATTTTGTAATGAATGGAAATGCTACTTTTGTTTTAAAAGAGTTTACGTAATCCGAAGATGGTCGGTCCCCACGAAGTCTTCTTGCCCATGTGTTTTGTAAATTAGTGCAGGAAAAGATTTTCAATAAAAGTAAGTTCGTTTCATTAAATAAGAAATTATGAATTTAGGAGGTTCTTGTGAAAACGAGGATCCTTAGGAAAAGAATTTTAGCAAAAGGACTTAGTGATTGTTAAAAGTTCTAACAAATGATTTGTTGAGGTTGAAAAGAGTATTTGGTAAAACGATCATATAACATCTATAAGATTTTATAAGTAATTGAGAAAGGTTGGGTTGATTTTGATTAAGAGTAGAAGTCCCTAGCATGATGGTATAATGTGAACGTGTTTTAGTTATTAAATCGGACATGAAGTTCATGGGCAAGAGATTCATTGGACCGATTGAATTGATTGGTAGCATTTCGTAGGGTTTGGAAATTTGTGAAATTAAACGTTTTAAGGCATGATTAAGAATCTCGTGTATATGAGTTAAGTGAAAGTAGGTTGTAGGGAAAGAAGTACGTTTGATAAAAATGTATTTTGAATTTAATATAGGTAGGTATTTCGATAAATGATAAATGATTTAGGTATAAAACATGATCGGATTTGCATAACAGGATATTTTAAGGTAAGGTTTTGGTAACGATCACCTAGGTAAGGGAATCACCCCAAACTAGTCGGTGAAGTCGTTTTAAGAAAAGAAGGAGTGGAGCTAATCGTCAAGGTAAGGAATTCACTCCTATCTCGATGATATGCCTCCGTTTTGGTGTTACAAAGCATGTAAACAAAATTGAGTGACGTTTTGAAATCATGCATATGTATAAATGTATGAAAAAGATTTAATATGTTGTGTGTGTGTGGAGTAAATATCGAAAGTAAATTCGAATTTGAAAGATTGCATCGTATAAAATAAATAGTAGATCACATGTTTGATTAAAATTTAGGATGGTTTCAAAACGGAACTTTGACTAACCAAAGTGGTCGAAAAGTCTTTCGAATTTGAGGAGCATGATTTGGCCTAATAGGTGGAATACTCTCGCCGACAAGTCAGTTAACGGTATTTACCCTTCCGGTTACTACATGTCTCAAATCAGTCGAAATTTCGAGACTTGGCGGGATTTATGAAAAATCGAGGAGTGCAACTAGTCGACAAGGTGCGGGTTTCACCCCTAACTTGACGATTTCGTATCCTAAGTGTGGTTGGTACTCGTCGGGTCAAAATTTAATTTCAACACTTTGACGAGGGTCTACTAGAATTTGAAATTTGAATTTCTCCATCAAGGTGAGGATTTCACTCCTAACTTGATGGTGAATTTCGTGTAAAAAGAAAAGTAGATGGATTGAGAGTTGTTCACCAAGTTGTGTGTTTCACGCCTATTTTGGTCGTCTCGTTTGTGTAATATGTGTGTTGTCGGATTTAGAATAATCGAGTAAAACGCGTGAGGAAAAATGTATATTAAAGATTAAACAAACAAGTATAACATGTCAAGAATATCACAATAAAAGTGTAATGATGAAACAAATATTAACGCATAAAAAGTATGTCAAGAATACACATAAAGGATAAAACGATGAAACAAGTATTAACACATAATAAAAACAAGTATAGCATGTTAAGTGTTAACACATAAGTGACACATATGCTTACAAGATCAAAAGAGAATAAATAAAAGCAAATAAGATAGCATGCAAGTAGTTTCAAGTAAAACATACGAATAAAGCTCTAGAACTATAGACTAGGTTAAAGCATTCCTACTTTTCCTAATTCCCTATAGTTATGGCTCTGATACCAATCTGTCACACCCCAACCGATGGCGGAAACATCAGAGTGAGACGAAATAGATTGCAAGAGACTTCATAACACTAATTGTGACAATATTTAATTCAACCGTTTTCATTTCATAGATAAATTGTCAAAGCATTACAAGAAATTCAAATAACAACATTGTTCAACATAACATAACAAAATTTATACAACACTTTAAACCTAAACGTCTAAATGAGTATCTGGGCATCTTTGCTAATCCATTTTCGTAGCATCATCAATCCTCAACCTGTAACATGTTTAAAATACAATTCAATGCAAAAGCAAAGGCGGGTATACAAGTTTAAGCATAAATATAAGTATAAAAGTTTAAAACGAATCCACATGGCAACTTAGTTTATACAAGATCAACCTAACATGGCATGCAATATTTCTAGCCAATCCTCTGTTTACGCAAGAAAGTTTAGTTAATTCGACATGACCACAAGTTTAAGGGGGGCGGTGCGTTACTCCTATAGCGCTATACATGTCAAATGGAGGCTCGTGAAAGCTAATGACTAAAACATATCACATAAGTATGGTCCACGTAAGCATCAAGTATCACAACATAGTATTCATGTATAAGGATTGTTTTCGTGCGTTGCATAAAGAATAAGTTTATGTGTGTTTTAATAAGGTAACATGTTACACGAAAACTCACATTCGATCGACTTCTATTCGGACTATCATCGACAAATCTACGAGTTGGTATAAGAATTTAAAATTTTAAAATAAAATCAAACAAATCAACTCAAAACAACTTTTCTCTAACCTATAAAGAATGCTAATATCGTTACCTTAACTTCTCTCTCTCTCTCTAACCCGTGTGTGTGGGTGAATTCAATGTCGTTTTACACCCACCTTATAAAGTATGCAAAACAGAAAATCATAATTCATAAAACCTAACAAAACAACTTACAGATGTTTGTGTATCGTACGCAATTCAAACGATGGGAAACTAGTCCCAACCGAGCTTCCGTTGGGCGATAAACCGACTGGTGATAAACGAATCGCCGACCCGGACCGTGTGGTAGCCTCCTTTGCGGTAGGAATCGAAGTCTTCCTTTGCGGTAGGAATCGAAGTCCTCGTCGTGTTCGATTTTTAAAAACAGAGATAACCCACAACAGAAATAGTCCATATTTTGAATTTTTGAGAGAGAGAAAGTGAGTTTTAGAGAGAGAGAGTTGAGAGATAAATGGATTGAATTTTGAAAGTGAAGCCCAAATTTTGACTTTTTGATTAGTGAACTCAGTTTATATGTGTATATGTTTTGAATTTTGAATCTGGAGCCAAGATTTTGAATATGGGAAGTGGTTTTGATTGCAGAGGTTTGAATATGGTTGAAATTTGGAGATGGGCAGCGGTTTGATGGCAGATGTTTGAATTTTAAATGTATTTTAAACTAAGCTTTATGATGTCACTATGCTCCCTCTATGGTTGCCACCTCATCGTTGATAACATAAGAAAAGCATTGTTGGACAACCTCTCTGGCTGCCACATCAGCTTTTCTTATGTCATTGGGATTTCTCCTTTTATAGAAAGTATAGATAGATTAATTATTTATTAAAGTTTAAATATTTGATAATAAAAAAATTTAAATTATTTATTTTTATTTATTATCCTCAAATGGTTACTGTTCCAATGGCTATATTTTCAAACGGTTACTATCCAACGACTCTTTTCCAACAACTCTTTTCCAATCCATATAAATACAACACCGTTTTTCCCACATTTACACATATCACTTCATAAGGAAATCTCATCCTCGACTTAAGCAAGGATGCTTTCTCGGAGTTCTGGCTATAGGAGCCGATCCAGGCAAAATGTCAATTCTGAACTCGACTTGCCTATCCAGGGGCAGACCGGGTGAGTCTTTGGGGAAAACATCAGGGTATTCCGAAATGATTGGAATATCTTCAGCCTTCGTCTTCGGTCCATAACAGTCACTTGCGCCATGTAGATGATACATCCTCTTTTCAGACACTTGGATGCCTTAAGCAAGGATGCTTTCTCGGGCAGTCCATAGTGTTGATCTCCACGAATGGTGAGTATGTCACCGGATAGGGATTTAATTTTGATAAGTTTCTTATAGCAAGAAATGCGGGCCTGGTTAAGGGCTAACCAGTCCATGCCTAAGACTATATCGAATCGCGCAAGATTCATAGGTAAAATGTTAACAGGGATAGATTGGTTCTTGATGGATATAACGCATCCATCAAGAATCGTGGAAGCTATTTCTATGCTACCATCGGCCATTTCGACTTCATAAGTAATATCTAAGGATCTTAAGGGTAGGTTTAAAAGTTTGCTAAATTTATAGTCAACGAAGCTCTTATCAGCTCCGGAGTCAAATAAGACTCTAGCAAATATATCATTTACGAGAAACGTACCCGTAGTGACATTTGTGTCTTTGACTGCATCTCTCGCGGTCAGCTGAAAGGCTCTAGCATTGCCTTTCTTGGCTTCAGTGGCCTTGTTCTTCCCGTCAGTTGTGTGACAACTGGCAAATAACCGGTAATTCTGTACAAACTAATCACTATTTTATTTACATAATCTCATGCATTTAGCGTAATTCAATTACGTAACTGTGTCGTAAATCAGATAACAGCGTTAGGACAAGAAAACAATGCTAAAACATATGTTGGTTTTCGTCGTATTGCGAAACCAATCAAACAATGTCCTAAAAGTGTTGGTAGAAAGTGTTGCGCGCACTATTCACGGTTACACTATTCATGCCAGCAAAACCTAAAAGTGTTGGTAGAAAGTGAATAGTTAATAATAATTACCATCCTAGTTCATTAATTACCCCCTAATGGTGTACTTAAACCCCTAATCACCATACTCCACTTAATGACCAAAATACCAAGTGATTAGTAACTTTTACAAAAAAATTCACTTAACCCCCCCCCCCTCATAGTGGACAGGTCATGGTGGGCCCATGGCCTCACCATACTTGTGTGATCTTTTAAGTGATATGGCATGGTCCTTGGAGTTGGTTTTGACTAGAAATGAGCATGCTAATAAGACCATACTTTCTACCATTACATCTGTTCTGGAAGTCAAAGTACAAGTCAAAGTCAAAGGAAGAAAAGATTGCTAATTGCGATTTGTCACTCCTTGCTTAATTACTGATTGTACTTCTTGACTTGTAATCGAATTCTTTAATTTGTAATACTTTAGTTGTATTATGTGGAGTATCTATAATAATCGCAGTTTAATCGATGATAATCGCTAATCTAATTGTCGCTTTATCGATAATCGCATCGCAACCTAAACGGTAGGTTCTGTATATTGTTTTACGTGTGTGTGCTATCTATGTGTTACTTGTGCATGTTTATATTATGTTCATGGTGATTAATCAAAAACACAATCACAACTCTATCGCAACGCAGTCTTATCGCGAACTGGAAACGCAAGTTTACTTATGTTGTTGTATGTTAGTTATATTATTTGTGTGACTATTATTATATCTATCGCATCACTTAATCGACACTCGCTCAAATGCATTGCAATGCTCAACGCACGAAACGAAACATCGAAACCCAACTCGCGGCAACCCTTCGATCGAATGACCATTCGATCGGATGGTCATCCCCATCCGATCGGGTTGCCATCCGATCCGACACCTACACGGCCTTTCCTCTTTTGGTCACCTATAAATAGCACATGTCACATCACAAACAGTGATGTGACAACTCTGGTGTGACCCTTCGACTTCTCAGCCGATTTTCTCTCGATTTCACGCGATTCTTGTAAGTTTCTTCCTCAAATCTTGTACTTCTATGATCCACACACACATCTTCATCATTTTCATCTTTGAACCTTGTAGGATTGTTGTACGACCTGAATGAGTCGTTCAGAAGAGTTGTTTATCTGAATCAAAGGCGGAATCAATGAAACGGACGCTCGATTCAATTAAAATGTCTCTTGTATTGATTTAATAGTCTTACAGCACCTGGAGACAATTCGGCAGCACTTCGTTACCGAATCACAAGATCTAATTCCGTATGAAATGACAAACCAAGTACCCCTATATATACTAGTGCTAATTCCGTTTGAAATGCCTCTTGGCTGTTTCAAGCGAAATTACTACTAAACACGTAAAACTCAGTTTCTAGCACCCGAGCACTGGTTTATCCTATCTTATCACATGACTCAATACAAGACGAAGTCCACAGACATAGTGCACTAACAGACTCCCCTTGGATGTTGACGAAGTCTTCAGTGTCGAGTCTTTATCATGACACATCTTCAGTCTTGATCAGTCTTCACGCTCTTTCCAAATTGTCTAACACTGTAAGCATCCATTCTTTGACCAGCTTCTATCTTTGAATGTTGTACCAGGATCTGTCTCTGGCTTTAACATTAACAACTTCTTCAGGCTCCCCCTTTCATCAAGCTTCCGTGCTTTAGGGATCGACACCTTGCTTTCTGGTTACAAGCTCCCCTTGCTTTGAGCTCGTCTTCAGACTCCCCCTTAGACTCAGCTATCGGGATCGTAGTCTGGAATCTCATCTGCAATCACTCAGACATTTATAAGTAACAACATTTTGAACTTCCAGGATTGAAAACCTGGCTCACTCAAACTTTTTAAACTAACACTTTTTAACAAATTTCAGGATTTAGCAGTTTCAGCGAATAGAATCGGAAACTGGCTCTTTTTCAAGATTTTAACAATATAAGTATCCAAATCCCTCACAGTTAATCATCCAAGTCCAAACTAATGACCTTGGAGATATCACAAACTGTTTTTTATTTTTGTTAAAAATTCAAGTCTCAAATTAATGAACTTGTTTTATTTTCAGAAACACAATCAGCATACTTAGATTTTGAAACTCAGCATTTCAGACATCGGTAGACATCGGTTGTCGAAAATAAAGCAGAATCAAAAATCTTTTTGTATTTTCTGAAACATAAAGTAGTAAAGAAATATTTACAAACATATTTACATACAATATTTTTGTTTGAGTTTGCGCCAGAGGATCATATCAGTTTCTGACAAGTCACAAGTACCGTTGAGCTTAGTTACACATTAAGAATTAAACAATTCACTTAGATTGTCGATATACTGATCCACTTAAATTTTCACACAAACTTCAACTGATTCAGGATACGAATTAGGTGTTTTAAGAACTTAAACTTATTCATGTGTCCCACCTCTTGAATATACTCCCGTATCCAGATCCCAATATTCAGTCTTACAGGTGAGTATACCTAGATGATATCTGTAAGGGGTTAAATTGCGAAGGCCGTGAGAGCTTAGGTCAGAACTTCCGTTCAGCAGAGAGATGACGACTTCGAATTTTGGTGTGTCCCCTTTAGAGGATCTTTTCTTCAACAGCACATGATTAGCATTTTTTCAATGTTTCATCATTTTTTATGCTGAGGGCGATGCTATGTTTCAAGCAAGCAGAAAGTATTATACGGGGACTAGGACATTGCTTCCGCACAATCAGAAGTTGTAACACCTCGAAAATTCACGTCCTATAATGTGCTGACACGTGTCATAAGTTTGAACGTGTGAAAAGAATGTTCTGAAAGGACTAAAGTTGACAAACATGGAAAGTATGTAAATATATGAGTTCAAAATGTCAACAGTGAATAAATATACTTTATAATAACCCTACATGATGCTCGTACCTTCAAACGAATAAATCATGGATCATACGAAGCTAAAAGTGAGAAATTACAAACTACAGGGGCTAAATGTGTCAACATGTTTAAATTATACCTCTGAGTGACCTTTTAGTGAACCCAAAGCTTTATAAAGATTTATTATGCTCACTAGAATGCGTGATATAAATTTCATAAGGTTTCGTTATCGTATGAGAAAGTTATGATCAAATTCGTGTGCGAGGGGTTAAAAGCGTCAACGTTGAAATTTATGACTTTTCAGGTAACCATAAAGTTACCCAAGGACTTAACAAAGTTTGGTTATGTCTTAAGGCCCTTAAAAGTCAAGTTAGAGGGCTCAAAGTGCAAGAAATCATGTTAAGATCAAGTGTAGAAGGATCAGGGACTAAAAGCGTCAAAAAGTGCATAAGTTTGCATTTTCGCGCATAACTTACGTTCTGAATACATCCGGACATCCAAAAATTTATGTAAGCATGACTATATTATATTTTAGTGTTCGCCTTAAGAAAAATCCATTCGTCGCGTCGTTTGGTTCGTTTTTCGCGCTTATGCGCATTCCGTCGTAATTAAGCGAACATCGCGACCGTACGGCCAAACGAACCGACATCCGAGATATTTTTGAACATGTTTTAAGTTCCCTATACTTTAACTTCATTTTTGAGCTTTGAAATGGGGTTAACGGGCCTTAAACGCGTCGAAAATGGGCTGATTGCAATGCAGGGACCAAAAGTGCAAATCTGCCAAACTAGGGCCTAGCGGTGCGCTACACTTTTAGCGTAGCGGTGCGCTAGGGGTCTCCTGACCAGATGCAATGTTTCTAACAGCCTGTTTTCAGCTGAATTAACCACAACCACATGTTCTAATTTGTCTTGTCATCAAGATAAGGAGCATATGTAGCCACCATAACCTTCCGACACTTGTACGGATAAGATTCGGGCACGATATTCGATAAACGATCCTAACGGTGGTGCATATCCTATAAATACCCACCATAATCAACTTCAAAAACCCACAAATCTGATCATTGTGCTCTAAGTTGGAACCTTCGTTTCATACCTGAGCTATTTTGATCTAGATTAGCATTCGGGGACCCTTCGTAAGTGTTCTTTCGTTCTTTTATCGCTTTTCGAGTCCGAAAGTCAAACTTTGTTTGACTTTCTGCGTTGACCAGTCTATGGTCAACACGAAGTTCGTTTGAACTTCATAACGTGAGCGTGATCACGATGGTTATAGTCCCAAGTGACTATACCTACTGATTACCACGTTATCTAGGCTCAGTGACGAGCCGTAGTTTCGGCCAGAATACGTATTCTTGCGTATTTTGTAACCAAACTACTTATGGGTATCAAAACCGTTTGTTTTGATACCAAACTTGTTTTCTAACTTAGTCAAGCATGTTTCAACATGCTTAGCTCGTCACTTTTAGTTTAGTGCCTATATAGGGTCGTAAAGGTAAGCGATCTAAACAATCGCTTATACTTTCGAACCCGACCCGTTTGGTCGATCATTAGGATCCGACCAAACACATTAAGTGACCTTATGGTCACATCGTTCGAGTAGTTGTATGACAGGTAGTATATATGCCTTAGGTAAATGACCAAAATACCCCTACGGGGCTTAAATTGAGATTAAACTCGTTTTGGGCATAATGGAAGGTATCCTACTGATACCACAACATATTTAAGGCATATTAACTAAGGAAACCTGTAAATGACTCTATGAATACCCGTTACGCGTTATTCGCGTTCGGATCGGTTTATATAACTAGTTTATATAAGTTAGCCGAAACGGGTCAAACCTTATCGGTTTTGTCTCAAAATTCAAAGTGTGTATTAAATACCCAAATTAAGCAAGTCTCCGAACTTGTCGGGTCTAAATCACATTCTATTTCGGTCTTCGCGTAATCGTGCGTACGAACCGTATCTTCCTGTAAGACTAACCGGTCTAAGCTTAGGCTTAATTAAAGACCCGTTAGCATTCTAATTAATTATTTATACCATCATTCCAGACTAGAGCATTTCGGTAAATGGTACATACGCTTACTTAAGTGAATACGGCTGAGTTATTAGATTCTTGCTAATTAAGACAGGAGCTAGCTCAGGTAAATACTCTTAACTTATTTTCCCTATACGGGCTTGGGATACGGTACTATAAAAGTACCGCTTGGTCGGGTGTATGTAGTCATTTAAATCGGATTGTGATTGATGTACTTACATAACCTGTTTAATATGTATTATTTTATTATTATTTGGCGTATGGCCTTTGGGGGTTAATGACCATGTCCCGGATATCCTTGGCATCATTTTACGAAATGGCCACGACCTAAGCACGGGGTGTAGGCATACACCTGACAGTTGCATTATGTAAAAACTGGTAATCCACTCGAAGGTATCATCCCTGTGGGCATTATACCGGAACTGGTAATCCACTTAGGGGATGATAGCCTGTGGGCATTATACCTGTGGCGTGTCTGTTAATCTAGTCCGGCCCTACAAACCGGCCCTAACGGACGACAAATAAGTAAAACTGTATACAAGATTATATACAAATAATTTTCCCAAGTTATAAAAGATTAATTTTGCCTCTGTGCATTTTAATCAAAGTGTCAAAAGGTTTTGTGCCTGGTGCATCTAAATCAATTTTCTTAAACTCTTTTCAAATGAGTCGGTTGAGTGTATTTACCAGTGAAAACTGACGTATTTTCCAAAAAGGTTAAGTGACAGGTACTTAACGTAATTGGCTGGAAGCTCAGGGCGCTAATAAGGAATCTTGCAAGTTCTAGGCGCCTAAAGTCTGTTGAACAAATGATATGTTTTAAGATCCGCCTGTGGATCCTTTACTTCCGTTGTAATACTGAATATTACTTCATATTCGGAATGTAATAATAAATATCCTTTGCTTCCGCTGTGCATTCATATATATTGTGTTGTTTGACTATTATGTTGCCAACCACGACGTCACGATACTCCCCACCGGGCCCACCGGTGACACGTGGAAATTCGGGGTGTGACAGGTTGGTATCAGAGCCAACACTGAGTGAATTAAACACTAGTCTTTTGTGTTTAATCTCAGTTACACAATTGCACATTCTTGAGTCTAGACAAGAACATAGGACAAATTCAATTTGTTTTTGAGTCCTTTGTTATTTTTCTGATTAAGCTCTTGCATGGGCAAATCAATTTTTATTAGAAGTCCCGTTTAGGGCAACCATATACTTGTTTAAGTTTTAAAGGAATAATTATGTTTAAATTATCATTCCTATATTATAAGATCTACCATTATAATAAAATGGCAAAATCTAAAAAGGACAAGACCTAGTCACGTGTCATTTTAAGAACGGGCCAAGATGGTAGTTCCATAATTAGATTAAGATCCATATTTGACACCTCAAATTAGGATTGTTCTGCGTTAATTATTATAAAGAATCTTAAGTGTGAAACCTAGCCTTATGGTCAAATATAAGATCGGGCCAAGATGGTAAGACCTTTTTAAAAGATTCAAATCCCTGTTAACATCTTAAAACATGTTAACACTCCTGGCAGATGTGGTTCATTTGAAATCACACACGTTATTATTCCATAAGGATCTTTCTAAAGATTCCTAACCCAGTTTAATGATCTCTGAATCATGGGTTTAAATCATCAATTAAGATGATCATACTCTGACCATATAGTGGTAAAATAATGCCTACGGGCTATAATGTATTGTCCATTTGCGACATTGACATCGAATCTTTATGATTCCTTGTCTATGGTGGTGAGCTATGCTCAAGCCTATTAGTCTGTATGATCAATGCGATCCTGACTACTATCATCAAATAAAGATGATTATATTATAAAATCCCTTAGAAGGGAAATGCCTACGGGCTATAGTTAATGTCCTCCGAGACTAAAGACAGCGGTAGCCTACAACTCCCTGTCAAGAAAAGGTAATGAACTTTGATTCAAGCCTTAATGCCTCGATTCTCTGAAATCATGGCTTATAAATTAAACTTGTCTACGTGACTATGCCTTGTGAGCTATTATTAACTTAAAAATTTGGGATTTTGATAAAGATCCTGAATAATTATATATTTATCAAATTAACTAATATGTGTATTAAAAACATGGTTAATAAATCGTTAGAACGATAAAACTGTATAAGCTTCCGTATAAACCTTGCCCTATTTTCTTTTGCTCAGCAATTAAAGCTACATGGCTAGGTCGGAGGAAGAAAACAGTCATCCTTTGGAAAATCGCGATGATGAGAGGATTAATATAACCAGAGGAGAGCTACGTACACTGATTGATTTAGCTGTAACTAAAGCTGTGAAGGAGCAATTCCAGGAGTATAGTGAGACAAATAGTAAAGCCTCATCCGTACCCCACCCTAAATCCATCCCTAAAACTCATTCAGAGCCTAATAACAAGCCGCCCTCTAAGGAGGAACTAAAGAAGAATGATGATCGACATTCATCTAATGAACACAGTGTTCCATCCAAAAAGGAAGTGTTCGATAATGAACCGCGTACCAAGTCCTGCACCTATAAATACTTTGTTTCATGTAAACCCCGGGATTTCACTGGGGAGAAAGGGGCAATTGATAGTATGACCTGGTTGGATGAAATGGACACAGTTGTCGACATCAGCGGTTGTGCTGAAAGGGATGTGGTAAAGTATGTATCCCAATCATTCAAGGGAGAGGCACTAGCGTGGTGGAAGTCTCTCATTCAAGCTACTGGGAAGATCCCACTCTACAACATGTCTTGGGAACAGTTTGATGCTCTAATTAGGGAGAATTATTGCCCGCAACATGAAGTGGAAAGGATTGAATCAGATTTCTTATCATTGGTGATGAAGGATCTAGATTGTCAAGCTTATCTCACCACTTTCAATACATTGTCCAGACTGGTTCCATATCTGATAACACCGGAACCCAAGCGAATTGCACGCTTCATTGGGGGTTTAGCCCCAGAAATCAAAGCCAGTGTTAAGGCTTCAAGACCTGCTACATTTAGGTCAGCAGCTGATCTCTCTCTGTCCCTTACTTTAGATGCGGTCAGGCTAAGGTCGCTAAAGAAATCTAAAGAAAGTAAGAAGAAGCGTGAGGATGATAACTCACGGGGATCAGAGAAGAAACACAAGGGAAACACTGACTCTGAGAGGTCTGGGTCTGGAAAGAATGGTCAGCGGACAGAGGAAAAGCCAAGGTGCTCGACTTGCCAAAAACGCCACTTTGGAAAATGCAGAATAGAGTCCAATTCTAAATCAGGACCACCTGCATGTGGGATATGCAAGTCTAGGGAGCACCAGACTGTTGATTGCGGGAAGATTAAAGATGCTACATGCTACAACTGCAACGAGAAGGGGCACATAAAGACCAACTGCCCTAAGTACGCGAGGAAGCCCGAGTAGGCCAAGAGAACAAACGCACGAGTTATCAGGAGGAACGCCCAAGAGATGATGCAGAATAATAATAGTATAATATGTACCTTTCCTTATCAAACAGTTTATGAAGAAACTTATTTGATACTGGCAAACATTTTTTATAAATGATAAATATTGAGCGTGGTTGTCTCCGCTGTCCTTGTTTCGTTAATAAGAGGACCGATATAGTAATAGGAAAGGATTGGTCGTCTTGTGACCAAACCCATATTGTGGGTGATAAAGAAGCAAATAACTATCAAGACTCCTTATAAGACAACCCTTATAATTATATGTATCCGTGTGATTAATTAATATTAATCAATATATAAATTATACCTTAAAAAGAAAAAAATGGTGGAACCGGCCGTCCCCGGAATCGAACCTGGGTCTAGGCCGCACCCTTTCGCGCGCCTAACCAACCGAGCTAGGTGCCTAGTTTGTGAAAATCTCCATTCTGATTAAATATAAACACATGTAGATGATATCTCTTTAATCTCTTTAGATTTCGAATAAAAGGGTATGACAAAAGCACTATATGAGGATTGGTGTATCTTAATAAGTTCCATAGATTGCTTCCATGCCTGATCAGTATGGAGGTTTAATGCATGGAACCACAAAGATATCTCAATAATCATATGGTACTAAAGTCAACTGCTAGTATTCAAAGAAGATATCCAGAATGAAAATCTTCCAGGAGATATTCCAGATTAGGAATTCGTGGACTAGTAACATAAATGTGTCACTTATTTGACACAAGCAATAATGAGTGAAATGGAGCCTAAGATATGGAAATCTCTGTAACGTCCTTGTACTTTGATTATCTTCTTCTAAGTTTACCCTGTTTACCTCCCTAGAGGCAGGTAGAGTTAAGGTTAACATCCCGCTCTGGGTTAGAGTGTTGTAAGAACTCCATGTTGATTATAGAATAACCGAAAACCCTGGTTAAGTAAGTTTTAAGATATAGATTCATAAAGCCAAACTCAATATCCTGAGAATTCGACATAGTAAATTATGAAAGACGGTTCATTTTGCTAAGGCATTGTTTACCGCAACCCTAATTAGGCAATGGTTTAGAATTTCCATCAGCCACTCAGGATCGTCGAGTTATTCAACTCACTGTAAAGATTAGCTATTCCATAAAATTAGTTGAGCAATGGTTGGATAACCCTCTCACGTTAAACTAAGCTTTTCTATAATAATTGGTATATAAGTATCAAGGATACTCCTTTTGAGACCTTGCGTGAATGGAATGTTAAACATCTATTGTTAAATAGAGAATTGGTAAGTCCAACTATCAGGATCTGAAAGTTGCCTGGGAAACAACAAATAAGATCATACAAATCCATAGTCGATTGTAAGTTGCCAGTATTCGGCAGAAAATCAAGGATTAATGAAATAACAAACCTCCTAAATTCTTGTTAAGGAATAAGGTTCAACAATATATATCACCCTGGAAGGGTGTGCTAAATTTGTTAAAATTATTGGGCTAGTTAAGCTTCGAGAACATAGAATCATTCGAAGGGAATCGAATGTATCAAGATCAAATAGCCTACGAGCCAAGACCTAATTAAGGGGCTTGGTGGAGCGCGCAATGTGACCCGCACTAATGATTTAGCGATGTGTCACCAATAAGTCGAAAAGCGCTATCGCATAATGATATGCAGAACTAAGATAGTGTGAGCAACCTGTGTCGATTAAGGATCGACAGGATTAGAAGCTCCAAAAAGATACATGTGCCTATTATAAAGGTCAAGTGGGATGCCCGAAGAGGTCCCGAATTCATGTGGGAAGTTGAATCCACGATGAAAGAAGAGTACCCTTACTTATTTCAGTAAATCTCGGGTCGAGATTTCTTTAAGGGGGTGAGGATGTAACACCTCGAAAATTCACGTCCTATAATGTGCTGACACGTGTCATAAGTTTGAACGTGTGAAAAGAATGTTCTGAAAGGACTAAAGTTGACAAACATGGAAAGTATGTAAATATACGAGTTCAAAATGTCAACAGTGAATAAATATACTTTATAATAACCCTACATGATGCTCGTACCTTCAAACGAATAAATCATGGATCATACGAAGCTAAAAGTGAGAAATTACAAACTACAGGGGCTAAATGTGTCAACATGTTTAAATTATACCTCTGAGTGACCTTTTAGCGAACCCAAAGCTTTATAAAGATTTATTATGCTCACTAGAATGCGCGATATAAATTTCATAAGGTTTCGTTATCGTATGAGAAAGTTATGATCAAATTCGTGTGCGAGGGGTTAAAAGCGTCAACGTTGAAATTTATGACTTTTCAGGTAACCATAAAGTTACCCAAGGACTTAACAAAGTTTGGTTATGTCTTAAGGCCCTTAAAAGTCAAGTTAGAGGGCTCAAAGTGCAAGAAATCATGTTAAGATCAAGTGTAGAAGGATCAGGGACTAAAAGCGTCAAAAAGTGCATAAGTTTGCATTTTCGCGCATAACTTACGTTCTGAATACATCCGGACATCCAAAAATTTATGTAAGCATGACTATATTATATTTTAGTGTTCGCCTTAAGAAAAATCCATTCGTCGCGTCGTTTGGTTCGTTTTTCGCGCTTATGCGCATTCCGTCGTAATTAAGCGAACATCGCGACCGTACGGCCAAACGAACCGACATCCGAGATATTTTTGAACATGTTTTAAGTTCCCTATACTTTAACTTCATTTTTGAGCTTTGAAATGGGGTTAACGGGCCTTAAACGCGTCGAAAATGGGCTGATTGCAATGCAGGGACCAAAAGTGCAAATCTGCCAAACTAGGGCCTAGCGGTGCGCTACACTTTTAGCGTAGCGGTGCGCTAGGGGTCTCCTGACCAGATGCAATGTTTCTAACAGCCTGTTTTCAGCTGAATTAACCACAACCACATGTTCTAATTTGTCTTGTCATCAAGATAAGGAGCATATGTAGCCACCATAACCTTCCGACACTTGTACGGATAAGATTCGGGCACGATATTCGATAAACGATCCTAACGGTGGTGCATATCCTATAAATACCCACCATAATCAACTTCAAAAACCCACAAATCTGATCATTGTGCTCTAAGTTGGAACCTTCGTTTCATACCTGAGCTATTTTGATCTAGATTAGCATTCGGGGACCCTTCGTAAGTGTTCTTTCGTTCTTTTATCGCTTTTCGAGTCCGAAAGTCAAACTTTGTTTGACTTTCTGCGTTGACCAGTCTATGGTCAACACGAAGTTCGTTTGAACTTCATAACGTGAGCGTGATCACGATGGTTATAGTCCCAAGTGACTATACCTACTGATTACCACGTTATCTAGGCTCAGTGACGAGCCGTAGTTTCGGCCAGAATACGTATTCTTGCGTATTTTGTAACCAAACTACTTATGGGTATCAAAACCGTTTGTTTTGATACCAAACTTGTTTTCTAACTTAGTCAAGCATGTTTCAACATGCTTAGCTCGTCACTTTTAGTTTAGTGCTTATATAGGGTCGTAAAGGTAAGCGATCTAAACAATCGCTTATACTTTCGAACCCGACCCGTTTGGTCGATCATTAGGATCCGACCAAACACATTAAGTGACCTTATGGTCACATCGTTCGAGTAGTTGTATGACAGGTAGTATATATGCCTTAGGTAAATGACCAAAATACCCCTACGGGGCTTAAATTGAGATTAAACTCGTTTTGGGCATAATGGAAGGTATCCTACTGATACCACAACATATTTAAGGCATATTAACTAAGGAAACCTGTAAATGACTCTATGAATACCCGTTACGCGTTATTCGTGTTCGGATCGGTTTATATAACTAGTTTATATAAGTTAGCCGAAACGGGTCAAACCTTATCGGTTTTGTCTCAAAATTCAAAGTGTGTATTAAATACCCAAATTAAGCAAGTCTCCGAACTTGTCGGGTCTAAATCACATTCTATTTCGGTCTTCGCGTAATCGTGCGTACGAACCGTATCTTCCTGTAAGACTAACCGGTCTAAGCTTAGGCTTAATTAAAGACCCGTTAGCATTCTAATTAATTATTTATACCATCATTCCAGACTAGAGCATTTCGGTAAATGGTACATACGCTTACTTAAGTGAATACGGCTGAGTTATTAGATTCTTGCTAATTAAGACAGGAGCTAGCTCAGGTAAATACTCTTAACTTATTTTCCCTATACGGGCTTGGGATACGGTACTATAAAAGTACCGCTTGGTCGGGTGTATGTAGTCATTTAAATCGGATTGTGATTGATGTACTTACATAACCTGTTTAATATGTATTATTTTATTATTATTTGGCGTATGGCCTTTGGGGGTTAATGACCATGTCCCGGATATCCTTGGCATCATTTTACGAAATGGCCACGACCTAAGCACGGGGTGTAGGCATACACCTGACAGTTGCATTATGTAAAAACTGGTAATCCACTCGAAGGTATCATCCCTGTGGGCATTATACCGGAACTGGTAATCCACTTAGGGGATGATAGCCTGTGGGCATTATACCTGTGGCGTGTCTGTTAATCTAGTCCGGCCCTACAAACCGGCCCTAACGGACGACAAATAAGTAAAACTGTATACAAGATTATATACAAATAATTTTCCCAAGTTATAAAAGATTAATTTTGCCTCTGTGCATTTTAATCAAAGTGTCAAAAGGTTTTGTGCCTGGTGCATCTAAATCAATTTTCTTAAACTCTTTTCAAATGAGTCGGTTGAGTGTATTTACCAGTGAAAACTGACGTATTTTCCAAAAAGGTTAAGTGACAGGTACTTAACGTAATTGGCTGGAAGCTCAGGGCGCTAATAAGGAATCTTGCAAGTTCTAGGCGCCTAAAGTCTGTTGAACAAATGATATGTTTTAAGATCCGCCTGTGGATCCTTTACTTCCGTTGTAATACTGAATATTACTTCATATTCGGAATGTAATAATAAATATCCTTTGCTTCCGCTGTGCATTCATATATATTGTGTTGTTTGACTATTATGTTGCCAACCACGACGTCACGATACTCCCCACCGGGCCCACCGGTGACACGTGGAAATTCGGGGTGTGACAGAAGTCCCGGGATAATACCTCAGATATCACTAAGCATAAAGACCTAGTATCTCAGAAAAAGGGTTCCTTTAAACGAGATTTCAGGGGTTACCTATATATCCAAGTAGTGTTCCCCACGAAATAAGCAAGTTTGAATTTAAGTTTATATCCCGAAAAAGTTTACTAAATGTATAAAACCCTATCGGGATATCATCAGTGAGACCGTTTAACGCTATATAATCATTACATTTCTTTAGCATATTGTAACTGTCTACTGATGTACTATCATTTCCTCTTTTAACACAAAAACTCAATTTTGAATTTTATCAAGTTTTTGGCTTTTTTCAAATTTTCAAATGTTTTTGTATTTTCTGAAAATATTACTCCCCCTAAAATGCAAAATCATTTAGAGAAAATTTGACAAACCGATACTGATAGCTTTGTATCGCCATCCATTTTCTGCTAATGTGTACTAATTTGCAGAAAATCTAACATACCCCCATGATTTACAACACATTGATTTTTACAGTTTGAAAACCGTTTTTCAGTCTTGTGAAATTAATCATGTTTGTTCAGCCGTGAGGGTTTCGGCGTATTCAATCAACATATTTTTGAATTTTTGACAAAATAAAAACATATTTTTGGTTTTTAAAATTTTAAATTTTTTAGGGTTTTTGAAATATTGTTTATTTATTTACAGAAAACAAACAAACTCCCTGTTTCAACCAAACCAGGGTTCAGCAGCCTCCTCTTCCTGTGCCAGGTTGCTCCGACACTCCTCCTTTTGACATTCAAATTTATTCGGAAGCACCTGCACATTCAGACTACTCAATTACTTGAACAATTTAGCCCAGGTCTGTTGGACCTTAGGCATTTCAACACAATATGCATCATTCAACTTCGAAAAATCTTTGTCATTCTGAACAAAGACTTTTTCATTTTTAACTTCAATTTTCTCATCTTTTACCGAAGTCACTTGTTTTTTAACACTCCATGTTTGACCTTTCGGAGAACCTCTTTTGTAAAAATTTGAATCTTTTTGAACTTTTTTATTTTGAACAACAGTTGGTTTCCAAAATTGTTGGGGTTTTGTCACATCGACAGTTGTTTTCCAACTTTGTGTTGTTCTGAATCTGGGTGTGTGAGAATTCCAGGTTTGTCTTGAATCGGACCTATTTAGGTTTGATTTCCAAGTTTGGTTCGAAACAAACTTGTTTGTGTTATACCTCCAAGTTTGTTTTAAATCAAATCTGGTCGACCTTTGTTTCACATCCTCAGATTTTTGTTTCTCAACATTATCAGACTTCTTTTTGTCAACATCAACAGGTTTTAGATTTGGACACTTTCGTGCAAGATGTTCTATTTGATCACACTTAAAACATGTTCTCTTGGACACATCTTTGACCTGTAGTTGTTGCTTTTTCTTTTGAGCATAGAACTCTTCATTAGATTGACGCCTAAATTTGAGTTCTTTCTATTCTTCAGAACTTGTTCCATGAACAAAATTCATCTTTGTCTGATAATTTGACGGTTCATTCTTATTTCGATTTTGTTTCTTTTTATAACCCAACCCAGCCTTCATATTTTTCTTCTTGTAACCAGGTTTGTTATAAAAAGTTTTGTGACCTTTTCCAGCAAACTTTGGAATCTCATATTTTTCAATTTCAACCATTTTGAAAACTTTAACAACTTTTTCTGAAATCACATTCTGAATCGGGAATACAACATCTAAGAATAATTTGTCCGATCCAATCATGGTATAAACCAATCCTTTTGAATCATCATCCAGATTTTTCTTAGATTTTGAGTTTTTCAGATATCCATCATGAAAATTACCTTCATTTTCATCCTGTGATTCAGATTTACCTGTTTCAACTGACTCTTCTTTCAACACACTTTCAACAACCTTACCTACCACCTCTGAATCACTAGAATCATCAGATTTGGAATAGGTTACGTCAATGTTATCTGGCAATTGATCTACCATGTTGAAAGCTTTTTCGACCTTTTCATCATCATAAAATGCAAACTTTTCCGGTGGTGGAACTTGATGAAACTCTGAGCCAATACCCTTCTTGTTTTGCTCAGAATCTATTCCATCCGGTTTTATGTTGAAAATTCTTTCAAGCACATATGACGACGCGTGATAACTTTTTAACTTGTTATTATCCTGTTCTAAATCAGCAATCTGACGCTTAAGTTTAGCAACATCCTCAATGTAAGAATTTACAACTTGTTGCTTTATTTCATAATTTCTCTTATACTCCTTAGTTGTTTCAGAACAGTAATTCAATCTTGATTGAACAAATTTCATTTCACTTTTCACCTTTTCATATGACTCTTTTGTAATATGATATGCCAATTTTATTGAATCATATTCCTTTTTCATTTCTTGACAAACATTTTCTTTTTGATCACATTCTTCTGTCATTTTCAAAACATTTGCTTTCAAAACTTCATTTTCTTTTTCTAACTGTTTACATTTTTCTAAAAGTTTTTCATCATTATCTTTCAAAACTTTTTCGTTTTCTAACATTTCTTTGTATTTATTTTTGAAAACTTCTTCTATATTTGTGAATTCAAGATCTCTTGTTCTGAATTTTTCATCTTTTTCAGTACAAAAACTGCACGTTTCCATGCATTTCTTGCACTGTTCAACGATTTTGATTTGAGTTTCAGAATCAGAATTTACCTCAGTGATTGACACTTCGGTGTATGTTGCAGTCTTTATCTGATCAACATCATTCTTTTGTTTTTCTTCAACACCAACTTCAGTATCACCAGCATCCAAATTCTCATTCTTCACTTCAATCGAACTTTCAATTTTCTTCTCAGTTTCTTCAATCTGCGATTTTTCAGTAACTGCTTCTTTCACAACTTCTTCATTCACAACAACTTTTTCTACCTTCACATCTTCCTCTTTAACTGCTTCGACTTGGACTTCCTTAGCTACCTTCTTCAAATCATTCACTATCTCATCAACATTCTTCTTCATTCTTTCTTCATCCCTCTTCCTCAAACTTGATATCATAACATCTCTAATGATTTTTCCAAGCTTTTTCTCATATGATTTATCTTTCACAGAATTTGAATAATATTCTCTGGCTCGAGGAATTACTAGAAGAACATCATCATAAATTATGTCCTTCTTGGGAACAACAGGTTCACCACATCTGTTGACATAACACTCTTGCTTCTTATCCCATCTTTTGTAACTGACAGCATCTTCATATTCTTCTTGCATTTCATTCATTCTGTTCCAAGCCATGCTTATTTCTCTGTATGTTTTCTCATTCAGAATCTCTTCTTTGGTTTTCTCTTTGACCTCAGCAACAACATTTTCTTCTTTGTTTTCCTCTTTTATTTCAGCAACGAAAACATAATGATTGCTCTTTGATGGGTTTCTGCCATGAGCTGTACTTCGAATATCAACTCGATCTTCTTCTGG
The DNA here is from genome assembly GCA_030545235.1 of Helianthus tuberosus. NCBI lineage: Eukaryota > Viridiplantae > Streptophyta > Magnoliopsida > Asterales > Asteraceae > Helianthus > Helianthus tuberosus. The sequence continues at coordinate 70,305,310 of CM060435.1, read as the reverse complement.
AAGAATCTGACTCCAATCATATCCTTCATCATCATGGATTACAACACAAGCTCTTGACTTATCTCTGGGTTTATCTTCAATCATTTTCGGCTCTTCTTTGCTTCGGTGGTAGATTGCCTTTCGGTAGTAATCATCATTGAACGGATGTTCATTTCCACCAACCGCAGAATTATTGCATTCTCTCTTGAAATGACCTTTTTGCTTACATCTGAAGCAGGTCACTTTGGACTTGTCAAATCCAAGTTTTGTTGAAGCACCGCCTAAAGATTGTTTCCCAGTAATCTCCATGTATCTCTGAGCTCTGCGGATGCAACTAGCTAAACACCATGCGAATATCAATAAGTTCCATCTCTTCCGGATCAATCTGGTCATAGTCTTCTTTAGTTAACTCTGAGTTCCCAATTTTTCCTGCAACTAGACCTTCATACGATTCCAGAACAGATGCAAGAAAACTCATTTGTTGCTTGGCTGCATTAATGCTCATTGTCGGGGAATTCTTCAATTTTAGAGCAATGTTACAGAGAACTTCTTCAGATTCTTCAACACTTGCTTTTGATGAAAATGAATGATATCCCGGATTGTAACTTGATGAGCTTTTCTGTGGCTCTTTTGTCCTCTCACCACTGAATGTTGTCTTTGGTGATTCTCCAACTTTTACCGAAGGTAGATTACCTTTGTAATATATACCAACATTCTGTTGATGTGAAGAACTGTTCATCTTGTTTTGTTTCTGCAATTCAAGCTCATGACTTTCTATCTTTTCTAGCAAGACATCAAGAGAAATTGTGTCATAAAAAGCATCATTTTTCAATATGAATACAAACCCACTGATCAGCTCGTGGTAACGATTCTATGATCTTATCAATTATTTCTTCTCTAGTTTTAACAATACCAAACCGATCAAGTTCAATTTTTAAATGACCAAATCTCTCTATCATTTGTCTACCTGATTCATCTTTCAAACTATCAAACAAATCAAATTCTTTCTTTAATAATGCAATTTTATTTTTCTTGATTTGTTTACCCCCCTCAGCTTTAACCCTTAAGGCTTCCCAGACAGATTTCGATGTTCCGTCATGTTGCAATAAAGCAAACATGTCATTCTTGATTGAAGATTGAATCAAAGCAATCATTCTCTGTTCTGCTGAGAATTCTGCTTTGTCTTCTTTGGGTAAGTTCTTGAGTGGAAGCTCTTCTCCTTTATCATTAGTCGGCCTTTTATACCCAAATTCCATACAAAACCAACTTTCATGAGCATAAGCTTTTGCCCAGTTGATGAACCGATCTTTCCACCAAGTATTCCAGAGTTGGTGGTTTTAAATGTGTGCCATAAAATTCATCATGTTTAATGTTCTCATTGATCGCTTTTTGTCACACCCCAACCGATGGCGGAATCATCGGGGCATGGCACTGAGCGAAACAAATTGTCCAGAAGTTTCCATAACAACTATCATTACCATTCAATTTAAAATAACATGTCCCATACCATGTCTCAAACAGTAAACAAATTATTACAGATAAAATCTAGGCAAATAATTCTGTTCCGACAACTCATATTTCAAAATAGAGTAATTGTTTATCTGCTTCTAGAGACCCTTGATTTTGTTACTACAGACAACTATTTGTTGGGCTCTAAAGCTTTATTCTAGCCTCAACTTCCTACCATGTGTGCATCCTAAGCACCTGTCACATACGTTAAAATAAAGTCAATACATATAATGAAAAGGTGAGCATACAAGTTTGATAATAGCATATAGAGTTCGAATTCGTTTACGCATAACCAGCACATACACATAGTGAAATGAAGCACGTTAGTTATCGACATAGATCCATCGATACCAATGACTGTCGGTTGACTGCCTGAGGTAGTTCACAATACATGATTACCACCGTAATCCATGCAAGTAATTGTCCTTAAAAACCCCCGTGTGAACGGGTGCTGAGTCCAAACTATAGTACTATCGTTGCTAAGGCAGGTAGACAGCATTCCATGTGTAAACATAACAAACAAGCATTCATAAGCCACGTATAACATGCATTAACGGTTAGCGTTCAAATCGTATTGAGTAGTGTGTTTGATGTGATTTGAATAGTTGTAACGTATGTAACACCCAAAAGTGCATAAAGCAAAAAGGGATCCAGTATACTCACAGCGGTTGATGGATTGAAGGGAGCGCTTAGCGAGTAAAGTTAGCCTGAATGGATTGATAGCATAACGATAAGTGACGCGTAAAACGATGCAAAGTGTTGGAGAGTCGGACAGCTGGTCGATCGGACAGTAGTCCGATCGGACGGCTGACCGTTCGGTTGACAGTCCGCTCAGACCGCTGTCCGGTCGGTCGGTAGGCCGATCGGATGGTTGTTCGAGTGGATTGTTTCTTCCTTTGAGAAGGATGTGTTTGTGTATGATGGCTTGACTTTTGAAGTTTTCGTTGTAGCATTTGAAAACATTGAAGTACATTTACCCTTCAGGTCGGTCGATCGGACAGCGGTTCGATCGGACGACAACCCGATCGGTTAGGTATTTTAATGAATTGTAGTGATTTGCTTTGGATCAGACAGGTATTCGATCGTACAGGTCAACAAGTCAAAAACTCAATGATTTGCTGACCGATCGGTTGGCAAGTCAACAATAGTCAACCACTTTAAATGAAATGCAAGGTATGGTGCAATGGATCAGATAACTGATCGATCGAACACTAATGCTGTTCGATCGGACAACATGCATGAACAACCATGACAAATTCTTAGCAAGGAGTCACCTGATCGGACGGCTGTTCGATCGGGTGGTACTCCTAGTGCATCGAACATGTTGAAAAATCGATTAAGTGTTGAAGTATAGTATCTCATGATCCGAAGAGTAATCCGATCGGACGGTAGTTCGATCGAACAACAGTTCGTTCAATACTAGTCTTCAAAATAAATTGAATAAGTGTGGGACCATGTGTTAACCGATCGGCTGGCCAGTCGATCGGCTGGCTGTCCGATCGGCTGGCTGTCCGTTCGGACAGCAGTCCGATCGGTCAGTATCCTGACCTGATCAGCCTATTCGTCTAACACTTGGTTGTTCTGTTTGTTTGCCGTTTTACTGAGGTATTTTGGCAATGAGTCGACCCATAGATCTCTCGTCCTTACTTGGTTCCCCTGATCGGACAAGAATCACCCAAATCCGGCTGGTGAACTTGTTCAAAACGGAGTTTATCGTTAAACCCGAAATTGGTTAACCTCGTGGATAGAATCCAGATCTTGAGCCATGCAACCACCGGAGTGATTTGTAAGCCGGCACAGGCTCCGTTTCTATCGGTTTGAAGGCATTGGGTGAAAAAGAGTTGAAAGAAAGTTGGAAAATCCATCTTTCAATCCTTTTCACCGGGTATAAGTTTAGATCTATGAAAGATCTTTGTTTGTTTATGTGGAAATCGACTAGATCCAAGCTGTTCTTGGTGGGTTGAGGCCAAAACATGAAGTTCTTCAAGAACCCATGATGACCTCATCCTAGAACATTGAATCTTGATGATTTCACGGTTAAAAGTTGAGATTTGAAAGATAGAAAGGTGTAGGAGTGCGTGTAGATCAAGAAAGTACAAGATTTAGGACGAAATCTTACCTGGATTGAGAGAAATCGGAGAAAAGGTGAGGAACACGAGCTGGTCAGACAGAGGTTTCCAAACGTAGAAAGGATGACAATGACAGGGGTATTTATAGAATGCCAAAAGGGGAAAGTGCTGGCCGATCGGCCAGGCAGCTCGATCGGACAGCCTATCCGATCGGACAGCAGTCCGTTCGGCTGGCTGTTCGATCGGCTGGTAGCATGATCGATCAGCTGCACGTTTCGAGTGTTCGGTGTGACAATTTTTGATATTTCGATTTCGGTTGCGAGCGCTTCGATACGATAGGGTTTCCTAGTCAAATTACTTTTAATCCCAACCAATCATATCTTGCGCTATCCTTTCTCCACTAATTATCATAGTTCGATTGTGATTGGAGTTCGATGTCGATTGAGTCCGATTGCATTTCGATTGGTTACCACAACATAACATAAATAAACATGCACAGGTAACACGTAAGACACACACATACACGTATAACAGTAACTAAAATGCGTAGTTCGAGTTGAGATTCGATGTCGATTTGATTAGCATACTTTGATTATCGTTTCGTTAACTTTATCGCATTGTTACTTCCTACAGTTCACAGTCGTAAGTCGATTAGATGGCGATTGTAATACGTCGATTGTTGTAATTATTGACACTTACTCCACATAATACAACTAAATTAAACACATAAAAGAAATTCTCTACTAGTCAAGTTGCGCGAAATCGGTCGTTGACTTTGACCTTGACTTTGACTTCTCGAAAACACGGGGTGTTACAGCCTCCCCTTGTTTAGGGAATTTCGTCCCGAAATTAGGCTGGAAGCTGTACAACACCGTGAATCACATTTGAGAACTTTCTCTTTCTAGACTTTCTCCTTAAACAACTACGGGTACTTCGCCTTCATGTCGCTTTCGAGTTCCCAAGTGAACTTTGCGCCTCGTTTGCCTTCCCATCGGACTTTCACAATAGGAATGCGAGAGCGTCTGAGTTTCTTGGTTTGGCGGTCCATGATTTCGACAGGCTTCTCCACGAAGTGTAATGTTTCGTTCACTTGCAGGTCATCGAGTGGAACGTGTAAGTCGTGGTCGGCTAGGCATTTTCGGAGGTTTGACACGTGGAAAGTCGGGTGGACGTTACTAAGTTCCTCCGGTAGTTCGAGTCTGTAGGCGACTTTACCGATCCTTTCCAGAATCTTAAAAGGTCCAACATATCGAGGCGCGAGCTTTCCTTTCTTGCCGAATCGGACCACACCCTTCCAAGGTGATACCTTTAGGAGTACGTAGTCACCAACGTCAAATTCAAGGGGCTTGCTTCGTCTATCGGCATAACTTTTCTGTCGATTCCGAGCTTTTACCAGGTTGTCTCGAATTTGGAAAACTCTGTCTGTCGTTTCTTGTAATAGTTCAGGACCGGTTAATTGCAAAAGCCCGATCTCGTGCCATACAATAGGCGATCGACATCTTCTTCCGTATAAAGCCTCGAATGGTGCCATTTGAATGCTAGAATGATAGCTGTTGTTATACAAGAATTCGACTAACGGCAGGTATTTATCCCAATTACCACCGAAGTCTATGACACACGAACGGAGCATGTCTTCAAGAGTACGAATCGTTCTTTCAGTCTGACTGTCGGTTTGAGGGTGGAAAGTGGTACTTAGATTAAGCGATGTACCGAGTGCCGTTTGAAACGTTTCCCACAGTCGCGAGGTAAACCGAGCATCACAATCAGAGATGATGTCGTGAGGCGTACCATGATTACAAATGATCTCGTCGGTGTAGATTCGGGCTAATCGTTCTACCTTGTAGTCTTCCCGTATCGGCAAAAAGTGAGCTGATTTAGTCAAGCGGTCGACCACAACCCAAATGTTGTCGTGACCTGATGACGTGTGCGGTAGCTTTGTTATAAAGTCCATAGCTATACTCTCCCACTTCCACATGGGGATCGGTGGTTGTTCGAGCAAGCCAGAGGGTCTTTGATGTTCAGCCTTGACTCTTGCACATGTCAGGCATTTTCCAACGTAGAGGGCAATATCCCTTTTCATGCCGGGCCACCAGTATTTGTAACGAAGGTCCTGGTACATTTTGTCGGCACCGGGATGAATAGAATACCGGGATTTGTGGGCTTCGTCCATCAAGATTTGTCGCAAATTGGTTCATTTAGGAATCCAAACTCGGTCCAGAAAGTGGAATATCCCATTCGATTTGCACAAGCTGGGCTCCATCGTGGTAGATTCTTTCCTTCTTAAGAATGCGTTCGTTGAAACACGCATGCTGAGCTTCGCGGATGAGAGTTTCGAGGTCGTACTGGGCTCGAACATTACGAGTGCTAAGCAGGTAGCTCTGTCTACTGAGTGCGTCGGCAACAACATTTGCTTTGCCTGGGTGATAATGAATCTCACAGTCGTAATCGTTGAGAAGTTCTACCTATCGGTGTTGGCACATATTAAGTTCTTTCTGATTAAAGATATGTTGTAGGCTCCTATGATCGGTGAAGATCGTACACTTGGTACCATATAGGTAGTGTCGCCAAATCTTTAATGCAAAAAAAACTGCGCCTAGCTCGAGATCATGGGTTGTATAGTTCTTCTCATGGATTTTGAGCTGACGAGATGCGTAAGCTATAACCTTGTCCCGTTGCATGAGAAAACAACCAAGGCCAAGGTTGGAAGCATCACAATAGACAATGAAATTGTCTTTTCCCTGGGCAATGTAAGAACAGGAGCATTGCAGAGCTTATGCTTGAGGGTTCGAAAGGCAAACTCTTGTTCAGTTCCCCAAACGAAAGGCTTGTCTTTATGTGTGAGAGCGGTAAGTGGCACAACGATCTTTGAGAATCCTTCAATAAATCGTCGATAATAGCCCGCTATTCTGAGAAAAGAACGGACTTTAGATGGGTTCTTAGGCGTAATCCAACTCTTAACAGCTTCAATCTTCGCAGGATCGATGTGAATACCTTGACTATTAACAATGTGACCCAGAAACTGAACTTCCTCCAACCAGAATTCACACTTGGAGAACTTGGCATAGAGTTGGTTCCCCTGGAGTAGCTCGAGAACCAAACGTAGATGTTGCGCGTGTTCGGCTTTCGATTTGGAATAGATCAAGACATCGTCGATGAATACGATGACGAAACGGTCGAGATATGGTTTACACACGCGATTCACCAGATCCATGAAAACCGCTCGTGCGTTAGTTAAACCAAAAGGCATAACAACGAATTCGTAGTGGCCGTATCGAGTGCGAAACGCGGTTTTGGGTATATCCTCCTCTTGAATACGTAGCTGGTGATATCCTGAGTGTAGATCGATCTTCGAGAAGCACGTTGCACCTTGTAACTGATCAAACAAATCATCAATGCGAGGTAGGGGATAGCGGTTCTTGATAGTTAACTTATTCAATTCCCGATAGTCGATGCACATCCGGAACAACCCATCCTTCTTTTTGACGAAAAGGACTGGCACTCCCCAAGAAGAGGTGCTCGGGCGGATGAAGCCTTTCTCAAGTAATTCCTGGAGTTGGTTTGAAAGTTCACGCATTTCAGACGGCGCGAGTCGATAAGGAGCTTTGGCAATAGGGTTGGCTCCAGGAATGAGGTCGATACGAAAGTCGATATCACGACTTGGCGGTAGTCCGGGAAGATCCTCTGGAAAAACATTAGGAAATTCTCGAACCACTGGAACGTCTTTTACTTCCTTCTTCTCTTTCTTTTCCTTCTCCGCTACTACAATGTTAGCCAAGAAAGCCCTGTATTCCTTGCGGAGATACTTGCTAGCCTGAACACATGACATGAGCTTGAGACCTTTCGAAGTAGTATCACCGTACACACACAATAGATCACCATTCGCTAGCGAGAATCGAATCATCTTGTCGAAGCACACCACTTCAGCATGGTTTTCACGAAGAAAGTCCATGCCTACTATGATGTCAAAACTTCCGAGTTGCATCGGAATGAGGTCGATTGGGAAGATGTGATTGTTGAGCTCAAGAGTACAATCACGAAGAACAGAATTGACGGCGACCGTTCTTCCGGTAGCGACTTCAACATCGAATGTCGAGGAGAGTTGGGAGCATTTACGACTAAGGAGTTTCTTGAATTCGAACGACACAAAGCAATCATCGGCTCCAGTATCAAACAAACATGAAGCATAAATACCATTCACAAGGAACGTACCATTGACCACGTTGTTGTCGGCTTGGGCTTGACGCACGTTGATGTTGAAAGTTCTAGCGCGTGCGGCCTGTTGTTGCTGTTGCTGCTGCTGCTGCTGCTGGGGCTCTTGTTTCACAACCCTATTTGGGCACATGTTGGTGAAATGGTTAGGATCACCACATGCGAAGCAGGTTCTGGCTTTGACCGCGGGTACCGGAGGAGCTTGTTGACTCTAAGGGGCGGTGAGTAGAGCTTGATGAGCAGGAGTTTGTCGAACACGGCAGTTGGTAGTAAAATGGCCATACATATTGCAATGAGCACAAAAACGGCAAGCAATGGCAGTCGGGTGGGGGTAGGTACAAGTAGGGCAGAGCGGGTGTGGCCCAGTATATGCACGCTTTGCAGGCGGTGCATTAGCCACAGGCGTCGCTACTTGACGCTGTTGGGCTGGTACAGCTTGAATTGGTGCAGCAGTGATCGCACAATTCTTGCTGCTGGAGCTGTTCTTTCTCTTGTTCTTCCTCTTGTTGCTCGATGAGGTGGTGGTTTCAGCAGTTGGTGCGGCGGTGGTAGCTTGATGCAGGTGCTTTGAAGTTTTATCCCAGACACCAGCCTTGACCCGCTTGTCATTGATTTCAGCAGCCAGTAGATAAGTTTCTTCAATCGTCGTAGTCTTAGCTGCTTGAACGAAATCAACAACACAGTCAGGCAGGGCTCGGATATACTTCTTGATTGCCATGTCTGGAGTCTTGACCTGATCGGGACAAATGATGCTGAGCTGTTTGAAGCGAGCAGTGAGCGCAACATTTTCACCATCCTTTTGCTGTATGTGCCAAAATTCATCTTCTAGATTTTGACGTTCATGAGGAGGGCATAATTCCTCCAGCATGACTTCCTTGAGCTCGTCCCACGACAGACCGTAGGCTGCATCGTCCCCTCGCTTGTTCCTCTCGGCCGTCCACCAGTCTAGTGCACGGGACTGGAAAACGCCGGTAGCATTCAGAGTTCGGAGGTCATCGGGGCAACCACTCTGCCGTAGAGTGACCTCATTGGAATAGTGCAGTAGGACCTCCCTCGCCAGTGAATTCTTTTGGCCCACACGACTTAAATTACTTGAAATTGAAAGCCTTGGTGGTCGCTTTAGGAGCTTCGGTTCTCGACTCCTCAGACGACTTGCTGGCGTTCTCATAAACATCACTCACGGCCTTTGCTACACTTTTAGCGATGATGGCAGCAATGCGTTTGTCTCTCTTTTCTTGAGGAGAAAGTAGGGGATGACGGGACCCAGATGACATTGTCTGCAACAGACATCGTCACAGGACTCAACACATTGTATTCGAATCTCACCCCACACGTCTACCACTTACTAAAGCTTAGGAACACGCAATGTAACATGTAAACACATAGGCACATAACCATGTAGAACTCAGAATCACATAATCACATAAGCACGTAGAGCACAGAAAAACTACGTACGCACGTAATCACAGAGGCACCTAATCATGTAGTCACAAGAGGCACATAGGAGCATATAGAGACATGTAGAGCATTCTGACTGCCTCAGAATACAGAAACCTATCATTCAAAGTTCGCGAGTGCTCGAATATAGCGATCGCATTTAATACATCGAGTCGTGTAGTATAAGCGTACATCATAGTATGAGGTCGTCCATAATTTAGCGATTTGTTAGCGTATTGAGATAGAAATGTAAGGCTAGTCGTGTGGGTTGATCGATGTGAAGTAAAAATCGAGTAAATTTCCAAAATTTAAACACATAAACAGGTAAACACACATATAGCACATAAAATCGCCGAATCATCAGAGTTGGCAGTTGCGGGCTCAGAATCGAAACACATAAAAATCGAGAAATAGATTGTATGCGGCTAGTAGACTTCGACTACCCAAAGTGGTTCAACTATTCACAAGGACTTGTTGCGCACACTTGACCTATAGGACTATGCTTTTGCCTCGATTCTTGGGCATTTGGCACACATCCCATTAGTCATATTGTGACTTTAGGTCATTGGAGTCCGTCGAAACTTTGGTGAGAGCTTTGTATAAAAGCGGAACAAGTAGTCAAGGTTAGGGTTTCACCCCTAGCTTAACAACTTCGTTCCTGTCTTAATAAAATAGAGGAGATTATTCATCAAAATATGGATTTCACTCCTGATTTGGCATAGTTCTCCCCGTTTGTAGATAAAATGCGGGTTGGTTAAGCAACTTTAGTCGAGAGTTTGCAGTTTTCACACCTATTCTCGGCTTAGTTACCCTTTCATATTTGAAAATTCGAGTGCAGTGATAGTGAGCATAAGCGAGAATAGTGAGAAATAAGCTCGTACTTAGTCCCTACTAGATGTGCTCAAGTCGGTCTGTTGGTTCCTAACTATAGACTAGGTATCTAAGACATCGACCCGGACTAGGTCGCGTCTTGCCTAATTCCCTATAGTTATGGCTCTGATACCAATCTGTCACACCCCAACGGATGGCGGAATCATCGGGGCGTGGCACTGAGCGAAATAGATTGTCCAGCAGTTTCCATAACAACTATCATTACCATTCAATTTAAAATAACATGTCCCATACCATGTCTCAAACAGTAAACAAATTATTACAGATAAAATCTAGGCAAATAATTCTGTTCCAACAACTCAGATTTCAAAATAGAGCAATTGTTTATCTACTTCTAGAGACCCTTGATTTAGTTACTACAGATAACTATTTGTTGGGCTCTAAAGCTTTATTCTAGCCTCAACTTCCTACCATGTGTGCATCCTAAGCACCTGTCACATACGTTAAAATAAAGTCAATACATATAATGTAAAGGTGAGCATACAAGTTTGATAATAGCATATAGAGTTCGAATTCGTTTACGCATAACCAGCATGTACACATAGTGAAATGAAGCACGTTAGTTATCGACATAGATCCATCGATACCAATGACTGCGGGTTGACTGCCCGAGGCAGTTCGCAATACATGATTACCACCGTAATCCATGCAAGTAATTGTCCTTAACAACCCCCGTGTGAACGGGTGCTGAGTCCAAACTATAGTACTATCGTTGCTAAGTCAGGTAGACAGCATTCCATGTGTAAACATAACAAACAAGCATTCATAAGCCACGTAAAACATGCATTAACGGTTAGCGTTCAAATAGTATTGAGTAGTGTGTTTGATGTGATTTGAATAGTTGTAACGTATGTAACACCCAAAAGTGCATAAAGCAAAAAGGGATCGAGTATACTCACAGCGGTTGATGGATTGAAGGGAGCGTTTAGCGAGTAAAGTTAGCCTGAATGGATTGATAGCATAACGATAAGTGACGCGTAAAACGATGCAAAGTTTTGGAGAGTCGGACAGCTGGTCGATCGGACGGTAGTCCGATCGGACGGCTGACCGTTCGGTTAACAGTCCGCTCGGACCGCTGTCCGGTCGGTCGGTAGGCCGATCGGATGGCTGTTCGAGTGGATTGTTTCTTCCTTTGAGAAGGATGTGTTTGTGTATGATGGCTTGAATTTTGAAGTTTTTGTTGTAGCATTTGAAAACATTGAAGTACCTTTACCCTTCAGGTCGGTCGATCGGACGGCAACCTGATCGGTTAGGTATTTTAATGAATTGTAGTGATTTGCTTTGGATCGGACAGGTGTTTGATCGGACAGGTCAACAAGTCAAAAACTTAATGATTTGCTGACCGATCGGTTGGCAAGTCACCAATAGTCAACCACTTTAAATGAAATGCAAGGTATGGTGCAGTGGATCGGATAACTGATCGATCGAACACTAATGTTGTTCGATCGGACAACATGCATGAACAACCATGACAAATTCTTAGCAAGGAGTCACCTGATCGGACGGCTGTTCGATCGGGTGGTACTCCTAGTGCATCGAACATGTTGAAAAATCGATTAAGTGTTGAAGTATAGTATCTCATGATCCGAAGAGTAATCCGATCGGACGGTAGTTCGATCGAACATCAGTTCGTTCAATACTAGTCTTCAAAATAAATTGAATAAGTGTGGGACCATGTGTTAACCGATCGGCTGGCCAGTCGATCGGCTGGCTGTCCGATCGGCTGGCTGTCCGTTCGGACAGCAGTCCGATCGATCTGCATCCTGACCTGATCAGCCTATTCGTCTAACACTTGGTTGTTCTATTTGTTTGTCATTTTATTGAGGTATTTTGGCAACGAGTCGAACCATAGATCCCTCGTCCTTACTTGGTTCCCCTGGTCGGACAGGAATCACCCAAATCCGGCTGGTGAACTTGTTCGGAACGGAGTTTATCGTTTAACCCGAAATCGGTTAACCTCGTGGATAGAATCCGGATCTTGAGCCTTGCAACCACCAGAGTGATTTGTAAGCCGACACAGGCTCCGTTTCTATCGGTTTGAAGGCATTGAGTGAAAAAGAGTTGAAAGAAAGTTGGAAAATCCATCTTTCAATCCTTTTCACCAGGTATAAGTTTAGATCTATGAAAGATCTTTGTTTGTTTATGTGGAAATTGGCTAGATCCAAGATGTTCTTGGTGGGTTGAGGCCAAAACATGAAGTTCTTCAAGAACCCATGATGAAATCATCCTAGAACACTTGAATCTTGATGATTTCACGGTTAAAAGTTGAGATTTGAAAGATAGAAAGGTGTAGGAGTGCGTGTAGATCAAGAAAGTATAAGATTTAGGACGAAATCTTACCTGGATTGAGAGAAATCGGAGAAAAGGTGAGGAACACGAGCTGGTCGGACAGAGGTTTCCAAAAGTAGAAAGGATGACAATGACAGGGGTATTTATAGAATGCCAAAAGGGGAAAGTGCTGGCCGATCGGCCAGGCAGCTTGATCGGACAGCCTGTCCGATCGGACAGCAGTCCATTCAGCTGGTAGCCTGATCGATCAGCTGCACGTTTCGAGTGTTCGGTGCGACAATTTTTGATATTTCGATTTCGGTTGCGAGCGGTTCGATACGATAGGGTTTCCTAGTCAAATTACTTTTAATCCCAACCACTCATATCTTGCGCTATCCTTTCTCCACTAATTATCATAGTTCGATTGTGATTCGAGTTCGATGTCGATTGAGTTCGATTGCATTTCGATTGATTACCACAACATAACATAAATAAACATGCACAGGTAACACGTAAGGCACACACATACACGTATAACAGTAACTAAAATGCGTAGTTCGAGTTGAGATTCGATTCGATGTCGATTTGATTAGCATACTTTGATTATCGTTTCATTAACTTTATCGCATTGTTACTTCCTACAGTTCACAGTCGTAAGTCGATTAGATGGCGATTGTAATACGTCGATTGTTGTAATTACTGACACTTACTCCACATAATACAACTAAATTAAACACATAAACGAAATTCTCTACTAGTCAAGTTGCGCGAAATCGGTCATTGACTTTGACCTTGACTTTGACTTCTCGAAAACACGGGGTGTTACACTTTTGTAATAGTTTTTGGTGTGACAGTTGAGATTTCAGAAGGCTTGGATGTAAATGCGTTGTAGAATGTATTGTAGAACTCTTTAGCCATGATGAAAGCTTCTTGAATTTCCTGGAGACAAAACAATCAAACAAACACAATTAGTCTAAACAATATCAAACAACTTTAAATAAACTGACACTCGGTTGACGTGAAATTATCTTGACGCGAAAAAACCACTTTCAAACGGAATAGTGATTTTAAGCGGAATAACTTTGGTGCGGAATAACCCTGTTCAAGCTGAACTCTTCTTCCTGAGCTCTGATACCACTTGTAGGATCGTTGTACGACCTGAATGAGTCGTTCAGAAGAGTTGTTCATCCGAATCAAAGGCGGAATCAATGAAACGGACGCTCGATTCAATTATAATGTCTCTTGTATTGATTTAATAGTCTTGCAGCACCTGGAGACAATTCGGCAGCACTTCGTTACCGAATCACAAGATCTAATTCCGTATGAAATGACAAACCAAGTACCCCTATATATACTAGTGCTAATTCCGTTTGAAATGACCAATTGTCATTTCAAGCGAAATTAACAAATTTAATTTCGTTTGAAATGCCTCTTGGCTGTTTCAACGGAATTACTACTAAACACGTAAAACTCAGTTTCTAGCAACCGGGCACTGGTTTATCCTATCCTATCACATGACTCGATACAAGACGAAGTCCACAGACATAGTGCACTAACAAACCTTCACTTTTAACCATGAAATCGACTGGTTTTAGGTGTTCTAGGATGATGTCGTCATGGGGTTCTTATGAACTTGAAGATTTGGCCTCATTCCACCAAGAACAACTCAGATCTAAGTGAATTCAACATGTTTGAACACTGATTTCGCATGAATCTAAACATTTTCAAGATTAAAAGGATTGAAAGATGTTTTCATAACTTTCTTTCAACTCTTTTACACTCATGCACTCAAAACTGATAGAATCGGAGCTCATTCAGGCCTTCTACTCGTTTTCTAGTGAAGTGTCGGTCTGAGATCTGATTCTTATCAAAGAGACAACCGATTATGGGTTGAACATGAACAACCATCACGAATAGTTAACCGATCAGGCTGGGTGGTTCCCACTTCGATCGGATGACTCGGACTTGATGGGTTCCCATTGTTTAACATGTTGTCATACCATCTCGATCAAAACCGCAAACTATCAAACTTAACAAATTTCAAAACGAGCAAGTCAATGAACGGACTGCCGTCCGATCGGATGACATATGGTCTTCAACACTTAACATTTTCATAATTTTCAAAGATCATGAGTTTCTAACGGATTGCCATCCGAAAGGATGATCATGCGATCGAATGACCATCCTGCTGTGAACTTGTTCTTTGAGAAAATGTCTCGCTAGAACGGATCGCCATTCGAGCGAACGGCCATCCGATCGAACGACCGTTCGATGGACGACCTGAAAGGTAGAGATACTTTGTCACACCCCCAAAATCCACCCGCGGAATACCACCGCTTGGAGGCGTGACTGACCAGGATCCAGCCACCAATCATATTGAACAAGCATATAAGTAGTTATAAAATCCAACCAATACAACTGGTGTCCAAACAAAACATAGTTTAAGTTGCAAGCGGAAGCATAATGTTTAAAACCATAACATAAGTTTAATTGTTCCAAAGTTTAACATGGCACACAGCTGTCCATGTCCCACAACGACTCTCTTCCATGCAAGCTCCAGCTAAGTACCTATTGACCTGCAAAGCATGTAGTAACGAGTCAACAACAAGTTGAGTGAGTTCACAGTTGGGTGTTCGTTTTAAGTTATTTCGAAAACAGTTTCCTTTATCTGGCATCCTGCCGTGGGGGTTACCCCATAGTTGAAAAACTTAACTTGTTTATTCCCGGTTACTCTGGCACTCCGGCCGTGGGGGCTACCCCATGTTAGTTATCTGGCATTTCGGCCGTGGGGGCTACCCCATGTATACACTAGACTCGTTACCATATCGACTGCTGACTGTAGTCATGTTTATGTGCCCTGAAACTGTCAATGTCTATCATCATTGACGTGCCCCAGATCCATTAGTTCACGCCCGTCCTCTGCGGCACGGTGTGAGGTTTGTCAGACCTAAATAGCGCTATCTAACTAATGACCCGCTCGCCATTGGCCCGGCGATTAAGTCGATATAAAAAGGAGGGACTTCGTGATAGAGTTTTGGTCTAGTACGAGTTATCTGTCCATGAGGACGAGGAATTACATTCCTGAACCAACGCTGTCCTACCCAAGGAGGACGAGGAACCCACGTTCCTTAACCCCATTCCCAAACCCCTGGGGATCCCATGCTTTGTAGAGGGTGTGAACTCACCTTGGTTTGCTCGGCAGATACACAGAAAGGTCAATCAAGTTGTAAGTGGTCAACTACGTCCTAACATAGATACCATTCATGTCAGGTTCATATCCAAGTAGTGCACGTATGTTCTACACGTATTGTACACAAGTAACAATCATGGCATACATGTCTAGCATGGCAGTTCAACAACAGTTCGTAACAAGTTCCACAGTAACATTCACGTAACAACCAAAGTCCAAGTGTGCGGCCCAAACAGTTGGGCTCATAATAGCATGCAGGTCCAAAACAGTGCACGACATACACAATTAACAATACACAGAAAGTCCATACATTCGGCCCACTAACTTAGGCCCGTAACCATGCAGGTCCAACAGAACATACATAATTAGGTGGTCTCGAGTCGAGACTATAGATCTCGAGTCGAGACTGTGCGGTCTCGAGTTATACCTACGAGTTCTCGAGTCGCAAACTGTGGAGGTCTCGAGTCATGCACATTCTGGTCTCGAGTCGCAACCGGACTCGTAACCGTGGTTTCGAGTCATGTTGTTTTGTGTGAGGGAGCTGTGGTCTCGAGTCGAGACTAGAGGTTCTCGACTCGCAACCGTTGGTCTCGAGCTGGCTTCTAGATGGTCTCGAGTTGTCAGGTGGTGATCTCGAGTCGAGACTGAAGGTCTCGGCTGGAACATTTGCTGATTTCCGACATTGTACTAGCCAATGGGATTTTGATTTCATGCACAGTGTGTACTACCCATACAAACATGTTTCTTTGTCTAATACTAACCGAAAATGGATCAAACACCTACATTTCAAATATTCAAGGCACGTTCATAGCATATTCATGTTGTTCATCATACATTCAACTAGTTCTTCATTTTGGGGTTTTCATCATATTCAAAACACATACTTTAAACAAATTATCCAAACATGCCGTACATCCGATTATTCAAGAATCATGTTTACATACCCTATTCCTTTCTTTACACCACTTAGTTGTCAAGTTAGCATGATTATCACTAATTCACCTCAATCCTCCTAACCACCTAAGAGTATGTGTGTCATACAAGAACATGTGCATCTTTCAATAAATAAACTTCATTTATCACACGACACCTTCATCATAGATTAAACAACAATCTTAATATTGACCATTCAAGAAAGACATATTCATCATGCATCAAACTTAACAAGCAAACATATTATCACATAACCTTATCATACATCATCATCAAGCCGAAATAGAAGCACATAGCGTGAATCACTAACCGGTTGTGAAGAGGCACCGAGATAGTAAAGGAGATGAATAAGATGGAGTGTCCGAGTGTTGATGATGAGCTTGACCGAGTCTCCTTGTTGATGCCGATTTGATCCGAGAGAGAGGGAGGAGAGGGGAGGTGATGTTTGATCTTTAGGGTTTAAGGTTTTCTAGAGAGAGAGTGTAGGGGAGTGTGTGTTGTCCAAAGAAATGGCAAAAGTGACTAGGAGCATGAGTTATATACTAGTTCTTAAGTTGGTGCACCCTAATGGGTTTCGGATGAGGTGCACGGCCCAACCGGCCCATATGTTGCACTG
This sequence comes from Helianthus tuberosus, assembly GCA_030545235.1. Classification (NCBI taxonomy): domain Eukaryota; kingdom Viridiplantae; phylum Streptophyta; class Magnoliopsida; order Asterales; family Asteraceae; genus Helianthus; species Helianthus tuberosus. The sequence goes on along the minus strand of CM060435.1, from coordinate 70,288,209 downwards.
TTCACTCGAGACCACCTGGTCTCGAGTCGGGTTCTTGTGTATCGGGTCGCATACATACAAGCATACATATAAACATAACACATAATCACATAGGATGTTCACTTATATCATTAAACCAACAAGTTAACTAGTCACGTAACGTTCAAGCATGTTACATCAAGATACAACGAAAGGTTCTAAATTTCGAGTTGTCACATACTTCTCTGATTTTAAAATGCTACAACGAAAACTTCAAAGACATCATACACAAACACATCCATCCCAAACGAATGCCATTCCAACCGAATGGTCATCTGACCGGATGACCATCCGACCAGATTGTCATCCGATCGAATGACCATCCGTCCGGATTGCCATCCGATCGGATGACCATTCGTCACTCAGCACACTCGATCCCGTTCAATGCACTGTTCATCGCTTATGTTATCATTCTGTAATCAGGCTAACTTTCCAGTGCTCCCTTCAATCCAAGAGAGTGTTTATTTACTAAACACAATCTGTGAGTATACTCAAACCCTTTTTGCCTTACGCACTTTTGGGTGTTACATACGTTACTTATTCAAATCACCATCGACACACAACGCAAACACTTTTATACGCTGACCGTTATTGCATGTTATACGATGAATGCTTGTATATTATGTTTACACAGTGATTGTTGCCTGACACCTTAGCAACGATAGTACTATAGTTTAGACTCAACACTTGTCATGGACAGGGGTTGTTAAGGGCTTTACTTCACATGTCCCGGTGGGGATATGTGTTGCGCATTCTACAATTTGCAGTCACGTCTGTGCATATTTCATTGTCGATAACCTACTAGCTTCACTTTGCTACTTGTTACATGCTGGTTATGCGTAAAACGATTTCCCTATCTACTATACTATTAAACTTGTATGCTCACCTTTACACTTTGTGTATTGATCTCTATTTTAACGTATGTGACAGATGTTTAGGATGATGTGCTTTGCTTGCTATCATGGAATCGAGCTTAGGATGAGTCTAGAATCAAACAATTTATAATTTAAGTTGTCGGAACAGCCTTTATTTGTCTTTGAGATACTTAGTCTGTAATAACTGTTTGCTTTGGTATGTTATGGTATGGGACATAATATTAAATATCTGGTAATTTAGTTGTTATGGATTTCTCCTGGATAATCTGTTTCGCTCAGTGCCTTACCCCGATGTTTCCGCCATCGGTTGGGGTGTGACAACATCCATCATCTTTCATTTACCAAAAATTCAACCAAGAATCACCTCTAGTCTCTCTCTCTCTCTCTCTCTAAATCTCGGCTGAAAGGGCAGCCCAAAAGCACCACCATTACACCACCTTTGAACACCATTTTCACTCACTTTTAAGCCTTACAAGATCATCCACACATGGGTTAAACATGGAGCTTCATTAGGATCATCTTGGAGCTTAAACATCTTATTTTCTTGTCTAGATTGTGCAATCTTGTAAGCTATCCAACCCTTGTTTTTAAGCTTCATATTACTAGTAGATTACTAATGTACAAGTTGATTATTTTGAAGATTAATAAAAATCAAATCAAAAACCCTAATCTCAAAGCTAATAATCTACTAATCTAAACTTATTATGTGGTTATTTGAGTAGATTAGTGTATCTAGTTGATGAAATCATGTTCATTATATTGATTGTGTTAAGATTAGTGGTTTAAAGTTTATATTTATGATGATCTTGTGATTTGTTTTATGTAGTATTTTAGATTAGTGATAATCTAGCTATGATACACTTAAAAATGTGATTTAAACATTTATATGTTTAAATCATACAAGATCATCAACTTCAAAGATCATGAGTATTATGTGAATGAACTTGGATTAGTGATTTTTGAAAGATAAGACATGAAAAGATCATGATTCAAGACTTGTTAAAAACACTAATAACTTGGTTTTATTTAAAACAAGTTAATATGAAAACATCCATAAAAAGTATGGTTTAAAAGTATTGAAAAATTGCTAATAAACTTGAAAAGTAGCTAACTTTAAAGTCTTGAAAGTTAACTTAAATAATGCTTATGAGAAATCTTTGAAGGAATATGTGATTACATGTGGTAAATATAAATTTGGTGATACTTGATGGATTAGTGATGATTTGGAAAATTGATTATGGTTTGAATACGTTTTTATAACGTGGAAAACGCCATAGTTTTAGGGGAAACTATGACGAATTTTTCTAAAAATCTAATCGCGATTAAAAATGGGGTCAAAGGGTGATTAACAAAGTTAAACGCGATTAGTGGTCTTAAACGTCATTATAGAAGCTTTGATGAAAATGGTTAAGTCCCAAATATTCAAGAGTTCTTATGAACTTGAATATATATATATTCACAAAAAAATGGGTGAAAATAATAACCATATATAAGTATAATTTTTGGCAAAAATTATATATTTTGAAAACTCATCAAGTATATGTGTTATGTGTTATATGTATCTACTTAGATACACATAGGGTGATCAAAATAATACACCCATGATACCAAGAAATACTTGTATGAAACAAGTATAAAAAGACACAAAAATACATATGCATGTTTCCTACATGTTCCCAAAGAAATGCGATGAAAACGGATATAAATAAATCCTAAACATATTATATCCATAAGCGAATAAACGGATGAATAAACAAATCGGACAACGGACCAGTCCATGAAAATATATTCTTACGAAATAATATATAATTCAAGCCGACAAGTAAGACACATAATTTATTTTGGTAAATAAAAGAATATATACCGTCACCGATGACAAAGGGGCATAACGTCATCACGAGAAGATGCGACACTTGGGCGTTTCGTTGACACAAGAAATATATATTAAACGATCACAACGACGTGTCTAAAATATATATTTTTGACACCGAACTAATATATATTACCGACAACAAAAACCCGGAAGGTTTAAAAAGTATAAAATTACTAAGTGATTTATATGAGTATATCAATATACTTGAGAAACCATAACTTAGTAAAAATAACAAGTGTAAGATTTCCCACTAAATGGACTCAATTAATTATGATGGGCTAGGCCCAATGACAAGATAACATGGGCTAGGCCCAATAACAAAATACATGGGCCAAGGCCTAATGACACTAATACGTGGGCAAAGGCCCAATGACATAAAAACGTGGGCCAAGGCCCAATGACATTAATGCGTGGGCAAAGGCACAATGACATAAAAACGTGGGTTAAGCCCAATGACATTAAAACGTGGGTTAAGCCCAATGACATTAAAACGTGGGTGAAGGCCCAATGACATAAAAACGTGGGGTAAGCCCAATGACATAGAAACGTGGGATAAGCCCAATGACAGGGGTTAGGCCCAATGACATGGGTTCAGCCCAATGACACGCGTGCGAAGCACGAGGACATGCGAAGGGCGAAGCCTGTTCACACATGATTCAATACATACCAAATGTATGTATACACTTATGAAATAAATACATATAACAATCGAACGGACAAACTACCAACACTCTAAAATACAAAGTTGTTCCAAAATGACAAGTGAAAACATAATAAGAATTCAAGATGAACAACTTGTACGAGGTCCAAAAGACCTAGTGCCTAATAAAGTTAGTACACATGCAGGTTAATCACGCGTACGGATGCTCACTTATGGTATTACATACAAGGAACGCAAACTTGTGAGTTCATGTCCCTCCTTTCAGTGATTTCAATGTTTTGTTTTAAAAAAATCGAGGGGAAGTACATGTTAAAACTATGGGTATGTTAGCTATGGGTTTAGATGATAACACGATCAATGTACGTAAGTAGGATGATGACATAGTAACCATTAATCACTTAGTGACCAAGGTGCAAAAGGTATAGATCTATAGAGCTTGAGACGCGCTCCGCTCCTGGTTGGTGCCATAGGAGTGCTTTTGTGATCCCAGAAATGTTAAAGTTGTCTCGGTTTGGTTACGTACTTATGGTACATAATGTCAAGGGGCTCGCTACCCACTGATAGATCCTTAAACTCCATAAATGCTAATAATATACCATGATTACATTACCAGAATACAAAGATTTCATATGATAACAATAACAGCATGAACTTGCTTAACTTTTGTTGACTTTTTAAAACTACATGTATTTCAGGAAACAAGTCTTGAGCCGGTGATACACTACGGGAAACGGGAAAGTCAATGACAATGATAGCCACTTTTGGAGGATTTGTCTTTTATATCCCAACTTCGTATGGGTATATAAGGGACAAAACCTCACTATGTCTTATGTCAAAAACAATCTTTTGTTATGTGTAAAGTAACTTATAACTATGCTATGTTTAATGTTGTAAACGTTGTTGAAACTTGGAAACTATGTTGGAAAACTTGTAATCTTTTGTTGAAATTAATATATCTATGTCGTCGTTGTTAGTTTATATGTTTACACACTTGGATGCAATGATTACCTTTCTTACGTCACACATAATACGCTTCCGCTACTAGCAGGGTTGACAAGTTGCCCACTTTCGGCAGTGGGTCTTTATACGCCCTTTTTCGCTACACCCATAGTAGGTGGTGTTCTTTAGATCCTTGCATTCATGGGATTTGTGGCCCGTTTGCTTACAGATTCCATAACTTTTGGGTTGCTCATTACGGCATTTCCCAAAGAGTAAATTATATAAATCGTCCTTTATGTTGACACCAAATTGTTCTAGGATTGTTCTTTTTTGGTGAATTGGCCTGAAAGGTTAAGTAAACCAACATTATGATTTTGAAGGGTTTTGACCCGTTACACCTAGTTTATGCAAACTAGGTTCGTTTAACTAATTATGCGCATAAAGACGGGTTTTGAAAATCGAATGGACATACGACAAGTCTAAGTAGTAAAATACATTTTTAGTTGAAGTATATACTGATCTAAAGTCAGATTATCCACATAAGGGCATTGTGGTCATTTTTAACAATATATTCAAGACTTGTCGTTTAACCTATCAAACGGATTGACCATGTGGTATAACTTCAGAGAGTTATACTCAACAATATTATGGTCCTAAAACATGCTTACAGATCTAAACGTTGACCAAACGGGTCAGAATCAAAAGTCAAAGCAAAAGCCAAACTGCTTGACTTTTGACATAGAATAAGACCCTAAACTGAATTGGACAAATTGAGCATGCTATTATCAGTTTATATAAGTTATAAAAATTGTATACATGTCAAAAAATCTAAGTTGTAAGTTATAGAGACCATTTATACCATTTAGTCGAAAATTCAACTTTTACGTAATATGCTCAACGTAAACATAATAATCCGAAGGTATGATCACATAGGGATCATACTATCGTTATTACGATCACGTAGGAAAGTTCGGATTGAACTTTACCTTGACCAAAATGGTCAGAAGCTAAAGTCAAATAGAAAGTCAATTGTTTGACTTTATACTTCAAATAACTAATATAATTGAAAAAGACTAAGTAGAAACACTTACTTGGAAGTGTTTGAGCAAAAAAGAACTTGAAATGGGAATCCTCTTGTCCAGAGGAGATCTCCAAGAGAGTTAGAGAGAAGAGAATATGAATGAGCAAAGAATGAGGGAGGTTCCATGGCTATTTATACTTGAATGAGTGAAGGAGATCATGTCAAGTGTTAGGGATTGTTCTAGGATCATCCCAGGTGTGCAATGAGGTGTTAGAAGCTGCACAAGGGTGGCATAATGCGAGATAGGTGGCAACATGGCAGAAATACTTGGGCATCAAGCATAAACTGCCACTGGCAGTCCCTTACGGACCGTAAGGGTTTATAGCTTAGGTCCGTAAGGACCTTAAACACACAGAATTTTAAACAAGCTTACGAACCGTAAGGGGTAAGTCCTTACGGTCCGTATGGGACCTCCAGAACTCAAAATTGAGATTTTTTCATATTTAGTCCTTAGACTTTACATCTTTGGCCATTTGGCACATTTAGTCCCTTTCCTTCCTCGTAGTTTGGATTAGTCAGAGATCCGGAACGTGTCTCAGATAACGCACAATAATAATCTTTCTCTCCTTCCCAGAATCGGGATTAGTCGGAGATTCAAAACACGTTTCAGTGAACGTACAGTGTAGGTCCTTCCTCCTTCCACATAATCGGGATTAGTTGGAGGTTTCTCCCTCCACGTAGTCGGGATTAGTTGGAGAATTGGACACGTGTCGTCACATAATTGGACGGAATTTTCAGGGTGTTACAGTATGAGTTATGAAGAACACCATGAATGGCTATTTATACCAATCAAAATGCTCCAAGATCATGCCAAGTGTAACCCCAGCTGATTAGAGACTGATTAGTGGTCTCATATGTGTCACAAGGAGGAGAAGAAGTGGAAATTTCACGACCAGGTTGTGACAACTGGCACAAACCGGTAATTTCCGTACACTTTAATTTTTATTTATTGACTGCAATTATGTGCTTAATTGTCAGCAATGTCTGAACACGTGATTAAACAAGTGAATTCATGCACGTTGTATACTACAAAATATTGCTTTATGCATAAACGAGAGCGTTGCGTCAAAAATACTAGTAAACTCACCGGTAAGACACACTGTGTCAACAGAACTACAGAAAGCAGTCAGACACTAAAATAGGAGCCTAGGTGTAGGTCCAACAACAAGAATACATTAAAACCCAAGAGTACATACAAGGGTTTAATATATATACTCTCCGGAAGCAAAAATAAGCACTAAAAGCACCCGAAACGCACTTTAAGTGCAGAATTTTATATAATTCAGCAATATTTCAGCTTTTAGCACACGAATATTATGCAGAAAATATAATTTATCATTCAGAATACTTCCCTAAGTGTCGGGAACTGAAAAGGGTACAAAAAGGTACTTAAAAGACACTAAAAAGTGTAATTTAGCACTTTAACGAATCGGTATATAACCGAACAACCGGATAATACCCAGAACACCAAAATAATGCTGGAAGCATTGTTTTTATTTTTCTGAGCTAGTTAGGGTCCCCGAACACCCTAACACACTATATATTTAATAAACACACTTAACACTAGATTTAACACTTGAAATGAAACTAGTTTATGTAACTAGCAATTGAAAACCAACTAGGACCCCCCCCTAATGATGGACGGTTGGGAGACCAAAATCCCACATGGGATTTCAACTTCATATTTTAATTGATCTTGTCTCTAAATCTTGAACATAATATCCATGGGTTAATGTATGAAGTTGGTTATTAATAGAACACATGGGATTATGACAACTCATTTCTTCACACACCAACTCACACACTCTCTCCCTCTTCCTCTCTACACCCTCGGCCGAGAACCACCAAGGCACCACCACCATCTTCAATCCAAACTCATCCATTCCAAGTCCACTTGAAGGTGTAAGAAGGTGATTCACGAGGCTCGGTGTGTTCGGAAGTTGAAGGACCTTCTCCATTTGCTTTTATCCACCACTTTTACACTTTGAAACTTCCCTAGCCTTGTGCTAGTAGTAAGTGCTCTAAATCATCATCTTGATCTTGTTTATGATGGTTAATATGTGATTTAATGGTTAAAAATTATGAACACTAAAGATCATAACATAAAGTCTTGAACATAAGTGATAAATGGTGGATAAAGAGTAGATATGTGTGTAAATCATGTGAATCTTGTCTAGTTGAGATTATTTTATGTTGTTTGTTGCTAGAAGTGGGATGGATCATCATCTAACCATACTAGATCATGTTCAAGAACATGAACTAGTAGTATGTTAGTGCTAGAGATGTGAATGATGATGAACCCTTCCACCCATGAAACATGAACTTGAGTAAAAGTAATTTTTCTTGTAAAATAAGACTCTAAACATGTAGATCTAAAGATCTACAAGTGGTTTTTCGGAAGAACCAAGCAAAAATATTAGTCTTGTTTAAAACCCGGATCTTACATGAACTAAATATATTTTTAGTAAATAAACAAGTGTGTAAACACTTGTGTAACAAGGAAGTTCAACAAAGAAATACTTTTGTGAATCTTGACTAGAAGTTGTGAAACTTCATATTCTTTAAAAATAAAGTTTTTAAGAAACAAAACTTATTTTTAAAGACAACAAGACTTACTAAATGTGCTAGTAAGTTACTACACATTTTTGTAAATATTCAAGTTCATGAAATGGAGAAATTAGTGATTATTGTTGATGAGTATTGTTGATAATTGTTGTTGATGATTGTTGACGATTTAAAAGAAAATAAACACATGTTTTGAAAACATGGGAAACCTTCATTTTTAGGGGAAACTCTGTCAAAATTTTTATAAATTTTGACACTTAGAAAAATATAAGTTTTTGAGAAACTTATTCCCTAAAAATGTATTTAAGAGTATTACCAAGGTTTCCCTAATTTTTGGTGATAAGAAATAAGGATTTCTTCAAAAATAAAAATGGATATTAAGTATATATATATTTTTTTGAGAGAAAAATATATATTATTTGATCACCAACTGTTGTGCTAAGTGTATATAGTATGTGTTATACGTGCTAGTGTATTAAGACTTAAAAATACACTAAATACTCATGAGGAGTATAAACATAAAAATACACATACAACATACAAGATACATAATTCGGGTGCAAAGTGCAAAACACGAGATACTTATATTAATTTTAGAGAAAATAATATAAGTAAGATACTTAGTTAAAAATATAAAATATTTTTAACACAAGAGTATATACACAAAAGAGAGTGACTGTACTTGTGCGACGCAAGTCTAGTGACTAACGTTAAGAAAACGCGTATAGGTTACGACGTTAATTAAGCAAATCCGGTGAAGTTTACGACGCACAGGAACGCAAAGTTGTGAGTTCATGCTCCCCCTTTTCTTTAACCGTTTTCAGTTTTTATAACTTTGGGGGTGAAATACATGTACAAATGTACAATATTTATAATTGGTATGATATAAATATAAGAAGCACACTTGGTGAGAACGAGAATCAAGTGTGATGAAATATAAGAATACAAGAAGTACACTTGGTGAGAACGAGAACCAAGTGTGACGAAATATAAGATAATAAGAAACGCACTTGGTGAGGACGAGAACCAAGTAGGATGCGTTATGAGAAATGATAATAAGAAACGCGCTTGGTGAGGACGAGAACCAAGTAGGATGCGTTATGAGAATTGATAACAAGAAACGCGCTTGGTGAGGACGAGAACCAAGTAGGATGCGTTGTGAGAAATAGTGTCACGAATAGGGTACAGAAGCACCATTAATCAACAATATACCTAGACCGCAGAACAAAAGGTTAGATCTAACGGGTGCCTGGCAGCCACACTCTCGGTGAGGGAGAGAATCGAGTAATGCTTTGGTGTCTCAGAATATACCAATTAAATGGCTTAGGTTTGGTGACTTCCTATGTCGTGTCACATGTTAATGGCTTTGCAACAAATTAACAATCCTGATACTTACAGGAATACTTTATTTACATAAAAGTCATACCATACTAAAAATTGATGAATACTTGAGTACGTGGGGTACTCAAGAAAAGATTGAATTATACTTGAAGTACGTGGGGTACTCAAGAAAAGATTGAATTATACTTGAAGTACGTGGGGTACTCAAGAAAATGGGAATTATACTTGAGTACGTGGGGTACTCAAGAAGAAATTGAATTATACATGAGTACGTGGTGTACACATGAAACTGAATTTATATATGAAAACTTGATTTATTCACAAACTATGTTTTCATACAAAGTATACAAACGTGAAATACAAAACTGCATGAATTCACACCAACATTATGTTGACGTTTTTCCAAAAACTCACATGTATTTCAGGTAACTAGGATGGATGTGCGCGCGGTCTTGCTTATGCTCGTGGATGTCGCTTGTGTTTAACTTTAAATAAAGTTGTAAACTTTTAAGACAATGTTTTAAGCTGTCTAGCGATGTAAACGCTATCTTATGTTTTCAAATTATGGTATTTGAAGTATTTTTACGAGCATGTAGCATGTTTACCTTTCGTATGCAATGAAAACCTTTCATGATCACACCTCGTGCTTCCGCCGCAGAAAGGGGCGTGACACAGGTGGCTTGGAATGCAGCAGGGAATGACAGTTGTGATTCTTTTGTTACTGGGTACCTCTTACGGACCGTAAAAGGTAGGTTACAGTCCGTAATGGACCTCCAGAGTTGGAATTTTGGCATTTTAGTCATTTAAGTCTTTGGACTTTTATTTTTTCCCGTTTGGGCAGTTTTAGTCCCTTTCCTTCCATATAGTCGGGATTAGTTGGAGATTCGGGACACGTGTTGTCACATAGTTGGACGAAAATTTTCGGGGTGTTACAGTATACTACCATTTTGAAGTCCAGGTTAGGATTTTCGGTAAACTTTTGAACTTGTTTTATCTATACTTTGTTTCTTGGAACTTTTACACATCAAACCAAGTTACCAATAGGTAGGGCTATAAACGAACCGAACGAACACGAACAAGGCCTTGTTCATGTTCGTTCATTAAGGAAATAAATGTGTTCATGAACGGTTCATGAACACTTACCGAACGAGATTTTATGTTCGTGTTCGTTCATTAAGGAAATGAGTGTGTTCGCGAATTGTTCACGAACACAAACGAACACAAATAAATTTGGCGAACGCAACGAAGGATAAAGATAGATAGCCTAGAGAGTAGTACTTGAACTTGAATCCCTTATTGTGGAACGGAGGTCGATCGTATTCGCCGATGTAAATAATGAGAAATGAAAGGGAAATGATGCATAAACAAGGTGAAAGTGGGTTTCCTAGTTTAATTGTTAGGGTAATAAAATAAATAAAAGTTTAATAATATAAAAAGTACAAATAAAATATAAGAAAGTACAAAGATCTTCGATTAAAACACAAACATACGAACATAAACGAACACAAATCAACAAATGTTCACGAACACGTTCACGAACACCTTACCAAACGTTCACGAACACAATCGAACGAACGAGACCTCTGTTCATGTTCGTTCATTTAACTAATCGAACGAAATTTCTTATTCATGTTCGTTCGTTTATTAAACGAACGAACATAAACGAACTTTCCGCCAAAAAGTTCATGAACTGTTCGCTGAACGTTCGGTTTGTTTATAGCCCTACCAACAGGTTCTATTGTTGAGGAACTTGTGTTAAGGTTTTATATACTTCTTTTTTTAAGTCCTTGTACACCTCTAAGTAACTTCCAAGCAACAAAGTGAATAAACTACACCAAGTCTCCAACCATACAATGTTGGAGGCACTCGTCTAGTTATCCTCACTTGGTTACTTAGTGAATTAGATAGGTTATTTTATGTTCTTTATACTTGTATTCATGACCATCCGAATCATCCATGTTGATGATTTATGCATTGGTGTATTCTTGAGGTTAATGGAATTATCCTACCTCTTATGCTTGGCAAATGCTTGACATAGTTGACAATATATATAATACCTATTCCAAAAACCCAACTATGATATCAACCAAACTATGGTTGAATATTATGTTAAGGTGGAGAATATGCAAAGTGTTGGATTCCTTATTTCAGATTTCTAATGGGTAATAGGACTCATGAAAAAACACAAACAAATAATATTGTCCGAATAAGTGTCCAAGACATGATATATTTTTATGTAATTTCATACTTGTAACTTTCGTTTACATTCCAATCTCCAAATCCAAAATACTCGTGCACCTTTGTTTACTATTTTAGGTTAACTTTGGTGTGCCATTATTCAAATCCGCTCGCTCACACTTTGTAGAAAAACTTTGCAAACCGTGAGTTCATACTTGACCCATTTTACGCTTTAAACACTATTTAGATTGCAACATGTATCCGTATTAATCACACTTTCACACACATACAATCAATCTTTTGCAAACACTCAATCCTTTAGCATGCTTACTTGTTATGCTAAATCGTCATATACGCTAGAACAATCTTATGACATGCTATCTATCATTAACTTTAAAAAGCCTCCCTTAACATATATAACGCTATAGGAGTAGTACACCACCCTGTTTGTTTGGTCATTGTTAAGTATTCATTCTTTACGGTGATAAGGTTACGCTATTGGAAACTTTGGGTTGATTTGTAGCTATCACATGCTAGTATAATTACATGAGTTAGTATACAATGAACATGTGGATTTGGGATTTATGTATACTTATGCTACGTTGACAACATGTATACTTACGCTATTGGAAACTTTGGGTTTATTTGTAGCTATCACATGCTAGTATGATTACATAAGTTAGTATACAATGAACATGTGGATTTGGGATTTATGTATACTTATGCTACGTTGACAACATAGTATGTTCATCAACATAATTTATGTTGACGGATATTTCATACATGTTGCAGGACATATTTGATGATATGTTTACAATAAACTTACTTAGGGTGGATTTAGAAACTCACCAAAATAATTTATGCATTTTATGTTTTAGTCTTGTAACTTGAAATTTGTTGTATTTCCTTTCGAGACAATATAATGTTTGAATTTGATGAGATGAAATGAAATTTTGAATTTTAATTTAATGTCGCAAATTTAGTGTTATGTTGTCTTTGAGCAATCTATTATGTCTCGCCTCGATGTTTCCGCTATCGGTTGGGTGTGACATATATAGTCAAGGTAACGTGTGCCCGACCAAGGAGACTTACCACTTTTTGGCGTTAAAAACATACAAATTCAATTTCTTCGTAGAACGAATTTATGTGTAATCTTTCACAAAGTACTTGGGAGAATACATCGAAAATGCGTATTTTTCATATAGTTATCTCTTAAACAGTTTACAATCAAAGAAGTTAAATTTAGATATTGTTTGGGAGTTGGATCCATGTGATTCTTCTTGTTATTGCTTTCGTTTAATTTTAATTACGTTGTTAAAATATTTAAAAATTTTCTATAAACTCATTCTTTGGTTTGGCTAGATGGGGATAACACTCCGATATTGAAAGTCCTTGTGTCATTGGATGATCTCGGTATCTTACCTTTGCTATACTATGTTAACGGTGGGTGCACTTGCCCTAACATGTTGTAGAAATGATTAAATTTTACATAGTTTATAAATTTAAAGCTTAATCTCGTGTTAAATACCAACCTAAAATAGCTAATATTTTTATACATGTCTCGACATGTCACACACCATAATTGAATATATTTAGATATACCTGTGAATACATAACGATTCTATCGAAAAAACATGCACTAATTGAAAGAAGGAGATTAAGAGAGAGCTTGAAGAAACAATTTTTTCAACTTTGGAGTAGCAACCGAAGTGACGCTGCAGCATATTGGGAAGTTATGAACAGTTCTCCTATAAACCGATATAAGGAACTAAAAAATCCTAATCTAGACCGAACTGTACAATATGTTGGTTAAACTTCAGTTGTAATTTGTTTCAGTTAAACTTTATTTTTTTAGTTAAATCTCAACTTTAATTTGTTTTGGTTAACATTCATTTATTTTTTTAATGTGTTACTCATTTGTTTTAAACGTAACGAAAGCATCATAGTCTTCATCTTATTTTTTTGAAGTATCGATTCATAAATGTTATATTTCAATTCAATTAATGATTGTATTAACTTATTACGTATTATATTTTTGTTTTGATGTATATTGTTTATACATCAACATTTCGATATATAAAGTGAGGCCAACAAATTCAATTCATCTGTTTTTTTTTCCTATAATGACAAAGCGCATGAGGTGTAATAGTTATTACATGCAATTTGTTAGTGGTGGCGGCCACTAATATGCCATTGGCTAATAGTGGCGGCCACCACTTTTTTTTTCTTTCCTCATGTAGTATTAGGAAAATTACGATTTTACCCTATTTTAAAATTACGATTTTACCTCCTGTTAAAAAAAATACAATTTTGTCCTTTGTTAAAAATTACGATTTTGCCACCAGCTCAAAATTACAATCTTGCCAACATTTTGGCATTTGCCAAATTACGAATTTACCCTCAGTTTAAAATTATGATTTTACCCTAGCATAAAATTATTGTTTTGCCATCGCTTTAGTTTTTTAGCAATAATATGATAGTGTTTTATTTAATAGGTTGAGAAATATTCGGCCTAGCGCCCGACAACGCGGGCGGGGCATAAAAGGCAGCTACCTTGCATTTCCCCATTAGTCCATTCAAATTACGATTTTGCCTCGTTTAGATTTATATTTTTATTTTTTTCTTCTCCTAGGCAACTTTGCCCTTAGCTCAAATTTATAGTTTTTCCATTGTATTTTTATTCCCTGTCAAATTACGATTTTGCCCTCGGTGTAAAATTCGTTTCAATGTTTTTTTTGACAAAACTATGGCAGTGTTTTGTTTTAATTGATTGGCTCGATGTAATTTTTTTTCGTGTCAAGCGGTAGTTTTTCCATCGTTTTAGTTTTTTTTTAGCAAAAGTATGATAGTGTTTTGTTTTAATTGATTGACTCGAATATTTTTTTAGATCGTGTTATGAGTAGTATGTAAAAGTAACCGAAACACTAACGCATATGTTATGAGAGAAAAATATTCGGCTTAATGCCCCGCAACACGCGCGGGGCAAAAACTAGTTATTTACAAAGTGAAGTAAATGAAATTTAGTTGTCAAACACATCCTATATTTATATAAACAATATACAACAACATGTAATATATAAAAGGTAGAGGGTGGAATTTAAAAAATTATAGAAATGATATTTTTGGAAAGGGAGGTATAAACAGTAAAAATGGAGGTGCATTTAGCCACACCCATTTATATTATACTAGGTTTTTGACATGCACGCGCGCGATGCAGCGCACTTATAACTTCATTACACACCTTAGGTTGGTGTCATTAACGTGTTGTGCCCACGTGTAACGCGGCACGTTTGTGATTTTGTTACATGTATTATGTTGGTGATACTAACATGGCTAGGGATAGATAGGAAAGAGTGTTGTATTTCGCACGTGGCGATGCAAACATGACTTAACAATAAAATGACAAACTTAGGGATAAATAGGAAAGAGTGTTGTATCTCATACCACCACTGTGTTGCTTCTCAACATCATCACCGCCCCACAACCATCGAACCATCACCACCTCCGATCTACTCTCTCGTTCTTTTTCATCGTCTTTATTACATTCTTTGCCAGATTTGTACTGATCGTCACTTGTAAATGTGTCATTCGAGGGCAGAACCTCCATCTCCACACCGCCACTGGCAACGCAACAACCACAACCAATTGTCACCGCCAGAATCTCATGTCTGCCTTTGGATCTTCGTCTCATCTTCATATCTTAAGTTGAATCATATCAACGCCGTGCGTATCTTCATCTTCGTGTGAGAGAGAAACTTAGAAAGGAACACAAAATCATAGTACAAAGCCCTTTTATAACCAATAGCAGACTTTTTGTCTTTTTTGTCAGTTAGCAAGAGTTTTTGTCGTTTTATCGCACCGACCATTCATTTTAAGTTTATATATATAATTAGAGCAATATAATACACATGTTTATTCAATCATGCAAAACATATGTTTTATTTAAAACATAACATTTTTTACTAATTATATAACATTACATTTGCCCATGTAATGCATGGAATTGTAACCTAGTTATTACTAGTGGGAATGCCCGCGCGTTGTGGTGGGTGCGTCTGTTTTGTTGATATCATCTAAATGGCTCAATGGCCTCCGTTTCCTTAAGTATACTCATAGCCTCAAAAGAATCCAGGGCTTCCTTTATGAACATTGAACCCTCATCATTGTAAAAGTGGCCAATATTATACCGAGCCCAAGTGTTCATCCTGTCTAACCGCATAGCTTCAGTGAATAAACTTCTGATTGCTGGTCCAAACTTGCCAGCCGAGCAGTTTTAAAACCAAGGCCATGGAAAGAAGATTTTGCATATGAACATGGTTGATATCTAAAGCAATTTCATATGTTGTTAAAGCTTTTTTATCAAAGAACTTTTGCTTCATACAACAAACCTGAAACAAAAATGATGATATAATTATAATTCTTTGTAATTTCGAATAAAGATTAAAGAATTGCATGAACATACAAATGATGTGCCGACAAGACGACGAATAGTAATTGATGGCCTCGGATCTTGAGAGACAAGCTTTGACATCATGCCATTGAAATAAGTTTATATACACCATAGCCAAATCATGCCATGTTTCTAATTCCATACCTTTATAATGTTTTCGATGAACCTTAACAAAAGTAAAACACCAAAACACATCAAGAAATGACGTCTTACAATATAATTGACAAAAAGATGATAGATTGCAATAACCAACACCTTATTTTCATTTCACAACTATCTTTAAATCACATAAGTTTTATGGTTAGATTTGGGTTGGGCTAGAAAAGATCAAAATTAACCAACAACAAAGTCCAACATTAATAGGGCCATTGAAATGACTGTTAAATGATAATGTTGACTGTTCCCTCTTAATACTCATAATTCATATCTTCCTAGCAATGCTCTTGCTTCCTCTATAACAACAATCACATGCCAAAATTTCAACTTAAAGAAAAAAACCTTCCAACTTTCAAAATATGGAAATTAAACTAATGCAAGCCAAAAATGATGATGTGGCAGTGCACGTACATAAATAATTGTTAACCCTGCTTATGTGTTCCTTTCACACACATCAACGTAATTATATGTATAGGTGCAAACAAACCGAGCTACTTGAGCTTGGCTCGATTTTATTTTTATTTTTATAAGGGTTATAAATTATTAGGGCTAATTTAATTTATTAAGGGTTAAAAAACTATTCTAGATCTTACAAACTTCTTAATTAACAGTAGCTTTGGTGAGGACAAACTGTTGTGCCTTTGACCAAATATATTTATCCATAGAGATTGTGCCTTCATTTTCTCCTGTATAACCATATATATTTTTTTTTATTTTCAGCACAGTATTACTACTGCATATGCATTTTCATGGCTACACTTTTGAGAAGTTTGACTAAAAAAGGCAAAATATTATTATTATTATATTCTTTAGACATGAAATTTTATAATTACCAAGAGATATGCAGATCGAAGGAAATTAGTTGTTTGACCACATAAGTCAAAATGTAACTTAGTCCATTATGGCTAAGCTTGACTTTCGTGGTCAAACAAGTGAATATTTAGATTAAACTTTAACATTATGATTATTGTCTTTAGCGTTTGTTTTCCCCACCTAATGGTATTCATATCACCTATGCATATCAGTTTCAGTAAGTTTGAACACAAAAGTCAAAATGTTCATTTGCAACATTGTGGTATCTTTCTATTAAACTAAAGTCAAATAAAAGTTAAAGAAGCATATTGTGAAATGAAGAATCACAAGAGTAATAGAAAGGTAACTAACCTTTTCATATATATATATATATATATATATATCAATTCCTTCAAATACATGAAGTGCAGCTTCTATGTTTCCCTTTTGATACTTTATCTTCTTAGGAATGCTCTTGTTTCCTCTGTAACAACAATCACATGTAAGTAAAAAAACTAAAAAGGTAAAATAAAAGAAAAAAACTCTACTAAATTGCTAATAAAGGAAAGTGATTAGATGTGCATATATATATTGAAGTTTCATTATCAGCATGATCAGAATTGTAGCCATAGTCACTTTATCCAAACACTAAAAACTATTTATTATTAACAGTTAAACAAATATATAATCCATAAAATATTAACATAGCTTTTAAGATACAGAGTTGTAAATCATTGATAATGCAGATTGTGGCGCCCACTTTTCACATTCGATAAATAATATTAACAACATTCTAATTTTTAACAAAAATTGGGCATGACCTGTTCGTAATATAGACGATTCCCTGCTTTTAACAACATCATTCAAATTATGTTCTATGGCACTTTTCAAAAGATACAAAAACTGTGACCATACAAGTTTCATACCCAAAGTAAGATTTAAAATTTAAAACTTCAAACTACTACGATCATCCTAGACATAAGTTTAACATTTATATTACAAAAATGATTTTGACCCATTACAAAAGATAACTTGAACCGGAAGCGCATAAAGGACGATATAGTGTGTTCGGTCCGAGCTCGCCGACATCAAGCATGAGATCTACCTATCATACATAACATCAAAACATTCGTTAATTCATAATACCAAACAACATCCGTAACGTTCATTACTTATTCCTATTCAACCCATTAACAAAATTACCATTTTGTTAACAATTCTTGTTGAAACCATTCTTTCCGTTTTAGCATTATTTCCATTTACTCTCTTTCATTTCCAACACCTCGTTAACATTCATACATACATCCCATTCGGCCCGTTAGTAATGAGCCCATACTCAAACATCGTCGCTATTCGTCATACATGTCTTAATTAACCCATTTACAATGGGTAAACCTTATCATACATACTTGATACAATTTCATCATTTTTGACCCGTTTACAACAAGTCATTACTTAACCATTTCACATCCTACTTTCCAAACGATTTTGACCCACTTGAGTGGTCATTATACATCCGATACTATTGTGCTACTTATCCATTTTCCAACATACAACATATCAAAATTTTACCATGAATGAACATACAACTCAACACTAAGATTTAATTACTAAACTATCATCTGTAGATCTACATAAAAGGAGAATTAAGTTCATATGAACTTACCGTGATCTTGCGATGCTTGCGACTTCAAGTGACTTGTGCCTTCTTCTTTCTTTGTGCCTATACGTTATAACTTCATATTTTTAGCTTTCATAAACATTACTTCACATATGCATTTGATTTACTCGTCATGACTTAACATAATTACACATACATCCATTTTTATTTACATCACCATTAAATCAAAAATTCATGTTAAATTTCAACTAAATCATTCTTAGGCATTTCATCGAACACATGGCGTGCGTACTAACTATGAAGCATGATGTACCAGTAGTTATAACATATCCATCCTAATTCATCAATGGATAAACCTAGTCTTTCACAATCAATACCATACCATACTACATATGATTTATATCAAAATTACCTATCTAAGACACCTTCTATCACATAATTTAACATCAACATCACAAAACTCATCCATAAACTTCACTAATTTCATTATCTTACAATTACAAGTGGGTTTTACCCCAAGCTATCAATATAGTAAAATTCAAGCATAATTCAACCTCTATAAGTCCATATCACACAGCAATCATGTTATATCACGTACATAATTCATGGATTACACATAACCCGATTCATCAAACATTACCAAATCATGAAATTAGACTTACTAGATGTCAAGAACACTTAGATAATCAAAGTTCCTGGCTCATGCATTCGATTAACCTTCATTTTCCCTTTCAATTTGATGGATTTTAGGATGTTAGGGTTTAGCTTTCTTCTGGCTCTCCCCCCCCCCCCCTCGTTTGTATGCACACAGCCAGGAACAACACTGGCCTTTTTTTGTTTTATCAATTTTCATTACACATTTACACTTTTAGTTTCTTGTCTTTTAAAGTGTGTCCAAATTTTTATTTCCCATACTAACTTAGTCACTTTTCTTTCGGTTAACTTAGTTACGTACATATTTTGCGAACTTAGTATCATTTATTTAACTTTTCTCATGGCATAAATCTATATTTGCCATTTTCTATTATTTAAGCATCGCTACTTTATATTATATCGACATACGAAAATTTGGGGTGTTACAAGTCTACCCCCTTAAAGAAGGTTTCTTCCCCGAAACCTAAATACGTACCAAATAATTCCGGGTAGTGCTTCCGCATGTCATCCTCCGCTTCCCACGTAAGATCCGGCCCCTTTCGGTGTTGCCATTGGACCAACACTTGTCGAACGGATTTATTGCGGAGTTGTTTCACTTTAAAATCTTTTATTGCGACGGGCTTTTCAACATAATTTAACTTTTCGTCCACTTCAATATCATCCAAAGGCACGTATGTCGTTTCGTCCGCAAGGCATTTTCGCAGTTGCGACACATAAAAAAGTGTTATGAATCCCATCCAATGCGGATGGTAATTCTAACTGGTACGCCACCGTCCCGACCCGAGCGAGTATTTTGAATGGTCTGATGTATCGAGGACCTAGCTTTCCGCGTTTACGAAAACGGATTATCCCTTTCTATGGAGAGACTTTTAGCAATACATAATCTCCCACTTGAAACTCGATTGGTCGCCTTCGCCGATCCGCATAAGACTTTTGTCTATCTTGCGCCGCCTTTATCCTTGATCTAACCATGTCAATCTTTTCATTCGTTTCGGCTACTACATCCTTTGACGCGAGTTCGCGCTGACCCACTTCCCCCCAACAAACCGGGGTTCTACATTTCCTTTCGTAGAGCATTTCGTAGGGGGGTATTTTTATACTGTTATGATAACTATTGTTATATGAAAATTCTACCAAGGGTAGATGATCATCCCAGTTTCCTCCAAAATCCAAAACACACACCCTTAGCATTTCAACTAATGTTTGGATAGTTCTTTCTGACTGACCATCGGTTTAAGGATGGTAGGTCGTGCTTATATGCAACTGGGTCCCCAATTCTTCGTGAAACTTCCTCCAATAACGAGATGTGAAACGGGTATCCCGTTCGGATACTATAGACACCGGAACCCCATGTCGAGATATAATCTTATTCATATAAACTTCCGCCATCTTTTCTGAATTATAGTTTTCCCGAATGGGTAAGAAATGTGTGCTTTTGGTTAGACACTCAACGACTACCCAAATAGCATCGTGCCCTTTCCTGGTCTTAGGAAGTTTAGTCACCAAATCCATCGTTATATGTTCCCACTTCCATACCGGTATCTCCAACGGTTGTAATTTTCCATACGGCTTTTAGTGTTCGGCCTTTACTTGAGAACACGTCAAACACTTAGCAACATACTTGACAATGTCTTTTTTCATCCCCGGCCACCAATAATTCATCCTCAAGTCTCGATACATCTTTGTCGCTCCCGGATGAACGGAGTATCGAGACTTGTGAGCCTCATTCAAAAGTAATTCTTTCACATCGCATTCCCGAGGTATCCAGATTCGGCCGTACCTTGTTTTCATACCATTCGCATTCTCTTTCAATTCGTGAATAAACCCTTTCGTTATTTCTTTCTTTAAGTCATCGGCCTTCATGGATTTAATTTGAGCTTCCCGTATCTCTTCAAGGAGTTTAGAAGTGACTACCATCTTCATCGATTTTACCCGAATCGGAGGCGGGTACTCCTTTCGACTTAGAGCATCCGCCACTACATTAGCCTTCCCGGGATGATAGTGAATATCACAATCGTAATCCTTGATGAGTTCCAGCAATCTTCGTTGCCTCATATTAAGATCTTTCTGTTCGAAAAAAGTATTTGAGGCTTTTATGATCAGAGTAAATTATGCATTTCACCCCATATACGTAGTGTCTCCGTATCTTCAAGGCGAATACGACCACCACCAACTCTAGATCATGAGTTGGGTAATTATTTTCATGTTGCTTGAGTTGTCTTGAAGCATAAGCAACGACTTTACCTCTTTGCATTAATACACATCCTAAACCTTGGGGGGAGGCGTCAGTGTACACTACCAAATCACCCGTTCCATCCGGTAATGTCAACATCGGAGAATTTGAAAGCTTTTCCTTCAAGGTCTGAAACGTTTTTTCCTGTTCTTCGCCCCATTAAAAAAATTTCACTCTTCTTCGTTAACTTCGTCATGGCGAGGCTATCTTGGAGAAATCCTGGATAAATCTTCTGTAATACCCAGCCAAGCCCAGAAAACTTCTTATTTCGCTTGGATTCTTCGGGGGTACCCAATTCATTACTGCATCTACTTTGGACGGGTCCACATGGACACCGTCCGCATTGATTATGTGGCCCAAAAATTGTACTTCTCTAAGCCAAAAAGGCACACTTCGATAATTTTTCATATAGCTTTTCCTTGCGAAGCGTTTCCAGTACATCACGTAAGTGTGAAGCATGCTCTGCTTCACTTCGGGAGTACACTGGTATATCATCAATGAAAATGATTACATACTTATCAAGCATAGGTCGGCACACCCGATTTATTAGATCCATAAATGCAGCTGGTGCGTTCGTTAAGCCAAAGGACATCACTAAGAATTCGTAATGTCTGTATCGCGTTCAAAACGCAGTTTTCGGCACATCTTCTGTCACACCCCGATTTCCACGTGGGCCCGGTGGGGAGTATCGTGACGTGGTTGGCAACATAATAGTCAAACAACACAATATTTAAATGCACAGCGGAAGCAAAAGATAAATATATTACAATCCGAATATAAAGTAATATCCAAGTATTACAACGGAAAGTAAAGGATCCACAGGCGGATCAAAATAAAATGAAAACTGTTCAACAGACTTTGACATCTAGAGCTTGCGAGACTTGAGTAATGATGCCTGGAGTAGCCAGCCTATTTCGTCTAGCACCTGCACTTAACCTTTTTGGAAAATACGTCAGTTTACACTGGTAAATACAACTCAACTGACTCATTTTGGAAAGAGTTTGAAAATTGATTTGAATGCACTTCGGCAAAATATATCTTTATAACTTGGGACAATTATTAAAATAATCATGTATACAGTTTTACTTATTTGTCGTCCATCAGGGCCGGTTAGAAGAGCCGGACAAGATTAACTGACACGCCACAGGTATAATGCCCACAAGGTTGATTCCTTTAGTGGATTACCAGTTTTTACATAATGCATCTGTCAGGTGTACGCCTACACCCCGTGCTTAGGTTGTGGCCATTTCGTAAAATGATGCCAAGGATATCCGGGACATGGTCATTTAACCCCCAAAGGCCATACACCAAATAATACATATTAAACGGGTCATGTAAATACATTAATCACAATCCGATTTAAATGACTACACACCCGACCAAGCGGTACTTTTATAGTACCGTATCCCAAGCCCGTATAGGGAAAATAAGTTAAGAGTATTTACCTGAGCAAAGTATCAATCAAATACAGCAAATGCAAGTACTTTTACTGGGCTCCTAATCTGGAACGAAGGTTTATAATAACCTATTAGAATCCTAACGGGTCTTTAATTAAGCTTAAGCTTAGACCGGTTAGTTTCAAAGATACGGTTCGTACGCACTATTAAGCGAAGACCGGAATAGAATGTGATTTAGACCCGACAAGTTCGAAGACTTGCTTAATATGGGTATGTTATTCACATTCTGGATTTTGAGATAAAACCGATAAGGTTTGACCCGTTTCGGCTAATTTATGCAAACTAGTTACATAAACCGAACCGAACGCGTAATAAGCGTAACGGGTGAACGTAAGAGCCATATACAGGTTTCCTAAGTTAATATGCTTCAAATATGTTGGGACATCAGTAAGATGTCTTTTATTATGCCTGAAACGAATTTAAACACAAACTATGCCCCGTAGGGGTAGTTTGGTCATTTAAAAGGTTATAAAAGAGTTTAAGTATTTACCTGAGTTACAGGTCTGATATAAACAGAAAAAATACCCAATTTACTAAGTTATAACAGTAGGGTAAAGTATATATGTGAAATTTATCAATTATAACCAAACTATGCACCGTAGGAGCATTTTGGTAATTTCACATAAGTCGAAAAGCTCAAAACTGAGGTCTGAGTTAAACAACTTTTGCTTACTGTTAAAATATCATAATTTACTTAAAATATTAGTAGGTATCAACCCGTGTATGTTTAAAATGGTTCTAGTACATACTATGCGTTAAAAGCGCTTAAAAAGGCGATTAGAAGCCGTTTCCGGGTTCTATATAGAAATCTGATATTTTTATTATTCCAGAAGGTTTAAAATAATTTATTTGTCATTTAAAATCAGTAGCAAAAGGTTTGGAGTCGATTAGATATGTAAAACTCATTTTATAGCCCGTAAGGGCAAAACCGACAATTACCGGATTAAGCCTATGACTATAAGTTATGCTCAGCCTAAAATTAATTAAAAATCTTCAAAAATCCCAAAATAATATATTACATCAGTGGGTAAAGAGTTTGATATAAAAAAATTATGTTTAAATAGGCTATACGCTAATTATGTCGTTTAATTGCTAATAAACTTTCTAATTACGCTAATGAGCATAACTCTCAATCTACACCTCCAACTGATGTCAAATTTTGGGTGCAAGTTTATAAATCAGTAACTAAGGTTTCTACTCTTTTACATTTTCAAAAATCACGTTTTAAGGTGAAAAGGGCATAATGGTCAACATATAGGCAATTAACGGAATCATGTGTATTAATCGGATAACTAATGATCCGAGGTGTATAATCACAGAGGGTTATACTAGCATGTAACCTGGTCCAAATGAAGCTCCAAGGTATTTCTAAATCATACCTAAACGGGTCAGAACTGAAGTCAAAGCTTTGCGACTTTCGGTTCCGAACCGGGTCTAAACAGGAAATTGTCGGGTTGAACATGTTTAGACATGTTCTTACACTAATTACCAAGTTATATTAATGATCAAACAGGTTGTATGTGCTCTACATTGCTAATTATGCATAAATTAGAAAATAAACATTATGTTGACTTTTTAATAACAAGTTTGACCCGACATTTGACCTAGTTAGAGTGGGAATCAGGGGGAACCCTTTTAAGGGTTTATTACCCACATAATTACCAACTTATAACTACTTTCAATTCGACTAATCACTGGACCATTAGTGATTAATCGCTAAGTCAACCGTTAATTACGACGGTTTGACTTTTAAGCTAAAACTAAGCAAAAACTTAATTAAAAAAGGTTAAGCAAACTTACCAAGGTCCTATGCTTGATTAGTGATCACTTGAGAGAAGTCTTGAGCTCCAGAAATGATCAAGAATGCAAGAATGAAGGTGTGAAGAATTGTTGTAACATCATGGCCTTATATAGTGATTTAAACACCATAGATTGTTGACATCTAAGTCTACAACTGACCACAATTCATCCACAAGTGTCCCTAGTGGTCTAGGGGTTGCTTAGGGGTCGCCCATGAAGTGAAACAAGTGATTAAAGTCGGTTTATGCGCGAAATTTGGCTGCTGTCAAACTTTTCTGTATCTGGGTGGTCCAGGCGGCCCGTGTAAGATGTTGTTATGGTCTACGCGGCCCGCTTGGGCCTTCTGATCAGGCAAAAACGTTTTCAAGTTGTTGCATCTCGTCTCTTGGCCCTTCGAAAGGTCAACTAACTTATTTTCTTGCACTTTGAACCCTCTAAATTGACATATAAGGGCTTTAAGACATTTACCCACTTTGTTTAGTCCCCGGTCAACTTTATTGTCACCCGAAAGGTCCAAACTTTCAACGTTGACGCTTTAACCCTTTGAATACGAATTTGATCATAACTTCCTCATACGATAACGAAACTTTATGAAATTTATATCGTGCATTCTAGTGAGCATAATTAATCGTTACAAAGCTTCGGGTTTGTCAAAAGGTCACTCAGAGGTATAACTTAAACATGTTGACACATTTAACCCCTTTAGTTTGTAATCTTTCACTTTTAGCTTCGCATGATCCATGATTCATTCGTTTGATGCTATAAACATCATGTAGGGTTAATGTACAATATATTTATTCACTGTTGACATTTAGAACTCGTATTTTCACATACTTTCCATGATTGTCAACTTTAATCCTTTCATAACATTCTTTCACACGTTCAAACATATGACACGTGTCAACACATTCTAGGACGTGAATTTTCGAGGTGTTACATCCTCACCCCCTTAGAAGAAATCTCGACCCCGAGATTTACTGAAATAAATAAGGGTACTTTTCTTTCATCGTGGACTCTACCTCCCACGTATATTCGGGTCCTCTACGGGCATCCCATTTTACCTTTACAATGGGCACATGCTTCCTTCGAAGCTTCTTAACCTGTCAATCTTCAATCGACAATGGTTTTTCCACAAATTTTAAGCTCTCATCTATATGCACATCTGTATGTGGTATGACCAGTGATTCATCAGCGAAGCACTTCTTCAGATTGCAGATGTGGAACACATTGTGAATTCCACTGAGCTCTTCCGGTAAGTTTAACTTATAGGAAACTGACCCGACACGTTCGATAACCTCGAAAGGTCCTACGTATCTCGGGCTTAGCTTGCCTTTCTTACCAAACCGCATCACTCCCTTCCAGGGTGATACTTTAATCAATACCTTGTCACCTACTTCGAAGTGAAAGGATTTACGCTTTGGATCTGCGTAACTCTTCTGCCTATCACGGGCAGCTTTGAGACGGTCACGAATCTGGACAATCTTGTCCGTCGTTTCAAAGACTATCTCTGGTCCTGATAATTGGACATCTCCAACTTCCGCCCAACAAACGGGCGTTCTACACTTACTACCGTATAAGGCCTCGAAAGGCGCAGCCTTGATGCTGGTATGGTAGCTATTGTTGTAGGAGAATTCGATTAAGGGTAGGTGGTTATCCCAACTACCACCTAAATCAATTACACATGCACGTAGCATGTCTTCCAATGTTTGGATGGTACGCTCACTCTGTCCGTCAGTCTGAGGGTGGTAAGCCGTACTAAAATTCAACCGCGTGCCCAAAGATTGCTGGAAACTTTTCCAAAAATGTGATGTGTATCTAGTATCTCTGTCAGAGATAATAGACACAGGTATGCCATGTAAGGCTACAATCTTATCCACGTACAACTGGGCTAACATGTCGGAGCTATAAGTCTCCTTAATGGGTAGCAAATGTGCTGACTTAGTCAGTCTATCAACTATAACCCATATTGTATCATTTCCTTTCCTTGTCTTAGGTAACTTGGTGATAAAATCCATAGTTACCATTTCCCACTTCCACGTAGGAAGTTCAGGTTGTTGTAGCAAACCTGACGGCTTTTGATGTTCTGCTTTGACTTGCGCACAAGTCAAGCATTTAGCTACATAGGCAGCTATAGACTTTTTCAAGCCTATCCACCAATATTTTGCCCTTAGATCCTGGTACATCTTATCAGCTCCAGGATGAACGGAATATTTAGAATTGTGGGCTTCCTGAAGGATAACATCTTGAAGTCCTACATAAATTGGAACCCATATTCGTCCATTCAATCTCAGAATTCCGTCTTTGCCAAAAGATAACTGCTCCTCAGTTACTCCTAGATTTTCATTAGGATAGTTAGCTTCCAACACAGCTTCCTTCTGTGCAGCTAACAACCTTTCAGTCAAACTGTTCTTTATCTCCATGCGCTTGGCATTGATTCGGATGGGTTTCACCCTTTCCTTTCGACTCAAGGCATCAGCGACTACATTCGCCTTGCCGGGATGGTATCTGATTTCACAATCATAATCATTTAAAGTCTCCATCCAACGGCGTTGCCTCATGTTTAAATCCTTATGATTAAACAGGTGCTGGAGGCTCTTGTGATCAGAATAGATCACACACTTGATTCCATATAAATAATGCCTCCACAGTTTTAGTGCGAATACAACGGAACCCAACTCCAAGTCGTGGGTGGTGTAATTCTTTTCATGCACTTTTAACTGTCGTGATACATAGGCAATAACCTTGCCTTTCTGCATAAGCACACACCCCATGCCAGTGTGCGATGCATTGCAGTAAACCACAAAATCTTCTATTCCATCTGGCAATGTTAGTACTGGGGCGTTGCTCAACTTTTGCTATAGGATATCAAAGGACTCTTGCTGTTTAGGGCCCCAAACAAACTTAACCTTCTTCTTAGTTAAGGAGGTTAGGGGTGCAGCAATCCTTGAAAAATTTTCAATGAAACGCCTGTAATATCCTGCCAATCCCAGGAAGCTACGAATCTCTGTAGGCGTCTTTGGCTCTTGCCAGTTCATAACAGCTTCCACCTTAGCGGGATCCACTTGGATTCCGCGTTCGCTAACCACATGTCCAAGAAATTGGACTTCACGAAGCCAAAATTCACACTTGGAAAATTTGGCGTAGAGTTTCTCACGATGCAGGAGTTTGAGAATACAGCGAAGGTGTTTCTCATGGTCAGCTTGGTTCTTCGAATAGATAAGAATGTCGTCGATGAAAACAATGACGAATTTATCTAAGTAAGGCTTGCAAACGCGATTCATGAGATCCATGAACGCGGCAGGTGCATTAGTGAGCCCAAAAGGCATCACTAGGAACTCGTAATGACCATAACGAGTCCTAAATGCAGTTTTATGTACGTCTTCATCTCTAACCTTCAGTTAGTGGTAGCCTGACCTTAAGTCAATCTTCGAGAAATAGCTTGCCCCTTGCAATTGATCGAACAAATCGTCGATCCTGGGCAAAGGATACCTATTCTTGATCGTGACCTTATTAAGCTCACGATAATCGATGCACAGACGCATCGATCCATCCTTCTTCTTGACAAACAAGACTGGTGCTCCCCAAGGAGACGAACTAGGTTTAATGAAACCTTTAGTTAGCAATTCATCCAGTTGTGTTCTCAATTCCTTCATTTCTGTTGGTGCTAACCTGTAAGGTGCTCTAGCAACTGGTGCTGCTCCAGGGATGATGTCAATTCTGAATTCGACTTGTCTATCTGGTGGCAAACCAGGTAGTTCTTCAGGAAAAACTTCTGGGTATTCAGAAATGACGGGGATTTCTTCTGTCTTCGGTTTAGGCTCATCAATAATCACTTGTGCCATGTAGATGACAAAACCCTTCTTTAAACACTTTGAAGCCTTGAGCATAGTCACTTGCTCAGGCAGTCCATACTGGGTATCTCCCCGAATGGTAAGTGATTCACCAGACGGAGTCTTAATCATTAATTGTTTCTTGTTGCAGACAATTTGGGCCTGGTTATGAGATAACCAGTCCATACCCAAAATGATGTCAAAACCGGCTAACTTAAAGGGAAGTAGAGACAGAGGAAAAGAGTGGTTCTTAATGGATATAACACATCCATCTAACACAGTTGAGACGGTTTCTATGGTGCCATCGGCTAGCTCCACCTCATATCTCACACTTAAGGTTTTAACAGGCAATTTCAACAATTCACAAAACTTATTATCTACAAACGACTTATCAGCGCCTGAATCAAAAAGTACCCTTGCATAGACATCATTGATGAGAAAGGTACCTGTGATTACGTTGTCATCCTGGACTGCTTCCTTTGCATCCATTCGAAAGACCCTTGCATTGGTCTTCTTGACCTCTTCAGGCTTCTTGGCATACTTAGGGCAGTTGGTCTTAATGTGCCCTTACTCATTGCAGTTGTAGCATGTGGCATCTCTTATCTTCTTGCACTCTATCATCTTGTGCTCTTTAGACTTGCATATCCCACATGCAGGTGCTCCTGACTTAGAATTGGACTCAAGTCTGCACTTTCCAAAGTGGCGTTTCTGGCAAGTCGTGCACTTTGGCTTTTCCTCTGTTCGCTGACTATTCCTTCCAGACCCAAACTTCTTAGAATCAGTGTTTCCCTTGTGCTTCTTCTCTGACCCTCGTGAGTTATCATCCTCACGCTTCCTCTTACTTTCTTCAGATTTCTTTAGCGATCTCAACCTGACCGCATCTAAAGTAAGGGATAAAGAGAGATCAGCTTCTGACCTAAACGTAGCAGGTCTTGAAGCCTTAACGCTGGCTTTGATTTCTGGGGCTAAACCCCCTATGAAGCGAGCAATCCTCTTGGGTTCTGGTGTTACTTGGTAAGGAACCAGTTTGGATAGGGTATTGAAACTGGTGAGATAAGCTTGACAATCTAAGTTTGTCATCACCAATGATAAGAAATCTGATTCAATTCCTTCGACCTCATGTTGAGGGCAGTAGTTTCCCATAATGAGAGTAACAAACTGCTCCCATGCCATGTTGTAGAGCGGGATCTTCCCAGCAGCTTGAATGAGAGACCTCCACCATGCCAGTGCCTCTCCTTTGAACGATTGTGATACATACTTCACCACATCCCTTTCAACACAACCGCTGATATCGACAACCGTATCCATTTCATCCAACCAGATTATACAATCAATTGCCCCCTTCTCCCCAGTGAAATCCCGGGGTTTGCAGGAAACAAAGTATTTATAGGTACAGGACTTGTTACGCGGTTCATTATCGAACACTATCCTCTTGGATGGAACACTGTGTTGATTAGATGAACGTCGATCATCATCTTTCTTTGACTCATCTTTCTTTGAGGGTGGCTTGCTATGAGCCTCAGAATGAGTTTTAGGGACAGACTTAGAGTGGGGTACAGATGAGGCTTTACTATGAGTCCCACTATACTCCCTAAATTGCTCCTCTACCGCTTTAGATACAGCTGTATCAATCAGTGTACGAAGCTCTCCTTTGGTTATATTAATCCTATCATTATCATCGCGGTTTTCCAAAGGATGACTGTTTATCTCATCAGAGTCAGCCATGTAGTCTTAGTTGCTACAAAAAGAAAAATAAGGGCAAGGTTTATTTAGAAGCCCATAAAGTACTATCGTTTTAAACGATTTATTAACCATGTTTTAATACACATTTTAGTTAATTTGCAAAATATATGATTGTTCAGGATTTTTATTATAAATCCTAAATTATAAGTTAATAATAGCACAAAAGGCCTAGTCACGTTGACAAGTTTAATTTATAAGCCATGATTCCAGAGAATCGAGGCATTAAGGTTTGAATCAAAGTTCATTACCTTTTCTTGATAGGGAGTCGTAAGCTACCACTGTCTTTAGTCTCAGAGGACGTTAATCATAGCCCGTGGGCACTTCATCCATAAGGGATGATTATATAAATAAGGGAATTTAGAATAACCCAATTAAAAATGACCTATGTGATTTTATCGTATCACACTTTGTCAAGCATGTTAATATGCTTTCAGATGTTTAATAAGGATTTGAATCTCTTGAATAGGTTCTACCATCTTAGCCTTGTCTATAGTGACATTTAGGCTAGGTTTTACCTTTGAGATTCTTTTTATTATTTAACGCAGAACAATCCTAATTGAACTGTTAACAAGGATCTGAATCTAATTGTGGATCTACCATCTTGGCCCTGTTTTAATGTGATATATGGCTAGGTCTTGTCCTTTTAGATTTTGCCATTTTATTATAATGGTAGATCTTATAATATAGGAATGATAATTTAAATATAATCGTTCCATTAAAATTTTTAAACAAGTATATGGTTGCCCTAAACGGGACTTCTAATAAAATGACTTGCCCATGCAAAGGCTAATCAGAAAAATAACAAGGAAGTAATTAAAAGACAATGAAACAAATTTGGATTAGTCCTATGTTCTCGTCTAGACTCAAGAATGTGCAACTGTGTAACTGAGATTAAACACAAAAGGCTAGTGTTTAATTCACTCAGTGTTGGCTCTGATACCAACCTGTCACACCCCGATTTCCACGTGTCACCGGTGGGCCCGGTGGGGAGTATCGTGACGTGGTTGGCAACATAATAGTCAAACAACACAATATTTAAATGCACAGCGGAAGCAAAAGATAAATATATTACAATCCGAATATAAAGTAATATCAAAGTATTACAACGGAAAGTAAAGGATCCACAGGCGGATCAAAATAAAATGAAAACTGTTCAACAGACTTTGACATCTAGAGCTTGCGAGACTTGAGTAATGATGCCTGGAGTAGCCAGCCTATTTCGTCTAGCACCTGCACTTAACCTTTTTGGAAAATACGTCAGTTTACACTGGTAAATACAACTCAACTGACTCATTTTGGAAAGAGTTTGAAAATTGATTTGAATGCACTTCGGCAAAATATATCTTTATAACTTGGGACAATTATTAAAATAATCATGTATACAGTTTTACTTATTTGTCGTCCATTAGGGCCGGTTAGAAGAGCCGGACAAGATTAACTGACACGCCACAGGTATAATGCCCACAAGGTTGATTCCTTTAGTGGATTACCAGTTTTTAAATAATGCATCTGTCAGGTGTACGCCTACACCACGTGCTTAGGTTGTGGCCATTTCGTAAAATGATGCCAAGGATATCCGGGACATTGTCATTTAACCCCCAAAGGCCATACACCAAATAATACATATTAAACGGGTCATGTAAATACATTAATCACAATCTGATTTAAATGACTACACACCCGACCAAGCGGTACTTTTATAGTACCGTATCCCAAGCCCGTATAGGGAAAATAAGTTAAGAGTATTTACCTGAGCAAAGTATCAATCAAATACAGCAAATGCAAGTACTTTTACTGGGCTCCTAATCTGGAACGAAGGTTTATAATAACCTATTAGAACCTAACGGGTCTTTAATTAAGCTTAAGCTTAGACCGGTTAGTTTCAAAGATACGGTTCGTACGCACTATTAAGCGAAGACCGGAATAGAATGTGATTTAGACCCGACAAGTTTGAAGACTTTCTTAATATGGGTATGTTATTCACATTCTGGATTTTGAGATAAAACCGATAAGGTTTGACCCGTTTCGGCTAATTTATGCAAACTAGTTACATAAACCGAACCGAACGCGTAATAAGCGTAACGGGTGAACGTAAGAGCCATATACAGGTTTACTAAGTTAATATGCTTCAAATATGTTGGGACATCAGTAAGATGTCTTTTATTATGCCCGAAACGAATTTAAACACAAACTATGCCCCGTAGGGGTAGTTTGGTCATTTAAAAGGTTATAAAAGAGTTTAAGTATTTACCTGAGTTACAGGTCTGATATAAATAGAAAAAATACCCAATTTACTAAGTTATAACAGTAGGGTAAAGTATATATGTGAAATTTATCAATTATAACCAAACTATGCACCGTAGAGGCATTTTGGTAATTTCACATAAGTCGAAAAGCTCAAAACTGAGGTCTGAGTTAAACAACTTTTGCTTACTGTTAAAATATCATAATTTACTTAAAATATTAGTAGGTATCAACCCGTGTATGTTTAAAATGGTTCTAGTACATACTATGCGTTAAAAACGCTTAAAAAGGCGATTAGAAGCCGTTTCCGGATTCTATATAGAAATCTGATATTTTTTTTATTCCATAAGGTTTAAAATAATTTATTTGTCATTTAAAATCAGTAGCAAAAGGTTTGGAGTCGATTAGATATGTAAAACTCATTTTATAGCCCGTAAGGGCAAAACCGACAATTACCGGATTAAGCCTATGATTATAAGTTATGCTCAGCCTAAAATTAATTAAAAATCTTCAAAAATCCCAAAGTAATATATTACATCAGTGGGTAAAGAGTTTGATATCAAAAAGTATGTTTAAATAGGCTATACGCTAATTATG
Organism: Helianthus tuberosus; assembly: GCA_030545235.1. Taxonomy (NCBI): domain Eukaryota; kingdom Viridiplantae; phylum Streptophyta; class Magnoliopsida; order Asterales; family Asteraceae; genus Helianthus; species Helianthus tuberosus. The sequence continues at coordinate 70,255,101 of CM060435.1, read as the reverse complement.
TCGTTTAATCGCTAATAAACTTTCTAATTACACTAATGAGCATAACTCTCAATCTACACCTCCAACTGATGTCAAATTTTGGGTGAAAGTTTATAAATCAGTAACTAAGGTTTCTACTCTTTTACATTTTCAAAAATCACGTTTTAAGGTGAAAAGGGCATAATGGTCAACATATAGGCAATTAACGGAATCATGCGTATTAATCGGATAACTAGTGATCCGAGGTGTATAATCACAGAGGGTTATACTAGCATGTAACCTGGTCCAAATGAAGCTCTAAGGTATTTCTAAATCATGCCTAAACGGGTCAGATCTGAAGTCAAAGCAAAAGTCAAAGCTTTGCGACTTTCGGTTCCGAACCGGGTCTAAACAGGAAATTGTCGGGTTGAACATGTTTAGACATGTTCTTACACTAATTACCAAGTTATATTAATGATCAAACAGGTTGTATGTGCTCTACATTGCTAATTATGCATAAATTAGAAAATAAACATTCTGTTGACTTTTTAATAACAAGTTTGACCCGACATTTGACCTAGTTAGAGTGGGAATCAGGGGGAACCCTTTTAAGGGTTTATTACCCACATAATTACCAACTTATAACTACTTTCAATTCGACTAATCACTGGACCATTAGTGATTAATCGCTAAGTCAACCGTTAATTACGACGGTTTGACTTTTAAGCTAAAACTAAGCAAAAACTTAATTAAGAAAGGTTAAGCAAACTTACCAAGGTCCTATGCTTGATTAGTGATCACTTGAGAGAAGTCTTGAGCTCCAGAAATGATCAAGAATGCAAGAATGAAGGTGTGAAGAATTGTTGCAATATCATGGCCTTATATAGTGATTTAAACACCATAGATTGTTGACATCTAAGTCTACAACTGACCACAATTCATCCACAAGTGTCCCTAGTGGTCTAGGGGTTGCTTAGGGGTCGCCCATGAAGTGAAACAAGTGATTAAAGTCGGTTTATGCGCAAAATTTGGCTGCTGTCAAACTTTTCTGTATATGGGCGGTCCAGGCGGCCCACGTAAGATGTTGTTATGGTCTACGCGGCCCGCTTGGGCCTTCTGATCAGGCAAAAACGTTTTCAAGTTGTTGCATCTCGTCTCTTGGCCCTTCGAAAGGTCAACTAACTTATTTTCTTGCACTTTGAACCCTCTAAATTGACATATAAGGGCTTTAAGACATTTACCCACTTTGTTTAGTCCCCGGTCAACTTTATTGTCACCCGAAAGGTCCAAACTTTCAACGTTGACGCTTTAACCCCTTGAATATGAATTTGATCATAACTTCCTCATACGATAACGAAACTTTATGAAATTTATATCGTGCATTCTAGTGAGCATAATTAATCATTACAAAGCTTCGGGTTTGTCAAAAGGTTACTCAGAGGTATAACTTAAACATGTTGACACATTTAACCCCTGTAGTTTGTAATCTCTCACTTTTAGCTTCGCATGATCCATGATTCATTCGTTTGATGCTATAAACATCATGTAAGGTTAATGTACAATATATTTATTCACTGTTGACATTTAGAACTCGTATTTTCACATACTTTCCATGATTGTCAACTTTAATCCTTTCATAACATTCTTTCACAAGTTCAAACATATGACACGTGTCAACACATTATAGGACGTGAATTTTCGAGGTGTTACATCTTCTTCTCATACCCACAGTTGGTGATATCCCGATCGTAGATCGATCTTTGAGAACCAACTTGCCCCTTGAAGTTGGTCAAATAGGTCGTCAATTCTGGGCAACGGGTAACGATTCTTCACCGTTAACTTATTCAACTCCCGATAGTCGATGCACATTCGCATCGAACCATCCTTCTTCCTTACAAATAACACCGGTGCTCCCCATGGCGAAACACTTGGTCGAATCAAATCCTTGTCGAGCAACTCTTGGAGTTGGGTCATCAATTCTTTCATTTCGGTCGGGGCCAACCGATAAGGAGCTTTAGCTACCGGTTTGGCGCCCGGGCTAAGCTCTATTTTAAATTTCACTTCACGTTCGGGCGGAAGCCCCGGTAAAACTTCCGGAAACACATCTGGATGTTCATTCACTACATTCACACCTTCAAGCTTCGAGACATCTCGATTGGTATCTATCACGTAAAATAGATACGCCCAACCCCCATTCCTTACGTGTTTGATGGCTTCAATCATAGAACAGATCTTTGACTCAATGACCCTACCCCCTTGAATACTTACCCATTTTCCCCCCGAGGTTACTACATGAATGACTTTCTTTTCGCATTGTATTTCAGCATGATTTTGGGCTAGCCAATCCATTCCTACAACTACTTTAAATTCCCCCCATACACATAGGAATAAGATCTATACTAAATTCCTCATCTTCGATTAAGATCTTACAGTTTCTACATACATCATGCAGTAAATAACTTTTACTATCAGCAACTTCCACTTCTAATGGCAGATTTAGAAGGATTATATTATGCGAAACGGGCTACATTGCTAAAACAAGAAGAGGGGGTGGCTAAATTTAGAAGGGTTATATTACAAAGGAGGATTAACCAGAGGTTGTAAATGGGCAAGTAATGAAAAAGGGGGTAGTTTTTTGTGTGATTCAGATCAGATAAGCCTGAAACTGTTATTCCCAGGAATTTTGCGTCTTCTATAAACAATTAGCATGTCAGATTTGATTACCAAAATTATTATCTTCCACTACTCAATAGTAATGCAATTTTCTGAATAAATGATTTAGGAGGTTTTTGCATTTAAATACATCTAGGTGGTTTTCACCAATTACACCCACGTTACTCATCTCCATTATAGTTCTTGTCTTTATTCTACCCACTCGATCCATTATACAAACATAAGCCGAATCAAGCCGCTTAAAAGTAAATTGGTCAAAAAAAAACTTCACAACGGTTAATTAGTGATTCGTACGTTAACCATATTAAGAAAAGAAAAAGAGCAGTTACATTATATACTTCTATAAATTGATAAGTACTACTTACCACACAAGGAGTCTTAGGAGCAGGCTTATAAGGACAGGTAAAAGTTTCTCCAATATCAAAAGGATGCTTAGAAGCCTGCACCATGAACATTTATACCATAAAAACCTTATATCAACATTAAAAAAACCTTACTAATATCATCATAATAAACAAAACATGAAATGATAATATCACAATTAATAACCTGCAAAAGTGAACACCGCTTAGCTAGATCAAATTCTACACGTTCATTTAAAAAATCAAACAGAGTTAGAGCAAACCCACGTAAACTCACCTAGAAGTTGAAGATCAAATGAGGTTACATACATGTGTGCGACTGATTACATCATCTAAAACAAACCCTGGAACCCCCAATATTAAAAGAAAACAAGCACTAATGGCCAAATCAATAAATTGATGATTAATCACTTTTCAATAATAACAAAATTAGAAAAGTTACCTATGCAGGAAGAGTGTGGTGTAAAGGCCGGATCCGACCAACGATGACGATGACTATTTCTTCCTTCCGGATATCGGCTCCAACATCGACGATTCTTTATATTTGGTCGCGTCTCTCTCTACTAAGAGTTTTGTTTGGAGAGAAAAGGAAGATGAATATGAAGTGAAGGGAACGATCAGATATGGAGAGGGATGATTAAGAGGGTGTTTGGGGTTGAGTTTTGAAAATAGATTATGCGTTTTGAATAATCAGAATCAGATAATTAGCTGTAACAAAACGTGTTGCAGAAAGATAGTGTTTGGATTTGATTATGTTATTTGATATCACAATAATCAGATAATCAACTATTTGAGTGTTTGACAAATATATATATTTTGATCTCTACAAAACGTAAAAAATCAGTTTTTGGATTATCACGTTTTCCTGCAATAAGGAGTGACCTACTTTTGGATTATCACGTTTTGATCTCTACAAAACGTAAAAAATCAGTTTTTGTTAATTTTTTACCAAACACTCAAAATGGATTTTTTGCGATTTCAAAACACAATAATCAAAAAATCAGGTTGAAAAAGCAATCCCAAAAACACCCTAAATGCAAATTAATGATAAGTCGCTTTGGTTTCTTGAGGGGCAAGGAAGGAAAGGGTTTTGAGTTTGTGAGTATAGGTGTAGGTCGAATTTACTATTATACCTTCATAATGTCTTAAAATTTTGGACTCTTTACAATTTTACCCTCACAAAACAAGTATTCACTAATTGTATATATTGCTTAATGTGTTGGACACGATGTAAAATTGCATGTCTGTACAACACATTTGCTTTATATAGTTATATAGATATAGATTATAAATCACGCTAGGAAAATAACGATTCATCTTTTACAAATATAACTATATCACCATTGGATTGGTAAAGTGCATTGATTTCTTTTCATCATCATAAAAAAAATACTACAAGTCATTGTTTAACTAAAACATCTATCATTTATTAACGTTGAAAGACATGTACCTGGAGATCAATCAAGGGTATACATGTGAATTTTGAGTTATATCATAGAAAATTTTAGGTATCAATATTCATGCGACTTTTATCGTTGTTTTTAAATTTAAAATCAATTACTTACTAACGACGCTTATGTGTCAATATTACATTAATCCAAGACAACCTGAATTAAGGAATACCCGAAAAACTCAAACTCGACTAACTCAAACCTTATATGGGTCAGTTATGGGGTTACTTTTTCTCAGCGAAAACCCCGAATAAACCAAGCTGAACAACCCAATACCCGAAAACAAAAAATAAATATTTAATGTCTTTTATATATATATGTGTGTTTTAGTTTGGAGTCTTTGGTATCTATAACATTAAATTTGGGACTTTTGGACATCATAGTATCATATTTTTAAGGGTTATTGGATTTTATCACCCCAACTATTGGCTATTGGCTACTACCACCCCTAACTATCACTTTGACGACCGTCACCCCTAACTTAAAACTTAGTGTGTTCTGTCACCACGTCGTTAACTGATCACTAACTTTTGATCATGTTACTATACTTTTTGGGGTGTCATAGGGATCTTAGGAAGGTTCTTGGGATTTTAGGACACCCCAAAAAATATAGTAACAAGATCAAAAGTTAGGGATCTGGTGACAGAACATACTAAGTGTTAAGTTATGGGTGGTGGTGTAACAACCCGCACTTTCGTGCTTGTTACTCTCGTTACACTCGCTACGCCTAGCACCAGAGATTCGGATCATAATGTGACTATATCGCTTACAACGCTACTTCGCATTATATCGCATACTTTCAACACGCTATCGCACATCACAATGCATACTACTCTAACGTTAACGATGACATCGCTTGAGCGCTTAAACTACTCCCCTCGCTCGTCATGAGGCAACGCAAACGCTGACGATGACATCGCGTGAGTACTTAAGCTTCTCCCCTCGCTTGTCGTGATGCGATGCAAACGCAACGCAAACTCGAAAACGCAGCTACGTATACTATGACATGTTATATATATAATGATAATAATAATAATAATATGGGTATTAAACATGCCTAAACGCGCACTCGCTGGCACGCGCAACTCAATTTATCGCACTGAAACTGTCGCAACCCCCGTCCCCTAACAACCCGGGAACGGTCGGCCGCGGCCAATTTTGGTGGTATCCAGGTGTTTATCATTTTGGTAGCGGAATCACATCAGGACCGTAGTTAGGAAATATTTTATTAGAGTAAAATACCACACTTTCTTAATATTAAACACATGGGAATAATCCTAAGTTTTAAGTACACACAATTTCATAGGAATAAATCCTATTTTATTTAATAAAAACATCTCTTTATTTTAGGTAACTTTATAGCCACTTTTCCAAGCCTTCAGTGCTGTCCAACTGACTTCTATTTGGCTTTCACATTTTGTTACCTGAAACGCGTTTAAAAACATTTTGTCAGTGGGAAATACTGGTGAGTGAATCTCAGTTTAATCAAGTTAAGTAAAACCATTGTACAGTATTGAGGGCGGTCGCGCAATTACATTTATTTCCATCTACTTAATTACCACCCACGGTACTATCAACCTGACTTGTGGTCATGTTACCCCTCGCAAGGTAGTAACAAATTTTGTATACAAAACCCCAACATACCGACGATAATTGTAGAATACAAATACTCAATCACTGTTTAATATATTATTAATTAAGTGAGGTTTTGTAAAAACAATTTGCAAAAAGGAGATTACGCACATTGCTGTCTTAGGTTTCCTTTTAAGGATTTCCTGGTGATTATCTATTAAATACACAAATGCACACGTGTTAGTATAATAACCCAATATTTACATTAGTAATATCCTCCCCGGGACGGGATTCCAACGACTACGTCGGGCAGAACCATGACAGCCGTTACGGAACCCTGGATCAATCGGGCAGCGTATCTAATACGTAACCGGGGTTATGATACTTACAACGAGGCAGAACTTCGTTATTTAGGGGGTATTATACCCGGAGATTATGCCTACTATGCAGAAATTTTGAGAGAGAAAGAGATTTGGGACGAATTCGACTGAACAGCCGATGCCTTCTATATATAGGGTCTGATCCGGGCTTTGTCGCGCCCCGCGTAGAACTCGGCCAGGGCCTTCGCGGCCCGCGAGGCTACCTAGGGTTGCTGAGTCGACCACTAGGCATAACACGACTGGGACACGTGGCAGCTCAGGGGCTCACCTGGTGTCTTGGCGGTCACAGCCCGTGTAGAAGGTAACCAAAGGCTACGCGCCCCGCGAGAGACCACTAAATCTTGTTTTTAATTAATTTTAATAAAAATAAAGGTATTCGGGGACCGTTTTCGTATACGGGGTATATTTTAGGACATATAGGGATATTTAAATATATTAGGGGTGTCGAAAATTATTTTGGAGGGTTGTTATATCCTCCCCACCTTGTTTTAGAGCACGTCCTCGAGATCTACTGGAACAAGTGTGGATATTTCCTTTGCATTTCTGATTCAAGCTCCCATGTGTACTCTGGTCCTCTTTTGGAGTCCCATTTTACTTTGACTAGAACTGATCTCTTGTGCTTGAGGTTCTTTACTTACCTGTCTTCAATCTGTAGAGACCTTTCTACAAATTTAAGTTGTTCATTTACCTCTATATCCTTAAGAGGTACCATTAGTGACTTATCAGCTAAGCATTTCTTGAGATTAGATACATGGAATACATCATGTATTCCTGCCATTTCTTCTAGCAGTTGTAACTGATAAGCTACATGTCCTATTCTTTTAATAATCTCAAAAGGTCCAACATACCTGGGGCTTAGCTTTCCTCTTTTGATGAATCTTACCACTCCTTTCCAAAGAGAGACTTTCAATAATACCTTGTCTCCTACCTGGAATTCCAATGGCTTCCGTCTGTTATCAGCATAACTCTTTTGTCGATCACGTGCTGCTTTCAGTCGTTTCTTGACTTGAATGATCTTGTCTGTTATTTCTTGCACTATCTCAGGTCCGGATAGTTGCTTTTCTCCAATTTCTTCCCAACAGACTGGCGTTCGGCACTTTCGTCCATAAAGTGCTTCGAATGGTGCAGCATTGATACTTGTGTGATAACTGTTATTATAAGAAAATTCTATTAATGGTAGGTGATCGTCCCAATTACCTCTGAAATCAATTACTCAAGCTCTAAGCATGTCTTCCATTGTCTGAATTGTCCTTTCGCTTTGTCCGTCCGTTTGAGGATGATAAGCGGTGCTTAGATTCAATTTGGTTCCCATTGCTTTTTGGAAACTTGTCCAAAAATGAGAGGTAAAACGACTATCTCTGTCAGAAACAATGAATAAAGGAATTCCATGTAATGAAACTATTTCATTTACATATAATTTAGCTAATTGTTCCATACTGAAAGTTTCCTTCATTGGTAGGAAGTGAGCTGACTTAGTTAGCTTGTCTACAATCACCCAGATTGTATCATTACATTTTCTTGTTTTGGGTAATTTGGTAACAAAATCCATTGTTATTAATTCCCATATCCAAACTGGCATTTCTAACTGTTGCAACAAACCTGAGGGTTTCTGATGTTCAGCTTTGACTTGTGAACAGGTTAAACAATTTGCAACATAGGCTGCTATATCCTTTTTCATCCCTATCCACCAGAAATTCCTTCTTAAGTCCTGATACATCTTATCACTTCCAGGATGCATCGTATACTTAGACATATGGGCTTCTTCTAATATACGGTGGCGTAGGTTTCCTAATTTGGGTATCCACATTCTTTTCTTATGGAATCTCCAAATTCCATCTGTTTCTTGCTCTAATTCCTTAATCATTCATTTTAACTTTTCAGTATCATCCTTGATTACTGATTCTTGGGCCTTTCTAATTTGTTCATTTAAATCTACTTGCAGATTTAGTTTAAGAGAACGTGCTCTTTTTGGCTTTTCATGATACTTTCGACTTAAAGCATCAGCTACTACGTTTGCTTTTCCTGAATGGTACTGGATATTACAATCATAATCACTAAGTATCTCCATCCAGCGTCTTTGTCTCATATTCAACTCTTTTTACCCGAAAACATACCTTAAACTCTTATGGTCGGTGAAAATGGTAAACTTACTACCGTATAGGTAATGCCTTCAAATCTTAAGGGCAAAAATTATAGCTCCTAATTCCAGATCATGGGTTGAATAATTCTCTTCATGATTCTTAAGTTGTCTAGAGGCATAGGCTATAACCTTTTGACGTTGCATCAATACACATCCATAACCTAACTTAGAAGCGTCACAATAGACTATAAAGTCTTCAGTTCCTTCTGGTAACGCTAGTATGGGTGCATTGGTTAGTCTTTGCTTAAGAATTCTAAAGGCTTCTTCTTGTTTTGGTCCCCATTCAAACTTAACAGATTTACAGGTTAACTTAGTTAAGGGAATGGCGATTCTAGAAAAATCTCGAATAAACCTTCTATAATAGCCGGCCAATCCTAAGAAACTTATAACCTCGGTTGGTGACTCAGGGGTTTTCCATTTGGTAATTGCCTCGATCTTAGTGGGATGTACATGAATTCCTTCATGATTAACTAGATGTCCAAGAAACTGTACCAGTTCTAACCAAAATTCACACTTCGAAAACTTTGCATAAAGTTTTTCTTTCCTTAATAAACTTAGAAGTGCGTGCAAATGATTTGCATGATCCTCCTTACTCTTGGAATAAATGAGAATATCATCTATAAAAACAATTATGAATTTATCCAAATATGGCTTATATATTCGGTTCATCATGTCCATAAATGCAGCTGGGGCATTGGTTAAACCAAATGGCATGACAATAAATTCATAATGGCCATACCTTGTCCTGAAAGCGGTCTTAGGAATGTCCTCTTCCTGTACCTTTAATTGATGATATCCTGATCGTAAATCGATTTTTAAGAAAAAATGAGCCCCTTGCAATTGATTAAACAGATCGACAATTCTCGGTAATGGGTACTGATTCTTAATCGTGACTTTGTTCAATTCACGGTAGTCAATGCACATTCGCATTGATCCATCCTTCTTTTTGACGAATAAGACCGGTGCTCCCCATGGCGATGAGCTTGGCTGTATAAATCCTTTCTCCAACAATTCGTCCAATTGTTTCTTTAATTCCTGCATTTCTGCTGGCGCCAAACGGTAGGTTGATTTGGCAATAGGTGCTGTTCCTGGTAGCAGGTGGATTCTGAATTCAACTTCCCTGTCTGGAGGTAGTCCTGGTAACTCTTCTGGAAATACATCTGAAAATTGGGATACTACTGGAATATCCTTTAGTTCTTTTCCTTTAGTGTTAGTGATTATGGAAATCAAATACACTAATGATCCTTTTCTTATATAACTTGCTGTCTTCATCATAGAGATGAATTTTGTGGATCTAGATGGTTTATCTCCTTTAATTGTGATCTTTTCACCTTTTGGTGAATTTACTTGGATTGACTTTTGATCACATAAAATACTGGCTTTATTGGCTATTAACCAATCCATTCCTAATACAACATCAAATCCTGCCAGATTCATTGGGTAAAGGTTTGCTATAAATTTTTGATTTAAAAATTCTATTCTTTCTCCTTGCAAGATTTCAGAAATCTTAATGGTTTCTCCATTTGTTGTCTCTACTAGACATTCTTGTGGGAGTTTAGTTAATGGTTGATTGAGAAGTTTGCAAAATGAAGTATTAATAAACCTTTGGTTTGCACCAGAGTCAAATAATACTTTAGCAAAAACATCATTAACTAAAAACGTACCGGCGATCACATCTGGGATCATCTTTGCTTCTTCTACAGTTAGAACAAATGCTCTCGCATTTTTAGTATTCTTGGTGTTCGTGGCTGGAGCTAGTTTTGGACAGTTCGGCTTGATGTGACCTTTTTCTCCACTGTTGAAGCACATCCCATTATTTGGTTTCCTCCTGCAATCTTCTTCCTTGTGCCTTGGTATTTTGCAGAAATTGCAGTAGGTAGAGCATTTTCCTGAATGCTTTTTCTTGCAGGCCTTGCAGTAAGGTGCAGAGGTAGAACCTACATTTTTCCCACGGTTGGAATTACTGTAGCGGAATTCCTGGGTAAGCCTTTGAGCTAGGTTCCTCATCTGGTCATCCTCTCGAGTACGCACTAATTCATCTGTCAAGGTGTTTGCTAGTTCTACAGCTTCTTCTATGGTTTGAGGTCTAGCTGCCTTGACTACATGCCTTATCTCACTGATTAATCCCCATATATAACGGAAGATTAACACTGGTTCAGGTGATGCAAGGGTTGGTACTATTCTAGCATATTCAAAGAATAAAGTAGTGTACCCCTTACTATCCACTCTAGTCATCCTAAGGTTTTGGAACTTATTTGCTGTCTGTTCCTTTTCATTGGGAGGGCAGAATTTTCTTTCTACCATGTTCTTAAATTCCTCCCATTCCATATTGTAAACCATATCACTCCCCCTAGACTGGAGGATAGTATTCCACCATTCTAGTGCTGAATTCTTAAACAGATTGGAAGCAAACATTATCTTATCCTCTTCTGCGCACTTGCTTATTTTTAAGACTGCCTCAGTCTTTTCTATCCAGCGTAGAGCTGCAACAACCCCTTCATTGCCTGAGAATTCCATTGGTTTACAAGACCAGAATTCTTTATAAGAACAACCATAAGACATGATTCTTCTTCTTTTGGGAATGGGAGCTTGAATTATGGGCCCATTGTTTATGCTGTGTTCAGGTTCAGTGGGTCGTTTACTATCACGTTTACTTTTATTATATGCTTCCTTAACCGTTTTGATAATATATGGCATTGCATCTAGAATTCCTTGTGCCACTATGTGTTGGATGGCACTGTTATCCACTTGGTTTTCGTTATTGTTGTTGTTCGGGTTATCGTTATCCGGGTTATTGTTACTATGGTTTTCATTATTCTGGTTTTCCTGGTTCACTTCGTTGTCCATCTGAATTTTAAACATTTTCTAATTATTAATATCACGAAATAATATTTAATGCAAACAATTACACAACACATATTGATAAAAAACGTCGAACATTGCGACTTACTCTTTCTTATATTATGCATCTAATACAAACCGATACTGGAATTTAAAATTACAATACTAATATGCGTCACTAACCACGAGGTGGTCTATACTACAACATATATTATTATTATTATTATTATTATTACACATATATATATTTTATATTTTTTTTTCATACACATATTATATATATATTTATTACTATATTATTACTATCACCATCACGGATATGAGTTCATCCAGAACTCCATATTACGCTCGTCGTACTTCCAGACGAGTCGTTCTCCGATCTACCTCATCCTGTCACTGTTTTCTAAAATCTCCTCACCGAAGGTTCGGAGTTCTTGCACATTCTCTGCACTCATTGGGGGTGCAGGTGCTGGTACTGGATTTGGGTACTGTGGCATGGGTTCTTCATGAGGGTATGGATTCTCTAGAATTTCCCTAATGTATTCATCGTTATCATAGTAGGGATCTAGAGGATCCAGACCTGGGTAAGCTGCTAGGTTTGGCTTGGGTTCGTCTGTTACGTGGTAGCGTTGTACATAATCCCTATGATCATCGAACCACAAGTCATAGTCTGGGTCTAAGGGATTGGGTGCTGGTATCCTAGGTATCTCTTATGGGTTAAAATCATGCATTTGGACTTGGTTTCTTGGGTTGTTTTCAATCTCCATTGGCTGGGTGGAAAACAAGGGTAATGGTTGAGGGGCTATGAGTTTCTCTAGGTTTGGGTCGGCAGCTGTGGTTGCTAAAATATGAAAATTTGCTAAACTTCTATTAAGCATATCTTGGGTGTGAGCATCTGTTTCTCTCTTTGCGGCTGCTAGCACTCGTTGCTGTTGTAACTTTTTCATTCTCTTCCTACGCTCATGTGCTCCCCTACGGAACCATCCTATCTTTTTAGGAGGGAATGACTCTTCAGACTGAGCCTTAAACACGAATATCCCATCTTCATTGTCAGCTGAATACCCTGAGAGGGCAGGCTGTGAAGAGGTTCCTTCGCTCCTAGGTGAGCCGGACAACTGACGATCAGCGTCGGAGGGTCCTTGATCGCTCATACTGTAAACTAACAAATAGTCAAATAACACACAACAATAATGTAACATCCCGAAAATATAAAATATTATATCAGAATTATAAAGCCTAAATAAATGAGAGTTTACTAACTAGGAATTTTAACCTAGTTAGTTAACTAGTCTAGAGATAGCTTCTAGAGTGATTAAAAGCTATTAAACTATAAGTGGAACAAAATAGAGGGACCATAGTTGTTAACTCTAAAACTTAATTAAAATTTAAGTAATAAAAATAAACCAAACACCCAAACCAGGGTTGTTGGTCGATCAAAAGAGACTGGGGGCGACACCCCCATTCCAAAACCTCAATCTCACAAAAACTCTCAATTGAAGATGCAATTCTAATCCAAAACGAAATCCGAGTTTAGATTATCGATCCTCAACACAAGAGGATCATAAGGTATGTAAAAATTCGTGTTAATTCCTTGTTTGAAATTCTCATGATTTTGGAAATCTAAGATTAGATAATTGCATGTGTGTTGTTTGATATGATTAGAGATGATGTAGTGTCAAGAAGTGAAACCTAGACAACTACATATGAAATCATGCCCAAATTCTGGGAATTTTAAGAATCCATGGAAGCTAGGTTATGGGTTTTGTAAGATGAAGATAAACACTAGGGTTTAGGATGATTATTCTAGTGTATTTTGATTGTTGAAAGTGATTTCCAGAAAATATGATGCTTAAAACACTATAGGATGGCTCTATTGTTGTCAAGTTAGCTAATTAATAAGCTATGAAGTTGATTTCTAAAGATATAAAAATTCTGCACATGAAGTGTTTGTTGAAATGCCTCTATGAAGGCTTTAAAAACTGAAATTCGGAGCTTAAACGCATAAACATAATGTTTTGGTGTGTTATGCGAATTATGATTTAAAGAGAGTTCTAAAACGCATCATAAATGGACTCTATAGGAACGGACGCAGGAACATCAAGCGGACAAACGGGTGGCGAACCACGTTTAAAGGGCAAACTTTGAAGGTATGTAACTTGACCCGTTACATTATTAGGTTTGATGATTTTAGTGTGTAATTGAATCCTTGAATAAGAGTTGTTTTGGTTACACGATGAAGTCGCTATAATGATTGTTAAATACGGATGGTACTCTTTGGTAGTCGTCATAGGAAAGGATTCCGTAGACGAGCCAAACGGGTCAAATAATCGAGTAAATCATAAATTATATTCCGGAAATATGTAGATTGTTCTACGCTATTGGTTAATGTTTATCTCATGCTAGGAATACTAGTTTTAGATGAAATGGGTTGTTTGCAAGGCAAATTTCGAAATTGGTTTGAAGGAAATGAAATAACAAATCAAGACATGGATTTCCAGGTTCCACCGTAAATTACGGTAGTACCGTAATTTACGGTGAGGGTCAACTTGTTACGGCGAAAGTCTACTGATTTACGGTGACTAAATAATTCCAGGCCTCACGTAAATTACGGTGATACCGTAATTTACGGTAGACACTATATTTTTTTTATTTGCTTTTCAAGGTTAAAATGTTAGAACTTGTATCTAAAATGTTATATAATGATGTCAAAACTAATGATTAACGGTTTTGACCCTAGGTAACTAGATGGACTTTACGGATGGCGATCAAGCAACTCCGAAGAACCGAACACGTCTTATGAAGCTTCCGCTATTATATGAATCTTTTGTAGTTTTGGTATATGGGTTGTAAACTATTGTTAAACAAATTTTTGAAACATTTTAACTTAGTCATTAGTAGACTAAGGTTTAAAATATGTATGATCTTTGTTAAAGAATGACGTGTACTTAAACTATGACGTGTACTTAAACTATATTTTGTAAAAATTTATGGGTAAAATTTTAGGGTGTTATAAGTTGGTAATCAGAGCTCATGGTTGTCAATAAGTGTTCGGTTCAAGCTTGATCGATCGTCCGGTAAGAACTAACTTGTTTTGGTAATAAATTATGTACTATGTATAGAATGAGAAATGAACAATATGCATGAAAAGAGTGTGTAAGCTCACTCGAAAACAAGAAATGCAAGAAACAAGAATGATCAAATCAAGTTACGGACTTGATTAAATAGAAACAAGAATGATCAAATCAAGTTACGGACTTGATTAAATAGAAACAAGAATGATCAAATCAAGTTACGGACTTGATTGAATAGAAACAAGAATTATAAAATCAAGTTACGAACTTGATTAAATCAAAACAAGTAAAGCATGTGTTATAAATGGAATGTTTAACAATCTATGTAAACATTTCAGAAATCGAGATGGCTGATGGAGGCAATGATAATGCGGTGCCAAGAGTCACCGAACAAGTAAGGGAAGTGATTGCCGAAGAGGTTGGGAAGGCGATCGAAAACAGTTTGTCGGGTTTTATTGATAAAATCCAACACACGGTTTTATCAATAGTAGAAGATAGAATCAAGAAACTAGAAGATGATTCAAATGTAGCAAAGGAGAAACGAGGAGGACGAAAGCCTTGTTCATACAAGGAATTCATGGCTTGTAAACCACCAACATATAATGGGGAGGTTGACCCAATAGTGTGCCAACGATGGCTAAGTGACATCGAAGGAGTATTCGAGAGAACCCATTGTGACGAAGAAGACTACGTAGCCTATGGTACGGGTCAACTAAGGAGTCAAGCGAAAGATTGGTGGGATAACAAAAAGAAGGAGATTGGAAGTGAAGCGACTAAGGCCATGACTTGGGAGGAGTTTAAGACGCCGTTTCTTAAACACCATAGTCCCAAGGCGGTCATAAATAAAATCAAGGAAGAATTCATGCAACTCAGACACAAAGGTGAATCCATAGACAAGATCACGGGGATGTTTATGGATAAGATGAAGTTCTGTGATGACTTGATAACGAATGAAGAGCAAAAGGTCTACTATTATCATAACATGCTAAGTGCTGAATATAGAGAGTTCATAACCCCTTCAAAGTACGAGACCCTTACCGAGATTGTCAATGCTGCTCGGGAAAGGGAGATTGAATTGAAGAAGAGTATAGAACGGGGTGAACGAAGGGCACAAGATGTAAATCCAAGCCCTGCCAAGAAAGCAAGAACGAATGAATCAGCAAAGAAATCAGATGCTAAAGGTAGTACATCAGGTTGTAAAATTTGTGGGAAAAATCATAAGGGCGAATGTCGTTACAAAGATAAGCCTTGTCACATATGCAAGAAAACGGGACATATGGCTATGTCATGCCCGGAGAAAGTGACGGTTTGTTACAACTGTTACCGAACGGGTCACAAGAAGTCGGAATGCCCGGAACTGGTTGGAAAGAAGGATGGGCAAGAACAAAAAGGTGAAGCCCCGAAAGCAAAGGCAAGATCTTTCCAACTAACTGCTGCAGAAGCAAAGATTGAACCCGACGTGGTCTCAGGTATATTTGCTGTAAATTCAATTCCCGCACACGTGTTATTTGATACGGGTGCGAATAAATCCTTTGTTTCATATGGGTTTATTCGACATCCTTCATTTATTCTAACGAAATTACCTGTGCCTTTAGAAGTAGAGATAGGTAATAACAAAAGCTTTATTGTTTGTGATGTATGTGAAAATTGTAAACTGAGCATCGACGATGAAGAATATTTGATAAATCTAATCCCGATGTCGATGGGAGAATTTCAAGTGGTTGTGGGGATGGATTGGCTATCTCAATATCATGCAAAGGTCGTGTGTTTTCGCAAAGAGATAAAACTAACATCTCCGAGCGGAAAACACGTCACCATATATGGCGAAAAACGAGGCAACCCCATAGTATGTTCAATGTTGAAAGCTCACAAGCTCATGAAGCGAGGATGCAAAGCATTCATAATTTATGCAAATGAGACCGAGAAAGAATCACGGAAGATTGGAGAGGTACCGGTAGTACGAGATTATGAAGATGTTTTTCCGGAAGAATTGCCGGGGATACCGCCTGAACGGGAAGTAGAGTTCGGGATCGAATTGATTCCGGGCGCGAAACCTGTGGCAAAAGCCCCGTACCGACTTGCACCGTCGGAATTACAAGAGCTAATGTCCCAAATTCAAGATTTGCTTGACAAGGGATTTATAAGGCCGAGTGTGTCTCCTTGGGGCGCGCCGGTGTTGTTCGTGAGAAAGAAGGACGGGAGCATGCGCATGTGTATCGATTATCGGGAGTTAAACAAACTCACGGTAAAGAACCGATACCCGCTCCCGAGGATAGATGACTTATTTGACCAACTACAAGGCGCGAGTTGGTTTTCAAAAATTGACCTTAGGTCGGGATATCACCAACTAAAGGTCAAAGAAGAAGATGTGCCGAAGACGGCTTTTCGCACAAGATACGGACATTACGAATTTCTCGTGATGTCGTTTGGGCTGACAAATGCGCCCGCGGCTTTCATGGACCTCATGAACCGGGTTTGCAAGCCAATGTTAGATAAGTCGGTCATCGTGTTTATCGATGATATCTTGGTGTACTCGAAAAATGAAGCTGAACACGCACACCACTTACAGGAAGTGTTAGAGACACTTAGACGAGAGAAGTTATATGCAAAATTCTCTAAATGTGCCTTTTGGTTACGAGAGGTACAATTTCTCGGCCATGTCATAAATGCCGACGGAGTTTTGGTGGATCCGTCAAAGATAGAGGCGGTGTCAAAATGGAATCCTCCGAAGAATCCTTCGGAAATTAGAAGCTTTTTGGGGCTTGCTGGATATTATAGGAGATTCATTCAAGATTTCTCCAAGATTGCATCGCCGCTAACAAAGCTAACCCAAAAGAAAGTAAAGTTTGTTTGGGGAGTCGATCAAGAAAAAGCGTTTCGGACGCTAAAAGAAAGGCTAACTCAAGCTCCGGTACTGACATTGCCGGACGGAGTCGAAGACATGGTGGTTTATTTGGATGCTTCATTATCGGGGCTCGGTTGCGTGTTGATGCAACGGGGCAAGGTAATAGCCTATGCCTCGAGACAATTGAAGATACACGAGAAGAAATACCCCACGCACGATCTCGAGTTGGCAGCGGTGGTATTTGCATTAAAAATATGGAGGCATTACTTGTATGGAGTAAAATGCACCATATTCACCGACCACAAGAGTCTGAAATACTTCTTCGATCAGAAGGAGTTAAATATGCGACAAAGGCGATGGCTGGAAACGGTGAAGGACTATGATTGTGAGATACACTATCACCCCGGAAAGGCAAATGTGGTAGCGGATGCTTTAAGCAGAAAAGCGGACTATGTCCCGATACGAGTGAGATCGATGAAACTCGTGGTAACCTCGGGTATACTTGAACGTATTCGAGAAGCACAATTAGAAGCAGTAAAAGAAGAGATTTGGAAGAAGGAAAGAATAATTGGGCAGTTGAAAGACTTGTCGGATGGAAATCACGGGTTAAAGACTCGATCCGGAAGGATATGGGTCCCACATACCTGTGGAGTAAAGGCGCTTCTACTTGATGAAGCTCATAAATCCCGTTATTCAATTCATCTGGGTGCGACCAAGATGTACAATGATTTGAAACAAAATTATTGGTGGCCCGGAATGAAGAGGGATGTGGCAAAGTATGTGGAAAAATGCTTGACATGTTTACAAGTCAAGGCGGAGCATCAGAAACCCTATGGCAAACTCCAACCGTTGGAAATTCCGGTTTGGAAATGGGAACATATTACAATGGACCTGTTAACCAAACTGCCTAGAACAAATCGTAGTTTTGATGCCATATGGGTAGTGGTGGATAGACTGACAAAAAGTGCTCACTTTATTCCGATTCGTGAGACTTACACGTCAGAAAAGATGTCGGAAGTTTACACCAATGAAATAATAGCCCGTCATGGGGTGCCGGTGTCCATCGTGTCTGATAGGGATACCCGGTTTACTTCGAAATTTTGGCGGGAATTCCAAGAACAAATGGGAACCAAATTGTTCATTAGCACCGCATACCATCCTCAAACGGATGGGCAAAGTGAAAGAACGATACAAATATTGGGAGACATGCTACGGGCGTGTATAATCGACTTTGGAGGCAGTTGGGATGTTCATCTACCGTTAGTAGAGTTTTCGTATAACAACAGTTACCAATCTAGTATTAAGATGGCACCATACGAAATGCTTTACGGTAGAAAGTGTCGAACTCCGGTATGTTGGGGTGAAGTGGGTCCACGTGAACTCGCCCACCAAGATATAGTGCGAGCCACAAATGAAAAGATCGATAAAGTTCGGGCACACTTGAAAGCGGCTCAAGACAGGCAGAAGGCGTATGTAGATAAAAGGAAAAGGCCAATTGAATTTCAAGTGGGTGACATGGTCATGCTAAAAGTGTCCCCATGGAAAGGCGTTATTAGATTTAGAAAGAAGGGGAAATTAAGCCCAAGGTTTATCGGGCCGTTTAAAATTATCGGGAGAGTTGGCAAGGTAGCTTACCGTCTTGAACTACCGGAGGAGTTAAGTGGGATCCATGGCACGTTTCATGTATCGCAATTAAGAAAGTGCCTAGCAGACGAAACGACATATATCCATTACGACGATATCGAAGTGGATAATAGTCTAAATTATGTGGTGAGACCGGTTAAAATTTTAGACAGAAAGGTCAAACGTTTACGAAATAAACAAATTGACCAAGTCAAAGTCAAATGGGAGCATAGGAAAGGTTCGGACACTACATGGGAGTCCGAAGAGGAGATGCGACGTCTTCACCCTACATTATTTGGTACGTACTTGGGTTTCGGGGACGAAACCCTCTTTAAGGGGGATGGACTTGTAACATCCCGAAAATATAAAATATTATATCAGAATTATAAAGCCTAAATAAATGAGAGTTTACTAACTAGGAATTTTAACCTAGTTAGTTAACTAGTCTAGAGATAGCTTCTAGAGTGATTAAAAGCTATTAAACTATAAGTGGAACAAAATAGAGGGACCATAGTTGTTAACTCTAAAACTTAATTAAAATTTAAGTAATAAAAATAAACCAAACACCCAAACCAGGGTTGTTGGTCGATCAAAAGAGACAGGGGGCGACACCCCCATTCCAAAACCTCAATCTCACAAAAACTCTCAATTGAAGATGCAATTCTAATCCAAAACGAAATCCGAGTTTAGATTATCGATCCTCAACACAAGAGGATCATAAGGTATGTAAAAATTCGTGTTAATTCCTTGTTTGAAATTCTCATGATTTTGGAAATCTAAGATTAGATAATTGCATGTGTGTTGTTTGATATGATTAGAGATGATGTAGTGTCAAGAAGTGAAACCTAGACAACTACATATGAAATCATGCCCAAATTCTGGGAATTTTAAGAATCCATGGAAGCTAGGTTATGGGTTTTGTAAGATGAAGATAAACACTAGGGTTTAGGATGATTATTCTAGTGTATTTTGATTGTTGAAAGTGATTTCCAGAAAATATGATGCTTAAAACACTATAGGATGGCTCTATTGTTGTCAAGTTAGCTAATTAATAAGCTATGAAGTTGATTTCTAAAGATATAAAAATTCTGCACATGAAGTGTTTGTTGAAATGCCTCTATGAAGGCTTTAAAAACTGAAATTCGGAGCTTAAACGCATAAACATAATGTTTTGGTGTGTTATGCGAATTATGATTTAAAGAGAGTTCTAAAACGCATCATAAATGGACTCTATAGGAACGGACGCAGGAACATCAAGCGGACAAACGGGTGGCGAACCACGTTTAAAGGGCAAACTTTGAAGGTATGTAACTTGACCCGTTACATTATTAGGTTTGATGATTTTAGTGTGTAATTGAATCCTTGAATAAGAGTTGTTTTGGTTACACGATGAAGTCGCTATAATGATTGTTAAATACGGATGGTACTCTTTGGTAGTCGTCATAGGAAAGGATTCCGTAGACGAGCCAAACGGGTCAAATAATCGAGTAAATCATAAATTATATTCCGGAAATATGTAGATTGTTCTACGCTATTGGTTAATGTTTATCTCATGCTAGGAATACTAGTTTTAGATGAAATGGGTTGTTTGCAAGGCAAATTTCGAAATTGGTTTGAAGGAAATGAAATAACAAATCAAGACATGGATTTCCAGGTTCCACCGTAAATTACGGTAGTACCGTAATTTACGGTGAGGGTCAACTTGTTACGGCGAAAGTCTACTGATTTACGGTGACTAAATAATTCCAGGCCTCACGTAAATTACGGTGATACCGTAATTTACGGTAGACACTATATTTTTTTTATTTGCTTTTCAAGGTTAAAATGTTAGAACTTGTATCTAAAATGTTATATAATGATGTCAAAACTAATGATTAACGGTTTTGACCCTAGGTAACTAGATGGACTTTACGGATGGCGATCAAGCAACTCCGAAGAACCGAACACGTCTTATGAAGCTTCCGCTATTATATGAATCTTTTGTAGTTTTGGTATATGGGTTGTAAACTATTGTTAAACAAATTTTTGAAACATTTTAACTTAGTCATTAGTAGACTAAGGTTTAAAATATGTATGATCTTTGTTAAAGAATGACGTGTACTTAAACTATGACGTGTACTTAAACTATATTTTGTAAAAATTTATGGGTAAAATTTTAGGGTGTTATAAGTTGGTAATCAGAGCTCATGGTTGTCAATAAGTGTTCGGTTCAAGCTTGATCGATCGTCCGGTAAGAACTAACTTGTTTTGGTAATAAATTATGTACTATGTATAGAATGAGAAATGAACAATATGCATGAAAAGAGTGTGTAAGCTCACTCGAAAACAAGAAATGCAAGAAACAAGAATGATCAAATCAAGTTACGGACTTGATTAAATAGAAACAAGAATGATCAAATCAAGTTACGGACTTGATTAAATAGAAACAAGAATGATCAAATCAAGTTACGGACTTGATTGAATAGAAACAAGAATTATAAAATCAAGTTACGAACTTGATTAAATCAAAACAAGTAAAGCATGTGTTATAAATGGAATGTTTAACAATCTATGTAAACATTTCAGAAATCGAGATGGCTGATGGAGGCAATGATAATGCGGTGCCAAGAGTCACCGAACAAGTAAGGGAAGTGATTGCCGAAGAGGTTGGGAAGGCGATCGAAAACAGTTTGTCGGGTTTTATTGATAAAATCCAACACACGGTTTTATCAATAGTAGAAGATAGAATCAAGAAACTAGAAGATGATTCAAATGTAGCAAAGGAGAAACGAGGAGGACGAAAGCCTTGTTCATACAAGGAATTCATGGCTTGTAAACCACCAACATATAATGGGGAGGTTGACCCAATAGTGTGCCAACGATGGCTAAGTGACATCGAAGGAGTATTCGAGAGAACCCATTGTGACGAAGAAGACTACGTAGCCTATGGTACGGGTCAACTAAGGAGTCAAGCGAAAGATTGGTGGGATAACAAAAAGAAGGAGATTGGAAGTGAAGCGACTAAGGCCATGACTTGGGAGGAGTTTAAGACGCCGTTTCTTAAACACCATAGTCCCAAGGCGGTCATAAATAAAATCAAGGAAGAATTCATGCAACTCAGACACAAAGGTGAATCCATAGACAAGATCACGGGGATGTTTATGGATAAGATGAAGTTCTGTGATGACTTGATAACGAATGAAGAGCAAAAGGTCTACTATTATCATAACATGCTAAGTGCTGAATATAGAGAGTTCATAACCCCTTCAAAGTACGAGACCCTTACCGAGATTGTCAATGCTGCTCGGGAAAGGGAGATTGAATTGAAGAAGAGTATAGAACGGGGTGAACGAAGGGCACAAGATGTAAATCCAAGCCCTGCCAAGAAAGCAAGAACGAATGAATCAGCAAAGAAATCAGATGCTAAAGGTAGTACATCAGGTTGTAAAATTTGTGGGAAAAATCATAAGGGCGAATGTCGTTACAAAGATAAGCCTTGTCCCATATGCAAGAAAACGGGACATATGGCTATGTCATGCCCGGAGAAAGTGACGGTTTGTTACAACTGTTACCGAACGGGTCACAAGAAGTCGGAATGCCCGGAACTGGTTGGAAAGAAGGATGGGCAAGAACAAAAAGGTGAAGCCCCGAAAGCAAAGGCAAGATCTTTCCAACTAACTGCTGCAGAAGCAAAGATTGAACCCGACGTGGTCTCAGGTATATTTGCTGTAAATTCAATTCCCGCACACGTGTTATTTGATACGGGTGCGAATAAATCCTTTGTTTCATATGGGTTTATTCGACATCCTTCATTTATTCTAACGAAATTACCTGTGCCTTTAGAAGTAGAGATAGGTAATAACAAAAGCTTTATTGTTTGTGATGTATGTGAAAATTGTAAACTGAGCATCGACGATGAAGAATATTTGATAAATCTAATCCCGATGTCGATGGGAGAATTTCAAGTGGTTGTGGGGATGGATTGGCTATCTCAATATCATGCAAAGGTTGTGTGTTTTCGCAAAGAGATAAAACTAACATCTCCGAGCGGAAAACACGTCACCATATATGGCGAAAAACGAGGCAACCCCATAGTATGTTCAATGTTGAAAGCTCACAAGCTCATGAAGCGAGGATGCAAAGCATTCATAATTTATGCAAATGAGACCGAGAAAGAATCACGGAAGATTGGAGAGGTACCGGTAGTACGAGATTATGAAGATGTTTTTCCGGAAGAATTGCCGGGGATACCGCCTGAACGGGAAGTAGAGTTCGGGATCGAATTGATTCCGGGCGCGAAACCTGTGGCAAAAGCCCCGTACCGACTTGCACCGTCGGAATTACAAGAGCTAATGTCCCAAATTCAAGATTTGCTTGACAAGGGATTTATAAGGCCGAGTGTGTCTCCTTGGGGCGCGCCGGTGTTGTTCGTGAGAAAGAAGGACGGGAGCATGCGCATGTGTATCGATTATCGGGAGTTAAACAAACTCACGGTAAAGAACCGATACCCGCTCCCGAGGATAGATGACTTATTTGACCAACTACAAGGCGCGAGTTGGTTTTCAAAAATTGACCTTAGGTCGGGATATCACCAACTAAAGGTCAAAGAAGAAGATGTGCCGAAGACGGCTTTTCGCACAAGATACGGACATTACGAATTTCTCGTGATGTCGTTTGGGCTGACAAATGCGCCCGCGGCTTTCATGGACCTCATGAACCGGGTTTGCAAGCCAATGTTAGATAAGTCGGTCATCGTGTTTATCGATGATATCTTGGTGTACTCGAAAAATGAAGCTGAACACGCACACCACTTACAGGAAGTGTTAGAGACACTTAGACGAGAGAAGTTATATGCAAAATTCTCTAAATGTGCCTTTTGGTTACGAGAGGTACAATTTCTCGGCCATGTCATAAATGCCGACGGAGTTTTGGTGGATCCGTCAAAGATAGAGGCGGTGTCAAAATGGAATCCTCCGAAGAATCCTTCGGAAATTAGAAGCTTTTTGGGGCTTGCTGGATATTATAGGAGATTCATTCAAGATTTCTCCAAGATTGCATCGCCGCTAACAAAGCTAACCCAAAAGAAAGTAAAGTTTGTTTGGGGAGTCGATCAAGAAAAAGCGTTTCGGACGCTAAAAGAAAGGCTAACTCAAGCTCCGGTACTGACATTGCCGGACGGAGTCGAAGACATGGTGGTTTATTTGGATGCTTCATTATCGGGGCTCGGTTGCGTGTTGATGCAACGGGGCAAGGTAATAGCCTATGCCTCGAGACAATTGAAGATACACGAGAAGAAATACCCCACGCACGATCTCGAGTTGGCAGCGGTGGTATTTGCATTAAAAATATGGAGGCATTACTTGTATGGAGTAAAATGCACCATATTCACCGACCACAAGAGTCTGAAATACTTCTTCGATCAGAAGGAGTTAAATATGCGACAAAGGCGATGGCTGGAAACGGTGAAGGACTATGATTGTGAGATACACTATCACCCCGGAAAGGCAAATGTGGTAGCGGATGCTTTAAGCAGAAAAGCGGACTATGTCCCGATACGAGTGAGATCGATGAAACTCGTGGTAACCTCGGGTATACTTGAACGTATTCGAGAAGCACAATTAGAAGCAGTAAAAGAAGAGATTTGGAAGAAGGAAAGAATAATTGGGCAGTTGAAAGACTTGTCGGATGGAAATCACGGGTTAAAGACTCGATCCGGAAGGATATGGGTCCCACATACCTGTGGAGTAAAGGCGCTTCTACTTGATGAAGCTCATAAATCCCGTTATTCAATTCATCCGGGTGCGACCAAGATGTACAATGATTTGAAACAAAATTATTGGTGGCCCGGAATGAAGAGGGATGTGGCAAAGTATGTGGAAAAATGCTTGACATGTTTACAAGTCAAGGCGGAGCATCAGAAACCCTATGGCAAACTCCAACCGTTGGAAATTCCGGTTTGGAAATGGGAACATATTACAATGGACCTGTTAACCAAACTGCCTAGAACAAATCGTAGTTTTGATGCCATATGGGTAGTGGTGGATAGACTGACAAAAAGTGCTCACTTTATTCCGATTCGTGAGACTTACACGTCAGAAAAGATGTCGGAAGTTTACACCAATGAAATAATAGCCCGTCATGGGGTGCCGGTGTCCATCGTGTCTGATAGGGATACCCGGTTTACTTCGAAATTTTGGCGGGAATTCCAAGAACAAATGGGAACCAAATTGTTCATTAGCACCGCATACCATCCTCAAACGGATGGGCAAAGTGAAAGAACGATACAAATATTGGGAGACATGCTACGGGCGTGTATAATCGACTTTGGAGGCAGTTGGGATGTTCATCTACCGTTAGTAGAGTTTTCGTATAACAACAGTTACCAATCTAGTATTAAGATGGCACCATACGAAATGCTTTACGGTAGAAAGTGTCGAACTCCGGTATGTTGGGGTGAAGTGGGTCCACGTGAACTCGCCCACCAAGATATAGTGCGAGCCACAAATGAAAAGATCGATAAAGTTCGGGCACACTTGAAAGCGGCTCAAGACAGGCAGAAGGCGTATGTAGATAAAAGGAAAAGGCCAATTGAATTTCAAGTGGGTGACATGGTCATGCTAAAAGTGTCCCCATGGAAAGGCGTTATTAGATTTAGAAAGAAGGGGAAATTAAGCCCAAGGTTTATCGGGCCGTTTAAAATTATCGGGAGAGTTGGCAAGGTAGCTTACCGTCTTGAACTACCGGAGGAGTTAAGTGGGATCCATGGCACGTTTCATGTATCGCAATTAAGAAAGTGCCTAGCAGACGAAACGACATATATCCATTACGACGATATCGAAGTGGATAATAGTCTAAATTATGTGGTGAGACCGGTTAAAATTTTAGACAGAAAGGTCAAACGTTTACGAAATAAACAAATTGACCAAGTCAAAGTCAAATGGGAGCATAGGAAAGGTTCGGACACTACATGGGAGTCCGAAGAGGAGATGCGACGTCTTCACCCTACATTATTTGGTACGTACTTGGGTTTCGGGGACGAAACCCTCTTTAAGGGGGATGGACTTGTAACATCCCGAAAATATAAAATATTATATCAGAATTATAAAGCCTAAATAAATGAGAGTTTACTAACTAGGAATTTTAACCTAGTTAGTTAACTAGTCTAGAGATAGCTTCTAGAGTGATTAAAAGCTATTAAACTATAAGTGGAACAAAATAGAGGGACCATAGTTGTTAACTCTAAAACTTAATTAAAATTTAAGTAATAAAAATAAACCAAACACCCAAACCAGGGTTGTTGGTCGATCAAAAGAGACAGGGGGCGACACCCCCATTCCAAAACCTCAATCTCACAAAAACTCTCAATTGAAGATGCAATTCTAATCCAAAACGAAATCCGAGTTTAGATTATCGATCCTCAACACAAGAGGATCATAAGGTATGTAAAAATTCGTGTTAATTCCTTGTTTGAAATTCTCATGATTTTGGAAATCTAAGATTAGATAATTGCATGTGTGTTGTTTGATATGATTAGAGATGATGTAGTGTCAAGAAGTGAAACCTAGACAACTACATATGAAATCATGCCCAAATTCTGGGAATTTTAAGAATCCATGGAAGCTAGGTTATGGGTTTTGTAAGATGAAGATAAACACTAGGGTTTAGGATGATTATTCTAGTGTATTTTGATTGTTGAAAGTGATTTCCAGAAAATATGATGCTTAAAACACTATAGGATGGCTCTATTGTTGTCAAGTTAGCTAATTAATAAGCTATGAAGTTGATTTCTAAAGATATAAAAATTCTGCACATGAAGTGTTTGTTGAAATGCCTCTATGAAGGCTTTAAAAACTGAAATTCGGAGCTTAAACGCATAAACATAATGTTTTGGTGTGTTATGCGAATTATGATTTAAAGAGAGTTCTAAAACGCATCATAAATGGACTCTATAGGAACGGACGCAGGAACATCAAGCGGACAAACGGGTGGCGAACCACGTTTAAAGGGCAAACTTTGAAGGTATGTAACTTGACCCGTTACATTATTAGGTTTGATGATTTTAGTGTGTAATTGAATCCTTGAATAAGAGTTGTTTTGGTTACACGATGAAGTCGCTATAATGATTGTTAAATACGGATGGTACTCTTTGGTAGTCGTCATAGGAAAGGATTCCGTAGACGAGCCAAACGGGTCAAATAATCGAGTAAATCATAAATTATATTCCGGAAATATGTAGATTGTTCTACGCTATTGGTTAATGTTTATCTCATGCTAGGAATACTAGTTTTAGATGAAATGGGTTGTTTGCAAGGCAAATTTCGAAATTGGTTTGAAGGAAATGAAATAACAAATCAAGACATGGATTTCCAGGTTCCACCGTAAATTACGGTAGTACCGTAATTTACGGTGAGGGTCAACTTGTTACGGCGAAAGTCTACTGATTTACGGTGACTAAATAATTCCAGGCCTCACGTAAATTACGGTGATACCGTAATTTACGGTAGACACTATATTTTTTTTATTTGCTTTTCAAGGTTAAAATGTTAGAACTTGTATCTAAAATGTTATATAATGATGTCAAAACTAATGATTAACGGTTTTGACCCTAGGTAACTAGATGGACTTTACGGATGGCGATCAAGCAACTCCGAAGAACCGAACACGTCTTATGAAGCTTCCGCTATTATATGAATCTTTTGTAGTTTTGGTATATGGGTTGTAAACTATTGTTAAACAAATTTTTGAAACATTTTAACTTAGTCATTAGTAGACTAAGGTTTAAAATATGTATGATCTTTGTTAAAGAATGACGTGTACTTAAACTATGACGTGTACTTAAACTATATTTTGTAAAAATTTATGGGTAAAATTTTAGGGTGTTATAAGTTGGTAATCAGAGCTCATGGTTGTCAATAAGTGTTCGGTTCAAGCTTGATCGATCGTCCGGTAAGAACTAACTTGTTTTGGTAATAAATTATGTACTATGTATAGAATGAGAAATGAACAATATGCATGAAAAGAGTGTGTAAGCTCACTCGAAAACAAGAAATGCAAGAAACAAGAATGATCAAATCAAGTTACGGACTTGATTAAATAGAAACAAGAATGATCAAATCAAGTTACGGACTTGATTAAATAGAAACAAGAATGATCAAATCAAGTTACGGACTTGATTGAATAGAAACAAGAATTATAAAATCAAGTTACGAACTTGATTAAATCAAAACAAGTAAAGCATGTGTTATAAATGGAATGTTTAACAATCTATGTAAACATTTCAGAAATCGAGATGGCTGATGGAGGCAATGATAATGCGGTGCCAAGAGTCACCGAACAAGTAAGGGAAGTGATTGCCGAAGAGGTTGGGAAGGCGATCGAAAACAGTTTGTCGGGTTTTATTGATAAAATCCAACACACGGTTTTATCAATAGTAGAAGATAGAATCAAGAAACTAGAAGATGATTCAAATGTAGCAAAGGAGAAACGAGGAGGACGAAAGCCTTGTTCATACAAGGAATTCATGGCTTGTAAACCACCAACATATAATGGGGAGGTTGACCCAATAGTGTGCCAACGATGGCTAAGTGACATCGAAGGAGTATTCGAGAGAACCCATTGTGACGAAGAAGACTACGTAGCCTATGGTACGGGTCAACTAAGGAGTCAAGCGAAAGATTGGTGGGATAACAAAAAGAAGGAGATTGGAAGTGAAGCGACTAAGGCCATGACTTGGGAGGAGTTTAAGACGCCGTTTCTTAAACACCATAGTCCCAAGGCGGTCATAAATAAAATCAAGGAAGAATTCATGCAACTCAGACACAAAGGTGAATCCATAGACAAGATCACGGGGATGTTTATGGATAAGATGAAGTTCTGTGATGACTTGATAACGAATGAAGAGCAAAAGGTCTACTATTATCATAACATGCTAAGTGCTGAATATAGAGAGTTCATAACCCCTTCAAAGTACGAGACCCTTACCGAGATTGTCAATGCTGCTCGGGAAAGGGAGATTGAATTGAAGAAGAGTATAGAACGGGGTGAACGAAGGGCACAAGATGTAAATCCAAGCCCTGCCAAGAAAGCAAGAACGAATGAATCAGCAAAGAAATCAGATGCTAAAGGTAGTACATCAGGTTGTAAAATTTGTGGGAAAAATCATAAGGGCGAATGTCGTTACAAAGATAAGCCTTGTCCCATATGCAAGAAAACGGGACATATGGCTATGTCATGCCCGGAGAAAGTGACGGTTTGTTACAACTGTTACCGAACGGGTCACAAGAAGTCGGAATGCCCGGAACTGGTTGGAAAGAAGGATGGGCAAGAACAAAAAGGTGAAGCCCCGAAAGCAAAGGCAAGATCTTTCCAACTAACTGCTGCAGAAGCAAAGATTGAACCCGACGTGGTCTCAGGTATATTTGCTGTAAATTCAATTCCCGCACACGTGTTATTTGATACGGGTGCGAATAAATCCTTTGTTTCATATGGGTTTATTCGACATCCTTCATTTATTCTAACGAAATTACCTGTGCCTTTAGAAGTAGAGATAGGTAATAACAAAAGCTTTATTGTTTGTGATGTATGTGAAAATTGTAAACTGAGCATCGACGATGAAGAATATTTGATAAATCTAATCCCGATGTCGATGGGAGAATTTCAAGTGGTTGTGGGGATGGATTGGCTATCTCAATATCATGCAAAGGTCGTGTGTTTTCGCAAAGAGATAAAACTAACATCTCCGAGCGGAAAACACGTCACCATATATGGCGAAAAACGAGGCAACCCCATAGTATGTTCAATGTTGAAAGCTCACAAGCTCATGAAGCGAGGATGCAAAGCATTCATAATTTATGCAAATGAGACCGAGAAAGAATCACGGAAGATTGGAGAGGTACCGGTAGTACGAGATTATGAAGATGTTTTTCCGGAAGAATTGCCGGGGATACCGCCTGAACGGGAAGTAGAGTTCGGGATCGAATTGATTCCGGGCGCGAAACCTGTGGCAAAAGCCCCGTACCGACTTGCACCGTCGGAATTACAAGAGCTAATGTCCCAAATTCAAGATTTGCTTGACAAGGGATTTATAAGGCCGAGTGTGTCTCCTTGGGGCGCGCCGGTGTTGTTCGTGAGAAAGAAGGACGGGAGCATGCGCATGTGTATCGATTATCGGGAGTTAAACAAACTCACGGTAAAGAACCGATACCCGCTCCCGAGGATAGATGACTTATTTGACCAACTACAAGGCGCGAGTTGGTTTTCAAAAATTGACCTTAGGTCGGGATATCACCAACTAAAGGTCAAAGAAGAAGATGTGCCGAAGACGGCTTTTCGCACAAGATACGGACATTACGAATTTCTCGTGATGTCGTTTGGGCTGACAAATGCGCCCGCGGCTTTCATGGACCTCATGAACCGGGTTTGCAAGCCAATGTTAGATAAGTCGGTCATCGTGTTTATCGATGATATCTTGGTGTACTCGAAAAATGAAGCTGAACACGCACACCACTTACAGGAAGTGTTAGAGACACTTAGACGAGAGAAGTTATATGCAAAATTCTCTAAATGTGCCTTTTGGTTACGAGAGGTACAATTTCTCGGCCACCTTCTGTCGCAACCCCCGTCCCCTAACAACCCGGGAACAGGCGACCACGGCCAGTTTTGGTGGTATCCAGGTGTTTATCATTTTGGCAGCGGAATCACATCAGGACCGTAGTTAGGAAATATTTTATCAGAGTAAAATACCACACTTTCTTAATATTAAACACATGGGAATAATCCCAATTTTTAAGTACACACAATTTCATAGGAATAAATCCTATTTTATTTAATAAAAACATCTCTTTATTTTAGGTAACTTTATAGCCACTTTTCCAAGCCTTCAGTGCTGTCCAGCTGGCTTCTATTTGGCTTTCACATTTTGTTACCTGAAACGCGTTTAAAAACATTTTGTCAGTGGGAAATACTGGTGAGTGAATCTCAGTTTAATCAAGTTAAGTAAAACCATTGTACAATATTTAGGGCGGTCGCGCAATTATATTTGTTTCCATCTACTTAATTACCACCCATGGTACTGTCAACCCGACGTGTGGTCATGTTACTCCTCGTAAGGTAGTAACACATTTTGTATACAAAACCCCAACATACCGACGATAATTGTAGAATACAAATACTCAATCACTGTTTAATATATTATTAATTAAGTGAGGTTTTGTAAAAACAATTTGCAAAAAGGAGATTACTCACATTGCTGTCTTAGTTTTCCTTTTAAGGATTTCCTGGTGATTATCTATTAAATACACAAATGCACACGCATTAGTATAATAATCCAATATTTACATTAGTAATACCCTCCCCGAGACGGCATTCCAACGACTACGTCGGGCAGAACCACGACAGCCGTTACGGAACCCTGGATCAACCGGCCTGCGTATCTAATACGTAACCGGGGTTATGATACTTACAACGGGGCAAAACTTCGTTATTTATGGGGGTATTATACCCGGAAATTATGCCTACTATGCAGAAATTTTGAGAGAGAGAGATTTGGGACGAATTCGACTGAACAGCCGATGCCTTCTATATATAGGGTCTGGTCCGGGCTTTGTCGCGCCCTGCATAGAACTCGGCTAGGGCCTTCGCGGCCCGCGACGCTCCCTAGGGTTGCTGAGTCGACCACTAGGCACGACACGACTGGGACATGTGGCAGCTCAAGGGCTCGCCTGGTGTCTTGGCGGTCGCGACCCGCGTAGAAGGTAACCAAAGGCTACGCGCCCCGCGAGAGACCAGTAAATCTTGTTTTTAATTAATTTTAATAAAAATAAAGGTATTTGGGGCCCGTTTTCGTCTACGGGGTATATTTTAGGACATATAGGGATATTTAAATATATTAGGGGTGTCGAAAATTATTTTGGAGGGTTGTTATAGAAATGCAACCTAACACGACGCTATTTATCTCGCTATAACGCTTAAAGTATCCACAATGCTTAACGCAACCAACCACGTCAAACGAAACGAAAGTTGAAAAACTAACAAAAGAAATCGGGATGTCCGAATGGACATCCGATCGAATGGACTGCCGTCCGGATGACCATCCGCTCGGATGGCCATCGGATTGGATGACCATTCGATCGGAAGCCATCCGATCCATTCGACTGCCTTAACTTTCTCTCGCCTATAAATAGGGCCATTGTGTCTCATTACAACACTTTGGTTCTCTCATCCGATCACTCGTTCCCAAGTCACTTTCAGTCACTTTTCATCACGATTCAAGGCAATTTCGTAAGTATTTCTCTCCACATCTTGTACAATCTTCATCATTAAACACGTTTACATCATCTTCTCCATGAAAACCAATGATTTTCTTCGTGAAATCATCTGATTTGGACATCTTGAAGGTGGTTCTCACTCGGTTTCTTATGCAAACTGTAGTGTGACGTCACCTCATCAAGAATGGCTCAGATCTAAAGTATTTCCACACCTTTAAACACGAATCTCAACAAGAACTCAACATTTTTCAACTATTTTCAAGTATTCTTCAAACTTCCTTCAACTTTCATACAAAATCCGATGGAAGCTAGACTCCTTCAGACTCTCTACTCATTTCATAGTTGAGAGCCGGCTTGAGAACGTATTTCCACCGAAGAGATGACCGACTAACGGGTCAGACTTGAAACTTCATCAAGAACAGTGAAACTAATCGAATGGGGAGATTCTCGTCCGATCGATTGAACTGGATCTCGGTGTGTTTCCGTTGTTTGACACTGTTATGGGTGATTTTCTGCTCATATATCCTGGATAATATTATGATTGTAGTTCTTTTATTGTGATCAGGATACCGGATCAGGATATTGGTAACATCCTGATGCAGTATCCTGATGATAACTAATTAGTTCACGTGCAGATTAATGAAGCAAGCCTATAACGTTCGAGTGGACCTGTTCTCCCAAAGACTCGGGCTAATCAGTTGCGATAGGGACGTTGAAGACGGAAGAAGTGGACTACAACGTTCACAAAGGGAATATACGGCGTATCCCGGTTTTATAGGCTAGTTTGTTAGTTTTGTTTTACTATAAATAGGATTGATCAGATCAGATAGAACACACACAATTCTTCGAACGCTCTTGCTCTCTACTAGCTGCAATCACTCAAAAACACTTACACTTGTATTCAAATCGCATTGTAACACCTAGTTGATCCGCATCATATCCTGCACTGTATCCTGATATTTGAAGTAATAAGAAGAACAAGGAAACTGCAATTGTCAGCTCCCGAGGTTTTATGCCAGCGATCTAGATTGATCAAGGGTTTTCCTCATACATCCTGTGTCACCCCCTACCTTTTTTGCTCATTGTTTGATTGTAGATATAGCTCGGTATCCTGAGCTATATCCTGAAAGCTGTTTTTATTAACAACATAATCAGCATATTTTTCACAAATACATCTAGCACAATACCTCACTTAACTAATTTGATCACAAAATTACTTAGGTAATTTTTGACCAAAATAGACACGTCGTCACGCCATCTCCGTTAAAACACAAAACTTTCACTCAGAAATTTTACAAAGTTTGCAAAACAACAGAATCCCCCACTTGAATGATCATCCGATCGGATGACCATTCGACCAGGTGAACTGTCCTTTATACTATTCCTTGTTCAAAACGATTTGGTCAAACTTCAAACTACCAAACTCTCGATCGAACAGCCATCCGATCGAATGGCCATCCGTCCGGATGACCATCCAACCGGATGACTTGTTTAAATACTACAACGAAAACTTCAAAAGTTTTGAAACGATATACAAACACCCACATCTCATTCGAATGGCCATCCGTTCAACTCACCATTCGATACTTATCTCACCCGACACGCTGTTTAATGAATTATGCTACTGTTCACAGGCTAACTCAGACGCGCTCTCTTCAATCCAAACAAGTTGTGTTTACTTGTTAAACACCTACTGTGAGTATACTTGATCCCCTTTTAAAAGCTTTAAACGATATACAAACACCCACATCTCATTCGAATGGCCATCCGCTCGGATGACCATCCGACGAATGGATGTACATCCGTTCGACTCACCATTCGATACTTATCTCACCTGACACGCTGTTCAATGAATTATGCTACTGTTCACAGGCTAACTCAGACGCGCTCTCTTCAATCCAAACAAGTTGTGTTTACTTGTTAAACACCTACTGTGAGTATACTTGATCCCCTTTTAAAAGCTTTAAACACACTTTGGGGTGTAACATACGTTCCTATCGAAACGCTCTTATCAAAACGCATTCTATACTCTAAACCATTATCACATGCGAATTACTGACGTACATATTTACACGTGATGCTTGATACATATGTGCTAGGACTTTTACTCGCGACGTCCCACCTTAGCTAGGATGGTACTATAGTTGGACTTACACCCGACGAGGTCTAGTTAAGGAAATCACGCCCTTTTTGGGATCCCCATCGCAGTCATCGAATGACTTAGCTGGTAGTATTTGTCTGTAGTGTGTATGTTGTGTATCCCGTCTATGTATGTGGAAATTCGCAGCGCTTTTATCTACTCTATACTATTTCAAACCTGTATACTCGCCAATACTTTTGTATTGACATTATTTTAACGTATGTTGCAGGTTAATCGCAAACTATCTCGAAATCAAGCTAGGAAGTCTAGAAACTCACAATAAATCTAGGTTGTCGGATTTGTATTGTTTGAGAGAACATGAAATCCGTATAACTGTTTGCTGATGTATTGTTTATTAGTATGGGCATGGTCGTAAAAGTCGCTAGGCGCTCCCTAGTCGGTCGACCGGGGAGTTGAGAGTACTCGGCCTAGGCGGAGAGTACACGGGGAGTACTCGGAGATGCCAAATTATAAAGAAATTAGTTTTCGGAAATTAAATATATGTCAAATAACATAAATTTACTAATATTTATAACAAAATACGTGAAATTGATATTCATTCTTTAATATGATAGGCATAGAAATTATGTTTTATTTTATTTTAAGTTAAACTTGGCCCGAGTTGACCTACTAGATCCGATTTTGTCTAATGTTGACCGCATTTGATCGATTTCGAGTAATTAGTCGGACTTGAAGAAAGTCGCATCGGCAGCCTACCTTGGAGCGATTACTCGGGGAGTACTCGGCCTTGGAGACCTTGTTTTACAACCATACTATGGGATAATAAACGCATTAAATATTGTCGCTAAATAGTTGTTATGGATTCTCTTGAGCAATCTGATTCGCCTAGTGCCGCGCCCCAATGATGCCACCATCGGTTAGGGTGTGACAGGTGGGCACCAAAGTAATAGTTGAGGGTGACAACGACCAATGACCAATAGTTAAGGGTGATAAAATCCAGTAACCCTATTTTTAAATGATGTTCGAATTTTGATAAATTTTTTAGTAGGATGAAGAATTATGAAGATATTTGTGATTTTTTTTCATTGTGAAGTGTACGTAGTGTTTTTCGACCATTGATCAAGTTTTTCAATGGTTAAAATTGAGGTGTGTCGATATCATGAATATTAAAAAGAAAAGCCTAAATTATTGATTTTTTTGGGTTAAATTTAGTTCCATATTTTCTTTTTTAAAAATCAAATATTTTATATACTTTATTTTTTTCTAGAAATATAATAAAATTGAGAATTTTATGAGTTTTAACTTGAGTATAACATTGTTATATTTTAACAAACTAGTTATTTTCCGCCCGCGCGTTGCGGCGGGACCCAATGACTACAAAAGGCGTGTCAGCAACGGCAAACAGATACCGAATATCAAAACATAAATAAAATGACATGGTAAGGATAGTCACTCCGTCATAAAAAAACGATTTTAAATAACCTAATATATAATAATAGGACTCACACGTCCTACACGTTGGAAATTCGGTTGTTTTCAGTTCAGTTATTACGGTGCTAACACGTTAAAATATGGATGAGCTCGGTACCGGTAACGGCAGTGAAAGTACCGATCCAGAAAATCATCGAAATTAGGTACCGGCATCGAAAATGCTCGGTACAATACGGTATGGTATTTGAAGGTAAAAATCAATAAATACAGGTATGGTGCTAGACCGGTGTCGAACCGAAAGTAACGATTCTCAAAACGCCAAAAGGTGGGTACCAAATTGGTACCGAAAATGATTTGGTATAGTAAATTTGGTACCGATACGATACCAGTTGGTTACAGGATTTGATACGATTTGCTCATCAATATTCTAAATATCCAAGTTAATTTTACATGCCACAATTCATTCATTACAGAAAAAGACAAAAAAGAAAGCAAAATAAGTTGTTGTGTATATAAAACTTCATTCAAACGAAATACAGTTTACTTACTGTGTGTATGAAAAGTAATCTAAACGGTGCAATTACTTGCATTGCTACAGGATTTGATGAGCTCGTTACCAACCGGTACCGAAAATACTGGTACCGAAATCCCCAAAAGTGGGTACCGGTACCGAATATACCTAGTATGGCACGGTTCGGTACCGGTCGGTATTGGTACGACACCGGTATTTGAGGGTAAAAACCGGTGAATACCTGTGCGGAATCGGTACCAAAAATACACCGGTTTGGTAAATTTGAGACCGGTACCTATACCTGATACCATTTACTCATCTCTTAATCATGTTACTAATTTTAAATAATTCTAATTTTAAATCTACTGTTTCTTTTTTATCATATAATATATGAATTACCTACTTATTGTCAGTTGTGTTATACATAAAGGTTGTGTAATTATATGTGTGTGTGGCGGGGGGTGTTCATGTGATTTTCCCTGTAAAGGTGGGTAATATATACACATATTGGATTTTTCCATGCTTAGTTGTGTGTGACATTATACATATGATGCGTAATCTTTCACTTGTTTATTATAACTTTTTAGTGGATCCTTCCCCTGTTATTATATACACATAGAGCGTTATTATGGTGTACAATTATATAGACTCATACACCTCCCGTACAAAATACATGTATCACGTCTTGATTAGTAAAAAAATTCAAAGGAAAAACAGTTATTCTCTATATGTATATACGTAAATATAAAATGACGTAAGTATGAATTTTTTAAATAAAAATAGAATAAGTATGAATTTTTTAAAATAAAAATAGAAGTAAATGATTAACAAGTCATATCAACTAGAGGACAAAAACATGTGGGGGTTGGGAATGGGGTTTGAGCCCGACTCGACTCAGAGTCCCAAATCAAGCAAATATTGGTATCGTACAAGTTTGTTTCATATGCCTTGGACCATTTGATTGGCTATCCAGTCATTTTCTGTTCTTTTTATAATTATTATTTATTTTATAAAATAATATATATAGTATTAAAGAAAATATTAACTTAAACTTAATATTCAGACGTCTTTAATATTTTGTAGTAATTATTAACATTTATGACTTTAATTTTATTATAAAGTCATCACAAATATGTTTATGTTTACTTTAACACAAAAAAACAAACATGTACTTTTGACTTCTGAGGCCAAGATGATGTGATTTGTTATGATTTATGAACGGGTAAAACCACATTTATTTTCAGAACTTATTATTATATATAAATTAAAATTTAAAAAATCACTATACATGTAAAATACGGAACTTATTATTATATATAAACTAAGATTTAAAAAATAACTATACATGTAAAATATAATATAGTCCATTGTGAAAACTTATACTTAAGAGTAAAATGTAGTGCTGAAAATGTGTCACTTTCATTGGATTATCTATTAAAATCGAACCTATAATTGATGTTTTGGTTTTTAGATTATTATAACAGGCCATTTTCAATTATAAAAAAATCCGTTGCTTCATTTATATACACAAATATAGTTATTCAATAAGAAATCAATTTAAGTAAAGAACTACTTTCTATAGTATAAAACACTTTTACATGTTTTAAATGCGATGCACAAAATGGACATATACCTATCTCTCATTCTCTCATGTTATTTTTGATTATCTTTCATGCACTATCTACAAGCACATTATATAGTCGTCTACCTAAAACTCGTTATGTAGATATATGTGTGTAGGGAAAGAATCATGTGAGAACCACAGATTACTTAAGAACATAAAGATCCGGTATCAACCAAATAGTTTTTTTTAGTTTTTTCTTTCTGCTTATATATGTTACCAATATTTACAAAAAAATTTAATAAATAAAAATAAAATATATATGTAGATCGACGAATTACATATAGTTTGTGAACTACGTATATGTATATATATATACCTTGTATGCGTTATATAAATGTATCTTCGTGAACTA
Organism: Helianthus tuberosus; assembly: GCA_030545235.1. Classification (NCBI taxonomy): domain Eukaryota; kingdom Viridiplantae; phylum Streptophyta; class Magnoliopsida; order Asterales; family Asteraceae; genus Helianthus; species Helianthus tuberosus. The sequence continues at coordinate 70,216,922 of CM060435.1, read as the reverse complement.
CATACATTATATATGTTGGTCGTCAATCTACCTATATATATATTTTAAGTTTTTTTATTACAATCGTTAACTTTTAATAAAAAGTTAAAAGTTTTCTTAGTTGACGGTTGGTTTAATAACTCTTAACAATCAATCCTTTTATTTTATATACTTAATACTATTTGAGGGTCGTCTTGTCATATATTATATGTAATTTTATGATTTTACATATACGCAAGTAGGTTTTTACACATATATAAACTTATGCTTAGATATCACGTAATAATTTTTTTTTTTTACATATAATAACCATAAAAAATAGCCTCAAATAATATAGAGATTTAATCTCACGGTTTTTAATGGTTAACATTAAGATAATAACGACAAAATCTTAAAAAATGAGTTACAAATAACAAAAATTTGGTTTAAATCCAGTTTTTCATCTTTTAAACCTTTTTTTTTCTCAACTACATCATACAATCGAGATTTTTACATCTATAATTTTAGAACATCACCACTATATAACCTTAATTGAAAACAAGTTTACTTTTTAAAAAATATTAATACCGTGGGTGATTATACACATAATAGTGTGTAATTATATAACAAACGGTTTAATCGGTTCTACCGGACAATTCAACCGGTACAACTAGCCGGGTTTAAAACGTTTTGGTTACACGAGTATATATATATAAGTTAACCTAGTAACGCATATACACATTCCCACGACCTTATATATCTATACACAAAACGACAGCGTATAACCCCAAAGTAGAAAACTTTCCCCTAGACAATAGTCAACACATGAGCTCGTGACCACGCCATCACCGTTTCGCGTTCCATCACAACCCCGTCTCTCTCTCCTCTCTCCACTCTCTCTCTCTCATCTCTCCCGATCAAATTCCATCTTCCCCTTCTCTCTCCTCTCTCTCTCCTCTCCGCCTGCTCGCAAACCCTCACCAAATCCCCCAATCCTCCAATTCCCCCACAGATCTAACCCTAATCCCCCCAATTCCACCCACCCCCAATCCCCCAATAAAAAAAAACCCTAATTCCCCCAAATTCCAAACATCCGTTCGGTTATCGATCGATTAATTGAACTTTTGGCTGTTTGAATCTCGATCTGGAACAGTTGAGGCGGTTACGGAGGTTTGTGATCGGTTAATTGAAGGAGCTAGGGTTTGGTTAGATAGATAATAAAAAAAGGGGATCGGAAAAGTGGCTGATGGTTGAAGTCGCACGGTACGGAGAACAACGAGATTTGATTAATAAGAGTGATGATGGACGATTATTGTTATGTATGGGCGGTGGGAAGGTGAGTTGTGGTTCCACCGGTGGCACATGTGGCCGGTCCCATCTTCCTCCACGCCGTCTGTAGCTGCTCAGAACAATTCATTCGTATTTGTTGATACTAACTCTTTCTCTAAAGTATATATATGTCATATGTATATGTTTTGTTGTCTTAGGGTCTGTGTATGCGTATGTGTGTTTGTAAGTTGTTGATCTTTATGATTGGTATACCTTTTTGAGTGTTTTTGTAAATTTGTGTTGTATTGGAATGCTATGATAATTAGTTGTTACTTTGAATTGGTTGTGTGTCCCTTAATTTACAGTTTAGTTTCCTTTTCATTACATTATATAAATTAATCTGCTTTCTCGAAAGTGTGTGTGTATATATATATATGTAGTTATGTATGTTTTTTTTTAGTGTGTATGGTGTTGTTGATCTTCTTGACTGGTATACTTTTTTGAGTGTTTTTTTTTGTTAATTAGGATGATATTGGAATGCTATGATGGTTAGTTATTACTCGGAGTTGGTTGTTTGTACTGTAATTTATGGTTACAATTAGGTTTATATGCATTAGTTTTTTATTCATTACATGATATAAATCAATCTGCTTGCTTTCTATTTGAATTGACTGTCTAGTTATACATAACACATTAACATGTAGTTTTCTTTTGGATTTATGGTTATCTTTGATTCTATTTAGTTCGTTTCATCATCGAGCACTACTGTAGTTTGTTTGAATCTTACCAGTTTATTGATTATTGAGTTTGAAAAGCAAGGTGGAAGCTTCATTAGTCACCTCGTGTTTTCTTTGTGTGTGATCTTACTTTTTGCATTATTTGTGTGTCTGTAAATATAAACGCAATTTTCTTTGTTGGTCTTGTAATTGATTTCTGAATTATTTTTGATGAGGTATTATTGGTAGTTGTGAATTCAAATGCTTTTTGAAGTTCTGTAGTGTTGGAATATTTTTTGGGACTTCATGTTATCTGTGGCGTGCCAACTATTTGTCATCATAATTTGGATACATTTGCTACTAATATGTGAACAATTGTTTTAAACTTTATCCACTTTTTATTATTTTCTTTTTTAGCTGAGTTAACAGTATCTTCTATTGGTTTAATCTGGCTTGTTTCTTGCAGGATGGTCGAAAGATTAATGTTGGCGACTGTGCTCTGTTCAAGCCATCCTACAATTCCCTTCCGTTTGTTGGAAGAATTCGTAAATTAAAATTAGGAAAAGAAAACAATTTAACTCTTTGTGTGAACTGGCTTTACCGACCTGCAGACGTAAAGCTTAAAGACGGTGCTCCGCTGGAAGCAGCACCAAACGAGGTTTTCTACTCTTTTCACAAGGATGAGATACCTGCTGCATCGTTACTCCACCCGTGTAAAGTCACATTTCTTCGTAAAGGTGTTGAATTTCCTCCAGGGATATCCTCATTTGTGTGCAGACGAGTGTATGATATTGAGAGCGAGTGTTTATGGTGGTTAACTGACAAAAACTATATTAACGTAAGTACAATTGTTCATTTGTTTGATTTTTCTTGTTTCGTATCATCTGTTGAAAGTTATCTTGATTGGATATGTAGTCTTTTTTAACACAGAAACTACAAGAAGAAGTAGACCAGTTATTAGATAAGACGTCGATAGAAATGCATGGAGCAGTGCAGACCGGAGGTCGGTCTCCAAAACCTATAAACGGTCCGAATGGGTCCGCACAACTCAAACCTAGTTCGGATAATGTACAAAATAGTTCATCTTCCATTTCATCACATGCCAAGAGTAAGAAGAGAGAGCCTGGTGCTCACAATTCAGAATCTGTCAAACGCGATCGTTTATCTAAAGTAGATGATGCCGATTCCGGTCAACTTAGACCAGAACGTGTATTAAAGTCCGAGATCGCTAAAATTACTGATAAAGGAGGGTTGTTAGATTTCGGTGGAGTTGAAAAACTAATACAGCTCATGCGACCTGATAGTACCGAGAAGAAACTAAACCTAGCTTGTCGGAGAATGCTTGTTGATGTAATATCGGGTACTGACCGATTCGATTACTTGGGCCGGTTCGTTCAGCTACGGGGCTTGTCGGTTTTAGATGAATGGCTTCAAGAGATTCACAAGTGTAAAATTGGTGATGGTAGTCCTAAAGAGAATGAAAAATCCGTTGAGGATTTTCTCTTTTCGTTACTACGCGCACTCGACAGGTTGCCCGTGAATCTTCATGCTTTACAGACGTGTAATGTCGGGAAGTCTGTGAATCATCTACGTAGCCATAAAAATTCTGAAATTCAGAAGAAAGCTAGAAGTCTGGTCAGCACATGGAAGAGACGCGTAGAAGCCGAAATGAATATTATCGAAACAAAGTCTAGTACAAGTCGAGGTGGTTCTTGGCCAAACAAGTCGATGATTTCGGAAGTTTCTCATGTGGGTCCTAAGGGTTCTACTTCACAACCTTCTGTGATAAAATCTCAACGGCCAAAACAAAGCTCGGGTGAAGTTGTAGTCAAATCACCAACATCTTTGGGGTCCACAAAACTGTCACCGTCGTCCAGTCAATCTCCGAACAATAGTCAGTCGTGTTCTAGTGATCATGGGAAGACGGGGACGTCGAGCGTAAGTAAGATCTCGAGTAGTGTTTCTCATAGTAAAAACTCAAGCAACGGTTTTCATCCATCTACAATCCCGGGAGTTCAAAAGGGATCGCCAACGAAACATACGTCAGAAAGAGTATCTGACGTGTCACTTGTAGATAACGGTAGCAACCCGAGGCTCATAGTGAGGTTGCCAAACACTAGTCGAAGTCCCGTACAAACCGCAAGTGTGGAATCACCTGGAGATTCGTCGACGGTATCTGGCAAGGGCTCGGTTCCAGTACCTTCCGAGAAGCAGGATCTGAAAGTAAGTAGAAAAATTGATTCCGTCAGCAACGTACAAAACACAAACACGGCTAAAGAAGGACTGGTTGTCTGTGATGAAGAACATGGTAAGAAAGATGCATCGTTTGGCAGTGGTTCGTCATCAGGGATTACTCCAAAACCGGGGAAACTATACGAGCCATCTTATAGCTCGATAAACGCGTTGGTGGAGAGCTGTGCGAAGTTTTCTGAAGCTAGTGTGCCTCCATCGGGTGGTGATGTTGGTGGGATTAATCTTCTTGCCAGCGTGGCGGCTGGCGAAATGACGAGATCCGATGTGTCACCTGGGTGTTCTCCGGGTAGTAACTCGCCCGTACGTGAAGACTCGTCTTCTGTGAACGTTGCTAAGTTGAGACAAACGGCTAATGATGTAGGTCACAGTGAAGATAATATCAGTGTGGCTAATGGTTCTGTCGGTGGGGATAATAGTACACAATTGGTGAATATGGAAACTGACGTAAAGCCTGCGGGTTTGATAGAAGATGCTTCCGTGGATGCTACGAATATGAAACCGAACAGTTTAAGTTCATTACAGGAAGACAAGTGTGTTGATGATAAACTGGTTAAAAGCACCGTGGGTCTGGGTCCGGGTCCACCTGATGCAGCTGCTGCAACTGTAAAAACCGAAACACAGATAAACGAAGAATCGGCTTCTTGGTCGTCTTCAGATATGCATGCGGATGAGAAGAAATTGGTGCACAAACGGTCGACGGATGACGTTGATTTAGCACCAAAGTTTGAAGAGAATGATGACAATAAGGCCGAGCATAGTGCAAGACAAAATATGGATTCTGGCACTAGTGAATGCGCCCATGAGAATATGGAAAACGACGGAAAGACCCCTGTGTCTGAAAAATCTAATGATGTAACCGAGCCCGAGCCCAGTTGTGTTGAAGATCGTACAGTAAAGTTGGACTTTGATCTGAATGAAGTTCTTCCTAGTGATGATGGGGTACAAGGAGAGGCTGAAAAGGCTGCCCTTCATACACCTAGCCCGTTACCTTCCAACAATAAAAATCGGTCTGGTTTGATTACAGTAGCTGCTGCTGCCAAAGGACCGTTTTACCCTTCCGAGAGTCTTTCCCGAGGTAAGCCCGAGCTTGGGTGGAAAGGTTCCGCTGCGACCAGTGCGTTCCGTCCAGCAGAACCACGAAAGGTTGACGTTCCAGTTCCTGATAACCGTACAACTAAACCGATTCGCCCTCTTTTTGACTTTGATCTGAACGTTGGAGCCGAAGATGCTGGTCAAAGCAATGCACCGTCAGGACTGGATCTTGATCTAAACGCATCTGAGGAGGGTCCGGAGGTTGTCCAGCTGTCGATAAGTAGACCGAGGTCATTTCTACCTGGCGGGCCGAATTCTTCACGGGACTTTGACCTGAACGGGCCTGGTGTGGAAGAAGTCGGTGGCGAATCGGTATCGTTTTCCAAAAACGGTATGCAGTTTATGTCCGTTGTTTCTAATGTCAGAATGAATAATCTGGATATCGGAAGCTACTCAACGTGGTTTCCACCGAACAATACCTACCCAGCGATGACCATCCCGTCTCAACGAATGTTGGCTCCTGTCGCCAGCACGTCAGTTAATCCCGAAATGTTCAGGGGTCCTGTCTTGTCATCATCTCCCGCAGTTGCGTTTTCGTCCAGTGTACCGTTTCAGTATTCAGCTTTCCCATTCGAGACCAATTTCTCAATACCGTCAATGTCGAATACGTTTTCTTCGGTTTCAAATGCTTATGTGGATTCTTCATCGTCTGGTGGTGGGCCGATATGTTTTCCGACTATTCCTTCGGTGGGACCTAACGGTGTGGTGTCAATGCCGTATAGGCCGTACTTTATGAGTCTACCTGGCGGCGGTTCGAGTAATGTTGGTCCTGACGGTAGAAAGTGGGGTAGCCAAGGTCAAGGTCTAGATCTAAATGCAGGTCCTGGAGGCGGTTCGGATGATAAACTGCCTTTTGCGTTAAGACAGTTACCTCTTGCTGGTTCTCAAGCCGTAGCTGATGAGCAGTTAAAGATGTTTCAGCAAATGGCGGCAGGTAGTGGCGGCGCACCGAAACGGAAAGAGCCCGATGGCGGTTGGGACGGTGATAGGATTAGCTACAAACATCCACATTGGCAGTAAGAAAAGGTGTTGTTGCAATGCCTGGTGAGTCTTCTTTTGGTTCATTTGCGGATTCGGGGTCAATTCAGTCGTTTACAATGCTCATGTGTTTGATGTGATTTGCAGGGAAGCTGTCTGGAGACCGAACGGAATGTTGGGTTTCGTGAAGAATATTCCCCCTTGTGACAAAACCGTCTTGGTTGGTTGTGGGGGTTCTGTAATGCATAGGGTTGAGTTGTTGCTTGATATAGTTTGAACAGAGTGTGGCCTGTGTTGATGTTTAACTTGTGTTCAAAGCATTTGCCCACCTGAAACAAAACAAAACAAAACAAAACCAGGGAATTGGTTTCAACGGATATATGTAGAGTGCCAGTTCTTCTGGGTTTAGTTTATTAAATTTTATTTCCTTTTTCTGTTGTTTCATGCAAACTTATAATTGTTTACCTGTAGCCCGGTTACGACTGGGTCGGGTTAGAACTATGTAACAATAGTGGACCGAGTAGCGTAAACAGCCCTTTTCTGGGCCTTGTTTTTGTCAGCGAGGGCTGGGTCTGGCTTGCGGTTTAACCAGAGACCAAGTATTGATCCGGTGATACCACATCTGATGGCCAAAAGTCTTGTGGCTAGTTTATGGTTGTTTTCTTATTTCATACTTTTTGGATTCAAAGTATACTTTCTTCCTTGTGGTATGAGTTGACTTTTTTGTTGATGAAAATTTAGTTACTTTGGATTGAACATGCATAGCGTCACCAAAATTGTGATTGCAACCATCAGGCTACTATAAAAAATGAACTGCAATGTAAATAGCAAATAGGTTGTCGACTGTCGTTTAGCCGGTTCTCATAAGAATTTTGGGTTATTTCGCTAATTATGGTTGTAAAATCTAACAAGCATACTGGCTGGATGTGTTATCTCAGTCGTTGGTCTGATTAGGTTATGATCTGTTATTTGGGTCGTTGGTTCGGTTAGGTTAAGTTCGTGTTTCAAGTTTCAACTAACTTGTTTAGGTTTTATTACATCTTTAAAAAATGACCAGTGTTAAGTTGTAAATTGTTGGCTTTACTGGTAAACCTGATTTTTAAATCATGAACCAAATTATATAAACCTCAAATTAATAGTCGGTTTAATGATCCAATGCGTTTTAATGGTTTATGAACACTCAAAATATCAATGGTATTATAATAATTTGGTGTATATATCGATATCACAATCATTTGTGATCTGTAAAAGGTGAGCCCCTTTCTTGCACGCGTCAAACTACACTTGTTCTGGTCATCTTTCGCTCTCCAACCTTCACATTCATGTTTATGATATGACACGAATAAACATGTCTAATAAAAAATACACCATGTAATTTTATACACTCTTTAAATGTTAGGATCGGAGGCTCTCATGTTTGTGTTTGTTTGTATATTTTGAACAAATCAAATAGATATGAACAGTTTAAGTGCAGCAGAAATGGAAACAAACTTTGTAAACACAATCAAAGGAAAGAGTAGTTTGATAAACAATTGCTTCTCATAGAGTCGAATGATTTACAAATCAAAAGCAAAAGATTACAGAATAAGCTTACAAACTATACTCCCCCTCAGCCTGATGCCCCAAGGTTGGTTGCACACAAGATGAAAGGATTAGACATGAGGAGAAGAACCCGCTCAGTCAATCAAATGTAACAGTACAGGGTACTGTTGCATTTATAGGCAAACCAAACCACTGAGGAATCTCAGCTGACGTCACCATGAAAGCGACGTCTAACAGCCTAACAACCTGTATCTACTGACCTTACACAACTACTGATGTCTTAACAACTGATTATAAATACAATACAAAACATGAGAAAACAACTGCTTCACGTTCCACTGTTGTAGCCTAAGCACTGATGCTTAACAACAACATCAGTGCTTTCTTCAAAGGTGATCAATCCTTGAATGAGCAGTGTTTGTGTCTTCAGCAGCACTTGAGAGACAGCAGTAGATAGAGCAACAGAGTTATATCAGTAGTTGAATGGACACAGCAGTTGATTATGAGCAGCAGTTATAGACCATCAGATGTTATAATTCACTATCAAGGGGAGAGCAGAGTATAAACTACTGTTTATTGTGAATCCTCTGTTGTGACCTGGTTTTGGCTTTACATTATCTGTTCCTTTGTTAGGGTTCAATCCCAACAATCTCCCCCTGGAATAGATAATGCCAAAACCTTTCATTATTCAGGACATTTATTACTCATCAAGAGTGTCTTAGCTTGTACTTTGAATTCAGCTTCAAATTCCTTTGCACTCTGGTCATCCTCATCCCTACACAGTGAAAGCCCAAGGAGATCCTGCAAATCTTGAACACTAAGGCCTAGTGCTTCTTTCCTTGATATGTGCTTCACATCGCCATTGGCTCTGACCAAGGTCAATACGTGAGTCTTTTGATCAGACATCCACTTTAGTATTTTTAAGCCAAGTGGGTTTCTTGGGAGAGACTTATTTGCAGATGAGTTGAGGGATAATGGCCTTGAAAACAACTGCAGACTTTCAGACATTCTTTTGAAAGCTTCTTCAAAGACTTTGTCAGCTGCCGCTATATCTTCTGAAGTTTCTTTTTCAATAAATTCTTGTCGTTCAGCTTCTGTCTTGTCTTCAGCAGTGTTTGGAGTTGCAGATTTGTTTAATGCCTTAAAAAGGCTTTGAAGCTTTGTTGAGGTTTCTTCTTTTAGACCCATTTTTGTGATGGTATCTTTGAAGTACTCTGCTTCCTTTTCTCTTACCTCTTCTTCAGTTAACTGTTCTCCCTCATCTTGATTTGTTGCAAAAGTAGAACGGAACAGTGTGTCGAGGTTTCCCATCTTCTGTTCAAGCTTCATCATTTGTTCTTGCTTTTTAGAAGTGCCTGAAACAGTTGTCTTTCTTTTCTTCAGCCTTTTGTAGGCTTCATCAGTCTGCTGTCTTGACCACTTTGATATGGCTTCAGCAGAATCTATTTTTGCATCCACCAGCTCCTCTTTCTTTCTTTTATACTCAGCAGTGAAATCAGCAATGAGCTTTTTGAATTTGTTCCAGTTTGGAGGATTTTTCTTTTTTGTGGAATCATTCTTGATTCTGTCAATCCTCTCAGCCTCATGCTTTAGAGCGATTATTGGCCATTCTTCAAACTGTTTTTCTTCAGCAGGATAGAATTTTTCTTTCATAATGTAGGCGAGATATTGTTTTCTTAGCTTTTTGCGTTGTTCAGCCTTTTCTTTGATTAGTTCCTGTACAAATTCTTCTATCTGCTTTACTTTTGTTAAGTAGAACTCCAGTCTTTCAGCTGTGCCATCTTCGCTTAACTTATCTTTTTCACTATCAAACTTAGCTCTTGCTTTAGCCTGTCTTGCCTTGAGTTTGAGGTACTCATCCATATCCTCTGGTGGCATGTAGCCTATGAGCGAGGAGAATCTCCTTTTTGAAGGATCTTCTTCTATATAGAATTGCCTCATTTCATTTTTGATAGCTTCAAGTTCCAGTGGATATTTTGCAGCATTAGGATCATGTGTACCCTCATCGACAGAGATTGGCTTTCTTATTCTTTTGAAGAGCTTTGGCTGTGAAGTAGAAGAGGTGAGAGCAGTGGTGGATGACTGACTAACAGCTGTTGAGACAACTGGTGTCTCAACATCTGCTGTCATTACAACTGCTGATATGTCAGCAGTTGTCTTCTGCTTTTGAGCAGGGGATGGACGTGGTGATGTTGGTGGTGATGGTGGTGAATCATCATCTGATATGAGATTCCTTCTCCTTTTTAATGAAGAAGGAGCAGATGATGTTTTGGGTGGATCAGTGGTTGTAGATTGTATGGCAGTGGATTGTGGTTGACTGACAGTGGTTGAAACAACTGGTGCTTCAACCGCTGCTGTCATTACAACAGATGTTGTAACATCTGTTGTCTTCTGTTTTGTGACAGGAGGCAGTGGTGATGGTTTGAATTTAGATGATGATGGTGGAGCAGTAGTTGTAGTGGAGTGTGGTAGAGTGGTGTGTGTTGAAAGTGTGTGTGTTGATGAAATGGCAGCTGTTTGGCTACTGACAACAGTTTTTGTAACTGCTGCTGCAGCAGTTTTTGTAGCTGCTGCTGTATCAGCTGTTTGGCTAACAGGTTTTGAGACCTGCTTTTCTTTTGCTTTTTCAGGCTCAATATGGAGGCCATGTTCTATTCCCCTCCTATTCAAATTTCCCAACAGCTTGTTATTCTCCCCCTTTTTGGCATTATCTGAGGGGAGATTTACAAGAAATGGTATGGAAGAAGGAACTTTGCCAGAAGCATTTTGAATGCTAGCCTTTATAGCCTTGATATCTGCTTGAGTATCTTTAAATCTTGATTCAACCATGTTGGTCAGCATTTGTACTTGAATGGCATGCTTTTTGTCAGCCATTTGTTGCTGTGCTTCAAGCATGGGTTGAAAAATATTCCAAAGCTCATTCGCAGCAGGTGCTTGTTGTGGAGCAGATGCTTGAGCAGGAACAGCAGAGGATTGTGCTTTCTGAGCTTTTAAAATCTCTTGCACCATCTCCTTTATTTCAGCAACTGAGGTTTCCAGTTTGTCAACCCTGTCCGTCAATTCCTGATATTTTGAATCATCACCTACTTTAGTAGGATCATCTGAATCCCCACCTGTGGTGGTTATATCAATGTGTGTCTTAGGAACAGAGTCCCAAAAATCATCCATTGATGCCCCTTGTTCTCGGTACTGGGGACTTCTCTCTTCAGCACTTGATAAATCTTTAATGTTACTAGTGGACAAAATAGCCTCACTAGTGATTTTCAGAGGTGCTATGGAAGAGATTGCCTTCAAGGGAGTCTGACTGATGAAACAACTGTCCAAATGTAGACCTGTTGATCCAACATTTGTAGTTGCTGCTCCACTTGAACTACTGACAAGAGTTACTTGTAACTCCTACAGTGTAACCTCCTCAACTGTTGCTGGGATAGCAGAAGTATAAGCATCAGACCCAGTCACTTGTGGATGTATACTCTCAGTAATAGGTGATAGAGAGGAACTGGTTTGTGTCTGTGCAATAGCAGCTGCATGCAACAGAGATAGCATGGATTGTGGCATCATTATTGGTGAGGGGATGGGAGTTGAAAGAGACATGTCCTTGGGATCAGGACTGAGGAAGATGGATCCGAGTGGATTCAGAGCTTCATATTGTGGTGTCCCTGTGCTTACAACCTGATCCTTTTGTGAGGATGCAGGAGGAGTTTCGGTTATGGGTTGAGATCTTTCTTCCAACTGCTGTGAGGAAGTAGCAGCAGTGGTTTGTGGTGACTTTTGTGTTGTCACAGGCATTTCCTCTGGGATCTCATCTTACAGAGTTGCCTTTGTTTTGGGTTTGGTGGGTTTTCTGGATGTTTTCTTTTTGGTCTTTTTAGTGGTGGCAGGTGTGGGTTTCAAAGCAGTGGGAGTGCTGCTATGATCACCTGGAGCAGTGGGCTCAGCAGCTGATACCTGAGGAGCAGTTGTAACCACTAAAGTCTGCTCAGGTACCCCTGCTTTTGTTTTTATTGGTGCCATCATCCTTGAAAATGTTTCTTTTGTTATGCTTTTTATTTGACAATGAACACCTTGTTTGAGCAAATTTACATTTTTCTTTTCAAATTTTTGTTCAAAATAATAACTCAAAAATCTTGGAAAAAGTAAAAATGCTTGACTTTCAACGTTTTTCACCATGTCATTGAAAATCTCCTGGGAGTAGTTATAGTTTTTATTATTCAAAATAGCGTAACCCAGGTTTTGAATTTTCAGTGGTATTTCGTTGAAAGATGTTGTTTTATTTGAAGCACACATCAAGAGTGTGTGAAATAAAAACCTGGGTGCAGATGGAAAATAACCCTTTTGTAGGGTATCTACCTTTGGTTCTTCTGCATAACCCCTTTTCACGAAATCAGTTTTCATCTCGACTTTTTCAAAAGAGAGTTTACCTTCCTGATCGTTGAGATTAAAGACTTCGGAGATCGACCGTGGGGTTATTTGAACTGCTTTATCCTGTATCGAGGAGTTTATGGCTATGACTTTTCCGTCTTGTTTTTCAAGCGACGCCTTTTTCCAAAACTCTCTCTGGGTTTGCAGATATATGGGAGCATTTGCTGTCAACAAAGTTTTGTACTTTGATGCAGATAATGCATCAATGATGGTGTCAAAGGTGTGATTATCAGTAGGTTTGTGAATAAACCCAGATAGTTATGAGATTGTTTGAATGGTATTTCAATGATTTCTTCAGCCGTTTGAGCGACCTCAGTTGAAGGTGGTGGTGATGTAGGTTTTGATTTTGATTTTCCTTTTGACTTCGTCATTTTGATGAAGAAGAATCGGAGAATGATTTTGAAGGTTTTGAGAAGAAGGGTTGGAAACTGCTATGAGAAGAGAATTTTTGGAATTCAATTCGACAGTGTAAAACCCTGTTTGGGGGTTTAGGGCAGGGTTTTATTTAAAAATGATCGCTGATGTGGCAGCGGTTATTAAGATCCGAGGGCTAAAAAACTGAACACGTGTCAAACACTGATTAAACGGATGAAGTATGGAGAACAGTTGTTTTAAGAGCCACTGACGTATCAAACGTCAGTGGTTACAACGGTAAAAATGGGCAGTGGATGATTTTTACTGTCAGTGGATAGCATGTCAGTGGATAAGTCACTGATTTTGAACATCAGTGCTTTTCAAGAAAATGAGGGATCAGTGGTTAACTTTCAGCAGTGGACAGTGTTTAGAGATCAGTCGTTGGAACAAAACAGTGATTTGGGTAAATGGTGCAGATCTGAAGAACAGTAGTTTCAGCAACAGTTTTGAGAATTTTCATTCAAGGTTTTGTCACATGTCAATTTTGAAAGACAGTGGTTTAGTACCCCAGATGATGAAAACTTTTTACTAAGGCAACTCATCTTCGTTCAAATATTCAATTTAAAACATGAGTACCCTAGTAGTTTAAGCACAGTTTACAATCAACCTTTGATAAAAGTCTAGGAGCAAACCTGAGTTATGATAGAATCTTAACACATAAACCATTTCCTTTTGACCCATTTATGAGAACAATAATACCACCAAAAATAAGGTATTACCTCCTGTCAGGAGCTGAAACTATTGCCAACAAAAACAAGCAAAAGTTCCAAGTATATTATTCTCCAAAAAAATGAATAATATGTCCTGATCATTCAAGAAAATCCTTTGAGAAAAAAATGATTAAAGGATTTTCTGAGAACAGCATCAAAAGGATTTAGTGTAAATTCAGTAAAACACATAATCATATCATTCTCAAGTTTTTGAAAATGGTCAGTGGTTTTGACAAAAGTGGTAGGAAAACTTTGAATATATGACCACTGTATGGAACCATTTTCTTTGTCAGTTGATTGCAAACATGATTCTCTTTCTAATTCATTTACTGGAATCAAAAACCCTTTTCTGAACAGGTGAATGCACATAGTTGCTTAATGACCATTATTACCCTACACTTTGACTCTTCAGTGTTTTATGTTTATACTCTTTTCTTCTGACTTCAGAAGTTTTGAGATGAACACACTTCGGAGTTTTTGTGAATTTTCTTAATGTATTTTAACATAGTTGATTTTGTCTTTTGAGGAACTCAACCTGTTTTCAACACATAAGATCTGAATGACTAAAGTTTCAATTTCCTCTTTATAGAGAAACAAAACACTAATGTCTTATGAATCATAGGTTTTGTTCATCTGAGGTTCATACTTTAGCATTTAATGAAAACAACACAAATATCAAAACAACAGTTAAAATCAATTTCGAAAAATATAAATCAATCCCGTAATTTAACAGATATGTTTACAAATCTGAAAACTATGAGTGACTTCTGCATGATATCACTTGTTGTGTGAAATTTGTGTGTCATATGACATCTTGGTTGATTTACAGAGTTTTTGAATAACCATTTTGATCATGATTTTATTCGTTACTCTGTTTTTCAACTGAATACAACCAACCTTAGTATCAATGAATTTTGAGCCGAACTGTTATGTCAATTTGACTGTTAAATCGAAATTGACTGTCCTTGCTCTGATACCAATTGTTAGGATCGGAGGCTCTCATGTTTGTGTTTGTTTGTATATTTTGAACAAATCAAATAGATATGAACAGTTTAAGTGCAGCGGAAATGGAAACAAACTTTGTAAACACAATCAAAGGAAAGAGTAGTTTGATAAACAATTGCTTCTCATAGAGTCGAATGATTTACAAATCAAAAGCAAAAGATTACAGAATAAGCTTACAAACTATACTCCCCCTCAGCCTGATGCCCCAAGGTTGGTTGCACACAAGATGAAAGGATTAGACATGAGGAGAAGAACCCGCTCAGTCAATCAAATGTAACAGTACAGGGTACTGTTGCATTTATAGGCAAACCAAACCACTGAGGAATCTCAGCTGACGTCACCATGAAAGCGACGTCTAACAACCTAACAACCTGTATCTACTGACCTTACACAACTACTGATGTCTTAACAACTGATTATAAATACAATACAAAACATGAGAAAAGAACTGCTTCACGTTCCACTGTTGTAGCCTAAGCACTGATGCTTAACAACAACATCAGTGCTTTCTTCAAAGGTGATCAGTCCTTGAATGAGCAGTGTTTGTGTCTTCAGCAGCACTTGAGAGACAGCAGTAGATAGAGCAACAGAGTTATATCAGTAGTTGAATGGACACAGCAGTTGATTATGAGCAGCAGTTATAGACCATCAGATGTTATAATTCACTATCAAGGGGAGAGCAGAGTATAAACTACTGTTTATTGTGAATCCTCTGTTGTGACCTGGTTTTGGCTTTACATTATCTGTTCCTTTGTTAGGGTTCAATCCCAACATTAAAATAATTAATATAAAATAGGCGACTAGGCTCCATCATTTCTCCTAAATACATAAAACATAAAAAAAAAGTAGTTAAACGAGTCATTTTCATGCTTGATACTTATGTTAATCACCTTGTCTCTAACCTGTTCAACACGATTAGACGTGTTTTGCCATCCCTTTGTCAGTGCCAATCTCATACAAATGCTACATGCACGGGTGGGTGGACAGTCTTGAATTGGAGATGGAAGCCGAAGCGTGAGCTTCCGGGGTTTGATCCGAGGATGTTTTTAAGGATCGTTGAGGGGTAAACGATAGGGTTCATAAGTGATTCAGTCGCAAGAAAACATGCGGGGTTCATAAGTGATTCAGTCGCAAGAAAACATGCGGATTCGTTGTTTTGTTTCTTTTGTCCATGATGATTCATGCATTCAAGTCGATTTAATTGTTAGTACACCACTGTTTATGGTTTACTAAAATAGTATCTTCTTGAACTTTTTTTCCCGTAGCTATAAGAATCTATCACCCAAAAACTCAGAAGTCACACCAACCACTAGGACTTAAATAAATGCAGCTTACAGTAAACAGACAATTCATTCATAACTAACCCTCCTAACCATCTAGTGTTTTTTATTAGCGAAACTAGAAAATATGTCTATATACTTTCAACTAATTTCTTTGCGCAAATCTAGAGGTGTACAAAAAACCCGACCCACTTCACCAAAACACCGGTTTGGCCGAAACTGTATTGACCCAAGACCCAACCCAATAGTTCATAGCCTCGTTCCCTAAGACCGATCTGGACCTAACCTGATTTTTCAACATGTAAAAAAACCAGTTATTTTTTTCCTAAATCGGTTTGAACCCGACCCCAATCGTTTTGATAGGTTCAAACATTTTCCCTCCTAAACCAGTTCAGTTCATTACCCAACTCGTTTTTTCTAGAAAAACCGAAATTGTACACCTCTATGCAAACTGCTCCTAACCAATCCAGTTCGAAATAAACAATCAAAATGTGTTCATATACGTTTTTGTAGCAAGCAAAAAAACGGTTAAGGGGAAAAGGGGGCGACATAACAGTGTTAAAAGCATAAAGCTCGTATCAATCCAAGTTTAAACGAGCTCAAACTTGAACTTCATGGAGAAAAAGCGACATAACAGAGAAGGCTTAAAGCTTATATCGATCCAACTTTAAGCGGGCTCAAACCTGAAGTTCATATACAAGTGTTCACTAATGATACAACATGACCATAATATCATCTAAAACAACATTTCAAGACCATAATCATCATATTATAGCAACATTTCAAGAACATAACCATCATATTATACTCTATTATAGTCGAAAACAAATAACCAATATTATTCTACAATAAGTTTTTACAACACCAAAAGACCACATCAAAATATCAAATGCAAAACAAAAACATCAACACCAACACAAAAACAAATACCAACATGAACACAAAAGAAACATATATCATGTAACACTCAAACCTCAAGAGTCGACCGACGAGCTACCAAGAACAAACGAAAACAGTTCACGAACAGGCGAGTACTCAACCAATCCAATATCCATCGCATAACCCGTAACCGGCAACTTCAAGTCCCTCAAAACCGTAAACGCTTCCGCCATCCTATTCTTCGGCACTTCCTCAGCCACAGGACAATACGGAATCCACGAATCTGGACGATACTCTTCCCCAATTTCAATCCCTTCCCTTTTCATTGCATCACAGAGCTGATAATGAAACTGCAGCAGGGGCAAAGTCGGGGTCGGGGCAAGAAACAGCACATTGTTATCGTTCGGAAGACTACCAATCGACCCGAAAGATAATGGTAAAGGATCTTGCTTTGAAGCGAAAGACTTTACGATGTTTTCGAGCTTCGACGGATCAATAAACGGGCTCGAAAACAGCGTAATGTGAGGCCTGGATTCAATTTCTATGAGGTGGGTACTAATTTGTCTACGAGCCACAACATTCCATGCTTTCAAAACTTGATTTTCAAGAGCTGGATCAAAGTAAAGCTCAATTGCATACCCTTCAGACATTGTTTTGGATTAAAATTCGATTAAAATTCCCAAAATACAAAATTAGGGTTTCAAAATTCAGCAATAATCAGAACTGATAACCTGTTAGCGATCGATAAACTGATTGAATACAACAATAAGAGAGTACAACAGAGTTAAGTATTGGTGCAGATTTGGGAATTAGGGGTTCGAACGTAAACCCTAGAGATCTAAAATTGAAGGAAAGATGAAATTGAAGACATACCCAGTTGAGATTTGAAATCGATTGTGTGAAATTGTGAAGAATTGATGGAGTTAAAAGAGGGATTTGAGCTAGGGTTTTGAGGGAATGAGTTGAAGAAAATGAAGGGGCGATGATATTTGGGGGGGTGATGGAATAGCGTGTGAAGATGGAGAGTGAGGTTTATATATGGTCCTTTGAATATTGGTTAAGTTGCATATGTGATCCTTTAGTTATGTATAAGTTATTCTTACACTCTGTTCCCGAGTCTCATTTAACCGGGGGGTGGAAAGAGATGAAAATATGAAAAACCATGTTCCCGAGTTTCATTTAACAGGGGGAGAGGAGGGAAAATGAGGGAAAAGGAAAGAAAATATGACCATATATTCATCCTCCCAAATTGGAGAGATTATGAGAGAAAATTTTCCTTCCCCTCCCCCTGTTAAATGAGACTCGGGAACATAGTGTTAGACTGTGACTAGTGGCTTCGTGTCAAGTCACACTAGAAGGGCGTTAAACGCTGCATCGACATGTTAAAGAAGGGCGTCAAAGAGGATGGGCGCAAGGTGGTTACTTGGCACGAAAGGTGTGGGTTGTGGGACCAACTCACAATCAACCATTCCAATCGCATTTTTTATTAAAAAAAGATTAAAAATTAATTGTGTTTTTAGTTAAACCAGTGCCCATTTTTGAATGTGTAGTTAATTAAAGCTCCACTGCTTATGTGACAATGACGTGGTAAAAACTTTTGCATTTTTTAGTTAAACCACTACACATAGTCTTAGGGTATGCGTTATAGCTTCAGAGGCGGCGACAACCATGCCACCTCAGCAGAGCGTGGGGCGCGAACACCACCATGGAGGGACATGAGGAAGAGGTTTGGCTGGAGTCACGAGCGCAAGACAAGCTTGGTGATTTTTTTAACTTTTTTTATTAGTTAATGTACAAACCAATCATTTAAAACCACATCAATTTAATACCACATTTCACGTAAAACAAAAAAACCCTACAACACACCTAAGTGGTGTGAAGGGTGAAAAAAAGGTGTGCCTACGTGGCAACAGATTTTTCACATAAAACCCAAATAGAGTCCTTCATGACACATAGTTTTAGATTGTAAATAAAAAAAAAACGAGATAGCGATTTAATCCCTGACAATAAAAAGTCACACGTTTCATATTCTGTCAAGCTTTTTTGATGTTCAGCGTGTGGTCCATAGCAACTTTTCGACCCCTCAGGGGTGAGACTTTGTTTTTAGTAGATTAAGGTTTTCTATTTAGAAGGGATGGCGACGCAGTTTGTTGCTCGTCTACCTGTTATCCTTATGTAATTTGCCTTGGTGATTGGAATGAAACAATTCAATAAAAAAAGTTAAAACGAGATGGTGATTTAATGACTGAAAATGAGCGGGTGCGGTAGAAACATGCTATATACGATCTCATAAGTGTGTACTCTATGAACATGACATGACCATGTCAACACTTGGTGGACATGGTTGTCTATGGCTACGGGTCTAAACACCATTTACAAGTGATTTACCTTACCTTGTAACAGATACATAGACATATAGGTTTTTTAATGATTGTATTAACAACAAACGAAAAAAAGGAGAAATAATTAACAGCTTTTTCAACAAAGCCCAATATTAGAGATCTTTATAAACCAGGACAAGACAATGTAAGATTAAATATTTATTTATTTATATTTAATCTAGTAGTCATCATTATCATTTATATTATTTGGATCAAAATACATTAAAACCTATAATAAATTAGTTGGTAATTGTTGATGGGCCAGATTACCTTTATTAACTAATTGGGTTTCCCCTTGGGTGTATATAAGGAGATTATTAGAGAGGGATTAGGGTTAGACAATCATAACATCAACACTAAAAATCGCCTCCTCTCTCTCTCCATTACTACGAGTTCTTCAACTCTAAAGAACTCGGTACTACCATCAAGAAGATACATCCTAAAGGGGAACCAAATCAAGCTGACAACTATGTCGAACTCCGTGGCTGCGTCTCTGACTGGATTCTCTGCTGGCCTGTTTGCTGTATCAGGTATTATTTACATGTTTTCCCTTATGTTTAAACATAACTGATCAACATGTGGTATCAGAGCATATGTTGATAAATCAGTTCTGATTGTATCCATTATTCTGGAATTAAAATCTGGAAAACATATTTTTTTTGAAAACCTAATAAAATTCGAAACTCTGTTTCGAGTCATTCCTAAAAATTGTTTTCGGATCTTATGTTTTAATGTTTAAATCATTGTTCCGAAATCAAATGTGTTAAGTTACTGTTCCGAAATCATTAAAATCCCAGATTTCGGGTTCCAGAATTATATATTTTTTTTAGGGTTCATTACTTGTTCTAAGAAAAACTCGAAAAAAAAAATTCCTTAAGTTTTGGAATATAATTTGGATTAGTGGGTGTTTTACTGTTTTGATCTTAATTTTATCTATTAAATTTTCGAAAAAACTGTTAAGAGGTAATCAGTTATTATTTTCGAAATATTTGATAAGTTTAGATCAGCAATATAACAGGAAAAATTATCCCACAATCCCTAAAAGTTCGAGTTTTCAGTTATTATCACAATAAACAGCTGTTAACAGTGGATTCGAGACCATCAGGTCTCGACTCGAAATCATAAAGGTCATTAAATCTTTACAATTCGAGACCAGAAGTTTACAACTCGAGACCATCAGGTCTCGACTCGAGACTATAAGGTCTCGACTCGAGATCATAAGGGCTCAAAACTTCACAACTCGAGACAACAGTCTCGACTCGAGACCACTGAGTTTTCAACTAACGATTTCAATCTTCACAACTCGAGACCGTGGTTGCGACTCGAGACCTCATAACTGACTCGAGATCTCATAAAATGTGATAGTCGAGACCATGGTTCCGACTCGAGACAACAGGTTGCGACTCGAGACCTCATAACTTACTCGATATCTCATAACTCAGTCGAGACCTGACTCGAGACCCAACTCGAAACCTCATTATTTTAGGCTGTTTTATGTGAACTAAAATTTAGCTCGGGGCTCCGCCCCGAACCCCGTGCGGGGGCACGCTGTCCCCCTGCACCCCCCAGCGAACTCACCGCGGAGTTCGATCCGCGCTAACAGGTGGTTTGCTATTAAATACTTGGTTTTGTTAACACTTAATTAACTAATAAGGATCAAATAATGCTTTACAAAACCAAAATAGCTTAACTTGAATGAGCTTCTGATGTATTAATTCTGGCCAAAGCTGATTTAATACATCTATTTATTGTTCAAGTATTATAAAAGCTATGTTGAGTATGCATTACAAACGTGAAATGTCTTAATTCTGGCCAAAGCTGATTTAGTTCATTTATGTTTAGCATGCTTGACAAGTGCATAACTAAAGTGATTGTCTCATTTCTGGCCAAAGCTGATTTGTCACGATTACTTTGCACACATACTTAAATGATTACACTTCTGGCCAAAGCTGATTTGTTTTTGTTTAAGTAGAATTTTACTAAGTCTATTATTTTGATGTTAGTAATAGACATGTCACAATCTCTTCACATAATGATCCTTATATTAATGATCCTTAATTAATTTTATGATCATTTCGTCTGTCTTATTCTTAGTACCCATAATTTTACTCACTATAATTTACTTCTACACATATCTCATCCACTCTAATTCCTAAACCTAAAATGTTTGCTTTATTTAAAGTTTCTATTAGAATTAGCTCTTAAATTAAATCCTTGATTATTTCTTAAGACACGATAATCCTATTGCTCTCTTCTGATAAAAATTATAAAGAAGAAAATTAGAGCATGATGATTAGGACAAATCGATCATGATGTCTCTTATGATAATCAAGAACTCTCTAACATAATGCTATCAATAAAGTTATTTCAGATTAAGTCTTTCCTAAGGCTAATCTCTTATATATGGAAGAATCACTAGAACTCCTAAGATGCATGCCTTCTTTTAAAATTCTAAACTATAAAGTTAAGTGGTATATGTAAATACATAATAATGTACAATACCATGACCCATAAAGTTAAGGCCATAAAGTTAAGGGCTTACGCATGGAAATAAGTACATTTTCCAGTACATTACATATTAAGATTTTCACTTGTACAATTTGATGCCTTATAAATCAACTATAACACTCAAAAATACCAAAGTATAATGAGTGTGTTGATAAGCAACATATGTACAAAGAAATAAATGTTTGAAGCTGGAAAATAAGTTGTTACTCACCTTACAACCACTTAAAACCTTAAAAGAGGATTGTTCTAAGGTCCATAGACAAATTACAACTGTTAATTCCACCTCTAAGGTTCTTCAAGGGAAAATCTCACTGCATCATTATGTCATTAGACTAGACATAAGCAACGAGACTATCCATTATTCTAAAGAACAGTTGGATGAATTAATTAGATAGTCACTTATTAAAGATATTTAAGTCTACTAATTATAATATTCCTATTAACACATGATTAGTTGACTCTAGTTTTTAAACGTTTCCTTACCAGAAGGTAACAAATAACTAACATGAGAGTTAATGACAAAATTAAATGTTAAGGCTATAAGGACAATAATAAGCAGTCTTCTAACAACGCTTTTCTATACTTTATATACTCTGAGTATTAATCAGAATATAGTATCATAATTAAGCAATGTTATGAAGGTTGTGAGGTTTGCATAGTCAACATAAAGTCACACTTACCTTAAACTCTCATTTTATTTGTTCTAAATATCTGGATTGAAACATTACTAATATGAAACTAGATGATACCTTAAACTTTCACAAATTTTGTCATCATGCAAATGAGAATTTGATAAAATAAAAATGAGACTTATAAATTTCATCCATTGTAACCGAAATTCATGAGAAATCATGACATGGTTAATGAGGATGATTTTTTATCTAATCTCATTCTAAGTGATTTTAAATCATGACGTTAAAAGCCCTAAATCATTATTTGGCTTAAGGAATAAGTATGGGTCCATCATAAGTCATTGACATTCGTGGAACTTATTCCAAATGGAATATTCAGACATAATTCATTTATCAATTAAAGACTATCTGATTGTATCTAAAATTAGTCGAATATGGCCCATAGTCTTAAAGAAATCTATTCATATATGTGCTTAACATGATTTTATTAAATATGTCCCTAAGTTTCTTATGACATCAGGACATTAAGGAAATCAAGTAAAGTCTAACATATCTATGATAGGTTCCCATGTCACATACCTAATTGAAACTTATCTTGTAGCATTTCTAGAGACATCATAGATCAGTGGGAGCATTAAGTGTCTTAATTATAACTTGTAAAAAGTTGCAAGAGGTAGGGGAGTGCAAACTTCACGTTACTTCAATTTACACCTCTTGTACAAGACACTGCTCATTTTGGCACTGTTTTCATCAAAACTTGTCTCCTTACAATAAAATGCTACACTTACAAAAGTTTCATTGTTGCTTAATTGTGGGCACACTTAGGTTTCTTACCTAAACCAACATAATCCTCAACAAGAGAAACTACAATGACTAACGTCATTAATATGTTCATTAATATGTTTTCTCCATTATAATTTGTTTGGTCGTTAAATATTGACCCTAAGCATGCTGAGTTCCTAAAGTTTTCTAAGGTCAGTGGGAGCAGTCAAAGTTCTTATCACGACTTGCAAGGAATACAAGAGGCGGGGGAAGAGTGTCATTAAATTTCACTCCGAATTTAACTCCGATTACACCTCTTGTACACCATACTGCACCAACTCTTACAAACTTAGAATCCTGAAAATGATAGCAACCTAATCAAGAGCTAATCCATAAAACTGAAACTTCTAACAAACCCAATAATCAACTCAGGAGGTCATCTAGGTTTAAAAACCTATTAACTTTGATGATTACATAACCTCCCTAATTGAAGTTAAAATGGATTTTGGAAAACTTTACCGATCCTATCTCTTCTAACTAAGCCATTAGTGTCAATCAATCTTCTGAATGGAATAAAACAGTTTTCTAGTAAAACTGATTTTATGTGTTCGCATAACGTTTGGGATTTGATTGAATAACCTAAGAGTGTTCATAACTAAACCAAATCCTGATATAAACGTTAAGACACAAAGAAGCATGATTGATTGTCAAAGGTTATACTCAGGAAGAGATATATTATTAAAGAATCTTTATTACATATCTAACAAAAGATTTCTTTGAGGATCATCACTGTTCTAGTAGCTTATAATAGTTTAAAGCTACATTAGATGAACATTAAAACAATTTTCCCTAACAAATGGCTGACATATTTACATGTTCATAAAACAACCTGAAAGTTCCAAACTGAAGGTTAAAGAACACTTTATTTGTAAGCCAATAAAATCCATGTATGGGCTAATGCAAACATCATAATGTGATGAAATGTTAACTTAATTATTTTCATCAACAAACAAGTGGATTAATGTACCTACCTCTAAATGAGTGGGAGCAACTAAGATAAACTTGTCTATATAGATGATATTCTTTTGACAAGTAGATGTTACATAAGTCAAAGCATTGTTAACACAAACTTTGATATAATAAATCTCAGAGATATCTCTTACATAATAGATATCATAACATGTTGAGATAGACCAAATGGGACATTACTTCCGTTCCATAAGTTTAACCTTAAATGGGTCCTTACATATGTAACAAAATACTGCTATCCTTTAGAGGATAATAGGATAAATGAGATTATTTCTTACGCTTCATTAATTAGAAGCCTTATGTAAGTTTAAGTCTATACTCGTTTAGATATTACTCACATTGCAACACACTAGATATGTCTAGATTAATGTGAAGCATCTAATAGAATATTACAATATCTTTAAAAGAAACGAGAGACTAAATTTTAAAGAAGATGTGAGAACTAAAACCGGTTTATTACTCTAACTTTGTAATATTCAAAGATGACAAAATGTAATTTCGGGTATATTTTTATGTTAACAGACAAAACCTATCTCATGGAGGAGTCATAATAAACTGATAATAAGGACCTAAGTTATAACGACATAATATAGTCACTAAATGTTGTTGGAAATTTATCAGTGGACTCATAAGTTTATTAACTCCATATAATTAATATATTGAAGACTTATTGTGATAAAGTCAGCTACCATGTCTCCTTGAACAGTAACAGTTCGAGAGGTGCTGCATTAAATTTCGATACACAATTAATTATTCGTTTATGAACGAATTGAGGAAACTAAATCTTTGTATCGAATGAATTCATGATATGCTTAAGGATCCTATAACTGAAAGTCTATCACCCATAACTATTATGTAAGCGCTTATAATAATCACGGGTATATTGATAACTATGTACAACTGCATATCGTACTATGAATGACTAACTATTAATTAATTTTCCTCATCAGTTTGATTTTGTATGTCTCTTACATATGTTCTGCCGGTGTAATGACATATAGACAAATATAAATACAAATCAAACGCTAAAGGGCTTGTTTGTATTTTGATCATAACTGTTAGGTTTTAAATTGAGGCTGTAGTATGACTAATGGGGGTCCTGAGTCGCATAATGATTCAACGGCTGTATTTCTCTGCTACGGTTCTTGGTTTAAAGCTAAAATGAGTATTAACTTCTGATCAGACTAATCTAATACTCATGATAAATGATTATTCGGCTAAGTGGGAGAATGTAAGATTAAATATTTATTTATTTATATTTAATCTAGTAGCCATCATTATCATTTATATTATTTGGATCAAAATATATTAAAACCTATAATAAATTAGTTGGTAATTGTTGATGGGCCAGATTACCTTTATTAACTAATTGGGTTTCCCCTTGGGTGTATATAAGGAGATTATTAGAGAGGGATTAGGGTTAGACAATCATAACATCAACACTAAAAATCGCCTCCTCTCTCTCTCTCCATTACTACGAGTTCTTCAACTCTAAAGAACTCGGTACTACCATCAAGAAGATACATCCTAAAGGGGAACCAAATCAAGCTGACAACAATGTCGAACTCCGTGGCTGCGTCTCTGACTGGATTCTCTGCTGGCCTGTTTGCTGTATCAGGTATTATTTACATGTTTTCCCTTATGTTTAAACAGAACTGATCAACAGACAACACGTAAAAGTTGTTCAGTGAATCCTAAATGCATTTAAAGCATCACATGATTCTTGATATTTTTCTTTGAAGATTGTGACACTATGGTAGCTAGCATCAATGCATCATGTCCATAGGCTATACACTCACTAATATGTATGTATGTACGCTTCATAATGAGTCGGCGAGTTGGCGGATTGACTGACTTCGAGTTAGTGAGCCCACCAACTTAACTAAACAAGTTGGCGGAATAACCTGCTTAACATAACAAGTTATATAGGGCAACCTGAACACGACCCCAGTGGCGGAACTTGGGCTAAAGATGAAAACTTGTAAGCATAGGCCCCCTCCTGCTCCTAAGATGTACGACTTACTTATTAAACCGGTTAGACATAACAACCCAAAACCTAATTATTTGTTGAGGCTACCAAACAAAAATACGTGAGAACGTATAAAAGGGACAAATAACAACTCATATAGACATACAACAAGCAAATGATAAGACCTCACTTTTTTCAAACATGAATAATCATATTACAACCCAGAAAAGTACACTGAAAACATGAATGTATGATAGTCACTACTTTTTTTATGTATGCAATAAACAATGGTTTCACATTAATGGTCGCTGGATTACATAACAAACTAACAGTTTGATTCAATTCTGGAGGATAGGAGAAGGGCTGTTTGATCAGACGAACCGCTGTGTCGCTATTGGTAACTTGTTCTTCTCTTTGGCCTGCCCCCACATCACAGTATAAAATCCAGCAGCAACTATCGTGGCTCCAATGGCGCTGCATATACGAATTCAAGATTTAAGAATAAGCCATGAATCTATTTCATTCGTTGAACGATGATTAACCCGAAAACCTCAAATGAGATCGAGTGATCCGTGGGAAGCATGTCCCAAAATTCATAGTGGCGGATCAAGGATTTTATTCTAATGGGTTCCTTTTGGTAAAATCTCTTTAATTCTCACTAATTTTTTCTAAATTATATAAGGTTCTCACTATTTTTTTCCAAACGCACTGGGTTCCCGAGAACCCACAAATGTGGGCTGGATCCGCCCCTGAAGATTCATCCGGTCTTAACCATGTTTGGTTGGCGGGTTGAACTGATGATCCCAAACGGGACCCGTACAATTATTTGTGTCAAATACATCATCCTTGATCTAGATTCACGTAAAATTATTTAACCTGAACACGAACCGTTTAACCCATATATCTAAAGGATTCAAAAGGTTCTAATAAAGGTTTAAACATGTCAAACGAGTCATAAACTTGTTAGCAAGTTATGGGTTAAACGGGCTGTAAATGGGTTGGTGGGTGGAAATGATCAAATATATATTTTAGTCTACTTTAAAACAAGCTGTCACACTTAATTAAATGGGTTGTTCGGGTCAAGCCGAACACATCCCATTTAATTAAATGGTTTACGAACACAAATGTCTATTAGACGAGCAACAATTCAAAACTTGATTATTTTTGTGTGTGTTGTGGGTTGTCAGGAGATAAAAAATTGAAGATTTACCTTTTCCTAAATAAAGTGAATCACCAAAAAAAGTGACACCCATGATGTCCGCAATAACCATCGAGAGGGGGAGAACATGGCAACGAAAATGGGACCTTTCTTCTCCAAGCACCATGTGACGGTGGTACTACGAAAGGCAACCGAAAACACCGCCTACAAGTAGAAAAAAGTCAATCTTTCGATGAAAATGCGCGAGAAAACTTGTAAAAGTAATTTAGTTTGTTTATAGGTGGCAAAAAGTACATGTTAACGGGTTAAAACAACTAATGCGTCAATTATAATTAGAAAAATAATAATTAAAACTTTTGACTAAAACCTTCTTGATTATAATTTTTGAATACCAAGATTTAGGAAGTTATATGCATAGAAGAAACTTAACCCCGCTCCACCCATTCCAACTTTAGGCTAGACTTTTCTAGTAAGTAGTAACCCAAAGTAACACATTTGTAAATAGATAGGTTCAAATTACACAGATGTACTCAACTTCAGGGATGTTAAATAGGTCGTGTTCGTGGATTTACAGTTGAACCAATACAGACCCGAACCTGACATGAACCCAAAATTCGTGTCAAACATATGAACTCGAACATGACACGAGTTTTTGAACCGAAAACTTTATTTCATTTCAATTTGTTTTGCATGTCAATACTCTAAACTAGAAATTTATAACAAAAAAAATATATAAATGTATTTGAGATAAGTATATTTAAACTAAAAAAACAAATCTTATTTTCTTTTATGTTTTTTATATTGGGTTATTGGATTTTAATAATCCTAAGTTTCACAAGTTGGCCGATAATAATTCCAACTTTAAAAATTCCCTCCAATAATTACAACTTGTAAAAGTTTGGCCGCCATTGATCATTTTCAAACATATAAGAATTTGGTCTCCTCAATAGATTCAATTACACCTAGAGACTCCTTAATTGATTTAAGTGCACATATGTTAGAAAATGACCAATGGCGGCCAAACTTTAAAAGTT
This sequence comes from Helianthus tuberosus, assembly GCA_030545235.1. Taxonomy (NCBI): domain Eukaryota; kingdom Viridiplantae; phylum Streptophyta; class Magnoliopsida; order Asterales; family Asteraceae; genus Helianthus; species Helianthus tuberosus. The sequence continues at coordinate 70,188,930 of CM060435.1, read as the reverse complement.
GGGATTATTGGAGAAAATTTTTAAAGTTGGGATTATTATTGGCCAACTGATGAAACTTAGCATTATTAAAATCCAATAACCCTTTTATATTTGGCATAAAATACCCAATTAATTTAATTTATGAGACAAAATATCAACTCTCAATCGATAATCACACTCAAATTTAGGATTAGCTCTCCTTTTTATTTAGAAAATTGGTTTAAAAGTGAATAACACTCGTAACCACAAAGATCCGGGATGGATTTGTTATATAGTGGTAGAAATTTTAATTGAAACACAATCCTAATTCTAATTAAACATAAACTAGTGATATTCCCCCGTGCTTCGCGGCGGGGATTAAGTCGGTATCAAATTGGTTCGTTACAGTACCTGCACTCGATATAGTAATTGAAAGAGAAAACATTACATCGACCAAAAAATAACACATATTGATATGGTGCCTATATATGTTGTTTAGTTGATATCGGTTCGGTTCGCTTGCATTTTATGTTTATTTTATTTCAACATTACGATATTTTTTTTTGATAACGGATATTCTGCCGCTATCGTACCAAGCCCAATCGAAACCAATTGAACAACATTTGTATCGGTGCCAATTTATTTTTTAGTTTTTTTTTGCTTTCAATAAATTGATACTGTATCGCTACCATATTGTACCGAACATCATCGATACCGATATACATTCCGTTTTATTGTTTCCTGTTTGATAACGGGTACTATGAACGTATCTTAAAAGTTATATGAGAGAACAAAAAATACTTAAATCAATTAAAGTAATAAACCAATAAACTAATAAAACCTTAGAAAAACAATATTGAAAAAACTCAAAAACAATTGTTCCCTTCTTTTTATTTCAACATTACGATATATATTTTTTAAACGGATATTGTGTCGCTATCGTACCAAATTCAATAAAAACCGATTGAATAACATCTGTATCCGTACTTATTTTTAGTGTTTTTGCTTTCGATGAATTAATATCGTATCGCTACCATACCGTACTAAACAACATCGGTACCAGTATATATTCATTTTTGTGATTTCTTGTTTGATAACGGGTACTTTGATCGTATCTTAAAAGTTAAATAAAAATATATGTTTAAATCAATTAAACGAATAAAACAATATAATACTAATAAAAACCTAGAAAAAATCAATATTAATAAAAAATCAAAATCACTGTTCATGAGCTCTTTCTATTAATATGTATATGTATAATATGTATAATAATACCCTTTTCTATATCTAACTAAAACAAGGAATTTGATAATTATCTATAACTCTTATAATTATCTTCAATTAAGACTAACGTTAATCATCCCGGCTCCTTTAGAGACGTCACGATCGACCCGACCCATCAGCTCGGGTTTGGGTATTAAATATTTTGGCCCAACAATCAACCCCTAATACCCGAACCAGGCTAGGAAGCCTTCGAATCCAAGTAAATCTCGCATGTCAATGAACTTGATCCTTGCGAGTGTCACACCCCAACCGATGGCTGAAACATCGGGGTGCGAGCACTAAGCGTTCAAATTGCTCATGAGAAATCCACAACACTATTTGTTTAAATAGAATTTAGATCAAATTCATCATATCATTGTCTAAAAGCAAACACAACCAACACAAGTATCGAATACAGACCATAACAAATATTGTTCGAATAGTTCAATGATTCTAAGTTAACTAGGTGACGTTTCTAAGCATCCCCTAGCTTGGTTCCCTGCATTCCATAGCATTTTATCAGCCTGCAACATGTATTAAAATATCAATACAAAAGTATTTGCGAGTATACAAGTTTGATAATAGAATAATAGGTTAAAACCACTCATATCCATAGCGTAAGCAAATAAAATAGTTTCAGCCGTGCTAGTGTCGCAGTCCACACAGTGGTAGCCCAAGTATCCCGGTTCTTTAGTGTTTACCCAAGACTCAAGGTAAACTAGAATCCTCCTAACAATACCCCCCCCCCCTCGAGAATAATGGGAGAGGTGCATCTTCCTATAGCGCTACTATTGTTAAGGCAGAACTACACACTTTGAATTAAACGTCACATAGCACAAAGAGTCAAGAATCAAGAATCACAAGTTTCACGAACACATAGGATAGAGTAAAAAGTTTCCAAAGATTCAAGTTTAAGTTTCATAGAATACATGTTACACCCCAAAAGTTTAAAGTAAAAGGGGATCGAGTATACTCACAGTGATTGCTTTACAGTCACGACTGTTATTGGATCAAAGGGAGCTCTTTTGAGATTAGCCTGATTAGATTACCATAGGATAAGCGTTGAGCGGAGTAACGAGGCTGAATAACGTGTTAAAACAGTCACCGGGTCGAAGGGCTGTCCAATCGGACGGCTGTCCGATTGGCTGGCCGGTTGGTCGGCTGACGTGTGATGTAAAGAGGCAACGGCTGCCCGATCGGACGGCTGTCCGATCGGATTGCCACTTGGTGAAAAAGGATAGGAGAGGTTGTCCGATCGGATGGCCATCCGATCGGCTGGCCTCTAGTGAAGAAAGGATGTTCGATCAGATGATTGTCCGATCGGCTGGCCTCTTGTGAAGAAAGGCTGTCCGATCGGATGGCTGTCCGATCGGTTGGCCTCTTGTTCTCGTTTACTAATTTTGTAAAATTTCAAAGTTTGAAGATTTAGGGTGACGTCACGGCACGTAGTTAGGCAATAGTAACTCATCGTTTAACAGCCATTCTGATCGGTCGGGAACCACCCCAGTCCAACCAGTTTGCCTGTTATCGACGGTTTTATGCCGGAAATCCATCCCGTGATCGTCTTGGTCAGCGAACAATCCGTTCTTAAACCAACTCTAGACCATCGATCAAGTCTACAGTCCGTTCAGTCACGTTTGTCACCGAAGAAATTTAGAAATTTGAAGTGGAAATGAAGAAACTCATGTTTTATCACAAAAATTCTTAGATTTAACTTAGATTTAGTGCAAATTTGTATGAAATACCTCAAATCTAAGCTAGATCTTGCTCAGAATGACATCACATGACAGTTTGCACAAAACACCATGATGACATCACCCTCAAGAGCTCAGATCCGAGAGATTCCACGGTGAAAAGGGTGATTTCAAGTGAGAATCACGTAGAGAATGATGTGTAGAGTAAGAAAGTACAAGAATCTACCTTGAAACGTACCGAAATCGATGAGGAAATGGAGGAATAGTGTGCGTGTGCGTCTGGTTCGGTCAGAGCTGTTACATCACTTGGAATGGTGATGTGACAGCCTATTTATAGGTGAAGAGGAGAAGGAAGGATAGTGGTTCGGCTGGGGTGCCGTCCGATCGGCTGGCTGTCCAATCGAATGGTCATCCGTTTGGCTGGTCATCCGATCGGTCGGCCACTCTGGCCAACCCATCCTTTCGTGTTCCGTTTCTGATTCGTTTTTCGCGTTAGGTTAGGCGTTGTGTTAAGTATAGAAAAATAGAACAGCTAGATTATAGCATACTCATCGAGAGTTTTCAAGATTAATAGATTCTGCCAGTGACAAGGCTCCAGTATCTCGTTTAACCAAGAATCAAGCTTCACAAGTCTAAGGAGTCAAGCACCAATTTGAGTCTCAAGGGTCAAGAATAATCGTTTCTCAAACATCAAGAATCAAGAGTCCAAGTATTAAACATCAAGAATCAAGAGTCCAAGTATCAAATATCAAGAATCAAGAGTCTAAGTATCAAGTTAAGTCATAAAGATTCAAGTATCTAGATTAAGTATCAAGGGTCAAGCATCATGAGTCTAGTATCTGTATCAAGTCTCGTAGTTTAAGTTTCAAAAATTAAGCATCTAGACTAAAAAAAATCAAGCATTATAGTTGTTAAGCATCAAGTGCCACTAAGATTCATACCAAGATTTCCAAAGTATCAACATCACATAACCGCAAGGTCTAAGACTGACAAATTTACAGGAGTTCAGGGACTGATCTTGCCAAGTGTCTAAAGTCTAGGGACGCTAGGCGTTACAGTCTCCCCTCCTTTAGGAGATTTCGTCCCCGAAATCCTAGACGAAAACCGCTCGAAGAGTTTTGGATACTTGGCCTTCATATCACTTTTCAACTCCCAAGTAAATTCAGCACCACACTTTCCTTCCCATCGAACCTTAACAATGGGGATTTTGCTACGCCTCAGCACCACACTTTCGTTTATTTGCAAGTCTTCCAGAGGAACTTGCAGTCCTCCATCGGCCAGACATTTCCGTAGATTGGACACGTGGAACACTGGATGCACGTTGTTTAGCTCTTGTGGCAAGTCGAGTCTGTATGCCACCTTGCCGATCCTTTCAAGTATCACGAAAGGACCCACATAGCGAGGTGCAAGCTTTCCTGTAACACCCGAAAATTTTAAAACAAAAATATAACAACCCTCATTAAAAACTATTATTTCTTATGATTTATAGTCCAATAGGAAACCCTAATTAAGATACCCAAGTAATTCTGTACAAACCCTAAGATTTTCAGAATTTTCAGAATCAGGATTAGGGCCCCTAAAACTAAGGGGGGATAAAACCTAGTGGATGATTATCCACTAAATTCGTTGTCAAATTATAAGAATTCGATTTTGGCAACTCAGCTAAGCTAGTCCCACACGTGGCTACCCTAGAACCTACTTTTGACCCTTACGCATCGTAACAGACATATGCTTACGATGCGCAGGCTTCTTAGAATACCTTACGCATCGTAGGGGTTTATGGCCTACGATGCGCAGCCAGGTTAAAATACCATACGATGCGTATGGTATTGATGGCCTACGATGCGCAGGGCTTCTCAAATTTTGGCTATAAATAGAGGACATTGGCACTCGCTTTCTGGTGTTCAAACGACGAAGAAATTCGTCTCAGGCTTCGAGTTATCATCCAATTACTTCAATTAACACACACGAAACTTCAATTAAGCATAGCGGGGTGCTGCAGAACAGGGTATTAACTTAATCGCTATTACGATTCATTGTCCGATCGATCAATATATCCAATGGATGTTTAAGTGCCGCCCACTTTAGGGTTATACTTTATCGTTCGTCATTAATTTGACGGATTGTCGTTAATTCGATAGGTAAAGTATTATACTTTATCGTTCGTTGTTAATTCAACGGATCATCGTTAATTCGATGGGTAAAGTATTATACCTTGTCGTTCGTTGTTAATTCAACGGATCATCGTTAATTCGATGGGCAAAGTATTGCATTTTGTCATTCATTGTGAGAATTTGATCTCGTGAGTTATCGTAAATGCTGTATTAAGTTAAATACCTAGTTTGTGAGCAAATTAGGTTAAGAAGATAATCAGTAGGCTAAACTCTGCCCGTATAAACCTACATTTGAAAACAAGATAGCATCACCTGGAGATTTTAAGGTACGGATAGGTTCCTTTCTTTCAATTTACTTCATTTGATACAAGTATATCATTTCTGATTTTAAAGTCCGTATTAAGATCTAAGTATAAGTTATAAATTCCGTACGGGTAGATTCCTTTCTTTCGATTTCTGTCAATTCTGATATATCGTACGGGTAGATTCCTTTCTTTCGATTTCTGTCAATTCTGATATATCGTACGGGTAGAATCCTTTCTTTCGATTTATGTTGTTTTTATAAGAATCCTTTCTTTCAATTTATGTCGTTTTTATAAGAACCCTTTCTGTCGATTTATGTCCGTTAGGTACGGATAGAATCCCTTTCTTTTGATTGATGTCGTTCCTGAATTTAAGTTTCCATATTAAGATTAAGTTATGAAATAAGTTATAGATTCCATATTAAGATTAAGTTATGAAATAAGTTATAAATTCCGTACGGGTAGAATCCTTTCTTTCGATTTATGTTGTTTTTATAAGAATCCTTTCTTTCAATTTATGTCGTTTTTATAAGAACCCTTTCTGTCGATTTATGTCCGTTAGGTACGGATAGAATCCCTTTCTTTTGATTGATGTCGTTCCTGAATTTAAGTTTCCATATTAAGATTAAGTTATGAAATAAGTTATAAATTCCGTATTAAGACTAAGTTATGAAATAAGTTATAGATTCCGTATTAAGATTTAGTTATGAAATAAGTTATAGATTCCGTATTAAGATTAAGTTATGAAATAAGTTATAAATTCCGTATTAAGACTAAGTTATGAAATAAGTTATAGATTCCGTATTAAGATTAAGTTATGAAACATGTGTTGAAAGTTACAAACGTTTTGAAAAGGTTTTGTTTTACATCATTTATTTAGAAAATGGTTTATTTTATACAAGTTTCATTTCCTACTCCAGTGGTTCCTTATTAACGAGTCAAGGTTTTATCTTGTTTCGTTTAATAAACCACATTTTGGGGACGAAATTGTCAAGATAGGATTGATAACCATACCTTGATGACTGGTTCCATTCTTATAATTTTAATCTCGCCAAAGATTCGTATTTTACAAGTTACAAGTTAAATATCTTAAGACTTATAAAGTTATAAGTAAATAAGTTACAAGTTTAATATGATATATAAGTATTATGTTACTCAAGTCAAATTGTTTTAAATTACTATGTCTGGTTTTTAAAACTCCTCACGTCTTTGATTATCGATTCATTTGACAGTCCGTTCGATTCCTATTCTAATCATTTGATTTAGTTTCATGTCATGCGATAGTTTTTCTGTTAAGTTGTACTCATTATCGCATGTTCCAATATATGTTCCGTTCTGTTCTGAAAATAAGTTTTATAAGTTATGTGAATAAGACCATTTGTACTCTGATACCCTGAGTATCGCTTCTCGTGGAGTGTCCCACGAGCATGTTGTTGCGGCATCGACATCATGTGCTCCATCCGTGACGGAGAGATTAGTTCACGGCGTCTCTTAAGTACAAGTGTGGTACATATAAGATTAGGGGGCGTATGGATCGATCCTAGGATTTAAGTTTTCAGGAAATGGATAACGGGTATGCCAACTTGCCATTTCGTGTGATAAGTATGCAGGAGTAGCTACCTGTGTATTGTCACGTTTTAAGTTTTCAGTTTGCTCATGGGTACATCCATAAGATATGATTATGAAATTATAAGTTATTTGTATCGTCAAGTTCCATCCGGTTATCAAAATAAAATAAGCTTTTGTTTTCCTCTATCCGCACACTGGGCAAAACTTTTCAAAATTTTGCTCAGACGTACGTTTTTTGTTGTTGTTGTTTTCTTCTTTACGTCAGGTTATCAGGACAATCTGGGACAGGGGATATGGAAGAGTGCTCGAGTGTTTGGACAAGACGGTAGAAATAATTGTACTAGATTAGAGATCCTTTATTAAATTGTAAAGCCTTGTAATACATTTAAGTATAAATGGAATTATGTTTTTGATCTGACCACCGTTATTGTGACACTTCGGCCCGTTCCGGGACGGGGTGTTACATTTCCCTTCTTCCCAAAACGAACTACTCCCTTACAGGGGGATACCTTGAGTAGAACTCGGTCACCAATAGTAAATTCCAGAGGCTTCCGCCTATTATCAGCATAGCTCTTTTGTCTGTTCCTAGCCTTGATCAAGTTATCACGGATCTGAAGAATCTTATCCGTTGCCTCTTGAATAATTTCAGGGCCAGTGAACTGCTTTTCCCCAACCTCCTGCCAGCTGAGAGGAGATCGGCATTTTCGCCCATACAAGGCTTCGAAAGGCGCCATCTGAATACTGGAATGGTAGCTATTGTTGTAAGAGAATTCTATCAATGGTAAATGTACATCCCAGTTACCACCAAAGTCATTGACACAAGAACGAAGCATATCCTCGAGGGTCTGAATAGTACGCTCGGTCTGACCATCTGTCTGAGGATGAAAGGCCGTGCTAAGATTCAAGTGCGTACCCATAGCGGATTGAAACGTTTGCCAAAGGCGAGAAGTAAAGCGACCATCACGGTCCGAGATTATGTCAAGAGGTACGCCATGACGGCTTATAATCTCATCGGTATAGATTCGAGCGAGTCTCTTCACTCTGAAATCTTCACGAATATGAAGAAAATGAGCAGATTTGGTCAAACGATCAATAATTACCCAGATACTATCGTGACCTTTAGAGGTACGGGGTAGTTTGGTAATAAAGTCCATAGAAATGCTATCCCATTTCCAAACAGGGATTTTAGGTTGCTCCAAGAGTCCAGAAGGACGCTGGTGTTCAGCCTTTACCTTCGAGCAAGTAAGACACTTAGATACATAGACAACAATGTCCCTCTTCATGCCATGCCACCAATAAGTTGTACGCAGGTCCTGGTACATCTTGTCAGCACTGGATGGATAGAGTAACGGGATTTGTGAGCCTCAGTCAAAATGAGCTCACGGAGATTATCGCGATCTGGCACCCAGATGCGATTGAGGTAGTATTGGAGTCCATCGGGTTTTGTTACCAGTTGGTCAATACGGGCACCATGGACTTCCTCAATTATACTACCTTCGTTGGCTGATGAATACTGGGCTTCTCGAATACAAGAATGGAGGTCATTGGAGATACGGATAGACTTAACATGAGTCTTACGACTAAGAGCGTCGGCCACTACGTTCGCCTTGCTGGGATGATAGCGAATTTCGCAGTCGTAGTCGTTAAGTAATTCCACCCAACGTCTCTGTCGCATGTTCAGCTCTTTTTGGTCAAAGAAATGCTGAAGGCTCCTATGGTCGGTGAAGACCACACACTTCGTACCATACAGGTAGTGTCGCCAGATCTTTAACGCAAAAATGACTGCACCAAGCTCCAGGTCGTGAGTAATGTAGTTTTTCTCATGTACCTTGAGCTGACGAGAGGCATAAGCAATAACCTTGTCCCGTTGCATGAGCACACAGCCCAACCCACGGTTCGAGGCATCACAATATACCACAAAATCATCGTTGCCATCAGGTAGAGTTAACACAGGGGCATTACACAAAAGATTCTTAAGGGTTTGGAAGGAGTTCTCTTGTTCGGGACCCCAAACAAAAGGCCTCTCCTTTTGGGTTAGCGTAGTAAGAGGAACGGCGATTTTAGAGAAATCCGCGATGAACTGGCGGTAATAACCCGCCAATCCTAGAAAAGAACGAATCTCCGACACGGATTTAGGCGTACACCAATTCTTCACTGCTTCAATTTTCGAAGGATCAACATGAATACCCTGCCTACTAACAATATGACCAAGAAATTGCACTTCGTCGATCCAAAACTCACACTTAGAAAATTTAGCTTACAAACGCTCGCCACGTAAAAGTTCAAGCATTAGACGTAGGTGACGAGCATGATCAGTTTTAGTCTTAGAATAAATGAGGATATCATCGATAAATACTATAACAAAATGATCCAAGTAGGGTTTACAAATACGGTTCATAAGGTCCATGAACACTGCAGGTGCGTTGGTCAGGCTAAAAGGCATGACTACGAACTCGTAGTGTCCATATCGTGTACGAAACGCGGTTTTAGGAATATCATCTTCAAGAACACGTAGCTGATGATATCCAGAACGCAGGTCAATTTTTGAGAAACATGACGCGCCTTGTAGCTGGTTAAACATGTCATCAATACGGGGTAGCGGATAACGATTCTTCACGGTAAGCTTATTAAGTTCACGGTAATCGATACACATACGAAATGAACCATCCTTCTTTTTGACAAATAGAACAGGATCACCCCACGGGGAGGTACTTGGATGAATAAAACCTTTGTCGAGCAATTCTTGTAGCTGGCTGGATAACTCTTGCATCTCGGAAGGTGCAAGACCGTAAGGAGCCCTGGCGACAGGAGTCGCACTAGGTACGAGATCAATATGAAAATCAACAGATCTGGGAGGAGGAAGACCCGGCAGATCCTCCGGAAAGACATCAGGGAAATCACACACAACTGGAACATTGTTTATGCCCTTCCCCTTTCCATTTTGTTCCACCACGTGGGCCAAGAAGGCAGGGTTCCGCTTACGTAAACTTCTGCTCGCTTGTGTGCATGACATCAGCCTTAGTCCATTCGAAGGCCGGTCCCCATAGACATGTAAAAGATCACCAGACGGAAGGGGAAGACGGACAAGCTTTTCGTGGCACACGATTTCGGCATGGTTCTTACGCAACCAATCCATACCGATAATGACATCAAAACTACCCAACCGTATGGGTATAAGATCAATAGCGAATATGTGATCGTTAAGAATCAAGGAACAATCACGCACGATAGAATTCACAAGAATCGTCTTACCATTGGTGACCTCAACCGAGAATGACTCTGGTAACTTAGAGCGTGTACAATTTATCAAAGACTCAAATTCTATGGACACAAAGCTTTTATCGGCACCAGTATCAAATAGGACTGAAGCATAAAGGTTATTAACAAGGAACGTACCATTGACAACGTCATTGTCATTACGAGCCTGATTTGCGTTAAGGTTGAACGCTCGTCCACGAGCGGCTGGCTGCTGATCCTGGTTCAGCTGAGGGCACTGGTTACGGAGGTGGGTAGTATCTCCACACTTGTAGCATGCACGAACAACATTGACCGGCCTAGGATTCTGTAGAGGAGGAGCTAGTAGAGCTGCTTGAGCTGGTGGAGCAGGAACTTGCTGAGCTTGAGGAGCAGGATTAGCTTGACGACAGTAGGGAGTAGTGTGACCATAGCGATTACAGTTGGTGCACAAACGACATGCAGAGTTTGCCGGATGATGATAGTTGCAAGTGGTACATTTGGGATGAGGCCCAGTGTATTGCTTCTTAGCTTCGGGAGCAGCAGGGTTAGCAACAGTAGCAGCAGGAGCGGGTTTTGCAGTAGGGTTAGCAGTAGGGACAATAACATTGCATCCCGTACCCTGAGACTTTCGTTTCTTGTTCTTGCTGCCACTAGGTTGCTGGGTCACTTGGTTAGCGGACTTTGAAGGGGCAGGGGTAGCAAACTGTTTATCACGCACACGGTTGTTGTTCAAACTTGCTGCCAGACGATAGACTTCTTCGATAGTTACCAACTGAGCTGCTTCGATAGAATCACGCATTGCAGACGGTAGACCGTTGATGTACTTGGTTATCATTCGCTTAGGAGTCGAAACCAAGTGAGGAACGATGAGACTCAGCTGCTTAAATCGAGTAGTATACGCCAGGTTGTTAACACCAACTTGCTTTAGATGCCAGAATTCTTCTTCAAGCTTCAACTGCTCATGGGGAGGGCATAACTCAAGCATCATTAGTTCTCGCACCTCAGCCCATGGAAGTGCATAGGCTTCTTCATTTGAACGGATGTTTCTCTCATTTGACCACCACTCCAATGCTCTACCTTGGAACATTCCAGTCGCACTCCTAGTTTTCAGATGGTCTGGGCACTCGCTGTTAATGAAGGTAACTTCAATGCTATCGAACCATTCAAGCATAGCAGTCACCCCATCACTGCCCGTGAAAGACTTAGGGCTGCAAGAGATGAAATGTTTGTAGTTGAACTTAGTAGGCTTCTGCTTCTCAGCCTTGGAGTCCACAGAGGATGGAGGAGTGTTTGATCCCTGAAGCTCAGTGAAGATCTTTGGCATGACTCGAGCAATCTGGTCAGCCATGAATGACATCATTTTTTTCTGAGACTTCTCTCTGGATCTCCTGAGAGTATCAGACGTTCTACGAGCAGATATCTACAGATCCAACAAATGGGATCGTATAAGTCTAAATTACAAAGTTTGGTCAACATGCCAAAAATGCTTATATATAGGAAGTACCAGCGGCGTATCCACCACGCTTCGGACACATCGCCTGGCCTCGTACTCGGTGTCATGCTACATGTCACTTTTACCACACATCGTCATCATCATCATCATCTGTTCACATAGATTAATAGATTACCGTAGATTACTTATAGATCACTCAATTATATCACATATAACGCTCACAATAAATAATCGTAGAATACCCAGATAGATTAACATAGATCATCTCATAGATTGACATAGATCATATTGATAGATTTCATAGCTTGCTCAAGTAGATAGCTTAATCATAGACTAACCAAGTAAATGACCATAGATTAAACCATCAATTCCAGGTAGTTTAACATAGTTTAGCTTAAAATAGATTATCGCGCTAGATTATCATAAATTGGCACGAATAGATTAACCATAGTTCATGCTAGAATTCTCATAGATTTCATAGACCTTCCATAGACTTTCCACGACGGTCTGTAAACACTAAATCTCGAATGGCACTTGGCACGAAAGTTGGTAATATGCCGAAATCACTTATATATAGGAAGTACCAGCGGCGTATCCACCATGCTTCAGACACACCACTTCTGTCCCGTACTTCCATGTCCTCTTAGTGTTTCATACCACCACAACACATTATACCATAGACGATCAGTGTTTACCACATAGAATAAAGCTTCGTAAATTTAGTTTGATCTGAGATTAGAATGAACGTTTTTGGTTGCGGACAACGTGCAGCTTTGCGTAAAAACGTTTTAAATAAACAAAGAATTAAGTTCAAAATCTCGTAGATAAAACCACTTTCACAAAAATCAAGATAACATAAAAAACGAGATAGGATCTCAAAACACATGATTGTTCCGGGTAGAGGAACGGTGACTAACCAAAGTGATTCGAACTCCTTTTCGAATTGATGTAACGTGTCTTGACTTAGTAAGACAAATACGTCATCGATGTTAGGCCTACGCTATTCGTCCTTTTAGTCATTCTGCGCACTCAACTGATTGGCAGTTACGAGACTTTGGCGAGACATCAAATCATCAAGGAGTGGGACTAGTTATCAAGGTCTGAGTTTCACCTCTAACTTGACAACATCGTACCCTAAAGGTTGTCGGCTCTTATTCGCAGATAAGACCTTCCAGAATAATATGGAGATTTCCCATCAAGGTTCGGATGTCACTCCTATCCTGTGGGCAAATCTCGTGCTAAAACACTGTGTAACAGTGTCTTCATAGTATAAAGTGTATATTATAGCAGCCTTAGGAAAGGCATGTAAGTTTAAGAGGAACATGGGCTACTAGGAAGCAGATATGGTAGAATGCATAAGTCTAAAGAAACAAATAAGAGTCAGGTTCCTAGAACTATAGACTAGGGCAAGTATTCCTACTTATCCTAATTCCCTATAGTTATGGCTCTGATACCAATCTGTCACACCCCAACCGATGGCGGAAACATCAGGGTGCGAGCACTAAGCGTTCAGATTGCTCATGAGAAATCCACAACACTATTTGTTTAAATAGAATTTAGATCAAATTCATCATATCATTGTCTAAAATCAAACACAACCAACACAAGTATCGAATACAGACCATAACAAATATTGTTCGAATAGTTCAATGATTCTAAGTTAACTAGGTGACGTTTCTAAGCATCCCCTAGCTTGGTTCCCTGCATTCCATAGCATTCTATCAGCCTGCAACATGTATTAAAATATCAATACAAAAGTATTGGCGAGTATACAAGTTTGATAATAGAATAATAGGTTAAAACCACTCATATCTATAGCGTAAGCAAATAAAATAGTTTCAGCCGTGCTAGTGTCGCAGTCCACACAGTGGTAGCCCAAGTATCCCGGTTCTTTAGTGTTTACCCAAGACTCAAGGTAAACTAGAATCCTCCTAACAATACCCCCCCCCCCCCCGAGAATAATGGGAGAGGTGCATCTTCCTATAGCGCTACTATTGTTAAGGAGGAACTACACACTTAAGATTAAACGTCACATAGCACAAGAGTCAAGAATCAAGAATCACAAGTTTCACGAACACATAGGATAGAGTAAAAAGTTTCCAAAGATTCAAGTTTAAGTTTCATAGAATACATGTTACACCCCAAAAGTTTAAAGTAAAAGGGGATCGAGTATACTCACAGTGATTTCTTTACAGTCACGACTGTTATTGGATCAAAGGGAGCTCTTTTGAGATTAGCCTGATTAGATTACCATAGGATAAGCGTTGAGCAGAGTAACGAGGCTGAATAACGTGTTAAACCAGTCACCGGGTCGAAGGGCTGTCCGATCGGATGGCTGTCCGATCGGCTGGCCAGTTGGTCGGCTGACGTGTGATGTAAAGAGGCAACGGCTGCCCGATCGGACGGCTGTCCGACGTCCGATCGGATTGCCACTTGGTGAAAAAGGATAGGAGAGGCTGTCCGATCGGATGGCCATCTGATCGGCTGTCCTCTAGTGAAGAAAGGCTGTTCGATCGGATGATTGTCCGATTCGCTGGCCTCTTGTGAATAAAGGCTGTCCGATCGGATGGTTGTCCGATCGGCTGGCCTCTTGTGAAGGCTGTCCGATCGGATGGTTGTCCGATCGGCTGGCCTCTTCTGAAGGCTGTCCGATCGGCTAGCTGTCCAATCGGCTGGCCTCTTGTTCTCGTTTACTAATTTTGTAAAATCTCAAAGTTTGAAGATTTATGGTGACGACACGACACGTACTGAGGCAATAGTAACTCGTCGTTTAACAACCATTCTGATCGGTCGGGAACCACCCCAGTCCAACCAGTTTGCCTGTTATCAACGGTTTTATGCCGAAAATCCATCTCGTGATCGTCTTGGTCAGTGAACAATCCTTTCTTAAACCAACTCTAGACCACCGATCAAGTCTACAGTCCGTTCAGTCACGTTTGTCACCGAAGAAATTTAGAAATTTGAAGTGGAAATGAAGAAACTCATGTTTTATCACAAAAACTCTTAGATTTAACTTAGATTTAGTGCAAATTTGTATGAAATACCTCAGATCTAAGCTAGATCTTGCTTAGAATGACATCACATGACAGTTTGCACAAAACACCATGATGACATCACCCTCAAGAGCTCAGATCCGAGAGATTCCACGGTGAAAAGGGTGATTTCAAGTGAGAATCACGTAGAGAATGATGTGTAGAGTAAGAAAGTACAAGAATCTAGCTTGAAACGTACCGAAATCGATGAGGAAATGGAGGAATAGTGTGCGTGTGCGTCTGGTTCGGTCAGAGCTGTTACATCACTTGGAATGGTGATGTGACAGCCTATTTATAGGTGAAGAGGAGAAGGAAGGATAGTGGTTCGGCTGGGGTGCCGTCCGATCGGCTGGCTGTCCGATCGGATGGTCATCCGATCGGCCGGTCATCCGATCGGTCGGCCACTCTGGCCAGCCCATCCTTTCGTGTTCCGTTTCTGATTTGTTTTTCGCGTTAGGTTAGGTGTTGTGTTAAGTATAGAAAAATAGAATAGCTAGATTATAGCATACTCATCGAGAGTTTTCAAGATTAATAGATTCTGCCAGTGACAAGGCTCCAGTCTCTCGTTTAACCGAGAATCAAGCTTAACGAGTCTAAGGAGTCAAGCACCAATTTGAGTCTCAAGGGTCAAGAATCATTGTTTCTCAAACATCAAGAATCAAGAGTCCAAGTATCAAACATCAAGAATCAAGAGTCCAAGTATCAAATATCAAGAATCAAGAGTCTAAGTATCAAGTTAAGTCGTAAAGATTCAAGTATCTAGATTAAGTATCAAGGGTCAAGCATCATGAGTCTAGTATCTGTATCAAGTCTCGTAGTTTAAGTTTCAAAAATTAAGCATCTAGACTAAAAAAAATCAAGCATTATAGTTGTTAAGCATCAAGTGCCACTAAGATTCATACCAAGATTTCCAAAGTATCAACATCACATAACCGCAAGGTCTAAGACTGACAAATTTATAGGAGTTCAGGGACTGATCTTGCCAAGTGTCTAAAGTCTAGGGACGCTGGGCGTTACAGCGAGTGCTTTAATTAGAATATTGGCCCTTTGCTCTTCTTCGATTACATACTTGATCACCATTAAATCATATTCAAAACATTCACGAATGAAATGGTAGTGCTATCGATAAGTTTGCTCCGACCATGAAAAAGATGATTTTTCATCAATGCTATGGCCGATTTATTATCCACCCGAATAACTATCTTTTGCATCTCTCCACCAACGACTTCACTGTATAAGCTCCGAAGCCAAATTTCTTGACAAGCCGCTGAAGTTGCCGCCATAACTCTGCTCCACAAGATGATAAAGCAACCTTATTTTGTTTCCGAGAACACCATGAAATGGGTGTTTCCCACCAGTATTATGACTACTATGAGTTATGAATTACGGTACTGTGAGATCACCTTTTGCACCGTAATTCATAACTCATAGTACCCAAAATTATTCTTACAAGTGGTTAGAAATTTAAAAGGTGGAGATGATGTGAGAATAATTTTGGGTGTTTTTAGGTTTTCTTATTGGGTGAGTTTTAGTATTTTTAAAAAATAATGATATTATGATATGATAGCTAACTATACTCGTTTTTAGGTGTTTTTAACGTTCTTTATTGTGGATGGTCTAAGATAATTAATATATAAAGTTAACCACAGTTTTGCAACTTCATGCTCCTACTATGGATGCACCCGATCGACTCGATTTCTTTAAAAAGCTGTCTTCATTGATCCATTTGATACGTATAGGAGTCCATGTGAATGGTCCTTGCGTGATAATGTGGAATGAAAACACTCCCAATTTGTGAAGACTTTGATGACGTGCCAAACACACAATTTGAAAATAATTTGAAAGAAAAGCATGCTCAAGATGAGGACAATGAAGAAGATGAATTTAAAGTTGAAGAGAAAAAACAAAATTTAGTAAACAAGTCTATCGTCAAGAAAGGACAATCGAGGAAGGAGTAGCTTTAGCCAAATCATATCAAATAAGAGATTATTCTCTATACCACACAACATGGTATCAGAGCAGTGTTTCTGATTCTGGAAAACGTTGCTCATCATCTACAATCAACCTGATAATCAAATCAAAATCCGAAAATCAAACCCGTCCGCACCAAAAAAACAACAACAGTAGCAGACGCCGACATCAACAGTCGCCGCGTTCATCTTGTCAGCAAACTGGCCTCTCACCGCCGCCGCCAACAACCTCCGTTTCGCAAACATTGACCGCCGGAACTGACTGTTGCTTTCTCATCTTCTCTTCGTCACCATCACAAACCCTTCCGATTGTTTTCGCAAACTGCAACCAGCCGCCGGAGAAAGTATCGTCGGATGAAGATTTGGTGGTTATAAACCCTAGAAATGGTTTTCAGCACATCGTAAATCTGCTGTGAATCGATCTGATAGGATATTTTTTTGGAGAAACTAGGTTTGTGAGAGTTTCTTTAAGAGACAACGTATTTGTTGAGGAGAAAATTCGAGAAACTGGTATCCACTGCAAATTAAAGACGGCGTATTTGTGAGGGTTTTCTTAAAGTTTGAGAAACATATTATAAAACCACTGCTAGTTGAAGTTTGGCTAGCGGATTTGTTTTTTTTTTACAAACTCAAATCTTGAACTCGAGTTCAAGTTACCTGGCGTATTTGATAAATATGCTGGTAAGATAACGTCTTTCTCGGGCGTCGTAATTCTGGTGGATTTAAGTGGTCCATCATATTTGTTCCCCGACATAATTGATAAATCTTGAACGCGAGTTCAAGTGTCCAACATATTTATTAAATACGTTGGTCTGATGTCTTATCCGTAGCGACAGCGTATTTACCAAAAAAAAAATGAAAATCAATCAGGAAAAAACAGGTCTTGGATATTCGATTCTGGTGCCACTGACACCATGACATATGAACCGTTGGACATACAGTCAATGTCCAATCCTCAAAACACTCAAATCCATACCACAAACAATGGAATGATGCAACTATGAAATTATCAAATTGTCTCTATGTTCCATCATTGTCACACAAATTGCTCTCCATTAGCCATATTACCAAAGAGCTGAATTGCACGGTACTAATGCACCCTACTTTTTGCCTTCTACAGGATATCAGGACGGATGTGATTATTGGACGTGGTACTGAGCGCCAAGGATTGTACTATGTGGATGAAGTGGCTCAACAGGGTACTGTGATGCTGGCACATGGAACCGAAAACCGGGAAGCCTGGCTATGGCATAGACGTATGGGGCATCCATCCCATGCCTATTCGCACATTTTATTTCCAAAAATCTTCCCTTCAAATGGGAAAATAGATTGTGAAACCTGTCTTCGTGCTAAAAGCCATCTACAACCGTTTAAACCCAGCAATACGAAAGTTGCTTCACCTTTTTCACTAATCCATTCTGATGTGTGGGGTCCTTCTCCTGTGATGGGGGGGCAGGGTCTTCGGTACTTTATACTATTCGTGGATGATTGCACTCGCATGACATGGGTATATTTTTTAAAAAAACAAAGCCGAAGTTTACGAAAAATTTATCACGTTTTATGCTATGATCAAACTCAATTCCGAACTCAAATCCAAATCCTTCGATCCGACAATGGGGGAGAATTTTTCAATACATCCATGAAACAGTTCTTTAAAACCAAAGGATTAGTTGAACAAACTTCTTGTTCTCATACCCTCGAACAAAACGGTGTTTTCGAACGAAAAAACCGTATTATTCTTGAAATGACTCGAGCCCTTTTGATCGAATCTCAGGTTCCTATATCTTTCTGGCATGAGGCAGTTGCAACCTCTGTGTATCTCCTGAATCGGCTTCCCACAAAAGCTCTTAAATTTAAGACTCCCTTAGATTGTCTGTCTAAGTCTGCCAGTATTCCACATCCTCTTACACTTGAACCTCGAATCTTCGGGTGTACCGCATTTGTTCACATACCCAAAGTTAACCGAAACAAGCTCGGCCTATGTGCTGAGAAATGTGTATTTGTCGGCTATGGGATCGACCAAATAGGTTACCGGTGTTATAATCCAAAAACTCATCAAATGTTCACCACAATGAACGTTGACTTTCTTGAAACAAAATACTTTTATGACACCCAACTCAGTGGTCAGGGGGAGAATGAATGTATAGACCCTCTGAGTTGGCTAACCCAACTTCCCTCATCTGAAGAAGTAACAACAGAAAATCCTCACAGTACCGCGAGTCCTTCAAACACAGCCACACAATCTGCGGAGCACAGTACCACTGAAGAAAGTCCATCCAACGTGATAACTGAGGTAAGAAATACTGAGAACCCTGAATGTCATGCGCCGTCTTGTAACTATGAGACAACAACAGAACCTACAGAACAGGTTGAACCAAATGTTGAACAGGTTGAAATTGAACCAGTGGTTGAACATGTTGAACCACCAGGTGCATCAGAGACAACCGGAAGATACTCTCTTCCTCCTAGAGCCAATAGAGGGGTTCCTCCAAAACGGTACACCCTAGAGAGGGAAACCAGAAATTCAAGGTATCCTGTAGCTAATATGGTCAACGGGAACTTATCTAACAGTGCGAAATCATTTGTTACTTCACTATACTCTGAACAAATACCTAATTCCGTAAAGGAAGCTCAAGGTAAGAAGAACTGGGAAGAAGCAATGGAAGTGGAGATGTGTGCTCTTATGAAAAACAACACATGGGAGAAGTAAACTCTTCCTAAAGGAAAGAAAACAGTTGGATTCCAGTGGGTGTATTCAATCAAATATAAACCAGATGGTTCCATTGGGCGATACAAAGCTCGGCTTGTAGCCAAGGGTTACACTCAGACGTATGGGATCGATTACTCTGAGACATTTTCTCCGGTTGCAAAAATGGATACCATCAGAGTTCTCTTCTCCGTAGCAGCCAATAAGGAGTGGCCTCTTCACCAATTTGATGTTACAAACGCCTTTCTCCATGGAGACCTAACAGAAGAAGTCTACATGGAAGCACCTCCAGGCTTCTCAAGGGGTTTTAAAGAAGGGGAAGTTCGTCGGTTGAAAAAGTCCCTTTATGGGCTAAAGCAGTCTCCTCAGGCATGGTTTGGAAAGTTCACTTTGGCCATGAAAGAGTATGGGTATCACCAAAGTAACGCTGATCATACTCTGTTCCTCAAGAGAAGAAACGGCCTTATAACTTGCTTGATCATATATGTAGACGACATGATTATTACTGGAGATGATATAGAAGAAATAGCACGGCTGAAAAGAAATCTGTTTTCAAAGTTTGAAATGAAAGACCTTGGGAATCTCAGGTATTTCCTCGGGATAGAAGTTCTCAGGTCTAAACGGGGAATTTTCATCTGCCAAAAGAAGTATATCCTTGATCTCCTCGCAGAAACTGGGTTGATTGATTGTAAACCAGCAGATACTCCAATGGTGGTGAACCACAATCTTCACATGGAACTCAATGGAGAACTTGCAGACAAAGAAAGGTATCAACGGCTCGTGGGCAACTTAATTTATCTCTCTCACACTCACCCTGATATAGCTTATGCTGTTGGAGTGGTGAGTCAGTTCATGCATCAACCTCAAGTTGCCCACATGGAAGCTGCTCAGAGAATTTTAAGATATCTCAAGGGAACTCCAGGCCATGGAGTATTGTTCAAAACAAATGGACATTTAAATGTTGAGCTCTATACTGACGCAGATTGGGCAGGAGATAAGGGAAACCGAAGGTCAACATCAAGATATTTTTCTTTGGTTGGTGGAAACCTCGTTACCTGGAGGAGTAAGAAACAGAAGGTAGTCGCTCTGTCAAGTGCAGAAGCGGAATTTAGAGGTATAGCTCAAGGGTTAAGCAAAGTTCTTTGGATCAGGAAGCTGCTAGAAGACATTGGTTTTTTCCAAAAGGCTCCTAGTAAAGTTATGTGTGACAATACAGCTGCAATACAAATCTCAGAGAACCCAGTTCAACATGATCGGACAAAACACGTGGAGGTCGATCGACATTTCATCAAAGAAAAGTTGGAAGAAGGAATCATAGAACTCCCGTATGTTTCGTCAAAACATCAACTCGCAGATATACTCACAAAAGCCGTCAACGGAAACGCCTTTAGTAGCTGTTTGAGCAAGTTAAGTATTGGTGATCCCACTACTCAACTTTAGGGGGAGTGTCGGAAAGTAAACAATATGTCATAGTGTAGGGGTAAATGTATAAAATGGTGTTCTATATAAACACCTTATTCTGTAACCCTAGCTCTAGCACAATACAATTTTCAATACAACTCAAACTCAAATCAGAGATAATTCTCTATACCACACAACACTAGGTGATTTTCGGAAAAAAAAATACAAGGGTAGTTCTAAGCACGATGATGCATGGGGGATTGTAAAATAACATGAACAATGGAGCAAGGCCCCGTTGATGGGTGAGGAGTCCGGTGGTAGTTTTGACAAGAGAAGAAAGTCATCGGAATCCAACAACTACTATCCGGGTTCATTCGACGATGCTTTCGCAACTAGTAGACCGGATTTAGACTTGAATGAAGAAATCAGACCCACTAGACCGAAGTGAAAAGTTAAGAGATTCGTCGAGTCGTCAAGCAAACGTGATTTGGGTGAGAAATTAGAAGTGTACATGTAAGTGGCAATTAAGGAGTTAATGAATGCTAAAAAGAATCAAGTAGACAAGTCTATCACGTTGATGAATGCTCAACGCGAGAGTGTAAGGCGATTGACGTTTGATCGAGACTTTAAGACGTTTACTCGGCCTCATGATCATCTTCATGGTCGGCTAAGGGAAATTTCTACAGATTGTAAACGTGAAATAGCCGAAACATATGGCTGGCTGATAGATGAATGAAGTTCTTGTTATTATTTTTTCATATTTTGTTTATTTTTTAATTTACATTTTTAATGAAAGTATAATTTACTTATTTTTGTTTGTTGAATTTATTTTTTATTTAAAAAAAACTAGGAGGTTCTTAGCCTAGGGTAGTTGAAATGAGTGTGGGCAGTGATTTTGTGATGCTAGGATAGTTTAAGATAAAAATAATGTGAGAGTGCAAGATTGAAGAGGGTTGGGGAAAATGAAAGGAATACCCCATCCACCCTTATGTTAGTAAGATAAAAATAATGTGAGAGTGCAAGATTGAAGAGGGCTGGGGAAAATGAAAGGAATACCCCATCCACCCTTATGTTAGAACAAATGAAACAAAAGTGTTAAATACTCAACAACTTTTCCAAAAAAGCCCCGAGTCTAGACCGAGGATCTTTGTAACTACAAGACAACACTGTTTGATAAATCTTAGGGCGGGCGGAGCGGTAGCGGTGAGTGGGGCGGGGAGGATAGTTTACCGAGGGGAGAGGTGTTGCCAGGGGTGGAGCGGTGATCGGGGATTGTCCAAGTCGGCGAATACTCACCGGGTGAGAAACCGAAAGAGAAAAGAAGTGATGGAGGAGAGAGAGAGGGTTAATGGTGGGCCCTAACCCATTTCAACCAATCACTTTTTTTTAAATTGTTTAACACTCTTCATATGTTTGACCATTGCTAGTGATTGAGAGCAAAATGAGGAGTGGAGTGGGGACTTGACATGACATTATTGGTTAGAAAATTGTGTAAACACTCACCATTTGATGACCACTCCCTCCACCCTTATAAGCATCACATGATTCGTGTGTCAGTCTAGTTTTTGGACATTGACACTAGCACCAATATATATATATATATATATATATATATATATATATATATATATATATATATTATGTCTAAGGGTGTCAAAAGTGATGGGTTGGGCATGTTTTATGATGAGTTTGGGTTAGGGTGAGTTTTTTTAAGAAAAAGGTTATGATGGGTATGAGTTAGGATGAGTTTGGGTGAATATGGGTTTATTAAAGTTAAGATAAGTTTGAGTAAATATTGGTTCGATTTTCGATGATGAAAGACAAAATTAAAACATATAAAATTAATAAAAACAAAAAAATTTAAAAATAAAAAAAACAAATTTGAAAAATCAAAAACAAAAAAACAGAAAAATAAAAGATTGCCAATAAAATAAAAAATCAGAAATAAGTAAAAAAAATCCAAATATTAAAAAAAATAAAAAAGGTAAAATTCCCAAAAAAGACAAAAAATTCAGAAAAATAAAATACCAGAAAAACTAAAAATTTTTAAAAAATGTAAAAAATAAGAAAATGTTAGAAAATTAAAAAAATATGAAAACCATAAAAAATAAAAAAAACCAAAAAATAAAAAGTTTTAAAAATTTTAAAAATCCCAAAAATATCAAAAAATCAGAAAAATAAATAAAAAATATTTTTTTTCGATATTTTGTTTTTTCAAACTTTTTTAAGACCGGATTTAGACTTGAATGAAGAAATCAGACCCACTTGACCGAAGTGAAAAGTTAAGAGATTCGTCGAGTCGTCAAGCAAACGTGATTTGGGTGAGAAATTAGATATGTACATGTAAGTGGCAATTAAGGAGTTAATGAATGCTAAAAAGAATCAAGTAGACAAATCTATCACGTTGATGAATGCTCAACGCGAGAGTGTATGGCGATTGACGTTTGATCGAGACTTTAAGACGTTTACTCGGCCTCATGATCATCTTCATGGTCGGCTAAGGGAAATTGCTATAGAATGTAAACGTGAAATAGCCGAAACATATGGCTGGCTGATAGATGAATGAAGTTCTTGTTATTATTTTTTCATATTTTGTTTATTTTTTAATAATGAAAGTATAATTTACTTATTTTTGTTTGTTGAATTTATTTTTTATTTAAAAAAACTAGGAGGTTCTTAGCCTTGGGTAGCTGAAATGAGTGTGGGCAGTGATTTTGTGATGCTAGGATAGTTTAAGGTAAAAATAATGTGAGAGTGCAAGATTGAAGAGGGCTGGGGAAAATGAAAGGAATACCCCATCCAACCTTATGTTAGAACAAATGAAACAAAAATGTTAAATACTCAACAACTTTTCCAAAAAAGCCCCGAGTCTAGACCGAGGATCTTTGTAACTACAAGACAACACTGTTTGATAAATCTTAGGGCGGGCGGAACGGTAGCGGTGAGTGGGGCGGGGAGGATAGTTTATCGAGGGGGGAGGTGTTGCCAGGGGTGGAGCGGTGATCGGGGATTGTCCAAGTCGGTGAATACTCGCCGGGTGAGAAACCGAAAGAGAAAAGAAGTGATGGAGGAGAGAGAGGGTTAATGGTGGGCCCTAACCCATTTCAACCAATCACTTTTTTTTTAAATTGTTTAGCACTCTTCATATGTTTGACCATTTCTAGTGATTGAGAGCAAAATGAGGAGTGGTGTGGGGACTTGACATGACATTATTGGTTAGAAAATTGTGTAAACACTCACCATTTGATGACCACTCCCTCCACCCTTATAAGCATCACATGATTCGTGTGTCAGTCTAGTTTTTGGACATTGACACTAGCACCAATATATATATATATATATATATATAGAGAGAGAGAGAGGAAGGTTAACGTACATTGCGCCTTAACGTACATCACGTACGACAGGTAATTACGCACATTCATTTTAAAATCACGCACGTTATAACTCAAAAATCCACAATCGCGCATGTTGAAACACAATAATCACGCATATTGAAAACATTAATCACGCATGTTATATAACAAATCACGCACGTTGTTGTACGTGAAGTACGTTAAGCCGTAATGTACGATATACTTTTTCTATATATATATATATATATATATAGGATAATGCTCTACAAGAAACCCTATTTTTTTTAGAAAACTTAGCAAACTCAATGCATGGTCTAGATTTTGCCATGTGTCCATAGTAAATATCATATTCTTTTTATCCTTGAGGGCATTATGGTATTTTCACCTCTATCTTAGATATTTCCCCTTTTTGATTTGACAATAATTAATACCCCATCACATCCAAATTTACTTTCAAAACCCAAGATCCACCATTCAAAACCTCCATTTTTTCATTAACTTACTTCATCTCTGTGTTTCAAGATCCACTCTTTCAAAACCTCCATTTTCCATTAACTTCATATCTGTTTCAAGTTCTACCCAAGATCCATTTCCATGAACTTCATTTCGGTTTCAAGATCCACCATTTCAAAACATCCATTTCAAGATCCCCACTGACGGGAACGTCATTCACAACGAGTTCCCTACTGACGAGGACAAGAATGATCAAGGTTTTTCATCCTTTTTTTTATGGGTTCGAGTTTTTTTTTTTCTTTTTTACACCCCAAATTCAACTTTACATGTTAATTTCTTAAAAGAAATCGAAGAACCAAGATACTGTCGAAGAATCAAGATCCTGTCAATAATAAGTTGGTTTTCATTTTTTAATTGTCATTTACTTTGATTTTCGTTCTTCACAATTGGTTTTATTTTTTTCCAGAATTAAGAATGTTGCCAAAAGATTAATTATTTTTCAATACCATTGATTATTGTTTCAAAAAAAAAAAGAATGACGTTTATAGGTAATAAATTTCAATACTATTGATCTTAGTTTGGTTTTCATTCTTCTGGTGTTTATAAATTTTGATTTTGATTCATGGATTACTTGTTTTGGTTTCAAACTCGTTTGATTTTGATTCATGGATTAGTTATTTTTGTGTTAAAAAATGTGTTTGATGGTTTGGGGATTTTGATCTGAACAGTAACTGTTTTTTTGTTGGTTTGGTTGCCTTGTTTGGTGCTTTTTGATCTGAATAGTAACTGTTTTTTGTTGGTTAGGTTGCTTTGTTTTGGGCTTTTGATCTGAATAGTAACTGTTTTTGTGCGTTATAGTACAGAAACAGACCCATAACATGTGTTAATCCCCTGTTAGAATGATATATAACGTGTGTTGATTTACAGAAACAGACCAATAAAGATATTCAATCGACAAGCTGGATGGATGTAGGCGACGTTAATGCGGGGACATGTGTTAAAAAAAGATATTCAATAGGTCACATTTTTTGGGAAGGAACTATTCGTTCATTTATAACATGTGTTAGTGGTTCATGCTGTAACAGAACTCCATGATGTAACCTGACATGTGTTCATGTATAACATGTGTTAAGCCCCTGATAGAATGATATATAACGTGTGTTAACCTTTGTTAATTTAAAAAGTATGTACAAAGGACAAAAAGAACATGATTACTTCTTTGACCATGTGGATAAATGTAGACCATGTATTTTATTTCATTTGACTAGATTGACATTCGAAACCATTGTGAAATTCTATGAAGCCAAACATCAACCATTGATTATGTTCTATTAACTAGATCTATGGTTGTCATTTAATTGGTATATTTTTATAACATTTAAATAAAACAGTAGTTCAAAAGCAAACATCCCGAACCATGGCGCCAACACAAAACATTTTTGTTGGTGAGTTTACAATAAAACAGTAGTTCAAAAGCAAACATCCTGAACCAGGGGATATTTGGTGGTTCATGTGTTACTGGTACGTGTGTATAAAATCTTAGGTGGTTCATGTGTTACTGGTACGTGTTGTTGAATCCAAAAAATATCATTTTTGTTTCTCTAAGGCCGAATGGATCGCACGATGGAAAAATGACCGCCCTCAATAGTTGGTCAGATACTAACATGTGTTAGTGTACATGTAAGGTCACATTTGTTTTCATTAACATGTGTTACGTTTATGTCAGCGTTTGTTTTCACATTTGTTTTCATTAACATCCGGAACATATGATATATAACGTTTGTTAACATGTTAGCATGCATCAAAAACGGGTGACTCCAACACAAAACATTTTTGTTGGTGAGTTTACAACAAAAATGGATGCATAGAGCCCAATAGTAACACAAATATCCTTTTTTGCTTGTTGGTGAGTCTCATGGCGGACTAAGAAGGGATGGATCTTCCGTTGACGGTCTGTCTTTGCTGTTTATCTGCTAAATTTGCTGACTCGTCCTTTGCATGAAATTGTTATACATTCCAAAATGTGCAAAACAAATTGTAACACATGTTAGATCAGTATATACATATCATGGTGTTTTGTAAACCACTAGCTTATACATGAATACATGTCAGGTTACAAAAAGATTATAACAGAGTCTTAACACATGTTATACATTTACAAGATGTGCAAAACAAATGACCCGTTTCATATTACATATTCCAAAATTACCGGTACATGTGTTACCATAAATGGCTCGTTTCATATTGCACGTTACATACTAACTTGTACTTTTATTACTTGTACATGACACCATGTTGGGTTAAACAAGGATTATACAAGTTAATATTGTTTTGGAAACCACTAGCTTATACATGACACCATGTTGGGTTAAACCAAGATTATAGCAGAGGCTTAACACATGTTAAGCAATTACATGTTCCAAACAGAAAAATTGTAACACATGTTAGATCAGTATATACACATCATGGTGTTTTGTAAACCACTAGCTTAAACATGAATACATGTCAGGTTACAAAAAGATTATAACAGAGGCTTAACACATGTTATACTTCCAAAATTGTGCAAAACAAATGACCCGTTTCATATTATATATTCCAAAATTACCGATACACGTGTTACCATAAATGGATCGTTTCATATTACACGTTACATATTATCCACATTACCGGTACATGTGTTACTATAAATGACTCGTCTCCAGAATCCGTGACCATGTAAAACCGTTAAGTCGTTGCCTCCAATGGCATTCCGCCCAAAACCGATACCACAGTCTGCAAGGCGCATGCGGTTCTTTTGGCAGTTCGGGGCACACGTCCAGCAGTCATCAATGGGATTACCAGTTCCACATGAGAAGAATCCTAGTTTCCTTTCTTTCAGGGCTGTTTTCTCAAGCTCCTGCTCATCACAACAAACTAATATGTTGAATATACAATCCCAATTTACCGAAAAAGTAACATTGCCTCTAATAAACAAAATGAGTAATTGTTATCATAATCAACATATTATGATTAACACGCGTTATATATCATTTTAACAGGTGCTTAACACATGTTATGGGTCTGTCTTTGTAAATCAAGCAACCCAACAAAAAAAACAATTATTGTTAACAAAAAAAAAAACACTTACTGTTCAGATCAAAAACCCAAACAAGCAACCCAAACAAGCAACCTAAACCTTTATGGGTTTGTTTTTGTAAATCAACACACGTTACATAACATTCTAACAGGGGGCTTAACACATGTTATGGGTCTGAGTCTGTGAATCAAGCAACCAAACAAAAAAACATTTACTGTTCAGATCAAAAACCCAAACAAGGAACCCAAACCAACAAAAAAACAGCTACTATTAAGATCAAAAGCATCTAACAAGCAACCAAACCAACAAAAAAAACTCGTTCAAAATCTCATCCTAAAGTTTTTGATTTATTTAAAATACAAAATCATATTAACAACCATTACTAAAACATTTTCAGCACACAAAAACATATTAATAACCATTTCAACAAAAAATCAAGTGTGAAATGATATTTCAAGAACACTTACCGGATCTATAACCGTCCGATGAACATGAAGAAGATCTTCAAACCTTCTTCTCACACACACACTCGTGCGTGTGTCATCATTCTCTCTCTAAAACAACATACTTCAAACTTCTTCTCTCTCACACACTTGTATGTGTGTTCTTGGCTGGAAACATACCAGTTTTCCATCTCTCTTTCGATTTCTCTGGACATCTCTTTCTCTTTCGATTTCTCTGGTACTCTCTCTCACGGCTCTCACTCTCTCTCTAGGCTTGCAGGTTGTAAGTGTTGTGTAGAGAGAAGGGAAAGTCATGGGGGCTAGGGTTTTGATTCGGGGGAAGAGAAGATGAGATATGTGATTTTTAGAGAGAGGGATTGTGATTTTGAATTGGATATGAAGAGAGAGAAAGATGATTGCATTAAAGAGAGATGATAAGACTAGCCAGTGGAGAGAGAAGGAAATGTTCTACCCAAAATGCCCTTTTCAGTTGACTAATGTGTATTATTACATTTCTTTTAAATCTAATTGTTACCAAAATTATGAGAGCCATTGATCAAGTGTGATGAGAGACAATCAATGGCTCACATTGGGTTTCCAAGGTTTCTTAAAAAAGATGGGGTTTCTTGTATAGCCAAGCCCTATATATATATATATATATACATATATATTATGTCTAAGGGTGTCAAAAGTGATGGGTTGGGCAGGTTTTATGATGAGTTTGGGTTAGGGTGAGTTTTTTTACGAAAAAGGTTATGATGGGTATGAGTTAGGATGAGTTTGGGTAAATATGGGTTTATTAAAGTTAAGATAAGTTTGAGTAAATATTGGTTCGATTTTCGATGATGAAAGACAAAAATAAAACATATAAAATTAATAAAAACAAAAAAATTTAAAAATAAAAAAAACAAATTTGAAAAATCAAAAAGAAAAAAACAGAAAAATAAAAATTTGCTAATAAAATAAAAAATAAGAAAAAAAAAGTCAGAAATAAGTAAAAAAAAATAAAAAAAAAATCCAAATATTCAAAAAATAAAAAAGGTAAAATTCCCAAAAAAGGCAAAAAATTTAGAAAAATAAAATACAAGAAAAACTAAAAATTTTTAAAAAATTTTAAAAATAAGAAAATGTTAAAAAATTAAAAAAAATATGAAAACCATAAAAAATAAAAAAAAATCCAAAAAATAAAAAGTTTAAAAAATTTTAAAAATCCCAAAAATATCAAAAATATCAGAAAAAAAAAATATTTTTTTTTGGATATTTTGTTTTTTCAAACTTTTTTAAGACCGGATTTAGACTTGAATGAAGAAATCAGACTCACTTGACCGAAGTGAAAAGTTAAGAGATTCGTCGAGTCTTCAAGCAAACGTGATTTGGGTGAGAAATTAGATATGTACATGTAAGTGGCAATTAAGGAGTTAATGAATGCTAAAAAGAATCAAGTAGACAAATCTATCACGTTGATGAATGCTCAACGCGAGAGTGTATGGCGATTGACGTTTGATCGAGACTTTAAGACGTTTACTCGGCCTCATGATCATCTTCATGGTCGGCTAAGGGAAATTGCTATAGAATGTAAACGTGAAATAGCCGAAACATATAGAAAGATATGGCTGGCTGATAGATGAGATAGATGAATGAAGTTCTTGTTATTAATTTTTCATATTTTGTTTATTTTCTAATTTACATTTTTAATGAAAGTATAATTTACTTATTTTTGTTTGTTGAATTTATTTTTTATTTAAAAAAACTAGGAGGTTCTTAGCCTAGGGTAGCTGAAACGAGTGTGGGCAGTGATTTTGTGATGCTAGGATAGTTTAAGGTAAAAATAAAATAAAAAAATCAGAAATAAGTAAATAAGAAAAAAATCAGAAATAAGTAAAAAAATTCAAAAAAAAAATCCAAAAATTAAAAAAATAAAAAAGGTAAAATTCCCAAAAAAGACAAAAAATTCAGAAAAATAAAATACCAGAAAAACTAAAAATTTGTTAAAAACTGTAAAAAATAAGAACATTTTAAAAAATTAAAAAAATATGAAAACCATAAAAAATAAAAAAAAAATCCAAAAAATAAAAAATTTTAAAAATCCCAAAAGTATAAAAAAATCAGAAAAATGAATAATTTTTTTTTGGATATTTTGTTTTTTCAAACTTTTTTAATGTTTCTGATTTCTTTAATGATATTTTAAATTTTTTTAACATTTTTTATTTTGAAATTTATTTATTTATTTATTTTTGTTTTTCTGATTTTTTTTTATTTTTCTGAATTTTTTAGTTTTCTGATTTTTTTTTTGGTATTTTTAAGTTTTTTTTTTAATTTTTTGATTCTTTGGATTTTTTTATTTTTACTTTTTTCTTTAGATTTTTTGATTTTTTACATTTATAAATTTTTTAGTTGTTTTTTTATTTTTCTGATTTTTTAAGGATTTTTACTTTCTTTTAATTTTTTGGATTTTTTTAATTTATTACTTTTTTTGATTTTTTAACATTTTTTTATTTTCTACATTTTTTAATTTTTGTTATATTTTTTGGGATTTT
Organism: Helianthus tuberosus; assembly: GCA_030545235.1. NCBI lineage: Eukaryota > Viridiplantae > Streptophyta > Magnoliopsida > Asterales > Asteraceae > Helianthus > Helianthus tuberosus. The sequence goes on along the minus strand of CM060435.1, from coordinate 70,158,365 downwards.
TAATTTTTTATGGATTTTTTTTTTAAATTTCAGATTTTTTAAATTTTTTAATTTTTATTGAAGTCAACGTCTATGAACACTCGAATAGGATGAATGATCTGACTCTGATGCTCTTTTAGAGTTACAAATTATTTTAAATAAATATCTTACAACTAATTCTGACTCATTCTTAATTATTTTCCTACCTATCCTGACCAATTCTCATTTTTAAAATGAACCAAAATAACTCAAAATACCCAAATGGGTTTTTATTGTCGGGCCTAAATTTATGTCTATATATTTACACTAACAACCCCAGACCCTACCAATAGCTTTGCTATTTGTGGGATTTTACTGGGTATGGTTGATTGATACTTACACTAACAACTATATCCGTTACATCATAATGTTTTTACAAAATTTAATTAGTCAAATATGCCCGAGCCCGGTGTAACGCTCCGCATTTCCACACTTTCTTATTTTTGCAAGTAATGTTGTACTTTCCATATTTAGACACTTGTACTCTCTTTGTAACCTACTTTCGTTCCGTTTGTAATTCGAGACTATCGATCATAATGAAAACGAAACCATATTATATACTCGTATCATGCGTAACTGTTAATCAATTCTCGTTTGAACGAAATATTATCCGTGGATACTTGAATCTATATTTATTGACACTTGGTACTCGTTAAACTGGTTAAAACTCCTAAAATACTGAGACTCGAAAGCTCCACGAAATGAATAATCATTTAAGGAATTTTATTCGTTATAATTGTTATAATTATGGACGACATTCAAATTATTTAAAACTAATTAAATTAATTAAATTAATTAATTTAAAGTGTATTTTTATTAATAATTTAGTTAGTTTCATTAGATTACAAAGTGAGTAATTATAAACTAACTTAGTTTGTTTAAAATACAAAGTTAGTTCTTGTAAAACTAAGTCCATTAAAAGTCCAGGGGCTGATTTGTACAATTGCTGGAAGTATAGGTTGTGTTGAAAAAAAAAAGGTTGCTGACCCCAGGGATCGAACCCGGGTCGCTTATCTCACAAACACACGCACACACCACTCCACCAATGCCCTTACATTGTTCTCTTTCAGCACCAAAAATCATTTAACATCTCGCTCTGTCAAGCCTAGGTGGCCCGGATCAGGCCCAGCTCCACCTTCGCGGCCCGCCAAGACAGCCCAGCGCGCAAATATTGGATCAGACTCGTTTTATGGGCGGGATTCGGTTTTTTTTTTTTGAGTTTTAAAGCATGTTTTAACATTTATTATCCCACTAAAACCTAACCTAATCATTCCCTATAAATATCCATGGCATTATAGCCTAGTGGTATCTTGGTGGTGGGATAAGGCTTATGACCATTAGGTCATGGGTTCGATTCCCACAAAGGGGGTTTTTCCCAGATTTATTGGGTTTCCTCCTGAATTGGTGTATAGGCATTATTGCCTAGTGGAGATGGATATGATCGGGTGGTTCTGCTGGTGGCATGATGATACTCCAGTGGTCCGTTAGTGATCCAAATTTGCCGTTCAAAAAAAAAAATCATTCCCTATAAATACCACTCATAATCCAAGCTTCCTACACTTTTCTAAACACTCCAAACTCTTCTAAATTCATCTCTAATCAGCTGCAAATTGCAAGTTCGAGCAGATTGTTGCATCTTCACAAAAGTGAGCATAACTCACTCATTTCTTATCTGATTTAGTCCATTCTTTTTCCTATGTGCTTGGTTTGACCTTAGCTTCGATTCCATGGGTTTTTCACAGTAAAAAAGTCCCTGGAACTCCGGCAAAAAGGCTCCAAAATCCACTGATTGTTTTTGTTTTCATGTAATCTTTGTTAAACTTAACCAAACTTGAGTTTTCTCATCTCAAACCTATGTCCTAATGCTCATAATCAAATGAATGGTTAGTTAGGCTTAAAAACAAGGCTGAGAAATGTTAAATCAGAGGTTAAAACGTCACAAACATTCTGTTTTAGTTACGGTTTTACCCACAAGAAGTGTTCAAGCTTGAAGCTTGATGAATGTGTGATAGATGGACTAGCTTGGGTTATCCTTCATGGAAATCCACTCACTACTTGATGTTTTACCATAGATTAGTTGTTGTTATTGTATTATTTCTTGTAAGTTCATGACCCTCCTTGTTGTTTATAACAGCAAGTGTAGTGGTGAACAATAGAGGTACCTAAATGGAAGCTTGTTCTTCCTACCTCATGTATGAATTCTATGACACAAAGAGGTACCTAAATGGAGACATTAATCTCCTACCTCATGCTTGAACCATAGGACTTGTAATCTCTATATTATCTAATTATTCCATATGTATACCTAAGTAACTAAACTTGATGATAACTTGATAGTTACTTGTCAAGAATATGTTACATTATCTATGACCATGCCCTTGTTACGACTCTAATGGACCTTTGAATCCATGAAATCATACAAACTCTTTTGAGTTTTAATAGTGTCAAGAACAAGAGTTATGTGTACAAGATGATTATTTTCACTTATGTTATTTCCCATACATTTTAGACTCCGAATCTATAATCTTCCGATTTCCCCAAACTCACACACCTATGTTTTCCTCGTGTAGAAGGACAAGGTGCTACAAACTAATCCATCCACCAACATCACTCGCGGGATTTCAAGTAGGAAAGCTTGCAAAACCGTGAGTATACTCGATCCCGTTTTCCTTTTTATCACTTTGGGATGCAACATGTATATTGTACAAAATTACACAACACATGAAACTATTTTAAACTCTATCCATCCTTAACATGAAACTATATGATGCTTGTTTAGACTTGTTATGCTAATGTAAACTATTTGTGTCAATATATGCTTCATTAACTTTGCTAGCCCACCTTAACAATTATAGCGCTATAGGAATAATGCACCGCCCACGATTCTTGGGGTATTGTTAAGTCAAACATATTAGCCTCCCTTTATTCTAACCGGGGATAGGCAATGTTAACGCATTGGATTCTTGGGTTTGAACATATAAGTACACTGTTTTTGGCATGCTAGTAAACTTGCTTAATATGATTCATGTTGGATATGAGCACTTTAAACAATTTTTAGTCTATATTATGCTATGTAACAAACTTGTATACTCGCCTTTGCTTTTGCATTGAACTCTATTTTAATACATGTTGTAGGTTGAATTGTTGAGATGATGAATCAAGATGAAACAAGATTTAGGTGGACTTAGATACACACCTAGATTAATTTATCAATTTTGACGTTATGTTTGTTGTGAGACGATGTTATTTCTTGTATTTGAATCTTGTATGACAATCTAGTTTTGAAATGAAATTCGAATTTAATTAATTATTGTCACATAGTGTTATGAAGTCTCTTACAATCTCATTTTCGTCTTATCCCGATGTTTCCGCCATCGGTTAGGGTGTGACACCCGAGCCCAATTCTTCAACCTGGTCTGGGAGTAGGCCTAAAAAGCCCGACCTGATTAGATGCGGCCCAATCTTCAACCTATTTCTTCTTTTTAATTTTAACTAGTATTAACACCCCCCCCCCCCCCCCCCGCACAAATAGCAGCTCACCATCAGCGACCACCAACACCAAAGTTTCGGTATGTTAATGCGAAGAAATTAGATCAAAACGTAAAGCATAGAAAAGAATAACTAAGTCGATTTAGGACCCATGCATTGTGAGGACCTGTTAAACGGAAAAAAATATATGATGTAAAAACACTAACCCGCATGCGCACATTACGCTGTGTTAACTCACAAAATTTAGAACGAAACGTTGAACCACATATGCAGGTTGCGTCATGCTAACTCGCAAAATTTAGAACGAAACATAAAACAAAAAAAAATGCGAATTATGAAAAGTATACGGGACCAAAGTTGAATGTAAAAAAGCTATGAGGTTAAATTGCAAAACATGAAAGCTTTTGGGTAAAGAGAAAAAAATCAAATAGTTTTGGGTTAAAAGTGTAATATCAATTTTTTTTTAAAAACTCCCCTAAGCATTGGGTATAACCCTTCAATGCACAAAGATGTTTCAAATTTATAGTATATAAATTTTCATTTAAAAAAACAAATAAGTTAAATTATAAAAAGACATTTATATTAATTAAACGAATAAAGACAATAAAAATTCTACTAAGGAAACATAAATTATAATTTGTTTTACATATTTTAATTATCATCCTCGTCATCGTCATTGTATTGGGAAAGACTCCAAATGTGTTCAACCAAATCTGCTCAAAGATTGTGATGCGTCTGTTTAATAAAATTCACGTTCGTTTAATTGTCTTGCTTCATCACCGATGCCTTCATTATTTGGTTGCGTCTCCTCCTCATAGTATTCGTCAACTGCACGTCATTCATTCATCCTCCAAATCATGTTGTGTAAAATAATGCATGCGTACTTCACATTTCTAACTTTAACTTTTTCCATAATCCTACATGATATGCTCAAAATACGCCATCTTTTCTGCAAAACACCAAAAGCTTTTTCGACGTCTTTTCGTGTCGCCATTTGAGCCATTAAGCTTTGTTCTCTTTCATCTAACGTTGTAGTCCGTGTAAATGCTTTTACAAACACACCATATCCATGGTAATTTCCATCCGCTAGATAATAAGCGTATTTGTATTCCACCCAGTTTACAAAAAAGAGGCCTTCGGTCCAACATGGTTTATATAGTCATTGAAAATAGGTGATTGATTTAAAATATTTAAATTATTATTCGAAGCGGCCATACCAAAGAATGCATGCCAACACCAAAGATCTTGTGATGTAACCTCTTCAAGTGTCATAGCTGATTTTTTATGATGTCCACTCGTGTGTTGGCTGCGCCACCCAGTCGGACAAAGTTCTCACTCCCATTTCATACAACCTATACTACCGATCATCCCGGGGAAACCATGTCAATCTTCATGAAACTCCAAAATTTGTTGTATGTCATTAAAGTGTAGGTTTTCTCAAAAAAAAAATTATGTATAGTTCAGTGACATACTCACAAAAATATTGAAGACTTTCCCTCGCCACTCGTTCTAACATTTTAAGTAGTTATCCATTATGTCGGAATTAGTGCCATAAGCCAATTGTCTAATCGAGGGGACGTGACTTTTGGCAACGTGCAAAATTCCATACTACCACGCGCATCGGGTTTTTGTTGGAAATATTCATGTTTACTTTGTAAATCGTTTGATATTCGTAGAAATAAACCTTGGCTCATACGAAAACGCCGCCTAAAAATCATATCATCATATATTGGGTTGGGTAAAAAATAATCACTTACCCATAATTCATGTGCAGCGAGCCGATCGCGTATTATATATTTCCTCCTTTTGGGCTGTGAACTCCCGTCACTGAACGACTTTCTGAACCGATAATATTATTAATTCCGCTCCAGCGATTGAGGAAGCGATTGAGGAAGATGATAAAACAAACTTGCCAAATGAATTATGATGAAGATGATGAACTTGAGGATTGCATTTTTTTAAGTGAATGAAAAATTTGAGAGCGAAAGAATGTATTTGTATGGAGAAATAGGTTGTATCTGTATGGAGAAACAGGTTTTAAATGGTTAATATATAAGGTATTTTTGGAAAATAGTTTTTTGGAACATCTAGCCGTTAAACGGCTAGTTTTCTCATCCACCAACCAACAGACGTCACGTCACCTCCCCCAATGCCCCCCATGCCGGTGAAGATCCTCCTTCCCCAAGCCACCTTCAAGCCCCATGACGGGGCGGTGTTCCAGGTGTGGAATCCAGCTTCCAGCTTCCATTGGTAAGGGCTATAAAGGTCAACTATACTTACATGTAAAAGTCAACCATTATGCCTCATATAAATTCCCTCAACACTTCAAACTAACTTACAGTATATGCAAGCTGCTATTTGCACAATTCGAAAAGTCGATTGGTTTCATCAGATTCATATTCCGAAAACATACGACCCTCGTATTCCTCTTCAGATTCAATTCCATTTTCACATAATTCAGACTTACATATCTGATGTAATTCGTCGTTTTCACCGAAATTTGCAGCAGGGTGTTTCTTATACAACCCACGGCTCCTACCCAAAAACCCTTCTTTCATCAAGCACGCAAACTTATTCCTGATTTCCGAAATCGGGTGTCTGTGAACAAGCCGATCACCATCGTAAGTTTCCCGAAGAACAACCGTTTGCGTGTCGTTCTTCTTGGAAATGTAGAAAATGCCCGGATGACGTTCGAAAACCTTAGTGAACTTTTGAGGAAGGTTTAGCGGCTTTCGAAGATTACTAACGTTTTGGCGTTCAGTTTTCTTTTCGACGGTAAGGTGCAAAAGCTCGTGAAACACACCCACGATTCTTTTTTCGGAAACATCCGTTCGTGAGTCCAAATGGCTTGAATCCGTGTATGGAGAAGTATACGGGAGCGTTTGCCATTCTTCTAACCACTCGATAGATTTCCGTTTTAACCCAAATCCTCTCGGAAAACCGACACGAAAACGTAACCTACCGGTCCGAACATCTTCTTCTGTTTGTTGTGATATTGCATTGGTTTCTAGTTGAGAAACCGCAAGCTCGTTCTGCCACGATAGAAGCTTTAAAGCAACGCGGTCGTCAGAAAGACGAGTTAACGAGAAAACGTCTTTGTAGTTCGGGATGAACGAGTCGACATAATCATACGGCAAACCCAAATCCCATTTTAACTGATCGATTGTCGCTATAGGAAGAATCATGTCTCTGGTGAGCATAAGAAGCTTACAAACCCTATCACGAAAATCTTTCTGGTTTTCTCGAAAAACCTGAACGGCTTCATGATTTAGTGTTATAGCGTCGGGGGTTAACCGAAACCACGGAACACGAGTTCCACCGCTATCGGGAACATGAAACTCATCGAAAATATTCGGGTATTTTCTCATAAAGGTTGAAACTTTAACGTCGTGGGGAAGACCCAGTTGACCTCTCCGACGGCCAGAAAGTCGGTAGATTGGTACACAACCGCCAGGGTCAGCCGCTATGATTGACATGATTACACAGGCGGCTTTGAGGTCTCGTTCACCTGTTACAGCAGTATCGAGTACTCTATCCTTTGCCCATTTCAGTTTTACATTAACTAAACTGTATCTTTGGTCATGTCTAAACCCTGGTTCGTGATGGCGGTTGCTGGGAAACCGACAGTTCTTTCCGCAACCGAAAATCGAACGGAGCATATTCTTCAATCATGCAACTTAATATCGAAATTAGAGCGATGTGTGTATCCTTTGCTTGCATTTGCGGGATGTTAAACTAAGTCGAGCCATTTCCTGTAATAATTGCTACTTTGAAATTCAAATAAATACATGCAACAGAAGATTCAAGAACACTGACAATTATATCAAATCATTAAGCTTTATCATACTACTGATATGAAATCACTAACTTTATCATGATAGCATATGCCCAACCACCAAATTTAAAAAAAAACCTTCAAATATACATACAAACCAGCACTAATTCATTCACTTGATTGAAGTGATCCCTTGAACATCAGTAAGCATGTCAAGATAGAGTTAACGGTTTGGGATTTCCAAAATAAACGTAACAATTAAAAACATCGATTATCGACTCGTACATTTTTCCAGGTTTCTTAATTGATCTGCTATATGCCAATATTAATGTAATTGTTGCCAGTCTTTTTATCACAAGTTTGTTGTAACAGTGAAGATAAAACTTAAAAGGCAAATAGGGCAACAGATTGAGAATTATTAAACATAAACCCAAATTAACTTGCAAATTAAAGATTTCAAGAACACAATAAACAAACCACAGAGCAGAAAACACCCAATTGAGCTAAAATAGTAAAATCTATACTCACACTACAAGATTACAGTGAGCAAAAATCAAGAATTCAAGAAACCCACTAAGAAAACACAAAAGACAAAATACCCAATTGACTGCTTGATAAAATAATAATAATAATATCTGATGATTAAAGATATGATTTTTATCCGGAAAATGACATAAATCATAAATGTAAGAAAAATAATGACTAATTGAGTAGAATACATGAAGATTTCACACATTACAGGTAAGGTATTGTTAAGATTGCGTATGATTACTCCTTGAAGCAAACATATTATGAATTTGAGCAAAGAAAACAAGGGTAACAAACCTTGTGAGAGCAGAGAAGAACAGGAGAGAACTCAAAATCAGAAGAATCGACGGTTGTAGTAACTTTGAACCGGGGAGAATCGAAATAAAACCGACGGTTTATAGCAACCGGTGAGAAGTCGAAAACGGCAGCGAAAGCTGCTGCAACGAATCAGAAAGAGCAGCGGGCTGCAGAAGAATAGAAGAGAATGCGATTGTATTGCGAAAAAGCCTTTTTAACTAGTGCTGATTGAGTAATTGACTTTTTTTTAAAGCTAATAAATTAAAAAAAAAATTTGGTATTTTTTTTTGAACCGCAAATTTGGATAACTGACGGACCACTGTAGTATTATCATGCCACCAGCGGAGCCACCCGATCATATCCATATCCACTAAGCATAATGTCTATACACAAATTCAGGAAGAAACCCAATAAATATATATGGGAAAAACCCTCTTGTGACCCAGGACCAATTGGTCCCAAAGTCTTATCTTACACCAAAAATACCACTAGGCTATAAAGGCACAGACTATATTTGGTATTGCTAAACATGTTTTTTATGTTGACTTTTTGAAAAAGTGTAAAAAGATATTTTTCAAAACTATAAAAATATGGTTTTTTTAAATGATTTTTGGTATTTTTAACATAGAATTACTAATCTATTCTCACCATTTAAAATAGTAATAAAACATGGAAACTTACCCATCAATTTTGGTAATTTTACTTTTTCCACCGCAAAGTTAATACAAACAATTTTTTTAATTTTTTTTTGTAATAAGTTAATAAACACTTTTGAAAAAAATACACTTTTGAAGTTAAATAAGCAATTTCAAACAACCTCAAGTAAATTGTGATCGTTTGCTTTAAAATGTTAGACCATTAGTTATATGCAGTGCCGAAGCTTGGGATTTCCGACCGGGGGTCGAAAATGTATATACCCAAAAATTTATATAAGAACGGGGGGTCGAAAACGTGTATACCAAAAAAAAATTATACGAAAACTACATATACTCTCCACTAATGAGCGAAAAGTTCGCGGGGCGGCCGCCCACTCCCGCCCTATAGAAGTTGCGCCACTGGTTATATGCTCAAACACCTCCCCAAGGATTGCGTGAAAGTGCTAAGGCGTGAAGGCAGGCACTCAAGCCTCCAATCTCTGTAGCCGCACATGTTCATTCTTAAATTGACTCAATAAAATAAATCCACCTCACCACACTAACACTTTTTTAAACTTTTATTTATTATATAATTTAAAAATTATTTTAACACGTAGTGAGTAGTGAAACCTTGTGAGACGACAATACACAAATGTGAAAATAAGTGAGTGAGAGCTCATGTCTACATGGCAGTGACGTGAAGTGAAAAAATTGTGAACCCATAACACATAGCCTTATGCTAGATTTAAAGTGAAATAAGTTTATGCCTTAAGAATTTTTCCCATACAATCATCGACAATAACCAAAAGCAATAAATCCCACTTCTAGCAAGATTATTGGTGGGGCGTGGGGAAAGTGGATTGTTGACAAACATTTCCCCTATCCATGGTTTCAGAGAGGCCCTGACTCTGAAAACGAAACAAAGAGCATTAAAAAAATTACCATACTGCATATCACTGCATAGACTAGTATTAAAACAAATTCACATGTCATATTGTTGGGCGAGATTAATTTGATAATTTTAAATTAAAATGTTTTTCCGCCAGTAGAAAAAGTATATCCATGTAACTCCTTTGCAAGCTCCAAGTGATGGAAATTATACAAATAGCTGTACATTCTATATTTGTCAAGATTACTTTGAAAACTAAATTGAACTATAAAACAAATAAAAAAAATACAAATTACTAAATTAGAAAGACATGTTATAAACCTGTATCACAATCTAATCAAGTTTGAATATAAACACTAGTTCATATGACTTCAAAAGTCAACAGTGTGCCTTCTTCCAACATGTCATCTTTTGAGACCAACAATCTTCACTATGAGTACTATATGTTCTTGAGATGATCAAACCTGCTGCTATCTCTTATATCTCTCTTAGAACGATTTTGAAACCGACAATCTTCTAAACAAAATCGGCTTCTGTCTGTGTGGCAATCCGCATATACCTAAGACGTTGTTTAGGCCTTAGGGATGCTTATTAAAACTGCCTATCGTCTTTTGAAATAAACAGTTTTAAACAAGCAACTTTAAGCGGCTTAACTTACTCATAAATGATCATAGCTTATATCCAATACATTATTTCACTCACAAATGATCAAATACTCTTTTTCGATATGTCCAGAAAGAATATCCAACGCGTTAATTATACAGTCATAATTCGAGTGAGATTCGTCTCCAACAATAAAAGCATGAACCTTTTCGCCAATTCGGATCCAACTACAAGCAGGTTCCTTTTTATTCATATTCTTACTCAACATACGCCTCACATTTGCTGCATCTTTATATCTTCCAACCGAAAAATATATATTTGATAACAAAACATATGCACCAACATTATCACTATCAAATTCATTTATCTGCTCAACAACCTTTTCCGCCAATTCAACATTCTTGTGGACCCTACAAGCAGCTAACAATGGTAACCAAACACTAGCCGTTTTATTTTCTAGCATGCTGCATATAAGCCCGAAAGCGTCCTCTAATTTCCCAGCCCGGCCCAAAAGATCCGCCATACAAGCGTAGTGTTCAAATTCAGGAGTTATTTTATAATGTTTGACCATCTGGTTAAAAAAAGTCAACCCATCGTTGACCATTCCAGCATGACTACAAGCAGTCAAAAACGCCACGAAAGCGACAGAATTCGGTCGCAAACCTTCCATTTCCATTTGCTTGAATAATACGATGGCATCATGCGCATAACCGTGTGAAGCACATCCCATTATCATGGCGGTCCATGACACCAAATCACGTTGCTTCATACGATCGAAAACGCATTTTGCGAGTTTGATGTTGCCGCATTTAGCATACATGTTAACAAGTGAGCTGGATATAAACACGTTATCATCGAAACGATGCCTAATTATGTACCCATGAAGTTGTTGTCCTAACGGTAAAGTGGTTAAGTGCGCACAAGCGGGAATAACGGAGGAAAATGAGATCGGGACGGGTTTAATATTAGCACGTAACATTTGCCGAAACAATCTTAAACCCTCATCAAACAAACCATTTTGTACACATGCTGCAATCATAGAGCACCATGAAACGCAATCTTTCTCGGGTAATGAACAAAACAACCGATACGAATCTTCAACCATTTTACAATTTGCGTACACATCAATCAATCCGCTTGCAATGAATCCGTTTCGTTCAAAACCATGTCTAATTCCATACCCGTGAATCTCCTTCCCCTTCCAAACATCCATATATTCCGCAACAATGGGAAGAACGTTTGATAAAGTAAACGTGTCAGGCTTTAATATCGCATCACCCATCTCTCTAATCGTCATCATCGCTTCATCATACAAGCTGTTTTGCGCGTATCCCAAAATAAGTGTGTTATACGAAACAACGTCTCGCTCTGGCATTGTTTCAAAAACTTTTCTCACATTTTGCATCTGTACATTTCCTTGATCTTGATTACTCATTTGATTCAAAGTACTCTGATTTCGACAGTTGTAACTAACTTCATTGTACGATTTAAAGTTATTATTAGTATTGTTATCATGTTTTAATACACGCTCGTTTTGACCGTTTTGAACAACAGTTTTTCTCTCAGCACTTTCATCGAACACCTGGTGTGCACTAAACCTCTGCAACTTCGAATACATACTCAACAACGCATTTCCAGTAAAAACATCGAATTCCAACCCGACCCGAATAGCAGAACCATGAACAGACTCCCCAAACTTGAAAAACATCAACCGGGTACAAGATTTCAACACTGAAGGGAACACATTATGATCTGGGTATATCCCCATTGCACGCATTTTAACAAAACAGTTCAAAGATTCCAAGAAATACGCATTGGATGTGTAGCATTTGATGATGGATTTCCAGTTCTGAATGGATGGAGAATGGAGTGTGTTGAAGAGGGTTATGGATTCTGGTAAAAGGTTGAGTTTTGAGTAGATTGAGAGGAGATTGGAGGTGAATGTTGGGAAAGTTTTGATGATTTGTGCATGGATTTGTTTGGCTTGTGATTTGGATTTGATTTGAATTGGGGTGTTTATAAGGGTTTTGATTGTAGTTTGGATTGATTCCATTTGGTGATGTGTGTTGTAATTATATATATATATGGAACCCATTAAGTGGAAGTTTCCTTTGAAATCAATATCATCCGTTCGATTATGCTGAGATTAAATCTGGGCCGTGTAAACTCTTAATTTTAACCGCTGTCTTGGCAGTTCTGAGCGGTTACTTGCAGCAAGCATGTTTTTCTGTCCATGTTCCTTGAACTCGAACAACACCATCCCACGTTCTGAGCAGTTTTTCTGTCTATATTTTTGGCAGTTCAGCACCAAAAAAAATGGGTAGTGGTGGATTTAACTACTCAGTTCCTAAAAAAATGGGTAATGGTGGTACCTGTTGTAGTTGTGTTCTTCTATATAATGAGAACTTGAGAAGCAGTCTTCATCGTTCACTATTTTTTTGTCTGAACTAATCACAGCATGGATCACTCAGCACCAAAGCCATCAGTTATGCACGAAGACCAGCCTGCTGGACACTGTAACATGCAAATGAAGCAGGTTAACACATTTATTTCCATTGGCTATTGTTTTTTTTTAATACTAAATTTTAGTAAACTGCAGAAGCTTCGAAATAGTGCTGAATTAATCAAAAGCGACCAGTTCAGATCAGACAAGGTTCTTTCTATTCCATTTTATCATGTCATCTGGATTTATTTGTGTTTGAACTTCATTTATGTTTAACATGTTGCTTGTTTTTAACATATTTTGAGATTTTTCTTTGCATCTTTTATATAATCCAATTTTATTCTCAATTGGTTCTTTTTCTGATGCAAAAATTTGAGGCTTTATCCTTAGATTAAAGCCTCAAATGCAGAAATTTGAGAAAAGAGTTCATATTGACATGTAACAAAAGTCTCAAATCATTTTTTGCTAAAAAATAAATGAATAACCTTATTGTACTTCTTTTGTCTATATTTGTAGCGAACGAAATGCTTTGTGTTTTTATACAAGGAGGAAATTACGTACAAATGTTAACTTGTGCCCATAAAAAATGGCCAACAGCAACCGAGCAGTGAAGATGCAAAAATTGCTATGGAAATTAAGGTTTGTATTCTAAAATATAATAAAATAATCACTTATACTATAGACATTCTAATAAATTGCTGCATGTTTTCTTTATGAAGGGATGAAAATGTGGAGACAAAATCATCTTACGACAAACACACATCATCTTTTGTATAAGATCTCAACCAAATAAGAGAATTGGTAATCAGTTTTTTAATTCACATAATATCAAATAGTTTTTATTCTACATTTTATTTTATTACTAAATTATTTACATTGTTATTACGATAGAAGCAAAAGGCCATCAGGTTCAACAAGAGATTGGAAAACCTTGCCACATGGAATTAGGAGCAAGTTATGGATGTGAGCAACAGTGAGGAGGATGAGATGGTTGATACCGAAGATGAGGTAGACTTCGAAGATGAAACAGGTTTTTTAATATATATAAAAAATGATATTTATATAAAGAAACGTCTTGGACTAATATATAAAGAAGTTACTTCATACCCCATTTGCCCACTTTCTAATAAACAGTAATTACATATCTAACGTATTTAGTCCTAAATTTTAGAAAGTGGGCAAGTGGGGTAAAAATATAGCTTCTTTATATATCAGTCAAAAACGTTTCTATATTTTTTTAATTAGAAAACCAGTTTTTTAACATTTAAAAAAACAAAAAAAAAAAAGAAACATTTTTCATATCACCCATGATCCCCTTTTATTATGGACAAAATAAAATCAAAAGGCAAAAACTTTAGCATGTACTCCAACCTTTTGTAAAAAAATCTTCACCAAAATTAAAAAGATATATGTAGTATATAACATATATACAGTAAAAATAATAGTTTTTAGAAAATATACATTAATTTATGTTCATAAAAACAAAAAGGGATGTGTCATATAAAATATATACAGTAAAAAAAACTACTTCTGCAACAAATTTACCAATTATTTAGTGCATGGGTGTGGTGGGTTGAGTTAACCGCTGAGTAGAATTAACTGCTCCAATGAATGCTTTAAATAACAAAGCTTATGTACCATATTTCAACTTTCCATTCGTACTCACTTCTCAGGTCATCATACACGGTTAGCAAAGTTTCTCTTTATATTGTTTATGTGTTTCACAAACATTGCCATTTCTAATGTTAATCGTAATCATTATAGGTATATAAAGATTTCTACATTCTCTTTACCTACAGGTAATGCTTCTCTTTTTATCATTATGTGCTTTAGATACATAGATATTATTATTGTTATGTGTTAAGATACATAGATATTTAGTTCTTGCTTTGGTTTTTTTTTATGTTTTTACAATCTTAATGCTTATTTTGAAAGTGTTTAAAGAACCTCTTTATAATACACATCTAGAAAACTCAAAGGTTATTTCATATAAACTTAATTCTAAAAAATGTATTAGCAACCCTAATCTTTTAAACCATTCCATAACACCCAAGTATAAAAAAACAAAAGGTCTAAACACTTAAAAATTTTACCTTGACCCACAAAATCAATAAATCAACAATACCTATTAAAACTTTAGCTATGAACTAGTCAGATAAACAGGCAACCCCAAACAAAGAGATCAGAAACTAAAATTCAGAGACGCATAATATGTAGCATTTAGAAATCAGAAGGTATTCTGGTTAAAGAAAATAAAACTTGACATCTGGGATGATTTTGAATAAACAGTTACAGCAGATACTTTATTAGTTTATTACTGTGTGAATGGTGACTTAATTTAAGTGGTTTTGAGATCAAACATTTCTGCATAAATGTTTTTGTAAACTGTATTATCTTCCAGGGACCATTATTATAGTTTCAGAATACATATAAAAAAACTCATTGGGAATGACTTGCCTCATACAGACCAATGGCAAGCTCACTAACGGGGCAATAATATGTTTGTTGTTGGTAAGAAGATGATAAGCTGAAAACAAGTATTAATATAAACCATACTTACCTGCATATTATCGCACTTGATATAAGATCAGATTGTCAGACTATTATATCCTTCAGAACCTGCAATGGCATTTGTAACAAAACTTTAGTACTAATATCAAGTACAACATATAACCTACAAAGATACGAACATATATAGCTTCAGCAGATCAACCGTCATTCTTAAGAAGGCTCTAATCATGTGAAAAGCCATCTGATTACCAGCTAACCTACTATTCTTCTAGTCGAAGTCGGAGAACAAATAACAAGCTAATAACCGATGTCTAGGGTTTTTTTACAGTAAATCAATAATTCACAAATCAGGGTTTAACAAAACAATATCTAAAAAACCTAAACATAAAAACATGAGATTCAGTATGTTATATGCTTCTACTACTTCATGTTTCAAGTTTTTAGAAGTTAAATCTCAAGACTAACAAAAATATATTGAAAAATTGCAAAAGCATTAGAGACTTGTAGCTAGAGATTTACATAATTCTGCAACACGTATCACATCGTCGCTTCTAACATGTAAAAAGGCAACCGATTACCAGCTAATCTACTGTTCTAGTCGATATTGGAAAGCATATAGCAAGCAGATATTCAACATCTATGTTTTTTTACAGTAATTCACAAATTCAGGTTTAACAACCCATTTTTTTAGAGTTTCAGCAATCAATTATCAAACAAACCTAAACATAAAACAAAAAAACATGAAATTAAATATGTTATATGCTTCTACTATTTCATATTCCAACTTTTTAGAATTTAAACTCAAAAATAACCAAGATATACTGAAAAAAAATGCAAAAACAATAGAGATTTGTAGCTAGGAATTTACATAAACCTGAAACACATATAAGATTATCGCCACAATCATGTAAAAACTCAATCGATTACTAGCGAATCTACTGTTCAATATCGATTTCTAGGGTTTTTAACTGTTTTCGGACAGTGATTTACAAATTAGGGTTTAACTACACGGTATTTAGGGTTCCGGTAATCAACTATCGAGAAAACGTATTCATAAAACGCAAACATGAAATTGAATATGTTATATGCTTCTACTACTACTGTCTACTTCAGTTCAAGGTATTTAGAAGTTAAAACTCAAAATGAAGGGGGACATTGAGAAATTGGGGAAGAAATAGAGAGTTATAGATAGAGATTTACAAATACCTGCAAGACGTAAAAGACCGTCGGAGAAGAATGGGGCAACAGTCGCCGGCGAGAAGGCTTCTGCCGGCCGAGTACTTTTTTGGTTTATTCTCCCCTTGATAGTGTAGGATGAGCATTGTACGGAACAGTATCGGGTATATTCGATATAAATTATTAGACCCGTCTATTATAAAGGTAAGAGTTAACTGCCATTTTCGTCCCTGTGGTTTGGTCACTTTGGCTATTTCAGTCCATTTTTCAAAAATGCGTCATTTTCGTCCCCCACGTTCTGAAAAGGTGTCATTTCAGTCCAAAAATCATAACCCAGTTAAGTCAGTTTGTAAATAAGGACTGATTGTGTAAATTTGTAACATAAAGGACTGATTGTGTAAATTTGAAAAATAGACTGAAATGGCAGTTAACACCACTAGCCCTGCCACCACCACCACTCCGCTGCCACCACCACCACCACCGCCACCACCGCCACCACAGCCACCACCGCCACCGATGAACTCCGAGAACGGTATACCGAAACGAAAAGCTTGCGGGTTACGGGGACGTCTTCGTCTTCTCCGGTCGTCTTCTCCGATGAACTCCGAACTCCGACGAGTTGCAGAGTGAACCTGACCAATCAAGCCACCAAATTTACTCTTTAAGCTCATTATTTTGTCAAGACCTTTTTCTTAGGTTGAAGGAAACTGTAGCAACCGAAGTGTATGGCCAGTGGGAGCAGTATCAAAAACTATAACTGAATAATCCATGGTTTGCACCAACCTAAAGCCAAATATTATATAAATAAATAAATTCATCTCAAAACAAATATTTCAAATCCCATAATAACAGATAGCTTAATATTACTCGCTTAATTTCAAGATCAAGTTACCTAATTAACCTCATCATATTAAGAAATCAACGATAAAAGCAATTTGGTCAAGATGATTGTTTTCTTCTGCATTATAGACATTTTACTAATATGAGAATAAATATTGAACTCACTTTAGCATCTCAGCAAAGCTCATAGCCTCATCGATTCCAGGAATAGAATTTGCTAAATCTGATAAGAAACCATCCATTCCATCTGAACTGCCCGTATCTTCGTTCTCCACTGTGGGGTCCACCTCCTGCAAAAACAGAAATGAATTTTGGTCTACAAGTGTTTTTTTTAACTAAGCATTCAAACAAAGACTGAAGATATGGAGAAAGGGACAAGGAGTTTTCGTAAGAAAACTGATTGTGGAGATCAATTTAAAAATCACCTAACTATCCCTATTCCCTAACTTAACACTGACATGTGATTCTGATTATTCAAACCAGTAATGTTCACTCTGGAAATACACATCCAAAGACACCTCCTAAAAGTCTAAAACCAACCGTGCACATGTTCACTCTGCAACTCGTCGGAGTTCGGAGTTCATCGGAGAAGACGACCGGAGAAGACGAAGACGTCCCCGTAACCAGCAAGCTTTTCGTTTCGGTATACCGTTCTCGGAGTTCATCGGTGGCGGTGGTGGTTGTGGTGGCGGTGGTGGCTGTGGTGGCGGTGGTGGTGGTGGTGGCAGGGCTAGTGGTGGTGGTGTTAACTGCCATTTCAGTCCATTTTTCAAATTTACACAATCAGTCCTTTATGTTACAAATTTACACAATCAGTCCTTATTTACAAACTGACTTAACTGGGTTATGATTTTTGGACTGAAATGACACCTTTCCAGAACGTGGGGGACGAAAATGGCGCATTTTTGAAAAATGGACTGAAATGGCCAAAGTGACCAAACCACAGGGACGAAAATGGCAGTTAACTCTAAAGGTAATGTGTAAAAACCGATTCCTTTAATTTTATATTGTCTTCTTAAGTTTACATAAGAGAATTGTTTTACCATAGATGATATAATAGTTGGTAATGTGTAAAAACCGATTCCTTTAAAAACAAACCAACGTTACATAGAAATTGTCCTATACTTTTATTTATCGTTATGGCAAAACATAAGGCGAGAGGAAACTGTCTTCTTTTCGATTTAAACGGAATCCTTCTATTTGAGGGTATTAAACGAAATCAAGGGATAAACGTTCGAGTGCCATAGTACTTCCGGATAATATGAGTGTCTCAATAACCTGATCACCTAGTGATAGGACCTGTAATCGAGTTCCATTACATAAACCATTCTTTCGATCAATATTTCTTGATAACGTCACTAGAACACTAATATTGACCTTTGGTAATTATCAATGGTTTGACAAGCCTAAAAATATAACTCCATTTAGGACATCCGGTGAGTATAGACTTGCATTAAAATTATTATGAAGATATTATATCCTTAAACACGTGTATAACACGGGTCTAATAACATTAAAAGTGTTTTTAAAACATAGAAGTAAGTCGGTTTTTAAGTATCGGATTAACCTTTTTTATTATTATAATATAAAATAATAATTTACTTAATAGATGTTTTAAACATATAGTAAAAAAAAACTTTTTAAAGAATAAGAATGTGTTGTCAAATTGATATTATTTGAAATTATTTATTATAAGTAGAACTGTTACTGTTTTAGTTAAGTCAAAAGTAAATAATCAATATCTAAGTAAACAATAAAACATTTACTAGTATCAGGTTGTTAAGGAATTTTTCATTATTTTGTATTAATTAGTTAATTAATTAATAATAATATTAGTGAATTGAAGGAGAGAATATCATGTGCCATTAAGTAGACTCTTATTGTTATGGTATAAGTGTTGTAAACGAACAGAACGTTCAGCGAACAGTTCGTTCAGCGAACAGTTCGTGAACCGTTCGGTGGGAAGTTCGTTTATCTTCGTTCGTTTAATAAACAAACGAACATGAACAAGAAATTTCGTTCGATTAGTTAAATGAACGAACATGAACAGAGGTGTCACACCCCCAAAATCCACCTGCGGAGTACCACCGCTTGGAGGCGTGACTGACCAGGATCCAGCCACCAATCATATTGAACAAGCATATAAGTAGTTATAAAAATCCAACCAATACAATTGGTGTTCAACAAAACATAGTTAAGTTGCAAGCGGAAGCATAAGTCTTAAATCAAAACATAAGTTTAATTGTTTCAAAGTTTAACATGGCACACAGCCGTCCATGTCCCACAACGACTCTCTTCCATGCAAGCTCCAGCTAAGTACCTATTGACCTGCAAAGCATGTAGTAACGAGTCAACAACAAGTTGAGTGAGTTCACGGTTGGGTGTTCGTTTTAAGTTGTTTCGAAAACAGTTTCCTTTATCTGGCATCCTGCCGTGGGGGTTACCCCATAGTTAAAAACGTGACTTGTTTATTCCCGGTTACTCTGGCAATCCAGCCGTGGGGGCTACCCCGTGTTAGTTATCTGGCATTTCGGCCGTGGGGGCTACCCCATGTATACACTAGACTCGTTACCATATCGACTGCTGACTGTAGTCATGTTTATGTGCCCTGAACTGTCAATGTCTATCATCATTGACGTGCCAGTAGTCCATTAGTTCACGCCCGTCCTCTGCGGCACGGTGTGAGGTTTGTCAGACCTAAATAGCGCTATCTAACTAATGACCCGCTCGCCATTGGCCCGGCGATTAAGTCGATATAAAAAAATGAGGGACTTCGTGATAGAGTTTTGGTCTAGTACGAGTTATCTGTCCGTGAGGACGAGGAATTACATTCCTGAATCATTGCTGTCCTACCCAAGGAGGACGAGGAGCCCATGTTCCTTAACCCCAATTCCCGACCCCTGGGAATCCCATGCTTTGTAGAGGGTGTGAACTCACCTTGGTTTGCTCGGTAGATACACAGAAAAGTCAAACAAGCAATATTGTGGTCACTCGCGTCCTATCATAGTTGTATCATACAAGTCAGGTTCGTATCCACGCAGTACACTTATGTTTCTAGCATATTGCATTCAAGTATCGTTCATGGCATACACGTTTAATCATAGTAGTTCAACAATATTCACGTTCAACAGTAACATATAAGGTCTGTGCATTAGACCCAAGAGTCCGGCCCAATCAGATAAGCCCGTAATGGGGCGCAAGCCCAAACAGTGTGCACATGCACTTGGTCTCGAGTCGCAACTGATGCAGGTTCTGGTCTCGAGTCGCAACCGGACTCGCAAACACGGTCTCGGTTCATGCTGTTTTGGTTTCGAGTCGCAACTGGACTCGTAACTGTGGTTTCGAGTCATAAGGTTTGTGTGCTGATCACATGTGGTTTCGAGTCGCAACCAGATGTTTGCGACTCGCAACCGATGTCGCAACCGGGGGTCTCGACTCATCACGTGGTGGTCTCGAGTCGCAACTGGAGGTTTCGGTTGGACAACTGCTGATTCGGTACAGTGTACTATCCAATAGAAATTCTATTTCATGAGACAGTTTGTACTATCCACTTAAACATGTTTATTTGTCTAGCAACTTACCAAGTTGGATCAAACATATCAGATTTCAAATATTCAAGCATGTTCATATCACATTCAAGTTGTTCTTCATAACTTCAAGTCATGTTCATGTTGATTATTCAAACTTATTCATCATTTTTTTCCTGTTTCTAGCATCAATCATAAACATAATCATGAACAACAATCAAACACTCGATCATACTCATTTAATGGTTTCAAGTCATCACATAACATCTCTAAAATCTACCCTAATCCGATTAACATGATGCTTTCTATTCACATATGCAAGTCGGTTTCATGAACATCAATATTCGATGGTTTGAATCACATTTAGACATAAGATATCGTGTGCTCATTATGCAACATATCCGAAATCAAAACATGTTATCCGATTATCAACAACATACATATCCGGTTCACAAACATCATCAAGCATACAACTACACTAGTTAAGTCCTATCATTCATACTATCTCTTAACAACAAACATCATAAAGACACTAACCGGTTGATGGGTTTCAAAGGTGAGTGTGAAGCTTCCAAGCGGGTGTGTGTGAGAGACGATCCGAGAGCTCCTTATGGTTGTCGATTGGATCTGAGAATGAAGGAGAAGGATGTTGTAACTTAGGGTTTTAGTGAGAGGGAGTAGGAGAGTGTGTGTGTGGGTGAGTGTAGGTTGCTCAAAAGTGGTGATGTTGGCTATCCACATGGGTTAAATACTAGTTCCAAGTAATGCACCCTAATGGGCTTTTGAGTTCACGGTGTGTGTGGCCCATCCGGCCCACTGTTACTGTTCACTCGAGACCACATGGTCTCGAGTCGGGTTCTTGTTGTCTCGGGTCACATAGATATACACATACGTACAAGCACGACACATAAATATAACACTTAGTCACATAGGATAATCACTTATATTATTAAACCAACACGTTGACTAGTCACATAACATTGCAAGTAGGTTGTACAAAGATACACGAAAGGTTCTAAATTTCGAGTTGTCACATCATCCCCAAGTTGAAAGAAATTTCGTCCCGAAATTTGGTAAGCACTCACTGAGGAAGCTAGTTAAGTTGTATGGTTTTCCTGGTTTTCCTGGGGTGTCACATCCACCCCCCGTTGATCTGGAATTTCGTCCCGAAATTCCGTAGCTTCGGCCTCAGTAGTGGGTGTACTGTTTGCGAACAGTTGGGGATACTTTTGTTTCATCTGATCTTCGCGCTCCCAGGTGGACTCTGGGCCGCGACGTGAGTTCCAACGAACTCGAACGAGAGGTATTCTGGTGCTCTTGAGGACCTTAACATCCCGGTCCGTGATTTCGACTGGTTCCTCGACGAATCGTAACTGTTCGTCGATAGTGAGTTCCTTCAGAGGAACTACTGAGTTCCTTCAGAGGAACTACGTGGGTCTCATCTGACGGACACTTCTTCAGATTTGACACGTGAAAAACGTTGTGAACTGCACCGAGTTCCGCTGGTAAGTTGAGTCTGTAGGCCACCCTGCCTATTTTCTCAATGACTTCGAAAGGTCCAACGTATCGTGGGTTGAGTTTGCCGCGTTTACCAAATCGAACCACACCCTTCCAGGGTGAAACTTTGAGTAGTACCCGCTCCCCAACCTGGAGTTCAAGTGGTTTCCTGCCCATGTCGGCGTAAACTTTTTGACGTTCGCGAGCTGCCGTCATGCGTTTTCGTATTTGAGCAATTTGTTCGGTCGTGTCTACCACATATTCTGGACTAGTGATCTGACTATCTCCCACCTCTGCCCAGCAAAGAGGTGACCGGCATTTACGTCCGTACAATGCCTCAAATGGAGCAGCTTTAATGCTGGTGTGGTAGCTGTTATTGTACGAGAATTCCACAAGTGGCAGATGCTTTTCCCAGCGGTTGCCAAAGTCGATTACACATGCACGAAGCATGTCCTCTAAGGTTTGAATAGTGCGCTCGGACTGCCCGTCCGTCTGCGGGTGATACGCTGTGCTCATGTCTAATCGTGAGCCAAAGGATTTGTGCATTGCTTGCCACAGTTCTGAAGTAAAACGCGCATCTCGATCCGAGATAATAGAGGTGGGCACCCCGTGCCTCGAAACGACTTCCTTAATGTATATTTCTGCAAGAGTGGAGAATTTATCCGTTTCCTTGATGGCCAGGAAGTGTGCAGACTTTGTGAGTCGATCCACGATCACCCAAATAGTATCGTTCCCGCGCTGGGATCTAGGTAGGCCAGTAACAAAATCCATGGAAATCTGCTCCCATTTCCATTGTGGTATCTCTGGTTGTTGGAGTAGGCCTGAGGGTCTCTGGTATTCAGACTTGACTCTGGCACAAGTCAAACACTTGCTGACGTAAGTTGCTATGTGGGCCTTCATGCTAGGCCACCAATACGTAGTTTTGATATCATGATACATCTTATCTGATCCCGGGTGTACTGAGTAGCGAGACTTGTGTGCTTCATCCATCACAAGCTCTCGTAGGTTGCCATAGAGTGGGACCCAAACGCGTCCCGTCACGTAGTAAGCACCGTCTTCCTTTTGTTTTAATCGTTGCCTTGATCCACGTAGGGCTTCAGCCCTGACGTTCTCTGGTTTCAGTGCTTCTATCTGAGCTGCTCGTATCTGGGAAGGGAGACTAGAGTGGATCGTGAGTTGTAAAGCTCGCACGCGCTTAGGTGCAGTGTCCTTCCGACTGAGGGCGTCAGCCACCACATTGGCCTTGCCCGGGTGATACCTGATTGAGCACTCGTAGTCATTCAGTAGTTCGACCCATCGTCGTTGCCGCATATTCAGTTCCTTCTGCTTGAAGATATGCTCGAGACTCCGGTGGTCGGTGTAGATCGCGCACTTGGTACCATACAGGTAATGCCGCCATAACTTAAGTGCAAAAACAACAGCTCCCAGCTCTAAATCGTGCGTAGTGTAGTTCTTCTCGTGAACTTTAAGTTGGCGTGAGGCGTAGGCTATAACTTTGTCTCGTTGCATCAACACGCAACCAAGACCTCGAATTGATGCGTCGCAGTAAACCACAAAGTCGTCTGTGCCCTCTGGCAATGAAAGGATAGGCGCGCTGCAAGGTCTATCCTTTAGATGATGAAATGCTGATTCTTGTGCGTTCCCCCAACGATAAACAACGCCTTTCTGCGTTAGTGAGGTGAGAGGCTGTGCAATCTTGGAAAAATCCTTAATGAACCTCCTGTAGTAACCTGCCAATCCCAAGAATTGGCGAATTTCCTTTGGTGTACGAGGTGCAGGCCAGTTCTTAATCGAGTCTACCTTGGATGGATCAACGTGAATCCCATCCTTGTTTACCACGTGGCCTAGAAAATGGACTTCTCGAAGCCAGAAGTCGCATTTCGAGAACTTTGCGTAAAGCTGTTCTGTTCGAAGAAGTTCCAGGATAAGTTGTAGATGTTGCTCGTGTTCCTCCTGACTATTATAATAGATCAGGATGTCGTCGATGAATACTATAACGAACTTGTCCAGGTAAGGCTTGCACACTCGATTTATCAAGTCCATGAAAACCGCAGGTGCGTTTGTCAGCCCAAAAGGCATAACCAAAAACTCATAGTGCCCATAGCGAGTTCTAAAGGCTGTCTTGGAGACGTCCTCTTCTCGGACTCTCAGTTGGTGATAACCCGATCTCAAATCGATCTTCGAATAGTAGCTCGACCCTTGCAACCGGTCGAACAAGTCGTCAATACGCGGTAGGGGATAACAATTCTTCACCGTCACCTTGTTGAGTTCCCGGTAGTCGATGCACATTCTGAAGGCACCGTCCTTCTTCTTCACAAATAGCACTGGAGCTCCCCAGGGCGATGAGCTAGGACGAATAAAACCCTTATCCAAGAGTTCTTGTAGTTGCGTAGAGAGTTCTTCCAACTCTGATGGAGCTAATCGATAAGGTGCACGAGCTATAGGCGCAGCTCCAGGAGCTAGTTCAATCTGAAACTCGACTTGGCGATGAGGCGGAAGACCAGGTAATTCCTCAGGAAATACCTCAGGATAGTCGCGTACAACTGGAAAATCTTCTATCTTCTTCTCCTTCTCCAAGGTGTCAGTAATGAGAGCTAAAATGGCAGTGTTGCCCTTTCGCAAGCACTTCTGGGCCTTAAGAAGGGAGATGACGTTCTCAACGGCACCCCTCTTGTCGCCACGAATCATGAGATGTTCACCACCGGAACCTGGAATACGGACAACCTTCTCGTTGCAAAGAATTTCTGCTCGGTGTTGGGATTACCAATCCATCCCAATGACAACGTCGAAACTACCCAAAACGATAGGAATGAGGTCGATAGAGAAGGTTTGGTCAGCGAGAACAAGTCTACAACCCTTGACTACGTGTGTGGCCTTTAAACTCTTACCATTTGCTAGCTCTACAGCGTGCTTGTTGTTCAAGGGTGTCGGAATACGCTTAAGCATTTGACTAACATGTAGCTAGTATCGACATCCGAATCAATTAAAAACTGTAATCATAAAAGTCGTCGAGAAGGAACTTACCTGCCACAATATCGGGGTCGTTCCTTGCTTCACCTTGGCCAATCACGAACGCCCGCCCCCGGGCCCCATTGTTGTTGTTGTCGCGTTTCTGCCTCATCTGCGGACAGTTCCTCTTAAGATGGCCTTCAGCCCCACAATGGAAACACCCCTTTTTGCTACCCTGCTGCTGCTGGTTTCGGTGTGCAGGGTATGGGCTCCTGCAATCTCTAGCCACATGTCCCGTCTTCTTGCACCGATGGCAGCACGATTCCACACATGACCCGGTGTGGTGTTGATGGCATTTGCGGCATTTCGGCTTATTCCCAAGGTATCCCCCTTGATTTTGGTAGTTTAGCCCCTGCTGTACGAGTTTCCCGTGCGGGTCCTGTTGTATAGGGCCACGACCTTCACTCTGTTGATCACCCCAAATATGCTTGGTGTTAATAAGAGCATTTGCATTGGAGGGGTTGCGCTTGGGTAACTTGCCCTCTTCCACTGCCTGATCAGTGAGCTGGTGCGCCAAACGAACGACTTGTTGGATTGTGGAAAAGTTGGCCGCAATAACGGACCCTCGGATTTCTGGGGCTAAGCCTCTGAGGTATAGCTCGATTCGTCTAGAAATGGGTTGTGACAAGTTAGGACATAAGGCAGCCAAATCGTTGGACCTTTTCGTGTACGCTTCGATCTCTGATCCTTCCATTTTCAAGCCAAGGTACTCTATTTCAAGTTTGAGGATGTCGTCCGGATGACAAAATTCTTCCTTGATCAAATCCTTGAAGTCGCTCCAGGGGGTGGCATTCGCATCTGCTAATCCGAGCATCTGAACTTGTGTGTTCCACCAAGCATACGCTTTCCCTTGCAAGGTACCAGCAGCGTACTCTACTCGCTTACTGGTAGGGCTTTCACTTTCTTCGAATGCCGATTCGATCCTGCGAATCCAGTGTAGGAGACCTATCGCTCCCTCGGTGCCACTAAAGGTACTAGGTCGACGGTCCATAAAGGTTTTGAAAGTACACACGGGTGGCTGAACGTGTTGACCTATCGTGGGTGAAAGAAAAGACAGAGTTTAACACAAGGGTTGGTTCACGAGGGTAGGATTCTAAAGATCCTAAAATGAGTTCGGACTGCAGGATATACCTCCTGCGTGTGCAGCTGCAAGTGCTGCGGCAATCCGCATATACCTAAGACGTTGTTTAGGCCTTAGGGATGCTTATTAAAACTGCCTATCGTCTTTTGAAATAAACAGTTTTAAACAAGCAACTTTAAGCGGCTTAACTTACTCATAAATGATCATAGCTTATATCCAATACATTATTTCACTCACAAATGATCAAATACTCTTTTTCGATATGTCCAGAAAGAATATCCAACGCGTTAATTATACAGTCATAATTCGAGTGAGATTCGTCTCCAACAATAAAAGCATGAACCTTTTCGCCAATTCGGATCCAACTACAAGCAGGTTCCTTTTTATTCATATTCTTACTCAACATACGCCTCACATTTGCTGCATCTTTATATCTTCCAACCGAAAAATATATATTTGATAACAAAACATATGCACCAACATTATCACTATCAAATTCATTTATCTGCTCAACAACCTTTTCCGCCAATTCAACATTCTTGTGGACCCTACAAGCAGCTAACAATGGTAACCAAACACTAGCCGTTTTATTTTCTGGCATGCTGCATATAAGCCCGAAAGCGTCCTCTAATTTCCCAGCCCGGCCCAAAAGATCCGCCATACAAGCGTAGTGTTCAAATTCAGGAGTTATTTTATAATGTTTGACCATCTGGTTAAAAAAAGTCAACCCATCGTTGACCATTCCAGCATGACTACAAGCAGTCAAAAACGCCACGAAAGCGACAGAATTCGGTCGCAAATCTTCCATTTCCATTTGCTTGAATAATACGATGGCATCATGCGCATAACCGTGTGAAGCACATCCCATTATCATGGCGGTCCATGACACCAAATCACGTTGCTTCATACGATCGAAAACGCATTTTGCGAGTTTGATGTTGCCGCATTTAGCATACATGTTAACAAGTGAGCTGGATATAAACACGTTATCATCGAAACGATGCCTGATTATGTACCCATGAAGTTGTTGTCCTAACGGTAAAGTGGTTAAGTGCGCACAAGCGGGAATAACGGAGGAAAATGAGATCGGGACGGGTTTAATATTAGCACGTAACATTTGCCGAAACAATCTTAAACCCTCATCAAACAAACCATTTTGTACACATGCTGCAATCATAGAGCACCATGAAACGCAATCTTTCTCGGGTAATGAACAAAACAACCGATACGAATCTTCAACCATTTTACAATTTGCGTACACATCAATCAATCCGCTTGCAATGAATCCGTTTCGTTCAAAACCATGTCTAATTCCATACCCGTGAATCTCCTTCCCCTTCCAAACATCCATATATTCCGCAACAATGGGAAGAACGTTTGATAAAGTAAACGTGTCAGGCTTTAATATCGCATCACCCATCTCTCTAATCGTCATCATCGCTTCATCATACAAGCTGTTTTGCGCGTATCCCAAAATAAGTGTGTTATACGAAACAACGTCTCGCTCTGGCATTGTTTCAAAAACTTTTCTCACATTTTGCATCTGTACATTTCCTTGATCTTGATTACTCATTTGATTCAAAGTACTCTGATTTCGACAGTTGTAACTAACTTCATTGTACGATTTAAAGTTATTATTAGTATTGTTATCATGTTTTAATACACGCTCGTTTTGACCGTTTTGAACAACAGTTTTTCTCTCAGCACTTTCATCGAACACCTGGTGTGCACTAAACCTCTGCAACTTCGAATACATACTCAACAACGCATTTCCAGTAAAAACATCGAATTCCAACCCGACCCGAATAGCAGAACCATGAACAGACTCCCCAAACTTGAAAAACATCAACCGGGTACAAGATTTCAACACTGAAGGGAACACATTATGATCTGGGTATATCCCCATTGCACGCATTTTAACAAAACAGTTCAAAGATTCCAAGAAATACGCATTGGATGTGTAGCATTTGATGATGGATTTCCAGTTCTGAATGGATGGAGAATGGAGTGTGTTGAAGAGGGTTATGGATTCTGGTAAAAGGTTGAGTTTTGAGTAGATTGAGAGGAGATTGGAGGTGAATGTTGGGAAAGTTTTGATGATTTGTGCATGGATTTGTTTGGCTTGTGATTTGGATTTGATTTGAATTGGGGTGTTTATAAGGGTTTTGATTGTAGTTTGGATTGATTCCATTTGGTGATGTGTGTTGTAATTATATATATATATGGAACCCATTAAGTGGAAGTTTCCTTTGAAATCAATATCATCCGTTCGATTATGCTGAGATTAAATCTGGGCCGTGTAAACTCTTAATTTTAACCGCTGTCTTGGCAGTTCTGAGCGGTTACTTGCAGCAAGCATGTTTTTCTGTCCATGTTCCTTGAACTCGAACAACACCATCCCACGTTCTGAGCAGTTTTTCTGTCTATATTTTTGGCAGTTCAGCACCAAAAAAAATGGGTAGTGGTGGATTTAACTACTCAGTTCCTAAAAAAAATGGGTAATGGTGGTACCTGTTGTAGTTGTGTTCTTCTATATAATGAGAACTTGAGAAGCAGTCTTCATCGTTCACTATTTTTTTGTCTGAACTAATCACAGCATGGATCACTCAGCACCAAAGCCATCAGTTATGCACGAAGACCAGCCTGCTGGACACTGTAACATGCAAATGAAGCAGGTTAACACATTTATTTCCATTGGCTATTGTTTTTTTTTAATACTAAATTTTAGTAAACTGCAGAAGCTTCGAAATAGTGCTGAATTAATCAAAAGCGACCAGTTCAGATCAGACAAGGTTCTTTCTATTCCATTTTATCATGTCATCTGGATTTATTTGTGTTTGAACTTCATTTATGTTTAACATGTTGCTTGTTTTTAACATATTTTGAGATTTTTCTTTGCATCTTTTATATAATCCAATTTTATTCTCAATTGGTTCTTTTTCTGATGCAAAAATTTGAGGCTTTATCCTTAGATTAAAGCCTCAAATGCAGAAATTTGAGAAAAGAGTTCATATTGACATGTAACAAAAGTCTCAAATCATTTTTTGCTAAAAAATAAATGAATAACCTTATTGTACTTCTTTTGTCTATATTTGTAGCGAACGAAATGCTTTGTGTTTTTATACAAGGAGGAAATTACGTACAAATGTTAACTTGTGCCCATAAAAAATGGCCAACAGCAACCGAGCAGTGAAGATGCAAAAATTGCTATGGAAATTAAGGTTTGTATTCTAAAATATAATAAAATAATCACTTATACTATAGACATTCTAATAAATTGCTGCATGTTTTCTTTATGAAGGGATGAAAATGTGGAGACAAAATCATCTTACGACAAACACACATCATCTTTTGTATAAGATCTCAACCAAATAAGAGAATTGGTAATCAGTTTTTTAATTCACATAATATCAAATAGTTTTTATTCTACATTTTATTTTATTACTAAATTATTTACATTGTTATTACGATAGAAGCAAAAGGCCATCAGGTTCAACAAGAGATTGGAAAACCTTGCCACATGGAATTAGGAGCAAGTTATGGATGTGAGCAACAGTGAGGAGGATGAGATGGTTGATACCGAAGATGAGGTAGACTTCGAAGATGAAACAGGTTTTTTAATATATATAAAAAATGATATTTATATAAAGAAACGTCTTGGACTAATATATAAAGAAGTTACTTCATACCCCATTTGCCCACTTTCTAATAAACAGTAATTACATATCTAACGTATTTAGTCCTAAATTTTAGAAAGTGGGCAAGTGGGGTAAAAATATAGCTTCTTTATATATCAGTCAAAAACGTTTCTATATTTTTTTAATTAGAAAACCAGTTTTTTAACATTTAAAAAAACAAAAAAAAAAAAGAAACATTTTTCATATCACCCATGATCCCCTTTTATTATGGACAAAATAAAATCAAAAGGCAAAAACTTTAGCATGTACTCCAACCTTTTGTAAAAAAATCTTCACCAAAATTAAAAAGATATATGTAGTATATAACATATATACAGTAAAAATAATAGTTTTTAGAAAATATACATTAATTTATGTTCATAAAAACAAAAAGGGATGTGTCATATAAAATATATACAGTAAAAAAAACTACTTCTGCAACAAATTTACCAATTATTTAGTGCATGGGTGTGGTGGGTTGAGTTAACCGCTGAGTAGAATTAACTGCTCCAATGAATGCTTTAAATAACAAAGCTTATGTACCATATTTCAACTTTCCATTCGTACTCACTTCTCAGGTCATCATACACGGTTAGCAAAGTTTCTCTTTATATTGTTTATGTGTTTCACAAACATTGCCATTTCTAATGTTAATCGTAATCATTATAGGTATATAAAGATTTCTACATTCTCTTTACCTACAGGTAATGCTTCTCTTTTTATCATTATGTGCTTTAGATACATAGATATTATTATTGTTATGTGTTAAGATACATAGATATTTAGTTCTTGCTTTGGTTTTTTTTTATGTTTTTACAATCTTAATGCTTATTTTGAAAGTGTTTAAAGAACCTCTTTATAATACACATCTAGAAAACTCAAAGGTTATTTCATATAAACTTAATTCTAAAAAATGTATTAGCAACCCTAATCTTTTAAACCATTCCATAACACCCAAGTATAAAAAAACAAAAGGTCTAAACACTTAAAAATTTTACCTTGACCCACAAAATCAATAAATCAACAATACCTATTAAAACTTTAGCTATGAACTAGTCAGATAAACAGGCAACCCCAAACAAAGAGATCAGAAACTAAAATTCAGAGACGCATAATATGTAGCATTTAGAAATCAGAAGGTATTCTGGTTAAAGAAAATAAAACTTGACATCTGGGATGATTTTGAATAAACAGTTACAGCAGATACTTTATTAGTTTATTACTGTGTGAATGGTGACTTAATTTAAGTGGTTTTGAGATCAAACATTTCTGCATAAATGTTTTTGTAAACTGTATTATCTTCCAGGGACCATTATTATAGTTTCAGAATACATATAAAAAAACTCATTGGGAATGACTTGCCTCATACAGACCAATGGCAAGCTCACTAACGGGGCAATAATATGTTTGTTGTTGGTAAGAAGATGATAAGCTGAAAACAAGTATTAATATAAACCATACTTACCTGCATATTATCGCACTTGATATAAGATCAGATTGTCAGACTATTATATCCTTCAGAACCTGCAATGGCATTTGTAACAAAACTTTAGTACTAATATCAAGTACAACATATAACCTACAAAGATACGAACATATATAGCTTCAGCAGATCAACCGTCATTCTTAAGAAGGCTCTAATCATGTGAAAAGCCATCTGATTACCAGCTAACCTACTATTCTTCTAGTCGAAGTCGGAGAACAAATAACAAGCTAATAACCGATGTCTAGGGTTTTTTTACAGTAAATCAATAATTCACAAATCAGGGTTTAACAAAACAATATCTAAAAAACCTAAACATAAAAACATGAGATTCAGTATGTTATATGCTTCTACTACTTCATGTTTCAAGTTTTTAGAAGTTAAATCTCAAGACTAACAAAAATATATTGAAAAATTGCAAAAGCATTAGAGACTTGTAGCTAGAGATTTACATAATTCTGCAACACGTATCACATCGTCGCTTCTAACATGTAAAAAGGCAACCGATTACCAGCTAATCTACTGTTCTAGTCGATATTGGAAAGCATATAGCAAGCAGATATTCAACATCTATGTTTTTTTACAGTAATTCACAAATTCAGGTTTAACAACCCATTTTTTTAGAGTTTCAGCAATCAATTATCAAACAAACCTAAACATAAAACAAAAAAACATGAAATTAAATATGTTATATGCTTCTACTATTTCATATTCCAACTTTTTAGAATTTAAACTCAAAAATAACCAAGATATACTGAAAAAAAATGCAAAAACAATAGAGATTTGTAGCTAGGAATTTACATAAACCTGAAACACATATAAGATTATCGCCACAATCATGTAAAAACTCAATCGATTACTAGCGAATCTACTGTTCAATATCGATTTCTAGGGTTTTTAACTGTTTTCGGACAGTGATTTACAAATTAGGGTTTAACTACACGGTATTTAGGGTTCCGGTAATCAACTATCGAGAAAACGTATTCATAAAACGCAAACATGAAATTGAATATGTTATATGCTTCTACTACTACTGTCTACTTCAGTTCAAGGTATTTAGAAGTTAAAACTCAAAATGAAGGGGGACATTGAGAAATTGGGGAAGAAATAGAGAGTTATAGATAGAGATTTACAAATACCTGCAAGACGTAAAAGACCGTCGGAGAAGAATGGGGCAACAGTCGCCGGCGAGAAGGCTTCTGCCGGCCGAGTACTTTTTTGGTTTATTCTCCCCTTGATAGTGTAGGATGAGCATTGTACGGAACAGTATCGGGTATATTCGATATAAATTATTAGACCCGTCTATTATAAAGGTAAGAGTTAACTGCCATTTTCGTCCCTGTGGTTTGGTCACTTTGGCTATTTCAGTCCATTTTTCAAAAATGCGTCATTTTCGTCCCCCACGTTCTGAAAAGGTGTCATTTCAGTCCAAAAATCATAACCCAGTTAAGTCAGTTTGTAAATAAGGACTGATTGTGTAAATTTGTAACATAAAGGACTGATTGTGTAAATTTGAAAAATAGACTGAAATGGCAGTTAACACCACTAGCCCTGCCACCACCACCACTCCGCTGCCACCACCACCACCACCGCCACCACCGCCACCACAGCCACCACCGCCACCGATGAACTCCGAGAACGGTATACCGAAACGAAAAGCTTGCGGGTTACGGGGACGTCTTCGTCTTCTCCGGTCGTCTTCTCCGATGAACTCCGAACTCCGACGAGTTGCAGAGTGAACCTGACCAATCAAGCCACCAAATTTACTCTTTAAGCTTATTATTTTGTCAAGACCTTTTTCTTAGGTTGAAGGAAACTGTAGCAACCGAAGTGTATGGCCAGTGGGAGCAGTATCAAAAACTATAACTGAATAATCCATGGTTTGCACCAACCTAAAGCCAAATATTATATAAATAAATAAATTCATCTCAAAACAAATATTTCAAATCCCATAATAACAGATAGCTTAATATTACTCGCTTAATTTCAAGATCAAGTTACCTAATTAACCTCATCATATTAAGAAATCAACGATAAAAGCAATTTGGTCAAGATGATTGTTTTCTTCTGCATTATAGACATTTTACTAATATGAGAATAAATATTGAACTCACTTTAGCATCTCAGCAAAGCTCATAGCCTCATCGATTCCAGGAATAGAATTTGCTAAATCTGATAAGAAACCATCCATTCCATCTGAACTGCCCGTATCTTCGTTCTCCACTGTGGGGTCCACCTCCTGCAAAAACAGAAATGAATTTTGGTCTACAAGTGTTTTTTTTAACTAAGCATTCAAACAAAGACTGAAGATATGGAGAAAGGGACAAGGAGTTTTCGTAAGAAAACTGATTGTGGAGATCAATTTAAAAATCACCTAACTATCCCTATTCCCTAACTTAACACTGACATGTGATTCTGATTATTCAAACCAGTAATGTTCACTCTGGAAATACACATCCAAAGACACCTCCTAAAAGTCTAAAACCAACCGTGCACATGTTCACTCTGCAACTCGTCGGAGTTCGGAGTTCATCGGAGAAGACGACCGGAGAAGACGAAGACGTCCCCGTAACCAGCAAGCTTTTCGTTTCGGTATACCGTTCTCGGAGTTCATCGGTGGCGGTGGTGGTTGTGGTGGCGGTGGTGGCTGTGGTGGCGGTGGTGGTGGTGGTGGCAGGGCTAGTGGTGGTGGTGTTAACTGCCATTTCAGTCCATTTTTCAAATTTACACAATCAGTCCTTTATGTTACAAATTTACACAATCAGTCCTTATTTACAAACTGACTTAACTGGGTTATGATTTTTGGACTGAAATGGCACCTTTCCAGAACGTGGGGGACGAAAATGGCGCATTTTTGAAAAATGGACTGAAATGGCCAAAGTGACCAAACCACAGGGACGAAAATGGCAGTTAACTCTAAAGGTAATGTGTAAAAACCGATTCCTTTAATTTTATATTGTCTTCTTAAGTTTACATAAGAGAATTGTTTTACCATAGATGATATAATAGTTGGTAATGTGTAAAAACCGATTCCTTTAAAAACAAACCAACGTTACATAGAAATTGTCCTATACTTTTATTTATCGTTATGGCAAAACATAAGGCGAGAGGAAACTGTCTTCTTTTCGATTTAAACGGAATCCTTCTATTTGAGGGTATTAAACGAAATCAAGGGATAAACGTTCGAGTGCCATAGTACTTCCGGATAATATGAGTGTCTCAATAACCTGATCACCTAGTGATAGGACCTGTAATCGAGTTCCATTACATAAACCATTCTTTCGATCAATATTTCTTGATAACGTCACTAGAACACTAATATTGACCTTTGGTAATTATCAATGGTTTGACAAGCCTAAAAATATAACTCCATTTAGGACATCCGGTGAGTATAGACTTGCATTAAAATTATTATGAAGATATTATATCCTTAAACACGTGTATAACACGGGTCTAATAACATTAAAAGTGTTTTTAAAACATAGAAGTAAGTCGGTTTTTAAGTATCGGATTAACCTTTTTTATTATTATAATATAAAATAATAATTTACTTAATAGATGTTTTAAACATATAGTAAAAAAAAACTTTTTAAAGAATAAGAATGTGTTGTCAAATTGATATTATTTGAAATTATTTATTATAAGTAGAACTGTTACTGTTTTAGTTAAGTCAAAAGTAAATAATCAATATCTAAGTAAACAATAAAACATTTACTAGTATCAGGTTGTTAAGGAATTTTTCATTATTTTGTATTAATTAGTTAATTAATTAATAATAATAATATTAGTGAATTGAAGGAGAGAATATCATGTGCCATTAACTAGACTCTTATTGTTATGGTATAAGTGTTGTAAACGAAAAGAACGTTCAGCGAACAGTTCGTGAACCGTTCGGTGGGAAGTTCGTTTATCTTCGTTCGTTTAATAAACAAACGAACATGAACAAGAAATTTCGTTCGATTAGTTAAATGAACGAACATGAACAGAGGTCTCGTTCGTTCGATTATGTTCGTGAACGTTCGGTAAGGTGTTCGTGAACATTCGTTGATTTGCGTTCGTTTATGTTCGTATGTTTGTGTTTTTATTGAAGATCTTTGTACTTTCTTATATTTTATTTGTACTTTTTATATTATTAAACTTTTATATTTATTTTATTTACCTAACAATTAAACTAGGAAACCCACTTTCACCTTGTTTATGCATCATTTTCCTTTCATTTTTCATTATTTACCTCCAGAATACAATCGACCTCCGTTCCACAATAAGGGATTCAAGTTCGAGTGCTACTCTCTGGGCCATCTATCTTTATCCTTTGTCGCGTTAGCCAAATCTATTTGTGTTCGTTTGTGTTCGTGAACCGTTCGCGAACACACTCATTTCCTTAATGAACGAATACGAACTTAAAATCTCGTTTGGTAAGTGTTCATGAACCGTTCGTGAACACATTTATTTCCTTAACGAACGAACACGAACAAGGCCTTGTTCATGTTCGTTCGGTTCGTTTACAGCCCTAGGTATAACCTAGTTGGTCAGAGGGTTTTCCACTAAGTGGTTTCCTCCTTGGGAGGTCTCGGGTTCAATTCTTACAAAGTGCAAATTATGTAAATATAGGAGAGCACCTCTGAGAGGGATTTGAACTTAAGGTTTCAAAAAAAATTAAATAGACTGTTTTATTAGTATTATATTTATATCTATTATTATTATTATTATTACTAATAGTTATATTTTATTACGTCTTTTTTACTATAAAGTTATAAGTTGTTGCAATCTAACTATTTTAATCTACGTTTTCATATAAATTAGGATAAAGACTCGCGTGCGTTGCGTCTCGGGGCTTTTTGAGTTGAACACATAATATGATGCTAAAGAACCATAGCAAAAAGCAAACACATCTTTATAAATTTCAGTTCGTGCAAACTGTAATCAAGTTCAGGTCAATGAAATGGGCTAGATCAAAAAATATTAATGTTACAAAATCATAACAAAAACAAAGCATAAATTTGTAAACTGTAGGGTTCTTGCAAATAGGGATGAACTCAGTACCGACCGGTACCGAAAATCCCCAAAAGTGGGTACCATACCGAATATACCCGATACGGTACAGTTCGGTACCGGTATTTGAGGGTAAAAACTGGTAAATACCGGTACCGAACCGGTACCATACCGGTATCGAAAATCTCAAAAGTCAGTACCAAATCAGTAGCGAAAGTGTACCCCCGTACCGGATCGGTGCCAAAAATCTCAAAAGTCGGTACCGAATTGGTACCGAAAGTGTACCCGGTTCGGTAAATTCGGTACTGATACCGGTTCGGTACATAGTGAAAATCATCTAACAAAGCACAATGCACACAATACAACTCCTATTGAACAACATTATTGTTCAGAATTGACTTAGCACAATGCACACAATGCACACAATACAACTCCTATTGCAAAATAATAGTATATAAATATATTGTTCAGAATTGACTTAGGAATAGTAGTGTGTACAAGTGATCGAAGCGTAAACATATAGGGTAACATACAAAAAATCCTTAATGTGAGAAGTGAAAAAAATAATAGTTTTTTTTTTTTTACTTTTTTTCTCATCTTATTAAACACGTATTTTAGTCACATATTACTCTACAATAATTACCCTATTACCGTAAATGACAAATTTTTTTTACATTTTGCAATTAAACATTATTCTTAAGTAGATGGGAAAAAATCAAAAAAGAAAGTTTAATTTACTTCTCACGTTAAGACCATTTTGTATGTTAAGACCCATTTGTATTTGACGTTTACACTAAACATATATGCCATCAAAGCTAGTTCATAGTTTGTTTTTTTATAAAGCAACAATGTTTACTATTTTTGTTATTCTAATAATATAATCTAATGCGTTATAAAATTTTGAATTGTGAGTATACCGTTATATGTGTTTGTTTTTATCCATGTTTCAATAAAAGTTTTGTTGAAACTTTAACGGGTCAAATATAGTTGATTTTTTTACCATACTAACGGAAACAGTATCGTTTTTTTATTATTTTCTTGACCTTAGGGTATAAACTTGACGATTCAAATATGGTTGATGTTTCGATAAAAAAATTGTTCAAAATATCATATTGGATGAGCACGTGTCAGCATTGCACAATAACAACTCATTCATCATCTCCATTGACCTTAAAAATATCAATTTATATAGTATTATCTATAGACCTTTATTAAGCATTTTCTATGGACTAAAATGTAATTTCATCCCCATATTTTAAGATGGCATACTAAAAGTCTCAACAAAACTCTATACTTTTACATTTTTCTTCCCATTTTATCCTCCTCTCACCGAGCCTACACTGCGCACTCATCAGTCATCAATTGTCAGTTACAAAAGGACTCAGATTGTAATCATCGTCATGAAAGAACACATTCAATCGGCCATTCAATTCTCCATTCAAAAGCCACATGAACTCCATTCCCTTCTTCAATTGAGTATCCGTTACTATTGATTCCATATCAATTGAGGCTGTCCTTTTGTAACCCTTGTGTTTGGTGGATGAAGATAAACCGATGAAGAAGCTCATAACACCTAATCGCCACCTCTGGCGTTGACGACTAGGGTTTCGACGCACGGTGACGTCAACGCCAGTTTGTTTCAACAATCAGAGGCGAAGGCGATTATTAGGTTTGCTCTATTCCCTGTTGCGACGCAGGAGACCGGCAGTGAATCAACGAGCCGCCGCCGCCTCCCGCCTCCCGCCTCTGTCGTGTACCAACCACCATTCGGAGCCGCTGCTAGCTTCACTCGCCTGAGCCGACGAGCTACGCCACCGGCGCTACCATCTGTTAGTGTAAATCGATGGTATTCTAAAAGAACCCTAATAAAACCGTGTAATAATTTTGGTTAGGCCAGTTTGTTTGTCATTTGATTGGATTCGTTATATGGCTGCAGGTTACATGTGTAGAGTTTCTATTTTCTATAATTTAAATGTTAGCTATATGTTTATTAGTTTTTTTGGGTTGTGGCAGTCTACGAACGCGCTATTGTTGTTCAGCTCGAGATTGAACCATCTGTACGAATAGCTTCAACCGTTAGGTACACATATCTTTATGATTTTTTTTATTTCTGTTAGTGAATAATATCTATCATTATTCCCTGCGTTGATCTGATGTACAGCCATTACATTGTCCCTGCGTTGGGCCCTGAAGTGAAATTTACATATGCTTCCCACAAGGCCGTGAATGAATACAAGGAGGCTAAAGCTGTATGGGTTATTTATATGTTCTTTAAACATTTAAGGTTATATTTGCATCAAAGTCTTATGTTTATTACTTCTTTTATGTAGCTCGGAGTTGATACTGTCCCAGTGTTTGTTGGCCCAGTCAGCTACTTGTTGCTTTCTAAGCCTGCAAAGGGTCTTGAGAAAACTTTCGATCTTCTTTCCCTTCTTGACAAAATCCTTCCAATCTACAAGTATGTTTCCTTTTGATTATATTCATAATATTTACAGTAACTATACTAGATGTGAATTTCGACACGTTTACTAATGAATGGGTCTGATTTGAGCTGTGTAGTACGTCAAACGGTAAGATCAAAAGTGAGCTAAACAAGGAACATGTTAAAACTGTTGTTCACACCATAACAAAGGGTAATTTTGCAAGGAAGAGATTGTTGCTGAGTTGAAGGAAGCTCGTGCAATATGGATCCAGTTTGATGAAGCTACCCCGGTGAAGGACCTTGAGGCCCACCAATTGCAAGCTTTCACCAACGCTTACGCAGATCTTGAATCAGCTTGCTCTGGTCTTAATGTCCTTGTTGCCACTTACTTTGCTGATGTTCCTACTGATGCATTTAGAGCCCTAACCACCTTGTCCGGAGTTGCCGATTACATTTTCGATTTGGTCCGTGGTGAACAGACTCTTGATTTAATCAAGACCAGCTTCCCATCAGGCAAATACCTCTTCGCTGGTGTTGTTGATGAAAGAAACATCTGGGCTAACGACCTTGCGGCATCTCTTAAAGTCCTCGAGTCTCTTGAGGCCGTTGTCGCCAAAGGTAGTTTTATTTTTCGATTAGATATAATAGTTTGTATATGTGCAGATAGCTTAGTTATTTTTAATATAAATTATACAATGTGATTTGGCACCAGTTACAGGCGATCATGCCTTGGTTTAGTCTCTTGAGGCCGTTGTCGCCAAAGGTAGTTTTATTTTTCGATTAGATATAATAGTTTGTATATGTGCCAGATAGCTTAGTTATTTTTAATATAAATTATACAATGTGATTTGGCACCAGTTACAGGCGATCATGCCTTGGTTTACGCATATTTAAAAGTCGGATATGCGTTCAGAGCCGATTACATGTACCAGAGCCAGGAAACGCGCGTCTGGCGACACGTTACTCGGCCCCGGCACGCACTTAACTAGCCGCTCGACATGTAAAGGGTCAAAATAAGGCACCTTTTATAAATATTTCTTATTGCTTTGTCCAGGATGATTTAGATAACATTACCCGTTTTCTAATACTACCAAAAGAACCTATCATTCCGGGAATGGACAAACCCCATAAGGTAAAAAGAAAAAAATTAACTTTTTTTTAATCTTTTCAAAAATGTTATTAATGCCAAAAGTTATTTCTTTTTTATTTTCCGGACGAGCATTGTCTTTACATTAGAAGAAGGGTCGGGGGTGTTGTTTAAAGCATTAGCGGTGTTCGCTCTAAGGGAGATCAACTTACCAAAGGTGAGTTCTTTATTAACCCCTCCATTTAAAACCAGCTTTATAGAAAAATAAATAACTAAACTTGACTATTGATCAAATGTCTAAAATACCCCTCTAAATCTTTTCCAAGATCGAGAGCCGGCCGCAAAGGAAACGTCCGCTCAGGATTGTTGATGACAGCAACAAGGGTGGCGCCAAGTGAGTGCAACTATAGCAGTTTTTTGTACACATTTTGACCACCTGGTCAGTTGGGCACAAAACTGATTGTGACTGCAGTCACAAAACTGCGGTTTTTGACCTTTAGTAAAGAGATATAAAGAGTCATGACAGGAGTTAGTCACAAAACTGATTGTGACTGCAGTCACAAAACTGTTTCTGTTGGGCTGCTGCAAAGTCAGCAGACCATATGTTTACCGGATGTTTTGTAGCTGCAGTGGCTTGGTTTAAAAAAGTGCGCCTTAAGCGCGCTTAAGCGCAAAGCACATCTAGGCGCAAAGCACATCGCCTTGTGCGCCATAAGGCGCATGATGTACAAGAAGCACAGCTGAGGCACGCTTCAGTGAGACCCCCGGCTCGATAACAAGGTATCATAGTTTGAATTTTTAAACCAAACTGGTGCAAAATGGTTAGCTTTTTAACAATAAAATAAATCGAAGAAAATAGAAGATAATAAGCAGAAAGAAGACCTGTCAAGAAGGAAGAGTAGATAAGGTAAGCCATAAATTGAGTTCTCTCTGCAATGGAACCACTGGTTATACCAGCAGCAGCTATAGCAAATGCCCACTGGTACAGAAAGTTACTATAATCAAAATCCGGTGAGGGTATATTTTGCAGCCCAAAGTTGTGCTTTCCAATGAAACTGTTTGAGCGCGCACCAAAGGCAAAAGCAAAGCCGAATATGTAGTAGGAGAGGCCTCCGGCCGCAGCGTCTAACACGTTGGTTAGCATGATGTTCATGGTGTTTTTGGCTCGGACGGAGCCAGCGCAAAGCATGGTGAAACCGAGCTGCATGGCAAACACAAGGTATGCTGAAAAGAGGAGATATGTGTTGTCAATGGCATATTTGGTGGTCGTGAAGCGGGTGCATATGTATTCGGCTGCTGCCGTGGCATTGCCGGTGGAGCCGAGGAGAGTGGTTAGGTCTTCCGC
Organism: Helianthus tuberosus; assembly: GCA_030545235.1. Taxonomy (NCBI): domain Eukaryota; kingdom Viridiplantae; phylum Streptophyta; class Magnoliopsida; order Asterales; family Asteraceae; genus Helianthus; species Helianthus tuberosus. Next base: position 70,117,041 of record CM060435.1, on the reverse strand, counting down.
GGAGCAGGCGGTCACGGCTAAGGGTGTTTGTTGGTGAGGTTGTGATTATTCTTTTTTATGTTTTTAGAATAGAATTCCTTTATAAAGTGGTTTTTGGAATTAAATTATGATTCCATAAATTAACACATGTGTGGTATTCAGTAGCTTTACTAATATCAACTCTGAACATTAACACATGTGGTTATATTTGATTTTGATTGTGCAGAGCATCTCAAACTTTGTATATATGAGTTATTTGTGGTTATATTTGATTTCGCAGAGTATATATAACTTTGTGATTATACAATATATCTTTGTTAAGCTAACAAAAAAGAGGAGATTGTTAAGCCAACAAAAACAAGTATCGGATTGCAAATTGTAGCGTTTAATGTAAAATTATAATGTCGACTCCGCCGCAACGCGCGGGTTCCCCACTAGTAAACCTATAAATTAGCAACTTCCTTATGCATAGATGTGTTGTACTTTTAGTTTTGGGAGTGTTTAAAAAAATGAAAAATTTCCTTTCTAACCCTAATGTATCAATCTTTGACAATTTTAGTTTAAGGTTTTAATCTTTGTTAATTTAACCCCTTGATTAATTTGATTTTCCACTTCTACTTTAAAAGTTTCCATCTTATACAATTTAACCCCTTTGATTAATTTGGACTCTCACTTTTAATTCAAAAATTTCCATCTTTTACGATTTAACCACTTTGATTTTTTTACTTTTAACCTAAAGCTTTTCAACTTTTTCAACTTTGACCCCATATACTTTTCATCTATCGCAAGTTTTATGTTTAACGTTTCGTTCTAGATTTTCCGAGTTAACATGCCACAACGTGCGCGTGGAGTTCAACATTTTTTCATCTACTTTATCATGTTTGAGAGGCCCGTCACAACGCGTCTATTTTTCTCCGTTTGATAGGTCTGTTGCGATGCGTGGGTCATAGATCGGCTCAGTTATTATTTTCTATGTTTTTACACACAGGTTCGCGGTCATGTAAGAAACATTTGCCTTTCATCTAATATGATATATAACTAACGCATCCCCGCCGCATTGCGGCGGGTGGTAATTCTAGTTGAATTATTAATTTGCAACTTAAATGTGTACAATCACAAAAACCTAGGCTCAGATAAAACGGAGCATCACAGTTGCCACAACAATTATATAACATCACCATCGCCAATACACACAATATATTTTTTGATTTCAACACTATGTACATGAAAAAGTTTCGTAGCAACATGCCAATATGCATGTTTTACATAACTCAGCATAGGTGGTTTGATTGATCAAACAAACGTACAATACCATAAAACAAGGCACAACAACAATAATCACAAAAAGAACTCAAGCAGAAAGTACAACACAAACATGCACAACCAAGTTACAAATTAATATTATATATAAATCAGAAGTTGCAAAACCAACTGCAACACAGCCTGCTATTATGCACATAAGTGAATCCTAGGCTCATAATCACTGTCACACCCCAACCGATGGCGAAAACATCGGAGTGAGACGAAAACGAGATTGCAAGAGATTTCATAACACTATTTTGCGACAATATTTAATAAAATCGAATTTCATTTCATTGATAACTATTCAAGCACAACATCTGAAATAAAATACAACATAATCAAATAGACAAATACAACAAAAGTTCTAAACTTAAAACGAGTTTCTAGTCAATCCTACTAGATTCCATGCATCATCATCGTCATCAAATTCCTGTAACACGTTTTAAAGTATAGTTCAATACAAAAAATGTTGGCGAGTATACAAGTTTAACTACTAGCATAAGTATAAAAAGTTTAATAATTCCACATGCATAATCGTTAACATCATATACTAGCATGCAACTATACAAGTCAAACCAAAGATTCCCGCTAACGTAATCTAATCATAGCAATGAATGGATCATTTTGTTTAACTTAACATGACATCAAGAATACGGGTGATGCGTTACTCATATAGCGCTATACATGTTAAGGGGGACTTGTACGAAGTTAATGATAAGTATAAAGCATAAGAATAATCTAGCATATATGAGTTCACGTATAATGTATAAGCATGTATGTTGGAATGTTTGTTTGTGATTTAAAGCATAAAGTATGTGTTTCATGTGAGTTTGATAGCATGAACGTGTGCACCGAAAAGTGTAAAAGTAAAAAGGGTGTCGAGTATACTCACGGTTTTGCAAAGCTTTCCTTTTTAATCCGCGAGTTGACGGTTGGAACACCTAGGTTACCCTACAATGGGTAAGCGAAGGTGTGTGAGTTATTTGGATTTGAACGAAGGATTCGGGTTGGAATTTAAGTATAGAAAGTATGTATATACGAAAGTATATCTCGTCTAAGTACCCGTTCTGACAATAAGTTTTATGTGATTTCATCCGTCATAACTTGCCCATTAGAATCAGAAACGAGAAGTTTAGAACAGAGATAAAAAGGTAACCGAAGTTCATAACACTGTTCATGCGGATGGAGGATCCATTCGTGCGAAAGGGTCTGTTCGTGCGAAAGGGTTTGTTCATGCGAATGGTGGATGCCAGTTCGTGCGAAAGAGCCTGTTCGTGTGAAGGTAGTCAGTCCTTTCGTGACACTTAACCATAGACTGGTTAATATTATGATTTCGGCTAATATATCTATATATTATATTATACAGTATAATTAGTCCAGTATTGTCACAGATTTCACGGAAGTCAAGCATGGAGGTACGAACGCCTCATTGTATGATTCACCAAAGCTCAAAGTTTATCAACATAGTTGATAAACCCGGTTGGTCATGAATATGTATAAGCACATGGCATTTATTGTTTTATGGTTTATTTTAATAGTTTTTAATAAGTTAGAGTTGGTAGTTGGGTTTGACCGAATCTTGAGGTGGATATGAACGTTGGATGAAGGAGTAACGGTGAACAGGGCACTTAGCGGGGAGTGGTGCGGTGATTGAAGTCCCCGAGCGGGAACACCGCCGCCATCAATTCGGGGAGGGTAATCGGGGAGGGGGATCGGTGTATGTTCACCGCACAAGAATTGATGATTTAAACGTTGGGCAACAGTCAAATATTTAAAAAAAAAATTCAATTTTAACCAATATAAATAACCAACTTAAATCTAATTTTTTACCACACCCATTCTCAAACTTACTCTAAAAATCTATCAAATACAACACAAAGCCAAATCAAGCAATGGAGAACCAACCCCGCGAAGCCAAGAAAAAATCTAAGGGATGCGGCTCGCAACCGTCTCGTGGTGGTTCGAGCGGTGCAAGTGCACAACCACAACCCCCTTTCGGATATACTTCACAACCCCCGTTTTTTTACCAACAACCTTCACACCCCTCCTTTCACAACACCCAACCACAACCCACTTTCGGCTATTTTCAAAATTTGTTATCAATGGATCCTCAATCCCCCGCCTTCGACCCGGATGGTTTTCGTTCCCCACAAGTTCCATCTCCCGAAAGCGCGAGATCGCTAACAAGTACGGGTGGCCGTACAATTTCTAAAATTTTTATGTAGTATTGCGATGTAATTTTTATTTTATTAAATGAAATGTAGTTTTTTATTTTATGAAATAATGTTTTACTTTTTATATTTGCTTAATTAAAAAAATAAAAAAAACAAGTCCCCCAAGAGAGGAGTGCCGCCATCAAATTGAGGGTGTGAGGGGAGTTAAGAGGGGAGTTGACGTGGCGCGTGCTGATTGGCCGTGCGTAAGAGAGGGGACTCCCCTAAGAGAGGAGTGCCCCTCTCACCCTAAAGGGTTTTACCAACTCTTTAGGAGAGAACTAGCATTTGTACCCGCCGCGCGTTGCGGCGGCGTACCTAACTTTTTCCGAACTAAATTTACGTCGAAATAGAGTAACTGGAATTTATACCGTCCAATGATTTATATTCTATTTTAGCCCAAAAAATTCTATGTTAAAAACTATACTAACTCGAAACGTAGATATGTGGTTCTTGAGCAAAATTTATATCGAAAGTTGAACCAAATAAAAGGTAAAGAAAACGTACCAGTCCCCCCGTCATTGCGGCTGGCTTAAACACAAAGTAACTCGAATTAAATCCCCTCGAATCAAAACGTTTATTCCAAGTCAAAATGTCTTCCATCTTTGAAAAACTGCGATAGGGAGTTGCAATTTTAAAGTTTAATTGATTTTTGGTGTTGTTTCATGTATCATGAACAATGTGTAGAAAACTGGGTTCAAAATGAACTATAACACCATTTTGTAAACCACTTACATCCGTTATCCTACGACTTACAATACAAACATAGGCGTGTGAAATTCTTTCATGAAAAAAGTTTTCCTTTTGTTGACAGGTCATCACTTGCATCTGGAAAAAAAGAGGAGTGTTTGTTGTTAGTCAAAATGTATTGTATTGGTCAAAATGTATCGTATTGGTCAAAATGTATCGTATTGTATTGGTCAAAATGTATCATTCAGATAAATGTTTAACACGTACCCGAGGAGATTTGTAATTGGCTAATTGTTTTTTGGTCTGGCTTTTATGCAGGTGTACTTGGAGGTGGAGCGGGTTGACCTTTCTTTCCTCAAAGGTTAATGACTGCGAATCGAAAGTTTTAGGTCCTATAAATGTTGAAGATATTTATATAGGGGCAATGCCAATTTCAACAATACCCAGACAAAGCTAAATATAACATAAAAAAAAGTTTTCCTAAAGGCAGAATAAAACCAAACGGATCGAAAATCTAGCAACCTAAATTAGCATACAACCCAAATCAAACCAAATCTTTAACCCATAGGAAAATACAAAGAACAAAAGCATGTAGCAAGCACAAAAACATGTCTAGAGTCGATCTCGTACGCATCAGTTTAACTTGATAATCACTTACTTGTTAGAAGAGTTCACAATGGATTATTACTCGGTCAAACATACTGACCCATATTGGCATATTCTATCTCCATTATATTTGGTCAAACTATAATACTATTTCTAACTAATAAACTGTTAACTAAGACATAACATATAAAAACATAAATACTTCCAACGATAACCATGTATACGATCACATGTACCCTGGAAACTCTTTATTTTCCTCATGTGAGCATGCAAGTAAATACTTTAAACTCACTTCCAATTTTACTTGACCCGTTAGCTCTAATGAGTCGTGACCGCTGTGACCCGCAAACTAACCCACGAACAACCGATTAACCCAGACCACCACCATAACTAAGTAAAAACTAAGTAATGCAACATCAAGTAATCATTCATCTCAATGCCCTAATATCACAAACTCCAAAACAAATTTAATCATCCAAAGATGCAAGAAAAAAACCCTAAGCGAAGAGTTAAGACCCCAAAAAAAACTACGAAAAATAGTTCAGAATGCATTACCTGAATATCTCTGCATCGCCGATTCAGTTCTTCCGCTTCACTTTATCTTTATTTGGGTTCAGATAAAAAAAATCTATCTTCTGCTTCTCCTTTAATTTTCCCTTTCTTGAAACTAATCTGTGTATACAATGTTCACTTACTCTCTATCTTAATTTGTTTCGTTGACATACATATATCACTACATACACATAAAAATACTACCAATTCTCATTAGAGAGATGTTGAGTTTACCGTTGGTGTCGACGTTGTCCCAGATCGCTCTGGTTCTGTAGTATGAAAATGCACCAATATCCATTATCACATAATATCAAATTTACAATAAGCATCTTATCTTTTCTTTAAATAATAAAATGGATAAAAAAGTGTATGCAAGTCAACCCAACCCACACTAAAATTCACCCATTTCTAACTTTAACTTGAAAGTATTAAGTTAGTAATATTAAAAAAAAAAACACAATATCTCCAGGAACGGTTTCAATAATACAATTTTGTATTTCCAAAGATTGACATTGCAAATCGTCTCCGGAAGGTAAGCTAACTAAAACGTAGTTAATTTTTAACATGCACGACCGGAGCTTACATGTGAGTATTTGTCATAAGACGTACTAAACCTGAAGTACCTGAACAAAAAGAAATCAAAGTTCATATATATCTGGTGCATTAAACTTTTATTAAGTTATCATGCATCTAGGTAACTCTTCAGCGGAGGGGCCAATGAAGTATATCAATTACTCTTCCAATATCTATACTACTTTAATAAGCATATTAGAAGGACAAGATGGTAATTCAACAAGGTGTTGAAAAAACACTTCAAGCACAATGTACAAGTCTTAAGGCACAAGAAAACACAAACAAATTACCCTTTACCCGGATCATCTACAACCGTCCATGTTTTTCACCTTTTCACACGGATCATCATCTGGACCGTCCATTTGACTTCACACGGATCACCAATTGCTTTCTCTCTCATTCCTCACACATCTCACAAAATAACATCAGATCTTCTCTCTCTCGGCGATCTAGGGTTTCATGAGATCTATCACCAGATCGATGAAGATTCCGACTTCTCTCATCGGCGGTTGTAGATGTTGGTTGTCTGGTTGATCTCGGTTTTGACCATTCGACAAATCCTGAGGTAAGATCTCGAGTTTTCATCACCGATTGCATGTTTTGGTTCATTAAGTAATCGTATTTTATGTTGTCCGTGAAGAAAACGTTTCCCAAAAGGCTGGGAGTGGAGTCGGGTGTAAGAAGTAGTGGGAACGAAGCTAAACGCAGAGTAGCCAGATCTTTTTTAAGTTTCCCCCAGATTCTCCACCTTTTTTTCTCACACACGCTTCAATGGCGTTCGTACAACAATTATCTGCAATCAAGGTACGCAATCATCACTTCGATTCAACTCTTAGGTTAATTTTTCACTAATTTCCATTGTTTCTAGGGCTCGAAAGTGCTTATGGTTGGTGCTGGTGGTATCGTTTGCGAGCTTCTCAAAACCCTAGCCTTTTCAGGTTTTCGGGATATTCATATTGTAAGTCAACTTTGCGCTAATGCGAGTTATAGTTATTGTTGTTATCATTGTTTATTATTAAATCTTCATTGACTTATTCTGTTGTTTTGAGTGTGATTAGTGGTTTGTGGATGCTTGGTGGTGGCTTCTTGACACGGCGATGGCTATCGATTCCGGCAATGGAAGATTTGGGGTTTTAGGGTTCTGTTGTTTTTGCCATTCCGGGAGGACTTTATATCTTATTTTTGTTTGATTATGATTATTCATGTCTTAGATGTAGCTTAAGAAGTCATGTCTTAGATGAATATTGTAGGTTATGTGTTGGGGTTTTAGGGTTCTGTTGTTTTTGCCATTCCGGGAGGACTTTATATCTTATTTTTGTTTGATTATGATTATTCATGTCTTAGATGTAGCTTAAGAAGTCATGTCTTAGATGAATATTGTAGGTTATGTGGTGGATCGGATCCGAAAACTGGGACAAAATGCCATCGCAGCTGCCTCCAGCATGACGGCTAGGGTTCTGGTGAGTTGAATCTGGTATGATGTTCACTCCTAAGATATAATCAATATTATTAATTTGCATGTTGTTAATTTCAGTCTTTGTTGAACTTTTATTAAAATGGAAATTGAAAATTTTATTGTTAATTCTTTTATTGCTGCTCGATTTAAATAGCATTTATTCATACCAGATAGTTTTCATGAGAAAGTAACTTTCATATCCTCAAGGTTTAAAATAAAGGGGAATACTGAAGTTTATATCAACTGTATCATTGCTTATTGTGTGTAGTTGATCTCAAATTTACTCTATTACTATGGTATGTGTGGATTATTGAAAGAGTGTTTGCTTCAAAGATACTTCAGCAAGGTACCTTCTGACTTCTTTCAAAAGTTTTGTTTTAAATTAAATACCTTTTTTATGGATTTTACATAGTTATATATTTTTAAATTAATTCAGGAAGTCCGAGGTAATCCGGAAATCCCGGAATCAGATATAGTTCAATCATTCAGAAAGGTTAGTCGAGAATTTCCGTCATTAAAGCTTTGATTTAACATTTGTTTATTCAGCTTTGATTTAACAATTCTTATTGCTGATAACCTAACTTTAAACTGTGTGTTTGAAATTTTGCTGATGAATGTTGTGTAATGATATCAGCTGCTTCAATGAAGAGTTGTCGTGTTATATGGCTGCTGATGCTGGTGATGGTTAGTAAGACCTGTCTGTCAGAACCCTCACCCTCATCTCCGATGACAAACGACACGAGATGGGAAGTACTTGAAGCCGCCGCTAACCGGATTCACATTATGGAGAGGTACTTTGCAATTTGGGATTTGTTGGTGGTCAGGCTTTTTTTACTCTGCGGAATTTTAGAATCTAGATCTGAGATTGTGAATTGTTTCAATGTGAATGTAATATATCGATCCTACTTGTAAATATGTTTCAGACAGTGAATACTAACTACTTACGTGTTTGGATGTGCTTTTCACAGGGTATGTTACTGAGAAAAGGAGCTCTGTTTCATCAAGACAGAATGTGACTTTAGATTCACCGTTAATTTAAGTAAGACCTTTTCTGACATGTGTTAACATAACATTTTACAGAAAATCAGCTTAGTTATCTTATGCTTGATTTTTAACCACCCACACAGTCAAACATCACTCTCCATGAATCAGCATATGCTTATTATGGTATTAGTCGAGTATGTGATTCTCTTAAGCACTGACATTGTTTATTTGCAGGGAGGGCCATCAACACGTGTACATGAACTTTTGAAAAATCTCGGACCAACTCTTCCAAAGGTTCATTGCATACTGCTTTGATGGTTAAGACTCAACTTTTGTACTATTAGTATTAATCTGTCGGCACTAGACCGATGAGTAGTTATGTTAAAATTTGATTATGCTCTATACTGTGAATAATAAATAATGTTAATAGTTTGAGCAGTTTAGATCGGTCAAGAACAAGAAAACAAACTTTTTCTTCATGTATTTACAAAACAACAGATAGATATGAGAGATTTGACATTGAAATGGAAATTGAATTGAATTGTTTGGTGATTTGATGATTTAGGTCAAATAGTTTATAAGAAGCTGAAGGAGGTCAGGGGAGTATATTGCACGAGGTTTTGTTAGAAGTGAGGAAAGTAAGACGAGTCCATTGGTGGAGCCGACATTGTTTTGATCGGCGATATACCAATCTGGCAGCTCTATGCACCGAGGCTGCACTCCAGTGCATCAGAGAGAACGGACGTGATCGATTTGGAAGACGAGTCCATCGATGCGGAGATTCTTAATTTCATGGCAGTTACGAATGAGCATTTTCAGACCGCCCTCGGGACCAGCAATCCTTCTGCTCTTCGTGAGACTGTTGTCGAAGTTCCAAACGTTAGTTGGGAAGACATCGGTGGACTTAAGAATGTTAAACGAGAGCTACAAGAGGTATTAATATTGAAATATATTATATATTTTAATTATTATTATCTGTTAACCATATTATTCGGCTATGCAGACTGTTCAATATCCTGTCGAACATCCTGAGAAATTTGAGAAGTTCGGTATGCTTAGGGGTGTGAATTTCTTACACGTATCAAACTTAACACGATACGTGGGCTTGGGTTTGGCCTAAACGGGTTTGGGACTTTGGGTCGGCATCAGAATTTTATTCGGACCTGTATTGGTTGGATTTATGCTGGTAAAGGTTCCGGGTTATACGTTTGGGCTGGTCAGCTTATGAAGACTCAGTTCTGGTACCCTATTCAGACTCAGGGGGACCGGGTTTTGGCTGTTATAATGTGTCGTAAAATGATGGACAGGGATGTGCAGCTGTGTTTGGCTGCAAGAAGTGGGCTCCGCCAACAATTGTATGTAGCAAGTCCCAAATTGATTTGTCTGAAGATTATTGCCAAATTGGAACTTCTGCAGCTACTGATTGATTCCGAAAATTAGCTTTGCATTGTATATTCTCAAAACAGTATCGTTTTGGGAAGCTTGGGTTAATGGTCAACTTATCTGAGTCACAATTCAATGTTCATTGACTATATTGTCAATTGTAATTTGCTAAATGGGTAACCAAATTGACTATTTATTTAAGTATGTTAAAACTTAAAAGCACTAAAGGTGTGTATATACAGATGCTTCTGGGCAATTTTGTTAGCATTTCTATGTTCTCAACTTTATTTTAAATAAATTTCCTAAAATTGCTATTCGTATATTAAGCAATTTATTTGATTTACTTGAAATTACTAACCAGTTTTTTTAAATAGTCGTAGATTGACGAAAATTGATTTTTAATACTTTTATATAAACGTAACTTATTGATTTAACCATGGATAAATACATACTTTTCTTAGATTAAAATAACGAAACATTAAAAATTATTTGTGTTTAAAAAAATTAAGGGGTTAGATAAAAACTAACGATGTGGTTTTCTTATATAATTACTCTGAATCTTCCATCGAATTGGTCCATTTGGCATATAATGAATTATTTGATTATTTAAATATGATATGTAAGACTTATGTTAGAGATAGATAATAGCAATGCTACGAATAAGAAAATTAGTTGAAGTACTATACATTATATCACGAAGGGATCGATAATTAACAAAAACGAATATCATGTTAATTGTTATCGCCGCAGCATCGAAGGGCAGAAATGGTCATTTGCCACTTTTTCAACATGTACAAACGTGTAAATCTTATTGTACAACTATTTAAGCACCGGAAAACACACATTACATGTTGAAATCTATTGTGTCCATTACTTCACACTATTCATGATCCCCACCGTCCATTTGCTTTACACGGATCATGATCTCCACCGTCGCTTTTGAAAAGAAAATAGTCCTGCTATCTTTACTTTTTGTTCAACTTTTTCATTAGTAAAACAAGAGAGAGAGAAGAGACTTAGTTAGGTCCATGTTTTTAAAATCACAAAAATAATATTATACCAGAGATAATCCAATATTTTTAAAATAATAACAATTTAGGACTTTTGATGCCTGTAACCGTTTTTTCTATGCTAATATTTGTTTTTTTAGCCGGTTGACCCTTTAGAGAGAAAACATAATCCACATTGACCTGTTCACAAGTAAATGGGTCAAAGTTTCTGTCTTCAAAAAGATTATCATCTTATATACATGAATTAGCATTTAGCAGTAAAAAATGTTAATTAACCTTTTTAAAAATTTTACAGTACCTGGTGCCGGTTACTGCAACTCCAAAAGGAAGATCAACACCAAGATGAAACTCTTTTGACAATGGTAAGTTTGAGGTTAAGTAGGAATTGATGATTAGAATCAGAATATGAAGCACCTTAATGGGTCATGTAATGCCCAAAGAGAATGTTGACTTTTGTAGTATGTTTCTATTTGGGCTTCAATTCTGTTTGAAAATATTAATAGTGCATGATGCCTCATTCTCCGTTACTTAAATTTTGTGTTTGTTAATATAACCTTGATAACACCCTTATACTTTAAATCATGTGCGTTTGTCAAATATAACGATTGCTGGTACCGTAGAAGTAATAAAACGAACCAGACATATACCGACCAAACAACGTTGGTGCCGGTTTGGTGTACGTTTTTATTGTGATTGATCTTATTGTTTTCGATCAATCTTATACTAAAATGTCACCAGAAAAAAATTAAACAAATGCTTTTTCAAATGTATAAAATATGTTGGTTTTTAGATTATTTTTGAAATAATATAACCTTTGTCATACTACCTAGCCAAGGATGGACCGATCGGTGATAAGAGCCATGGGGACGTACGGATACACGGCTCCGAGTATCTATGCACATGGGTTTGTGTCAAAAAAATCCAAAATTTGGTTCTTTATCGCTAATCTTTTTTCGTGTTTTTCCCGTTATAGGTCATTTAACGTCTACAACTTTGGGGTGGTTCTTCTTGAAATGCAGCCGCAGCGAGCGCAGCTGCAACGAGGTTGATGCGTCCAACAATACGCGGTGGTTGATGTGATTGATTTTTATCTGTCCTATTTGGCAATTAAGGTTACAAATCAAACTGTCACTGAGCACAACCCCAGCGAGCCCGACGCAACGCCGCATCTAGCGCAACCGCACCGAACACAACCGTTATATACTTTTTAATTTACTATGTGTAATATTTTCTTATTCGTCTGTGTTGGGATTTTTATTTTTAAATTTCTATGTTTATAGTGATATTCTTATTTTTTTGTGTTACAAGGACTGATTTGGAACTTAATTAGCTGTAAGCAAGCAAACATAATTTTATTCAGGTTAAAAGATACATGCTTATTTATCTTATTTTGAATATTATTAAACAATGAGTACACTAAGGGGCACCGATTTCATTATTGTCATTGTTATGATTATTACTCATTTAATATATTTGTTTACTCTTTTGTGTTGTTTGACTTTTAAGGTCAATCAAAATCTTTTTTTTTTTCCAAATTCATCTTCATCCATCTAAATACACAACATTAAGACATTTATATATGTAGCAAATAGCTTATGGCAAACTGGGTTGTCAAAAAAAAGTTTGGAAATTTTCATCACTCTTGGTCCAATTTGGAGTTATAATTTAGTCTTTTTGACCTCATAAGTCAACATTTACTTTTTGAGTCATTTCAGTGTGAACTAAAAATTATCTAAATTTGGGAACTATTATACAGACGGATAAAGCTTCGATGTTGGATGAAGTGATAGATTATTTAAAGAAGCTACAAACACAAGTGAAGTTAATGAATAACATGTCAATTCCACCACCACTAATGATGATACCAGTACCCCTACAATTGCAACAACAAGAACACCACCTTCAGATGTCAATGCTAACCCAAATGGGAATGGGATTAGGCTTTCAGTTGGGTATGCAGTATGCTCCTGCTACTTCAGCATCCTTTCATGGTACGGCAAACAATGGTTAGCCCCTGGTCACACACAATCCACAATCGCCCATGTTATTTGTAATGAAGACATGATGTAAATAATATATGGATTCATGTTATAAAATAAAACATTATATATTTAAAGGTGAAGATATACGGCGAGTTTTTTTTATAGTGTATAAACTTTATATCTGTAAAGCAAATCTAACTGGTTAAGATTTAACTGTTTGATGTGTATACAGATACGACATGTGATTATAATTTTTAGCAGCAATATGCGGGATAGAAAGGAATTTGAACTCTCTCATCTTGAAACATGTGATGTATGCACGAGAACGCGGGCAAAGGTAGGATCCACGATGAGAGTATGCTCCACAGGTGGTGGCATAGGTCAAATTATAAGAATATAGGAAACGTCGTTTGGTATGTTCTCCAATGTTAAGAGGTTACTGTTTATTGTTGTGAGCATGCGGATTATGTTCTCCATGTTTGTTATTTTTTAAAAGCCTGTTAGGCTCATGGTATACGCCACACACGGATGCTACGAATAAGAAACTTTACAAACGTATAATACAATGTATCACGAGAAAATTGATAAACTCACAGTAAACGAATACCGCGTTGTAAATTGCCGTCCCACCGCATCGCGCGGGTAAACGTCTAGTTTAAATATATATGAATTTACTCATCACAAAATCTACAGGTGAGATATCCAACTATTTCCCAATGCAATTCCTACACACCCATATAAAAAAAATCAAAATTAAAATCAGATTTTTAAGAATTAGCTTTAATGGCATTTCATATTTCAAGATTTGAGAAAAACAAATCTAAACCTCCAAGTTTGAGCTTCAACTTCCCAGCTATAATCCAAGAGTGACGACATATCTTCTACCATAAGATTCCGTTACAATATAAGACCATGTGTAGCGATACACATGAATAATGCCCCCATGGGCATTGTGTGAGACGTGTCTTCTCAGTCAGCAAAGGGGCATTATGGGGCGTTTTTCACAAATGGGCGTAGTGGGATAATGCCCCATCAATGATTAACCAATTATTATTTTGGAGGATTTTTTTTTTAAAAAACGCCCCTGGGGCGGTCCTTGGGCGTTGCGGGGTGTTTTTTTTTTTTTTTTTGGGAAAAACACCCAAAAACCCCACTACGGGTGGTCTAAGGAGGGCTTCTTTGTAGGTTTTTATACCTGTTAAATAATTTAATCAACAATGTAGTTAAGTCCCTAGCAGCTTCTGCATCCATTTTCACCAATAACTCTTCATCCTCCACAAAACTGTATCCTATCCCAACTGGATTATCCTATTCTGCAACATAACTATAAGATAAATAGAAGAGCATTTAACACAAAAGTTTAGTATTTTATGTCTACTTATGCATAAATCTTATAAGTTTGCTATGAATATCATACTCCAATCTCAGCAAAGTTCCCTATTCAACCCATGAAGCACCCTGCATTTCACTGAGCACCAAAAACAAAACAAAAAATCAATTCTAATTTATAAAGATTTTATGTAAAATTTTAGATTAAAAAGTGTGTAACTAAACAACAAAAAGAGTAAGCGGGATTACAAAGAACAAAATCTTAAATTTTACCAGGTAGAAGAAAACAACAACCATGTTCACCACCGCCACCATATACACCGTTGACACGTGCACCACCACCGTCTCAGCTAACGGCGCACAGAATCCTGATTGTCAGGAAGTTGTTTGCCGATTAACCTTTGATTCTACTGATCCGAGCAACCTTGTACATCGGCGGAGGTCAACTACTCCATTTGACTTGTTAGCAGCCATATTCTACTTGTAGGGCCCTAATCGCCGCCTTCCAACAAAAACCCCAAATTTGTTGCAACAATACTTAGTACCCAAAACCCTAATTGATGCCTACAAACTTATTCATGTCAAATTAATAACACATACCTGTCGGCGTTGTGAATCGTCTCACCATCCCCTTGTCCGCCATAACGGATTACCGCCCCACCGGTAATCTCGTAAATTGTTAGTGATGAACATGATCGAACCACCACAGCCGTTGTACTTGGTCATCTACGACAGTTGTGAAATTTTGAAAGAAAGTATTGAGAAGGTTGTAGGAAAAAGAAAGCTTTGAGAATTTTAGCAAACAAAGAAGCACTGAGATTGAAGGACTGGAAGTGTGTGGAAGACCATGGCACAATAAGGGGCAATTTTGTAATTTGGTCGGTGTTTTGTCTTATTACCACCGACCTTTTCTTTTAAGATTATATAAATATATTTTATTCTTTTTTTATTCGTAGGCTCAGTGTAAGGTTATAAATAGCCATATTTCAGTAATGAATAAAGTGCAGCTTTTTCCTTTCATATTTATTAACTGGTTCTCACTTTCAAAGTGTTAATATATAAACTTCTGTACGTGAGTTTTGTGTGTAATTTTTGGCCTGAACCTAACCAACACAAGCTTTTAAGCAGTGCTTTTAAAACTGGACTAGAGAAATCGAGCATGAAACCTCCCCGTTTAAGTCCTTTGAACATTTTCCATTTACACAGGTTGGTTGTCTGGGGCGGACCTAGCATATAAGAAGGGGCAACCTCCGCTACGGCTTGGCGCTCCGGCGGTAGTGTAAAATTTGGAAAAATTTGACGTTTTTACAATTTCGTTACGGCTTTTTTATAAAACGTTACGGCTTGGCGGATTTTCTAGATCCGCCACTGTAATGGTTGTCGGTTAGACCGGTGAACCGTGTAGCTCGGACCAGATTTTTATATTTGTGCAGATCAGATCACATTTATTTGTATATTTATGGCTTGTTAATCATTTTTCATAGCTTAGAAGGAAGAAGAGGAGCCAACAGGGTTGTTAACGTCCTCAACGAGCGGTTTTAGAGGACAAACTGGACTTTCATATGACTCAAAAGAGTTCCTAAGGGACATCATACTAAACCTGATGCTTGCTGGAAGAGACACCACAAGCACGTCCCTTTCTTGGTTCTTTTATCTCCTCACTCAAAACCCGAGTGTGGAGAACAAGATCCGAAAAGAGATCCAGAACAAAACAGGTGGCTGGAAATGGAAAACTTTAACCATAAAGGATTTGGAGGGACTTGTTTATCTTCACGGAGGTTTATGCGAAGCATTAAGACTCTATCCACCGCTTGCTTTGGAGCACAAAGCTCCATCGGAGGCAGACATTCTCCCAACCGGTCATGTTGTTGATAAAGAGACGAGGATAATTTTGTCTATTTACTCGATGGGACGAATGGAAGGGTTATGGGGGGATGATTGCATGGAGTTTAAGCCGGAAAGATGGTTTTCAAAAGGCGCGAATGGGATTGGGATTAAGCATGAACCGTCGTACAAGTTCCCTGCATTTCATGCTGGCCCTCGGACGTGTTTGGGTAAAGAAATGGGGATGATTCAGATGAAAATGGTGGCGGCTGCAATCATTTGTAATTATCATGTGGAATTGGTGGAGGGTCATGTGGTTTGTCCGAGTGATTCGATTATACTGCAAATGAAATATGGTTTGAAGGTTAGGCTCTTTCCGATCAAGACCGCCAATGAAGGAGGTTAATAATAACTTCACACGTCGAATTTGTCAAATATTGATGATTGTATGTTAATCTACAATAGTTTCGGTGATATATATTATGGTCAAAATAAAATGATCCCATGAATAAGCACGTTGATAATGGCAGTTTTGAGGTTTATGACTTCTCCGCAATCAAAGAATTCAAATTAAGTAGAGAACAAAATTAAATAAAAGAATTCATGATTTTAGCCGTAGATGTCATAAAGGAACACACAAGATAGATGTGCACAGCAACATGCATATTCATGTGGTATAGAGATATGAAACAATCTTGAAATCAGCATAATTAACGTTCAATCAAACGCATAGTTGTTGAATTAATTTGCTGATTACTATTTTATTATTTTTGGATAAAAACAAATACATGTATTTTGATTAACTGTATGACGATGGATATAATGTGTGTATGGGTAGGCATTCATTATACCCTGAACACCCGTGCATACCGTGTGGAGGCCCTCGATGTTGTCTAAATAAGGTACAAAACTATAACCAAGAATCTAGGGGGTTACATTAAGACAATCGAAGTTGGTTAATCTAATTTGGTGTTGTCTTCACATAATATAAAACAAAGTGTCAATTTTTATCCTTTTGAGTCAACTCATAATGTGCCCACCCTACAAAAAGTTTCTGAATTCGCCACTGTATGTATGTGTATGCGTTAACATTCTTCTCAACCCGGGATGGAATTGGCGATTGATGAACCCCGTTAGGTCTCGTACGTTGTCACGTTCCATTATAAGCCGGACATCTCAGACCACGCAAGGTTAGGTAACATAATGCTCATATCTATTCATTCAATCTCTTACTTCGATTTATGTAGTAAGACATCTGCATGATAATTACCTATTAAATGAATCCGTTGTGATGTTGATTTTCTAGCTATGGAGATGGTGAGCTAAGAGATTATGCTGCCACATTTTATAAATGGTTCCAAGGTAAAAATTCATGAATAAGTTTGAATATTTATACGGGTATGAATTTTGGATTTTTTTTATTTAACAATAATCCGGGTAAAACGAGAAGGCAAAGGTTAACTTTTTCATTACTATTAGGGCTATGCAACGGTTCAGAACCTAAGAACCTAACCGAACCAAACCGAGAACCATTACACACTGATCGGAACCGAACTGTTTAAAGACCGCTTCAATTAGGTTTGATTCAGAAGAACCGGGTTAAACGGTTCTTGTCTAAACGGTTCTTGCGAGAACCGGTTGTCAATTAAATCTCAAAATTAAAAGTTAAATAAAAAAATCAAACCATTTAATCCTGCATTCGTGCAGTTATATCAGTTTCATCCATTTTTTATAAAATATTGAAGACAATAAGAGTGAACTTATGTATGGTTCCAAAATTATGAACCAATAAACATTAGCTTTGAACAAAAGATATCTTTAGAGTTCAGGCTACCATGAAAAGTGTAACAATTTGATTATGAGATATTGCATATTATAGTATCTGCTGATGTAAATGACTAATGAACTACCTCTTTTTGTGATTCTAGGTTCGTGAAACAGGTAACAATTTGATATGTAGTTTTCTCTGCAATTCGCTCTCATTCCATCCGCCTCTCATAGTTCCACCATTACAATGACGATTTCAAATAGTAGGCTACACCCTCTGGGTAACAATCGATCGTCGTATGATCTTATCACTTTTTGTATTTTTTTAAACTGGTCTATTTGTTCATGGTTATAATTTGCAGTTGCCTGTTCTTTTATCTACCATCTTCAACGTGGCATTTTTTTTTTTTGTCAATTTTTCAGCTGGATGTGTTCTTCCAATTCACATCAGCTGGAGCATCGTTTTTCTCTAGATCAGAAGCTTTATTTGTCAATGCATATGATTATGATTCATCTGGTGATCATGGTGAGTTCGATATAGTTACACACACACATTAATGATTAGGTTTATGTTTTGAGTTGACTTAAAGTTTATAGTTTTTAGTTAATGAGTATTATATGTTTGGAAATGTGTTTATTGATTGATTCAATAGTTTGATAGTAAGATGATACCGGAAGAAACACCGGAGGATTAGAAGTTGTTAATTGTTGGTTAAATTCGATCAAACAAGTCATTAGGACAGGGACCTATCAATTTAGGGTGAAAAATAGTTGTTTGAGTGGATGTAAATTGTTAGTGATTAGCTTCTAAGAAGTTAATAAGTCAAAAGTAGCTCCAAAATAAGTTAATCCAAACATCCACTATGAAATTTAGGGTGAAAAATAGTTGTTTGAATGGATGTAAATTGTTAGTGATTAGCTAAGAGGTTGAAATTTGATGGCTAATGTAATTGGTCATTTAGTGCTCTGTGTTTATGCCTAGGTTTTTGCTTGATGGGTTATGCGATTTGATGTGTTAACCAACATTTAGTTAATGCGGTAAAATATCGGACATCGGTCAAGGACCGATATTTGAGATATAGGTTATCCCGATGAGATGTCGATGGGATATTGGTAATTTAATACTATCATGCAGAGCTTATATATATAGCAATTTAACACTAATAATTCGGTGATATAATTTTTTTTGTGTCATTGTTTGTAACAAAAAAAAATATAGAGTGGCACTCAGGTAACGTTGTTGCATTTTCAGGTAGTCATAAAGGACTCTGGGCTGAGGTCATTGGTAAGAACCAAATCAGATGCAGGACAAGAGTTTTGTAAAAGGAAGAAAAAGAATAGTCATTTTGATTGTATTTGATATACGCATATACATAATATTACTTAAGATGAACATAAATTGACTTTTGCACTTTGTTTGTGTTCAACTCCATTTTTCACTACTTCCAAGGTTTATTTGAGGTCTTTTACTTTATTTATTTATTAGAAAAGGAAAATATATTAGACGCTATCGGAAATATGTAATGTTTTATTTACCCAATTAACTAATAGTTATACAAATAAAAATCCATTTAATTACATGGTTTCTTTTCCATATACACTCTTTTTTCTGTTTTTTTTTCGGTCGTCATGAGTTCTTGGGCTTTATAAAGTAGAATTGTATCATTAAGATTTAAAATAAAACAGAGGTGAGTGTCGTTACAATACCTGCTGGTAGCGGTGTTCTTTGGTTTCGGGTTTTACGGGTTGGGTTATTCGGGTTTGTGGATGAGAAAACATGACCTGATAACCGGCCCATTTAAAGTTTGGGTTCATTAGCTTCTGCCGTTATGTTATGTTTGGAAACATGGTAATGTATATGTTATGGTTTAGTATAATTATATTTATTATAGTTAGGAGATATGATTTGAATAGTTTTTATTTGTATTTATCTAATACATAAGATCTTACGTGGGTTACTTACTTATTATATGTATAGGTACTTTCAAATACTTATTTTGATCGTGGGTCTGTTCGAAAATCTGGAAATAGCGTTAAAAAAACTCACTTGCAACCCGACCATATTAAGTTTCAGATAAGTCGAGTTTCTCAGGTTAAGAGGAAGAGGATAGGTTTGATTGGGTTAGTCAGGTTAATTTAAGTTATATGATTATTTAAATTATCATCACATTTTAACATTTAAGTAACCTTTAAAGATGTAATTTGTTAGGAAGATAATTATATCTATAGTATTTTTTGATATTTGCAGCAAAATATCAAAATTCATACTGCTACTAACAAAATTTCATTAAAATTCAAGCATCGTTTGACAATATGATAATTAAAAGTCTCAAAACTTAATGTTCCAAATACCATAGACTCTAAACTAAAACATATCTATAAAAAAGACAACAAATGTTTGGATTTTTTTTTTCACGTTTTGTGTTTTGAGGTTTTCGGGTCGGGTTTTCGCATGGAAAAAGTGACCCGATGACCAACCCATATAAGGTTCAGGTTGGTTGGGTTTGGGTTTTTTGGGTTTCTCGGGTATTGTCTAATTCGGGTTTTGGTGGCTTCGGATTCGGGTCGGGTTTTGGATAAAACTGAACAACCCTACTCATGTATTTGGAATCTTTATATTCAAAACCGCTATGATCAATGATTGATTAGCTGTTGATATATTGCCGTTTTGTGATAGTTTTAGAATGGTTGTTGATATATCATCTGCTAAAGGAGAGTCATGTGTGAAGGCCTGCAATGAAATAAGATCGGAAAGAATTAAAGTTGACTTTAGAGGTCTAATTTTCCAAGGTCTCTTTTGCTATTCATCCACCATGGCATGTCTTCTTAGGCGTATGGGTTTCCAAAACATTCTTATACAGAGATCTGATTATGAATTAAAATGGAATTAGCTTTACATAGAAACTTTTAATACACATGGAGAAGAGAAAGATGCCACTTTAGAGGTTCAAAGTGTTATTTATGTATTTTTGTTTTTTGTAAATTAATTTCCTAGCCCGGGATTTTCCCGGGTGATAGCCTAGTAACTATCTAAATGATAACCTTACACTTCTAAGGATTTTAATTCATACAATTTTGTGAGGGCAAGTCACTAGGTTATGGGTTTCTAACTACGAGACGAATCAACTTTTTAACGCAAGCCCTTTATTGTTACATATCAAACAAGAGAACTCAACCCAAAAGAACATACCAAACAAGAGTACTCAACCCAAAACACTAGTCTAGTGGGTGAGAGAGCTCATTTGGTATATAAATTCCACATCAGTTGCCCATACAACCGATTGCAATGATATTAGTCAATAACAATCGACCGTCCTTGCTGGCTCTTTCCAGGCCATCACTCCATGGACCACCACTCCGAGCCTCGTTGGTCACGGCTGGCTCTTTTCAGGCCATCACTCCGAGTTCTGGCTCTAATATCAACTAGTTCTATACCCGTCCAGTGGACGGGTTTTTTCATATTATAATATTATAAATATTTTTTTCCCATTCTAAACAAAATCATTATTTGTTTTAAATCTAAGTACACAATCAAAATATTTTAATGTATTTGATATTTTATCAATTATCAATTACAGATATAATTTGTTTTATGCATATTATATTCGGTCAGTGTATTGCCCGGGTCAGTGTAGGTAAAATCCAATTCATTTCTTCCAGAGAATTCTTCCATTTCACTCCTCCTTCACACGACCTGATGTTCCCTTTGATTTATGATCGAATCTGAGGTTCGGTTTCGTTTATTTTTATTGTTATTTGTTTAGATTTCTTCCATTTCGTACGATGTAGTTTATCAAGTTCATCGGATGTGATGAACAAATCTGATGATTTTGTTTCTGTTTTTGTTCATTATTTGGTAAGTAGTACTTATTTTTGTTGCTTGTGTGTTTGATGAACGATTCTGAGTAAAGTTTGTGTGTTGAGAACTTTATTTTGTCAGTCACCTCAATGTCGTGTCAAAGTTTTAGTAATTTGATTTTATTGCTAACAGATGATTTGTAGTTAATTTAAATTTATTTTGTATGTTGATGAGCTCTTCAATGGCATCTGTCGATTTCGTTTATTTGAGGGTTATAGGGCTTATGTGTTGAGAACTTGTTTGGCTTCCACTGTACCTACCTAAAGTTGCAAATTCACATGTCTAATTTTTGTACATTTGTTGGTACTTTGACTTTTAATTGATGTGCTGGTGAGTATGCAAATTGTGATATACTCAGTGGCGGACCCAGGATTTTTTTCCTGGGGGTGCGGAAATTTTTTAAAGATTTTAGACCCCTATCTATATAAAAAAATCGGTTCATAGCGGGTCGGATCGGGTCGGGTCATGTAAAACAAGTAAAAACAAACAAACAAAGTTTCATAGCGGGTCGAATCAGATCGGGTCGGGTCCATTTCAATTCTCAAACAATCAAACCCTAGTTCCTAACTTCCTATCACATTAACAAACAAAAAAACATCAAAGTTCAAACCATCCCTACTTTTATTTCTCTTAATCATTCAATAAAAGAACAAAAAAAACTTATCTATAATATACTTTGGTCTTTAATTAGAATTATTCGGCGAAAAAAAGTGGTTCAACCCATTTCCTCTTGAGAAATCGCGACATAACTTCTCTACTCATTGTTCATTCCTAATCCTATCACATACGAAATAAACAAGGATCTTCAAGTGTTCAACCATAGCCCATGTTCCTTAATTTTCAATTTAAAATTTTGAATTTCAAGCCCTAGTAATTATTATTTGCCAACCAACAATCATATAATCAACAAACATGTTTGCCAACCAAAATTTTGAATTTCAAGTCTTAGTAATTATTATAAGCCCGAGTAAAAAACATGTACCTGTCAAGGCCGGCCTGAATTAACAAGTTTGCAGTCGAAATTTTGCAGTCGCCGACCCGAATTATGCTGTTGCTGGGCGCTGAAGTGAGGCAGAGGGAGGGAAGGAGTCGCTGGCAAGTGGCAGCGATTTGGGTTTTTTTTATCATGTGGACTGGTTTGTTTAACAAAACTAGTAGTTGGGTTGGGCTTGAATGAGTATTAAGTTATTGGGCTTGATGGATTGAATTTAAGTTTTATTAAAGGGGTTAGTAGGCTAACTTGTTTACATCATTTGATCGGGTTTCAATCCATGTTCACAATTTTTTTTACATAAATTCCTAACATTTTTTTCTAAGGGGTGCGGACGAAAATTTCCAAGGGATGCGGTCTGGATTTTTCGCGAAAAATACCACTAATTTTTTTTTTCAAGGGGTGCGGCCGCCCACCCACCCCATTACTTGGGTCCGCCCCTGGATATACTTTGGCTTCAGGTTGCTTCTCAAGTTCGGGGCGTCAATTGGCAGCTGACCTAATGGAATGTTTTGACTGATTCTTTTTTATATCGAAGACATAAAGGTTATGGGGGTGTTTGGGATTCCTTTTTTAACTTCTGACTTATCAAAAGTCCTCAAAACTTCTCAATTTCTCCTTTTTAAAGCTAATTCAAGCCATAAAAGTCCTTTTGAGAAGGTGTTTGGGATTCCTTTTAACCCTAAAAGTCCTTCTCGTGAGATGTTTGGGATTCCTTTTAACTTCTAAGAAGTTAATAAGTCAAAAGTAGCTCCAAAATAAGTTAATCCAAACACCCACTATGTATTTTATCTAACAGGGCAACTTAAAGAGTTTTATGAGTTTAATAATGTGACATATAATATTTGGGTGTTAATATAGATAGAGTGAAAAATGATGTGAAAATAAGATTTAAGGGTATGGGAATAAGATGAGCCAAAATGGATAACATTTATGCCAATATACCTAAAAGAGATTTGCTTGACCAATAAACTGGTCTTTTGAAAATTATTTTCAAATTATGTAAACAAATAAGAATTATAATGATTTTATGCTTTATGAATGCAATTATCTTTCTAAATTACTCCATCATAGATTGCCTTTTGGATTTTTCATGAAAGACTCTATTGTGGTGACGGGAATTTTATTTTAATTTGTGTGCATTTTTAGTTCTAATTTCTATTCATCTTAAATATAAGAAATGGCTTGGATGCTGGGTCTAATCATATAATTGTGAGTATCTTGTAAATCAAACGCAGGGCGTAAGAAGTATGTACAAAAGCTACTTTTGGTTTCCACCGCAGTACGTTATTTATCAAAGCTAAATTTAAAGTGTAATCTTGGTTCCTAGTGTTGGAGATTATGGTTTCAAACAAATCACTTATTTGTATTTATTTTTGTAATACAAATAATCTATTTTTTTTTTAAATATTTGTTGGTTCAGTGAGAATTGAGTAATCCATTTTTGTTTACATATTTTTCTATGATGCTTTAAATATTCTAATGTTTTATCTCCTACCAAATGGGAGGTGTTTCTGAAAGGGTTTTTTTAATGTCCTCTCCTTGTACGTTTGGAAATAAGTAAGTATATTAGATCTAAGACAGAAGGAATTCATATACATTAAATAAACTACTTACATCTACTTTCAAGGCATCATTTGTTAATCAAGGAAATGTGATAAAAGGTAAAATGAACCCATCTAACAAACTTGACATAGAATGAAAACCAGCAAGATTCAAACCGGTGGAAACTGGTTTTGGTTGTGGAGTGAACTCGAATAATCCTACGTTTTTTTAGAAAACGAAGCTGAATCTCCCTTGTCAGGTAAGGAATTCTTTTCCTGGTTATCATCAAAACTGTTGACTCTGATAACCTCGCCCCATTTTCAAAGGAGTTCTTCTTGGTTTGCTATGTTTTTTAAGCTCACGAACCTAAATAAAAAAATGATTAGTATAGTATGTTTATAAATAGAAACATTTAGTGTCATATTAAAGTTTATAAATAGCATATGCCTCATCACTAATTTCTATGTGCAGATCCGATTTGCAAGGGCTGAAATGAGGGCTACACTTCATGCTCTCAACATTGTCAATGTGCTGCAAGTTTCCAAAAATATATGACAGATAAATATAAAGAGGAAGAAATGAAAGAAAAGGTAAGCCATTGAACTATTGAAGTTAAATTTACCAGCTTGTGATAGTATTTTTCATTGCATCTTGCCTCTTTCAATTTACGCCCTTTTATAATCGAACTGAAAACAAAAACAGGGTAAATATGTATAGTTTATTTGAAAGTATTGCCATAAAGTTTTCGAATAGATGCATAAATACATATATATATAGGGTTAAATACATACTTGTGCTTCAGAATTGGCTTCTGCAAACACGATTTGCTCCGTCTCAGTAACCGTCTGTAGACGCATTAAGTGTCTGAAACTTTTGAATGTTTTTTGCATACCATATCATGCTGCATTTAAATAGGCTACATTGCAACAGCCACATCCCATCTTTTTCGCATACCACGTTAGGTGATACCCGTCCCAACTTTTTCGCATCTATTTTTATCGTATGTTTTAGTTCTAGTTTCAAGGTAACCGTAATTTCATTATACTCACATCTCAACTTCCCAACTACTATTTTATCACATATGTGTTTTAAAGTTTTATTCCTTAAAAAAAAAATAGCCATTATAGTTTATACCTATTTTATAACAACTAAACTTCATTTTTATAACAATAGACGCAACAAAAAATATAACTGTTAATAATTAAAGTTATTTTTTTTATTTGTCAAAGCAGGAAAGAATTCATAATGGCAAGGTTGTGGGCCAAAAACTGTCTAATTCAAGGTACATACAATTTTTTTTTCTTTTAATATTTAGTTCTAACTTTTAATTACGGATGCTATTTATATAAAACGAGTTGACGCCAACCCGCGCATTGCAGCGGATGTTGATTATGAATGTCTTTAGTATCTTTATATGACATGCGAAAATCGTTGAAATAAATTAGCCTTTAGATAATTGAGTGTTAAAATCTTTGCTAATGCCTAAATTAGGAGATAAACTTAAGGAGAATTTGGTCAAGTTTTATGGTGACCTGAATTCAAAGATAATAGATTATTTAGTTTTTGGAAACAGAACTCTAACATTTCTTAAATATGTTTGGGTTTAGGATCAAATATAAAGGCTTCTAAAAAAGAATTCGTACAGACTATATCAAAAGGATTCCGATTGATCTCATTCAAGCGGCATTGGAACCGTCTTATCGAACTCTACGACGTGAGATTTTAGATTTTCACTTTTGGATTTATAGGTTGTAGATTTTAGATTTTTTGTTTATTATCATTGTATCTTTTCTATGTTTGCGTCATTGTGTCTTTTTTGCGACTTATTGTGTCTTTTTTCTTCTACGTCATGTTATATGTTTCGGCATTGTGTTATATTTTGCTTAAATTGTGTCATCTTGTGTGATCGATCCATTGTGTCTTTTTAAACTTTTTATTTTATTTTTAAGAGCCTTTATAAAATACTTAACCCTCTTAAATATATACATCATTTCCTTTGTTACTTAGTGATTATAATACATCGCACGAAAACCTTAACTTCATAAAATTTGTTATTAGACCACCCGTAGTGGGGCGTGGTTTTTAAAAAAAAATTGCAAAAAAACGCCCGGAAACGCCCACACCCCCATTACATAGGGCGTTATTTTTAAAATTTTTTGAAAAAAATTGTTCCCGGCATTTTAATAAAAACGCTCAACATACAAATTGGATGAGAAAAAAAAAGCACCATTGAAATTACGTTGCGGCCAAAGGATGTTACTGGTTGGAAATTGATTGATTTGTAGCGGTGGGTGTTATATAGGTGTGAAACGTTGGCAAGCGACGGGTGTGTAGGAAACGCGTCGGTTGGTTATTAACGGTAGAACTTGAATATTAACGGTAGAAGTAGAACTTGAACCGTATTTTGAAAAAGAAAAAATTACCGGTTCCATTACATTGTATTTTCGGGGGTATTGTATCTGCTTAATAATAAGGTATTGTTAAATTTGTAAATGAGTATGGATGTATTTAGATTGTGATGCGGCAGTGTAGATTACTATGTAATTAGTTTAATTTTGATTAATTTATTTTTTTAAATTAATTTGATCTGGATGCATATTGTGATATGATGCGACTGATAGTTTGTGTTTTTATTATTATTATATGAGTAAACTGCCATTTTGGTCCCTGTGGTTTGGGCGTTTTTGCCATTTTAGTCCAAATCTCAAACTTTTTAAATCTGGGTCCCTGTGGTTTCACTTTTATTGCCATTTTAGTCCAAAATTCAAAACCCCTCATTTTTTACTGTTCTAACATGCCTATTTTGTCTTTTTGTGCAGGGGTATTTTTTTCAAAATACTTTTCATTTAACATATTAAATTAATAAACTAACCTGTTTTGTAAAGAAACAAATCACAGGGACCAATTATAGCATGTTCATTAAACTTTTTAAAACATCACAGCCCCTCCTTCTTCGTTTAAACGGTGAAGGTTCCGGCGGACTTTTCGGCGAACCCGGAAGTCCTTAATCGGTTCGTTTTACCTTATCTTTCTTGCGCAGAAAGCTATCTCCACCCTATACAAATCTGTTACCACCAAATAAACCCGTAAATCGCTGCAAGATACGTATCCATTTAACCAACGTCTCCGAAAATTCATATCTTCATCTCCATCCGTTACCCATCGAGTCGGGTATAAAAATACGGCCTTTGATCCCATTCCAACTGGTTACACTTCAACTCACACCCAAATCTTTTCTGCGATCTCTCCTTTTGCTTCGCCGGGGAATCGTATATCGTTGAGTTCTCCGGCTTCGTTGAGTTCTCAGATCCGCGTATGCACCTGCTTCTCCTGTTCCGGTGGCAGAGGTGTTAATGGGTGGCGGCGGCAGAGGTGTTGCAGATCTGAGGTTGGTGAAGATGAGTGTCGGTGGCCAGGTGGTGGTGGTCGGGTGACAGAGGTCGGTTGACAATGGCTGGATGGTGGTTCTGAAGAAAAAAGAGAACATGGTGAGTTGGGGGATGAGTTTAGAGAGAGGGAGAGGAGAGAGAGAATGAGTTTCAATTTAATAGAGTAAACTGCCATTTTGGTCCCTGTGGCTTGGTTACTTTTGCCACTTTAGTCCAAAACTTAAACTTTTTGCATCTGGGTCCCTGTGGTTTCAGTTTTATTGCCATTTTGGTCCAAAAAAGAAATCAGGTCATATTTGTCTTATAAAATCCTGCTATTTTGTCCTTTTCCGCAGGGGCAAAATGATCATTTCTTTTTTATAAATAAATACCATATTTTATAAGACGAATATGACCTGATTTGCCCCTGAGGAAAATGACAAAATTGCAGAATTTTATAAGAAAAATATGACCTGATTTCATTTTTGGACTAATATGGCAATAAAACTGAAATCATAGGGACCCAGATGCAAAAGGTTTGAGTTTTGGACTAAAGTGGCAAAAGTGACCAAACCTCAGGGACCAAAATGGCAGTTTACTCTTAATTTTAATTGATAATTAGTTATAATAAAATATAAATGACAAAATTACCCCTGTGGAAAAAGACAAAAGTTGAGAGTTTAATTAGGGGAATCTGACATTATTTCACTTTTGGACCAAAATGGCAATAAAAGTGAAACCACAGGGACCCAGATTTAAAAAGTTTGAGATTTGGACTAAAATGACAAAAGTACCCAAACCACAGGGACCAAAATGGCAGTTTACTCTTATTATATATATAATATAACATAATATAATTAAGAGGTATGTATGGTAAACTAAGGGGTATGTCTTAATTAAAAAGGTACGTGTGTTAAACAAAGGGGTATATGTTTTTTGTATTATTTAAATGTAGTTTAGAGAGTTGTGTCTTTTTGAAGAGGTATGATATATTTAAAAGTTGTGACTTGTTTTTAAGAGTGTGATACATTTAAAAGTAGTTTGAAGGGTTGTGACTTATTGTAAGGGTGTGATATATTTAAAAGTTGTGACTTTTTGTAAGGGGTGTGATACATTTCAAAGTGGTTTGAAAGGTTGTGCCTTTTTGAAGGGGTGTGATATATTTAAAAGTTGTGACTTTTTTGTAAGGGGTGTGATACATTTAAAAGTGGTTTGAAGGGTTGTGTCTTTTTAAAGGGGTGTGATTCAAAACATGGTGTCTTAAGTTGCTTTTTGTAGGGTTATATAATAATTACTTATATAAATTTCCTTGTTTCTGCACTTATTTATGTTTTTTTTAAAGATACATCTTTTTTTAATTTACTGTAGTATTTATTTATGAGTTACTTGTTTTTCCGTTTTTTAGAAAACATAACCTGTTGCAACAATTTTATCGACCATCCATTAGATTTTTGTATATTATAGACGTTTCTTGGTAGAGTGTAAATCAATAGGACAATAGAATTAGGCTAAAAAATTTATGTAGCTAATATATGCTTGTTATCTACTTTTTGCAGGCGTCATTTCATGGCAGTAGACTCGTAACACAATCTATAGCTTTTTAATTAAGTTTTATATTTTTAATGTTCTTTTTTATAAATCAGAACATGGGGTTGTAAAAAAAAGGTTGAACCTTTTGTTGTATATTAGAACGTGGGTTGTGATACGGGCCCAAAATTTCGGATGGTCAAAAGCGAAACTAGAAACCAATCTTGCTAACTGCTGCTTCTAGAAGAAATTTCCTATTTTAAAGGGCTGGGATTTCATTTCAGCTTGATCCAATGGTTTAGATTGCTTGATGTTCCCATTGACTTTAATGGGAACATAAGAATATATAATGTTTCATACCAATAATAGAACTTGAAGGGGTATGGTCCCAAAAAGCCGCGCAACTCCCTATGAGGCCGCGCGGGACCATACTCCTTAATCAGCAAGTTTCTTGATCGTCAACCTCGCGCGGGATACAGCACACCTGTGCAGCGCGGCGCGAGGTCCACAAAAGAGTAAACTCCAGTTAACGAAACTTGGCATTCTAAAAGAGACATCTGAAAGCCCATGCCTCGCGCATGATAATAGCGTGCTCAGCAAGAATCGTGCGTGACCACGGCGCGAGGCCTTTCCAGATAGTACACAACGTACAAGTGGCAGAATAAAAGGGCCAATCAGGGTCCTTCTGTTCCTGCGCAATCGTGCTCCACGATCGTCTGACATGCAGGAGACAAAAAGTACTTAAGGACGCCTATGTGGCACCAATCATAGGGCAGAGACAACTGTCACACGATCTCCACTTACCTGCTGATGGCAGGACGGCGGCCAGGCCGACAACCATGACACGTGGCTCCAATCATTGTGCGCCAGCACCGAAGAACTCCCAGAAGCCACTAACGGTCGAGACAAGTGAGACAAAGAGCATATCGCCCAAGTTGTCGACTTCCGGCCCAAGGCCCATCAGCCCATATCCTCTTACACCTCTCTGGCTATAAATAGAGACCTTCACTCCACAGGTTAAACATTCCATTCCCTCTACTCTCACTTAACACTTAAATCATCCCCAAAGCACAGTCGCTTATTCTCACGCCGGAGCCCGGTTAAGAGGGAAACCCCCACATTCCCCTCTTAGCGAGTAACGGTGTTTTGTTTTGCAGTTAAACACGATCAGCAAGGAGCTCAGGAATCCAAGAGAAGATTAACCACTATGCAAGGAACATAAACCAAACTGATTACCACCTAATTAGTTCAGTGTTTCTTCATTGGCGCCCACCGATTTTTTCTACAAACCACTCTCATCTTCTTTCCTGAGTTTTTCGTTGTTTTTTCTTCCTTCGATCCATGGCTGGTCAAGGAATCGTACCTGAGTTCGTTGGTTTCGGTGAAAATGCAAATGCAGCGTTGGGGGAAGGTAATCAAAATGGCCAACCCCAACACTTTGAAGAAATTGGTGAAGTCGAAGTAGCCAACACCGGGGGTCCGCGCGGGAGCTTCACCCGCATCACTCAAAACACCCCAGGAAACAACGGTGCTGGACCTTCAAACCCAGCTCCAACTCAGAACATATCAGCACTATTAGGGCTACCAGAAGGCGAAACCCCAGCCTCATGGTACGCCATGCAACTGGCCACTATTAACGAAGCGTATCAGTCCTTGAGCGCTCAGCAAGCAGTTTTAACGGCAGAGCCGTCCTTGGTCACACCAACCGGCCCCAGCCACGGGCCGCGCCAGATGCCGGTCCCGCAATACATTCCGAGAAGAATTAACAGACCTCCCCCCACCCGAATGTTAAGCGTGCAGGACACGCGAGACACACGGGGGGAGACAGAAAGCTACTATGACGAACCGTCAAACTTCCAAAGAGGCCCAGTTCATAGCCGGCTCACGCCGCGCAACATAAACGACGAGTGGGAAGAAACGGACCCGAATGATCCAACCTGGGAGAACGATGACGAATCCTCGGTTTTCAATCGTTTGCAAAGAAATCATGAGTACTACAAACCAAGGCAGCACGTTGGGTATACAGAGGAGGCAGAGCGTGACTTTCGCCTCGCCTATCGACCGGAGGAAGCTATAGAGCATTCAAAGTTCATCCCAAAGATAGCACTCGCGCCGCTCAAGAGAGAGAAATTACCTCCGACTGTCGGAAAGTTCAATGGATTGACTGATCCAGATGATCACGTCAGAGTGTTTACTAGCGTAGGCTGCCTGGGCGGTTGGAACATGCCCATGTGGTGTCATTTGTTTATCCAAACATTAACGGGGGCTGCTCGCGCCTGGTTCGACAGCCTTCCTCCGGGAAAGATAAAATCATGGGTAGATTTCAGAACTCAGTTTTTGAGTCACTTCAGCCAACAAAGACGATACCAGCGCGACACAGCTGAAGTTGAAGATATCTGGCGTAGAGATAATGAGGGTCTGGAAGATTTCATTACGCGCTTTAACAAAGAATGTTTGGAGATAGGTGGCGTGAGTGAGCAGCTCATGCGCTGCCATTTCAAAAAAGCCATCCGCTGTGATAGCCTGATCAGAACCATCACGGGGAAAGATGGAATGCCAAAGGAGTGGGATAAACTCATGGAAGCCGCGAAGATTGTCGCGCAGACGGAAGAGTCACTCGCAAGAAACAACAGCTATCGTTCTGAAGATAGATTTTCCAAAGGGGGTCACCCGCGCGATGACAACAGGCGCAACAAAGGCAAAAACCCTGGGTGGAAAGCCAACCACTCCAGCGGTTATAATGAACGACCCCGGTACGAAGAACGAGCCCGCTATAAGGAAGACGCGCGTGATACCATTGATCGCATCGGTTATAGAAAAGCAGTCCGAGACGACAATCGTGAAAAGCATTGGACTCCACTCATAAAAACACCAAAAGAGGTGCTAATGACGGAGAACCATGATTTTAAGACTCCTAGGCCTATGACGAACAAAAAGGGACAAGATCCCAATCTGTATTGTGATTTCCACAAGGATACAGGCCACTTAACAGATGATTGCTACAGCCTGCGACAAGAGATCGAGAGAGCACTAAAGAGTGGAAAGCTGAGCCACTTAGTGAAGAACGTGCGCAAAGAGACGCGACAGCTCCACCGCCACGATGAAGGAAATCACAAGAAGGTTCGACGCCTGGAAACACACATGGTCAATGGACCAAGGTATAGCGCGAGAGAAAAAGGCAAGAGACCCTACGAGCCTTCATGGCAAGAACAACAAGTTATCTTCCCGGTGGTGCGCGGGGGTCCCCGAGCCACACGACCCATCGTCATCACCGGTATCATCGGCCATTATGAAACTGAATACGTCTTCATCGACCCGGGAAGTACAGCAGACATCATCTATGAACAATGCTTTAACCAGTTCGACGACGAAGACAAAGCGAGACTCGAACCAGTCGACTACCCACTGTCTGGGTTCTGCAACGAAATGATCTTCCCGTTAGGCCAAATTAGCTTCCCCGTCACACTCTCTGACGGGAAGCATTCAAGGACGACGAACGTAAACTTCATGGTGATGCCCGTTAAGTCAAGACATGACGTACTGATCGGGAGAGAAACGCAAGGTGAGCTGAATATGATAACTTCCACCCCCCACTCAGCAATTGGTTTCCCAACCAAGACGGGGGTGGCAATAGTTTATGCGAAGAAAGAAGTCATGTCAACTGAAGAGATGCGCCCAACAAAAGCGGCAAAGGTTTCAGCAACCGAGCCCGAAAAATGGGTCTTAAATCGCAAATATCCGGAGCAAACGGTGACGATAGGTCACGCTATCTCACCAGATATCAGAACTCGCCTCAAGCAGCTCCTATTCAAGAACATGGAGATTTTCGCCTGGACCCCGGCCGACATGACCGGAGTCCCGCGCGACATCACAGAGCACTGTTTAAACACCTACCCCTCGGTTGAACCGAAAGTTCAAAGAAGGCGCAGCCTAGGGGCAGACAAGACGAAAGCAATGAACGAACAAGTTTGCGAGTTACTTAAAGCTGGCATCCTGCGCGAGGTACGTTATCAGAGTTGGGTTGCGAACCCCGTAATGGTAGAAAAGTCTAGCGGCGGATGGCGAATGTGCGTCGACTATACCGATCTCAACAAGGCATGCCCTAAGGATTGCTATTCTTTGCCTGAGATCGACAAAAAGATAGACTCGCTCGCGCCATACAGATGGAAGTGCTTCTTGGATTGCTACAAGGGGTACCATCAAGT
Source organism: Helianthus tuberosus (assembly GCA_030545235.1). Classification (NCBI taxonomy): domain Eukaryota; kingdom Viridiplantae; phylum Streptophyta; class Magnoliopsida; order Asterales; family Asteraceae; genus Helianthus; species Helianthus tuberosus. The sequence goes on along the minus strand of CM060435.1, from coordinate 70,083,896 downwards.
TCAAATGAAGCTCGAGGATGAAGACAAGACAGCCTTTCGCACGGATCTGGGGATTTTTTGCTATACTAAGATGCCTTTCGGCCTGAAAAACGCTGGCGCCACATACCAGCGATTGATGGACAAGACCTTCGCAGGTGACATCGGAAAACATATTGAAGTTTACATCGATGATCTAGTGGTCAAGAGTCCCGAAGAGGACCAGATGTTGAAGGACGTCGAGAAAACGTTCAATTCATTGCGCAGCGTAAACATGAAGTTGAATCCAGCCAAATGTTCTTTTGGCATGGAAGAAGGGAAGTTTCTAGGCTTCATAGTCACTAACGGCGGCTTCAAGGTGAATCCAGAAAAAGTTCAGGCAATAGAACGGATGCCATCGCCTCGAACAATCAAAGAAATGCAACGGTTGGCCGGCCGCCTAGCCGCGCTTAACCGCTTTTTGTCAAATCACGCCGCGAAGTCGTACCCTTTTATCAGCACACTGCGCAATTGTGTCAAGAAGCAAGAGTTCAAGTGGACACCCGACGCAGAAAAGGCTTTCCAGCAAATGAAAGCATGTCTGATCGAGCTTCCAACCCTGACCGCGCCGTTTGAAAAAGAGCCACTCGTACTGTACTTATCCTCTTCCGATAAGGCAGTAGGGTCGGTGTTATTAGTGGAAAGAAATGGAGTTCAAACTCCGATTTATTATGTCAGCAGGGTACTCACTGACCCAGAAACGAGATATTCCACAATGGAAAAATTGGTTCTTGCGCTGCTACATGCTTCCCGAAGACTGCGCAGATATTTTACAGGGCATGTGATCACCGTACTTACCAATTTCCATATCGGCACGATACTTCAGAAACCAGAAACATCAGGAAGACTCGCCAAATGGGCAATCGAGTTGGGAGGCCACAACATTCTATACCGGCCGCGCCCAGCCATCAAGGGTCAAGTTCTAGCGGACTTCATCACAGAAGTCCCAGCTGAGAAAATCAAGGATTGTGAGCTTGTTGAAACTCCAGTGAAAGACACGACAAACGAGACTTGGATGCTTTACACTGATGGGGCTTCAAACGAAGATGGCGCGGGAGCGGGATTGCGCCTCGTAAGCCCCGAAAACCATGAATTTACTTACGCCATCAAGTTGGACTTTAAAAACACCAACAATGAGGCGGAGTACGAAGCATTTCTGGCAGGCTTGCGCCTCGCCATCAAAATGGGAGCTAAAAATCTACAAGCGCATGTTGATTCACTCTTGATAGCCAGCCAAGTCAACGGTATATACGATGCAAGGGGTGAAGTCATGGCCCTATATCTGGAACAAGCAAAAGAGTTGCTTCAACAATTCAAGTCTCACAAAGTCATCCACATCAACCGCTCCGAGAACAAACCAGCCGACGCCTTGAGCAAGCTTGCCTCAACATCCTTTCAACATCTTGCCAAAGATGTAAGGATTGAGGTACTCAAGAACCCGTCAGTTTTGTTGCGACAAGTCAATGTGATCGAGCTGGGGCAGCCATCCTGGATGACCCCTATCATTCAGTACTTGAAAGAAGGAATACTCCCAGAGAATAAGGCAGAGGCAAGAAAAATTCAGAACAAAGCTCTGCAGTACGAGATGAATGGCGGTATCTTATACCGAAAGTCCTTCTTGGGACCACTCCTGCGCTGTGTGGACCCTCAAGACGCGAACTACCTGATAAGAGAGATTCATGAAGGAATCTGCGGCATACATGCGGGACCACGCATGGTTGTTGCGAAGATCATGAACGCCGGGTATTACTGGCCAGGGATGCACGTTGATGCCCTGAAGGAGCTGCGCAAATGCGACTCCTGTCAGCGGCACTCTCCGAAAACCCTGCGCCCCAAGAACGATCTAATCCCCGTATCAACTGCTTGGCCTTTTCAGCAGTGGGGAATCGATATGGTAGGACCCTTCCCAGATGCTCCCAGCGCCGTCAAGTTTATAATAGTAGCCGTCGATTACTTCACAAAGTGGGTGGAGGCCAAAGCCCTTGCTTCAACTACAGCCATGATGGTGCGCAAGTTCATTTGGGAACACATCATCTGTAGGTTTGGCCTCCCACTCAAGATAGTAACAGACAACGACACTAACTTTGCATCCGATGACCTCAAGAACTGGATGAAGGAGATGAAAATCGAACACACTTTCTCCTCCGTTGCGCACCCTCAAGGCAACGGGCAGGTTGAAAGTGTGAACAAGTGTATCGTCGAAGGGATTAAGGCCCGACTGGGCACTAAACGAAGAGGCTGGGTAGACGAGCTCCCAAGTATCTTGTGGGCTCACCGAACCATGCCAAAAACGAGTACCGGCGAAACCCCTTTTAGCCTAGTCTATGGCTCAGAAGCGGTTATCCCGGCGGAAGTTGGCCTGCCCTCTCCGCGTTTGACAGCAGTCAACGCAATCGACAACGAGGCAGAGCGTCGCCTTGACTTGGACTTGCTAGAAGAAAGGCGCGAAATCGCGCGTATCAAAGAAGCCAAGTACAAAACACAACTGGAGAGGTACTACAACGCGCGAGTCCGCATCTGTACCTTCACTCCAGGGGAATATGTCTTTCGAGATAACGAAGCCTCAAACGCCGAATGCCCAGGAAAGTTAGCACCTAAATGGGAAGGCCCATACTTGGTGCACGAGGTGCTAGGGAAAGGGGCTTACAAATTGCGCACCCTGGATGGACACATCATCCCACGCACGTGGAATGCGCAACAACTGCGCAAATGCTATATATGACTATGTAGGCCCTGCGCCTTTACTCACTAATGACGGCCACGCGCCCTTTACTTTTTATATCGGCTACACGCCTAAGTTACAAGCAATGTATCTCGGCCTAAGCGCCTACGTAATTAATGAAAAGCATACGACATGCTCTTTTATCACTATCCGACTTATTTCGTTACAAATGCATGTTAAACTTCTGATTAGCACGAAAACACTCCAGTTACGCTCGCACATGAGCCTCTCTTACATTCATTCGCGCTAACTTAACCAAAGTTTCTAGCAACAGTGCAATAATTGTAACGGGAAAATAAGCAAACATACTATTTAAAAGGCGCAACCGCGCAACAGTTATGAAAACACAATGTCATTCATTAGATAAAAGCGCGCCAGCGCAACAAGTTACATCAGAAACCTACTAAAATTTTTACAAGGCACAAAGCCTGCTGATAAACCTATTCGAATTCATCATCTCCGCTGTCATCATGCTTATCGCCATCACCGCCAGGCTTAACACCATCACCTTCACCATCACCTTTCCCGTCGCCACCTCCACCCGCAGGTGCCTCCTCATCCGATAGCTCAACAGTCTCTGGTGGATCAAGGATATTCTTCAGCCGCAGACACCAGTCATCATGTTTCAGTGCATCAGTAACCAAGTCCATCACTGGAATGGATAGATGATCATAACCATGCTCCGCGCGAGCTAGCTCAGCCTCAGCTTCTTCAGTCACCGAGCAGTGGCTAGTGTCGAACTCCTGTCCAAGCATAACCGACGCATGTTGCGCACATTCAACATAGCCTTTACGGTGACCAACCGCAAGGGAGGCATCTATGACGGCCGCAACAGCCTTATCCAATTCACCAGCATTCAAGATGGAGTTGGCCATCTACAGCGAACGCAGTACTTTAGCCAACAAGGATAAATAAATCAAATTTAAGTAAAATTTTGAGGAATCATACCAGCACCATTCCACGACCGCGCACCCACTCGGCATCAGAGACAAGAGTATCCACGATACCCTGAGCTTCAGCATAATTAGTCTGCGCTACATTAAGAGCTGCAGTACTAATATCGCGAGCTTCCTCAGCTCTAAGCTTCGCCTCCTCAGCTGAGGCAGCCTTAGACTTTTCAGCCTCCAGATCGATCTCTAAGGATTCACCTTTGTCAACCTGCTCTCGCAGGCGACGTTTTAGCTCAGCGATCTCGACATCTTTAGCCCCAAGATCCTTGTCCTTACCAGACAGCTGCACCTTCGCATCAGCAAGCTCAACCTACAAAGGACAAGTTAGGATATACTACAGACAAAACAGAGGAAGAAAGGGTGTTAAGTTGTACAAACCTCAAGCTCCGCCTTAGCAGCTTTAACAGCCTGCACACCCTCAACCTCCGCCGTCAATTCCACAACCTTAGCCTCAAGGTTGACGATCTTGTTACGATCTGCAGCCGCGCGCTCATTATCCTTCGCGCATATGCGCTTGAACTCAGCTTTCTCCTTTGCAAGCTGTTGTTCAGCAGAATGAAGCTTGTTTTTCAGGCCCTCGCGCCCCCAATCCTCAGCCTTCTTATCAGCTTCAAACTTCGCCTTCTCTTCATCAAGGGCGGCTTTTGACTTCTCAAATTCGTTTATACGCTTCAACGAACGCTCACGATACCTCTCCCAATCCGACCGCTCCCTAACCATTGTCCGCCACTCACGGACAATTTGATGATTAGCAGCGCGAGCGTTCGCCTCCCCAAGCATGTAAGTGCGGTACAGCATTTCATGAGTTTTCGCCTTCTGCCTGTTAACTTCACCAGGAGTGAAGGAGTTTAAGAACCAATCGCGGCAAGGGCCAAACTCTTGGAAGGTGTCCTTCTGCCTCAAACTCCAGGGAGCCTGGTGGGGGGCATTACCGCGCTCCTCTTCGGTATAGCTTTTATAATAGATATCTCCAATAGTATCCTTGGCCCCGATAGCTTGCGGATTATAACCCCCAGCGCCACCAGAGCTCGCGCCACTAGAAGCGTACACAGGGCGGACAGGTCTCTCAACCTCAGGCTCTTTCCTCCTCTCTGGATGGGACCTTGTAGACCCCGCAGCGCTCAAAACCTCCGGGCCCTGCGCTTTCTCCTGGATAGTGATGGCAGCAGCACCGGTATACCTCAAAGAATCACCACTAGGCTTTTCAACAGTTTGCTGTTTTTCCTTCTCCAATTCAGAAGCTTTCTTCCTATCCTCTTCAGCCTTCCTACCCTCCTCAGCCTTCCGAGCTGCCTCGACTTTCCTCTGCCTCTCCTCCTCCGCCTTCTTCCTCCTCTCCGCATCAGCTTTCCTACGCTCTTCATCAGCTTTCCTCTTCTCTTCAACAGCCTTCGCCTGATCACCTTCAGCAACATGTTTGTCTTTGGCAGTCTCAACACCAGCAGCCTTAGAAGATTTTACAGTAATCTTTGGCCTCTTATGCACCGGCTCTACCGGATCTACGAATACCACACCCTTCTCTGGGGTCGTCTTCTTCTTAACCTCTGCAAACACAACATGTCAGAAAGAGCGAAAGTAACAAAATAATGTAACTAAGGAGCTTACCCGGGGAAACTTTGTAAAGCGAGCGCAAGTTGCTCCGCTTCCCAATTAGGGGAACCTCACCAGCTCCGGGCGCAACAGAGACGCCAGCTGTAGTCTCGCTTCTAACTCTCTTTCTGCTGATCAACTTTTTAGCAGGCTCTTCTTCTTCTTCCCCTTCCTCCTCCTCCTCATGCGCAACAGAGGAAGGAGTCGCGCCCGCGTTCGGGTTGCGAGAACCCGCGCTCCCTGAGCCACCAGTTCCAGCCTTCTTTCCGCCTGCGCGCGGCAAACCTTCAAGTGAGTCACTAACAATCATGAAATCTCTCAAGTCACTCTGATGAAGGCGAAAAATACCTTTACCCACAGCACCAGTGGTTGCGCGACTACCTCCAGCACCCTTGCTGGTCACCTCAGCATCCTTCTTCTTCTTCAACGGCTTCTTCTTCTTCTCTTCTGGGTCAATACCCAAGTCGCGCAACACACCTGCAAAGACGTTAGACCACGAACTTAGCTCTCCATTCGAAGACCCTACAGACTCCTCGCTGGAAAGATAGACAACCTCTTTCCCAGCAGAAGTCACAGAGCGCAAAGGGCGAGGTTTCGGTATGTGCGCACCTTCGTTTGCAGTAGGCGGCAAAGTGAATGCATCAGCAACAGGATACATAAAGTTATCCCTTATTTGGTCGTACCAGTATTGCTCTCCGTCGTGAAGCGGGCGCACGCCCATTCTACCGCCAAAAGTGGCAAAGGCAGCTTGATACAAGCGCGCCTCTACAAGATAGGCCGTATCAGAAAAACAAAAGGGAAAAATGCAAGCCCCACAAGACAGAATAAGAAAATTACTAACCTTCGTCGCCCATCATCAAGATAGGAACCTCCTTGCTATCAGGCGGCCACTGGTCGCTCATCCGCGCCGCAACCAAGACATTCTCCCCAAACACTCGGTTTGGGGTGGCGGTAAGCTCGCGATACCAGGCCGCAGTCTTGGGGATCTCCAAGTCTTCCTTCACGACTGGTTCAGTCCAAGCGCGAAACGTCATGGGTATTGGAACTACCTCTTCCCGAATATAGAAAAACTTTGGTTTCCAGTCATGGAAACTCTTGGGTGGATTTAGCAATATCTTCTTCGCCGCGCCTCGGCTAGCGAAGGAATAGAAACCCATGTTTCTCTGAAGAGTATAGAAGACCCGGAACTTGTCAACAGTTGGCTCGATGCCATGAGCCCAGCACAGGAACTCGAAGTGCCGAACCCGAACCATCCCAGGTGGGCTCATTTGAGATATATGAAACCCATAATATTGGAGAATATGAGCCATGAAGTTAGTCGCCGGCAACCGGAAGTTGCCCTGTTGGAAGAAGTCTTCAAATAAGGTGATGTACCCCGGCGGTGCATCAGCGGCCGTTTGATTCTGATCCGGGTACCGGGCATCCCACTCCGGTGGGAACCGGAAACTTCGGGAAAGTTGTTCGAAAAGCCCTAAGTCCCACCGGAGAACAGGCACAGGACCTTCTTCTCCGGGGATATCCTCGTGTCGTTCTTCAGCCATTGATAAATAAAACAACGGTTTTGAGTGTTCTTCAAAAACTTGATGATCTGCTACAATGTTCTTCAAAAACTTGAAGATTCAGAGAAGACGTGAGAGGAAATAGAAGAATAGTAGGAGAGAAAGTGATGAGCCTCACCTCTCTTCGGATATATATACTGATCGCATTTAATGCGATCGGTAACCGTGCCGAAACCGCCGCAAGCAAGGCCAACCAGAAAGCGCCACGTAAGGCGCGTTTCCCGGAGTGACGGTTACCACGCGCGCGTGGGCCTCACTCGCCTAACGAAAATCTGAACCGTCAGCAACACGTTGATGACAGCCGTCAGAGGTCAACTCAAACGTCACTAACCGCGACTTTTTCACCAACCTGTCAGAAAATTCAAACTTCGAGGTTTCTCCCGCCCAAAGTCATGAGAAACTTCATGGAAAAGCCAACAACAAGCCTGGTAGCCGCGCCGTAGTAACTAACAACTTACACGCGCGCCATCTACCAAAGCCAAAACCATCACTCTACTTTATTTTCTTAAGTCCAGAGCTCCAACCACTTGCCTTGCGCATGGTGCAGCACTGGACTGGGGGGACTTGAAGGGGTATGGTCCCAAAAAGCCGCGCAACTCCCTATGAGGCCGCGCGGGACCATACTCCTTAATCAGCAAGTTTCTTGATCGTCAACCTCGCGCGGGATACAGCACACCTGTGCAGCGCGGCGCGAGGTCCACAAAAGAGTAAACTCCAGTTAACGAAACTTGGCATTCTAAAAGAGACATCTGAAAGCCCATGCCTCGCGCATGATAATAGCGTGCTCAGCAAGAATCGTGCGTGACCACGGCGCGAGGCCTTTCCAGATAGTACACAACGTACAAGTGGCAGAATAAAAGGGCCAATCAGGGTCCTTCTGTTCCTGCGCAATCGTGCTCCACGATCGTCTGACATGCAGGAGACAAAAAGTACTTAAGGACGCCTATGTGGCACCAATCATAGGGCAGAGACAACTGTCACACGATCTCCACTTACCTGCTGATGGCAGGACGGCGGCCAGGCCGACAACCATGACACGTGGCTCCAATCATTGTGCGCCAGCACCGAAGAACTCCCAGAAGCCACTAACGGTCGAGACAAGTGAGACAAAGAGCATATCGCCCAAGTTGTCGACTTCCGGCCCAAGGCCCATCAGCCCATATCCTCTTACACCTCTCTGGCTATAAATAGAGACCTTCACTCCACAGGTTAAACATTCCATTCCCTCTACTCTCACTTAACACTTAAATCATCCCCAAAGCACAGTCGCTTATTATCACGCCGGAGCCCGGTTAAGAGGGAAACCCCCACATTCCCCTCTTAGCGAGTAACGGTGTTTTGTTTTGCAGTTAAACACGATCAGCAAGGAGCTCAGGAATCCAAGAGAAGATTAACCACTATGCAAGGAACATAAACCAAACTGATTACCACCTAATTAGTTCAGTGTTTCTTCAGAACTCAATACAAAAGACTAGTCTGGTGGGTAAGATAACCCTTTAGTATATAAACCCTACATCAGTGACCCATACAACTGATGTTGGATAAATCATATACCTTGTAATGATATTAGTCCATAACATTCATGTCTATTGTAGGGTCTAAATTGTAAAAACATTATGTGGGCTTAAAGTATATTTTTCAAAGGGGATTTAGAAATGCTTTTTTAGAATTTTATAGATTGTAATTTATGATCACTAATTCATGTAAATGCTAAGTTCTAGTAACTGGCACATTTTACAAAAAATGTTATGTTTGTGTTATACTAAACCTTACAGCTATAGCATGTCGACACGACTCATTTAACAAGTCATAATATGATACATTTTGTCAGGCCTAATTAGCCCTAGTTGCTGTGAGCATAAATCATGTTGCAAACATCAAGGGATCAAAGGTTGGAGCTTTAGGGACCTAAATCCAATGTCCAAGTCAATCCTGTTTAAAAATGTATACTGCTTGATAATTGATAATGTATATAACAAGTATACCTATGATAAACCAAAAAGTCACTAAAAGTAGATATCAGTGACAATTTAGCAACTTTGGTAAAGGGAAGATCAGGTCAATGTGGGTCCGATAAAAAAGCCACATTAGGATAATTTTTAAATGAATTAATCAGATAAAGAAATAATACCAAATACATGGAAAAATTTAATCAAATGAAAAAATTACCTAAATAAATATAAATACAATAAAATAAAATCAAAATATCAAATGATTACCTAAATAAAATTAAATTATCCAATGGATTTTATGTACATAGGAAAAACAAACCTACAAATTACGTGCCAATATTCTTTGTGGGTGGCTTTTCGGGGAGACAGGGAGGTCAACAAGCCCATCTCTAATGGGTGGTCAAACGCATACGCGAATGAGAGGAGGACCTTGCAAACATGGTGAGGAGAGAAGGAAGGATGTCGTCCATGACCATAGACCGTTTGTGATGAGATGGAGGGTCGCTGGGGCAACAGTCCTAAGCGTCAACATGAAACTGAGATGATGGAGTCTATACGCACCCCGCAGTTACTCTAAGATCAAAAAAAAAAAAAAAAAAGCAGATAATGCTCGAGAGTGACACCTCTTTTAAGCATTTAGAGTTTAGCCCCATTTTGTTGATTTACGCGAACTTCTATGGATTCGGTATTAAATCCATACTTTTACATAATTTGACTTGGCATAAGAAAACTTAAAACCCATTTAATTATAACGTTCACTTATCCACTTGGGTTGGGTTGTAGGCTAGTGGTAAAAAGCAAAACGTCTTTAAAGAAGATAAAAGTTCTAACCTTGTTTAGTTACCCGCTTGTAGGGTTGTAAATGAATCGAACGAACAATAACAAGGTCCTGTTCATGTTCGTTCGTTAAGCAAATAAATGTGTTCACGAACAGTTCAGGAATACTTACCGAACGAGATTTTATATTCGTGTTCGTTCATTAAGGAAATGAGTGTGTTCACGAACGGTTCACGAACACAAATAAATTTGGCGAACGCAACTAAGGAGAAAGGTGGATGACCTAGAGAGTAGCACTAGAACTTGAATCCCTTATTGTGGAACAGAGGTCAATCGTATTCGTCGATGTAAATAATAAGAAACGAAAGGGGAATGGTGCATAAACAAGGTGAAATATGGTTTCCTAGTTTAATTGTTAGGGTGATAAAATAAATAAAAATTTAATAATATAAAAAGTATAGATAAAATAAATGAAAGTACAAAAATATTTAATTAAAACACAAACAAACGAACGCAAATGAACAAATGTTCACGAACACGTTACCAAACGTTCACGAACACAATTGAACGAACGGGACCTCTGTTCATGTTCGTTCATTTAACTAATCGAACGAAATTTTTTGTTCATGTTCGTTCGTTTATTAAACGAACGAATATAAACGAACTTCTCACCAAACAGTTCACAAACTGTTTGCTGAACGTTTGGTTCATTTACAGCCCTACCCACTTGGGTTCTTGCCCCATGTAATTTGTGTGATTATATACATTTAAGTTGATAATTTCACTTTATATAAAAGACTCATTTAGGAAACCCATATAACATTTAAGCACATATCCGATCATCATCTAATATTTTTTTAATAAAATATATATTAATATATTAGAAAATTATTAAACAAGTACCGTTAGGGTGAAGGGAGTGGTCACCACTTGGTGAGTGTTTAAAGTTTAAACACTTTTCTAATCAATAATGTCATACCATATCAAGTCTCCACTCCAAATATCTATACTATTATAAAAAGGAGAAGTGATGTACACACATGTAATTTTACATGGCGTCCATCATTTTATGCAATATGTACAACTAAACAATGCTTATTTTATGAGGGTAAAATTATAAAGAACATAAATTTTTAAGACACTAGAAGGATATAATGGTAAATCAAACCTACACCCTACCCTCACACACTTAAAATATTTTCCTTCCCTGCCCTCAGGAAACCTAACAGACATATAACATTGGTTTGCATTTAATCAAATCCCTCTCCGTATGATCGTTACATTCACTTCATCTTCATCTTCATCTTCCTTCTCTCTCTATTCAATTTCCATTATATTCCCAAACAAAAGTCTATGGAGAAAGATGCTAGAATGAGAAGGCAGGGGACGTGACTTACTCCGGCAGGTGTACCAGCAACGTGACTTACTCCGGCCACGTTGTCGGTCAACCTCGGAGATAGAGACTGATACTTTGTTTTGGGGATGATCTGGTGGGGGTGAACTTGTACAACAACGATGATATACCGATTCGACGACAAATCAGGTTCCGATCAAGGCTAGGGTTTTGGCGAGTACTTTGGTAAGCTTTTTTCAGTTGTATGATTCTTTGTATGATTAGATTGCTAACGTCACAACTTGGTTTTCTAGGGATAATGTCGTTGACAAAATGTTCCTGATTATGTTTAGATGATACATATTAATTTAGCATCTGAAAAGAAAAAAAAGACAAATGAAGGTGCTTCCCGAGTTTTTAAAGTTATTTGTTAGTTAAGGTTCGACTAATTTTGATCTTCAACAACAATTTTCTTTCTCTGCTCTTCTATGTGTTCGATTAAATTTTAGAGTATGAAGCGAAACCAAGGGAATTCTACGAGCGACTATTGTGGTTTTCAAATTGGGAATTGCTAAATAATAAACTGACCCTTGATTTTGATTTCATTGGGATAGGTGATGCGGACTGTACATACATGACCTTAGTGCAGATTATGGTTTCTTATCGACAGATATGAGTGCAATTTATCTCACTTTGGACAATTTATTTACTTTTTATTTTCTTTAACTGATTTTTATTTATTATTTATTGTAAATTTATGATAAAGTTTTCAATGACATCTCTTCATCTTCTGTTATTATCCACGTACTACTTTTCATGACCTGTGTTGCTATGTTTATTGTTTTGTTATTATTTTACAGGTTGGAAAGGATCCTAGGAATTATAACACTGATCTTCATAGGTTGATGTATGCAAAACCAAATGAGTTCACTGAAGAAGATATCAAACAACAAGTCTGAGGCTATATATTGTTATCATTATAACGGAGGGGGAGCATTTCAACTATGGCTTGGCTTTGGTAGGTACATGTTATTAATTATGTTTTTTTAGAAAGTGATTACTACTTGTACTTATTTAAATCAAAACTGAAAAGGAGACAATGTCCGACTTAAGCACTATAATTGGTTTAATAAACAATCAAATTTCGTGTTTTATCCAGCTTAATGCACTCTGGTTGAAGTTGCTAATATATCAGCATGCCCGATTCTCTCTTTTGGTGATCAAACAGTTACAGGGGAGAGGGGAACAATTTGAGTGGTGGTCAGAAACAGAGAATACAGATAGCGCGTGCTTTGTATCAAGATGCTGATATATATATATATATATATATATATATATATATATATATATATTTGATGATCCGTTCAACGGTGTCGATGCTATTACACGAAACCATCTTTTCAAGGTGAGTTGATCACTTACAAGTTATAAATCCTCATTTTCTCATAATTATATAATTTCTAACTAGAATAAGTAATTTATCAACAGGAATGTATGATGGATTTCTTGGAATCGAAAACAGTGATTTACGTCACGCATCAAGTGGAGTTTTTAACGGCTGCAGATCTCATCTTGGTCTTGAAGGATGTAAGAATTAAACAAGCTGGAAAATACGACGATATTACGAAGCTAGGAAGCGACTTTTTAGAACTCGTTGGTGTACACAAACAAGCTTTATTAAAAATCGATTCCGTAGGGCATAATTTAGGAACCGTTAAAAAGAATATCCAAGACGAGACTATAACGGGTCAAAATGGTAATTTAGTGGAAGAGATGAAAAGGCAGCTTGTGGAAGAAGAAGAACGAGAAAGAGGTAAAGTTAGCTCATCGGCGTATTGGAAATACCTTACAACTGCTTACGGAGGGGCGCCCCGGATGTTTTGCATTAGGGGGTATGCACAAAGCCTTTTGTAGGCCGGATATTTGCCAGCTTTTAAATTCTACTGTATTTTTGCAAAAGGTATGCACAAAGCCACAAACTTGTATTATATTTTGCATTAGGGAATAATTATATATTTCTATATATTTACATATATATTATTTAATTTTTAAAGCTACTTGTTTCTTGCTGCATATGGGTGATACTCAAAGTTAACTCTCTACCAACAGGATGAAGATTCTGAGGAATATTGCAGTCCTATCATATTAGCATCAACGGTTACAAACACCTTTAAATCAAGAACCGATGCAATGTTGAAGAAAACCAAAACAACAGTTTCTTCTAAGCCGGTTGTGATGAGAGCTGAATACGCCCATTGTCCTAATCTCAATATCATCGGCACTCCCGAATTTATTCTCAAGGTAAACCATTTACATATGCTTTCGTATTAAAACAGAAATGGTGTGTTGTTTTTGTAGGTCCCTCGGAGGTTGAGGTTCAACCTATTCCTTGTTATATCTAACACACTAGCGAGTGCGGAATCCAAGCTAGCATGCAAACCGAGAAAGAACAAGCATAAACACAACACACAAGGTTCACCGATTAACACCACTTGTATTAATACGTATGAAAGGTTCGATTACAAAGCAATGTTTGCAAATCAGTTTTGCAAACTCTCTCAGTGTGTGTGTTCTCTCAGTCTAACTTTCGAACTCTCTGTCTCTCTTGTCTGCTGAAGTGAACACACAACATGGGTATATATACCCGACACAGCATGTCTGGTCGAAGGATCAGATAGAATGATCGAAAGATCATCTATCGATCTGAAACAGCTCGAAGGATCAACATGGACCTCGAAGGATGAGATCTTTCGAGGTCCATCCATCGAAGGCTTATCTTTCGAGCTCATCGAAGGATCTGAAGTATCCTTCGATGACACATCCTTCGACCTGAACATATTACAACCATTGTCTAACTGTTTGGCCAAGTCAAACCGGAGGATGGTTGACTTGGTCAAACTTACATCAATCTTACATCAAAGACATCGTTTTGTATCAAGACTAAATACAGACAAAGTACAGACACAAGTGCACCAACAAACTCCCCCTTGGCTGTAGCTTTGTCTTGCTGTAGCCTTGTCTCGATCTTTGTGACTTCAAGTCTTTGACTTCCTTTCAAGTCTTCAATGTCGGAGGATCTTTAAAGTCTTCACGTCTTGAAAGCAGAAAGTGTATCAACAAACTCCCCGTTTCATGTAGGAAGTGTGTTGACAAACTCCCCCTTAACATAAGCTCCCCCTTGAGTTATGCTCGTGAAAGTCTTTATCTTTATGAATTGAGATCCTTGAGGTGTTGATGATGGTCAGCGGCAACTCGATCATCTTCATCATTTGAGTGCCTTCACGTCGTGTCTTCATTCCTAAGCTTGTCATCGACCATGTTCTCCTTGCCTTTAGAATCTGCACATGCAAGAAATCTAAACGCGTAATGAGAACAACTGCTTGGAATATAGCAAACATAAACAAACGACACACATGTGACCATTGTTCAAACAAACACCGTCCGACAGTTTGAAAGTTTATTGTATTTTATCAATTTCAATTTTTAACTTTCAACACTTTGCAAATTTCGACCGTTTATGAAGATTTAGTTGTTTCGGTTTTCAATCAGGTTTCAGGTAACGAAGACTCGAGATCCAACATCGTACGATCGAAAATAAGATAGAAATAAAATCTTTTTGGCTTTTATAAAGTTTATATTAAAACACACCTAAAATCTTTTTGGTATTTTTGAATATTTCAAATTTAAAGACAGAAAGCGGTAAATAAATATATACAAAGGTGCAGAAACTGAAAGCATTAAATAAATATTTACAGACAATCTTTTTGCGAGTTTCGAGGGTAAGAGAATCATATCAGTGTATGGTCATGTTAAGACACTCTTGTTGTTCAATTAGATAACATTAAGATAAGCATCCTATAACGATTATCGGTATTGTTGTCCACATAAGCTCAACTTATCAGATGTAATCATGGCGAGGGGATACGTTAAGGTATGATTTATACTTACCGACCGGTGTTCATCCACACACGACACATTCCCGTATCAAGGTATGCACGAGAGTTCATCTTACCGGTGAGTATACCGATTATCATCTGTTTGACCGTATATGATGTGAGAAACTCACTTATTTTGATTGAAAACAAGCCCTATGTGATATAATCACTTATTGATGAGGAACTTGATTTTCGATGCATGAGGGCACAAGAGCAAGTCCGTGAACAGGTCAGTACTTTCGTACAGCAGAGAGACGAACTTGACTCCCGGAAAGAATTTGTGATATTTTATCACTTATTTGTTTGGACATGTGATTGTTGATCACTTATTGAGGTCGTATGCAGTATGTACACGTATGTATAGTATCATGGAAGATCTAGACTTGCGTCCCCGTTATTTTTCGGTAAAAGATACAACCATGATACCCAGATGATAAACAGCATAAAGACCGAATATCTCAGAACCTCGGCAATCTCTCAAACGAAATTTCGGTACTAAGACCATATGCCAATGAGTGGTTCCCACCTGGTCTTCAGTTCGATTTAAGGTTTATATCACCCTGCACATTTTAAAATGATTGTGAGCCTACCGATACATCTTATATAGAGCTGCTTATCGTTTTTCAGTTTAGGTTTAAAGAGGTTTAGACATACCACTGATGTACTATCATATTCTCTTTTGCTCGCCAGGAAACTCATTTTTGTTTTTCTATTGTTTTTATGTTTTTAAATTTTTCGATGTTTTTGGATTTTCAAATTTTGGATTTACTCCCCCTAAAATCAACAAACTAAGATAAAATGTAAAAGACACGTAGATATATACAAAAACGATTTTCCGATGTCGGTTACTCATGTTTTACCTCAACGCCGTTTACCAAAATTAATTTTAATCTGAAAAGATTGATCGAATTTTGGAAAAATCGGATGGCATGACGGTTTGCGGTGCGGACCATGACAGCATTGTCTGGCCAAAGAGTGCTGTACGAGATAATAATTCAAAAAGCAGCTTAAATATCGACAGGTATAGGAGAGATTAGAAATTTAAAACCGTATCCTTCAACTTCTTCGTGCATTGCAAGGAATCTGAGTGCTCTCCCAAACTGGATATCCACCCGGTGTGGATTTCTAGGTCGATTTTGCAGCCACTTCAATTTTCTGAGAAATCTCTTTATAGCAACAAGATCAGAAACCTTCGGGTCCGGCTGGTCTTCCACATTGCACCAGCGAAGGTCTTTGTCTTTCTCTTTGAGAAGTAGTGTGCGGTTGTTCAATCCAAGCCAAGGCATCCGCGCACCCGGTTGATTTGTTCAACGAACACATTTTCATCAATCACACCGCAAAGAAATGTACACTGCACGTTCATCTTGTTGAGGTTGAACTTCAGACGTGCTGCAGGCGCGTACTTTTCATTTGAATCTATCCTTAGGACCCGATCAAAAACCATAACAACCAAATATTTTGCACATAAATCATCTGGCCGAATTTTGCAACCTCATACAACAACATTCTTTCACCATCATTCCATCATCAGAATGTTTGTCTTCTTATCTTTTTCTTTTCTTTTCTCATTTCTCTCCATCAAAGGCAACAATTTCTTCTATGGCCTATCTTGTGCATGGACGCTCCACTATCAACAATCTTACGACTATCGAAAGTTCCTCCTGGAATATCCTACACACTCACTCAGAGATTAGTTGGAGAGGGGGACCCAAGCCTTTGTGGACTTGGGTCGTCCTTGATCATCAAGGAAAGTGATTTCAATCACTTGATGATTAGGAAAAAGAACCTGTGGTGCTCCCCCTGACTGAATTACCTGCTTTTGCTTCCAAGCTGTTTGTCCTTTACCAGTATTTGAATTCATTGTTTTAGCATTTACTGGTTTTACAGTTTTGGATTTTGTTTGTGCAGGTTTTTCTTCTTTGACCTCTGATTTTAAGGCCTTTTCAATTACCTTTTGATTCTTTTGCTTTAACTTCTTTTCCCTTTCTTTCAAGACACGTGGGTCTTGTTTCGGGGAAACTGATCGTTTTCGGTAATCGATTTCTTGGGGAGCACTCATTTTTGACTTCAGCTTTTGCACGTGTGGGCAATATCTTACAATATGCCCAACTGTCCCACATTCAAAACATGTTCTCCGCTCCACAAACTTCGGAGAAACACGTTGATGACCAGACGGAGGACCAGACCATGAACTTTGTGATCTAGACGTGCTTGGACCTAAATCACATCCGTTGGTGTGTTGGGTGTAATTATTCTGATCATTTCGTTTTAAAATTCTAACTTGTTTTACAAAGTCAACGTTAGATTTTTCCTGAAATGTTTCAAGTTTGTCTGAACCCGTGGATCCAACAAAGTTCATTTTCGGTTCTCGTTTCTTAACAGGAGCTCTTTTGTTCTGCACCTTTTGTTGTTGAACCTTAGGTTGCTCAACCCTTGATTGTTGAATTTTAGGTTGTGCAGCCTTAGGTTGAGTAGCCTTAGACTGTTCAACTTTAGGTTGTTGAACCTTTGGTTGTTCAGTCTTAGGCTGCTGAACTTTAGGTGCTTGAACATTCTTGTTCTGAGCCTTCTTTCCCTGTACCTTACCCTTTCCGGAGTTGACTTGTTGTTTTCGCTCAATTGGTAGTTTTTGGTTTCCGAATTGTTTTCTAATTTGTTCACACGGAATTGGATCACATTGAGTGACGGTAACTTTGCCACTTTTGTTCCCCAAAAACTTGTCAGTACATCCTTCAAAAATTTGCTCAATTAAATCTTGATTTACATTTTTAATTGGAAAATCTTTGTTAGAGTAGATTTTGTTATCTCCTTTGAGCGTGTACAACAAGTTATTCTCTTCACTGCTAGATACAAGGGACTCCATTGATTTTGACATTTCAGTCTTACTCGGTTTCACTGGTGGATCACACAGGATGTGATTCTCGATTGGAATATCTGTTGTAACCGAGTTAGACTGTTGTTTCACAATTTCTTTAGATTCATCATCCGAAGAATCAGTATCCTCAACAATGGGAGGACTCTGTTCCTTAACACACGATGAATCTGTCACATTCTCAGATTCAGATTCAGATTGACCCGAGGATGATGTACCAGTTGTGAACCCGAGGCCTGCTGCAAAGTCATCTAGACCGAGTGGCACAGTAGGTTCAAAACGGGGCATATCCTCGTCTTCAGGCAATTTGGAGTAATTGTGATTCATTGGGGGAGGACATGATTTGAATCCAATACATACTTTATCCCCCTTTTTCTTTTGAACGTCAATGATGTGATCCAATACATAGCGGGAATTGGAATAACTTTCCAGTTTCTGCTTAATTGTCTCACATTCACATCGAGCCGTTGCCAACTCTACCATTTGCTTTTCAATTGTGTCAATAAGATTATTGTTAGCATGTTGTTTTCGCAAAACAGCCTTTTGTAATTCTGAAACATCATGTCTTAATGACGCAATTGTTGCTTTAAATTCCTTTTCATTTCTGGTTAAGAACACGTTAGCTTCGGTTGCTTTAGAAAGATCTACAATCAATTCTAGATTGTGTTTGTGTGTGATTTCCAATTTCTCTTGCAAGACCTCGTGTTTGCTTCGTAATTCACAACACTCATCATTCATCGAAACATGTTTGTCTTGCAAGTCAAACAAACTAGCTTGTAAAGTATCATGTTTGCCTTGCAACTCAGACATGTTTGCCTCTAAATCAGCATTTTTTACATGCAAACTATCACAGTTATCACAACTAACAACAGTGGGTTCATCGACACATACCTGACTTGATGAACTGTCGACATTAGCCATAAAGACTGAATGGAGAGAAGACGAAGAGTAAGCAGCTTGATCCACCAAAATAGATCTTCTTTCAGTTCCTGCTGCAGCTTCTTCCAAAAGCTCATCAATATCTGCATCGACTGACGCACTTGAGGTCTCATCCACATGATCATTGCCTGAGGTGGAGGATTCTTCATCTGAGCTTCCACTATAACCAGAACTGTTTTCATCTTCAGAAAATTCATCACCATTGGTGGAAGATTCTCCACCACTGGCGTGCTTTAAATCCTTTACGACTTCAGCAAAACATGCTGTTCCATCTGGAGCATCATTTCCAAACTGAAGCGACCAATCGCAACCTTCATCTATTTGAACCACAAGTGCCTGGTTGGCATTTGATGGCCCTGCTTGGCTTTGGTTGTTGACAGGTATTAACGTACGAACATTGTTCCTGTTCTGGTTCTGCTGGTTGCCTTGATTTCTGAAAGGATTTTGGTTTCCATGCTGAGCTGGTCTTGTGCATTCCCTTTTGAAATGACCCCGTTCACCACAGTTAAAGCACGTTACCGCTTGCTTGTCGAACCCATACTTGGTGTCTTTCTTGCTTTCCAAGTTGGTTCTCCCCGTCTTTTCCATAAACTCCTTTGCTCTTCGAATTGCACTAGCAAGAGCCCATTTGATATCCATCATTTCAAACTCTTCTTTATCCACTTGCTGATAATCTTCATTGGTTAGATTGATATTCCTAATCTTACCTGCGATCAATCCACAATAAGCACTAACCAAGGTGTTCAACATCTCCATATGCTCCTTGGCTATTTCAACATTGACTTTGGAAAAGTTAGAAGTGTCTAATCTGACTGTGTTCGGATTGGAAGTGGCTTGAATGTTTGAAGAGCTTCCATAAAACCCTTGCTGTTGCGGTTGTTGCTGCTGAGCTCTGCTTGGGTCTAAGAAAAGTGGTGGTGTGAATTGCTGAGCTGTCGGTTGCACATTCTGTTGTAGAGAAGAAGAATCTGGTCTTGAATACATCATCGTGTATGCTGAAGGATCAAACTGATTTGTTGTGGAAGGTCCGGTGTTTGAGATGAAGGCTGTTTGAAGCTTCGCATGTTGAGAGGCTGGTTTTTCTCCACTGATACCTCCTGCAATCCCATAGTACATCTCTGGGTTTTGAGGAGTTAGTGTTCTTTTTGCCTTAAGCTTTTCTTCTACATCCTTGTTCTCCAATTTTTGAATTAACTCATAAACGGTGATTGTGTCTAGAACACCATTTTCTTTGAGAATTTCAAGATAACTGCTCCACTTTGCTGGTAAGCTATCAGCGAATCTCTTCACCATTTCTTGTGGAGTGGCAGTCACTTTAAAAGCAAACATCTCGCTCAACAAGTGATGGAACCTTGTAGATAAGTCTGCTAAAGTCTCATTCTCCAAACACGTGAATCCTTCAAACTCTTTCTTCAGTAATTCTTGCTTGATCTTTCTAGATTGAGCATTTCCTTCACATCGTAACGTGAGCATATCCCACAAGCTTTTAGTAGTCGTGCAGTAAACAAACTGGTGGTAAATGTCTCTGTGAAGAGCTTGTGTGAGAATCATAAATGCTTTCTTTTCTAACTCAAATTTCTTCTTATCATCTTCAGACATAGTGCTGTAAGTTTCTGGATTAGATCCCGCAACTTCCAAATCATGGTCAAATGCGGTGAAGAAGCACATCCATAGATCTTGACCTTGCCCTTGCCCCTGAACATAAGTTCTCAGCCTTTCTTTCCACCATCCCCAATCATTGATGTGATTTAGCTTTGGCGGTTTTGTGCTTGTGCCAGTTTCACTGTCGTTCTGCATCATAGCTTGAATGCTGCTGCTTTGATTTGTGACCAACGCCCATTGATTTGCAGTTATCATGGCAGCTTGAGGTAGGGCAATAGCTTGCATCCATGCAGTTTTGTTGAAATCTGACGCAGATTGCGTAGCTGATGATTGTGGAGTCGAAGTTATTTGAGTCCACGCGGTTGGATCCCACTGACCGTTTGTTCCCATTTTATAAAAATTAATATATTAAGTGAAAATTGATTTGAAAATTGAAAAACAAGTTTTCCCTTTTTAAAACTTTAATTTTCACAAACTATGATAATATCTCGAATGATAACCACCAGCCGAAGGATCCTTGATCGAAAGACCTGAAACACACAAACTTGTTAAACATAAACAGACTAAGTTCGACAGATCAACCCTTGTTCGAAGGATCAACAGTGTTCGAAAGATCACTGTTGAGTTTCGAACAATGATTTCGAAAGATTCACAAATTCGAAAGATTCACAATTTGAAAGATCCTTATCTTTCGAATATATATCCTTCGAATAGATTCCTTGGTTCGAAGGATGAGGATCTATCGAACCTCCACTGATCGAAAGATGATCTTTCGAAATGATTCCTTGGTTCGAATGATGATGATCTATCGAACCTCCACTGATCGAAAGATGATCTTTCGACTTCGAAGGATATCCTTCGATCGGTTCTGACACAGTTGACAAAGAGTGACAGGCTGGTGAAAAAGGTGATGGGTTGGTAAATCTTTCGGCAGAAAGTATGGTCAGACCATGATTTTCTGCAAAAACAGATTTGAACAAATAAAATATAACCCAAAAATGACAAACTTTATCCAGAATCCGGTCACCGGAGAAGCCGGAATATTGGCCGAAAATTGCCAAACACCTCAAAAACAAGTTTTTAAGTTACCCAACCCGTCATGCAACACACCCGGTTAGTTTAGAACACGTTTTAACGACAAGAAAAGCGATAAAAACAGTAAAAACGGGTTCAAAACCAAGAGAGTTTTTGTCCAAAACACTCCAAAATCTTGTAAAAACCCGGTTTTTAACAAGGAAAAGAGCCACGGCTCTGATACCACTTGTAGGTCCCTCGGAGGTTGAGGTTCAACCTATTCCTTGTTATATCTAACACACTAGCGAGTGCGGAATCCAAGCTAGCATGCAAACCGAGAAAGAACAAGCATAAACACAACACACAAGGTTCACCGATTAACACCACTTGTATTAATACGTATGAAAGGTTCGATTACAAAGCAATGTTTGCAAATCAGTTTTGCAAACTCTCTCAGTGTGTGTGTTCTCTCAGTCTAACTTTCGAACTCTCTGTCTCTCTTGTCTGCTGAAGTGAACACACAACATGGGTATATATACCCGACACAGCATGTCTGGTCGAAGGATCAGATAGAATGATCGAAAGATCATCTATCGATCTGAAACAGCTCGAAGGATCAACATGGACCTCGAAGGATGAGATCTTTCGAGGTCCATCCATCGAAGGCTTATCTTTCGAGCTCATCGAAGGATCTGAAGTATCCTTCGATGACACATCCTTCGACCTGAACATATTACAACCATTGTCTAACTGTTTGGCCAAGTCAAACCGGAGGATGGTTGACTTGGTCAAACTTACATCAATCTTACATCAAAGACATCGTTTTGTATCAAGACTAAATACAGACAAAGTACAGACACAAGTGCACCAACAGTTTTAGCATAAACGCTTATACTGTTGGCAGGCAAAAAAGCGTGAACCGGAGAGCACACCAGATGAAATTCTGTCAATGGTCAAGTCATTGGCTAGCCCACCTTACCGCATCCTTGTGTTCCTTCAACAAAGTAGCATTGAATGGTGCTCGTCTTTGTGGCTTTATGTCGTTCGTAATATTGATCCAACTCTTAAAAGAACTGTAATCGTTGTCTCCAAATTTGACAACCGGCTTAAGGTACTAGACACTCTATACACAAAATCTAAATAATAATTATATCACTAAGATGAAGTCAAAACGCTCCTTATGTCTTATATATTTCAGGAGTTCACTGAACGGAGGGAAGTGGACAGCTATTTCAGTGCGAGTGGCTACCTTGGAGAGAATACACACCCGTTTTTCGTAGCACTACCAACGGACAAAACAATGGTTTCAAACGATGAATTTCGTAGGCAGATAACCCAAGTGGATGTTGATATTTTACACCATTTGCAAAACTCTGTCAAATTGACTTCAATTCTCTCTGCGATTATCTTTAATCCGAACTCCAAAAAAGATATAAAGAATCCGTACCAAGAACTTTAGCATTGCTCGAACAGCGTTGCGGTGAGGTTGATACTGAATTAAACGTTATGGACTCAAAACTAAAAAATACTTCAGACGTTGCTCACCTTCGCAGATCATCAATGTTGTTTGCATCCGCCATCTGTAACCATTTGGTATAAAGTTGTTCCTGATTGAATATTGTATAGAAACCAGTCAACGTTATGTTTGACTGAATACCTTATTTCATTTATTTTTTACCCGGTACCAAATGAAGTTCATCGTGAGTACAATCCTCAAAAACCACTGAACCTTTTTTTTAATTTTTTTAGTTTTTTTAAATTTTTATGATTTTTTTAAATTTTTTTGATATTTTTTAATTTTTTTTGATTTTTTTAAAATTTTTTTGATTTTTGATTTTTTTTATTATTTATTTATTTATATATTTAGCCTATCATGCCTAAATCCATCTTGACAAAAACCCATCTTGACCTAAACCCATTCTAACTCATTTCTTAATAAACCCATTCTAACCCATACCCATCCTAACTCATTACTCAAACCTGCCCAACCCACCCATAGGCAAATAATAAATTCCAAGCTTGAGTAGTGAGGTCCTCAATGTTAATTAAGTTTACACTTTCTGAGTCACTTGTTGATCTATTATCATTTTACATGACAGGAATCTTTCCTCCGAGTAATGATCCTGAAAGCAAGAAGGATGATCTTGTAGGTAAATGTATATATTTATAGTGCATGTTTATGAGTATTTGTCGGTCTAAAAATGTATAATGTTTTTGTTTATGCCCAAACGACGAGTTACGAGTGTTCTTGGAAGGGCTTGTAGAAGCGGAAGATGTGCAAACCTATGTGGAAGATCACCTGATCGGGACCCTGAGATTACGCCTTCGCATCCTGACTGGGATCATTATTGCAAGATCTGATTCATTCAAGCCAAGAAAAGTGTTTCTACCACTAATTGGTAATTTGGCTCAGAATTTTGGTTTTATGATTCAGACATGGGCCAGTGCAACAACTTTAGTTGTATAATTTACAAAAATTTTTTGAAGATTTTAAGTGCATATAATGGACGATCTAGAGTTTATCTAGAACAAAAAAATATATGTACATAATTAATCTAGAGGAGTTCGTGAGTTACTTGAGATCGATTCGCTTAAAGCTCGAATCAAACCAAGCTACAAGAGTTTGAATCAATCCTAGCTTACAAGAGCTCGAGCTTGAGCTCGAGTGTAATTATAGGCTCGCTTAATAAATGAGCCTGAACTTCACTTAAGGCGAGCCTAAACGGACCTTTTATTGGTATAACTTTTTCCAGTGCAAATGAGCCGAGCGGCTCGCGAGCTACTCGAGATCGGCTCGAGAAAAAGCTCGAAACAAGCCGAGTCTTATCGAGCCCGAGCCGAGCATGAGCCTAAAATAAAGCTCGTTTGTTTATCTAGCCCGAGCTCGAGCCTCACATGTGAAGCTCGTTAGGCTCGTCGAGCCTTAGTGTAAACGATCCGAGTCGAGCCGAGTTTATTTAAACTTGTTTACAAGGCAACCAACCACCTACACAAGACACAATCAATGCTGAACTTGATTGAACGAACTAGGGGTGTTCATCGGTTCGGTTTATGGTTTATTTGGTTTATTCGGTTCGGTTTATTCGGTTTTCAAAATTTTGTACCCCAAACCAAATCCAAACCAAACCAAATAAGGAATATGCAAAACCGATCCAAACCAAACCAAATTCAATTCGGTTTGGTTTCGGATAGAAACCAAATAAACCAAATCTAACCAAATTGCACGTAAGTAAATCTTTTCCTAATTTATATTTATATTTGTGTTCCAACTTCCGAACATCGCCACTAATTTACACCTAACAATATATGAATACAAGAAAGTCTCATTGTGAAATAAAGCAAACACATCCATAAAGCAGTCGTAGACACAACCACAAAGTTAAAGCTCCATAGACATTCTTACCTAATTGATAAAGAATTAAAGCGAGCATAAATAGATATTGAAATCAAGAATAAAAACTAGAACAAATATGGGATCGTATTTACGATTTAGAGGAAATGGAAATTGGAAACTAAAATTAGAACAAACCCGGGGTTGAGCAAGTGAGCAACCAGAGAGGCAGACCGGTCGGATGAAGAAGATGTAGAAAACCTAAGCCCTAATTTCTATCTAAAGTTCTATTATTTTAGATTTATGAGTAGGATTGAGCTGGGCTTTGGGTATTTTGGGTTGGACTACATAAAAAATAAATATTTTGGACTAATAAATTGTATAAGATTTATAAATATTATTAGTTTTATTTAACAATTATTTAAGTTAAATGGTTTATTCGGTTATCCAAATAAACCGAATAAACCAAATAAAATAAAATGTGGATCCAAAACCGAACCAAAAACCATATTCACAATTCGGTTTCGGTTAGAAACCAAACCAAAAACCAAATTCGTTATTCGAATCGGTTTATTTGGTTACGGTTACGGTTCGGTTTACGGTTTTTATTTGGTTACGGTTTTTTCTGAACACCCCTAGAACGAACAAGAGGCAGACTTGTTTGCAAAACGTGCAGGAACATATTACAAGAAACAACCCAAGCTTACTAAACAACTTGTTTTTTCTATTAATTCTTTTGTTTATACTCAATTGTTTATCTAGAATTGATACATTAGTTGTAACAAATTATATTGATGAATAGAACACGTGAAACCCGACAAACAAAGGGAAGCAAAAAAACATATATACCCGCGGCAACGCGCGGGCATTTCCACTATATATTAATATATCAGAAAATTATTAAACAAGTACCGTTAGGATGAAGGGAGTGGTCACCACTTGGTGAGTGTTTAAAGTTTAAACACTTTTTCTAATCAATAATGTCATACCATATCAAGTCTCCACTCCACTCCTCATTTTGCACTCAATCACTGGCAATGATCAAACACACGAAGAGTGGTAAACAATTTAAAAAAAATATGATTGGTTGAAAAAAGATAGGACCTACTATTAACCCACTCTCTCTCCTCCATCAGTTCTCTTCCCCGACCCGGTGAGTAGTCACCACCACAACCTTTCACCGATCACCGATTGAAGGCCGGCAAAGCATCACCGCTGTGTAAAAACCTATCTCCACCCCACTCCTCACTACCATGCCGTACACCCTTACAGAATATGATGTGTTCAGTAACTTCACTCATAGTTCTGGACCTTTTGGTGTTTGTACTATTCACCCAATCACATTTCTTCCCTCCACTATTCTGATATCCTCACCCTTTCATCTTTTTGTTGGTTTCCCTCCACCATTCTAGTATATAGCTTGTTTGTAGATATTATTTTTATGTTCAGTTTTTAGTTTTTACCTTGTATTCCCAGCCATTAAAAAATATTCATTCTATTCTCACACCTCTAAATTGTTATTCTCACATTTTTTTAACTCTATCTCTCTGTATATGTAAGTACATAGAGATTGTATGTATGTAGAGATAGATAGAGAGGTGTGTGTATATATTAACACCCTTAAAAAAAGTAAATGAGTATTCTAATTTTTTAACAACAATTTCTAGATTTTCTAGAATAATTTCGTCAAACTTGTGTACTTTGCATGATTTAAAACTCACAATTTGATCGAGTACACGGTAAATTTGAATCACTGATGGACCATGAAGTATTATCGTGCCAGCAGCGGAACTACCCGATCATATCCATCTTCACTAGGCATAATGCTTATATCAGAATTTAGTAAAAGACCCAATAAATATAGAAAACCCCACTTGTGGGAATCGAACCCAGGATTTATTGATCCCAAAGCCTTATCTCACCCACAAGATGCCACTAGGATATAAAGCTATGGGCGACCGAGTACACCATTTACCACCCGGATTTCTCATTTGGAACTGGAAACTGTAAGTGAACATCATCCCTCCCTAGTCCCTACATCAAGACAGGCCCCGATCCTATGAAACTTGTATAAAACAATTACATGTAGGTACCATTGTATTTAATGTAAACTTATATATACATACATATGTAAACCAGACACACCTTGCCTTATCCCTCCCAATCAGATGGCTTATATCCTTCTCCCTTTCATCCTACTGTTAATATCCGGTGCCGTATTTCTTCGCCGGAGAAACGGCCTCCCTATTAACTTGCCGCTTCTCGGCATGACACCCGAGATCATCCTAAACATCCACCGTATCCACAACTTCGTTACCGATTTCCTGAAACCCAGTAACGGTACATTCTTGCCCATGTTGGGTTTACTCGGGTTTGTTCGCGGGTTACACGAGTCACGGGTCACATGCGGTGAATTGTCGTATGAAATTATAAGCTTAGTTTCATATAATCACGTGAGTTAGTTTCATATAATCACGTGAGTTGCATGGCAAATTAGCATGTGTAGATTTATAATTTAGTTATTTAATAGTTGTTAAGTTGCATGCTCCATGATGAATAAAGCAAAGTCAAGTTGACCGATTCACAAGGAGATATACGTTGGGGAGAAGAAGAGGTCGTGCTTTCTACCGAATATTTAGTAGTATATTCTTTATGTGTTATTCGCACGTTTTGTAAATGTATGGCTATTTAAGGCCTATTTGTTGGTTCAGGCCCCCCTGATAATACACACTACACACTACACACTCACGTAAAGAAATAATATGCAGTGACTATCGAAGAAAGAAGTTGTATCAAATGAAAAGGGTTACAATTTACTGAATAAGCAATGACTATAAATAGTCATACAATACACAACGTGATAATATTAAAAAACTAATTCTTCCTAAAAACTAGGACTTGATAAACATGGCAGACGAAACCCAAGTTCAACAACTACCAAGTCTTCCACAAACTCTAAATAGCATGTGACTAAATACATTTTCAGCTGCTCCAAATCCGGCTCCTGACCCGCAACATGTGACCCGATAACGTACAGACCCATGTGACCCGCGAACCAAACCCGATTAACCCAACAATCACCCCCTTAATCGGTTTGTTCACACCCGTCACCGCAGCACCGAATCACCGTTGTTGTTTTTTTTCCGAACCATCTCGACTTCTACCGGACTCCCGACCTCAACCACGGTCATGCCCAAAGCCTTCTCGATTCAACCCGAAAAAAAAACCAGTACACTTTTAACATCTCACATGGCTTCACGTTGGAAACGTTCACTAACATCTTGACTCATCACGGATCAACGACCTCTACCCGGTCACATCCGAGTCACCCGATTTGAACTCCAACGCCATTAACTTGACACCCGTACCTTTTCCCGATCAAACTTGTTCCAAGAGGCCTCTCCACCGACCAAGAAAACAAAGCCACCCGCTTCTTCCGTTTTCTCACCTTGCCAAACGAGACGAATCCAAAGCCACCTGCTTTGACGGATCCTTTCTGCCCGCTTTTCACGCACTACGCCGGTCACCTCTTATCACGAACCAAGCCGATCAAGGCACTTCAAATCCTGCTGTTGTCACCGGATATATGCCAGTTGCTCAAACCCGCAACTAATAACCGAACAGCCCAGTATCTTAACAGCCACGAACACCGATGTTCATCACGGTCACCCCCGTCATCTCAACCGGTTCTTACTCGCAACAACGGTTGACTCGAACACCATAACGTCTTCGTCTAACGTTGCAACACAGTCCCGAACAGCCACCGAACACAAATGTTTATCACCGGTCTCCCCCGTCGTCATAACCGGTACGTCTACCACAACAACGACCGACCGAAACATCTTAACGCGTCCGTCTTCTGCTGTTATACGATCCGGAAACAGCCACCTGCCGTCTCGAACCTTCGTCACCTTCTTACACTCCTGCCCTCCACCAACCGACACACCCGCCGGCGGTGGAGGCTTCCTCCGATCTTCTCGAGCCCTAGGCTCTGATACCAAATGTTGGTTCAGGCCCCCCTGATAATACACACTACACACTACACACTCACGTAAAGAAATAATATGCAGTGACTATCGAAGAAAGAAGTTGTATCAAATGAAAAGGGTTACAATTTACTGAATAAGCAATGACTATAAATAGTCATACAATACACAACGTGATAATATTAAAAAACTAATTCTTCCTAAAAACTAGGACTTGATAAACATGGCAGACGAAACCCACGTTCAACAACTACCAAGTCTTCCACAAACTCTAAATAGCATGTGACTAAATACATTTTCAGCTGCTCCAAATCCGGCTCCTGACCCGCAACATGTGACCCGATAACGTACAGACCCATGTGACCCGCGAACCAAACCCGATTAACCCAACACTATTTGTTTTATTGAATAGAGAAACCCATATTTCCAATCGAACACAGAAGCTTCTTTCATTTTTTTTGCATACCACATATTTCGCATACAGTGAGAGTTTGAGTGTGTGTTGTGGGTGTGTAGAGTTTGGGGCCTGTAACTAACAGCCCAAAGGTCCTAAGTTTGCCAATATAGACATGCTATTCACATCTGACCCTGCAAAAATCCACTACATGTTGAGTAAAAATTTCCTGAATTATCCTAAAGGTCCCGATTTTCGTAGAATATTCGATATTGTAGGAAATGGGATCTTTAACTCTGCTCATGAGTTATGGGAACTTCATAGGATAACAACTACAGTTTCTGTATTCAAACACCCGAATTTTCACTTGATTTTAGAAGCAGGCATTAAGAACAAGATAGACAAAGGGCTTCTACCGGTTCTTGAGCATTATCCATAGATCGATTTGCAAGAAATATTTCAGAGGTTTACTCTTGATTCTATTTGTGTGATGCTTTTGGATTATGACCCTGAAAGCTTGTCGGTTGATTTACCGATTGTTCCGTGTGAGAAGGCGTGCTGAAGAAGTGCTTTTGTGGAGGCATTTTTTGGAGTTTTTTGCCGAACTAGTGCTGATATTGAAAACTAAATCAAAAGTAATGCTGCATTCCAAAATATTTCACAAATAATGCTTTTGCCATTGAGAATGGCGAAATTTATTGGTTTATAGGCTTGTGTAAGAATTGTGTAAGGAATCTCAGAACTGTAAGAGACCAATGATTGGGTAATGGTACAGTTCCTGCATATTAAAGCCATTTGAATTGGCGAATGCTGCAGATTTTCCACTTGAAATGGCGAATTCTGCCATTTTACTGCATAAAAGCCAATTGAATTGGCGAATTCTGCACATTTTCCACTTGATCTGCACATGTCTGCCATTTTACTGCATAAAAGCTGTTTGTATTGGCGAAAAGTATTAACTTTTCTGCAGAATTGCCATTTTAAATGGCGAAAAGTAAAACTTTTCTGCACAATTGTCATTTTAAATGGCGAAAAGTGAACCAAAGCTGTTTGTATTGGCGAAATTTTTGAAAAGCTGCACAATTTGCCATTCAAAATGGCGAAATATGTGACAATGCCATTGAAAATGGCGAAATATCTTCTGACAAATGCCACCCGTACACCGTCATTCACCACCATACCCATCATCCGTTCAAACCGTGTCAAACCACCACGTACCCCATCGTCTAACCCCACCATTGTTTCACAAGTTAGAGAGAAAAGAGTAGAAAGTGAGAGTGTAGATCAGTTGAAAAACAAACCACCATCTTCATCTCCACTACACTGCCACACCACCCGAAATCTCCACCTTCGTTCCTCCTCAGCCGTATTCCACCACCATAAGACTCTACACCTGTAACCCATTCTTGTGAAGTTGCTGCTGTTGTGATTATAGAACATAGCAGAATAGAGAGAAAGGGTTTGCTGTTGTGTGCTAAGAGAGTAAGAAGTGTGTGAGCGGCTGATGCTTTTAGATTTTTAGGGTTTGGGTGTAAAGATGATCTAGAGAGAGAGAGAAACAATATTGGACGGTTGGATCTGGATGTTTTGAATATTTAGGGTTCCTCTTTTTTTTATTTCTCTTTTTATGGTAATGGTAACATGCATTTGCAGCTTTAAAAATTTTCTGCCATTTTGAATGGCAAATTGTGGGGCTTTTAAAAAAATTCGCCATTTTGAATGGCAAATTTTGCAGCTTTTCTTATTTCGCCATTCCAAATGGCAAAGATGCAGATTCTTACTCCTTTTCAAATAATTGGTTTCGGAATATTCCTGACAACTTATGACATTAGCCTAGGACATGAAAGAATTCGCCATTCCTAATGGAGATGGCATCATTTGTGAAAGTTTTTTGAAACCGGCATTAGTTGTGATCATGCTTTGAAAATTAGCACTACTTCTGCAAAAAACTCCATTTTTTGCCGGAGAAGGTTTGGAAGTTGCAGAAGAGATTTGGGTTGGGGAAGGAGAAGACGCTGAGTGAAGCTTGGAAGGCTTTTGATGAATTTATATACGGATGTTTGTCCCGAAAGGAGAGGAAAAACAATACAGCAATTTTTTTTATGACTTTGTAGAGAAAAACAAGTGACAAACTGCATGTCAATTGTTAAAACTGGATACTTTAAGAACATGGACTAAGTTAGAAGGCTTTATTCGGGTTTGTTCGTGGGTCGCAGGTTGCGGGTTATGAGTTGGTCGATAGTTTGTATGGAATAAGCTGGTTGTTTGCATGGATATTCTTGTGTCACGGTTGCACTTTGCATGCTGGATACATGAAGACATAAAAAAAGCACATGGCATTTATTGTTTTATGGTTTATTTTAATAGTTTTTAATAAGTTAGAGTTGGTAGTTGGGTTTGACCGAATCTTGAGGTGGATATGAACTTGGATGAAGGAGTAAGACCGTGGGGGTATGGGGGCTTGGGTTGAGGCATTTGTTGACACGTGGAATGGGGGCCTCTCCACCACCAAAACCCACGCCCATGGGG
The DNA here is from genome assembly GCA_030545235.1 of Helianthus tuberosus. Lineage (NCBI taxonomy): Eukaryota > Viridiplantae > Streptophyta > Magnoliopsida > Asterales > Asteraceae > Helianthus > Helianthus tuberosus. Next base: position 70,052,396 of record CM060435.1, on the reverse strand, counting down.
TATGGTGGGACTTGGGTTGTGGGCATGAGTTGACACATAGCCATTAAGAGCCCGCCATGTCACCTTGCTAGGCGCCCCACGCCCGGCTTCAAACCCACGCCAAAGGGGGACACGCCCAAACCCAAGCCCCAACCCAAGCCCCCGGGGTGGTGACTTGGGCGTTTTCCCCCAACCCACGCCCCATACCCCATGGCCTAAAGGGTTTTACCAACTCTTTAGGAGAGAATATCTTTTATTCTTTTTTATTCGTAGGGTCAGTGTAAGGCTATAAATAGCCATGTTTCAGTAATGAATAAAGTGCAGCTTTTTCCTTTTATATTTAGAGTATCCGGGGCACACTCGGGGAGTGGGTTCGGTGACCACATCCACCGATCGGGAACACCGCCGCCATCCATGCGGGGACCCGAATCGGGGAGTGGATTCGGTGTGGAGTCACCGCGTTGAATGGGCACGAATCTTGAGGAACGGTCGAGTTGGCAACGGTCGAATTTAAAAAAAAATCACTTTTTAAAACATATATATAAATAACCACACCATTCACTCATTTTTTATACTCTCAAACCACAACAATTTCACACATTTTTTATACTCTCAAACCACACCTACTTCACTAATTTTTTATACTCTCAAACCACACCCACTTCAAACCGAGCAATGGAGAACCAACCCCGCGAAGCCAAGAAAAAAACTAAGGGACGGGGCAAGCAACCGTCGCGTGGTGGTTCGAGCGGTGCAAGTGCACGATCACAACCCCCTTTCGGATATACTTCACAACCCCCGTTTTTTTTTTCCAACAACCTTCACACCCCTCCTTTTACAACACCCAAGCAACCATCCTTCCACCCAATTTCGGCAATTTTCAAAATTTGTTATCAATGGATCCACCTCAATCCCCCGCCTTCGACCCATATGCTTTTCGTTCCCCACAAGTTCCATCTACACGAGGAAATGTTGAACGTCCTCTACCTATTCACGACGACGAGGACGAGGAGGTAGTGCGTGGATAAAGACGCCGGCAACAAAGAAGATGACGCTCGGGATAAAAAGGAAAAAATGGCGAGCGAAAAATGGACAAAGGTCCAAGAAGAGGCGTTGGCGAAGGCGTGGGTACATTGCTCTACCAACAAAAAGAAGAGCAATCAACAAAACCGCGATAGTTTTTGGCGTAATATTTTAAATCATTTTAACGCCACCCTCGGTGGAAGTAACCGGACCGTGCATCAAGTACGGTCTAAATGGGGCCCGATGCACACGAAAATAAACTTTTTCAACGGCCTATACCAACAAGCGGTAAAAATTATATTTTTTTAACACTTATTATTTTTAACATTGTATATTTTTAAAATTTCTTTACTAAGTTAATATTTTTTTAACACTTATTATTTTATAATATGTAGGATCGCACACGAGGAAGCGGAGTCAAGGATCTCGACGTGATGAAAGTCGCTTTAACAGAATTTAAAGAGAGATTTCTGAACGGTTTTCAACATGTCGAGGCGTGGGAGGTCCTTCGAAAACACGACAAATGGGCCCAAGTCCCATTGTTGGGTGAGGAAGGGGAAGGTTCGGGACATAAAAGAAAGCCCGTTGAGGTGGACCCTTCCATACCCGATATGAACGAAGACCCCTCGCCACAAAAAGCACAACGGCGAGACAAGCGTCAAGCGACATCGTCCGAGGGAAGCTCGGCCGAGTTGGCGGAACAATTCAAAGAGTACACCGCCATGAAAGAAAAGAAGCACGCGATTGAATTGGAGGCGATTGAATTGAGAAAGAAAAGAGAGGCGCAGGCTCTCGAGCTCATATCGGAACAACGCGAGACGATGAAAAACTACAATTACGATCGAGATATGGAAACATTCATCAAGCCGCACGACGATGCTCCGCCAAATATGTTGCCGTTCATCCTCGCCCGAAAACGCGACATCGCTAACAAGTACGGGTGGCCGTGCGATTTCTAAAATTATTATTTTCTAGTTTTAATGTAATTTTTATTTTCTAGTTTGAATGTAATTTTAATTTTCTAGTTTGAATTTAATTTTTATTTTTATTTTCTACTTTGAAATGTCTTTTGTTAAATTTTATTTAATTTTTATTAATATTTTTTTTATAAACATGCATAATTAAAAAAAAAAAAAAACCAAGTCCCCTAATAGGGGAGTGCCGCCATCAATTTAGAGTGTTAGGGGAGTTTAAGAGGGGAGTTGACGTGGCACACGAGGATTGGTTATGCGTAAGAGAGGGGACTCCCCTCTCACCCTAAGTGTTTCAAGATGGTGATGGGTAAAAGTGAATACTTGCAGAATGTTGGAAGTGTTTCAGATGATATTGTTCGATTGCCTGCGACTTCTTTGGTTTGTCCCAAATGTCATAGTGAATGTACATCGATCACCACAAAGTAAGCAATGATGATTATTTAACGTTATATTTATATAAGTAACATTCTAAGACTGATATTTGAATATAGTTTTGAAGTTTACTTAGTCATTTGTGTATATTTCAGGTTCAAGGTGCAAGTCCGGGTGCAGGATGAGAGTGGTAGTGTTTCTTTTGTTATGTTTGATAGAGATGTTCAGAAGCTTCTTGGATTAGCGGCGAGTGACATAAGAGAGAGGCAGGTTAAGGCCAATGATACTGGATGTTTCCCTCATGAGATATTTCGATTGGTTGATAAGAAGGCTGCTTTTAAGATTGATGTTTCAGAGTTCAATCTTAAAAATGACTATCGTGTTTAGAGTGTGCAAAAAACATGTGATGATCTAGTAATAATTGCTGAGTTGGTTGGTGGAGATGGTAATGGTGATGAAAATATTGATGAGGTAGCATATAAAATTACTCTTTCAATCTATTTATTTTTCTTTTGAGTTTTAAAGACTGGATTCTGCACTTTTTTATATGATATCATATATTATGATCCTTTAGGTTACTCAAGAGGTAGCTAACGTTAAAGATGTTAACCTTTCAGAATCTTCCTAGGTGTCTGCTGAATGAACTTCAAGGGTGAGTATTTATTTTTAAAGTATGTTTAAAGAGTTCATTATTTTATTAAATGAGATCAATAGTTGTTTTGTGATCTGTTGCAAGGATGCTGTCTCTGTTACGGCCGACTCTTCAGCCGTTGAAGTTGAAAAGGATTCTGGATCAAGTCCCAATGGAAAGCGGATGGCTCAAGATGCTGATGTTGTTAACGTTGGTGAGCTATCCACTAATGTGAGAAGAACCCGGAAGAAGCTGACTAAGGTTAACAATTAGATGCTTATGAAAAAAACAATTCTTATGAGAGATAAGTAGAAACCACTTATTTTTGAAGAATCCTTGTGGTTTTTATTTATGTCTGTTAACTGTTGTTTTAACAAACTGTGGTTAAAAGTTTGTTTTGTAAGGGCTACAATGATGAATATGGAATGTCTACGGTTTGAATATCAAGTAAAGTTAAACTTTTGTTTGTTATATAATATTGTTATTATACATTATATACATTTTTGGTGATATTGATGGACCGGACAAGTAGTAGGGTTGTATATTATTGTTAGATTAATGAAAATTTAATCAATTGGTTAGTGGGAAAACTGTTAGGGTCTGAGATACATTAACATCTGTTAGAGGCTAAGCACTGTTATAGCGTGCTAACATCTGTTAACCCTAAGAACTGTTAAAGATCTGTTAAAGGCTAAGCACTGTTATAGCGTGCTTCAACAGACCTTATGAGCTGGTGATCATCATCTGTTAAAGATCTTATATTATAGATTTTCTGTTGAATTGTGTAATATCTGTTGGTCTACAGCAGAACTTAGGTTCATCATACATTTGGCTTCATCAGCTGAGGTTCTCTTTAGTAGACCTTTGCTTCAGCAGTCTTTGTCTTAACAGACCTTTTGGTTCATCAGCAGAGTTTGTTTGGCTCATGAGCTGAGGTTGTTTGGTTTAACAGACTTTTCTTTCAATAGTGGTTGTCTTCAATAGACGTTTTAGTTTGCAAAGTTTAGGGAAACAGATGTTGAGTTTGTCCCTTTGGTAAGAGCAGATTTTTAAAACACTGTTATTTGTAATTACAAGTTGTATACTATTTTATTAATTTTGAGTCTTATATTTCTTTTTGTTGAGCGACCGGGAAATGTAATGGAAAATAGTAATGTTTAGATGCAAAATATAGTAATGTTTACTTGAAAAATATAAAAAGATAAAACCACAAAGTTTTGAAAGTATATAACTTTATATACTAACACTACATAACTTCATTCTTAAGTTAGTTTTCGAACAAGAAAGTTGTCCATCAAACATGTCAACTAAAACTTAAATCATTAATTGCTGAAAAGATGTTCAAAGACTATGTCGACAAACTTCAAAGTGTATTTTATCTCCTGTTACACTTTTTTCTTCGACTATCTCAAACCGTAGCTTTTTCCCCACAGATATTCCCATTTCATCCATGATACGCTGCTAGTTTGTATACATCACTAGATGGTTGTTGTCATCAGGTCTTCTAGGATCTCTCCTAACAACCAGCTGTACCAAAAACTTCAAATGACCAAATGACAGCACAGCTCTACGATAGTCATTTAGCTGGTGTTCTCGAACAAAGTTCCTCGGTATTGCCTGTAAAGGAAAATTCTTTCTTTAGTTATTCATTCAAAACAACATATACTTTAAGTAATAACAGATAGATCCAACATTATAAGTAAAATCAACCATATTAAAAGTAGATATGTAAATACCAAGCTGTGTGTCTCTATAACATGGTATTCAAACTGTTTTTTATAATGTGGACGCGTTTTGTTGTGTTGATGATTGCTACGGCTGCAGTGATGTTTAGTCTCCCCATGAAGTCCAATCTCGTCTTTGTTAAAAACCTTCACAGTGAATTTAAGTCGTTTTCAGGAGTACTTCCCATCCATTGAAACAACAGTTGGCAGCTTTCCTCAATGTCATTTTCAAAGCAAAAAGTTGTCCATCCTGGTCCCATAAAACTAGCAGCCAATCCCTTTTTGTTTTCAGGAGAGAAAACATAATACACATCAACTTTACTACTCTACTTTGGTCCATGTACGTTTGCAACCAAGTTATCAATTTTTAGTCTATTCTCCGACAACAGCTTCAGCAAATCGTGTGGTCAATGCTATAATTTTCATACATTTCAGAAATGTCATATTAGATTTTATATAGGATACAAAATATAAATTAGAAGTTTTTCCAACAGCCCAAAAGATACACTGGCAATATATAAAAATAAGGTAGCAATTTTTAACCTGCTTGCTGTAAGTTTCTTCTTCAGCCTGTATCAAGCAACCATGAACATAATCTCTGTTCGAGCCATCATTTCTAATCTCCAATCCCTCATTGTTCAAAACATTTATCTCAAATTTTACTTCCTTCTTTAATGTGACAACTCAGATTTCTGATGATTCTTCATGAGCGTATCACTTCTATTAACGTTTCATTATGCGTTCATTATGTGTACTTATGTAAGGTGTTGTCACATTTTATAACGTAATTAAGCGAATAGAAGTTACCTAGTAGTTATGTTTCACGACAATTAACCGCACGCTATGTCGGATCACACACTCTCACACCGGTCGCACACTTATCTTACCTTGTGGGTTTCTATAAGCCCAGTTCTCGTCTAGCCCAAACCGAGCCCAACACACCTTGGTCTCATTACATATCCACGTTCATGTGTGTGACTCCCATACGCTCACAACATACACGCACGCCCAAGATATCCAAACCCTAATCCTCCTTCTTGAACGGCAACCCCTCTAGCCTCTCAAAGATCTACCCCTCCCTCGTTCCAGCGTTTCCGATCGCACATGATTTCCTTGATTTTGTTATTGGTACTTGACTAGGTGTGAACTTACAAACTGGTAGTGGTAACATGATTTCATTGCATGATATACGATTTGTGTGGTGTGGTAGCAAGGATTGTTATGTCTCGTCTTTGATGTTAAATGGTGCCACGAATCCAGAAATTGTTTAAGATGTTAAACGATGATTAGGATTCATGTTAGGGTTGATCGAGCATGATGAAATAATAAGTAATAAAAACTGACCTTTGTGACTTGATCCTAATATCGATGATATAGTGCTGTTCATACATAAACTATTGGTGATTACCATGTGCTTATTGTAATAATGGTGATAATTGTTATGCTTTAATTTCGAATGATATGATGAAACTGTTTGTATAATGGAGGTAGGAGATGATATCCTTGGGAGTGTAATCCTTGTTGGCATGATATGATGATTACGTTGACTGCCGTCAAATGAATTAATTAATTGCTAGGGTGGGCCGCAAGAGTGGGCCGCACATGCCATCCATGTTTAGCTATGTGTGATGTAAATCAATTGTCTAATATAAATCTCTTTTAAAGAAGCCTAAAATATTAGATAGTGTGGGTCTGAGCATGCACATGTCTTTTGAATTCACCTTGGAACTTTATGTTAGATAGTGGGCCGCCAATAAGTGTGGGTTATGTGGGCCGGCCATGTTGAAAATAAATACCAAGTTCAAATTGTTTTAAAATGGAGGACAAATGGGTGTTAACTGTAGATGTTAATGTTTGGGTCACATATGAAAGTTATAATCCCTACACATCCTTAAGTTTGAGGGTTGTTCAGTAAATAGTTAATAGATAGTTTATCTTATAAATAGAATAGTGTAACGAGTGCGGGGACTAAAGATGACAAGTTGGAAAGTTAATAACCTACAACTAGATGGAGCGACACATCCAGGGGACGCATCTCTTCCCAATCAACTCCTACACCACAAGATCATTAGACGCGATGTTTCAAGAGGAGACACGTCCTTTCACTCGCATCTATTCAATTAGTATAAATAGGGCTTGTAGTTTTCAATTGTAGAACATCCCTGTACAAAATCATAATTCATGTATTCGAATTCTCAGTTTTTATATTCAAGTTCGATTCATGTCTAGAGATCAAAGATCCATTTTGGGGCCAACAATTGGTATCAGAGCGTCAGGCTCTAGGCATTGGGAATCGCAAGGCAACGAATCGGCGGGAAGTCATTCGCGATCAGGTTTCATCATTCTAATTTTTCAATTCGCAAGTTTTAGTTTTTTCGGTTCAAGGTTGTCGAACCAGGGTTCTGTTCGAAATCTAGGGTTTTGATTTCGGGGTTATATTGCGAATTAGATTGTCACGAATTCAATTAATACGCGTTGTGGTTATTCGCGGGTTAAAGATTTGAGAGTTTGTTGAATTCAAGGGAATTGAATTTACCAGTACAGTGGTTCGTATTGGTGGCCAGGAAATTTTAGAAACAAGAAAGTAAGGGTTGTGAGAATTCTAAGTTAGCAATTAGACCAGGGTTCGTGAGTGAATGAAACCGAGTACAGGAGCACAAAACAGGGTTGTTTTCTTGTTTCGTTGAAGTGCTAGGAAGAATCAGAATTTAATTTGGTAGTTATACGCGATCAGTTCAATTCGCGGGTGAAGGCCAAAAGTTTAGGAAAAAATCGAGCGAGTCGATCCGGAAGAAGAAGCCGGTGAGGAAGGAATCGTTTGAGTAATTCGAAGTGTGTTGTTAAGATCAAGTGATTCGAAGAAAAGCGATGATCGCTATTTAGAACGAAACGTGTGATTTTGTCCATGATGAACCAAAAGAGCCTAGGGTTCAATTGTGTTCAAGATTTTCAATTCATTGGGTGTTCGTTATTATCTTCAATTCAGAGAAATCGACAGTTGCAACAAATCGATTAAGTAAAAATCGTTTCAGTGTGAAGGAGGAATATAAATCAATTCTGGAAAATTGATCAGAAACCCAGAAGTCATGAAGGCAATCAAAATCGATTCAGAAGAAAAATTGATTCAGATAATTCGATCCAGTCAACATCGAATCAGTATTTAAGGAGAAGGAAAATCGATTCAGTATAACATCGATTCAGAACCAGAGCCACGAAGAAAGAACGCATCAGAGAATAAAAAAAATCAATTCAGGTTAAATCGATTCAGAGCAAGAAGAAAATCAAATCGATTCAGTCTCAGTTCAAGATACTCAGAAAAATCGATTCAGAAGTCACAAGCCACAAATCGATTTCAGAAACAAAAGTCGAGAGAAGCAATAGAAGGGTTGTGAAGAAACAAAGTGCTATGGAAAGAAAGTGATGCAGTGAATGTCGGAAACAAGAAGATAATTTGCAGTGAGTGCAGAAAAGGTGCAGTGGATGCAGAGGAAAATGAAGCCGTGAATACTAGATCAGGAAAAAGTGAAGAATCCGTGAAGGAAACCAATCAATTATGAAGAACTGTTGTGAGAGACAACCGTGAAGAAGATAAATCAAGGAGGGGACATGCGTGCGAAACATACAAATAATCCTGTGACTGGGTCAGGAAACAAATTGTTGTGTGATACAACTGCAAGAGAAATTTGAGTGAGTCAGTTTATCAAAATCTATGAGAAATGGATTCCGATCATGTGATATGATGGTGGGCAAGTTAATCAAGATTGTTGGAGTTCGTGTTGAGACAACTACATAAGAAAAGATTCGTGTAATACAAATCAAGTACGGTCAAGACAAGTGTGAAGCAAGTTCAAGTAAAACAAGGTTCGTGAGAATCAAGGTTGGTGAATAAGAAGATACATGTGAAGTGTTAGATACCAAGGAGACTCGAGATGATAAAGCTACTCAAAGTTCAAGATCTACAACTCAAGGATGTTCGTGATTAGGGGGTGAATGAAAGTTATAATCCCTACACATCCTTAAGTTTGAGGGTTGTTCAGTAAATAGTTAATAGATAGTTTATGTTATAAATAGAATAGTGTAACGAGTGCGGGGACTAAAGATGACAAGTTGGAAAGTTAATAACCTACAACTAGATGGAGCGACACATCCAGGGGACGCATCTCTTCCCAATCAACTCCTACACCACAAGATCATTAGACGCGATGTTTCAAGAGGAGACACGTCCTTTCACTCGCATCTATTCAATTAGTATAAATAGGGCTTGTAGTTTTCAATTGTAGAACATCCCTGTACAAAATCATAATTCATGTATTCGAATTCTCAGTTTTTATATTCAAGTTCGATTCATGTCTAGAGATCAAAGATCCGTTTTGGGGCCAACATGAGGAACAATCTGGTTGTCTTGAATATTCTGTGTTGATTAATCCGAGCAAAACATGTGTTGTGATGAATTGTTAAATGAAAGGGTTATTGGGCTGCTAGATGTCTTTAACGAATACACGATAAACTTGGGCTGAAACACTTGTGTGAGTTAGTTGTTATGTTAATGTAATTCTAATACATAATGGGTAACAAGTCATACACAATTAATTGGGCCGATACATGTTAATAGGGCTGCAAGAATAATTAGATGTAAACTGGTAATAAGGATGAGTGCTTGAACTTGTATTGCATGGCCATATTGTTCGATTTATTTGATATGTAAGTGATTGGTATTGTGGTGTGATAAGAATGAGAGCATGTGAACAATTGTTGTTGGATACATCTAAATAATTGCTGTTGATAATATATGATAACCCTTAATGAAGTGGGCTCATAAACTAAATAAATTAAATGAGATTAGAGAAGTGATAGGGCCACACAAGTCCTTGAAATTGACTATACTTGGCCGCTACCCAACTAGGCCGCACACTGTTAAGAAAACGAGTGTGGGCTGTTACATATTGTAGGCATGGTATGTGTGAATGTGTGGTATATAACCTAATAGTGAGTGGAGAATATTTGTGAAAATGTAACATGCTATGTTAGATTATGATAGATTCAGTGTGTGTACTAAAAGCCTAAGGTGTGACATGAGATATTATGCATGCGCTGCAAGGTGTTAATTATGTAATCATGAACTAATGGTAAACATATTGTATTAGGACTTGGTTGACTCACCCGAACCCGTAGCTAATCATACCGAGCAAACCAAAGGTGAGTTCATTACTTTTGAGCATGCGTCCCGGTTGTTGGGACAGTCAGTGGGTATCCCGGGGAGGGATAAGTCTTTTGGGTAAAACTGTGATGTTGGATAATATTCTCACTCTCTATCTCTTAAGTCCCATCTTTTGCTATCAAGGGTGGTAGCGGGGTACTAGTTGGTGGTGCTATTTAGGTTTGGCACCCTCACCCCGTTCTTGAGAGAGGGCAGGTGTGAACTAATGACCCAGTCAGGCCTAGTGCTTTGATAGGAGCACTGGGGAACGAGCAAAACATACACCAGGAGCCGTCTTGTTCAGTATCGAGATATTATCAACATTACTTTCGGAATTAAATTCAATGGATTAACTAAACACTTGGTAACCAACATTTTTGTAAAACTATGAACTCACCAGCGTTGTCTGATACACTTGTTGCATGCTCGCATGTCGTTAGGTATCTTGGATTTGGGAACTTGCTGTCTGGAGTAGCAGGAGTGGTCATGGGTCGTACTGGATGGATTCATGTGATCGAATTATGGATAGCTTACATTAGTTTTGAAATGGTTTAACTTTGGTTTACTATTTGCTTCCGCTGAACATGTTGGGTTTTAATTAAACTTATTGTTGAAACTTTTATTTAATAAGTGATGATTTCATTTGGAAACTTGTATGGGTTCAATGTAATTAGTGGCTCGTTATTGGTATGTCACACGCCTAGCAGGGACTTTCCCTAGGTGGTATTTTGGGGGTGTGACAGTTTGGTATCTGAGTCACTGGTTATAGTGAACTTGGTTTTAAAAACGTTTTTATAAAACCAGACTATAACCGAACAGATCCGAAATTGACCATGACACTCAGCTCCAGATTGCAAGGTTCGTCTTTCTCATTTGTTGCATACATTACATGACTAGTACACATTGTTTATGACGTAATATACGAACACACACACACACGTCACTATAGCATGATGACATGGATTGCTTGTTTACTTTATGATGCGTTGATAGTATGCCATAGTCCTTGGATTTTTGTGATCTTATTACTTTGACAACCTCCGTTTAACATCTGAGTTTGAGGAACCATTTGAGATGAGTTAGGGGGAACTGAGATGAGCAAGCAAATTACAATATTATTGTGGGTGCACACATAATAATAATGTGGGGTGCATGTGAGTCCCAGTGAGGCTTAACGAGTGAAAAAAGGGTTCTGCTCTGTTATTTAATCAGGGAGAAACGTAACAAACCTATAGGAGTCCTAGCAATGATTTCCTCCTACTTGAATATGATCTTTTCACTCCTCTTTGAACTCGTACAAATCTCGATATTATCGAGTGTTACCTGAACACTTATCTGAACGTTTAGCGAACTGTGTAGAATGTTAGGTGCTAGTAAGAACATCCCTGAGTTGGATGTCGCAGCGTCGAATGATTGGTGGATACCTTTCTTACTTTTCTTCGTTTGCTGGAACTCAATGTATTAATGTCTTAGACCCCGAAGCACGATCACTTCTGCAACACTCTCGTAACATATCATGTAGTACTCAATTAACTTGCTAGATCGATGGACAAGAGGATGAGCGTAGTACTTTACCGACTTCAGTATTTGGAAGACCCTGATTACCAGCAACGAACATCAGCAATTTGAATCCAATCGAATCTTTAACCCTAGTGAAAAGATGGACCCTGTTAGTGAAAGGTCGCAGGACTCCGTTTCAAGCAACGACATCAGAGACAACAGTCACGGCGACATCAAAGTACTCGTGCAGTATGGAAATGAAGGTGCCCACGACATGGATTGGCCATTGTTAAATCGAGTCGACAGCAATCAAGGGAACGACGACAGTACTGTAAATCCTTGTAACAAAAACAACAACACTGGGAGCGATGTTCGTGGAAGGGCATTTAGGATTGGCGTGGGTGACGCCAGGATTATAGCAACATGGTGGTCTGCACGTCCTTAGTAATTAATCGCTTCGTCTCTGTTCTGTTTAACCCTGATGCTTCTGGAAACCAAACCTGTTGTGGAACCGACTGATGGCAAGTCAATGGAAACCTCCTACGTTCGTTAGGATGCAAACTCGACCTTGTGGGACAAGTGTTCGACATCTACCCTTGATAGTTTTGTTGCAGTAGCTGGGGAGATTGATTATCTAGATATCGCGTAGATATACCCTGGGGGAAGGAAATTTTGCGTCACTTTATACTTTGAAGTGTTAGAGTGGTGTAAGGGTTAACATCATATCAGCAATGAAGGCCCAGAGGTGTCTACGAAGGGATTACCCCGCTGTGTTAGCAACCGTTACTGATGTTAGGGCTAAGGAAAAAGAGGATCGAGGATCCACCAATTGTTCGTGATTCCTCTCGGTTTGCTACCCGAGGAATTTTCGGGCTCACTTCCACAACCGTTAGGCATAATCTCATGCCAGAAGCAACCTTGACCACTCGTACTTCATACCGTCTTGTACCAGGAGGGATTGCAAGAACCGTCTAATCAACTTCAGGAACTACCGGGTGGGAGTTTTAGCGATCTAGCCCCTTGTCCTGGGGAGCCCGAGCTCTATTGAGGAAATGAAGGACGAGTCCTTTCGTACGTGTAGAGACTACCACAAGGTGGCAATCATAGACCGTTACCTTCTATCTCGCATCGACGACCTACTTGACCCACCACAATGATCAAGTTTCTATTCGAAAGCCGACTTATGATCGGGCTGTCACCTGAAGGAAGAACCAGGGGAGGATGATTTCTAACACGGCGTTACAGGCACGGTACGACCACTAAGGTTTTCCGTTTTGTTGTTTAAGTTATCCAACACACCAGCAACCTTAGGGATCACATGAGTAGTATGTGTCCACCTCATCTCGCCAAACTCACCAACCATGTTTAACAATGACGTTTTGAATCACTTTCAGGAGAAAGGAGCACCATGAATGGCACTTGTATTTCATCGTAGAGCTTCTAGGGGAGGAGCGTCTACGTGCGAAGTCTACCCAAAGGTAACTTCTGGATTCAAGTGGTACATTTTGGTCATAAAAACAATAAAGTGGGAATACACATGAATCTCGCTAAGATCCATTTTGTTAGAAACTGATCGACACTAAAGATCCCTCCAAGGATACAACAATTTCTTGGTCTCACTAGACACTATCACAGATTCATCACAGGATTTTCGAAGATCGTGCAGCCTAAATCTCTTTAGCATAGCAGGGTGTTGTGTTCGTGGAAGACAAAACAGGAGGACATCTTTTCAGCTTTCAAATCCCAACTCTGCAATGCACTGAGCATCGTCTTTACCTAAGAGTACGGGCGATCTAGTGGTATACCATGATGGTTCGAATCAGAGTCCCAGTTACACACCGATGCAAACACGAGAGAGTGATGGCGTACGTAATGGAGTTACAATGAGGGACTGCACAACACGCAACCTACGGTGGAAACCGTGGGCCTCAGATTTAAGTTGGAGGCATTACTTGGACGGTACCGAATGCATTATTTAGACCGATCACAAGGGCCTCCCGTGTACCTGTGTTTTGGAAAAGCTACATCAGTTTATGGCATCGCTGGATGGAATTTTGGATGATTACGATGGGGAAACTTGAATGTACACGAGCTTTGCAGCTCACTATCAACTCTAACTTACCTGATCAGACTCACTCTGTTCAAAAATGGAGAACTGAAGGGAGAGAATTTTCAAGTTGAACCCATGCGGGGCATGGAGAAGCAACCTGTGGCAGGACGGATGATATTCGTCACCTCTAGGAACGAGTGTGGATCTCATAATACGGCAACTGTAGGGAACTTATGTTGAGCAAAACACACCGGCCTCGATACTCTAGTCGTTTGGATTTTAGGGTCCATAAATCTTGTACTGGTAATCGGGCATGAAGGTCCACCTAGCTAGGTATGTAAATGATGGTTGACTTGTGGAAAAGTCCAGGTGAAGTATCAGCAACCAGCAACATCGATATAGAAATGAGAACAGACTACCAGGGATTTTGTTGCTAGTCTACTCACAACTCAAAACGGAAACAATGTCACCTGGGTGATCGTTGATTGTCTCACGTAACCAGCACACTCTCTTGCAATCAAGGAAACTGACGAATTGTCACAAGCAGTGAATGTTTCTCTGAGAGAGGCGGCCTTTAGGCACGAGGTGCCAACTCCTGTTACCTCCGATTTTGAACTATATATGATTCATGACAGGCAATACACAACACCCTTGGCTCACGCCTAGACATGAGCATTACTTATCAATAAAGGACAACCAGACAGAGTAATGGACCATCCTGATGCACGAAGGCATGCTGCGAGCATGTGCGGGGTTGACTTTAGTAAACATTTGGAAGAACACATATCTTTGGGTGAGATCTACTCCAGCCGTTACCATATTAGTATGCATACAGCTCTGTATGAGGCATTGCATGGATGATAGCGCCAATCTCCTTGTGGGACTAAGGTGAGTGGCAACCCAATCACAGGTCCAGGACTTGTACTCGAAACCCTTGGGAAGATTGCTTAGATTGGAAATCGCTTGGCGGCAACGCGTGACCGTCAGGGAAGCTGATAAGCTTAGGAAACACTGGGAGATCACTGTAGGCAATCGTATCTTGTTGAAAATCTCACCCTGGGAGGGTGTGGTACGCTTGGGAAGCATGGCAAGCTTAATTTACGTTACGTTGAGCTATTCAGAATTCTGGAAAGAATCGGTTACGTGACCTACAAACTCGAGTTACCCAACGAATTGAGTAACGTGCACAATGTCATTGAGGTCTTGAATCTAAGGTAGTGTTTGATGAAACATTTGTAATACCTTTATTAGACAAGTCGCAGTTGTCGAGGAGCTAATCAAAGACATAGACGAGGAGGTAAGGTTCGCTAACATAGTCCAATTTCCAATCGCGAGAGTTCTTTGGAACTCTAGACGTGGACCGAGGTTCACGTGGGAACACAATGACCGGAGTAAGCTCTAGTATCTTTGGTTATTCAAACGGTTGTATCAACTTCTGATATCATTGGTGAATTTTGGGACGAAATTCCTTTTTCAAGTTGGGGATGATGTGGCACCTGTGGAAAATCCACAGTCGTCCTGAGTTAACATCTTGCGGTCTCGGATTACTTATCAAATTTCGGGACGAAATTTCTTTCAAGTTGGGGATGATGTGACAACTCAGATTTCTGATGATTCTTCATGAGCGTATCACTTCTATTAACGTTTCGTTGTGCGTTCATTATGTGTACTTATGTAAGTTGTTGTCATATTTGATAACGTAATTAAGCGAATAGAAGTTACCTAGTAGTTATGTTTCACAACAATTAACCGCACGCTATGTCGGATCACACACTCTCACACCGGTCGCACACTTCTCTTACTTTGTGGGTTTCTATAAGCCCAGTTCTCGTCTAGCCCAAACCGTGCCCAACACACCTTGGTCTCATTACATATCCGTTCATGTGTGTGACTCCCATACGCTCACAACATACACGCACGCCCAAGATATCCAAACCCCAATCCTCTTTCTTGAACGGCAACCCCTCTAGCCTCTCAAAGATCTACCCCTCCCTCGTTCCAGCGTTTCCGATCGCACACGATTTCACGGTTAGTATGATTTATGATTTCCTTGATTTTGTTATTGGTACTTGACTAGGTGTGAACTTACAAACTGGTAGTGGTAACATGATTTCATTGCATGATATACGATTTGTGTGGTGTGGAAGCAAGCAGGGCCGTCCTCGAAAATGATAAAAAAGTTTTGGGCCTCGTGCGAGACAAAAAAAATGGGCCCTCTCCTTATTATATAAACTCATCAATCATATATAAAAAAAAACCACAATAGGACGATAATTGTTAAAGAAAAATAAACAAAACAAAAGTAGTGTAGTAAAAACAAGTGTAATATGTGTAAACATATCCAAATTAGTTTGAAAATACGAACATTTTTATACAAATAAAACTAATAGAACTAAATATTGAGTTCTTCTAAGTTTATTTGGTAAATGGTTATATGCGAAATAAAAAACCTAAATATTTAAACAAGAAAACATGTAAAGTTTATTATGTAAATAGTTAAATGAGAAGTAAAAGAACTTGCAAATTTATGGACTTCCAAATTTAGATGATAATATAAAAATATAAACTAAAAAATAAGCTAGCAAAAGTTGCTGCAATTTGTGTAATGGAGAAGGCTGAAATTAGCCCCTTGAGGCCCAAAGCCCCAAACAAAAACAGAATATGAAGTTGCCAAAAAAATAAAAGATGCAGGATTCGAACCTAGAATTGCCCACTCTTAGGCTATTTCCGTATCCACTGAGCTAAATTTGAGTTTGTTTATTTTAAACTAAAAAAAGTCTATATATATGTTTTATAATACTTGTTTTTAAACAACTTTGGGCCCCTAGATGTTTTGGGCCTTGTGCGTCGGCACCTCTCGCACAGGCCCAAAACCGGCCTTGGAAGCAAGGATTGTTATGTCTCGTCTTTGATGTTAAATGGTGCCACGAATCCAGAAATTGTTTAAGATATTAAACGATGATTAGGATTCATGTTAGGGTTGATCGAGCATGATGAAATAATAAGTAATAAAAACTGACCTTTGTGACTTGATCCTAATATCGATGATATAGTGCTGTTCATACATAAACTATTGGTGATTACCATGTGCTTATTGTAATAATGGTGATAATTGTTATGCTTTAATTTCGAATGATATGATGAAACTGTTTGTATAATGGAGGTAGGAGATGATATCCTTGGGAGTGTAATCCTTGTTGGCATGATATGATGATTACGTTGACTGCCGTCAAATGAATTAATTAATTGCTAGGGTACATATGAATCATGGCACCAAGAGTGGGCCGCACATGCCATCCATGTTTAGCTATGTGTGATGTAAATCAATTGTCTAATATAAATCTCTTTTAAAGAAGCCTAAAATATTAGATAGTGTGGGTCTGAGCATGCACATGTCTTTTGAATTCACGTTGGAACTTTATGTTAGATAGTGGGCCTCCAATAAGTGTGGGTTATGTGGGCCGGCCCTGTTGAAAATAAGTACCAAGTTCAAATTGTTATAAAATGGAGGACAAATGGGTGTTAACTGGAGATGTTAATGTTTGGGTCACATGAGGAACAATCTGGTTGTCTTGAATATTCTGTGTTGATTAATCCGAGCAAAACATGTGTTGTGATGAATTGTTAAATGAAAGGGTTATTGGGCTGCTGGATGTCTTTAACGAATACACGATAAACTTGGGCTGAAACACTTGTGTGAGTTAGTTGTTATGTTAATGTAATTCTAATACATAATGGGTAACAAGTCATACACAATTAATTGGGCCGATACATGTTAATAGGGCTGCTAGAATAATTAGATGTAAACTGGTAATAAGGATGAGTGCTTGAACTTGTATTGCATGGCCATATTGTTCGATTTATTTGATATGTAAGTGATTGGTATTGTGGTGTGATAAGAATGAGAGCATGTTGAACAATTGTTGTTGGATACATCTAAATAATTGCTGTTGATAATATATGATAACCCTTAATGAAGTGGGCTCATAAACTAAATAAATTAAATGAGATTAGAGAAGTGATAGGGCCACACAAGTCCTTGAAATTGACTATACTTGGCCGCTACCCAACTAGGCCGCACACTGTTAAGAAAACGAGTGTGGGCTGTTACATATTGTAGGCATGGTATGTGTGAATGTGTGTGATGTGTGTAAAATGCAACATATAATTTACATCAAATGAGGCATAAAACTAACCCTTTTTTAGTACTAATATTGGAAAAAGAGTGTTTTTGTCTTCCTTTTGTATTTTCAGGATTAAATGAGCTCAAAAACGCAAAAGAAGCAAAAAGACAGCTAAATCCAACATAAATACAAGAAAAGGAACATTAGTGGACTGCCCGAACCCTCAACGGCACCTTTCAAAGCAAAATAGAGAAAACAGAAGGCTGAACACGCCCCGTGCTCAGCCAGCACGGGGCCGTGCCCAAGAAGCAGCAGAAAAGACAAATCTATAGAAGCTTCTATTGCCCATCACGGGGCCGTGCTCAGCGGACACGGGGGCGTGTCGAAAGTACAGCAGGCGCATTTATTGTAATTGCGAATTACAATTAATGAGGAGAGAGAGTGTCAGACGGACACGGGGCCGTGTCCAGCTCTCTGTTCAGCCTATAAATAGGAGTGCTTGGATTCATTTCATCTCATCCCTTGGCACACCACCTCTCTCACACTTCATCCACCACCCACCATCATCACAACACCATCATCCACCACCATCATCCATTGTCCATCATAGAGTGTGTGAGTCGTCTCGGGATCCAAGATTGATCGTAAGAGTTCTTGACAATCAAGGCCATGTTTGCCTAAGTCTCTTACATCACTTGGTGAAGACAAAGTGTCTAGTATAATACTTTTTATTTCTAATCTTTTGCACTTTTTATTTGGTTTTGTATTAATGACTTTAATAACTAGTTACTTATGTTGAAGGTGATCTTTCCTTATCGTTTGTCCGTGGTGTCTTGGCATTATTTTACTGTCTATATAAAATAAAGGATTTTCACCATTCATATCTCCACGGTCTATATGGAGGTATGTTGGCTACCTGGTAGGGGGTTAAGGGAATGGTTTGGTAAAGGTCTTGCCATTGTTCAGCGTTTAGAGGTCCTGCAATGGACCTGGGTCAAATTTAGTAGGACCTCCTTCAATACTTCACGGTATTGGATGGCGGGGGTCCAAACTCTTTGATCCCCTCATAAGTTAACTACTATTAATACTATAACCCGGCTATTTAGGACTGTATCCCTGCTGACTCAGACTACTTGGCCGAGGGTAACGTCACCGCCAAAAGCGGGGCCTACCACAATACTGCATTAATAACTTAATTCATTATCTTCCAATAATCCACCCCTTTAGGATTGTATCCCTGCTGACTCAAACTACTGGGGTGAGGGTAACGTCACCTTCAAAAGAGGGGCCTACTACAATAACTAAGATAATCTCTTAATTATGTGCAAAAGTGCGGAAATAATCAAAGGTTATACTAGATACGAGTCGGAACCAAGTGATTCATCTTGTCTATCTGTTTTTATTTTTATTTTTATTTTCAGCATTTTAGTTAGTGTTATTTTTCTTAGTTTAAAACTTTTTTCTAAATTTTTGTTTTGGTTAGACGTTGAGGATAAACCGGTACTAAAAGCTCTTGTGTCCTTGGACGACCTCGGTATCTTACCAACGCTATACTACACTCAACGATGGGTGCACTTGCCCATATGTGTGTTTAGTGTTAGTGAAATATCGTGTTTTATAAATTTAAAACTTGGCTAAAATAAGTGTTAAAAAGGGCTTAAAATATACACCTAATATATACGACACTTACCGCACATCAGTGTGGTATATAACCTAATAGTGAGTGGAGAATATTTGTGAAAATGTAACATGCTATGTTAGATTATGATAGATTCAGTGTGTGTACTAAAAGCCTAAGGTGTGACATGAGATATTATGCATGCTTTGCAAGGTGTTAATTATGTAATCATGAACTAATGGTAAACATATTGTATTAGGACTTGGTTGACTCACCCGAACCCGTAGCTAATCATACCGAGCAAACCAAAGGTGAGTTCATTACTTTTGAGCATGCGTCCCGGTTGTTGGGACAGTCAGTGGGTATCCCGGGGAGGGATAAGTCTTTTGGGTAAAACTGTGATGTTGGATAATATTCTCACTCTCTATCTCTTAAGTCCCATCTTTTGCTATCAAGGGTGGTAGCGGGGTACTAGTTGGTGGTGCTATTTAGGTTTGGCACCCTCACCCAGTTCTTGAGAGAGGGCGGGTGTGAACTAATGACCCAGTCAGGCCTAGTGCTTTGATAGGAGCACTGGGGAACGAGCAAAACATACACCAGGAGCCGTCTTGTTCAGTATCGAGATATTATCAACATTACTTTCGGAATTAAATTCAATGGATTAACTAAACACTTGGTAACCAACATTTTTGTAAAACTATGAACTCACCAGCGTTGTCTGATACACTTGTTGCATGCTCGCATGTCGTTAGGTATCTTGGATTTGGGAACTTGCTGTCTGGAGTAGCAGGAGTGGTCATGGGTCGTACTGGATGGATTCATGTGATCGAATTATGGATAGCTTACATTAGTTTTGAAATGGTTTAACTTTGGTTTACTATTTGCTTCCGCTAAACATGTTGGGTTTTAATTAAACTTATTGTTGAAACTTTTATTTAATAAGTGATGATTTCATTTGGAAACTTGTATGGGTTCAATGTAATTAGTGGCTCGTTATTGGTATGTCACACGCCTAGCAGGGACTTTCCCTAGGTGGTATTTTGGGGGTGTGACATTTAGACACAGCTTGTCTATGTTCTTATTTCTATAAGTTTCAACAAACCATGTCCATTCTGGCCCGTTTATCCTCTTACTTTTATCACCGATGCTCTGTACTGCAATCTTATACTTAAATCCCGTATAATCAACCAACTTTATTACTTCACACTTTCTTGGTAATTGGTTACTCATTATCCTTGGAAGTACCTATGTATATAAAATACACAACATTTAATATATCTTTAATTTTATAAATACAGTTTTTAGCATACAATTGTGATTTGAGCTAATTTGTTCTAAGAATATAGCTTACCAATCCCTCATTTAGGTCTGTCAATTCAGAGACATTAATAATTATCATAAATTCCATCTGAAAGTAAAAAAATACAATAACAATTAAATACTAAAACATAAAATCAATTGTATCTGAAAAACATTCTGTTTAAGGTATAAAAAAATATCCAACACTCTGTAGGACCAAACTTATATGTTGTGTACTTCAATATGGTCTCTACAACCAACAATATGAATCTAACACCGTGTAAGATCAAATTTACATTCTTGTATAATAAAAAAATATTATATGACATTAAAGTTTTCAAATATCCATATTTGTGTCAACTTCAAACTTCAGTTTTTCCAGCAGCCAAGGCTATATTCACTTACAAATCAGACATATGAGTACTATAAACTGATTGCAGAATATTTTATCAAAATTAATATTGATAGAACAAATTTATCAACACTACATGGCAGTTCATACAATAATTCTAAAACCATTCATAAAATATACAACCAAATATTTATGAAACAATAATATTTCAGATTCTTATTTAAATGGAATGAATCAAAATGTAA
Source organism: Helianthus tuberosus (assembly GCA_030545235.1). Taxonomy (NCBI): domain Eukaryota; kingdom Viridiplantae; phylum Streptophyta; class Magnoliopsida; order Asterales; family Asteraceae; genus Helianthus; species Helianthus tuberosus. The sequence goes on along the minus strand of CM060435.1, from coordinate 70,031,308 downwards.
CTAAATAAGTTGATATAAATCTTATTATAAAATAAAGAAAACAAGTTCATATAAGTTTATCTATTTTAACATCAGTAGATTATGATTTTGATGTTTATATAATTTGAAATGAGGAAACTGAAAGGAACATGTCAAAGCATACCTGTAAAATACACAAGAGAACAAAAAAAAAAAATACCTGATCTAAAACTTTAAACTTCTGATCGTCAAGTCTGAAGAAGAAGAAACTGTAGAGTTTTTTCGCCGGAGAAGAAGACGTAAGATTGTATTGGGATTGTTGAAAGTAAGATATTTATCTATTAACTTGTAATTGTTTATTTATTTAACTTATAATAATCTTTAATATCGGGATTTAAAAACTATTTTTAATTATATAAATATATGAATTAATAGATAAGTTTTTCTTATTTAACATTAAATTTATATTCAAGCAGTGGTTGCTGTCGTGCAAAAATTGCCCCATTTTAATGTAAAAGGGGGTAAAGTATAAATTTTACAAAACTTAATTTTAACCAACCAGTGTAAATGTAACATCTGTATAAACTCCATTTAATATACTTTTCATCTCCATTATTGAATATAAGCTCCAGAAAAACATATTCGGAAGTTTTCTCAAATAACTTTTTTATCAAAATCGGCAAGGTTCTATTGCATAATATATATTACACGCTATAAAACCAAGTATTGTTTCTTTGAATTTATTGTTTGTATTATAAATGTTAGATTAATCATTATTTGATGTTACGAGTATGTATTTGTCACTGACGGCGTTTCATATTCTTTGTTGAAGCAAATAATAGTTGCTGTAATCCGGTGTATTTTTATCGATTAAGTACTGCATTAACTTAAATGAAGTTACTGATAGCATTCTCTATCACAATTTGTGCATGCTTCTTCGTGATGTTGTCTTCTACATTACGATTGATAAATCAACCATATAATTTTTGGTTGATGCTCATTTGCTTAACTGTTGTGAGAGATGATGATTTTCGTTTTGTTCTTTGTTTTTATAATACCTTAAGTGTGTGATTATACAAATAGTCCGGTTAATATTTGGTACTTTTATTTTTTAAGTGTTGATTTAGTTTAAGGGATGTTAGTGATGTCTATTTTATAATGTTGTTTATCTATGACTTTTGTTGGATGCTGTTCATCTTTATAACTTGTAAGTTTAAATTGTTTATTGCAGATATGAATCTATCCAATCAAACACCATCTTTTTTTACACTTCCTTAATGAGGATGATTTTATATTTTTGGTATGTTTTTTAACTTTCTTGCTACTATTAGGATTCTACATAAGTTTTTGATGTAAGATGTTTGTTAACTACTGTCGCAGAATATACCACTTGATTTTGAGACTCTGTTGTGGGGCAAGGAGGCCCCGTACGGTCGAATTGTAGAGTTACTTGATGGTGACAAATTATGGTTAGTACGAGTAAGGAAGAGAGATGATCATTGTATATTTACGGATGGATGGACAAAGTTTGTTAGAGATTGTTGTTTGAAAACCAAAGATGTTGTATTGGTAAAAGCTATTGAAAGTTTGTCATTCGTTGTCTCATGTTTTAAAAAAAATGTCTACGAGAACTCTTACATTTCAGCAAATATTAGACCTGAACTTGGCATGACTGTAAGTAACGATATATTATTTTGTTACTTACTGTAAACATTTTTTGCTAGCTCAACAACTTACTAACATCTGTTTGCCCTTTTAATGTCTATTTCCTTATAATCTTAACATCTGTTGACTAACCTTTTTAACTTCTGTTGACTAAGTCTTTTAACCTCGGTTGACTAACATCTGATATTTAAGATCTGTCCACATTGCAACCTCTGATGGACATAATGGATGACAGTTGTTACGAAACCCCTGTTGGATAGCAACAGAGGTATGTAATAGTTAATAGCCAAACAGTGGTTCGGTTGTGTGTAAATAATGTAGCTATTGTTGACTAACCCTGTTGAGTAATTCTCATTTTAACTTTTGTTGACTAACCCGTTGTAACTTCTGTTGCTCATTAGTTTATATCAAATTTGTAAGTCTACAATAATTATTCCTTTGCTTCTTCTATAGCTAATTGCTGACAAATTTTGGAAACAATTCTATGGTAAAAATTACGAGTATGGGATGGCAACTATCTATGTTGGCAAAATGTTTTGGAATGTGATGATGAAAGGATTGACTGATGGATGCGGATTTACTGATGGACGGTTAAAATTGATTGAAGAAGTTCCGATAGCAGTTGAATCTTGGTTGGTTTTCACCATGATTGCATCTAAAACGTTTGAGCTTTCCGTTTTCCATTCCGAGACTGGAACTGAGGTTTCCTTCAAGAAAGCTGATGTTGTTGTTTTGGATGATTCAGTTTATGGAGATGATGGGTTTGATTTACTGGCTGCGGTATAAAATTTTGATGATAAAATACATTGTTTGATAACATGATGGTGATAAGTAACTTTTATTATATTATGCTAATAACTTTTGAAATCCCATTTTGTAGGCTAAACACAAACATGTTCTAGATTCCGGGGAAGTTGCTTTAGATGATGAGGATACTGGAGCTTCGGTTGGTAATTCTAAGCAGTTTACGAGTTTTAAGGATATTTTTAATGTATATATACACATGTAATATTTATATATTATTATGATTTAAAATATGGTTTCTTATATATGATCATTCTTATAAATATAGTTTGCTGATGATGGGCTATTTGATTCAAAGATTGCGCGTCTGGTTGATGAGTCAGATGTTAAAAATGCTGTAAATTTATAATTTCCTACGCATATATTTTATTGTATAATAAGTATAAGAAGTTTTTTTTTTAAATTTTGTTGTAGCCTGAAGATCATTCTGTAAAAATAGCTGATGATGTTAACGATCCTCAACTACAGTCTAAAGATTTTCCTGTTCGTGACATTTCCGCCTCTTCAAGTGTTGTATCTAATGTAAGCGTTTATTAGTTTTATATTGTCTCAATATTTTGATATTCTTCTGTATGTTTGAGTCTTATACTTCGAAGCTGAGTTGAGAAGATAGTTTATGTTGATAAAGAAAGTTATAAAATTTTAAGAATTTAGAGTTGTTATATTCTAAATTAATTTACTTAGGTTGAAAAGACGCACAAATTTCGTGGCAAGACAATTGTAGAGGATAACCAAGCTGTTGATAGACCGTGTAGAGTTCAAAAGGTTCGTTTAGTATCATCCACTTCAGAATCAGTCTTACACTTCACGACACATACTGAAGACAGGCTTGTAAGCTTTTGCAGTCGTTGCTTTGTTTCGTTATTTCAACAATTTCAATTATATATCAATATTTTATAAAATTCACTATTCAATTTTCTGTTTTTTAGCATCTGCCATCAGATGTATCTTCTGCGTTGGATCTGCATACTGATAATCCTAAGCCTATCAAGATCCAGAATCTCAAATGTGAAGTCCAGGAACTGTTTACAACATCTAAAAAAACCAATACTGGATTCAACTACGCTATTGTTGGATGGTCTTCTTATCTGAGATGTTGCAATATTGCTTTTGGTGATGAACTTTCGATAGAGTTTCACAAGTCTACTCAATTGCTGAAGTTAAAAAATTTTGTGCATTTCGTAACAAAGATAAAGTCCTCTTAGTTTCATGTCATGATTGTTTGTGGTTGTACATTTGGTTCGTCGGTTGTACTAATTTTGCTTCTTAGACATGTTCTATATGTAGTTATGTCTATAAACAGGTTTCATTGTCAATGGATGGGTGCTCCTTTTTTGTGGATAGGACAATGGAAATACTCATATGTATCTGATATATTAACTGATGATGCATGTTTATAGTTGTCTTTTAGCTATAATAGATAACACGTTTTGGTACAATATCTATACATGTATCTATATGTTCTATCAATATGTGTTATGCATGATTTTCTAAGAAACGACCCGTGTTTGCACACGGGTCTTACCGCTAGTACTATATAATAAAAGAAACAAATAAAGGGACACTTGTCATTATTCTAGACCATCCTTAATTGTAGATAGTTATTATTTAATTTAAATTATTAAATATTAATTGAATTAAATATTAAATAATAGTTTGGATGCTTTTTGTAGGCGCATAATTTTAGTTATGTTTATTTTACCCTAGATTTAAACATATATATATATATATATATATATATATATATATATATATAGGGAGCCGCTAGAATGAGAACCACTCCCAGTTATGAGAACCATGAGAACCACTCTCAGCCTATCACATTGTGCCAACACAAAGGGTATTTTGGTCTTTTACTACAAATGTCTTATCTCTCTCTCTCTCCTCAATTAAATCCCTGACTTTTCTTTCACCTCTCACATTTCATCTCTCTCTCCTCCATTAAACCTTATATTGTTCTCATCTCTCTACATTTGGAGAAATCCACTTTCTCTGTGTGTTCTTCATCTGGGATGAAGATGAAGACCTGCAAACACCCTGTTTCCAGCAACCGTCAGCCAAAACACCCCCCCCCCCTTTCCGTCTCAACAATAATCACCACCACCAACTGTTGTTCTTCATCTGGGATGAAGATGAAGACTGATTTGATGTTGTGGTGGTGGTGTTGACCATAGCGTGGGGACGGCGGCGGAGAACGGCGTCAGTGGGGTGGTGGTTTCAGGGGCGATGGTGCGTTGGATGGTGACTGTAGGTGGTCCGGTAGTGACCGGAGCTCAAGTGGTGGCGGTTCGACGGCTGGGTGGTGGGCCGGCTGGGTGGTGGGCCGTCGTTCTGCTGTTGAAGATGATTATGATGATAATCTGCTGTTTATTAGTGACGATGATGATGAGAATCGACGGCGACGGCTTCGGGATGTATTATGAGGATGATGATAATCTGCTGTTTATTTGGTGGGTTTGATGATTTTGGTGGGTTTGTAAAAATCTGGTGGGTTTTGATTTTTTTAGTGGTGTGGCAGTGGGTGTGGTGGTGTTGGAGGCGGTGGCGGGTGGCGTTGGGGATGGTGGGTGGGTGGAGAGGGTCGGCGGCGATGGCTGAGCCGGTGAAGCCGGTGATACCGATGGTTTTTTTGGTATGTGTTCTTGTTTTTTCTGGGTTTGATTTTTGGGTGTTCTTGAATCTGGGTTTGATTTTGGGTGTTCTTTGAATCTGATGGGTGTTCTTGATTTTTCTGGGTTTGATTTTGGGTGTTCTTGAATCTGGGCTTGAATTTGGGTGTTCTTGAATCTGATGGGTGTTCTTGATTTTTCTGGGTTTGATTTTGGGTGTTCTTGAATCTGGGCTTGAATGTTGTTCATGTTGAATATGGGGTTGAATGATTTGAATCTGGGTTTAAATGTTGTTCATGTTGATCTGTGGGTTTTGATTTGTGATATTTAAATCTGTGGGTTCTGATACGATCGACGGGTGGCGATGATGCAAAAAAAAAAAAAAATCGTAGATTTTGATGACGATGGCGCGGCAAGGACGGCGGAGGGTAGGGTTTTTGATCCTGCAACCCCACTTTTGCAGCCTCTTGATTATCGGATAATCTGAGCCAAACCCCGTTTTTTTTTTCGAGATACGCTTTGTTTTTTATGATTGTTGGGTTTTTATATTTTTTTTGATGCGTCGATGATGATAACAATATATCTGAGACACCTCCCGAGTTTGCGATTTCTGGGTGCGTTCATTTTTGTGTAAAAAAGTTTTTGTAAAAACGTAAACTTTTTAACGTAAACCGTAAACTTTTTTGTTGTAAAAACGTAAACCGTAAACTTTTTGTTAACCGTAAACTTTTTTTTGTTGTAAAAACGTAAACCGTAAACTTTTTGTTAACCGTAAACTTTTTTAACGTAAACCGTAAACTTTTTGTTGTAAAAACGTAAAGCGTAAAAAGTTTTACGTAAAACTTAAAAAGTTTTACGTTTAACGTAAAACGTTTTTACGTAAAACGTAAGACGTTAAACGTTAAAAGTTTTACGTAAAATGTAAAAATTTTAACGTAAAAAACGTAAAACGTAAAAAGTTTTACGTAAAAAACGTGAAACGTAAAAAGTTTTAGGTAAAAAACGTAAAATGTAAAAAGTTTTACGTAAAACGTAAAACCTATAATTTTTAAAGTAAAATGTAAATTTTTTTAACGTAAACCGTAAAACGTAAAAAGTTAAACATAAAACTTAAAAAGTAAAAAGTATTAAAAGTATAACCTAAAACGTATAAAGTTTAAAAAACGACAAAAAACCGGCGCGTTGAACGTAAATAACGTTAACGTAAAAATGGCGCGTAAAACGTAAATAAACGTTAACGTAAAAAAGCGGGGCGTAAAATGTAAAAAACCGGCGCGTAAAACCTAAAAAACCGGTGCGTAAAACGTAAAAAGCCGACGTAAAACGTAAAAAGTTTTAACATAAAACGTAAAACGTAAAAATTTTAACGTAAAACTTAAGATTTTAACGTAAAAAGTAAAAAGTTTTAACGTAAAACGTAAAAATTTAACGTAAAAAGTAAAAAGTTTTAACGTAAAACGTAAAAAGTCTAAAAAGGTTAACGTAAAACGTAAAACATAAAGTTTAAAAAACGACAAAAAACCGGCTCGTTAAACGTAAAAAGATTAAAAAAATTAACGTAATACGTAAAACATAATTTTTTTAACGTCAAACGTAAACTTTTAACGTAAAACGTAAACTTTTAACGTAAAACGTAAACTTTTTTAATGTAAAAATGTAAATATTTTAAAGTAAAACGTAAAATATTTTAACGTAAAACGTAAAAACATAAAACGTAAACTTTTTAACGTAAAACGTAAACTTTTTTAACGTAAAACGACGCGTTAAAAAGCGACGCGTAAAAACGTAAAAGGTAAAAAGTTTTTCGTAAAACATAAAAAGTTTTACGTAAAACATAAAACGTAATTTTTTTTCGTAAAACGCAAATAAAACGGGACGTAAAAAACGCCGCGAAAAAAAACGGGCCGTATGAACGGCGCGTAAAACAGGCCGTATAAACGGCGTTAAAAAAAACTTGAAGTAAAAAATGGGGGCGCGACGCGTAAAAAACGGGACATATAAACGGCGCGTAAAACGGGCCGTATAAACGGCGCGTAAAAAACGGGACATAAAAACGGGACGCGGCGCGTTAAAACGGGACGCGGCGCGTTAAAACGGGACGTAAAAACTGGGGCGCAAAAACGGGACGTAAAAAATGGGACGCGGCGCGTTAAAACGGGCCGTATAAACGGCCCGTAAAAACGGGCCGTATGAACGGCGCGTAAAACGGGCCGTATAAACGGCGCGTAAAAAACTGGACATAAAAACGGGACGCGGCGCGTTAAAACGGGACGTAAAAACTGGGGCGCAAAAACGGGACGTAAAAAATGGGACGCGGCGCGTTAAAACGGGCCGAATAAACGGCGCGTATAAACGGCGCGTAAAAACGGGCCGTATAAACGGCGCGTAAAACGGGCCGTATAAACGGCTCGTAAAAACGGGAAGTAAAAAATGGGGCGCGACGCGTAAAAAACGGGCCGTATAAACGGCGCGTAAAAACGGGACTTAAAAACGGGACGCGGCGCGTTAAAAAACGACGTGTCGAAAAAACGACGCGTGCAAAAACCGGCGCGCAAAAAAAAATTTGTCTTTTTTGTTAAAAAAATATGAATTTAAAAACGTTTTTAATAAAAATATCTTTTTAGAAAATAAAAAGTAATATAATAAAAATAAAAAGTAATATAATAAATCAAAAAGTAATTAAAAATTAATAAAGATAAAAAGACAAAAAAAAGTTAATTTACTTAAATACCCTTTTCAATTAAAAAACTAAAGACATAATAAGACAAAAATACTTAATATTATTTTTTAAATACCTTTAATCTCATCCATCCATCATCTCAATCTAATGGCCAGAAAGTGGTTCTCATGGTTCTCGCAACTGGGGGTGGTTCTCATTCTAGCGGCCCCCTATATATATATATATATATATATATATATATATATATATATATAGGGGAAGGATGTTTAGAAAACCCACTTTAATTTAGAAAACCCGGGAAACTCTAACCTCCCGATGTTTTTAAAAAAAAAAAAAAATATACACATGTTATATACATGTTTTTAAGGTATTTGGGCCAAAAAAATCAAAAAAAGCGCCGAGTAGATATTTTTTTAAAAAATAAACAAGTTTTGGTCTAACACGTGTTACATTCATCTGACATATTTGTAACACGTGTTAGACCAAAACTTGTTTATTTTTTTTAAAAATATCTACTCGGCGCTTTTTTGATTTTTTTTTGCCCAAATACCTTAAAAACATGTATATAACATGTGTATATTTAAAAAAAAAAACATCGGGAGGTTAGAGTTTCCCGGGTTTTCTAAATTAAAGTGGGTTTTCTATAGATACTTACACTATATAATATATATATATATATATTTTAAATGTATTGGTCCTAATATCTTGCTGGGATAGATATTGATTTTGAATGCATTTGCCTTGCTTTTCCAAATACATAAAAAATGTAAACTTTTAAATATATTTTGATTATTACCCTAAATTTAAATTGATTTTTAATTTGTATTTAAAAATAATCAGATACCCACGTTTAAAAAATTAATCAAAGTTTTACCCAAACAAAACAATAGTTTGCCGTAAAAATTATTAGATTTAGTTTGTAATTAAAAATAATCAGATACCCACGTTTATAAAATTAATCAAAGGTTTACCCAAATAAAACAATAGTTTGCCATAAAAATTATTAGAAACAACCTTATAAAATCATATATATTTAGATACAAGGTTATAACCCCGTGTATTACAAGGGTTAAATAAATAAATTTTATATACTAAATAATAAAACGATATATCTTTAAAAACTTCTTTTATTGCACGGGTTAAATAAATCTAATTTTATATATTAAATTATAAAAAGTTATATCTATAGGAACCATATTTACAGGTTGAATAAATGTAATTTTCTGTACCAAATAATAAAAAATTTATATCTTTAAAATCACATGTATTACACAGGTTGAATAAAGTAATATTGTTTACCAAATAATAAAAAAATATATCTTTAAAAACCATCGTGTATTACATGGCTTGAATAAATATGATTTTATATACCAAATAATAGAAAAATTATATTTAAAAAACTAATAGATATATTCGGTATGCGAAAGATATTGTGATTGCGGAGATGAATTATTGAAAAGAAGATGTAGTGGTCAAACATGTTATTCAAGAAGTAAATAAGCAACTATTTGAGTGATAAAATATAAATTATATTTAAAAAAATCCGTAATAAATATAATTTAAAAAAATTAAAACTTTGCTATTATTAGTAAAATCAGTGATAAACCAATGAAGGAACACTTGTCAACTCTAATATAAATGTTATCAACCCTAAATCATTGATATAAACTTAACTTCAAATAGTAAAGTCTTATCTAAACTAAAACTTCAAATCGTAAAGTCCAATCTAAACTAAAAAACATTGTTTCACTTAACAGTTGATAACAAGGATATTATTTATTGTTAATGTTATTATTGTAAACTATGAGAAATTATATTAAACAACTTATTAATCAAACAAAAAATTTAACCTAATTTAAAAAGTAATAAAAAAATCCATTTTGATTTAGAAAGATTTTTTTAACAATATATAACATTTTTTATTTATTATTTGCTATATAAAATTAAATTTATTCAACCCGTACAATACACAGAGTTTTTTTTTAAATATAACTTTTTATTGTTTGGTATATAAAATTACATTTATTCAACCCGCACAATACACGAGTTTCTTAAAGATATAATTTTTTTTATTATGTAATATATAAAATTATATTTACTCAACACACGTGTAATAAATGAGGTTTACAAAAATATATTGTTTTTTATTTAGTATATAAAATTACATTTATTAAACCCGTGTAATACACGGGGTTCTAACCTAGTATAATAATAAAATAGCATTGTAGAAGTTCCCTTTGTTAAAAAAGAGATTAATATGCTATTCGTAATTCTTAGATATGTATGTTTACATTTTTTTTGTCATTTTAAACGTCTAAACAATTGTTTCACTAAATAAACATCTTACGATATAAAGTAACAATCTTTATTTATGTTTAGAAAATAGGACGTTACAAATATCCTCCACCGATATGAGGTTTCGTCCTCGAAATTAAACAACTAAAGCTAATGTTTTCTCATCTCATCTTTGGATTTCCAAGTAGAATCAGAACCCTTAATATGTTTCCATTGCACCTTTACTTGTCTTACCTTTTTGTTTCGAAGTTGCTTAATCTTGTGGTCGAGTATCGTGACCGCCTTCTTCACATAATTAACCTTTTCATCAACTTCGATGTCATCCAAAGGTACATATGTTGTTTCATCAGCTAAACATTTTCGTAATTGCGATACATGGAAAGTGTTATGAATTCCATTTAATTCCTCTGGCAGTTGCAATCGGTATGCCAGTTGTCCTATTCTAGCAATAATTTTGAATGGTCCAATAAAGCGTGGTCTTAGTTTTCCTCGTTTATGGAAACGAATAACACATTTCCATGGGGAAACTTTTAAAAGGACATAGTCTCCTACTTGGAATTCAATTTCTTTCCTTCCTTTATCCGCATAAGATTTTTGCCTGTCTTGTGCGGCTTTCAATCGAGCTCTAATCTGGTTTATCTTTTTAGTGGTAGCCTTAACAACCTCCTTGCTACCTAACTCTCTTTGACCAATTTCTCCCCAACATATAGGAGTACGATATTTTCTCCCATAAAGCATCTCACACGGAGGCATTCCAATGCTTGAATGATAGCTATTGCTATAAGAGAATTCTAACAATGGTAAGTATCTGTCCCAACTCCCGCCAAAGTCTATTATACATACTCGTAGCATATTTTCTAAGGTTTGGATAATTTTTTTCCCCGTGACCATCACTTTGGGGATGGTATGCGGTACTAATTAACAATTTTGTACCCATTTCTTCTTGAAACTTCTTCCAGAAATGTGAAGTAAACCAGGTGTCCCTATCTAACATAATGGATATTGGCATACCATATCGGGACACCACCTCTCTAATAAAAATATTTGCTAAACGTTCTGAAGAGTAAGTCTCACGAATTGGTAAGAAGTGAGCACTCTTCGTCAATCTATCCACGATTACCCAAATGGTGTCAAAACCTTTTGCAGTCTTCGGTAATTAGTCACAAAATCCATAGTGACATGTTCCCATTTCCAAGTTGGGATTTACGACGGAGGCATTTAACCATACGACTTTTGATGTTCAGCCTTGACTGTAAACAAGTCATACATTTTTCAACGTATTTAACAATATCCCGCTTCATGCCTGGCCACCAATAATTGACTCGTAGGTCATAGTACATTTTTGTAGCACCAAGAGGAATAGAGTACCTGGATTTATGTGTTTCCTCCAAGATCATGGATTTAGCATCGCGGGTATTTGGAACCCATATACGCCCGAACCTCATTTTAATTCCATCAGCATTTTCCTCAAGTTCTTTTACTTGGCCTTTTATTCTTTCTTGATTATGGTTTCCTTCAATTAATGCTTTCTTCTGAGCATTTCTTATCATGTCCAATAAATTTGGCGGATGTTATGCTTATACTGGTCCTTAACTTCCTGGCCTATTTATGACTGTCATTGCTATTCTAATCCAGAGCATTCGCATCTCGTTACTAACCTTCCCACAACTTCTTTGTTGGTTGTGGCCCACTTGAGCTCCACCCATACCACACCCCTTTGATTCATATTTCTGGTTTTGTCTCGATGGCTCAGCTTTTGAAAAAGCAATTTACCTTAGCTATTGGGTTGAATTTCCTCCTCAGTGATTCATTCCTTGTGGGCTTTTAATCGAACCATGACCTCTTCAAAACCGATAGTGTTAAAGTTCAAGACATCTTTAATAGAAACAACAATTTGTTTGTACTTACTCCTTAGAGGGCTCATTAGAAATTTCTTGATCACTAGTCTAGACTCATGCATGGTGTCTCCCAAATTAGTCGATTTTGAGGCTAAACTTGATGACTTCCTAGCTAAGTTATCAATGGAATCTCTCTTTCATCCTCAAATTGTGAAACTTGGTTCTCAAGGTCTGAAGTCATGCTTGTCACACCCCAACCGATGGCGGAAACATCGAGGCGCGGCACTAAGCGAAACAGATTGTCCAAGAGATTCCATAACAACTATAATTTCCAAATATTTAACCATTACGTTCCATACCGTAACATAAAAAGCAACACAGTTATTACAGATAAATTGTTCTCAAAGACAGATAAAAACTGTTCCGACAACTCATAAATTATTTAGTTCGTTTCTAGACTCTCCTAACTTGATTCCATGACATCCAGCAATTAAAGCAAGCATCATAAACACCTGCCGCATATGTTAAAATAAAAGTCAATACACATAGTGTAAAGGTGAGCATAGAAGTTTAATAGTATAATAGTAGCGAAAGCGAGTTTACGCATAACCAACATGTAACATGTTGAAAAGTGAAACTAGCAAGTTATCGACAATGAAATATGCACAGACATGACTGCGAGTTGTAGAATGCACAACACATATCACCACTATGACACGTAAAGAAATACCATTAACAACCGCTGTCCACGACAAGTGTTGAGTCCAAACTATAGTACTAGTGTTGCTAAGGTGTCAGGCAACAATCACTGTGTAAACATAACATACAAACATTCATCGAATAACACATATAACATGCAGAGCGGTTAGCGTATAAGAAGTGTTTGCGTTGTGTGTCGATGTGATTTGATATAGGTAACATATGTAACACCCAATAGTGCATAAAGCAAAAAGGGATTGAGTATACTCACAGAGCATTGGTAGTGCTAAACACGATCTGTATTGGATTGAAGGGAGCGCTTTGAGTTAGCCTGAACACAGTGCGACAGTTTAAGCGTTGAACAGTGCGTAAAACGATGTCGAGTGGGCTGAGTGACGGTTGGTGATCCGATCGGATGTCCGTCTGGACGGATGGTCATCCGGATGGATGGTCATCCGGACGGATGACCATTCGGTCGGATGGTCACTCGTTTGGGAATGATGTGTTTGTGTATGATGTGAACTTTGAAGTTTTCGTTGTAGTATTGTAAAAGCCTTGAAGTGTTTCTACCTCTCAGGTCGTCCGGTCAGACGGTCATCCCGACGGATGGCCGTCCACTCGGATGGCGATCCGGGTGGAGGCTAGCATACTTTGAAATTTGGAAATTGTTTAAGTGTTTAAAGTTACAAGTCACCTGGTCGGATAGCCGTTCGATCGGATGGCTGTTCGATCGAGCGGCTGGTCGAGTTGAAAAGTTTGTAAAATCAGCTAAGTTAAAGATTTTATCGAGACGGTATGACAACGTGTTAAACATCGGAAACTCCATCAAGTCCAAGTCATCCGATCGGATGGGAATCACCCCGTCCGATCAGTAACGGTTCTTGACGAAACTTCATGTTCAACCCGTTAAGTCAGTCATCTCGTTGATAGTAATCCGTTCTCAGACTGGCACTTCACTAGAGAATAACTAGAAGGCCCGAACAAGCTTAGATCCTATCGGTTTTGAGTAAAAAGTTGACAAAGTTTTGAAGAAGGTTTGAATCTAGCCGAAATTGTTTAGTTTTAGGTGAAATCAGTGTTTAAACATTGTTGAAATCCTTTAGATCTGAGTTGTTCTTGGTGAGATGATGTCACACTTCAATGTTCATAAGAACTCCATGATGACATCACCCTTGAACAGCCTAAATCCATAGATTTCATGGTGAAAAGTTGAGATTTGTGGTTGAAATTGATGAGAAAGTGTGTAAGGATAAAAGAAGTACAATATTTTAGATGAAAACTTACAAGAATCACGAGGAATCGAGAGAAATGTGGCTGAGAAGGCGAAGGGTCGGAGGAGAGCTGTCACATCACGTGAACATTGATGTGACAGGTGCTATTTATAGGTGAAGAGGAGAAGAGGCGGTGTAAGTGTGACGGATCGGAGGGCCTTCCAATCAGATGGCCATCCGATCAGATGGTCATCCGGACGGATGACCATTCGATCGAATGGTCCTTCGATCAGATGGCTCGAGTGGGTTGGTTTCCGACTTTTCGTTTCCTGCGTTGAGCGTTGCGTTGCGATAGTATTAACTAATAGTTACACAAATAACATAACCACAAAAGTAAACCTTAATCTTCGAGTTCGCGATGAGATTGCGTTGCGATAGAGTTGCGATTGTGTTTTCGTATAACACCTCAAAACAAAACAAATATAAACATGCACATGTAACACATCATATCACACACACGTAAAATAATATTCAGAACTGCGATGCGATTGCGATGAGATAGCGTTAAGTAGATTATCGTTTAATAGCGTTTATTGCATTTACTCCACATAATACAACTAAAATAACACAAATTTAAGTATCGATTATCAAGTCAAAGAGTACAAGTAATAATTAAGCAAGGAATGACAGATCAAATTGGCAATCTTTTCTTCCTTTGACTTTGACTTCAAAAAGTCGGGTTGTTACAGTCTCCCCTACTTTAGGGAATTTCGTCCCGAAATTAAGGCGCAGGCATAACGAATAGCTGTGGATACTTAGCCTTCATGTCACTTTCGAGTTCCCAGGTGAACTCGGAGCCGCATTTGCCTTCCCAACGAACCTTCACAATGGGAATGCATGAGCATCGGAGCTTCTTGGTTTCTTGATCCATGATCTCGACAGGCTTTTCCACGAAGTGTAATGTTTCGTCCACTTGTAGATCATCAAGTGGAACATGTAAATTCTGCTCGGCAAGACACATTTTAAGGTTTGAAACATGAAAAGTTGGGTGGATGTTGCTAAGTTCCTCCGGTAGTTCGAGTCTGTAGGCCACCTTGCCAATCCTTTTCAGAATTTTAAAGGGTCTAACATATCGAGGCGCGAGCTTTCCTTTCTTTCCGAATCTGATCACCCTCTTCCAAGGTGAAACCTTTAGGAGTACGTGATCGCCAACGTCAAATTCAAGGGGCTTGCGACGTCTATCGGCGTAACTTTTCTGACGACTCCGAGCTTTCAACAAATTGTCTCAAATTTGGAGGATTTTGTTAGTCGTTTCTTGCAACAGCTCAGGACCAGTAATTTGTGCATCTCCGATCTCATGCCATACAATAGGCGATCGACATTTTCTTCCATACAATGCCTCAAATGGTGCCATTTGAATGCTAGAATGATAACTGTTATTGTACGAGAATTCGACCAAAGGTAAGTGTGCGTCCCAATTACCACCAAAAAATATGACACACGAGCGAAGCATGTCTTCAAGGGTACGAATCGTTTATTCAGTCTGACCATCGGTTTGGGGATGGAAAGCGATACTTAGATTAAGAGTAGTACCGAGAGCAGATTGAAACGTTTCCCAAAGATGCGAGGTAAACCGACCATCGCGGTCAGAGATGATATCACGAGGCGTCCCGTGTCGACATATAATTTCGTCGGTGTAGATCCGTGCTAATCGTTCTACCTTAAAGTTTTCTCGTATCGGTAGAAAATGAGCAGATTTAGTAAGACGATCAACGATAACCCAGATGCTATCATGACCTGATGGCATGCGCGGGAGTTTCGTTATGAAGTACATAGCTATACTCTCCCATTTCCACATAGGGATCTCGGGTTGCACGAGTAAGCCAGAGGGTCTTTGTTGCTCAGCTTTGACTTTCAAACAAGTCAAGCATTTCGAAACATAGATAGCGATATCCTTCTTCATTCCAGGCCACCAGTACCGTAGACGAAGGTCATGGTACATTTTGTCGGCACCGGGATGAATGGAATATTGAGACTTGTGCGCTTCAGTCAACAATATCTCCCGAAGGTTATTGCGACTTGGAATCCAGATGCGATCGAGATAGTAGTAGATACCGTTCGATTTGGTGACAAATTGAGATTCAGCACCACACTTCTTCATCTCCTCTCGCAAGGTATTCTCAATGAAGCAGGCGTGTTGTGCGTCACGAATTAAGGCTTCGAGGTCGTGCTAGGCGTGAGTATTACGAACGCTATGCAGCTAGCTTCGTCGACTTAGAGCATCGGCAACGAAATTTGCTTTGCCAGGGTGGTAACGAATCTCACAGTCGTAATCGTTAAGAAGTTCAACCCATCAGAGTTGGCGCATATTCAATTCCTTTTGGTTCAAGATGTGTTGCAGGCTCTTATGGTCGGTGAAGACCGTACACTTGGTACCGTAAAGGTAGTGTCGCCAAATCTTCAACGCAAAAATAACTGCACCAAGCTCGAGATCGTGGGTTGGTATAGTTCTTCTCGTGGATCTTGAGCTGACGAGAAGCGTAAGCGATAACCTTGTCCCGTTGCATGAGGACACAACCGAGACCCAGGTTAGAGGCATCGCAATAGACTACGAAGTCATCATTTCTGTCGAGTAAGCGAGTACAGTGGCATTGCGGAGCATATGCTTGAGAGTTTGAAAGGCAGTCTCTTGTTCAGTTCCCCAAACAAAAGGCTTGTCTTTATGCGTGAGAGAGGTAAGTGGCACAGCGATTTTCGAGAAATCTGTGATGAATCGACGGTAATAACCCCCCAATCCGAGGAACGAACGAACTTCGGATGGTGATTTTGGTGTAACCTAACTCTTAACAGCTTCGATTTTTGCGAGATCGACGTGTATACCTTGACTATTGACGATGTGACAGAGGAATTGAACCTCCTCTAGCCAAAATTCACACTTGGAGAACTTGGCATAGAGTCGATTCCCTTGGAGTAATTCGAGAACCAAACGTAGATGTTGCGCGTGTTCGGCTTTCGATTTCAAATAGATAAGGATATCATCGATAAACACGACTTTGGTTTACACACGTGATTCATCAAATCCATGAAAACCGCAGGTGCATTGGTTAAACCAAAGGGCATTACGACGAATTCACAATGGCCGTATCGGGTTCGGAAAGTGGTTTTGGGTATCTCCTCCTCCTGGATTCATAACTGGTGATAGCCTGAGTGTAAATCAATCTTTGAAAAACACGTAGCACCTTGTAACTGATCAAACAAATCATCGATTCGGGGCAAAGGATAACGATTCTTGATGGTCAGCTTATTCAACTCCCTATAATCGATGCACATCCGCAACGATCCATCCTTCTTTTTGAAAAAAAGGATAGGTGCACCCCAAGGAGAGGTGCTAGGGAGAATGAAGCCTTTATCAAGGAATTCCTGGAATTAACTCGAGAGTTCGCGCATTTCGGACAGAGCGAGTCGATAGGGAGCTTTAGCAACAAGATTTTCTCCTGGAATGAGGTCAATACAAAAGTCGATATCATGAGAGGGCGGTAAACCAGGTAAATTGTCAGGAAAAACACGAGGAAAATCATGAACCACAGGCACCTTATCTATTGTCTTCTCTTTCTTTTCCTTCTCCGCTACTACGATGTTTGCCAAGAAAGCCTTGTATTCCTTACGGAGATACTTGCTCACTTGAATGCATGACATGAGTTTGAGATCTTTCGAAGGAGTTTCACCATACACACAGAGTTGATCACCATTAGCGAGAGAAAAACGACTCATTGTATCAAAGCAAACGACTTCAGCACGATTTTTCTCGAAGAAAATCCATGCCTACTATGATATCAAAACTACCAAGCTGCATTGGAATAAGATCGATAGGGAAGACGTGATTGTTGAGTTCAAGCGTACAATCACGTAGAACAGAACTAACAGTGACGGTTCTACCAGTGGCAATTTCTACGTCGAACGTCGAAGGGAGATAAGCGCGTTTACGTTTTAGGAGTTTTTTGAATTCTAACGATACAAAACAGTTATCGGCTCCAGTATCAAACAAACACGAAGCATATATACCGTTGATGAGAAACGTACCATTAACCACATTGTTGTCAGCTTGGGCCTGGCGGACGTTGATGTTGAAGGTACGTCCACGGGCTGCTTGTTGAGCTGGCTGCTGCTGCTGAGGCTGCTGCTGTTGATGTTGTTGCTGCGCCTGTTGCTGCTGAGGCTCTTGCTTCACCACTCTATTTGGGCAGACATTTGCAAAGTGGTTAGGATCACCACATGCATAGCAGGCTCTTGCGTGAGTAGGAGCTGCTTGTTGTCCCTGTGGAGTGGGAAGAGGAGCTAGCAGTGCAGGAGCTTGAACTTGAGCTTGAGCTTGACGGGGACCAGTACGACAGTTAGCAGTAAAGTGGCCGTACAGGTTGCAGTGCACACAAAATCGACATGCGATCCCAACAAGATGATGGTAAGTACAGGTAGGGCATAGCGGGTGTGGACCAGTATATGCACGCTTAGCCGGTGGTGCATTGGTCACTGGTGCTGCTACCTAGCGGTTCTGGGGTTGAGATTGGGCAGGTATGGCGTTCAGTGGTGCGGCGGTGACTGCACAGTTCTTGTTGTTGTTCTTACGCTTGCAGCGAGAAGACTTGGAAGCATGCGGTGCGACGGTTTCAGCGGTGGGTGCAGCGGTAACTTGATGGAGACTTTTGGTGGTATTCTTGAAATAACGAGCCCTAACTCGCTTGTCATTGATTTCTGCAGCGAGTAGGTAAGTCTCTTCGATAGTCGTCGTCTTTGCGGCTTGCACGAAATCAGCAACACAATCCGGTAAAGAACGGATGTATTTCTTGATGGTTGTATCAGGAGTAGAGACTTGGCTGGGAAAAATGATACTCAGCTGCTTAAAGCGGGCAGTTAGACCAGCGTTGTCGCCACCCTCCTGCTTAATGTTCCAAAACTCGTCCTCCAGCTTCTGAAGCTCACGGGGAGGGCAAAATTCCTTCATCATGATATCCTTCAACTCATCCCAAGTAAGCCCATAGGCTGCATCATTCCCTCGCCTGTTCCTTTCGGCGGTCCACCAATCCAAAGCCCTGGACTAGAAAACGCCAGTTGCGTTGACAGTGCGGAGGTTATCAGGACAACCGCTTTGGCGCAGGGTGACTACAATTGAATCGAACCATTGAAACATGGCAGTAGTGTAACACCCGTCTCAATTATATAAGAATTTAATATAAAATACACATTTTTGAAACCAAAATACTTCATTTCACAATTTAAACCAAACGGAAGTTTGCATATTGCTAGTATTCTAGTTAACTATTAACTAGTTAAAACATCCCAAAAACAAATAGTTAAGTGTCTACAACATAAACATTGTCTATAACATGGTTAATTAAACGCGGAAGCTTCAAAAGGTTGTGTTCGGTTCTTGAAAACATGCTTGGTCGCCATCCAGATTAAGTCCTACATCACCTAGTATCAAAACCACTTTAAACGTTAGTTTTAACATTGTTAAAATACGCATAAACAAGTTCTAGGATCAAACAATCGAAAGTAAAATAAATTTTCAGAATTTAGTCTGTCGCGCCACGCGACAGACTCCTTTAAATCTTTCGCGTGCCGCGAGGGCTCTCGCGTGTCGCGCTAGGTTGACTGGTTGCTGTCGTGTGCCGCGGGGGAACCTGTTTTCCAGCAGGTGCAGGTTTGAGACCTACATTTCCTGCCCAGCTCTGTTTTTCGTAAATTAAACTTCAAATGCTCATAACTTTTGATCCATAAGTCCGTTTTAGGTGATTCTTTTTCCTACACGTCTGTAATTTAATTACCGACACGTCTACTACATTTATTTTACTAAAAATTTAGTTTACGGACCGAATGACTAAAATCACTAATGTGTTTATTCAACCCACCAAGTTTGCACCAATTCTACTACCAATGTTATTGTAACCTTAAGGCACATTTACCCAACATCCGGGGCTTACGATCACCGTCATTTCATTACCAAATCTATGGTTTCATGCTTTTGTTATCTATCATCGCCAAAAGGTATTCAAAACACATTTTTACTACTTACTAAACAATTATTCAACCCGTTTGGCTCATTTATGGAACCCTCCATTTATAGTGATTACCAAACGCTTTCTAATCTAATTTTAACTCATTCAATCAAGTAGTGAACATTGTCACTTAAACTAATACAAATCTTTATTCTAAAACACAACTATGAATGATTACAATATCAAATTTACATAATGTAACGAAACAAGTTACATACCTTCAAAGCGCACCCTTCAAACGCGCGTCACCACCGGCTTGTCCACTTGACGCTCCGGTTTCCTTTCCTATAGAGTTCAACCGCAAACCATTTAGAACTCTTTTCTTACTTATAATGCATAGTTCGCCATAATTTTACAAACATGCATTTTAACTCAAATTTCCAGCTTTTAAGCCTTCTTTTAGGCATTTTTACAAACACCTTAAGGGCATAATTTCTCACCATTTATAATCAAGTTCAATTCTTGTCATTTGGCCAAGATTAACATCATTTAGGCAAATTCACTTCAATTTTAACATCAACAAATCAGAAATTACTTCATAGAATTCAGATTACACTAGAACAACAATCATAATCCTAGTGTTTATCATGTTTCTTCAAAACCCATTAATCACCTACAATGGTGATTGTGAATTTACAAGAAATAAGTATGATTTCAACAAATGATTGTCTAGGGTTTATCCCTAGACACCATATCATTCCATTTTCATCCATACAACAATCAAGCAACAATAAATTTTGAATTTCCTAAGTTCATCCAGAAATTTAGATGGAGATTTTCTATAAAATTTACATACCTTATGATCCCTTCGCCGAGGAGATCATTAAACTATGCTCTAATTTCATTTTGGAACTGATTTAATCCTTCAATTTTGCTACTTTGCAAGAACTAGGGTTTTGGAGGTGAGCTCTTGGTTTACCCCTGTGCTTGATCGACCAGACACACACATTTGTGCGTGTTTGGTGTTTAAAACTTTGTTTTTAATAAACTTAATTTTAGTTTTAACACCTTTGGTCCCTCAATTATCTTTAAGTTTTTATTTAAGGTGTTTTAACCCACTAGCATGTTATTACAAAACTTTTTCCTCTAACTAGGTTATTTTCTATTCCCAGTTAGTTCATTTTGTTTATTTATTGACAACATATTTATAATAAAAGATTTTATATTTTCAGGGTGTTACAAGTAGGCCCGTCTTCTCCGGTGAATTCTTTGGGGCCGCAGGCCTTAAACTGCTTGAAGCTAAAAGTAGCTTTCGGAGAGTTAGTCCTTGATTCCTCAGAGGACTTGCTAGCGTTTTCATTAAGCTCGCAGACAATTTGCGGAATGACCTTAGCCATTTGCTTTGCCACTAGAGAAGCGATACACTTGTCAGTGAGGTTGCGGCGAGACGCGCGAGTAGTGTGAGATCCTAATGACGACATTGTCTGTAACAGACATCATCACAGGACTCAGACACAATTAAGTTGAGTATAGTCTATTATCTCACCCAAAGCTACTTTATGTAAAGCCCAGGAACACGTCTAATCACATAATCACGTAGGCACATAATCCACATCAGCTCGTAAGCACATAAACACGTAGTCCACATAAGCACAGAAGCACATATTCAACTATATTTTGCACGTATTCACCAACATATATTGCACGTATCCACCTATCTTTCACTGCTGCGTAAAGCGATCGAGTGTTGCGAGTAGCGAGTATTACATCGTGCGATTTGTTAGCGTGGTGTGAGTTGTGTGTGGGTTTATCGAAGCGAAAAGCGTATAAATCTCCAAAACCGAAACATATAACCACATACATCCACATAAAACACAAAAAATCCCACATAAAATCGAAGAATCAGCGGTTGCGAGTTCAGAATCGAAACACATAAACACATAAAATATGCGATTGGAGTGTATGGGTGTTTAGACATCGACTACCCAAAGTGATTCGACTATTCTCAAGGACTTCGAGTACATGCTTTTGCCTAACAGACTGTGCTCTCTCACCGATATACGGTGAATGGCACACATTCGTTCAGTTATTCCCGCAACTCAAGTCATTGGAACCCATCGAGACTTTGGTGAGAGTTTTGTAAAACCAAAATAGAGAGCGAAATGAGTCATCAAGATTTGGGTTTCACCCCTAACTTAACAACTGCATTCCTGTTTGTGTGATAGAATCACGGGATAGAGACAGGGAGATTTGCGTCGAAGTATGGATTTCATTCTTGATTCAACGCAAATTATCGTGTTTATAGTAAAAAGACGTGTTGGGCGAGCGATTTAATCGAGAGTTTGCGGTTTTCACACCTAATCTCAACTAAATCACTCGTTTACGCGAGTATTTTTGAAAATCGTATGTGTTGCCAGCCTTGACCTTGCGCGAAGCGGTAGTATGCGATGTCCGCGCAAGAGTGTAGTGTCTGGCGAGTTCGAGCGAGAATATCAAGTAAGCTCGTACAAAACCCCTACCGGGTTGGCCCAAGTCGGTCTTTTTTGCACTTAGACTATAGACTAGGTCGTTTCTAAGACATCAACCCGGACCAGGTTGAGTCCTGCCTAATTCCCTATAGTTATGGCTCTGATACCAATCTGTCACACCCCAACCGATGGCGGAAACATCGGGGCGCGGCACTGAGCGAAACAGATTGTCCAAGAGATTCCATAACAACTATAATTACCAAACATTTAACCATTACGTCCCATACCGTAACATAAAAAGTAACACAGTTATTACAGACAAATTGTTCTCAAAGACAGATAAAAACTGTTCCAACAACTCATAAATTATTTAGTTCGTTTCTAGACTCTCCTAACTTGATTCCATGACATCCAGCAATTAAAGCAAGCATCCTAAACACCTTCCACATACGTTAAAATACAAGTCAATACACATAGTGTAAAGGTGAGCATACAAGTTTAATAGTATAATAGTAGTGAAAGCGAGTTTACGCATTACTGCGAGTTGTAGAATGCGCAACACATATCACCACTGTGACACGTGAAGAAATACCCTTAACAACCGCTGTCCACGACAAGTGCTGAGTCCAAACTATAGTACTAGTGTTGCTAAGGTGTCAGGCAACAATCACTGTGTAAACATAACATACAAGCATTCATCGAATAACACGTATAACATGCAGAGCGGTTAGCGTATAAGAAGTGTTTGCGTTGTGTGTCGATGTGATTTGATATAGGTAACGTATGTAACACCCAAAAGTGCATAAAGCAAAAAGGGATCGAGTATACTCAGAGAGCGTTGGTTGTGCTAAACACGATCTGTATTGGATTGAAGAGAGAGCTTTGAGTTAGCCTGAACACAGTGCGACAGTTTAAGCGTTGAACAGTGCGTAAAACGGTGTCGAGTGGGCTGAGTGACGGATGGTGATCCGATCGGATATCCGTCCGGACGGATGACCATTCGGTCGGATGGTCACTCATTTGGGAAGGATGTGTTTGTATATGATGTGAACTTTGAAGTTTTCGTTGTAGTATTGTAAAAGCCTTGAAGTTTTTCTACCTCTCAGGTCGTCCGGTCGGACGGTCATCCCGACGGATGGCCGTCCGCTCGGATGGCGATCCGGGTGGAGGCTAGCATACTTTGAAATTTGGAAATTGTTTAAGTGTTTAAAGTTACAAGTCACCTGGTCGGATAGCCGTTCGATCGGATGGCTATCCTATCGGATGGATGTTCGACCGAGCAGCTGTTCGAGTTGAAAAGTTTGTAAAATCAGCCAAGTTAAAGATTTTATCGAGACGGTATGACGACGTGTTAAACAACGGAAACTCCATCAAGTCTAAGTCATCCGATCGGATGGGAATCACCCCGTCCGATTAGTAACGGTTCTTGATGGAACTTCATGTTTAACCCGTTAAGTCGGTCATCTCGTTGATAGTAAACCGTTCTCAGACTGGCACTTCACTAGAGAATAAGTAGAAGGCCTGAACAAGCTTAGATCCTATCGGTTTTGAGTAAAAAGTTGAGAAAGTGTTGAATCTAGCCGAAATTGTTTAGTTTTAGGTGAAATCAGTGTTTAAACATTGTTGAAATCCTTTAGATCTGAGTTGTTCTTGGTGAGATGATGTCACACTTCAATGTTCATAAGAACTCGATGATGACATCACCCTTGAACAACCCAAATCCATAGATTTCATGGTGAAAAGTTGAGATTTGTGGGTGAAATCGATGAGAAAGTGTGTAAGGATCAAAGAAGTACAAGATTTGAGATGAAAACTTACAAGAATCGCGAGGAATCGAGAGAAATGTGGCTGAGAAGGCGAAGGGTCAGAGGAGAGCTGTCACATCACGTGAACAGTGATGTGACAGGTGCTATTTATAGGTGAAGAGGAGAAGAGGCGGTGTAAGTGTGACGGATCGGAGGGCCATCCGATCGGATGGTCATCCGGACGGATGACCATTCGATCGAATGGTCCTTCGATCGGATGGCTCGAGTGGCTTGGTTTCCGACTTTTAGTTTCGTGCGTTGAGCGTTGCGTTGCGAGTAAGCGATGCGATAGTATTAACTAATAGTTACACAAATAACATAACCACTAATAACCGCAAAAGTAAACCTTAATCTTCGAGTCCGCGATGAGATTGCGTTGCGATAGAGTTGCGATTGCGTTTTCGTATAACACCTCAAAACAAAACAAATATAAACATGCACAGGTAACACATCATAGCACACACACGTAAAATAATATCCCGAACTGCGATTCAAATTGCGATGCGATTGTGATGAGATAGCGTTAAGTAGATTATCGTTTAATAGCGTTTATTGCATTTACTCCACATAATACAACTAAAATAACACAAATTTAAGTATCGATTATCAAGTCAAAGAGTACAAGTAAAAATTAAGCAAGGAATGACAGATCGAATTAGCAATCTTTTCTTCCTTTAACTTTGACTTTGACTTGTACATTGACTTCAAAAACTCGGGTTGTTACAATGCTTCTCTAAGCTAACCAGCACCCAAGTGTCGGGTTTTGGCCGTATCCCATATACCTTTAGCAGTATCCAGATTATCGACTTGCATAATCAGAGTTTCAGGTTCTATGCATCGACTAAAACCACATGGTCGTACCCATACTGTTTTTGTCCGCATCGGTGTTTTTGTTTGCAACAGTTAACTGGCCCAATGGTATCCCAAACCTTGTGCATTTTCAGGAGTCGGCGAGTTCGCGGATTGAATGACTTCGAGTTAGCGAGCCCACCAACTTAACTAAACAATTTGGCGGATGAAGGGGTGTGGTCCCAAAAACCTTGCGCAGATACATTGGACCATAGCCCAACTTCACCACAATAAACCTTCTTCAAAGAACCCTGCGTGGCTGCGCACCGATTCTAAAGGAGAAAACTTAAAAGAAAACAGCCTTCAACATCCGCGCACCGAGATAAAACTAATAACACATCCTTACGCAAACTCATGTAACGGAATAAGTTAAGTTGGGAACAAAACCCTCTCCGTGCGATTGCAACCCAGACTCAAGCAGAAAGTGACCTTTCTGTTACAATAGAATTAACATGAGGCATAGGCATAGAGGATTACAGCTGTAAACCTTCTAGAAGGCCCCATTATGCACCACCATTCGGTTATAACTGAACAATGACGTGGCATCATCCTAAACGATCATCAAGGTCACGATGATGGCACTAAATTGGAGAAAGATCCACACACATCTACTTTCCACGTGGCATCTCCCCAGTCGTTGATCATGCCCATGATCCGTGTGCATGAACGTCACGTTAGCAATTAACGGCGAAAAAGATAACTGCCTACGGAAAGTGCATTCCGTTATTTCCTCCGTCAACAAACTTTCTCTCCCAAATCCGGTTATAAATAAGACAATTCAGGTACAATCTCTCAAGTCACACTCACTTCACTTTCACTATTACTTCTTCTTCTTCTTCATTGAAATCTGTACTTATTCTCACACCGGAGGGTGGTCACGGAGAGAACCCCCATTCTCCCCGTGGCGAGTCTAATGGCTGTTCGTTTTGCAGATATCGTTCGGAGAAGAAGCTCAGTCAAACCCCGAATCGAACGAGAGGACTCACCTTTTATGCAGAACTAAACCCCTGGTCAGATTGATTCTGGTCATTCGATCCAGTGTTTCTTCATTGGCGCCCACCGATTCTTCAATTTTCATTCTCATCTTCTCGTTCTGATTCAATTTTCTTCAATTTCTATCTTCCATGGCAGAAATTTGTCAAATTACCCATCAAGTCCTCGATCCGAGAACAGGGGTAATCCAACCCAGGTTACTCCGATCGACGGAATCATGGAAAAAACAGCTAGAAGCAAAAATCGTCATGGGGAAAACAGCTCTGTTGCCTCAGAAATGCAATCGAGAACTCAGATTCATCTAGATCTACTCCCGGAGGAAACTCCAAAGTATTGGTTCACCAAGTTCCAGAACACCATAAACGGAATTTTTGCACAGAATTCCAGATCTGAGTCTTTCCATACTAGATCTGGTAATCAGGAATCTCAGGAAGAATACATGCTCAAGAAGAAATCCAGTAGTACAGTGTTGGACCCACGATCAACACAACAGTGGGACATCCAACCCAGTAACAAAGGATATCTGGAACCATTCAAAGATATGAAACAAAATATGGAGGATAACGACCACCAAGGAAACAATATACAACAGACAAACATGGTACAAGGAGGGCCCTCACGAAGACCGCACAAACGGAGCCACAATCAGCACTGGCGAGAGCAACAAGTAGTCTTCCCCGTCATTCTAGGAGGTCCTCAAGAAGAACGCTCGGTAATCATAACTGGAATCTTCGGTCATTATCGTACTGACTATATGTTTATCGATCTCGGTAGTTCCATGGATATAATTTACGAGCAATGTTTCAAACAACTAGACCTAGAAGATAAGGCGCGCTTGAAACCAGGAGATTTTCCTCTAATTGGTTTCTGCAATGAAGTCTCTTCCTATTGGGCCAAATCGCCTTCCCTGTAACACTCTCAGACGGTGAACACTCGCGCACTGTCACAGTTAATTTTATGGTTATGCCAGCTACATCACGCCACGATGTATTGCTGGGAAGATGCTCACAGAGGGAGTTCAACATGATTACCTCCATACCACACGCCGCTTGTGGATTTCCAACGGAAACCGGGGTAACAATTCTTTATTCTAGCAAAGAGGTGATGTATGTGGACGATGAGCCACCAGTAAAAATGGCCAAGCCATCACCGTCAAATGAACCAGAAAAGTGGGTCCTCAACGAGGAATACCCTGAGCAAACCATTTTGTTAGGATACACCATCTCACCAGCAATCCGCTCAAAATTAAAGGAACTCCTACTTAACAACATGGATATTTTTGCATGGTCCCTGGCGGACATGACCGGAGTACCAAGAGAGATAACGCAACATTACTTAAATATCCGACCTTCCGCAGAACCAATCGCGCAAGGAAAACGCAGTCTTAGTGCAGAAAAAGCTAGCGCAATGAACGAACAAGTAGCCGAATTACTCCAAGCTGGGATTCTGCGCGAAGTACAGTATCAAACCTGGGTAGCCAACCCAGTAATGGTGCAGAAGCACAACGGCGGTGTAAGACCCTTAGTCCATTTTATACAATTATCAAATAATTTTCTATTATAATAGTGTATTTAAGATTAACGTACACTTAAAAAATTGAGTTTGTTAAAACATTTTACTAAATAAAACATTTCAATATTTTGAAATTTTATTCGTCGTTTAAAACGTGACGACGAAACTATTTGCGGAAGCTTGATTCTTGAGCGTGTTCGGTTCTTCCTCGAGCTTGATCGACCTCCGGTACATTACATAATACCTACATTTCATAAAACACGAAATGTTTTAGTGATATTGGCATTTGAAACTAGTTTAGGCAAGTTCGGGATGCCAAACAATGAAACAACAACAAATTTCAGCCACTTATACCCGTCGCGTGCCGCTACGGGATTTGCGCTCACGGCCACGTGCCGCGACACCCGTCGCGTGCCGCGACGACCATGTGTCTAGGCTGTCACGCGACGCGAGGCTGTGATTTCGGCAGACTGATTGTTCCCAGACCTGTACATTTCCAGCAAATCCATCTTTTACGCAAACGAGCATAACTTGCTCGTTTTTTATCGGATTTGACTCACGTTTCTTCCTACGTGATCGTAAAATTATTCTCCATCACATGGAGTTAACATCCACATCCTGATTAACAAAATTCTAAACTTTTAAGCCTTCGGCTTATTACCTTTTTACAAAGTTTTGACCCGTTCATGTAATTATCAACCAAACATGTTTGTTTGATCCTAATTTCACATGAACCTTAAAATTTCTATGTTGTCTATCATATTAGGTTCAATTCCCTAGTTTATGTACATTCTTAAACTCGTTTTTACTTAAATGTTTATTTTGACCCGTTAAGGGTATTTAAGCACTTTTCCGCATAATTCATGCTCGTTTATTTCTAGCATCTTATTTTCATCTTAATTATCAAATGATCTTCTATCACAACTATATTTGTGGTGGATTTAATTTGATGATCTAAATATTCCGAGTTTTACCCCTCGGATATGCATTTTACGGCAAGAACTCATATAAGGTCAAATTACCCAAGGATTCACACCTTTTAGTTTTTATACTTATTCTAAGTATCTATTTGCTTATAGAACTCATTTACAAACAACCTTTAAGGGCCGTTTGCTCAATTTAGCTTACAAGGGCGTTTTGGTCAATTTTAGTCCTTCTTTTACGATGAAGGAATTTTAAATACTTGTTTGACCCAAAATCGACCTTTTAACTATAATCATGTTTAGAAACCATTATGTTTCTAAAACACCATGATTATAACTTAAATTATTCGGTTTACCTAAAAGATAACCGAATATCCATTTTTGACCTTGTCTAACTCTTATAGAACCTCAAGTTCTACATGATGAGTTGAACAATTATACATACCTGATTCGGATCAATGTGTTGACCCGTTTTAATACCAGCCTTTATAACCGCTAATTTTTAGCGATAGATATTCATTCCTATAGTCATATAACTCGACAATTTCATTAGTCGATATCGTCAAAGGGTGATATTTTCACCTTTTGATCCGTTTAGAGTAAGTGACTGAATTTATTGGCGAGATAATGTTTATTACTATCTCGTCTACATGACTCGCTCCATTTTACACCGTACGGTCATTTTCTTTATAAATCATTTATTGACGCTTTTGACCCATTATAACTTACGCTATAAAGTGTCTTTCACAAACTAACGGTAATCGTCAACGAGTGATCGAATTACCGTTTTACCTTTATTATTTGTATTAGCTACCGTGTAAGGTAATTATTCAAAACTCGTTATTTATTAGTCCTTTCATGACTAAATAACCGTATTAGATCTTTTTAACCATTAAACATGGTTTATCTTTATTGTCTTTTGCTCCGAACCGCACATGTCGTATCGGAACATCCGAATTCAAACAAGACTTTATTATTCATAACTTATAAAACCAATATGTATTAAATAAATAGAGTGTAAGCTTTACTTACCTAGCATCCAGATTATGCTTTTCCTTCACTCCTGATTCGTTTGACCCACTTCATTCCCAAGCTTCCACCTGGCTTGTTAAGCGCCAAACTATCATTGTAATTTGTAAGATAGTTAGATTAGTCATAATCATTCAAGACTATTCCATCCTACGATCTTTATGTCGAAATTATCATTCGATCATATCATGGGTCAGTTTGACTTTATAAAGTCAACTGCCTATTGACATAATTGATTTCACTAAGTAGCTTAACTACTCATTTAAGAACTTAGCCAATTATCCGGTAAGCATCATACATATGTTACCGCTTTATTCAATTATTTTACCAAGTTCTTGTAACTATAACTTTACCGAATTAATACTTGATGATATTAAACTTCATTTAACACGAACTTATCATCAATTTTTATCATATCTTACTAGTAAGTAGGATTACATACTCAAACACACAATTCGTTTAAGTATTTCCTGATTACTATCAGATATGATGATTCTAATCATAATTATTGTTTTGGTAAAAAATTACCGAAGCAATTAAGTGATCAAATTAGTTAAGTGAGGTAGTGTGCTAATAAAGTGTGTTGAAAATATGCTAATTAAGTTGTTTGCAAAAACAGTTTACAGGATACAGCTCAGGATATTGAGCTATATCTACAATCAAACAATGAGCAAAAATGTAAAGGGTGACACGGGATGTATGAGGAAAGCCCTTGATCAATCCAGATCGCCGGCACAAAACCTCGGGAGCTGACAATCACAGCTGCCTTGTTCTTCTTTTTACTTCAAATGTCAGGATACAGTGCAGGATATGATGCGGATCGACTAAGTGTTACAATGTGATTTTGATACAAGTGTAAGTGTGTTGTGAGTGTTTGCAGCTAGAGTGTCACACCCCGAATTTCCACGTGTCACCGGTGGGCCCGGTAGGGGAGTATCGTGACGTGGTTGGCAACATAATAGTCAAACAACACAATATTTAAATGCACAGCGGAAGCAAAGTATAGATTTAATTCAACCAACCGATATTGTAATATTAAGTATTACAATTAGTCGAATATAATCCACAGGTAGATCCAAATAAAAAGGAAACAATTGTTCAACAGTTTATGACATCCAAGCTGGCGAGACTTAATGTGGATGCTAGGAGACATGCCAGCCTATTTCGCGTAGTACCTGCACTTAACCTTTTAAGAAAATACGTCAGTTTACACTGGTAAATACAATCAACCGACTCATTTTGAAAAGAGTTTAAGAAAATGCATTTAAGGCACAAGGCACAAATAATATTTTATAACTTGGGATAATTATTTAAATATATAATACTTGTATGGATTTACATGTTCCTTATGCGTTCAGTAGCCCGGATCGAGCCGGGTTAAAGATTAATCGACACACCACTATAATTATGAGACACCAACGGCGTACGCCTACGCCGGGTGCTGAGGTCGTGGCCATTCGTAGAATGATGCCAGGGATATCCGGGACAACGGTCATTAACCCCCCAAAGGCTTTAAGTAAACAAAACAATGTTAAACGAGACGTCTCAATACTTTCATTATCATACATTCAATCAAAGATTCAACGTCCCGACCAAGCGGTATTTTATATACCGTACCCCAAGCCCGTATAGGGAAAATAAGTTAAAAGTATTTACCTTTGCAAGTATAACTTCTTAATCGAATAAATTGCAGATAGCTTTTACTGGTTCCCCTAATCTGGAACGAAGGTTTAATATAACCTATTAGAATACTAACGGGCCTTTGATTAAGCTTAAGCTTAGACCGGTCAGTTTTAATGATACGGTTCGTACGCACGATTAAGCGAAGACCAGATAGAATGCGATTTAGACCCGACAAGTTTGAAGACTTGTTTAATATGGGTTTACTATTCACATTCTGGATTTTGAGATAAAAATGATATCGTTTGACCCGTTTCGGTTAGTTTATGCAAACTAGTTACATAAACCGAACCGAACGCGTATAATGCATAACGGGTAACCAAAAGGGTCGCGAACAGGTTTCCTAAGTTAATACGCTTTAAATATGTTGTGATATCATCATGATATCTTCCATAATGCCCATAACGAGTTTAATCCTTAATTATGCCCCGTAGGGGTATTTCGGTCATTTTGAAGGTTATAAAAGGGATTTATAATACTTCTGAGATACGGGTCTGGTTTAATCAGAAAAATTATCCATTTTAACAGGTATCAATAGTTGGTATAAAGTCTTTTGTGATAAAATGGTTCTAGACCCAAACTACGCGTTTAATACGCGTATAAAGCCGTTTTAAGCGACGTATGGTTTAAAATATGGTTCTGAGTTTTCTGATCAGTAAAACAGGCTTCAAAACACTCTATTTATTATTTAAAATCAGTGGCAATTGGATTGGTATCAATCGGATTCGTAAAACTCGTTTTATGGCCTAAAAGGGCATATTCGGTATTAACTGAATCAATGCGATAAGCCTAGCTTAAGATCAGTTTAAAAATGATTAAAAATCTTCAAAAATCCCAAAATATTATTTAACATCAGTGGGTAAAAGTTTTGGTACCGAAAATCGGGTTTAGATAGGCTATGCGTTAATCGCGCCGTTTAATTAATAAAAAGCTTATTATTTACGCTAATGCGCATATCTCCTAATCTAGACCTCCGATTGACGTGAAAATTTACGTACATGTTAATTAATCAGTAACTAAGATTATTGTACTTCCACATTTTCAAAATTCTCGTTGTAAGGTCATAAGGGCGTTATGGTCCAATTTAAGCGATTAACGGAAATGTGTGCATGCATCGGATAATCAACGAAACAAATACCGAGACTTATTATATCATATAATCCAACCCTAATGAAGCACTAGGGCAATACCGAATCAAATTAAAACGGGTCAGAACCGAAGTCAATGCAAAAGTCAAAGTTTTGCGCCTTTCGGTTCCGAATCGGGTTTAAACAGAAAGTTGTCGAGTCGGGCAAGCGTAGACAAGTTTTTATACTTATTACCAAGTTATATTAAGTTTAAAACAGGTTGCACGCCTCGCGGATTGCTAGTCGTGCATTAAATCGCATTTTGTAATTCTGTTGACTTTTTCGGTCAACGTTTGACCCGACAAACGACCTAGTTAGGTCTGGATTTGGTACTTGCCCTTATAAGGGTTTAATACCCATATAATTACCTATCTAACGGTACTTTTAATTCGACACACGACTGAGCTATCGTTAATTAATCGCGAAGTCAAACCGTAGTTACGTCGGTTTGACTTTTAAGCTAATTACTAAGCTAGAATTAATTTAGAAAGGTTAGGCAACTTACTAGATGGTTAATGAATGATTAGAAAGGCTCTTGATCAGTTTGCAAGCTCCCCAAATAATCAGAATGCTTGAATATGATGTGTGAATGAATGTTGCACCTGAAGGTCCTTTATATAGTGGGTTTACACACCACAATCAATTGACACAAGAGTCTATGATCAGCCACAAGTGATAAACACATGTCTCTAGCATGTAGGGGGTGTCTAGGGGCCATGCATGTGCAAGAAAAACCGACCAAGAGGGTAACAATCGCACACAACAGCCAACAGCAGGTCAGCTGTCGCTGGGCACACCCTCGCGTAGCGCGAGGGGCCGTCGCGCTACGCGACGCCCTAGTCTGATCAGAATTGTTTTGTTTGTTGATGGTTTGAAAGGGCAGCCGTTATAAACGACTTGTGGACTTATTTTATCAGTAGGGGGCCTCCCAAAAGTGTCTATATGCTTGAACATACCCTACCATTATCCAATGTTTCAAATGAATGCATAAACAAGACCCGAAAACATCGGTTTACCATTCATTTTCTTCTTGGGATCAATCATACTTTTCCAATTCCATTATTGGCAATAATTCCCTGAATTGAGGGTGCATAGATGTGTAAAATATTATATCGGGTCTTGGGATTTATAATTGAGGTGTTCAGAGGTAATAATTTAACATGACGCCACTTTAAATCCTACCGAAAACATCTTTATTAAATCCGGGTTTTCAACGCGTTTTTGTCTTACATGACACGTGTCGTTTTAATATTAAACCCGAAATTTGCGAGGTGTTACATCCTCACCCCCTTAAAATAAATCTCGACCCGAGATTTACTGAAACAAATAAGGGTATTTTTCTTTCATGGTGGATTCCAACTCCCACGTATACTCGGGACCTCTTCGGGCATCCCATTTGACCTTTACAAAAGGTATGTGCTTTCTTCGAAGCTTCCTTACCTGTCGATCTTCAATCGACAAAGGTTTTTCCACAAACGTTAAGCTCTTATCTATTTGCACATCTGTATGTGGCATGACATGTGAATCATCAGCGGAACACTTCTTTAGATTGCAAATGTGGAACACATTGTGAATTCCACTGAGCTCTTCTGGTAAGTTCAACTTGTAGGAAACTGACCCGACACGTTCGATAACCTCGAAAGGTCCTATGTATCTCGGGCTTAGTTTGCCCTTCTTACCAAATCGCATCACTCCCTTCCAGGGTGACACTTTAAGTAGAACTTTGTCACCTACTTCGAAGTGAAAGTCCTTACGACTTGGATCCGCGTAACTCTTCTGCCTATTCTGGGTAGCTTGGAGATTGTTACGAATCTGGACAATCTTGTCCGTCGTTTCGAACACGATCTCTGGTCCTGATAACTGGACTTCTCCAACTTCCGCCCAACAAACTGGCGATCTACATTTTCTACCGTATAATGCCTCAAAAGGCGCAGCCTTTATGCTGGTATGGTAGCTATTGTTGTAGGAGAATTCGATTAAGGGTAGGTTCTTATCCCAGCTACCTCCCAAATCGATCGCACATGCACGCAGCATGTCTTCCAACGTTTGAATAGTACGCTCACTCTGACCGTCAGTCTGAGGATGGTAAGCCGTACTAAAGTTCAAACGTGTGCCCAAAGATTGCTGGAAACTCTTCCAAAAGTGTGACATGTACCTAGTATCCCGGTCAGAGATAATAGCTACAGGTATGCCGTGTAAGGCTACAATCTTATCAACGTACAGTTGGGCTAACATATCGGAGCTGTAGGTCTCCTTAATGGGTAGGAAATGTGCTGACTTAGTCAGTCGGTCAACTATCACCCAGATGGTGTCATTTCCTTTCCTGGTTTTGGGTAACTTGGTGATAAAATCCATAGTTACCATTTCCCACTTCCAAGTAGGAAGTTCAGGCTGTTGTAGCAAACCTGACGGTTTTTGATGTTCTGCCTTGACTTGCGCACACGTCAAGCATTTAGCTACATAGGTAGCTACAGACTTCTTCAAGCCTATCCACCAATAATTTGCTCTAAGATCATGGTACATTTTATCAGCTCCTGGATGGACAGAATATTTAGAGCTGTGGGCTTCCTGGAGAATAACATCTCGGAGTCCTCCATAAATTGGAACCCATATTCGTCCATTCAATCTAAGAATTCCATCCTTACTAAGAGATAGCTGCTCCTCAGTGACTCCTAGCTTTTCGTTAGGATAGTTAGCTTCCAACACAGCTTCCTTCTGTGCAGCTAACAACCTTTCCATCAAACTGTTCTTTATTTCCATGCTCTTGGCATTGATTCGGATGGGTTTCACCCTCTCCTTCCGACTCAAGGCATCGGCGACTACATTCGCTTTGCCGGGATGGTATCTTATTTCACAATCGTAATCATTAAGAGTTTCCATCCAACGACGTTGCCTCATGTTCAAGTCCTTCTGGTTGAACAGGTGTTGAAGGCTCTTGTGATCAGAATAGATCACACATTTGATTCCATATAAGTAGTGCCTCCACAGTTTTAGTGCGAATACAACGGCACCCAACTCCAAGTCGTGGGTGGTGTAATTCTTTTCGTGCACCTTTAACTGACGTGAAGCATAGGCAATGACTTTGCCTTTCTGCATAAGCACACATCCCATCCCGGTGTGTGATGCATCACAATAAACTACAAACTCCTCTATTCCATCAGGCAATGTCAGTACTGGAGCATTGCTCAACTTTTGTTTCAGAATTTCGAAGGATTCCTGCTGCTTAGGACCCCAGTCAAACTTAATCTTCTTACGTGTCAGCGAAGTCAGGGGTGCAGCAATCCTTGAAAAGTTTTCTATGAATCGCCTATAGTATCCTGCCAAACCTAGAAAGCTACGTATTTCTGTAGGCGTCTTTGGCTCGTGCCAATTCATGACAGCTTCCACCTTAGCGGGATCTACTTGGATACCATGCTCACTAACAACATGTCCAAGAAATTGGACTGCTCGAAGCCAGAATTCACATTTTGAGAACTTGGCATAGAGCTTCTCTTTATGAAGTAAATCCAGTATGCATCGAAGATGCTTCTCATGGTCAGCTTGGTTCTTTGAGTAGATGAGAATGTCGTCGATGAAGACGATGACGAATTTGTCTAAGTGCGGCTTGCAAACACGATTCATGAGATCCATGAACGCGGCTGGTGCATTAGTGAGCCCAAAAGGCATCACTAGGAACTCGTAATGACCATAACGAGTCCTAAATGCTGTTTTGTGCACATCTTCATCTCTAACCTTCAATTGATGGTAGCCTGACCTTAAGTCAATCTTCGAGAAGAAACTTGCCCCTTGAAGTTGATCGAACAGATCGTCGATTCTGGGCAAAGGATACCTATTCTTGATAGTAACCTTATTAAGCTCACGGTAGTCGATGCACAGTCGCATCGATCCATCCTTCTTCTTTACAAATAAAACTGGTGCTCCCCAAGGAGACGAACTAGGTTTGATGAAACCTTTGGCTAGTAAATCATCTAGCTGCGTCCTCAATTCCTTCATCTCTGTTGGTGCCAACCTATAAGGCGCCCTTGCAACTGGTGCTGATCCAGGAATAATGTCGATTCTGAATTCCACTTGCCTATCTGGTGGCAACCCAGGTAGTTCTTCAGGAAATACTTCAGGGTATTCAGAAATGACTGGGATATCTCCAATCTTGGGTTTCGGCTCATCAATAATCACCTGTGCCATGTAGATGACACAGCCCTTCTTCAAACACTTTGAGTCTTTGAGTATAGACATTTTCTCGGGCAGCCCATACTGGGTATCTCCCTGGATAGTAAGTGATTCACCAGACGAAGTCTTGATCCTCACTTGCTTCTTATTGCAAATAATCTGGGCCTGGTTATGAGATAACCAGTCCATACCCAAAACTATGTCGAATCCGGCTAGTTTGAAAGGAAGTAGGGACAAAGGAAAAGAGTGATTCTTAATGGATATGAAACATCCATCTAATAAGGTTGAAGCGGTTTCTAAAGTGCCATCTGCTAGTTCCACCTCATAATTCACACTTAAAGTTCTAACAGGCAGTTTCAAAAATTCACAAAACTTATCATCTACAAACGACTTATCAGCGCCCGAATCAAATAACACTCTCGCGTATACATCATTTACGAGAAAGGTACCTGTTATCACGTTGTCGTCCTTGACAGCTTCCTTAGCATTCATTCTGAAGACCCTAGCATTGGTCTTCTTAGCCTCTTCCGGCTTCTTGGCATATTTTGGGCAATTGCTCCTGATGTGCCCTTTTTCATTGCAACCATAGCAGGTCGCATCCTTTATCTTCTTGCAATCCACGGTTTTGTGTTCCCTGGATTTGCATAACCCACATGCAAAAGGCTTCGATTGTGTTTGTGAGTTGGATTCAAACCTGCACTTACCAAAGTGCTGTCTCTTGCAGGTTTTACACTTGGGTTTTTCACCCGACTGTTGGCCATCCTTCTTGAATCCTGACCCCTTCTTAGCGTCATTGTTTCCTTTCTGCTTCTTATCCGATCGTCGTGAGTTGTCATCCTCACGCTTCCTCTTTTCGGTATCATTTTTCCTCAGTGATCTCAGCCTGACAACATCTGAGGTCAGAGACAACGATATGTCCGTTACTGACCGAAAAGTGGTTGGTCTGGAGGCCTTTACACTTGCTTTGATCTCCGGTTCCAAACCCCCGATAAAACGAGCTATACGTTTCGGCTCCGGAGTCACCAAATAAGGGACCAACCTTGACAAAGTATTGAAAGTGGTAAGGTAGGCCTGGCAGTCCAGGTTTTTCATGACCAGTGCCAGGAAATCAGATTCAATTCTCTCAACCTCGTGTTGAGGGCAGAAATTCTCTTTGATGAGTGCCACAAACTGTTCCCAGGTCATGTTGTATAGCGGAACTTTCCCTGTGGCCTGGATCAAAGATCTCCACCAGGCTAAGGCTTCTCCTTTGAAAGATTGTGAGACAAACTTCACAATGTCCCTATTATGACAACCACTAATATCCACCACAGTATCCATTTCATCCATCCACGTCATGCAATCAACAGCTCCTTTTTCCCCATTGAAGTCTCTGGGTTTGCACGATACGAAGTATTTATAGGTGCAACCCCTATTACGAGGTTCTTGGTTCTGTAGGACTCTTTGAGATGGATTACTCCTTTGATTCGAGGAGTGGTGGGAATTACTGTTGTGGGCAGTGTGGGTCCTGGAGGGTGTTCTAGTGTGTGATGCAGAATGGGTTCTCGTATGGGTACCACCTGATCCATTGTTTTGTCTATCCATAGCTCTATTAACTGCATTGTCTATCATAGCTTGCAACTCTGCACCTCCTACGTTTACATTGGCATTATCATTCCCTATCCCTTGGTGACTGTTGACCTCGTTTGAGTCTGCCATGTTTCTTGAACTATAACACATTGGCAATAACTTATTGGTGAGTTTATTATAGTATTGTCCTTTATGGAAATTTTTATTAACCGTGGTAAACATAGACCATATATGGTTAATTTATTACTCCCCTTTATTTAGGATTTCTAATATAATTTATCCTAATTATAAAACAATAACAGTATTTATTAGCACATAAGGCCTAGTCACAGGGACAATATAGATTATAAGCTAGGATTTCAGAGAATCAAAGCATGAAGGTTTGAACAAAGTTCATTACCTTTATTAGACAGGGAGTCAAAGCTACCACTGTCTTTTGGCTCATATGGAAATGAGCAGGGCCCGTAGGCATTATATTACCACGTATGGTTAAAATATGATCATCTTAATTGATGATATAACCCAGGATTCAGAGATCATTAAACTAGGTTAGGAATCTTCTAAAGAATTCCTTTATAAAAATGACGTATGTGATTTTAACGAATCACTTCTGCCAGGAGTGTTAACATGTTTTAAGATGTTAACAGGGAATTGAATCTTTTAAACAGGTCTTACCATTTTGGCCCGGTCTTATATTTGACATGTGGCTAGGTTTCACACTTTAAGATCCTTAATTAAATAAATTTCATAGGCAGATTAATTTAAAAGGAATGATTTTAATTTATTTATTTCATTTATAAATTTTATATGCTCATAATGGCAAACATGAAATTTATAAAACAAACATTCCATTAATTATACATAGGTTACATATTGCCCTAAACGGGTCTTTTCACACAAACCATTTCCCACGTAGGGGTCAAACAAGTATTTACCCGCGCAGGGGTTACATTTAAAACACAAGTCCTCGCAGGGACTGATTACTTAAATAGATGTCCACGCAGGGACTAGGTACAAAGATAAATGTCCACGCAGGGACTACATACACTCATAAATGTCCTCGCAGGGACTTAATATTTTTTTTTAAGTAGACATACACACATAAAGGATTTACTGATCCTTCTTGCTCTTTCCCTTGATTAAGTTCGTCAAGGTCTTGAACATCCCCTGGTTACGCCTTCGGTCTTCCCGTGCCTCATGCCGCACCTCCCTAATACTTTGTAGGATTTCCTGATGCAGTGGTGGCGACATCTGCAGAGACGGCGGGGGTTGTTGGTAGTACGGGGGTTGTGTAGGCATCTGGTATCCCTGTGCTGGGTAGCCTACTCCCCAAGGACCTCCATACGGTCCCTCCTGGTTAAGGGCGTTGTAATTGCTGCTACCAAATACGGGTCGGCTTCAGCGTATCCGAGGTTAGGGTGAGTCGGTGGCTCAAACGGGTTGTACATCGAAGGACCCGTGTATGCTGGTATCTGATTATCGAAACCCGTCGGTGGCGGTTGCTGCGCGTAGGGGTTTGATGGTCCACCTACCTGTGGAACTTCTTGTTCCGGCTGATAATTTCTGCCACTTGACTGTAGAGGAGAGCTGAAATGAAACTCTTCTCTTCGTGTGGTCATCCGGGGTCCGGTTCTCATACGTCTTTGCGGTTGCGGAGGCGCCGGTTGAACTGGTGGCGGTGGAGGCGGTGGCGTAACTGCCACAAACTGGTGATTCCCAGAGGAATCTTGATGATGCTGCTGTTGCTGCTCATGCGGCGAAGAATAGTGAGGCTGATGCTGCTCATGCGGCGACGAATGGTGAGGCTGATGCTGCTCATGCGGCGACGAATGGTGAGGAGGTGTATAATACCATTCGTGCCGAGTAAAGATAGCCTGGAAGCTATCTGGACCATTATAGGGTGGTCCGTGGTAGATGGAACTATCCGAGACCTCGATTGGGTGGTTGGGAGTTCCTGATGCGGGTTCTTCGGGATCTTCTTCCTCGTCCATATTATTTCCTCCAGAAAAATGGTCCTCCGGCCCCAATGGGTTAAAACCCACTGGTTCCTGTATATAATCCGCCGGGTTAAACTGGCCTTGAAAGAATGGAGTGGGGTCTCCAAAAGGGCGGTGCGACATAGATCGCTGTAACGGTATGGGCGAATGGTGTAAGTCTCTAGGCTCATTTTCTGATTGTGGCCCGTAGGAGTCTTGAGCGGGAGTCGTAGAGCTGTTCGAAACCGACCGTCTTGCTGGTTGAAAGAGACCTCTCTGATTCCGTCGAGTACCATCACTCTCGGCGGGGATAGGACCTCGTGTATTCGAAGGTCCTGCTTCGTGATCGTTGGGGGCGGTGGTCGGCCCCTTTCCTCCTCGTCCTCGCATACGTAAAAATCTTGGAGGCATCTTGGTTATACCTGTCCACAAAACATAAGATAACAAATAACAAAATGTAAAGCTTAAAGGACAAAACAAAAACCGAATAAGGTGGAATTTGTCCTATGTTATAAGTCTAGACTCAAAAGTTTAGATATGTGCAATTGTGTAACTGAGATTAAACACAAAAGACTAGTGTTGAATTCACTCAGTGTTGGCTCTGATACCAACCTGTCACACCCCGAATTTCCACGTGTCACCGGTGGGCCCGGTAGGGGAGTATCGTGACGTGGTTGGCAACATAATAGTCAAACAACACAATATTTAAATGCACAGCGGAAGCAAAGTATAGATTTAATTCAACCAACCGATATTGTAATATTAAGTATTACAATTAGTCGAATATAATCCACAGGTAGATCCAAATAAAAAGGAAACAATTGTTCAACAGTTTATGACATCCAAGCTGGCGAGACTTAATGTGGATGCTAGGAGACATGCCAGCCTATTTCGCGTAGTACCTGCACTTAACCTTTTAAGAAAATACGTCAGTTTACACTGGTAAATACAATCAACCGACTCATTTTGAAAAGAGTTTAAGAAAATGCATTTAAGGCACAAGGCACAAATAATATTTTATAACTTGGGATAATTATTTAAATATATAATACTTGTATGGATTTACATGTTCCTTA
The DNA here is from genome assembly GCA_030545235.1 of Helianthus tuberosus. Classification (NCBI taxonomy): domain Eukaryota; kingdom Viridiplantae; phylum Streptophyta; class Magnoliopsida; order Asterales; family Asteraceae; genus Helianthus; species Helianthus tuberosus. Next base: position 69,990,382 of record CM060435.1, on the reverse strand, counting down.
TGCGTTCAGTAGCCCGGATCGAGCCGGGTTAAAGATTAATCGACACACCACTATAATTATGAGACACCAACGGCGTACGCCTACGCCGGGTGCTGAGGTCGTGGCCATTCGTAGAATGATGCCAGGGATATCCGGGACAACGGTCATTAACCCCCCAAAGGCTTTAAGTAAACAAAACAATGTTAAACGAGACGTCTCAATACTTTCATTATCATACATTCAATCAAAGATTCAACGTCCCGACCAAGCGGTATTTTATATACCGTACCCCAAGCCCGTATAGGGAAAATAAGTTAAAAGTATTTACCTTTGCAAGTATAACTTCTTAATCGAATAAATTGCAGATAGCTTTTACTGGTTCCCCTAATCTGGAACGAAGGTTTAATATAACCTATTAGAATACTAACGGGCCTTTGATTAAGCTTAAGCTTAGACCGGTCAGTTTTAATGATACGGTTCGTACGCACGATTAAGCGAAGACCGGATAGAATGTGATTTAGACCCGACAAGTTTGAGGACTTGTTTAATATGGGTTTACTATTCACATTCTGGATTTTGAGATAAAAATGATATCGTTTGACCCGTTTCGGTTAGTTTATGCAAACTAGTTACATAAACCGAACCGAACGCGTATAATGCATAACGGGTAACCAAAAGGGTCGCGAACAGGTTTCCTAAGTTAATACGCTTTAAATATGTTGTGATATCATCATGATATCTTCCATAATGCCCATAACGAGTTTAATCCTTAATTATGCCCCGTAGGGGTATTTCGGTCATTTTGAAGGTTATAAAAGGGATTTATAATACTTCTGAGATACGGGTCTGGTTTAATCAGAAAAATTATCCATTTTAACAGGTATCAATAGTTGGTATAAAGTCTTTTGTGATAAAATGGTTCTAGACCCAAACTACGCGTTTAATACGCGTATAAAGCCGTTTTAAGCGACGTATGGTTTAAAATATGGTTCTGAGTTTTCTGATCAGTAAAACAGGCTTCAAAACACTCTATTTATTATTTAAAATCAGTGGCAATTGGATTGGTATCAATCGGATTCGTAAAACTCGTTTTATGGCCTAAAAGGGCATATTCGGTATTAACCGAATCAATGCGATAAGCCTAGCTTAAGATCAGTTTAAAAATGATTAAAAATCTTCAAAAATCCCAAAATATTATTTAACATCAGTGGGTAAAAGTTTTGGTACCGAAAATCGGGTTTAGATAGGCTATGCGTTAATCGCGCCGTTTAATTAATAAAAAGCTTATTATTTACGCTAATGCGCATATCTCCTAATCTAGACCTCCGATTGACGTGAAAATTTACGTACATGTTAATTAATTAGTAACTAAGATTATTGTACTTCCACATTTTCAAAATTCTCGTTGTAAGGTCATAAGGGCGTTATGGTCCAATTTAAGCGATTAACGGAAACGTGTGCATGCATCGGATAATCAACGAAACAAATACCGAGACTTATTCTATCATATAATCCAACCCTAATGAAGCACTAGGGCAATACCGAATCAAATTAAAACGGGTCAGAACCGAAGTCAATGCAAAAGTCAAAGTTTTGCGCCTTTCGGTTCCGAATCGGGTTTAAACAGAAAGTTGTCGAGTCGGGCAAGCGTAGACAAGTTTTTATACTTATTACCAAGTTATATTAAGTTTAAAACAGGTTGCATGCCTCGCGGATTGCTAGTCGTGCATTAAATCGCATTTTGTAATTCTGTTGACTTTTTCGGTCAACGTTTGACCCGACAAACGACCTAGTTAGGTCTGGATTTGGTACTTGCCCTTATAAGGGTTTAATACCCATATAATTACCTATCTAACGGTACTTTTAATTCGACACACGACTGAGCTATCGTTAATTAATCGCGAAGTCAAACCGTAGTTACGTCGGTTTGACTTTTAAGCTAATTACTAAGCTAGAATTAATTTAGAAAGGTTAGGCAACTTACTAGATGGTTAATGAATGATTAGAAAGGCTCTTGATCAGTTTGCAAGCTCCCCAAATAATCAGAATGCTTGAATATGATGTGTGAATGAATGTTGCACCTGAAGGTCCTTTATATAGTGGGTTTACACACCACAATCAATTGACACAAGAGTCTATGATCAGCCACAAGTGATAAACACATGTCTCTAGCATGTAGGGGGTGTCTAGGGGCCATGCATGTGCAAGAAAAACCGGCCAAGAGGGTAACAATCGCACACAACAGCCAACAGCAGGTCAGCTGTCGCTGGGCACACCCTCGCGTAGCGCGAGGGGCCGTCGCGCTACGCGACGCCCTAGTCTGATCAGAATTGTTTTGTTTGTTGATGGTTTGAAAGGGCAGCCGTTATAAACGACTTGTGGACTTATTTTATCAGTAGGGGGCCTCCCAAAAGTGTCTATATGCTTGAACATACCCTACCATTATCCAATGTTTCAAATGAATGCATAAACAAGACCCGAAAACATCGGTTTACCATTCATTTTCTTCTTGGGATCAATCATACTTTTCCAATTCCATTATTGGCAATAATTCCCTGAATTGAGGGTGCATAGATGTGTAAAATATTATATCGGGTCTTGGGATTTATAATTGAGGTGTTCAGAGGTAATAATTTAACATGACGCCACTTTAAATCCTACCGAAAACATCTTTATTAAATCCGGGTTTTCAACGCGTTTTTGTCTTACATGACACGTGTCGTTTTAATATTAAACCCGAAATTTGCGAGGTGTTACATAGAGAGAAAGAGAGTTCGAGAGATTGTGTGTGCTCTTATTTAATCCGATCAATCTATTTATAGTAAAAAGAAACTAAGTAACTAGGCTATAAATCTGGGATATATGGAATATTCCTTTTGTGAACGTTGTAGTCCACGTCTTCTGGCTTCAACATCCATAATCTAACCGATTTGCCCGAGTCTTGTGGAGAAGAAGTCCATTTGAACGTTAAAGATTGCACCATTTAATCTGCACGTGGGTTAATTAGTTACTACCAGGATATCCTATCAGGATGTTACCAATATCCTGATCCGGTATCCTGGTCACAATAAAACAAACAAAGTCAGAATATTATTCGGGATATATAAGCATAAAATCACCCATAACAATTGTCCCCAAAATATATCTGTTGGTATACCAATTCCAACGGATATATTTTAAAGCTTATCTCTTAAATCGAGGTTATTAAGTCGAAGCGATGATTGATGTGACACGCTATAACTTCCCATGCAATATTTACTCAACACTCCCTATATCCAGCCTATAATTAGCCGAATTATTCTGCTTTATGATCATCACTCTTCGAGCAAATTTCAGGTATTTTCTTTCCTTTCCTCTTTTTCTTTCTTTGTTTAAATCACTCGTTTCTTGGTTGAGATTTTTCTTGGCAGCCCGAACTAGATCCCAAACGGCATACTCCTTTCCTACCTTTCATAACCAGAACCTGCTAAAAGAACCCTCAAAAGAGGTGGTTCATTCGATAATGCTGATATCGCAGCCATACGAGCTTCCGGTGCCTTCCCCGTCGGAGCAATCTTCCGTCCGTTTGACCGAGAGGTCCGATCAGATTTTTGTTCCGACGAGTGGGTATGGTTTTTTGTTTATCCTTTCTCAATAGGGCTCCAATATCCATTCCCAGCCTTTATATCTCGTTTTTTCGAACTTACTGGCCATAGTTTTGCCCAGACTATGCCCATGGTTTGGCGTGTGTTAGTCACCCTGGAGCAGATCAAAGCTCGTCACATGCCTAACTTGTGCATCAAAGATCTTCCGATGGCCTATCGTCTAAGGTCCCATGGTTCCAGCCGATTCCTCCTTTTTTCTATCTCCAAAGATCCTCTTATTCTTAAAGCTACCAAGAACGAGGATAAATGGAGACGGAAATTCTTTTTTGTAAAAAGGGATTCCATTGACAAGGGTTTTTACCTTCCTAAGAGATGGTTGACTTCCGGTAGGATTTAGGAATATCCCCAATCGTATCCCGAGACTACATCTTGAACTGATATCCTGATATATTCATTTTTTGTAGTAAACTTCAAGGAATTGGCTCCTCCAAGTGCTGAATCAGAAGAAAGAATAAAGGAAATCTATAAGCTTCCGGAAAGTGAGAGGACTTTTACCCTGCTATACACAAGTCCAAGTCAAAGATCAAGTTCCAACATGTCTGGTAAGCATGATTTCACAAGTTATTTTCATTTATCAAACCGATTATATTTAAAAGTATAATAGGACTGAGTGTTTCTTCCCCTCATGTAGTGCCGGTTATCAATCTTGAAGGCTTCCAGCTTGATGAGTTGGACAGTTACTCTGACCTCGCGTCTGTTAAGCAAGAAACCAATCCTAAGCCAGCTGCCACGCCAAAGCCTACCGGTTTGAAAACCGCTACTGCACCCAAAGCTCCCCCAGCATCCAGGACTCGAGCCTCCAGCTCTCGGAAGAGGAATGAATCAGACTACCCTGCTACACCCCACGTATTCCCATTCGAGAACTATGGGTTTACAGAGTCCAGCAAATTCATGACCGGCTTCCTCAACCAGGTTCGTATCCTTGACTTACATCCTGCACCATATGCTGGTTATAAATGTCAATAAAGGTTAATACATGTTTCCTTCTTTTGCAGGGTCTTGAACGCCTAGTGTTCCACCATGAAGATGCATGTGGCTTAAACACCATGCTAGAGAGCAAGCTGAAAAAGGCCGAAGCTACCATCGCAGACCAAGCAGCGATCGCCACCGCCAAATCAGAGCACTACAAAGCCAAGTACAAGGCAATGGCCCAAGAGCACTAGTCCGCCATTCAGAAGATCACCCATGAGGCCCAAGCCAAGTCCGACGCTGCCCAAGTTCAACACGAGCAGGATATGGCTTCATACCGGGAAAGCCTCAAGAATTCTGTTGTCATCTCCCTCCTCCAGGCTAGACTAAAAATGGCCTATGAGGCTATGGCTCTGGGCTTTGAATGCCCTTCATGGAACATCAAGGCTTGGGAGGTGAAGCTGAAAGATCTTGGTGGTAATCTCGTGGAGCTCCCTATGAAGTCTGCTGCGGAGGAGCCTGCTAAGGTGGCCGAGAAGGTGGATAATGCTGGTGCTTCGAGGGATGCTGGTGGCGATGCTGGGATGAATGCTGGAGAGGATGCCGGAAGGGATGCTGGAGAAGATGCCGCCGATGAAGTCATGATGGAAGAGGGTGATGCCCCTTAAAAGCAACGAAGTGGGCGATGATGGATATTCGTGCTTAGGCCGGAGCCCACTTTTTTAAATTTGATGGTTGTGGTCTCTTAAACAATTTATATTTCCTGCACTAAGACAATATGATGGCCAAAGGTGGATGGGTCTTGGGTTTCAGGATGAAGCCCATGGTCATCAATTAGTATCGTTTATTTTGAACAATATAACAGCTGGAGGTGGATAGGTCTCCGTTTGAGATGAAACCTTCAACTGTTAGGTAAATATGATAAAAAAACTAACTGTGCTTTTGGCGGATGGATCTCGGTTTGAGATGAAACCAAAAGCACAACTTTTGCTATGTTAATAATATAACTTCCTTTTGACTTATTCATTGTCGCTTTTCAATTCTTGTTGTGCATTGCTTAACATGAATTCCAATGTTCCAAACTTAGTACAATTATTTTTTGAAAATATCCTGATCAGTATACTCACAAATATCCTATTAAGACTTTCGTCAAATAGGGTTTTTATAACTCAAACAATTCAGATGAAGCTTTCAAAGAAAAAAGGACAGTTCATTTATTTTACAAAGTTTGTTTTGATAACACTTGTTTGACTAAAATACAGTTTTAGTTTTTAACCAAAGTACCGTATGCCAAATATTCCAACCAAATATCCTGAAACATATTTTGAAAATACATTTTGAGAATATATCCTGAGAATATATCAGGATATTTAAGCTTTTGTCAAACATAGTTTCAAAAATTAAAATGATTCAAATAGGGTTTATAAAGGAAAGATCATACCAGGAATAGAGTGTAACCCTATTCTCAAACTTCAATCCTTTTGTAATTTTTCCAACGAAGATGTCCCCAGTCTGAGATACTTAGTGCACTAGGTCCAAGCTTGATCCTTTGAGCTTTACATAATTACCTCAGTAGGAATGTCCACTGTGCATAATGTCTTTGAACACTTAGAAATTTTATAGACATCAATTAAAACCGTTTGAATAATTCTTATATTACAGGGGATAAACCCTAAAATATACTGGAGATAAATCCTTAATGTACTGGGGATAAACCCATAAGCATTCTGGGGAAAATCCTGAATTTTTGTGCGCTACAGGCGGGAGTGTATAAACTCCAAGACTTAAAAATGTGAAAACCCTAAAACCTTAGAGAGTATGAAAATACCCTTTCGCGAGAGAGGGTGATCAAACCTCATATACCTTTAGGATCCAGGATATAGCCAACAATAACGAAATTGTCAGCCACTTTTACATGGACTGGTCCCGCTATCTTGAACTATCCCTGGATAACTTGCGCTCCAAGCGGGGTGTTTAAACCCAATTCGAGAGAAAGGTGAACACCTTTAAACCTGTGAAGGGATCAGTATCTCTTAAACGTGAGAGAGGGGGCCAATCCTCTAATATTTCAAAGTATCCTGAGTGTGTATCCTGGAGCTATATCCTAAAGCATATACTGTAAAACAACTGTAAACTAAGGTGGGTGTTAGCCTGGCTAACACCCCTCCGATGCTTAAGTCAGTATTGGGTTTAAAAGAATAAATAATATCAAACATATTAAAAGAGATAGAATTCATACCATCCTGAGTTAGAAATTAAATTCTAAACTCACTTGAAATAGAGCTTTAAGTGTATAGCATTCCAGGATCTTGGTAGCATATCCCCCTCCATACTCTTGAGTCGGTATGCTCCTTTCCCTGATTCTGATTCAATCTCATAAGGTCCTTCCCGCTTTGGAGCTAACTTTCCATCAGTAAGATTAGTAGTATTCTGAAAAGCCTTTCTTAATACCCAATCTCCAACCTGAAATCTTCTAGTCCTTATATTCTTGTTATATGCTCCGGATATCCTCTGTTGATATGCCGCCATCCTTAGATTTGCCGTATCTCTTGTCTCATCAATAGTATCCAATTCCTGGCATAGGGCTTCAAGATTCTGCTCAGGATCCCGGAGATTGGATCTCACCGTAGGTATCACCATTTCTGTTGGGATCACCGCTTCTGCTCCAAATACTAAGGAAAATGGGGTTTGGCCAGTTGCACTTTTTACTGTCGTTCTATCAGCTCATAAAACAAAGGGTAATTCTTCTGCCCATCTTCCCTTCTTAGCTCCAAGTCTTTTCTTCAAATTGTTGACAATTATCTTGTTCGAGGATTCTGCATGTCCATTTGCTTGAAGATGTACCGGTGTGGATGTGATCATTTTAATTCCCCAACTCTTGCAAAAGCCAGTAGTCCTCTTACTTATAAATTGAGAACCATTGTCACAAATTATCTCAGCTGGTACTCCAAATCTAGTCAGGATATTCCTTTTAATGAAGGATACTACTTCTTGGTCACTAACTTGAACAAATGCTTCAGCTTCAACCCACTTAGAGAAATAATCAATCATTGCCAGCATGAAGACTTTTCCTCCTGGAGCCTTTGGCAATTTTCCTACTATATCCATTCCCCACTTCATGAATGGCCAAGGGGAAGCGATAGGATAAAGTGGCTCAGCAGGTTGATGTAATATATTACTGTGTCTTTGACATGCATCACATCTTCGAGCATATTCTGCAGCATCTTTCCTCATCGTCGGCCAATAGTATCCTGTTCTTAATACCTTTGAGAATAACGACCTGCCCCTAGTATGGTTACCATAATCCCCTTCATGTATATCCTGAAGCACTTCTTTGGTTTCGGGATCCTCCAAGCACCTCAGATATGGTCCTGCAAGAGATTTCTTGTACAAAACATTATTTATAATAGTGAATCGTGATACCTTCATTCTAAAGGCCTTAGGTTTCTCATCCTTCGGGATGTGTCCTTCCTTGAGATATCTCATGATTGGAGCCGTCCAGGACTTAGGATCCTCTTCGGGATACTCATCATCAGGATCCTGAATACTTACTACTTCCTTATCCTGAGACTTGAGAAGATCCATCGCAGGATACAAGATATGTAATATTGGTATTTGGGTTCCCTCCGGTATCCTGACTGATGATCCTAGATTTGCCAAGGCATCTGCTTCAGCATTATCCTCTCTTGGTACCTGTTCAAGTGTAAAAACATCAAAATATCCTGCTAATTTTTTGCGAATTTCAAGATATTCGATCACTTTCTCACCTTTAACTGCATAGGAACCATTAAAATGATTAGTAATTAACAAGGAATCGACATATACTCGCAAACTCTTGATATTCATGCTCTTAGCCAATTCTAATCCTTCAATTAAAGCTTTATATTCTGCTTCATTATTAGTGGCAGGAAACTCACATCTAATAGCCTGGGGTAATATGTCCCCCTGTGACGATTTTAGTAGTATTCCTAATCCTACACCTCTTATGTTGGATGCACCATCAGTATGTAATATCCAAAATTATGAACTTTCACCTAGTTGTTGCACTTCTAGGTCTACTTCATTTTGAATATCACTACTGAAATCAGCCACAAAGTCAGCTAGGGCCTGAGACTTTATGGCATTTCTAGGTTCATATATTAAATCATAGGCACTTAATTTTACTGACCACTTAGCCATCCTGCCTGACATCTCAGGTTTCCTAAGCACATTTTTAATAGGATAATTAGTTTTAACATGAATCCTATATGTTTCAAAATAATGTCTAAGTTTTGTTGATGCCATAACTAGGGCTAATATCAATTTTTCTAAATGAGAATATCTAGTTTCAGCATCTAATAGACTTTTACTAACATAATAGACAGGATACCGCTGACCTTCATGATCCTTTACAAGAACAACACTTATTGCATTCCCTGATACTGCAAGATATAGGGATAATGGTTCACCATCCTCAGGCCTTCATCAATAGAGGTGCGGTTGAAAGATACTGCTTCAAATCCTGCAAGGCTACTTCATGCTTCTCTCCCCATTCGAATTTCTTATTCTTCTTCCGGATATCATAGAATTCCTTGCATTTTTCCGAGGATCTTGATATAAACCTGTTTAATGCTGCTACTCGCCCTGTTAATATTTGAACATCTTTCATATTTGAAGGTGACTTGATATCCAAAATAGCTTTTATCTGCTCTGGGCTTGCTTCTATCCCCCTTTTGGTCACCATGTATCCTAGAAACTTTCCTGCTTCCACTCCAAAATGGCATTTGGCAGGATTTAGCTTCATATTGTATTGGTCCAGGATATCGAATGCTCCCTTAATATCCTGGAGGTGATCCTCAGGCTTTTTAGATATTACTACCATGTCATCGATGTACACCTCCATGGTGTCCCCCAACTTTTCTTTAAACATCATGTTCACCAATCTTTGGTACGTTGCACCTGCATTTTTTAAACCAAAAGGCATAGCAGTATAACAATAAATACCTGTCGGTGTCATGAAAGCAGTATCCTCCTGATCCGAGGGTTCCATTTGGATATGTTGGAATCCTGAGGAGGCATCCATGAAGGTTAACATCTCGTGGCCAACAGTAGCATCCACCATTAAATCAATATGAGGTAGAGGAAATGGGTCCTTGGGACAAGCTTTTTTCAAGTTTGTGTAATCTACACAGACTCTCCATTTCCCGTTTTTCTTTTGCACCACAACTACATTTGCCAGCTGTTTTGGTCAAAAATTACCGAAGTAATTAAGTGATCAAATTAGTTAAGTGAGGTTGTGTGCTGATAAAATGTGTTAAAAATATGTTGATTGAGTTGCTTGCAAAAACAGTTTCGGGATACGGCTCAGGATATTGAGCTGTATTTATGATCAAACAATGAGAGAAAATGTAAAGGGCGACACATGATGTACGAGGAAAGCCCTTGATCAATCTAGATCGCCGACACAAAACCTCGGGAGCTGACAATCGCAGCTGCCTTGTTCTTCTATTACTTCAAATACCAGGATACAGTGCAGGATATGATGCGGATCAACTAGGTGTTACAATGTAATTCGAGTACAAGTGTTAGTGTGTAGTAATTGTTGTGCGAAAGATTGTGTGTGTTTCTTTCTGATCCGATCAATCCATTTATAGTAAAATAAACTAACAAACTAGCCTACTTTTGCGGGATCCAACGAATATTCCTCAGGTGAACGTTGTAGTCCACGTCTTCCGGCTTCAACGTCTATAACCCAACTGATTTGCCCGAGTCTTGAGGAGAAGAAGTCCACTTGAACGTTGGAGACTTGCACCTTCTAATCTGCACGTGGGTTAATTAGTTATTACCATGATATCATGCCAAGAGGTTACCAATATCCTGATCCGGTTTCCTGATCGCAACAAAAGAGACATAGTTAGAATATTGGCCAGGATATATAAGCAGAAAATCACCCATAACAATTGTCCCAAAAAATATATATGTTGGTATACCAATTCCAACGGATATATTTTTAATCTTATCTCTTAAATCGAGGTAATTAAAATGAAACGACGATTAAGGCAGCATTGCACAACTTCTAACGCGGTTTTCACTCGATGGATATCTACCATGCCCCTATATCTTCTCTCTTTCTGTTTGAAAACCAAGCTTCATCAACAGAATCACCAGGTAACTATCCGCTCTTCTTTACTTTCCTGCTTATTCCTTCATTTTTCTTCTAATGGCGACTAGAACCTATTCTCAAACCGGCGAATCGACGGAGACCTTCGTCCAACAAAACCTTCTCAAGAATCCCGAGAAGGAGACCTGTGCCTTTGATAACACAGACATCGCAGTGTTGAGAGCCTCTGGCGCTTTCCTGGATGGTGCGGTTATAAGGCCATTTGACCGATCAATTCGATCAGATGTTTCTTCCTCCGACTGAGTCTGTTTTCCGGCATATCCTTTTTCGCTAGGTCTTCGGTATCCTTTCCCTGAATTCATGATGCAGTTTTTTCAAACCACTGGTATTTCCTTCGCCCAAACAATGCCCATGGTTTGGAGAGTACTGATCGTACTTAACCAAATTAAAAACCTTCACTGTCCTGACCTCTACATCGAGGACATTCTGATCGCATACCGCCTCCGTTCACACGGTTCCAGTCGGTTTTTACTCTTTTCAACCTCCAGCAAACCCCTTATTCTTGAAGCCACTAAGAACGAGGATGGATGGCAACGTAAATTCTTCTTCGTTAAGCGAGACTCCATCTATGAGGGTGCTAGCCTCCCGGTGGAGTGGTTAACCACCGGTAGGGTTTAGGGTTTCGAGAATATCCCCAAATACTTTCAGGCCCATATCCTGCACTAATACTTTCTTATTTGACCTTTATGCAGTGAATTTCAAGCAAGTTGCCCCTCCTACTAAAGAATCCGAAAAGAGAATTGAAGCAATTTACCGGCTCCCAGAAAGTGATAGGAGCTTTTCCACACACGTCCCGAGTTCCAGTTAATATTCATCATCTGATATGTCTGGTAAGAGTCATTTTGCAAATTATTGATTATTGTAACATAATAAAAGAATTAACAAGGATTTAGAACTTTCCTTTTATACAGCGCCAACCAAAATCCCAGAAGTTTTCGACCTTGAAGAGTTGGACAGTTACTCCGATCCCGTCCAGATCAAGAAGGAGCCGAGTCCCAAAGCTATTACCTCATCCAGGACCAGCAGCTCCAAAGCTATCATCATTCCCAAGCCCTCGCCAGCTACTAAGCCCCGGACTTCCAGTTCCCGTAAGAGGAAAGAGACCGATTCACCCGCCACCTCCGAGACATTTCCCTATGAGAACTATGGGTTTATCGAGGCAAGCGGGTTTATGACCTCCTTTCTTAACCAGGTATAGATCCTTATCTCATATCCTGCACATATATATCAAACCAACATCTTGGTTATAATAATACCTGTGTCTTCTGGTGCAGGGCCTCGAACGTCTGGTTCATCTGTACGAAAAGTCCTGTGGGCTTAACAAGGTGCTCGAGTCCAAGTTGAAGAAAGCTGAGGTTACCATTTCCGACCAAGGTATGATTGCTACTGCCAAATCTCAGCATTACGAGGACAAGTTCAAGGCTATGACCCAGGAACACCAGGCTGCCCTTAACAAAGCCACTCTTGAGGGCCAAGCCCGTCTCGACGCCGCCCATGCCCAATATGAGCGGGATATGGTTACCTACCGGGAAGGCCTTAAAAGTTCTGTCGTTACTTCCCTTCTTCAGGCCTGGCTAAAAATGGCCCACGAAGCCAAGGCCCTGGGCTTCGAATGCCCTTCTTGGGATGTCGATGCCTGGGAGACAAAGTTAAGGAGTCTCGGCGACAATCCTGTTAAATCTGTAGCTGAAGGTTCTTCAAAAGCGGTTGAAAAACCAATTGGCGCTGGTGGCGAAGCTGAGAAGGATGTTTAAGCTAATCCTGAAGCGAATGCTGATAAAGACATGATGAATGAAGAAGGTGCCGCTCCTTAAAAGCAGCGAAGCGGGCAGTGATGGATATTCATGCCTGAGCCCATATCTCTTAAATTTGATGGTTATGTTTGTTTGAACAATTTTATTTCTTATCCTTTAAACAATTTTTCTTTTCCTGCTTTAAAACAATTTGAAAGCCAAAGGTGGACGGGTCCTGGGTTTCAGGATGAAGCCTTTGGTCATCAACTGGTATCGTTTATTTCGGATAACACAACCTTTTTCAGACTAATCCGCCGTTATCTTTTAGTTCTTGTTATGCATTGCCTTAGTCTAAATTTCATCATTCCAAAAATTACTGTGATAATTTCCAATGTCTTATCCAAATATTGTGGAAATATCTTGATCAGTATATTCGGCAATATCCTATAAAGACTTTCGTCTAATAGGTTTTTTTTTTTTGAAATTCAAACAATTCAGATAAAGTTTTTAAAGAAATAAGGACAGTTCATTTTCATTTTACAATGTTTGTTTTGATAATACTTGTTTGACTAGAACACAATTTTAGTTTTCAGCCCAAGCATTATATCCCAAATATTCCAACCTAATATCCTGAAACATATTCCAAAAATATATCCTAATCAGGATATTTAAGCCTTTTTTAAACATAGTTTCAAAAGTTCAAATGACTTATATAAGGTTTACAAAGGAAAGACCATACCAGGAATAGAGTGTAACCCTATTATCGAGCTTCAATCCCTTTGCAACTTTTTCCACAAAGATGTCCCCAGTCCGAGATACTTAGTGAACTAAGTTCAAGCTTGATCCTTTGAATTTTACACAATTGCCTCAGTAGGAATATCCCCTGCACATAACGTCTTCGAACACTTAGAAATTTTTAGAACATTAGCTCCAATTTTTTGAACAGTTCTTGTGTTACAGGGGATTAACCATACAACATTCTAGAGATAAATCCTTAGCATCCTGGGGATAAACCCATAAGTATCCTGGGGAAAATCCCAAATTTTCATGCGCTACAGGCGGAGTGTATAAACTCCAAGACTTAGAAAGGTGATAAGCTTTAAACCTTAGAGAGTATGAAAATATCCTTCCGTGAGAGAGGGTGATCAATCCTCATATACCTTTAGGATCTAGAATATAGCCAACAATAACGAAATTGTCAGCCACTTTTACATGGACTGGTCCTGCTATCTTGAACTATCCCTGGATAACTTGCGCTCCAGGCGGGGTGTTTAAACCCAATTCGAGAGAAAGGTGAATACCTTTAAACCTGTGAAGGGATCAGGATCCCTTAAACGTGAGAGAGGGGGCCAATCCTCTAATCTTTCGAAGTATCCTGAATGTGTATCCTGGAGCTATATACTGAAGCATATTGTCACAACCCCCGATCCCTAATTCCTGAGAACGGGCGGCCGCGAGCCAGTTTCGGTGGTATCCCGTATTGTCTAATTTGGCAACGAAATTTTCATCAGGACCGTAGTTAGGAAATATTGGATCAGAGTAAAATACCACATTTTTCAATATTAAACACATGGGATAAAACCCAAGTTTGCATTATACACATTTTCATAAGAATAAACCCTATTTTATTTAATAAAAACATCTATTTTATTTTAGGTAACTTTATTGCCACTTTTCCAAGCCTTCAGTGCTCTCCAGCTAGCTTTTATTGGCTTCACACTAAGTTACCTGAAACACGTATTTAAAACATTTTCTCAGCAGGAAATACTGGTGAGTGAATCCCAATTTAATCAAGAAACATTTTATCAATTAACACAGTATTGAGAGCGATCACATTGTTTATTTCTACACAATTACTCATTCAGTACTGGCACTCCTGACTTGTGGGTCATATTACACATTGGCTAACTCTTTGTCCAATGGTAACGTGTTGTCGTCCCGACTTACTACTCACATTGTAGTAAATTTTGTATACAAAACCCCAACATACCGGCAGTAATTGAAGAACTACAAAGACTCAATCACCGCTTAATCGCATTGTAAAACAATTAATGTTTTGTAAAATATTACAAAAAGGTTAACAAAAAGAGGATAAACTCACATTGCTATTATAGGGCTTTCCTTTGTGATTCCCTGGTTATAATCTAATTAAATAAACAATGCACACGTGTTAGTATAATAACCCATTTTAACATTAGTAATACCCTCCCCGAGACGGCATTCCAACGACTACGTTGGGCAGAACCACGACAACCGTTACGGAACCCTAGATCAATCGGGCAGCGTATCTAATACGTATCCAGGGGTTATAATACTTACAACGGAGCAGAACTTCGCTATTTAGGGGGTATTATACCATCTTATATTGCCTAATATTCAGATTTGAGAGAAAGAAATCGATTTTTGAACAAATTTGAATGAAGATCTGATGGCCTGCTTATATAGTGCTTCACTTCGGTTTTCTGGCGGCTCGCGTAAAACAAGGCAAGGCCTTACGCGGCCCGCGTCAACTCTAGTCAACGTGTAGCTGGGCTGGGTCATCGAATAGGTTTGCCTGGTGTTGGGCCACGTGGCCGCACCGGGCTTTGCCATGTTTTTAAGTTGTCGCGGCCCGCGTAAGGGTTAAGTTTCCTTTACGCGACCCGCCTAAAAACCAAAAACAATATTTTTTAATAATATTTAATAAAAACCAAAAACAATATTTTTTAATAATATTTAATGTATTTGGGGCCCGTTTTCATGTATGGGGTGTATTTTAGGAAGTGTAGGGTGTCAAGGGTGTTTTAGGAGGGTTGTTATATTTTGGGTATAATTCCTGGTTTAGTTAATAAAATATATAGTGTACTTACATTAAGTATAGTAACACAATTCCACTTTATCCCTGCATCACGAGACAGAACCCCAACGAATTTAGGCAGAGCCTTGACATACGTTACGGGGCCCTACGTCAGTCGGACAGGGTATCAGTTATCAAGGGTTAAAACACTTAAAATAGGGAGAGGCTTTATTATTATTAAATAATTAATAAACAATATAGAATACTTTTTAGAGATAGAGGGGACGAGATGGATGGAAAGGTAGGCAAAGATTTTGAAAGATTGTTGTGCTATTTATATTGCAATGTAACTTGAAGGCAAAGCAATTCAATTGTGCACGTATACTGAATCATTAAATTCTTAAGTCTATGCATGACACGTACACTCAACAAAAGTTCAATACTCATATTTCATTTTTGATTATTTTATTATTTTAATTAATATATATATTATAATTAATTTAACTGCTTCACTCATTTGGTGCTTATAACTTCTAAAATATGACGTTTTATAAAATGATGAATATGCCATTAGAATCAGAATATTTTTATCTACATTTTGAACCAAGTTTTATTAAAAATGGAGTAGGGTTATTTATAACTTATTCTCATTATTATAGTTATTAAACAGTTCCTACAATTGCCAAAATATCTCATTTTTTCTATCGGCCAACTTACCCATGATCTAACCGTTTAAAAACTAAATTTGAAAATTAAAAATTTTGGGAATGTTACATCCTCCCCACCTTATTATAAATCTCGTCCTCGAGATTCCCTGAAATATTAATACTTTTAGTTAGTCTAATTCGTAGGTATATTCTGGTCCTTGCTTTGAATTCTATTTTACTTTGACCAGAACTATTCTCTGCGATTCTTATCTTTTCAAGAGTTCTGAATGAAAGTAACATTACTGTTAGCGTATGTTTTTTTAGATGTTTTGTGTTTTAGCACAGGTTTCCTAATGCGTCAATATTCTAAGGTAATGCAATAGGAATTCTTAAACTTTCAATGACGTCCCAACTTAAAGAGATCCTGTCGTTCATCTTGTCGCATGAATTTCGAGAAGGATGATCAAACGAAATAATGTTTGATATTGGAATTATAGACGTATACGGGAGATTCCTAATAAATAAGTCTAAAATTATCATTGACACACTTGTTCGTGATTTATTCCTAATTATCAAACAATATGGTCTTTGAATTTCCATAGACATACATGTCTATATAATCATATATTTCACATACTGGTAGTATACATACCATTTATAAGGTCAATGTATTTAACAGATTCATATTTCCAAAACAGGTCAGACATCAGGTCATGGTACTATTTAGGGAATTCCATTAACATAACATATACCCCATCTCACCCGGTCTCGCCGGAGAGGTACCCACATCTTACCCGGACAAGCTGGAGAGTCTACTACACCATACCCAATCTTGTCGGAGAGGTAATTATCATTGTAATTCCCTTAAATAGGATTTCTCTCAAATCATGATTTTAAAAGTTCATCATTTATTATCGCTTGCATCAAAAATTAAGGAAATTAGTATTCTCATGATGAATCATATTCTAGAACCGAGTAGTATCAATAAACAAGAAATAACAGTGGCCAAGTGTTATTGCTTATTTATTATACTTGCACTTTTCTAGTCATTATCCTCACAGTATACCAATAACCATCACACTTTATCTATGCAAGTAATTAGCTCATCTCGAAGTTTATACTAAGGCATTTTTCTTAAGTTCAAGTCTAAATACTATTCTAAGTGTTACCAGTAATTATCAATATCCTAATCTTTAAGCATAGATATTATTATGGTTGTGGTTTTTCTTTTGCTTGGAAAATGGAGTTTTTGACAAAAATATCGTTGTCTCCATTGACTCTATGGTTTGGTTAAATGTGAAGAGTATGCTTACATCTAACTTTATTAGATTCCGTCACAAGGAATATTTTATTGAGACAGATGGCATTTTAAAACATAGTAGGTTTCATGGTTTATAATGACTTCATGTTTTCATATGAATGACCAATGATATTTTCTCTTATGTTTATCTTACAGAAGATATTATATTGGGTATATCATCAAGAAATTTTATTGGGTATATGCATATATATGTATAAAATTTCAAATCTCTAGTTAATATTAAACTTACGGAATATATACACACATATATAAAATAATAACTATATATCCGATGGTACCAATCATCAAGCTTTTTATCCTTTTATAAAAGTAATATATTGAAATAAATTTCTGTCAAATATAATATTTTGGAATTAAAAGTTTAGGGAAATAAATTACTCAAAATATAAATTTTCTGGACTCATAAGAACAATTTCATTTTTAACTAATGGGTTAAATTATACCAGACTCACCATTTATATTACCTTAATAATTTCTCCTCAAGTAACCATCTATATATCTATTCCAATTATCACATTCCTATCTTTTCCTTTATAAAAATCAATTATAATATATATTTAAGATTGAGAGGCATTATTTAGAAGAATATGTGCATATGTGACCCATGACATTGTATTTATGGGTTACCAAGAGATATATATATATACTATACATAAATTACTTTCTGTAATTGAAAACTTTACCTATAACAATATAGCGGATATATATAAGATTAAATATTAATATATAGTATAAACTTAAAACACATAACATTAATTTACGATTTTGCCCTCTGTTCAAAATGTGATTTTTTTAACCTTATGTAGCGTACTTCATCCCATATTATCAAAGTATGTCTATTTTATATTCAAAATATATTAAGATTAATACTTTACTTCGTATATATTCGAGATCTATATTCAAGTATTTAACTAAATAGATCTTTTATAGATTCAAGTAACCGACTTTATAAAATTTATTTATGTCACGGTTACATCACTGATATTTTATTACTACAGTTATTTTATGAGAATCTCCATCTCTATTATTTTACCAATCACAATTCAATCTCATCTCTTTTATCTTCATTATAATCTTTTTAAAGTATGAGAGCTTCGAAACTACTTAAGGTAAGTTTAACATCCAATTTATCAACTCAACTCATTTACTAATATTGTATTATTTAACTATTATACCTCAGCCAGCTGACTCGAATATTTTTCTTTATAATTTAGGATACACAATCCTATAACTAATATGACTGGTTAATCTTATAATCTTATATTAATTATTTCCATGCATAAAACCTATTCTGGACATACCTTAATATTAAAGATTTGTAGAAATACTTTCAACCTTTAGTTAGGCCTTTCTACGTAGTCCAACCAACCCAAATCTCTAAAAATTTTAAATGATTTTATTTAATCATGAATACCCATCATATTCATTTAACCATTTATTTTATCGCTAAGTATTTTAATAGAAATCTTTACAAGTAATCCCAACATTAGTTATTTCATAAAACTATGAAAGTATGAAGTCTTATGGTCAACTAGTTATAAACCAGAAAGGATAAAATGGAGTGGTAAATTGGTACACCTGGGTTTCAAAACTTGCTTTGGCTAAATCCACTAAAGCAATCTTTTAAATTTTTATTAATTCTTAAAATCCTTTTTGGTTAATTTAATAGCTTTGGTTTTATTCATTTAAATATAAATTATTTTGAAATAATATTATTAAAACCACGAAGGTTTAAAGCTTTATACCATATATTTCAATATGTATTTTAAACCAAAGTAAATGATTGGTTTCAAAGAGAATCATAAACATGACTGCTTTATTAATAACTAACTTAGTTTGATGTATATTATGATTTTATTTGAGTGGGTGGTATTAATTATCACAGACAAATTTCTAGTATAAACATTTGGGTACAATCATAAAAATAGATTGATTAAAAACGGCAAACATTGCGACTTATATATATATATATATATGTATTTATTACAACTACCACTAGAATTCAAAATATACTAGTGATTATGCATCCGTAACTTTATTTTAGTATATCTAGGTTATATGAGTATTATGCTCAACATGCTTTTATGTAAGGTTTATTCTATCTCCTGTCTCTACTAAGTTGTTATCTAATGGGCGAAGTTCCTTTAAAGTTTCTAGCTCATAGGTGGCATGGGTGCTGGTACTAGTTTGGCGGTTCAACTATTTAATATAAGTTAACATTTACTGCTGTAGTGGCTAACATATTGAGATTTACCCATTGTTTATCTAATTCATTTTCCCCTAGTAGGTTATTGTCTGCTTCCTGAGTTTGTGCATTTATTTCCTGATTGATTATCGCTCCCTTTGGTTGTGACTTCTTTATTTTCTCTCGACTTTTGCTAATAATCCAACTTCTCTTCTTAGTGGTGAATGGTTTCTCAGACTGTGCCTTACGAATAAATATTCCTTCCTCAGTATCTGCTGAGTATCCTGAGGGATTTGGTTGAAATGAGGTTCCCTTATCTTTTGGTGAACTATCTAATTGACGATAGATGTCCGAAATTCTTTGCTTACCCATACTGTAGACTAACAAATAGTCAAATAATATAAAACACATAATCACATAAGTTATTTCCTAACACAAAATTTAAAATTTAAGTGTCAGCAGAACACTTCTTTAGCTTAAAACAGTGGCAAGGCTCTGATACCACCTTCTGTCACAACCTCCGACCCCTAATTCCCGGGAACGGGCGGCCGCGAGCCAGTTTCGGTGGTATCGCGTATTGTCTAATTTGGCAGCGGAATTTTCATCAGGACCGTAGTTAGGAAATATTGGATCAGAGTAAAATACCACATTTTTCAATATTAAACACATGGGATAAAACCCAAGTTTACATTACACACATTTTCATAGGAATAAACCCTATTTTATTTAATAAAAACATCTATTTTATTTTAGGTAACTTTATTGCCACTTTTCCAAGCCTTCAGTGCTCTCCAGCTGGTTTTTATTGGCTTCACACTAAGTTACCTGAAACACGTGTTTAAAACATTTTATCAGCAGGAAATACTGGTGAGTGAATCCCAGTTTAATCAAGAAACATTTTATCAATTAACACAGTATTGAGAGAGAGCACATTGTTTATTTCTACACAATTACTCATTTAGTACTGTCAATCATAACTTGTGGGTCATATTACACATTGGCTAACTATTCGTCCAATGGTAACGTGTTGTCGTCCCGACTTACTACTCACAGTGTAGTAAATTTTGTATACAAAACCCCAACATACCGGCAGTAATTGAAGAACTACAAAGACTCAATCACCGCTTAATCGCATTGTAAAACATTTAAGGTTTTGTAAAATATTACAAAAAGGTTAACAAAAAGAGGATAAACTCACATTGCTATTATAGGGCTTTCCTTTGTGATTCCCTGGTTATAATCTAATTAAATAAACAATGCACACGTGTTAGTATAATAACCCATTTTAACATTAGTAATACCCTCCCCGAGACGGCATTCCAACGACTACGTCGGGCAGAACCACGACAGCCGTTACGGAACCAGGGGTTATAATACTTACAACGTAGCAGAACTTCGCTATTTAGGGGGGGTATTATACCCGCTTATATTGCCTAATATTCAGATTTGAGAGAAAGAAATCGATTTTTGAACGAATTTGAATGAAGATCCGATGGCCTGCTTATATAGTGCTTCACTTCGGTTTTCTCGCGGCCCGCGTAAAACAAGGCAAGGCCTTACGCGGCCCGCGTCAACTCTAGTCAACTCGTAGCTGGGCTGGGTCATCGAGTAGGTTTGCCGGGAGTTGGGCCACGTGGCCGCACCGGGCTTTGCCATGTTTTTAAGTTGTCGCGGCCCGCGTAAGGGTTAAGGTTCCTTTATGCGGCCCGCCTAAAAACCAAAAACAATATTTTTACTAATATTTAATGTATTTGGGGCCCGTTTTCATGTATGGGGTGTATTTTAGGAAGTGTAGGGTGTCAGGGGTGTTTTAGGAGGGTTGTTATATTTTGGGTATAATTCCTGGTTTATTTAATAAAATATATAGTGTACTTACATTAAGTATAGTAGCCCAATTCCACTTTATCCCTACGTCACGAGACAGAACCCCAACGAATTTAGGCAGAGCCTTGACATACATTATGGGGCCCTACGTCAGTCGGACAGGGTATCAGTGATCAAGGGTTAAAACACTTAAAACAAGGCGAGGCTTTATTATTATTAAATAATTAATAAACAATATAGAATACTTTTTAGAGATAGAGGGGACGAGATGGATGGAAAGGTAGGCAAATATTTTGAAAGATTGTTGTGCTATTTATATTGCAATGTAACTTGAAGGCAAAGCAATTCAATTGTGCACGTATACTGAATCATTAAATTCTTAAGTCTATGCATGACACGTACACTCAACAAAAGTTCAATACTCATATTTCATTTTTGATTATTTTATTATTTTAATTAATATATATATTATAATTAATTTAACTCAGGGACTAAAATGGCAAGAAAAAAACTATTTGGACTAAAATGGCAAGAAAAAAACTATTTGGACTAAAGTGGCAATTTTGGTCAAAACTCAGGGACTAAAATGGCAATTTACTCTATAATTAATTTAACTGCTTCACTCATTTGGTGCTTATAACTTCTAAAATATGACGTTTTATAAAATGATGAATATGCCATTAGAATGAGAATATTTTTATCTACATTTTGAACCAAGTTTTATTAAAAACGGAGTAGGGTTATTTATAACTTATTCTCATTATTATAGTTATTAAACAGTTCCTACAATTGCCAAAATATCTCATTTTTTCTATCGGTCAAGTTACCTATGATCTAACCGTTTAATAACTAAATTTGAAAATTAAAAATTTTGGGAATGTTACACATATTCTGCAAAACAACCATAAGCTAAGGTGGGTGTTAGCCTGGCTAACACCCCTCCGATGCTTAAGTCAGTATTGGGTTCAACACAATATCAAAAGTATTAAAAGAGATAGAATTCATACCATCCCGAGTTAGAAATTAAATTCCAAACTCACTTGAAATAGAGCTTTAGATGTATAGCATTCCAGGATCTTGGTAGCATGTTCCCCTCCATATTCTTGAGTCGGTATGCTCCTTTCCTTGATTCTGATTCAATCTCATAGGGTCCTTCCCACTTTGGAGCCAAATTTCCATCAGCAGGGTTCGTAGTATTCAGAAAAGCTTTTCTTAACACCCAATCTCCAACTTGGAACCTCCTAGTCCTTATATTCTTGTTATATGCCCTGGATATCCTCTATTGATATGTTGCCATCCTTAGCTTTGCCGCAACCCTTCTTTCATCAGTAGTATCTAATTCCTGGCAAAGGGCTTCGGGATTCTGCTCAGGATCTCAGAGGTTGGATCTTGCTGTAGGTATCATCATCTCTGTCGGGATTACTGCCTCTGCTCCAAATACTAAGGAAAACGGGGTTTGACCAGTCGCACTTTTCACTGTCGTTCTATCAGCCCATAGGACAAAGGGTAATTCTTCTGCCCATCTTCTCTTCTTAGCTCCAAGCCTTTTCTTTAAATTATTGACAATTATCTTGTTTGAGGATTCTGCTTGTCCATTTGCTTGAGGATGTACCGGTGTGGATGTGATCATTTTAATTCCCCAACTCTTGCAAAAGTTAGTAGTCCTCTTACTTATAAACTGAGAACCATTGTCACAGATTATCTCGGATGGTACTCCAAACCTGGTCAGGATATTCCTTTTTATGAAGGATACTACTTCTTGGTCTCTAACTTGGACAAATGCTTCAGCTTCAACCCATTTAGAGAAATAAACAGTCATTGCCAGCATGAAGACTTTCCCTCCTAGAGCCTTTGGCAATTTTCCTACTATATCCATTCCCCATTTCATGAATGGCCAAGGGGAAACAATAGGATACAATGGTTCAGCAGGTTGATGTAATATATTACTATGTCTTTGACATGCGTCACACCTTCAAGCATATTCTGCAGCATCTTTCCTCATTGTTGGCCAATAATATCCTGTTCTTAATACCCTTGAGAATAAGGACCTGCCCCCAGTATGGTTACCACAATCCCCTTCGTGTATATCCTGAAGCACTTCTTTGGTTTCAGGACCCTCCAAACACCTCAGATATGGTCCTGCAAGAGATTTCTTATACAAAACATTATTTATAAGAGTGAATCACGATACCTTCATTCTAAAGGCCTTAGGATTTTCATCCTTTGGAATGTGCCCTTCCTTAAGATATTTCACGATCGGAGCCGTCCAGGACTTAGGATCCTCCTCAGGATACTCATCATTAGGATCCTGAACGCTTACTACCTCCTTATCCTGAGAATCCGTCGCAGGATACAGGACATGTAATATTGGTATTCGGGTTCCTTCCGGTATCCTGACTAATGATCCTAGATTTGCCAACGCATCAGCTTCAACATTATCTTCTCTGGGTACCTGTTCAAGTGTAAAAACATCGAAATATCCTGCTAATTTTTTGAGGATTTCGAGATATTCGATTCACTTCTCACCTTTGACTGCATAGGTCCCGTTAAAATGATTAGTAATTAACAAAGAATCAACAAATACTTGTAAATTCTTGATATTCATACTCTTAGCCAATTCTAATCCTGCAATTAAAGCTTCATATTCTGCTTCATTATTAGTAGCAGGAAATTCACATTTAATAGCCTGGGGTAATATGTCCCCCTGTGGCGATTTTGGTAGTATACCTAAACCTACACCTCTTACATTAGATGCACCATCAGTATATAGTGTGCAGGATTCTATGCTTTCTCCTAGTGGTTGCACTTCTACGTCTACTTCATTTTGAATATAACTACTAAAATCAACCACAAAGTCAGCTAAAGCCTGAGACTTTATGGCATTTCTCGGTTCATACACTAGATCATAAGCACTTAATTTCACTGACCACTTAGCCATCCTACCTGACATCTCGGGTTTCCTAAGCACATTTTTAACAGGATAGTTAGTTTTAACATGAATCCTATGTGTTTCAAAATAATGTCTAAGTTTCGTTGATGCCATAACTAGGGCTAATATCAATTTCTCTGAATGAGAATATCTAGTTTCAGCATCTAATAAACTTTTACTAACATAATAAACAGGATACTGCTGACCTTCATGATCCTTTACAAGGATAGCACTTACTGCATTCCCTGATACTGCAAGATATAGGGATAATGGTTCACCATCCTCAGGCTTCATCAATAGAGGTGCGGTTGACATATACAACTTCAAATCCTGCAAGGCTGCTTCATGCTTCTCTCCCCATTTGAATTTTTTATTCTTCTTTAGGACATCATAAAACTCCTTGCACTTCTCCGAGGATCTTGAGATAAATCTGTTTAGTGCCGCTACTCGCCCTGTTAACCTTTGAACATCTTTCATATTTGAAGGTGACTTAGTATCCAAGATAGCTTTTATTTGCTCCGGGCTCGCTTCTATCCCCCTTTTGGTCACCATGTATCCCAGAAACTTTCCTGCTCCTACTCCAAAATGGCATTTGGCAGGGTTTAGCTTCATGTTGTACTGGTCCAGGATATCAAATGCTCCCTTAGTATCTTGGAGGTGATCCTCGGCCTTCTTAGATTTTACTACCATGTCATCAATGTTCACCAACCTTTGGTATGTTGCACCTGCATTTTTTAAACCAAAAGGCATAGCAGTATAACAATAAATACCTGTTGGTGTCATGAAAGCAGTATCCTCCTGATCCGAGGGTTCCATTTGGATCTGCTGAAATCTTGAGGAGGCATCCACGAAGGTTAACATCTCGTGGCTAGCAGTAGCATCCACCATTGAATCAATATGAGGTAGAGGAAACGGGTCTTTGGGACAAGCTTTGTTCAAGTCCTTATAATCTACACATACTCTCCATTTCCCGTTTTTCTTTTGCACCACAACTACATTCGCCAGCCATTTGGGAAATTTCACTTCTCTAATCATCTTGCTTTTTAGTAGTCTTTCAACTTCCTCTTGGATGATCACATTTCGCTCCGGAGCAAATTTCCTTCTCTTTTGTTGGACAGGCTTGAATGACTTGTCAATACCGAGCTTATGAGTTATAATATCCTTGGAAATGCCTGTCATATTCTCGTGCTTCCACGCGAACGTTGACATCCTGCATTTCAAAAAGTTAGTCAATTGATTTTCAATATCCTGAGGGATATTGGTTCCTACGAGCACCGAGATATCTGGATTATCCTGATCTAGGATAATTTTCTTTACATCCTGCTCAGAAGCCTCCACAATATCCTGGGCCCGCATCTTTAATTGCTATGCTGCATTAGGCTTTGTCGAGGACTTCATTGAAGAAGAATAACACTCTTTTGCTTCCTGTTGACCAATTTCCAGCTTTACTACTCCCCAAAGGGTAGGTATCTTGATGCATTGATGATAGGTTGACGGCACAGCTTTCATATCATGGATCCAAGGCCTACCTAATATAATATTATAGCAGGATAGGGAGTCCATGACACAAAAGCGTTGCATTGAGTTGACCCCTTCAACATATACAGGCAATTTTATCTCCCCCCACAGTGTTTCTAGCCTCTCCACTGAAACCGACAAGCACAGTGGATTTCGAAGTAATATCCATCGGGGATACATTCATCCTCGTCAATGTCTCCAGCTGAATTATGTTGACGGAGCTGCCATTATCTACCAGTATCCTGCGTACAAAATGGTTAGCCATATATAATGTTATTACTAGAGCATCATGGTGAGGATGCTGGATGGTATCCCTGTCATCGCTATCGAATGTGATCACTTTGTCAGTTGTGAGGGTCGTCATCCTGGTTGGCTTTTCTCCTCTTTTGGCATTAGCCTCTTTTGCATGTCTCTTGGCCGTAGAATATGAAGTCCCGCAAATGTCGGATCCTCCTGAGATAAAGTTAATTATCTTTGCATCCGCTGGAGGTGATGCTGCTCGTTCGGGATCCTTCTCAGGATCCTGACCTTTATTCTTCTTTCTTCCCAGGAGATCCTTCAGATATCCCTTGCTCAAGAGATAGCTTATTTCTTTCCTTAGAGCAATGCAATCCTCAGTAACATGTCCGAAATCCTCGTGGAAGGCACACCACTTGGACTTATCCTTCCAATCAGCTTTTTGTTGGTTTTTCCGAGGCCATCTTGCTTTGTCTCCTAAACCCTGCATGGCATACATTAGTTAGGTATATTAATAGAAAAACAATATTCAGACAACTCAGGATACTCCTCAGGATCCTCGTCTTCAACAACATTCACCTTTTTGCTGTCATTTCTGCCATATGGCTTAGAGCGATATGGTTTATTCGAGGATTCTGATTTCCTCTTGGTCGACTCATAGGTTGTAGACGAATTCATCCTCTCTTGCATCTTTTTATCATCCTCCAACTGAATATATCTTAGAGCCCTTTTACGTGCTTTATCCAGATTCCTGCAGAGATTCATTACAAGATCCTGGTAAAATTGAGAATCTTTTTGCAACCCCATCTTGAAAGCCTGCACAGCTGTTGCAACATCAAGATGCGGGATATCTAAGGATTCCCGGCTAAATTTGTTCACATAATCCCTCAAGGATTCCTGGGGTCCTTGAGTTATCATGTAAAGATCACTGGTCAGTTTCTCAAAACTTCAGCTACAAGAAAATTGACTATTAAATAAATTAACCAAATGAGCAAATGAAGTAATTGAGTGAGGCGGAACGCTTAAGAGCCATTTTAAGGCTGATCCTGTTAAGGTAGAACCAAAACCCTTGCAGAGGCATGCTTCCTTGAGATCCGGAGGGATATGATTAATTTCCATCCTTTCCCTATACTGAGCAATATGCTCTTCAGGATCCGAAGTTCCGTCATAGAGCTTCATGTTAGGGGTCTGAAATCTTTTTAGGATTTCAGCATCACAAATGGGATACGCGAACCGGGATATCCTGTGGCTGTCTTGGGATACTTCTGGAATTGGCAGGACCACCCCAGGTACATTGGATATCATATCCTTCAATTTCTGAAGCTCCCTAGAAAATGCTGATGCCATACCTGCATCCTGCAAAGATCCAACACCATTAGTAGTAAAAGTATTATTATTAGACACGTTACCGGTCTGAGGATTTTGGCCATATCCTGAAGCATATCTTGAGCTTCTCACAGTTGACACCCTGACCGAAGAAGGTATCTCAGGAGTACGATTCTGGGAATGGCTAGGCACAATATTCCCCCTGTTATCTTCAGTATATAATGCAGAACTGAAGTTCAAAGCTCTGGGTTGCCAGGGAGTGACAGTATCCTCAGCAGGTCTGCTTGAGCCGGATTTCAAGAGTTGTATCTCTCTCATCAGCATCTGGTTAGTCTCCTGCTGTTGCCGCATCTGTTCCTGTACGCTACCAAACAAATTTAGAATTTCTTCATTAGAGGCCAAAACAGGACCGGATCCCTGAATATTGCGAGCGGGGATAACATCCTGAGCCACATGAATTTCAGTTCCTTGAGAAGAGGCTTGCGATCTTGGAGGAGGTGGTGGAAGCACCGAACCAACTGTTACAGAGGTTGTGGCAGACACGGTGGAAGTGCTCATGTTTGATCTCGAGACCATTGAAAATAGTGTAGCAAAAAGTTTTGAAAATAGAAAACCAAGTAATGATATTGCAAAAGCTTTTAGTAGAAATAGCACCACTTGCCCCACGGTGGGTGCCAAATTGTTTTGGTTAAAACTTACCGATGCAATTAAGTGATCAAATTAGTTAAGTGAGGTAGTGTGCTGAAAAAATGTGCTAAAAATATGTTGATTGAGTTGCATGCAAAAACAGTTTCGGGATACGGCTTGGGATATAGAGTTGTATTTATGATCAAACAATGAGCGAAAATGTAAAGGGTGACACAAGATGTACGAGGAAGCCCTTGATCAATCTAGGTCGCCGGCACAAAACCTCGGCAGCTGACAATCGCAGCTGCCTTGTTCTTCTATTACTTCAAATACCAGGATACAGTGCAGGATATGATGCGGATCAACTAGGTGTTACAATGTAATTCGAGTACAAGTGTTAGTGTGTAGTGATTGTTTGCGACTAGAGAGAAAGAGTGTGCGAAAGATTATGTGTGTTTTTTTCTGATCCGATCAATCCATTTATAGTAAAATACACTAACAAACTAGCATACTTTTGTAGGATCCAACGAATATTCCTCAGGTGAACGTTGTAGTCCACGTCTTCCGGCTTCAACGTCTATAACCCAACTGATTTGCCCGAGTCTTGAGAAGAAGAAATCCACTTGAACGTTGGAGACTTGCACCTTCTAATCTGCACGTGGGTTAATTAGTTATTACTAGGATATCATGCCAAGATGTTACCAATATCCTGATCCGGTATCCTGATCACAACAAAAGAGACATAGTTAGAATATTGGCCAGGATATATAAGCAGAAAATCACCCATAACATCAGCCATTTGGGAAATTTCACTTCCCTAATCATCTTGCTTTTTAATAATCTTTCAACTTCTTCCTGAATGATTGTGTTCCGTTCTGAAGCAAACTTCCTTAGTTTCTGTTGGACAGGCTTGAAAGACCTATCAATTCTGAGCTTGTGAGTTATAATATCCTTGGAAATACCTGTCATATCCTCGTGTTTCCACGCGAATGTCGACATCCTGCATTTCAAAAAGTTGGTCAATTGATCTTCAATATCCTGAGGGATATTGATTCCCACGAGCACCGAGATATCTGGGTTATCCTGTCCAGGATAACTTTCTTTACATCCTGTTCTAAAGCCTCCATGATATCTTGGGCTCGCATCTTTAATTGCTATGCTGCACTAGGCTTTGTCGAGGATTTCATCGAAGAAAAATAACACTCCTTTGCTTCCTGCTGATGATAGGTTGACGGCATAGCTTTCATATCATGGATCTAAGGCCTACCTAATATATTATTATAGCAGGATAAGGAGTCCATGACACAAAGCGCTGCATTGAGTTAACCCCTTCAACATACACATGCAACTTTATCTCCCCTACGGTGTTCCTGGCTTCTCCACTGAAACCAACAAGCACAGTGGATTTCTAAGTAATATCCATCGGGGATACATTCATCCTCTTCAACGTTTCCAGCTGAATTATGTTGACGGAGCTGCCATTATCCACCAGTATCCTGTGCACAAAATGGTTAGCAACATATAACGTTATTACCAAAGCATCATGGTGAGGATCCTGGACAGTATCCCTGTCATCGCTATCGAACGTGATCACTTTATCAGTTGTGAGGGTTGACATACTGGTTGGCATATCTCCCCTATCTGCCTTGTCTTCCTTCGCGTGCCTTTTCACCACAAAATATGATGTCCCATAAATGTCGGATCCTCCTTAAATGGAATTAATTATCTTGGCATCTGCAGGAGGTGATGCTGCTCGTTCAGGATCCTTCTCAGTATCCTGACCCTTATTCTTCTTTCTTCCCAGGAGATCCTTCAGATATCCCTTGCTCAAAAGATAGCTTATTTCTTTCCTTAGAGCAATGCAATCTTCAGTAACATGTCCGAAATCCTCGTGGAAGGCACACCATTTGGACTTATCCTTCCAATAAGCTTTTTGTTGATTCTTCCGGGGCCATCTTGCTTTGTCTCCTAAACCCTGCATAGCATACATCTGTTCAGGTATATTAATAGAAAAACAATATTCAGACAACTCAGGATTGTCACACCCCGATATTTCCACATATTACGGGTGGGCCCGGCGGGGAGTATCGTGACGTAGTTGATATCATCATAGTCAATACACACAATATAATAGCACAGCGGAAGGCTTGGTGAATAAACTATTACAAACCATAATGTCTGAGTGTCCGAGTGAAAGAATATACAGACTGGAATGTAATAAGATCCACAGGCGGATCATAAATAAATAGAAAGAAACAAAATAACAGACTTCAGATATCTATGGATTTGCAAGATCCTCTTATGACACCTAATAGCTCCAGCCTATTACGAGAGGTACCTGTCAATCAGCCTTTAAGAAAATACGCCCGTTTACACTGGTAAATACAATTAACTGACTCTTTTGAAAACATTTATGAAAATTGATTTAAGTGCACATGGCACAAATCTTTTATAACTTGGGACAATTATTTAAATATAATCTTGTATACAGATTTATATGTTTGTCTTACAATTGGGGCCGGTTGGAAGCCGGTCGTGATTAACCGACTCACCATTTATAGAACCCACAAAGGAGTTATCCCCAACTTGTGGGTTTATATTTTAGCATTTGCATCTGTCAGGTGTATGCCTACACCCCGTGCATAGGTCGTGGCCATTTTCAAATGAAATGAGCCGAGGATATCCAGGTTAAACCCCCAATGTTTATGTTATCAAACAAGACAGATTAAAACGGGTTATGTAAATTTATTAATCACAATCCGATTAAATTATTTCATACCTAACCAAGTCGTATTATTATAATACCATATCCCAAGCCCGTATAAGGAAAAATAAGTTAAAAGTATTTACCTGAGCTCAAAGGTGAAAGTAACTCAGCCGTAAATCCTAAAGCTGTATGATGATACCTTCTACTGGATGCTACTTAATCTGTATAGAAGGTTTAATAACCTATTAGGGTGCTAACGGGCCTTTAGTTAAGTCAAGGACTTAGACTGGCTAGCTAGAAAGAAACTTTACGGTTCTAAACGCTAGATTAAGCGGAGATCGGAATAGAATGTGGTTCAGACCTGACAATCTTGGATACTTGTATAATATGGGTAAACTAATCACATTCTGGAATTTGAGGATTTAATGATAAGGTTAAACCCGTTTCGGCTATTATACGTAAACTAGTCACATAAACCGATCCGAACGCGTAAACGCGTAACGGGTAACCAAATGAATTATATACAGGTCTTAATTGTTATTATGCTTAAAATATGTTAATACATCAGTAGGATGTTAACATATATGCCCAAAAAGTAATTTAAATCAATTTAAGTCCCGAAAGGGCATTTTGGTAATTTTAATACTTATAAAAGAGATTTTATAATAAACTGAAGCTCTGGTCTTTTGAAATGAGTAAAAATAGTTAATTTAATAAGTTACATCTGTAGGGTATTGCCTATATGTGAAATTTATCCTTTATAACCAATTTATGCACCGAAGGGGCATTTTGGTAATTTCACATAAGCTTTAAAGGTCAATTTTGGAAATCTGAGTTTAAAACTTTTGTTTACTGTTAAAGTATAGAAATTTATTAAAAACATCAGTAGGTATCAAGTCTTATATGTTAAAAATAGTTTTAACCCATACTATGCGCTTAAAACGCGAAAAAGTCGGTTTTAAGCGATTTTCGGGTCATAATAGGAAATCTGAGTTTTTGATTAGTTTATAAAGTTCAAAATATTTTATTTATCATATAGAATCATTAGCAAAAAGTTTGGTATCAATATGTGTAGGTCCCTCTCGAGGATGAGATAAAACCTTATCCTTGTTATATCAAACACACTAGCGAGTGCGGAATCCAAGCTAGCATGCAACCGAGACTTTATACGAGAACAAGCACAAACACAACACACAACATTCAACGATTAACACCACTTGTATTAATGCGTATGAAAGGTTCGGTTACAAGTCCAATGTTCACAGACGTATTCTGCAAACTCTCAAAGTTCTCTCGTGTGTGTGCTCTCTCCTCTCTATGTGTTCTATCTCTATGTCTTCTCAGATTTTACACAACACACTACATGGGTATATATACCCGACACAGCAGGTCTGGTCGAAGGATCAGACAGAGTGATCGAAAGATCATCTGTCGACCAGAAAACCCATCGAAAGATCACATACACCACGAAGGATGATATCCTTCGTGGTCTATCCTTCGAGTTCATCCATCGAAGGTTATGTTTCGAACTCATCTATCGAGGTCCATCTTTCGAGCTCATCATCGAAGGATATAAAACAATCCTTCGATGACACATCCTTCGACACAACCAGCTTACAACATTTTTCTAACTGTTTGGTCAAGTCAAACCAGGAGGATGGTTGACTTGGTCAAACTTACATCAACCTTACATTAAAGACATCGTATTGAATCATGACGAAATACAGACACAAGTGCACCAACAAACTCCCCCTTGGCTGTAGCTTTGTCTCGATCTTCGTGTCTTCAAGTCTTCAAGGCCGAGTCGAACCGAGCCGAGTCGCGTCCACACAAAGTGCATCAACAAACTCCCCCTTGGACGCTACTCATGATGGTTCGTCTTCTATGTCTTTCATGTCGGAGGATCTTCAAAGTTTTCACGCGTCGTAAGCAGAAAGTGTATCAACAAACTCCCCGTTTCATGTAGAAAGTGTGTTGACAAACTCCCCCTTAGATTGAACTCTCCATTGAGTCATGCTCGTGAATCTTTTGACTTGTCAATTCTTCAGATCCTTGTGGTGTTGATGAAGGGACAGCGGCAACTCGATCATTTTATCCTTTGAGTGCCTCCACTTCGTGTCTTCATTCAAAGCTTTTCATCGAACATGTTCTCCTCGCCTTTAGCATCTGCACATGCAAGAAAGCTAAACGCATAATGAGAACAACCGCTTGGAATATAGTTAACATTTAAACTAACGACACATATGAGATCAAATCTCAATCAAACACCAACCGACAGCAGTTTGAAAGTTTAGAAAAATATTCATTTTAATCCTTTAACTTTCAAAACTCGTTAACTTCGACTGTTTATGAAGATGCAATTGTTTTCCAGCTTACGATCAGGATTTTGGGTAGGATAGACTCGAGTTCCAACATCAGTCAATCAAAAATAAACTTGAAGAAAAA
Organism: Helianthus tuberosus; assembly: GCA_030545235.1. Taxonomy (NCBI): domain Eukaryota; kingdom Viridiplantae; phylum Streptophyta; class Magnoliopsida; order Asterales; family Asteraceae; genus Helianthus; species Helianthus tuberosus. Next base: position 69,957,415 of record CM060435.1, on the reverse strand, counting down.
TCTTTTTGGATTTTATAAAGTTTATATTAAAACACACCTAAAATCTTTTTGAAATTTTCATTTTTCAAATGTAAAGACGGAAAACAATAAATAAATATATACAAAGATGCATAAACAGGAAATATTAAATAAATATTTACAGACATTCTTTTTGCGAGTTTCGAGGGTAAGAGAATCATATCAGTGTACGGTCATGCCAAAACGCTCTTGTTGTTCTTTTAGTTAACATTAAGATAAGCATCCTATAACGATTATCGGTATTGTTGTCCACTTAAGCTCAGCTTATCATTTGTAATCATGGCGAGGGGATACGTTAAGGTATAATTTATACTTACCGACCGGTGTTCATCCACATCACGACACATTCCCGTATCAAGGTATGCACGAGGGTTCATCTTACCGGTGAGTATACCGATTATCATCTGTTTGACCGTATATGATGTGAGATTCTCACTTATTTTGATTGAAAACAAGTCCTATGTGATAGAATCACTTATTGATGAGGAACTTGATTTTCGATGCATGAGGGCAACAAGAGCAAGTCCGTGAACAGGTCAGTACTTTCGTACAGCAGAGAGACGAACTTGACTCCCGGATGAATGTGATATATTATCACTTATTTTGTTTGGACATGTGATTGTTGATCACTTATTGAGGTCGAATGCAATATGTACACGTATGTATAGTATCATGGAAGATCTAGACTTGCGTCCCCGTTATTTTTTTCGGTAAAAGATACAACCATGATACCCAGATGATAGGCAGCATAAAGACCGAATATTTCAGAACCTCGGCAATCTCTCAAACGAAATTTCGGTACTAAGACCATATGCCAATGAGTGGTTCCCACCTGGTCTTCAGTCGGATTTAAGTTTATATCACCCTGCACACTTTAAAATGATTGTGAGCCTACCGATACATCTTATATAGAGCTGCTTATCGTTTTTCATTTAAGGTTTAAAGAGGTTTAGACAGACCACTGATGTACTATCATATTCTCTTTTGCTCGCCAGGAAACTCATTTTTGCTTTTCTATTGTTTTTGTGTTTTTGAAATTTTTCGATGTTTTTGGATTTTCAGATTTTGGATTACTCCCCCTAAAATCAACAAACTAAAATAAATTTAAAACACAAAGGTATTTACAAAAATGATTTTCCGATGTTGGTTAACTCATGTTTTACCTCAATGCCGTTTACCAAAATTAATTTTGAACGAATTTCGGAAAAATCAGTTGACATGTCGGTAAGCGGTGCGGACCATGACAGCATTGTCTGGCCAAAGAGTGCTGAACGAGATAATAATTCACAAAGCAGCTTAAATATCGACAAGTATAGGAGAGATTAGAAATTTAAAAACCGTATCCTGCAACTGCATCGTGCATTGCAAGGAATCTGAGTGCGCTCCCAAACTGAATATCCACCCGGTGTGGATTTCAAGGTCGATTTGTAGCTACTGAAATCCCTTCACAGCAACAAGATCATAAACCTCCGGGTCCGGCTGGTCTTCCACATTTCACCAGCGAATGTCTTTGTCTTTCTCTTTCAGAAGTAGTGTGCGGTTGTTCAATCCAAGCCAAGGCATCCGCACACCCGGTGTAGTTTGATCAACCAACACATTTTCTACAAACACACCGCGAAGAAATGTACACTGCACGTTCATCTTGTAGATTGTGAACTTCAGACGTGCTGCAGGTGCATACATTTCATTTGAATCTATCCCGGGGACCCGATCAAAGCCTTGAACATTCACATTTTGAAATGATTTTCATTTTGTCGAAGCTTTTCAATCTTTTTCAACAGACATTTCTGTTTCCTTTTACTTTTTCTCTCCATCAAAGGCAGCAAATTCTTCTGTTGCCTATTTTGTGCAAGGATGCTCCACTATCAACAATCTTACGACTATCGAAAGTTCCTCCTGGAATATCCTACACGCTTACTCAAAAATTAGTTGGAGAGAGGGACCCAAGCCTTTGTGGACTTGGGTCGTCCTTGATCATCAAGAAAAGTGATTTCAATCACTTGATGATTAGGAAAAAGAACCTGTGGTGTTCCCCCTGACTGAATTACCTGTTTTTGTTTCCAAGCTGTTTGTTCTTTACCAGTATTTGCATTAATTGTTTTACCATTTACTGGTTTTACAGTTTTAGATTTTGCTTGAACAGGTTTTTCTTCTTTGACCTCTGATTTTAAGGCCTTTTCAATTACCTTTTGATTCTTTTGTTTTAACTTCTTTTCCCTTTCTTTCAAGACACGTGGGTCTTGTTTCGGGGAAAATGATCGTTTTTGGTAATTGGTTTCTTGGGGAGCACTTGTTTTTGCCTTCAACTTTTGCAGGTATGGGCAGTATCTTACAATATGCCCAATTGTGCCACACTCAAAACACATTCTCCGCTCTACAAACCTCGGAGAAACACGTTGATGACCAGACTGAGAACCAGACAATGAACTTTGTGATCTAGACGTGCTTGGACCTAAATCACATCCGTTGGTGTGTTGGGTGTAATTATTCTGATCATTTCGTTTTAAAATTCTAACTTGTTTTATAAAATCAAGGTTAGATTTATCCTGAAATGTTTCAAGTTTGTCTGAACCCGTGGATCCAACAAAGTTCACTTTCGGTTCTCTTTTCTTAACAGGAGCTCTTTTGTTTTGCACCCATTGTTGTTGAACCTTAGGTGCTTGAACATTCTTGTTCTGAGCCTTCTTTCCCTGTACCTTACCCTTTCCGGAGTTGACTTGTTGTTTTCGCTCAACTGGTGATTTTTGGTTTCCGTATTGTTTTCTAACTTGGTCACACGGAATTGGATCACATTGAGTGACGGTAACTTTGCCACTTTTGTTTCCCAAAAACTTGTCAGTACATCCTTCAAAAATTTGCTCAATTAAATCTTGATTTACATTTTTAATTGGAAAATCTTTGTTAGAGTAAATTTTGTCATCTCCTTTGAGCGTGTACAACAAGTTATTCTCTTCACTTGTAGAAACAAGGGACTCCAGTGCTTTTGACATTTCGGTCTTACTCGGTTTCACTGGTGGATCACACAGGATGTGATTCTCGATTGGAATATCTGTTGTAACCGAGTTAGACTGTTGGTTCACAATTACATCAGATTCATCATCCGAAGAATCAGTATCCTCAACAACGGGAGGACTCTGTTCCTTAACACACGATGAATCTGTCACACTTTTCTCAGATTCTGATTGACCCGAGGATGATGTACCAGTTGTGAACCCGAGGCCTGCTGCAAAGTCATCTAGACCGAGTGGCACAGTAGGTTCAAAACGGGGCATATCTTCGTCATCAGGCAATTTGGAGTAATTGTGATTCATTGGGGGAGGACATGATTTGAATCCCATACACTTCTTATCCCCCTTTTTCTTTTGAACATCAATAATGTGATCCAATACATAGCGGGAATTGGAATAACTTTCCAATTTCTGCTTGATTGTTTCACATTCACATCGAGCGGTTGCCAATTCTACCATCTGCTTTTCAATTGTGTCGATAAGATCATTGTTAGCATGTTGTTTTCGCAAAACAGCTTTTTGTAATTCTGAAACATCATGTCTTAATGACGCAATTGTTGTTTTAAATTCCTTTTCATTTCTGGTTAAAAACACGTTAGCTTCAGCTGCTTTAGAAAGATCTACAATCAATTCTTGATTGTGTTTGGATAGGATTTCAAACTGACTTTCCTGTTCAGCATATTTAACATTTAAACTATCACAATTTTCACAGCTAACTACAGTGGGTTCATCGACACATACCTGACCTGATGAACTGTCGACATTAGCCATAAAGGCTGAATGGAGAGAAGACGAAGAGTAAGCAGCTTGATCCATCAAATTAGATCTTCTTTCAGTTCCTGCTGCAGCTTCTTCCAAAGGCTCATCAATATTTGCATCGACTGACGCACTTGATGTCTCATCCACATGATCATTTCCTGAAGTGGAGAATTCATCATCTGAGCTTCCATTATAACCAGAACTGTCTTCATCTCCAGAAGATGCAACACCATTGGTGGAAGATTCTCCACCACTGGCGTGCGTTAAATCCTTTACGACTTCAGCAAAACATGTTGTTCCACCATTTCCTCCTTCTCCAAGCTGAAGCGACCAATCACAACCCTCATCTATTTGAACCACCAGCCCCCGGTTGGCATTTGATGACCCTGCTTGGCCTTGGTTGTTGACAGGTATCAACGTTCGAACATTGTTCCCGTTCTGGTTCTGCTGGTTGCCTTGATTTCTGAACGGATTTTGATTTCCATGCTGAGCTGGTCTTGTGCATTCCCTTTTGAAATGACCCCGTTTGCCACAGTTAAAGCACTTGACAGCTTGCTTGTCGAACCCATACTTGGTGTCTTTCTTGTTTTCCAAGTTGGTTCTCCCCGTCCTTTCCATAAACTCCTTTGCTCTTCGAATTGCACTAGCAAGAGCCCATTTGATATCCATCATTTCAAACTCTTCTTTATCCACTTGCTGATAATCTTCATTGGTTAGATTGACATTCCCAATCTGACCTGCGATCAATCCACTATAAGCACTAACCAAGGTATTCAACATCTCCATATGCTCCTTGGCTACTTCGACACTGACTTTGGAAAAGTTGGAAGTGTCTAATCTGACTGTGTTAGGATTGGAAGTGGCTTGAAAGTTTGAAGAGCTTCCATAAAACCCTTGCTGTTGCGGTTGTTGCTGCTGAGCATTCGGTTGCACATCTGGTCTTGAATACATCATCGTGTATGCTGAAGAATCAAACTGATCTGTTGTGGAAGGTCCGGTGCTTGAGATGAAAGCTGTTTGAAGCTTCGCGTGTTGAGAAGCTGGTTTTTCTCCACTGATACCTCCTGCAATCCCAAAGTACATTTCTGGATTTTGAGGAGTTTGTGTTCTTTTTGCTTTCAGCTTTTCTTCTACATCCTTATTCTCCAATCTTTGAATTAATTCATAAACGGTGATTGTTTCTAAAACACCATTTTCTTTGAGAATTTCAAGATAACTGCTCCACTTTGCTGGTAAGCTATCAGCGAATCTCTTCACCAATTCTTGTGGAGTGGCAGTGACTTTAAAAGCAAACATCTCGCTCAACAAGTGATGGAACCTTGTAGATAAGTCTGCCAAAGTCTCATTCTCCAAACACGTGAATCCTTCAAACTCTTTCTTCAGTAATTCTTGCTTGATCTTTCTAGATTGAGCATTTCCTTCACACCGTAATGTGAGCATATCCCACAAGCTTTTAGTAGTCGTGCAGTAAACAAACTGGTGGTAAATGTCTTTATGAAGAGCTTGTGTGAGAATCATGAATGCTTTCTTTTCTAACTCAAACTTCTTTTTATCTTCTTCAGACAAAGTGCTGTAAGTTTGTGGATTAGATCCTGCAATTTCCAACTCATTTTCAAAAGCTGTGAAGAAGCACATCCATAGATCTTGACCTTGTCCCTGAACATAAGTTCTCAGCCTTTCTTTCCACCATCCCCAATCATTGATGTGATTTAACTTTGGCGGTTTTGTGCTTGTACCAGTTTCACTGTCGTTCTGCATCATAGATTGAATGCTGTTGCTTTGATTTGTGACCAAAGCCCATTGATTTGCAGTTATCATTGCAGCTTGAGGTGGGGCAATAGCTCGCATCCATGCAGTTTTGTCGAAATCTGACGTAGATTGCGTAGATTGCATAGCTGATGATTGTGGAGTCGAAGTTATTTGAGTCCACGCGGTTGGATCCCACTGACCGTTTGTTCCCATTTTATGATAATTAATATATTAAGTGAAAATTGATTTAAAATTTGAAAAATAAGTTTTCTCCTTTTAAAAATTTAATTTTCACAAACTATGTTAAAATCTCGAAGGATAACAACCAGCCGAAGGATCAAGAATCGAAAGACCTGAAAAGCACAATCTGTTAAACTTAAACAGACAAGGATCGAAAGATCAACACCTGTTCGAAAGATCAACAGTGTTCGAAAGATCACTGTTGAGTGTTGAACAATGTTTTTCGAAAGATTCTCCAAACGAAGGATCCTTATCTTTCGAAAATGAACTGTAGACCGAAAGATATATGTTTCGAAAATATTCCTTGGACCGAAAGATAAGTCTCACACTTCGAAGGATGCTCGAAGGATGACTATCTGTCGAACCTCCTTTGGTCGAAAGATGATCTTTCGACTTCGAAGGATATCTTTCGATCGGTTCGGACACAGTTGACAACGGGTGACAGGTTGGTGAAAAAGGTGATGGGTTGGTAAATCTTTCGGCAGAAAGTATGGTCAGACCATGATTTTCTGCAAAAACAGATTTTGTTTGATTATTTTAATCAGCTCACCCTATGCAATACACCAACAACTTTCGAAAATAACCTAAACAAGATCAAAAGATGTAAACTTTGAAGAACACTTGAAGATATTATGAACACAAAGGGTTTTCCGGTAAAACTACAAACTTCCGAACAAGATTTAAACCCGATAAAACAAAGTTTTTCAGAAAAATACAACTTTTCAAAACCCGAAAAACACCCAAGAACACCTCGGTTTTAACAAGGAGAAGAGCCAAAGCTCTGATACCACTTGTAGGTCCCTCTCGAGGATGAGATAAAACCTTATCCTTGTTATATCAAACACACTAGCGAGTGCGGAATCCAAGCTAGCATGCAACCGAGACTTTATACGAGAACAAGCACAAACACAACACACAACATTCAACGATTAACACCACTTGTATTAATGCGTATGAAAGGTTCGGTTACAAGTCCAATGTTCACAGACGTATTCTGCAAACTCTCAAAGTTCTCTCGTGTGTGTGCTCTCTCCTCTCTATGTGTTCTATCTCTATGTCTTCTCAGATTTTACACAACACACTACATGGGTATATATACCCGACACAGCAGGTCTTGTCGAAGGATCAGACAGAGTGATCGAAAGATCATCTGTCGACCAGAAAACCCATCGAAAGATCACATACACCACGAAGGATGATATCCTTCGTGGTCTATCCTTCGAGTTCATCCATCGAAGGTTATGTTTCGAACTCATCTATCGAGGTCCATCTTTCGAGCTCATCATCGAAGGATATAAAACAATCCTTCGATGACACATCCTTCGACACAACCAGCTTACAACATTTTTCTAACTGTTTGGTCAAGTCAAACCAGGAGGATGGTTGACTTGGTCAAACTTACATCAACCTTACATTAAAGACATCGTATTGAATCATGACGAAATACAGACAAAGTACAGACACAAGTGCACCAACAAACTCCCCCTTGGCTGTAGCTTTGTCTCGATCTTCGTGTCTTCAAGTCTTCAAGGCCGAGTCGAACCGAGCCGAGTCGCGTCCACACAAAGTGCATCAACAATATGTGATGTAAAACTCATATTATTCAAGAAAATGGTATAACCGGCAATTACCGAATTAAAGCTAGAACCCTATGATATGATCAGTTTAAAAAATAATTAAAAATCTTCAAAAATCCCAAAATATTATATTACATCAGTGGGTAAAAAGTTTGGTGTCAAAATTTGGGTTTAGATAGGCTTTATGCTAATTACGCCATTTAATTAATAAAAAGCTTTCTAATTACGCTATTGAGCATAACTCCTAATCTAGACCTCAAACTGATGTCAAATTTTTAGGACAAGTTTTCAAATCAATAACAAAGGTTTATGTCCTCTCACATTTCTAAAAATCTCATTTGTGTGTCAAAAGGGCGTTTATGACATTTATAAGCATATTAACGATCAAGAGCATATAATTCAAACCACTAAGAACCATGCACTATAACTCCAGAGGGTTATACTACTGAGTAATGTGGTCCTAGTGGAAGATTAAAACATGGGAGAATTAAGCTTGAACGGGTCAGAACTGAAAGTCAAAGCAAAAGTCAAGCTTTTGCGACTTTCGGTTATAATTTGACCTTAGACTGATAATTGTCGGGTTAGGATTGATAAAACATGTTCTAATATTAATTACCAAGTCATTAGATTGTAAAAATATAATTTAGAACCTCTGGTTTATTAATTTTATTCATTTTTGAACTTTTTGTCCAGTTTGACTTTTTGTCAAACTAGTTTGACCCGACAATTAACTAGTCAAACGAAATAATTAGGAGGTGCCCTTTTAAGGGTTAGTCACCTACCTTAATATGGTTCCATAACCACTTTCGTTTTGATCAGTGGCTGGTCCAATTGTGATTAAACCGAAAGTCAAAGTTAAATTACGATATGTTTGACTTTTCGGTAATTAACTAATTAAAACGAATAAGCAAGCAATAAGACTCTTACTAATGGTCCTTGCTATCTTTTCTACACTTCCAAATATTCTCCTAATCCTTGCAAGCTCCAGAGACAAGTCCTTTTGAAGTTGTTGCAAGTTATATGCATAAGAACATAGCACTAGTCCTCCTTTTATACTAAAATCCCACTTCGTAGATCACTTGCAGCTGTTAAGGAAGGCCCTAGGATCACCCCAGGTGTCCTAGTGGTTTATTATAACCGACTTACAGCCCATAGAATCGTTACAAATGAGGTTAAGGCGGTGCAACTGATCAAACCTGCACCTGTCCTAAAAATTCTGCACTGGGCACTTTTAGGCGGCCCGCGTAAGATCATAAAGGATCTTACGCGGCCCGCGTAGACCTGTTTAACAGGTTAAACACTTTAAAACTTGGTATCTTTAGTCCCTGGTCCATCTAAACCCTATTTAACCTCCTTTTTGACATGTAAGGCCCTTGTTGTTAGTTTATCGAGGCTCAAGGATGTATGAACAAACTTCGTTAGGCTCGGTTCCGTTAAATATTACTATAAATGCAAGTTTCGTCAAGTTGACACTTATAGCCCAAAGTCTTGAAAACATACTTAACGATCTCGAAACCACGTGAAATTTATACCACTTATTCTTGAGAGTATATTTGAATATTTCGAAGCCTCAGATTCGTTAAAAGGTCACTCAGAGGTCAAAATTAACATGTTGACACGTTTAACCCTCGTAGTTTTATAATCTTTCGGTTACTTTCACAAACGGCTTCTTATATCCAATCAATCTCTCGTTTAAGAATATATTTATCATGTATGGTCATTCAGAGGCACAAGTTTGGCATGTTGACACTTTTAGTCCCTCCGGACACATAGTTTCACTATTTGTCAACTTTAGTTCATCAAACTCAATCTTTCACATGTTTAGAATTTAGGACACGTGTCTTTACATAATTGGACACGTTTTTATGTGGTGTTACATCCTTACCCCCTTAAAAGAAATCTCGACCCCAAGATTTACTGGAATTAGTGAGGGTACTTCTGTCGCATAGTGGACTCAACTTCCCACGTATATTCGGGACCTCTACGGGCATCCCATTTAACTTTTACTATAGGCACATGCTTCCTTCGGAGCTTTTTAACCTGACGATCCTCGATCGATATAGGTCTTTCAACAAATCTTAGGCTTTCATCAATCTGTACGTCCTTATGAGACATGGCTAGTGATTCATCAGCTAGACACTTCTTGAGATTACAGATGTGGAACACATTATGGATTCCACTCAGCTCCTCGGGCCAGTTTAGCTTATAAGCTACACTGCCGACACATTCGATAATCTCGAATGGTCCTATATATCTAGGGCTTAGCTTGCCCTTCTTACCAAAACGCATCACACCTTTCCAGGGTGATACTTTCAGTAAGACTTTGTCACCAACCTCAAACTTTAGAGGTTTTGGCCTCTTGTCAGCATAACTTTTCTGCCTATCTCTGGCAGCTTTCAGGCGATCACGAATATGGACAATCTTGTCCGTCGTTTCAAGGACTATATCAGGTCCTGATAACTGAGCTTCTCCTACTTCTGCCCAACAAACAGGCGTTCTGCATTTTCTACCATATAATGCTTCAAAAGGCGCAACCTGAATACTAGTATGGTAGCTATTGTTATAGGAGAACTCGTCCAAAGGTAGGTGGTCATCCCAACTACCACCTAAATTAATAACACATGCACGAAGCATGTCTTCCAATGTTTGAATTGTTCGCTCACTCTGTCCATCTGTCTGAGGATGGTAAGCAGTACTAAAGTTCAAACGAGTGCCCAAAGATTGTTGGAAACTTTTCCAAAAGTGAGAGGTGTATCTAGTATCTCTATCCGAGATAATAGACACCGGCACTCCATGAAGGGATATAATCTTATCCACGTACAACTGAGCTATCTTATCGGAGCTATGAGTCTCCCTGATGGGTAAGAAATGTGCTGACTTAGTCAATCTATCAACTATGACCCATATGGTATCATTTCCATGCCGTGTTTTGGGTAACTTGGTTATAAAGTCCATAGTTACCATTTCCCACTTCCATGTGGGAAGTTCTGGCTGCTGAAACAGACCCGATGGTTTTTGATGTTCGGCTTTTATCTGAGCACAGGTCAAGCACTTGGCTACATGGGTGGCAATAGATTTCTTCAACCCTATCCACCAATAATTAGCTTTCAAATCCTGATACATCTTGTCACCTCCAGGGTGAACTGAATATTTGGAGTTGTGAGCTTCCTGAAGGATTACATCTCGAAGTCCTCCATGAATGGGAACCCAAATTCTTCCATTTAGTCTGAGGATTCCATCCTTACCAGGTGTTAACTGTTCAACAATTATGCCTAACTTTTCTTCTGGAAGGTTAGCTTCCGAAACAACATCTTTCTGTGCAGCTAACAGCCTTTCATTCAGGCTATTCTTCAATTTAATGCTCTTAGCATTAATCCTGATATGTTTGACTCTTTCCTTTTGGCTTAGAGCATATGCGACCAAATTCGCTTTACCAGGATGGTAGCAAATTTCACAATCATAGTCATTTAAGGTTTCCATCCAGCGGCGCTGTCTCATATTGAGCTCTTTTTTATTGAACAAGTGTTGGAGACTCTTGTGATCCGAATAGATCACGCATTTAGTTCCATACAAATAATGTCTCCACAACTTCAGTGCGAATACAACGGCACCCAATTCCAAATCGTGGGTGGTGTAATTCTTCTCATGCACTTTTAGTTGTCGTGATGCATAGGCAATTACCTTGCCTTTTTGCATAAGTACACAACCCATATCGGTGTGTGACGCATCACAATATACGACAAACTCTTTGATTCCATCAGGTAGTGTTAGTACTGGAGCATTACTCAACTTTTGCTTAAGAATCTCAAAGGATTCTTGTTGTTTTGGACCCCAATCAAATTTTACATTCTTACGGGTCAAAGAAGTCAATGGTGCGGCTATCCTTGAAAAGTTCTCAATGAATCTTCTATAGTAACCTGCCAAACCCAGAAAGCTGCGAATTTCGGTTGGAGTCTTTGGTGCTTCCCAATTCATTACGGCTTCTACCTTAGCGGGATCTACTTGGATACCTCGCTCACTGACAACATGTCCAAGGAATTGGACTTCACAAAGCCAGAATTCACATTTAGAAAACTTAGCGTACAGTTTATCTTGTTGAAGTAATCCTAAGATGCATCGAAGGTGCTTCTCATGATCATCTTGATTACGAGAGTAGATGAGTATGTCATCTATGAAGATGATGACAAACTTATCTAAGTATGGTTTGCAGACTCTATTCATGAGGTCCATGAATGCTGCTGGTGCATTAGTGAGCCCAAAAGGCATCACTAAAAACTCGTAATGTCCATATCTCGTTCTGAATGCCGTCTTAGGCACATCTTCAGTCCTAACTTTGAGTTGATGATACCCATATCTCAAATGAATCTTCGAGAAAAAGCTCGCTCCTTGGAGCTGGTCAAATAAGTCGTCGATCCTGGGTAAGGGATAAAGATTCTTGATCGTTACCTTATTTAGCTCACGATAATCAATGCATAAGCGCATTGATCCATCCTTCTTTTTCACAAATAAAATTGGAGCTCCCCAAGGCGAAGAGCTAGGTTGTATAAAACCCTTTTCCAGTAAGTCATCTAATTGAGTCCTGAGCTCTTTCATTTTAGTAGGTGCTAGACGATAAGGAGCTCGTGCAATAGGTGCAGCTCCTGGTAGAATATCTATCCTGAACTCTACTTGCCTCTCAGGAGGTAATCTAGGTAACTCGTCAGGAAAGACGTCAGGATACTCAGAGATGATTGGGATGTCTTCAATCTTAGGCTTCGGATCATTCACAGTCACTTGTGCCATGTAGATGACACATCCGCTCTTTAAACACTGCGATACCTTGAGAATAGACACATTGTTGGGCAACCCGTATTGTGTATCTCCTTGAATAGTGACGGATTCACCAGAAGGGGTTTTGATAATAACTAGCTTTTTATCACAGGCAATTTGGGCTTGGTTATACGACAACCAATCCATGCCTAAAACTATATCAAACCCAGCCAATTTCATTGGCAAGAGGGATAGCGGGATAGAATGATTCTTGATGGATATAAAGCATCCATCAAGAAGAGTCAAAGTTGTTTCTAAGGTACCATCAGCAAGTTCTACCTCATATTTTATGTCTAGAGTCTTAATAGGCAAATTCAGTGATTTACAAAACTTATGGTCTACAAAAGACTTATCAGCACCTGAATCAAATAAGACTCTAGCATAATTATTATTAATGAGGAAGGTACCTGTTATGACGTTCTCGTCGTTCACCGCTTCCCTAGCATTCATTTGGAAAACCCTTGCTTTGGTTTTCTTTGCCTCCTCGGGCTTCTTAGCATTCTTGGGGAAATTGGTCTTGATGTGCCCCTTTTCATTGCAACCATAACAGGTTGCATCCTTAATGTTCCGGCACTCTACAGATTTGTGCCCCTTCTTTTTACAAATCCCACATGGTTTGGCTTGTGGGTCCTGGTTGCATTTTCCAAAGCGCCTTTTGCTACAAGTCTTACACCTGGGCTTGTCATTTGACTGCCCCTTCTTTAAACTAAAGTTCCCTTTGCTCTTCTTGTTAGACTGAGGGGACTGGTCTTCATCCCTCTTCCTCTTCCCATCATCGGTAGCTTTCTTTGCCCTACTTCTCACAATATTAAGAGTGAGAGACAAAGACAGATCCACAACAGATCTATACGTAGTAGGCTTAGAAGCCTTGAAGTTTCCTTTCACTTTGGGAGCTAAACCACCGATGAAACGCGCAATGCATTTGGGTTCAGGAGTGACTAAATATGGTACAAGCCTCGACATCGAATTGAAACTGGTCACATAGGACCTACAGTCTAAATCCTTCATCACCAAGGTGAGGAAGTCAGTTTCAATCCTCTCAACTTCGTGCTGAGGACAATATGTATCTTTCACAAGATCTACAAACTTGTTCCATGAAAGGTTCTACAGATGAACCTTTCCAGTGGACTGTACTAACGCTTTCCACCAAGTGAGGGCATCGCCCTTAAAAGATTGAGACACAAACATGACTATGTCTTCCTTAGCACATCCACTGATGTCAATCACAGTCTCCATTTCGTCTGACCATTTCATGCAGTCAATTGCTCCTTTTTCTCCTGTAAAATCCCTCGGTTTACAGGAGACGAAGTACTTATAAGTACAACTCTTTTTGTACTTAGGAGCCTGGTTTAGCACCACTTTATGAGACTCGGATCTTTGATTGGATGAATACTGAGATTCATCCCTTTTTAATGCCTGTGACTGTGATAAGGGCTTTGAGTGAGTTTTGGACCGAACCTTACTCGGTTCCTTGAATATCTTATCTACCGCTTGAGCAACCGTGGTATCAATCATAGCTTGCAGTTCAGCGTTTGTAAGATTTATCTTAGTCTCATTATTGTTTCCTTCCCGTGGATGACTATTTACTTCATCATATCCAGCCATGATTTGGGTACTATATTAAACAATAATGTTATATTTAAATTATGCAATAAATCATCATATTGATGATTAGATGGTCAGGTATTATTAAACCATATAGACCATTTTAAGAAAATGATAATAATCAATGAGATATAATTCTTTATATTTTATTAGACAGGGGAATATAAATCACACTGCCAATGTCATGGAAGACATATTCATATAGCACAAGGTTCGTCTCGAAGGACATTTAGATGGCACAAAAGCCTTGTCATAAGGACGATTATGATCACTGATTTCTTGGATCAGTGATTTCTTTAAGGGTCGAACAAAGTTCATCACCTTTTTGACAAGAAGTCTATAAATTAAAACTTTCATTGTCATTATTACACCTTTGCTTATAAGCATACATCTCAAATGGATGTTTTGGTGTATACATCTTATTGACGTTTATTAGCCATGATTTACATTGATCATATAGGCTATATATAAGTGACTTGGAAAGTCCAAGTACATTTGGAAGCTTGTGTGGTTTCTCGTACCACACAGCCAGGAATGTTAACATATTTTCAGATGTTAACAGAGAGTTATTATCTTAAAAAGGTTGTACCATCATGGCCATTTAATATTTTGGCTAGGTTATACCTCTAAGAGTTTCTTTGGCAGATCACTCAAATTTGAAATGATATAGTATGATGTAATAAAAATACATATTCAAAAATCGAAAATAACTTTATTGAATCACAAAACTAGTACAAGGATGCCCTAAACGGGACTTGAAAACAACACACTGCCCACGCAGGGGCTACAGAAATAGAAGTCCACGCAGGGACTTGGTACTTGAAAATAACATAATGTCCTCGCAGGGACTTATTGAAAGACAATACAACATAAAACAACAACTTCCTACTTCTTCTTGCCTTTAATAAGGTTTGCAAGACCTTTGAGAAAACCATTATGCTTCTTCTTAGTTTCATTGGCTTCACGTTCAACCCGGTTTAACCTCTGTAGAATCTCCTGAGTTTGTTCCTGTTGTTGAGGAGAAGGTTGCTGGTAAGGTGGGTATTGGTATCCCTGCACCGAATATCCAGTTGGGTAAACTGGTGGGTAAGAAGAAGGATAAAGTGCATTGTACTGAGCAGCTGTAAGGTATGGATCACGATTTCCATAATCTGATGGGTATCCAGATGGATTATACCTAGATGAACCTGGGTATGTCGGGATCGGGTTGTCAAACCCCAACGACGGCTACAGTGGTGCATGAGAAACTGGCGGAGGGTTGACTTCCGGCACCGTGTGTGAGGGTCCACCCATTTGGGGGTCCTCTGGAATAGGAGGGTAAGAACTTGAACCATGAGGGGATGTGAACCGTGGTCCCCCACGTACAGACATTCGAGCATTTCTCCTTCGCCTTGGCAGCTCGAGAGGCTGTTGAGGTGCTTCCTCAACTGGTAAAGGTGGTGGGGTAACAACTTGAAGTTGTGGTTCAACCAAAGGAGGTTGAGCCGGGGAGTTGTGATGTGAAGGGGTAAAGAACCAATCATACTGAGCCATTCTCTCAGCATACGAATCAGGCCCTCGGTACGGCGATCCTTGATAGGGAGAACCGCTCGATATGCTAATAGGATGGCCCGGTGTTCCGGTTTGCATTTCAGGGTCCGGGTCGTCGTCCATTTCCATCTCCTGAGAGAAATGATCCTCAGGTCCAAGAGGATTGAAACCCAAAAAGTCATTGACGTATTCATTAGGATTAAACTGAGCTGGAGAGTAGGTAGAATCCAAGTGATGAAAAGGATGAGAGTTAAAGGAGTGGTGTGATTGGTTCGAGTGATGTGATCCCTGTGAATGATGGGAATGTTGGGGTTCAATAGGGATGGGTAACCCAAAGTACGGAGGGTCAGATGGTGAGGATCCTAGTGAGACAGAATGCCTTGCTGGCTCGAAGCTATGACTCCAATGGTCCCGTGAGTCGGAGCCAGAGAGTGAATCGGATGGGGTACGTCGGTGGGAGGGTCCCGCTTGGCCTGATGGCCCTCCTTGCATTGGTCCTTTTCCTTTGCCTCTCACTCGTGGTGGCATTTTCCAATTGGTAACCTGTCAAAACAAGTAGATATAATATAAACAATAAAAAGAAGGTTAAGAGTAAATCCTAGGTCATTAGCCTAGATTCGGAAGTCTAAGGAATGTGCTTATTGTGTCATTGAGATTAAACACAAAAAGGTTAGTGTTTAATTCACTCAATGTTGGCTCTGATACCAACCTGTTACACCCCGATATTTCCACATATTACCGGTGGACCCGGCGGGGAGTATCGTGACGTAGTTGATATCATCATAGTCAATACACACAATATAATAGCACAGCGGAAGGCTTGGTGAATAAACTATTACAAACCATAATGTCTGAGTGTCCGAGTGAAAGAATATACAGACTGGAATGTAATAAGATCCACAGGCGGATCATAAATAAATACAAAGAAACAAAATAACAGACTTCAGATATCTATAGATTTGCAAGATCCTCTTATGACACCTAATAGCTCCAGCCAATTACGAGAGGTACCTGTCAATCAGCCTTTATGAAAATACGTCAGTTTACACTGGTAAATACAATTAACTGACTCTTTTGAAAACATTTATGAAAATTGACTTAAGTGCACATGGCACAAATCTTTTATAACTTGGGACAATTATTTAAATATAATCTTGTATACAGATTTATATATTTGTCTTACAATTGGGGTCGGTTGGAAGCCGGTTGTGATTAACCTACTCACCACTTATAGAACCCACAAAGGAGTTATCCCCAACATGTGGGTTTATATTTTAGCATTTGCATCTGTCAGGTGTATGCCTACACCCCGTGCATAGGTCGTGGCCATTTTCAAATGAAATGAGCCGAGGATATCCTGGACACGGTCGTATTAACCCCCAATGTTTATATTATCAAACAAGACAGATTAAAACGGGTTATGTAAATTTATTAATCACAATCCTATTAAATGATTTCATACCCGACCAAGTGGTATTATTATAATACCATATCCCAAGCCCGTATAAGGAAAACTAAGTTAAAAGTATTTATCATAGCTCAAAGGTGAAAGTAACTCAGCCGTAAATCCTAAAGCTGTATGATGATACCTTCTACTAGATGCTACTTAATCCGTATAGAAGTTTTAATAACCTATTAGGGTGCTAACGGGCCTTTAGTTAAGTCAAGGACTTAGACTGGCTAGCTAGAAAGAAACTTTACGGTTCTAAACGCTAGATTAAGCGGAGACCGGAATAGAATGTGGTTTAGACCCGACAAGCTTGGATACTTGTATAATATGGGTAAACTAATCACATTCTAGAATTTGAGGATTTAATGATAAGGTTAAACCCGTTTCGGCTATTATACGTAAACTAGTCACATAAACCGATCCGAACGCGTAAACGCGTAACGGGTAACCAAATGAATTATATACAGGTCTTAATTTTTATTATGCTTAAAATATGTTAATACATCAGTAGGATGTTAACATATATGCCTAAAAAAGTAATTTAAATCAATTTAAGTCCCGAAAGGGCATTTTGGTAATTTTAATACTTATAAAAGAGATTTTATAATAAACCGAAGTTCTGGTCTTTTGAAATCAATAAAAATATTTAATTTAATAAGTTACATCAGTATGGTATTGTCTATATGTGAAATTTATCCTTTATAACCAATTTATGCACCGAAGGGGCATTTTGGTAATTTCACATAAGCTTTAAAGGTCAATTTTGGAAATCTGAGTTTAAAACTTTTGCTTACTGTTAAAGTATAGAAATTTATTAAAAACATCAGTAGGTATCAAGTCTTATATGTTAAAAATAGTTTTAACCCATACTATGCGCTTAAAACGCGTAAAAGTCGGTTTTAAGCGATTTTCGGGTCATAATAGGAAATCTGAGTTTTTGATCAGTTCATAAAGTTCAAAATTTTTTTTATTTATCATATAGAATCAGTAGCAAAAAGTTTGGTATCAATATGTGATGTAAAACTCATTTTATTCAAGAAAAGGGTATAACCGGCAATTACCGAATTAAAGCTTGAACCCTATGATATGATCAGTTTAAAAATAATTAAAAATCTTCAAAAATCCCAAAATATTATATTACAACAGTGGGTAAAAAGTTTGGTGTCAAAATTTGGGTTTAGATAGGCTTTATGCTAATTACGCCATTTAATTAATAAAAAGCTTTCTAATTACGCTATTGAGCATAACTCCTAATCTAGACCTCAAACTGATGTCAAATTTTTAGGACAAGTTTATAAATCAGCAACAAAGGTTTTTGTCCTCTCACATTTCTAAAAATCTCATTGTGTGTCAAAAGGGCGTTTATGGCATTTATAAGCATATTAACGATCAAAAGCATATAATTCAAACCACTAAGAACCATGCACTATAACTCCAGAGGGTTATACTACTGAGTAATGTGGTCCTAGTGGAAACTTAAAATATGGGAGAATTAATCTTGAACGGGTCAGAACTGAAAGTCAAAGAAAAAGTCAAGCTTTTGCGACCTTCGGTTATAATTTGACCTTAGACTGATAATTGTCGGGTCAGGATTGATAAAACATTTTCTAATATTAATTACCAAGTCATTAGAATGTTAAAATATAATTTAGAACCTCTGGTTTATTAATTTTATTCATTTTTGAACTTTCTGTCCAGTTTGACTTTTTTGTCAAACTAGTTTGACCCGACAATTAACTAGTCAAATGAAATAATTAGGAGGTGCCCTTTTAAGGGTTAGTCACCTAACTTAATATGGTTCCATAACCACTTTTGTTTTGATCAGTGGCTGGTCCAATTGTGATTAAACCGAAAGTCAAAGTTAAATTACGATATGTTTGACTTTTCGGTAATTAAGCTAATTAAAATGACTAAGCAAGCAATAAGACTCTTACTAATGGTTCTTGCTATCTTTTCTACACTTCCAAATCTTCTCCTAATCCTTGCAAGCTCCAGAGACAAGTCCTTTTGAAGTTATTGCAACTTATGTGCATAAGAACATAGCACTAGTCCTCCTTTTATACTAAAATCCCACTTCCTAGATCACTTGCAGCTCTTAAGGAAGGCCCTAGGATCACCCCAGGTGTCCTAGTGGTTAATTATGACCGACTTACAGCCCATAGAATCGTTACAAATGAGGTTAAGGCGGTGCAACTGATCAAACCTGCACCTGTCCTAAAAATTCTGCGCTGGGCACTTTTAGGCGGCCCGCGTGAGATCATAAAGGATCTTACGCGGCCCGCGTAGACCTGTTTAACAGGTTAAAACACTTTAAAACTTGGCAGCTTTAGTCCCTGGTCCATTTAAACCCTATTTAACCTCCTTTTTGACATGTAAGGCCCTTGTAGTTAGTTTATTGAGGCTCAAGGATGTATGAACAAACTTCGTTAGGCTCGGTTCCGTTAAATATTACTATAAATGCAAGTTTCGTCAAGTTGACACTTATAGCCCAAAGTCCTGAAAACATGCTTAACGATCTCGAAACCACGTGAAATTTATACCACTTATTCTTGAGAGTATATTTGAATATTTCGAAGCCTCGGATTCGTTAAAAGGTCACTCAGAGGTCAAAATTAACATGTTGACACGTTTAACCCTCGTAGTTTTATAATCTTCCGGTTATTTTCACAAACGGCTTCTTATATCTAATCAATCTCTCGTTTAAGAATATATTTATCATGTATGGTCATTCAGAGGCACAAGTTTGGCATGTTGACACTTTTAGTCCCTCCGGACACATAGTTTCACTATTTGTCAACTTTAGTTCTTCAAACTCAATCTTTCACATGTTTAGAGTTTAGGACAGGTGTCTTAACATAATTGGACACGTTTTTATGTGGTATTATGAGGATACTCCTCAAGATCCTCGTCTTCAACAACATTTACTTTTTTGTTGTCATTTCTGCCATATGGCTTAGAGCAATATGGTTTATACGAGGATTCTGATTTCCTATTGGTTGACTCATAGGTTGTGGATGAATTCATCCTCTCTTGCATCTTTTTGTCATCCTCCAGCCGAATATAACTTAAAGCCCTGTTCCGAACTTCATCCTGATTCCTGCAGGGATTCATTACAAGATCCTGGTAAGATTGTGAATCTTTTTGCAACCCCATCTTGAAAGCCTGCACAGCTGTTGCAACATCAAGATGTGGGATATCTAAGGATTCCCGACTAAACTTGTTCACATAATCCCTCAAGGATTCCTGAGGTCCTTGAGTTATCCTGTAAAGATCACTGGTTAGTTTCTCAAAACTTCGACTGCAAGAAAATTGACTATTAAATAAATTCACTAAATGAGCAAATGATGTAATTGAGTGAGGAGGAACGTTTAAGAGCCATTTTAAGGCTGATCCTGTTAAGGTATAACCAAAACCTTTGCATAGGCATGCTTCCTTGAGATCCAGAGGGATAGGGTTGATTTCCATCCTTTCCCTATATTGGGCAATATGCTCTTCAGGATCCGTAGTTCCGTCATAGAGCTTCATGTTGGGGGTCTGAAATCTTTTTGGGATTTCAGCATCACAAATAGGATATGCAAACCAGGATATCCTGTGGTTGTCTTGGGATACTTCTGGAATTGGTTGGACCACCCCAGGTACACTGGATATCATATCCTTCAATTTATGAAGCTCCCTAGAAAATGCTGATGTCATACCTGCATCCTGCAAAGATCCAATACCATTAGTAGCAAGACTATTATTATTATTAGATACGTTACCAGTCTGAGGATTCTGGCCATATCCTGAAGTATATCCTGAGCTTCTCACCGTTGACACCCTGACTAAAGAGGGTATCTCAGGAGTATGATTCTGGTAATGGCTAGGCACAATATTCACCCTGTTATCCACAGTATACACTGCAGAACTGAAGTTCAAAGCTCTGGGTTGCAAGGGAGTGACAGTATCCTCAGCGGGCCTGCTTGAGCTGGATTTCAAGAGTTGTATCTCTCTTATCAGCATCTGGTTGGTCTCCTGCTGCTGCCTCATCTGTTCCTGTACACTACCAAACAAATTTAGAATTTCTTCATTAGAAGCCAAAACAGAAGCAGATCCCTGAATGTTGCGAGCGGGGATAACATTCTGAGGCAGTGAAGAGGCTTGGGCTCTCGGAGCAGGTGGTGGAAGCACCGAACCAATTGTTGCAGAGATTGTAGCAGACATGGTAGAAGAGCTCATGTTTGATCTCGAGGCTATTGAAAATAGTGTAGCAAAAAGTTTTGAAAACAGAAAACCAAATAATGATTTTGCAAAAGCTTTTAGTAGAAATAGCACCACTTGCCCCACGGTGGGCGCCAAATTGTTTTGGTAAAAATTTACCGAAGCAATTAAGTTATCAAATTAGTTAAGTGAGGTAGTGTGCTAATAAAGTGTGTTGAAAATATGCTAATTAAGTTGTTTGCAAAAACCGTTTACAGGATACAGCTTAGGATATTGAGCTATATCTACAATCAAACAATGAGCAAAAATGTAAAGGGTGACACAGGATGTACGAGGAAAGCCCTTGATCAATCCAGATCGCCGGCACAAAACCTCGGGAGCTGACAATCGCAGCTGCCTTGTTCTTCTTATTACTTCAAATGTCAGGATACAGTGCAGGATATGATGCGGATCGACTAAGTGTTACAATGTTATTTCGATACAAGTGTAAGTGTGTTGTGAGTGTTTGCAGCTAGAGAGAAAGGGGGTTCGAGAGATTGTGTGTGCTCTTATCTGATCCGATCAATCTATTTATAGTAAAAAAAAAAACTAACTAACTAGCCTATAAATCTGGGATATATGGAATATTCCCTTTGTGAACGTTGTAGTCCACGTCTTCCGGCTTCAATGTCCATAATCTAACTGATTTGCCCGAGTCTTGTGGAGAAGAAGTCCATTTGAACATTAGAGACTTGCACCATTTAATCTGCACATGGGTTAATTAGTTACTACCAGGATATCGTATCAGGATGTTACCAATATCCTGATCCGGTATCCTGGTCACAATAAAACCAACAAAGTCAGAATATTAGTCGGGATATATGAGCAGAAAATCACCCATAACAATTATAGCATCAATTCATCATATGATCAATACCCACTTATTCTAGTGTGGTAAATCATCAAATCATTCAAATTATATGATCATATGTAAAAATTTCACTTAGGGTTTGATTCCTACACAAATATATATCACTAATTCAATCATAGCATCAATAATCCATTCATAATTCGCGATTATGATGTTTATCCAAATTTCACAACTTCACAAATCATCAAAATTTGACATACCTTATGATCCCCTAGCTTGGGTGATCATTAATTCACGTTCAATTGTGAATTTAAGCTTCAATTGAGCCTTCAATTTGATGAAAAGGTTGAAACTATGGTTTTGGCTCCTGGGGAGCTCTCCTGATCGATACAGAACACACACACCATGTGTGTGTTTTGTGTTTATCTCCCTTATTTATAATTTAAGTTTATAATTATCCAGATTTGGCCCCTCTTGTTTGGTTAGTTATTAAGTAGGCTACAACCTACTTATTTCTAACAATATTTTCCACTTATTAACTAGGTTAAACATTCCTAGTTAAATTAGTGGGTTCGGGGAATTTACGACTCAGTTTATTTCAAGTCCCGTTAACTCGTGCTTCTATAAACTTTATTTTTTTTTCTCAAAAGCATTCTTTTTTCTTTTTATTAAATATTAGATTCAGTTATATAAATCCTAATATTTTCTGAGTTAATTTTACCACTAACGGTAATTTACCCGTCTTTTAATATTAACGTGGTTTGATTACCAAACCCGTTTTCGGGGTGTTACAAGTCTACCCCCCCTTAAAGAGGTTTCGTCCTCGAAACCTTTCTTATATAGTTCATTGAGTTTTAAACTCAATGCATTTGACCCGGGTAATCTTTTTAGCATTACTCATAGTTTAACCAATTTGTTAGTATTATCAGAAAAGTATGGTAATATCTTTTTGGTTACAAATCATATACATATTTCATATGAAATAATGCAACTCAAAATAACGTAATCTTGTTATTTCCATTAATTTGGTTAACTTAGCGAAATCCATCGCTTTTATTCTTTCGGACTTGATGTGCGATAAAGTGTTGTATATTTTAGGTGTATATTTTAAGCCCTTTTTAACACTTATTTTAGCCAAGTTTTAAATTTATAAAACACGATATTTCACTAACACTAAACACACATATGGGCAAGTGCACCCATCGTTGAGTGTAGCATAGCGTTGGTAAGATACCGAGGTCGTCCAAGGACACAAGAGCTTTTAGTACCGGTTTATCCTCAACGTCTAACCAAAAATAAAAGTTTAGAAAAATGTTTTAAACTAAGAAAAATAAAAACTAACTAAAATGCTGAAAATAAAGATAAAATAAAAACAGATAGACAAGATGAATCACTTGGTTCCGACTCGTATCTAGTATAACCTTTGATTATTTCCGCACTTTTGCACATAATTAAGAGATTATCTTAGTTATTGTAGTAGGCCCCTCTTTTGAAGGTGACGTTACCCTCACCCCAGTAGTTTGAGTCAGCAGGGATACAATCCTAAAGGGGTGGATTATTGGAAGATAATGAATTAAGTTATTAATGCAGTATTGTGGTAGGCCCCGCTTTTGGCGGTGACGTTACCCTCGACTAAGTAGTCTGAGTCAGCAGGGATACAGTCCTAAATAGCCGGGTTATAGTATTAATAGTAGTTAACTTATGAGGGGATCAAAGAGTTTGGACCCCCGCCATCCAATACCGTGAAGTATTGAAGGAGGTCCTACTAAATTTGACCCAGGTCCATTGCAGGACCTCTAAACGCTGAACAATGGCAAGACCTTTACCAAACCGTTCCCTTAACCCCCGACCAGGTAGCCAACATACCTCCATATAGACCGTGGAGATATGAATGGTGAAAATCCTTTATTTTATATAGACAGTAAAATAATGCCAAGACACCACGGACAAACGATAAGGAAAGATCACCTTCAACATAAGTAACTAGTTATTAAAGTCATTAATACAAAACCAAATAAAAAGTGCAAAAGATTAGAAATAAAAAGTATTATACTAGACACTTTGTCTTCACCAAGTGATGTAAGAGACTTAGGCAAACATGGCCTTGATTGTCAAGAACTCTTACGATCAATCTTGGATCCCGAGACGACTCACACACTCTATGATGGACAATGGATGATGGTGGTGGATGATGGTGTTGTGATGGTGGTGGGTGATGGATGAAGTGTGAGAGAGGTGGTGTGCCAAGGGATGAGTTGCAATGAAACCAAGCACTCCTATTTATAGGCTGAACAGAGGCCTGGGCACGGCCCCGTGTTCGCTGGGCACGGCCCCGTGCCCGTCTGACACTCTCTCTCTTCATTAATTGTAATTCGCAATTACAATTAATGCGCCTGCAGTACTTTCGGCACGCCCCCGTGTCCGCTGAGCACGGCCCGTGGTGGGCAATAGAAGCTTCTATAGGTTTGTCTTTTCTGCTGCTTCTTGGGCACGACCCCGTGCTGGCTGAGCACGGGGCGTGTTCAGCCTTCTGTTTTCTCTATTTTGCTTTGGAAGGTGCCGTTGAGGGTTCGGGCAATCCACTAATGTTCCTTTTCTTGTATTTATGTTGGATTTAGCTGTCTTTTTGCTTCTTTTGCGTTTTTGAGCTCATTTAATCCTGAAAATACAAAAGGAAGACAAAAACACTCTTTTTCCAATATTAGTACTAAAAAAGGGTTAGTTTTATGCCTCATTTGATGTAATTTATATGTTGCATTTTACACACATCAAATACCCCCACACTTGAACTTTTGCTTGTCCTCAAGCAAAACTCTTTAATATTTGGCTTACACTCCCAAATGGAATGGGTAGAAGAGAAGGTTTTGGGCTTGTCATAGAGTGTCGGGATTTCCAAGATCTTTTTTGGGGTTTTATTTTTATTTATTTACACTCCTATTCGTAATGATTTATTTAGAACTGTTCATAAAAGAAATTACTTATTTGGGCATAACATGCCTTTTTTTTAAAATTCTATTTATATACAAGTTCACATACCTCGCGGGGAAATCACTCACACTCGGCCGAAGGTGTATTTTTAGTGAATCACTCGAGAGCGGCATGGAACTTATTCCTACCATAGGCTTGCCAAGAAATCAATCCTCCTCCTTTTTAACTTTTATACCTTTGTAGATATCAAGAGGACTTTGTGGGTTAAGGGTTGGTTAGGGTTAAAGGTAGGTGGTTGGGTTAGTGGTTAGTAGAAAAAGGGCTAAAAAGCGTAACAAGTGTCGGTTTTCGTATTTTTGCAACTTTTTATTTTTTGATGAAGCTTTTATTCAAACAAAGTTATTTTTGATTACTTTGTTTGTTTATTTTCTTTTTGCTTCATTTTTCTTTTCTTTTTTTTTTTTTCGAAGAACCGAACTTGTTACTAAAATAAAGGGTTAAAAATGAAAAAGGTTTTGGTGGGTGAAAGGGTTTTTGTTTTGGGTGATGAAACGAAAAGGTTTAGGCTCAAAGGGGCTAACTAGGGGGATTTTTGGGTAGGTGGTGAAAAAAAAAATAATAATGGTGTAGAAATGAAAAAGGGTTAGTCCTAATGCCTCTATCATTTACTTACTCGGGTTTAAGTTGATAAGGACCGGGAATGTATTGTCATGGCAAGTTCTAGAGTCGTAAGAACCAAGCGGCTATTCACACAAGGAACGAAAAATGAGCATTTAGTCAAATGATATGAAATTGTGTGCTCAATAAAGGCTCAAAACTCACTTTTGTGGGAATGGTTTTTTATGTGATCAAATATATATAATCAAATTTTAAATAAGTTTGTCATGCCTTTTCATAATTTTCTTATGTTGGTTCTTTTTATCACTACGCTATCGGTTGTAAATTTGTAAAAATATAACCTTTTTGAGAGCTTGAATTTCCCGAGTTAAACCTAGACAAGTAAAAAAAAATGAATTTTTTTTGAAAAAAATTTGGGGTGATTAGCGGTTCCAATAGAGTTTTGTGTAAGGCTTGTATTTAGGACTTGCAAAATTCAAGGTTTTAGCATCCCCCCCACACTTAAATTACACATTGTCCTCAATGTGTCCCAAAAATAAATTTTTAGGTTGATTAGATGTGTAAAATAGTGTTTAAAAAGCAAAAATTTGTGTTACTGGGCACTGAACACGGCCCCGTGTTATCCGGGCACGGCCCCGTGTTTAAGTGCCAGTAACAAAATTGAAATAAGAGGAACAGAAGTCTGGACACGGGGGCGTGTTGGGTGAACACGGCCCGTGTCCAGTTACCTGTACTGGGCGTTTTCTGCAGGTGGTCCGACACGGGGCCGTGTTGGTTGGGCACGGCCCGTGTTGAACCTTCTGAAAGGGAGAAAACTGTCGGGTTGCCTCGTTCTTGTGCATGGGATCATTTTTCTCGTTCCCCTTTTCATCCTTTACCACCATGAGTGTGTTTTATTCCTGAAAATTAAACTAACTAGAAAACATAAAAATTAATCTAAATTAAACTAAGGATAGTTCCGTGGAATGCCTCCATGGTGCGCCACGTTTATAAGGGTCCTTGGCTAGACCCAAAGCCTGGTCATATGCTACCCAAGTGGGATGTGTTGCATCCCATGTTACACCGTCGGAGAGCGTCATCCAAACTTGAGTCTATGACCTTCATGTAGTTGACCGGATCTTCTTCCTCTACTCGTTTTCCACATTCAAATTTCACTTCCTCATTCCCAAACTTCAATGTTAGAGTTCCGTCATTCATATCCACCAATGCTTGGGCGGTGGCTAGGAATGGCCTCCCGAGGATGAGGGGGACCTCGGTGTCTTCTTCCATGTCTAGGATGACAAAGTCGGTTGGAAAGACGAATTTGTCAACCTTGACTAGCAGATTTTCGGCGACACCATGTGGGAACTTGACGGACCTGTCGGCGAGTTGTATGCTCATCTTTGTGGGGCTTGTTGTTCCTAGGCCGAGTCGCTTGAACATTGATGTGGGCATGAGGTTGATGCTAGCTCCAAGATCGGCTAAAGCATTTCGGACGGGGGACTTCCCAATCGAACAAGGGATTGTGAAGCTCCCGGGATCGATTTTCTTTTGTGGAAGTTTGTTGAGTACTAGAGCTGAGCATTCTTCGCCTAAGTTAACTAATTGCAATGATTCAATTTTCTTTTTGTGAGTGAGGAAATCCCTCATGAATTTTGCATATTTAGGCATTTGGGTTAGGACCTCAATAAAAGGAATATTGACATGCAATTGTTTTAGTAAGCTTTCGAACTTTGCGAATTGCTCATCGGTCTTTTGACGATTTAACCTACCGGGGTACGGGATTGGAGGAGTCTTGGTGGGCCCTTGATTTGGTGTAGAAGCTTTTTCTGGCGCAGGAGGAGTCACAGGCTGACTAGAATGGCTTCTTTCATTTGGCGACAATGGAGCATCCTCGGGACCCACGGTTCGATTTCTTAATGTGATGAGATGTACTTGTGCCTTTGGGTTCGTTTCGGTATTACTGGGTAATGCGCCTTGCGGTCTCTCGGAGAAATTTTGAGCTAGCTGATTTAATTGTTTTTCAACGTTTTGAATGCTAGCTTGTTGATTTCTGAAATTTGATTCCAATTGTTGAAATCGATCCGAGTTTTACTTTTCAGTGTCAGAGATGAGGCGAGATACGGTATCTTCAAGCCTTTCTCTTCCACCTTGTTGTTGAGGAAAATTTTGCGGTTGTTGAAAATTAGTTCGTTGATTTTGTTGGTTACTACTATTGCCGGGATCTCTCCAACCAAGATTTGGGTGGTTACGCCATCCTTGGTTGTAGGTACCCGTTGGAGGACCCGACGGCCTAGGTCTATTATCCATGTAGTTTACCGTTTCAGTTTGTTCATCTAATTCTTTCATACAACTCCAATTTTCATGTGACCCACCACACCCTTCACAAGCCATAACCGAGGCCGTTTTTGTCATTTCTAGCCTTTTGATTTTTGAAGAGAGGGCCTCGATTTGGGCTTGTAAAGAGGTGCTTTCATCAACCTTATGGGCGCCCGGGGCAATAGATTTATTACCTCGGGGAGTCTGCCATTGAAAATTGGTTTGAGCAATTTCCTCAATTTGGTTATATATTTTATTTGGGCGACGATTACCTAAGAGTCCCCCGGAGCTTGAATCAAGTGTTTGTCTTGTGTGTGGCAACAATCCATTATAGAAAGTGGATACTTGTTGCCATACCGCTAGACCATGGTGAGGACACTTTCTTAGAAGCTCCTTGAACCTTTCCCAAGTTTCATATAAGGATTCCCCATCCTCTTGTGAGTATGTATTAATTTCAGTCATTAATTTAGCCGTTTTAGCAGGAGGGAAATACTTATACAAAAACTTTTGGGCGAGTTCATCCCAGGTGTTTACCGATCCAACTGGGAGGGTGTTAAGCCAAGCCTTGGCTCGGTCTTTTAGTGAGAAAGGAAACATTCGAAGGCGGATGGCGTCATTTGATGCTCCATTGATCCGAAAGGTATCACATATTTCTAAAAAGTTAGTAATATGTAGATGGGGATCCTCGTCCGCAAGCCCGTGGAAGGTTGCGGAGTTTTGGAGCATTTGTATCAAATGCGGCCGAAGTTCGAAGTTGTTGGCCTCGACATTCGGTGCATTGATAGCAGCGCCAAGATTGCCTACGGTAGGCCGTAGGTAATCCATGAGGGTACGTTGGTCCGCCATTGGAAATGGGTCCCCCGAAGCTTTCTCTTGATTTTTAGCTTTTAGTCTTTTTCTGAGAAAGCGCTCGGGTTCTTCTAGGGGTTCTTTTATATCTCTACTAGAACTGGAGCTCATGCACTACGTAGGAGGTTCAACTGTGGCGCCTGGGTTCCGAGTCCTGCAACAAAAACAGAAAAGAACGCTGGTCAGAATGTTTACCACGGCCCCGTGCTCAGTGAGCACGGCCCGTGTTGAGAGATACAGTAATTGTTTTCTGGATTCCCAGTTACTGGGAGTTGGACACGACCCCGTGTTGCACCGACACGGCCCCGTGTTCAGCTCTCTGTAACTCAGAAAATAAAAACTGCCAGTGATGATGTTGGGCACGGCCCGTGTCTGACCGGGCACGGCCCGTACTGAGCTCTGCAGAAGCTGAAAAACTAAGAAAATCTAAAAAAAAATAAAAAGAAAAATAAAAGATGATTAGGCCGTTGATTCCTAACTTTCTTAAAATCCTTGTGTCCCCGGCAACGGCGCCAAAAACTTGATGTGCGATAAAGTGTTGTATATTTTAGATGTATATTTTAAGCCCTTTTTAACACTTATTTTAGCCAAGTTTTAAATTTATAAAACACGATATTTCACTAACACTAAACACACATATGGGCAAGTGCACCCATCGTTGAGTGTAGCATAGCGTTGGTAAGATACCGAGGTCGTCCAAGGACACAAGAGCTTTTAGTACCGGTTTATCCTCAACGTCTAACCAAAAATAAAAGTTTAGAAAAATGTTTTAAACTAAGAAAAATAAAAACTAACTAAAATGCTGAAAATAAAGATAAAATAAAAACAGATAGACAAGATGAATCACTTGGTTCCGACTCGTATCTAGTATAACCTTTGATTATTTCCGCACTTTTGCACATAATTAAGAGATTATCTTAGTTATTGTAGTAGGCCCCTCTTTTGAAGGTGACGTTACCCTCACCCCAGTAGTTTGAGTCAGCAGGGATACAATCCTAAAGGGGTGGATTATTGGAAGATAATGAATTAAGTTATTAATGCAGTATTGTGGTAGGCCCCGCTTTTGGCGGTGACGTTACCCTCGACTAAGTAGTCTGAGTCAGCAGGGATACAGTCCTAAATAGCCGGGTTATAGTATTAATAGTAGTTAACTTATGAGGGGATCAAAGAGTTTGGACCCCCGCCATCCAATACCGTGAAGTATTGAAGGAGGTCCTACTAAATTTGACCCAGGTCCATTGCAGGACCTCTAAACGCTGAACAATGGCAAGACCTTTACCAAACCGTTCCCTTAACCCCCGACCAGGTAGCCAACATACCTCCATATAGACCGTGGAGATATGAATGGTGAAAATCCTTTATTTTATATAGACAGTAAAATAATGCCAAGACACCACGGACAAACGATAAGGAAAGATCACCTTCAACATAAGTAACTAGTTATTAAAGTCATTAATACAAAACCAAATAAAAAGTGCAAAAGATTAGAAATAAAAAGTATTATACTAGACACTTTGTCTTCACCAAGTGATGTAAGAGACTTAGGCAAACATGGCCTTGATTGTCAAGAACTCTTACGATCAATCTTGGATCCCGAGACGACTCACACACTCTATGATGGACAATGGATGATGGTGGTGGATGATGGTGTTGTGATGGTGGTGGGTGATGGATGAAGTGTGAGAGAGGTGGTGTGCCAAGGGATGAGTTGCAATGAAACCAAGCACTCCTATTTATAGGTTGAACAGAGGCCTGGGCACGGCCCCGTGTTCGCTGGGCATGGCCCCGTGCCCGTCTGACACTCTCTCTCTTCATTAATTGTAATTCGCAATTACAATTAATGCGCCTGTAGTACTTTCGGCACGCCCCCGTGTCCGCTGAGCACGGCCCGTGGTGGGCAATAGAAGCTTCTATAGGTTTGTCTTTTCTTCTGCTTCTTGGGCACGACCCCGTGCTGGCTGAGCACGGGGCGTGTTCAGCCTTCTGTTTTCTCTATTTTGCTTTGGAAGGTGCCGTTGAGGGTTCGGGCAATCCACTAATGTTCCTTTTCTTGTATTTATGTTGGATTTAGCTGTCTTTTTGCTTCTTTTGCGTTTTTGAGCTCATTTAATCCTGAAAATACAAAAGGAAGACAAAAACACTCTTTTTCCAATATTAGTACTAAAAAAAGGGTTAGTTTTATGCCTCATTTGATGTAATTTATATGTTGCATTTTACACACATCAGGACTCTTTATGAATCCATTAGTTTAACCTGTTCATAGGTCTTTAGTGAAATCTTTCACTTTTAATAAACAAGCACTTTTTCTTTCGAATTTATTTATTCGGTTCAGTTATACGGAATCCATCGCGTACTAGAAAACCGAACTTCTTGATTTCTTGTTAGTGAGGCCTCACGGCCGTCACTTTAATCTTGTATTATTTACCTCTATTGTTTACTTGACTGGGTCGCCAAAAATTTGCCACTTAATCATACTAGTTTATAAATTATTCTACACTAATTTCATAATGAATAGCGTACTTAAAATTTTCTAAATTTTGAAAGTTAACCTTAACTGGTCTCACTAACTAGACTTATTAGTCCAGTTACTTTATACCCATCACTCGGCTATAATGTGATTATATTTCACATTACTTTTCTTGACCGTGATCGCGTCACGTTATAGTTAAGTTTATATCAACTTTTTATTATCTAAACTATTCTTTTTATTCTTATTATACGCAGGGATTCTCAACCGGTTCCCTTACTTTACTCAATTCAACCATAGGTCGTTTCACTTAGCCTTGTGAGCTATTTCATTAGACTTTCCCCTCGTTAAGGCAAGGCACTTATAATTCATTTATTTGTATTCATGACTCGAGGTCGTTTTGGTCCCGTAGACCTTTAAACTGTTTATAACTCGAAGGTTACGATGATCCTGTAAATCATTCTTTTTATGTTTGGAAATCATATGTTTTTATATTTGAAATCCGTTAAGTGTGACTGTAGTCCTTATCTACAATCATTTTTTATGCCATCCGGCATTACTTTGTATTCAACCTGTTTGACTTATTCATGTGAATTCCATCACTTATAAACAATCAAACTTTATTCATTATTCAACCCGTTCAATCTCAAAATGGTTGAACATATTTATTCAAAATTTCTTTTTGAGAAATTTTATCATATTTTAGTCATAGCTCATAATCCAAGTGCTTTGATTTTCAATCCGCGTTCCTATCTCTCGGCTTACGTATGTGTGTAATTTCCTACCCATCAACCGGGTGATTTACTAAAGTCATTATTAATTCAACCTTTTAGGTCTGCAATTAAGACTTTGTTTGACTTGTTTGGTTGTCTTAGCGAAATCCATCGCTTCATTTAACCAAACCTGTATTCTTTATGTGACCATGCTTGATGGTCTTATAAATTCTGAGTGATGATTATCATCATCATCCTTTCTTTACTACGACCAAAGCTAACGACTTCGATCGTCTTTTTGTATGGGCAATACCTTCGTTTCTATGACCTCGCGGGTCGTTTATAATTTGGTTTTACACGCCCTTTTTGTCAACCATGGTTCTATCGTCCAAAATGACTTATTTCACTATTCACTTGGGTCTTCTAATTCTAAGCGCGCCATACATCGTTTTTATGGTTCCCTCGAAAAATTTATACGAGTATGCCCATAAAATTTATTGACCTCAAGGTTCTTTTAACTTTTTCATTTGTCTCAACCTTACCACATTGGACATAACTGTGTTCATTATAAGAAGCTCATGGTATCATGTGATCACTACTTACTTGGCCAGAGTAAGCGATCAACACATGGTACGCATGATCTTATTATAATTACCACATCACGTCCCATGTAAGTAATCTCTCGATTTATTTCAATTGGTAAAACTTTATTTAATTGCAACTAACAATTACTAGTTTAACCCGTTTTATCCTTGAACATTTACAATGTTCCTTTTGTAACCATTTATACAATCACATTAGTTGATGTGATCATTATTTTTCTCAATAAGATTTACATTGAGAATACTTACTTGGATGATTATTTTCATCCAAGTTTATCTTTAACTAGGTTCAGTATTGTCTTATTATTCACGACGGTGAATAATATATCTCTACGGAACTTCTCTTGGAAACGTCATCCTGGATATGAATCCTATACAAGTTTTTCCAAGTTTTATATTCTATATGCAACTTGTCATTCATTATGTATTTGTTGCATATTTCTGTTTGCACTATAAGTTTAAGACATGTACCTTGTAGCTACTTTCCCTGATAAACTTTCCTTGTTATTCGATCTCTCGTTCGAGATCATTTCTTGATTTCATGTCTTTGGTGTGTATGACTTACTTGTCATACTTCAAACTATATCTTCCTCGTACCAATAAATCCTTAAACTCTCGTCATCTTCTAATGCGAGGTTCCTTCATCTTAAAACGTTTACAAACATTAGTAACGTTGATCTTTATAAGCGCCCGTATTATAATACAAGGCTTTCTACGATACATGTTAACACACGTAATTCGTTTAACTATATTGGTCTTTTATCCCTCTATTTGGGGTAACGAGTTTTACACGATAGCCCTATGTATTATTTTCAACACTTTACATGCTAGACCGTTAATGTATTGAATAACTTACCGGATTTTGCGATCAAGTCTCGAACCGAACACTAATCTTTATCAAGAGCATAAGGTTTAAGTTCAAGCATAGTTTTTTTCCACCATACTTGAATCTCTTAAACCAGGACTCTGATACCAACTTGTAAGACCCTTAGTCCATTTTATACAATTATCAAATAATTTTCTATTATAATAGTGTATTTAAGATTAACGTACACTTAAAAAATGAGTTTGTTAAAACATTTTACTAAATAAAACATTTCAACATTTTGAAATTTTATTCGTCGTTTAAAACGTGATGACGAAACTATTTGCGGAAGCTTGATTCTTGAGCATGTTCGGTTCTTCCTCGAGCTTGATCGACCTCCGGTACATTTCATAAAACATGAAACGTTTTAGTGATATTGGCATTTGAAACTAGTTTAGGCAAGTTCGGGATGTCAAACAATGAAACAGCAACAAATTTCAGTCATTTATACCCGTCGCGTGCCGCGACGGGATTGGCGCTCACGGTCGCGTGCCGCGACACCCGTCGTGTGCCGTGACACCCGTCGCATGCTGCGACGACCATGTGCCTAGGCCATCGCGCGACACGAGAGTGTGATTTCAGCAGACTGATTGTTCCCAGACCTGTACATTTCCAGCAAATCCATCTTTTACGCAAACTAGCATAACTTGCTCGTTTTTTTTCCGATTTGACTCACGTTTCTTCCTACGTGATCGTAAAATTATTCTCCATCACATGGAGTTAACATCCAACATCCTGATTAACAAAATTCTAAACTTTTAAGCCTTCGGCTTATTACCTTTTTACAAAGTTTTGACCCGTTCATGCAATTATCAACCAAACATGTTTGTTTGATCCTAATTTCACATGAACCTTAAAATTTCAATGTTGTCTATCATATTAGGTTCAATTCCCTAGTTTATGTACATTCTTAAACCCGTTTTTACTTAAATGCTTATTTTTGTCACCCCCCCCCCCCAAATCCACAAGCGGAGTATCACCGCAGGAGGCGTGACTGACCAGGATCCAGCCACCAATCATATTGAACAGTCATAAACATAAATCAATTTATCAAAATACGATTAGTGGCATTTAAAGTCCACGATTAAGTCTAAAGTTTCAAAACATCATAAAAGGAAATAGCGGAAGCATAGTTTCAACGATTAACTCAAAAGTCCAAGTTTAAATTTATTTAAAACCCAACACGGGTTAAAGCGACCACTACACTCCTCAAGCCACAAGCTCCTGCCTTCAAAGCATGCAGTAGGGTGTCAACATAAAGTCGGCGAGTTCACCAGTTGCCCAGTTTTAATTTCATAAAAACTTATTTAAATAGTTAAGTTGTTAAATTACTCATTTATATCATGTCATGGGGAGCTACCCCATATGTAAGCTACTAAACTCCATGATCATACCGAAACTATCGCACTTAAGTTGTTGTTGTTGCCCCGTTTGTCAATGTCTATAATCATTGACGGTTGCCAAGGACCTATTAGTTCACGCCCATCCACTCAAGGCACGGTGTGAGGTTAGTGAGACCTAAATCGCGCTATTTAACTAATATCCCGTTCGCCAGGCCAGGTGACTAATCGGTATAGTAAAGTAGGGACTTGTGATAGAGTTCCGTTTAGTAGGCATGTTCATGAAATATAAATAGTTTTTAACTGAGCGTCCCGCACAAGGGGAAAACGTTACCCGTATCCCACACAAGGAGATATTATTACCCGTATCCCGCACAAGGAGATAACGTCGTTTATTTCATTCCCAATCATCGGGAATACATGCTTTAGTTAAGTGTGTGAACTCACTTTGGTTTGCTCGGCAGTTTGTTTACTTCGTTTTTTTAACAATTGCTCAACCACGTCCTATTATAATTATTAAATTTAATCAGATTCGTTTTTTTAACAATTGCTCACACATCATCACATATCTAATGCATCACATTTAGAAATTACATATCACATTTTGCTACAAGTGGGTCATGACAATTAAATCCCAATTCTGGTGTATATATAAAACCTCAGTGAAATAGAAATATTCCTACACAAGCAACTATCTATTTCAAAAGTCAACACTGTCATCATCTATATTCAAAGGGAAAAAAGACAAACATCATTTCATATAATAATTTGAACCACCCAACACATTTAAGTTGTACCCTATGCTTGTAAAGTTGTACGTTTCCATGAAAACCCAGCTCAAGAATCTCGACACAGTAATTCATATTTCATATAATACACATATTCAAGCATTTGTATTAAGAACCTATATCACCCTTAACATCAATCACAACGAAAAACATGTTTATGGACATCATCGTAGTCGGACTCATCATCGACATCCCTTAATCACTAGCAGAGAATCGTCATTACTTTTACCATCTAATCAGTTATCGGCATCTTTCCATTAATTCACAGTCAAGTTAACAGAATTCATCTTCAAGCATACTAATATTAGGATTCAAACATCATGTATACAAATATTATGCATTAAACAGACATCATCGTTTTTTTTTAATCGACAAGATTATCCTTTATGTATAACCAGGTGTACACTATGCATCATTAGTTGTACACTTTCTTTAAAGCATATTTTTGAAGGTTTTAAATGGCAAGCACGTAACTTGGATCATATATCAAGCACATTCATTCACATAACGTCAGATCCATTCATACCTACGCACATACGTTTCTAGCTATCATCAACCTCTCACACAGATTCAGTGACACCCATTTAACATACAAGATAATCAAGTGTAACCTTTTAAAATGACGTCCAACTAACCTGGGTTCGATGTCGGAATGGTGTGTGTGCGGTATGAAAGAAACGAAGCTCCGATTTTGGAGCTGGCCGGAGGTAGGTCGGAGTGCACCGTCGTTGTCGTCGAACTACCGGGGTGAAATGATGTCGCAACCCCCGTCCCCTAACAGACCCGGGAACGGGCGGCCACGGCCAGTTTCGGTGGTATCTGGTGTTTTTGTCTTTTTGGCAGCGGAATTTACATCAGGACCGTAGTTAGGAAATATTTTATCAAAGTAAAGGACCACACTTTCATAATATTAAACACATGGGATAAAACCCAAGTTTTCAGTACACACATTTTCATAGGAATAAATCTTATTTTTATTTAGTGAAAACATCTATTGCTTTTAGGTAACTTTATTGCCACTTTTTCAAGCCTTCCGTGCTGTCCAGCTGGCTTCTATTTGGCTTTCACATTTTGTTAGCTGAAACGCGTTTAAAAACATTTTGTCAGTGGGAAATACTGGTGAGTGAATCCCAGTTCAATCAAGTTTTAATAAAAACCATTGTACAGTATTGAGGGCGGTCGCGCAATTACATTTGTTTCCAAGTCATATCAATTACCACCCACGGTACTGTCGTTCCGACTTATGGTCATGTTACTCCTCGCAAGGCAGTAACAAATTTTGTATACAAAACCCCAAATTTACCGACTGTAATTGTATCCTTACAAATACTCAATAATTGTTTAATGTACAATTAATTAAGTGAGGTTTTGCAAAAACAATTTGCAAAAAGGAGATTACTCACATTGGCGTCTTAGATTATCTGTAAGGGTTTCCTAGTGATAATCTATAATTTACACAAATGCACACGTGTTAGTATAATAACCCATTTTAACATTAGTAATACCCTCCCCGAGACAGCATTCCAACGACTACGTCGGGCAGAACCACGACAGCCGTTACGGAACCCTAGATCAATCGGGCAAAGTATCTAATATGTATCCAGGGGTTATGATACTTACAACAGAGCAGAACTTCGTTATTTAGGGGGTATTAGACCCGAGTATAATGCCTACTATCAGAAAATTCGAGATTGAGAAAAGATTGTGAGCGAGTAGACTGAAGATCCGATGCATGCAATTTATAGGGCCAAGGCCTACGCGGCCCGCGTAGTAGGGGGTTAGGCCGTAGGTGATCCGGGTCATGACTAGGTTCAACACGCGTTATGACACGTGTCAACACAGGGTGCGATCTGGTCCAGATAGTTGCTTTTCCCCAATTTCTGCCCAACAGACTGGAGTTCGGCACTTTCGTCCATAAAGTGCTTCGAATGGTGCAGCATTGATACTAGTGTGATAACTGTTATTGTAAGAAAATTCTATTAAAGGTAAGCGATCGTCCCAGTTACATCCGAAATCAATTACACAAGCTCTAAGCATATCTTCCATTGTCTGAATCGTCCTTTCGCTTTGTCCATCCGTTTAAGGATGATAGGCTGTGCTTAGATTCAGCTTGGTTCCCATTGCTTTTTGGAAACTTGACCAAAAATGAGAGGTAAAACGGCTATCCCTATCAGAAACAATTGATAAAGGTATTCCTTGTAATGAAACGATTTCATTTACATACAATTTGGCTAATTGTTCCATACTGAAAGTTTCTTTCATTGGTAGGAAATGAGCTGACTTGGTTAGCCTATCTACAATCACCCAGATTGTATCATTACCTTTCCTTGTTTTGGGTAATTTGGTCACAAAATCCATGGTTATCAATTCCTATTTCCACACGGGCATTTCTAGTTGTTGCAGCAATCCTGAGGGTTTCTGATGTTCAGCTTTAACTTGGGAACAAGTTAAACATTTAGAAACATAGGCTGCTATGTCCTTTTTCATTCCTATCCACCAGAAATTTTTCCTTAAATCCTGGTACATCTTATCACTTCCTGGATGCATCGTATATTTAGATTTATGGGCTTCTTCTAATATACGGTGACGTATATTTCCTAATTTAGGTATCCACATTCTCTTCTTATGGAATCTCCAAATTCCATCTGTTCCTTGTTCTAATTCCTTCATCATTCCTTTTAATTTTTCAGTATCATCCTTGAATACTGATTCTTGTGCTTTTCTAATTTGATCATTTAAATCTACTTGTAGATTTAATTTAAGAGAACGTACCCTTTTTGGCTTTTCGTGATACTTTCGACTTAAAGCATCAACCACTACATTTGCTTTCCCTGCATGATACTGGATATTACAATCATAATCACTAAGAATCTCCATCCAGCGTCTTTGTCTCATGTTTAGCTCTTTTTGCCCAAACACATACCTTAAACTCTTATGATCTGTAAAATGGTAAACTTACTACCATAAAGGTAATGTCTCCAAATCTTAAGGGCAAAAATTATGGCTCCTAATTCCAAATCATGGGTTGAATAATTTTCTTCATGATTCTTAAGTTGTCTAGATGCGTAAGCTATAACCTTTTGACGTTGCATCAACACACATCCATAACCTAATTTAGAAGCGTCACAATAGACTACAAAGTCTTCAGTTCCTTCTGGTAACGCTAATATAGGTGCATGGGTTAGTCTTTGCTTAAGCGTTCTAAAGGCTTCTTCTTGTTTTGGTCCCCATTCAAACTTAATGGATTTACAGGTTAACTTAGTTAAGAGAATGGCTATTCTAGAAAAATCTCGAATAAATCTTCTATAATAACCAGCCAATCCTAAGAAACTTCTAACCTTGGTTGGTGACTCAGGGGTTTTCCATTTGGTAATCGCCTCGATTTTTGTGGGATCCACATGAATTCCTTCATGGTTAACTAAGTGTTCAAGAAACTGTACCTGTTCTAGCCAAAACTCGCACTTTGAAAATTTAGCATAAAGCTTTTCCTTTCTTAATAGACTTAAAAGTGCGTGCAAATGCTTTGCATGTTCCTTTTTACTTTTAGAGTAAATGAGAATATCATCAATAAAAACAATTATGAATTTATCCAAATATGGCTTACATATTCGGTTCATCATGTCCATAAATGCGGCTGGGGCATTGGTTAAACCAAATGGCATGACAGTAAATTCATAATGGCCATACCTTGTTCTGAATGCGGTTTTAGGAATGTCCTCTTCCTGTACCTTTAGTTGATGATATCCTGATCTTAGATCGTTTTTAGAGAAACATCGAGCTCCTTACAGTTGATCGAACAGATCATCGATTCTTGGTAATGTAATGGGTACCGGTTCTTAATCGTGACCTTATTCAATTCATGGTAGTCAATGCATATACGCATTGATCTGTCCTTCTTTTTTACGAATAAAATCGGTGCTCCCCACGGCGATGAGCTTGGCTGTATGAATCCTTTCTCTAATAATTAGTCTAACTGTTTCTTCAGTTCCTGCATTTCGGCTGGTGCCAAACGGTAAGGTGATTTGGCAATCGGTGTCGCTCCTGGTAGTAGGTGGATTCTGAATTCGACTTCTCTGTCTGGCGGTAACCCTGGCAATTCTTCTGGAAACACATCTGAAAACTGAGATACTACTGGAATGTCTTTTAGTTCTTTTCCTTTAGTGTTAGTGATTTTAGAAATCAAATACACTATAAATCCTTTTCTTATATAACTTGCAGTTTTCATCACAGAGATGAATTTCGTGGATCTAAATGGTTTATTTCCTTTAATTGTGATCTTTTCACCCTTTGGTGAATTTACTTGAATTGACTTTTGATCACATAAAATACTGGCTTTATTGGCTATTAACCAATCCATTCCTAATACAACATCAAATCCTGTCAGCTTCATTGGGTAAAGGTTTGCAATAAATTTTTGATTTAAAATTTCTATTCTTGCTTCCTACAAGATTTCAGAAATCCTAACGGTTTCTCCATTTGCGGTCTCTACTAGACATTCTTGTGAGAGTTTAGTTAATGGTTGATTTAGAAGTTTGCAAAACGAAGTATTAATAAAACTTTGGTTTGCACCAGAGTCAAATAATACTTTAGCAAAAACATCATTAACTAAAAACGTACCGGCTATCACGTCCGGAATCATCTTGGCTTCATCTGCAGTCAAAACAAATGCTCTAGCATTTTTAGTGTTCTTGTTGTTCGCAGCTGGAGCCAATTTCGGACAATTTGGCTTGATGTGACCTTTTTCTCCA
This sequence comes from Helianthus tuberosus, assembly GCA_030545235.1. NCBI lineage: Eukaryota > Viridiplantae > Streptophyta > Magnoliopsida > Asterales > Asteraceae > Helianthus > Helianthus tuberosus. Next base: position 69,917,407 of record CM060435.1, on the reverse strand, counting down.
CAATTGAAGCACAGTCCATTAGTAGGTTTCTGAAGGGGTAAGGTCCCAAAAACCTCGTTTCGAGCGTTTGGACCATACCACAACCTCGATTTTCTAACCTTCTTTAGACCTTGCGCAGCCGCACACTGGTCCAATAAAGAAGACTTAAGAGAAAAGCCATAACTTCATCTTTAACCCTATTTAGACCTTGCGCGACCGTGCACTGGTCCAACACAGAGGACACAGGAGAAAGGCAACAAACAACACCTGCGCGCTAAAAGGAGATTAATAAATCCTTGCGCCTTTCTCATAACAGACAAAAATCCCAAACAGCACTCCCGCTTAAATAATATCCAGACTTGGATATTATTCATCTAAGCTGACTCCACACGATAAAGGAGTCACACCAGATTATAGCAATAATCTTCTAGAAAGATCAATCGTGCACCACTATGACGGTTGTAACCGTCTGGTATACGTGTCATCATCTCGGGCCTCCCCAAAATCACGATGATGGCATGGAATTAGAGGAAAACCTCCACTCACCCACTTTCCACGTGGCCAACCCCAGCTGTCGATCAGGATCACGATCCGTGTGATCTCACAGTTCAATCAAGAAGATTCACGGAGAAAACGTAACCGCCTACGGTGTTAGCATCTTCCGTTAACATTTCACCAACGGGTTTTCCCGCCCAAAGACTCCCGGCTATAAATATGAGAAACAACTCAGGTATGAATTCAAGTGACTCACACTTCTTCAATACTTCTTCTTCTTCATAGACACATACTTATTCTCACGCCGGAGTCGGGTCAAGGAGAGAACCCCCTTCTCCCCTTGACGAGGCTAACGGTGCTTTGTTTTGCAGAGTTTATCGGAGAAGAAGAGCTGTTTACATCGAATCAAACGAGAGAGAACGAACCCCTTTATGCGGATTCAAACCCCCTAGATATCTCGGTTCTGACCATTTATCTAGTGTTTCTTCATTGGCGCCCACCGATTTCTCTGTTTTTTCAGTTTTATCTCGTTTCGATTCAGTTTACTCATTTCTCTGTTTTCACATGGAAGAGAATTCATCACCTCACCCATCAGGTCCTCGGTATGAATTCAAGGGTTCTACAACCCTAAATACTCAGATCGATGGAATCATGGGAATCAATACAAGTAACAATCACTCAGACGAAAAGGACTCCTCAGATCAACTCATAGAGAGAGCTCCAGAATACTGGATCAGCAGATCCCAGATAGCTTTGAACCAAATTTTCACACAGATTATCAGACCTGAGTCCCCAAACGTTAGATCTGATATTCGGCAAAAAAAAAAAAGCAACAACAGTCATTCAGGAGAAACTACTTCCCTAATGCAAACGGGAGTTCATAACCGTTCAGATCTATTCATGGAGAAAACTCCAGAGTACTGGTTCAACAGGTTCCAGATCACCATGAACCAAATTTTACACAACACTCCAGATTTGGGGGTTTCATATAAATTCTATGCTCAACAAGCTGCAGATCCGAAGTCACACAACACATAACTTCCGGAGCTTCGCTTCTTGGGGCTATAAGCCTTGACTAATACGGTTTTCGTCAAAACCTAGGTACTACAAATTCCCGAATTCTTTTACATAACGTGAGCACCTTCTCGCATACACTAAACAGTTGGTGCTGTCACTTATAAACATTTAAGTGTTATAAACTGGCACTTATACTAATTCAAGTGCCATGACTTTTCAACATGAAAGTGTTACAACCTAACATTTATCTAAGCGATAACGGATATATATGCACAAGTATCTATATTGCTTAGCATAATTAGAACGTCTATATCTGTACAACTGATACTTAAAATTTGATGAAAAAAAGAGACATACGCAATCCGTTATCTTTTCAAGATGTTGGGAACAATATAAATACCATTGTCGCGGTATAATACCGCCGATTGAAAAATCACATCAAAAATTGTGGTAAAACTTATACTCCTTATTTAAGGATAAGAGCAGGTAAGTTGCCATACGCGCATGCTTCTTTACATTTGAGCACGTAAGTCGCCATACGCGCATGCTTCTTTACATTTGAGCACGTAGGTCATCATCCATTGCTCCTTTACATACAAGCACGTAAGTCGCCATACGCGCATGCTTCTTTACATTTGAGCACGTAAGTCGCCGTCCGCGCTTGCTCCCTTACATACAAGCACGTAAGTCGCCATACGCGCATGCTTCTTTACATTTGAGCACGTAAGTCGCCGTCCGCGCTTGCTCCCTTACATACAAGCACGTAAGTCGCCATACGCGCATGCTTCTTTACATTTGAGCACGTAAGTCGTCATCTGCGCTTGCTCCTTTACATACAAGCACGTAAGTCGCCATACGCGCATGCTTCTTTACATTTGAGCACGTAAGTCGCCGTCCGCGCTTGCTCCTTTACATACAAGCACGTAAGTCGCCATACGCGCATGCTTCTTTACATTCGAGCACGTAAGTCGCCGTCCGTGCTTGCTCCCTTACATACAAGCACGTAAGTCGCCATACGCGCATGCTTCTTTACATTTGAGCACGTAAGTCGCCGTCCGCGCTTGCTCCCTTACATACAAGCACATAAGTCGCCATACGCGCATGCTTCTTTACATTTTAGCACGTAAGTCGCCGTCCGCGCTTGCTCCCTTACATACAAGCATGTAAGTCGCCATACGCGCATGCTTCTTTACATTTGAGCACGTAAGTCGTCATCCGCGCTTGCTCCTTTACATACAAGCACGTAAGTCGCCATACACATTTGAGCACGTAAGTCGTTATCCGCGCTTGCTCCTTTACATACAAACACGTAAGTCGCCATACGCGCATGCTTCTTTACATTTGAGCACGTAAGTCGCCATCCGCGTTTGCTCCTTTACATACAAGCACGTAAGTCGCCATACGCGCATACTCCTTTGCTTACGAATGAGCACACATACACTTGCTCCTTTACATACGCGCAACCCTGACAAACCATGGAAAAACAACGAGCACCAAGGTTGCACAACCTATTCCCACGATGAGCAATCATGTACTATTCACTATCTCTACATCCCTACTCACAGTTAAAATATTCCTCACACCAGGAACGCGCAGCAACTGCGTAGGTGTTATATATAGCCAAGCTATTCAACAAGTCCAACTTATACATGCAAGTTATTTTTACCATTACACTTGTATTATTAGCCTCACGCTTTATTAATACATACATCATCTTCATACATGTTACTGTTTGTTACAAATTGCATGTAATTCTTTTGGTTCACGCGAAAACAAAATGGTAAACATTGTACACCTCATGAACAGTCTGAAAAAAGGCGCAACATAAGCGCATATAAGAGACAAACGTTCACACATGAGCACAATACCAATTCTCATTCGCTCTACCTAAACAAAGTAATTCTACACATGCAACATATTGTAATTCAAACAAAACATGAATGCATAACATTGCATTAACAAGGAAAAGTTACTAGTATAGCAAGGCACCTTTAGCAGCATTTACAGCAGCAGAACATCAAAACGTTCTTTACAAAATAAACACCAAAAAAACATAACTGCAGCCTCATCAGAGGTATACAGTATTTCCCAGAACACCCTAACAAAGGGGAACAACAGCCAGCTCAATCTCCCCATCAACAACTGGTATCCCTTCATTCCCAGAGGAAGGATCAGAATAACACCTGTTTCGACGCCGCCGGTACACAAGCAAAGGCTGATCTTTCCGGTTAACCGGAAGATACTCCTTCAAAGCATTAGCAAACAGTCCAATGGCACATCCATCATCAACACCCTTAGAAGAAGGGAAGATGAAAAGGTACTTCATGTATTTATTTTTCAAATAACGTTATAAACGTCAGATCATGAAAAAGAAGAAAACTCACAAGTTTTCTTCTAAGATTTTTTCGAAAAAATTGCGCAAGTATACCTTCTCATAAAAAAATTCCCCACTTTCGTGCCAAAAACCCTGCAGCAAAAAACATTTCCCTCTCATAGTCCAGTGCTCCACTTATTTGCATAAGAGCAACACTAGACTGGGGGGACTTGAAGGGGTAAGGTCCCAAAAACCTCGTTTCGAGCGTTTGGACCATACCACAACCTCGATTTTCTAACCTTCTTTAGACCTTGCGCGGCCGCACACTGGTCCAATAAAGAAGACTTAAGAGAAAAGCCATAACTTCATCTTTAACCCTCTTTAGACCTTGCGCGACCGCGCACTGGTCCAACACAGAGGACACAGGAGAAAGGCAACAAACAACACCTGCGCGCTAAAAGGAGATTAATAAATCCTTGCGCCTTTCTCATAACAGACAAAAATCCCAAACAGCACTCCCGCTTAAATAATATCCAGACTTGGATATTATTCATCTAAGCTGACTCCACACGATAAAGGAGTCACACCAGATTATAGCAATAATCTTCTAGAAAGATCAATCGTGCACCACTATGACGGTTGTAACCGTCTGGTATACGTGTCATCATCTCGGGCCTCCCCAAAATCACGATGATGGCATGGAATTAGAGGAAAACCTCCACTCACCCACTTTCCACGTGGCCAAACCCCAGCTGTCGATCAGGATCACGATCCGTGTGATCTCACAGTTCAATCAAGAAGATTCACGGAGAAAACGTAACCGCCTACGGTGTTAGCATCTTCCGTTAACATTTCACCAACGGGTTTTCCCGCCCAAAGACTCCCGGCTATAAATATGAGAAACAACTCAGGTATGAATTCAAGTGACTCACACTTCTTCAATACTTCTTCTTCTTCATAGACACATACTTATTCTCACGCCGGAGTCGGGTCAAGGAGAGAACCCCCTTCTCCCCTTGACGAGGCTAACGGTGCTTTGTTTTGCAGAGTTTATCGGAGAAGAAGAGCTGTTTACATCGAATCAAACGAGAGAGAACGAACCCCTTTATGCGGATTCAAACCCCCTAGATATCTCGGTTCTGACCATTTATCTAGTGTTTCTTCAGTTTCCTTCTGCAATTTTCTTCCTTGTGCCCTGGTACTTTGCAGAAATTGCAGTAATTGGAGCATATTCCTAAATGCTTTTTCTTACAAGCTTTGCAGTATGGTGCATAGGTAGAACCTACGTTCCTACGGTTGGAATTTCCAGAACGGAATTCTTGGGTAAGTCTTTGGGTTAAGTTTCTCCTCTGGTCTTCTTCTCTAGTACGGATTAATTCATCTGTCAGGGTATTTGCTAGTTCTACAACTTCTTCTATGGTTTGGGGTCTAGCTGCCTTTACTACATGTCTAATCTCTCCAATTAATCCCCAGATGTATCGGGACATTAATACCGGTTCAAGTGATGCAAGGGTTGGTACTATTCTAGCATATTCAAAGAATGTGGTAGTATAACCCTTACTATCTACCCCGGTCATTCCAAGGTTCAGAAATTTATTCGCTATTTGTTCCTTTTCATTGGGTGGGCAGAATTTCCTTTCTACCATATTTTTAAATTCCTCCCATTCCATGTTGTAAACCCTATCACTTCCTCTTGACTGGAGGATAGTGTTCCACCATTCTAAGGCTGAGTTCTTAAATAGATTAGAAGTAAACATTATCTTGTCTTCTTCAGCACACTTGCTTATTTTTGAAACAGCCTCAGTCTTTTCTATCCAGCGTAGAGCTGCAATGGGTCCTTCATTGCCTGAGAATTCTATTGGTTTGCAGGACCAGAATTCTTTATAAGAACAACCATACGGCATGGTTCTTCTTCTTTTGGGAATGGGCACTTGAAGTACGGGTCCATTGTTTACGCTGTGTTCAGGTTCAGTTGGCCGCTTACTGCTATGCTTACTTTAATTATCAGCTTCTCTAACAGTTTGGATAATAAATGGCATCGCATCTATGATTCCTTGTGCCACTATGTGTTGGATGGCACTATTATCCACTTGGTTTCCATTGTTATTGTTGTTTGGATTCTCATTATTCAGATTATTATTATTCGGGTGGTTAACATTCTGGTTTTCATTGTTCAGGTTCTCCTGGTTCACTTCATTATCCATCTGAATTTTAAACATTTACCACGAATTAATATCACAAATAATATTTAACATAGCCAATCACATCACACGCACTTTGGTCAAAAGCGTCGATCATTGCAACTTTACTCTATTCATATAGTATGCATCTATTACACACCAGTACTGAAATTAAAATTACAATACTGACTGAAATTTAATAGTAGGCATCCGTAGTTTTTTTTTTCACATACACACATATTTTATTATTATATTATATTATTATTTTTACTATTACCATTTCCACCATCACTTCTACGGATATGGATTCATCCAGAAATCCATATTGCGCTCATCGTACTTCCAGACGAGTCGCTCTCCTACTTGTCTCATCCTTTCACTGTTCTCTAGAATTTCCTCACCAAATGTCCTAAGTTCTTGTACATTTTCTGCACTCATTGGTGGTGCATGTTCTAGGACTGGGTTCGGAAACTGGGGTGCGGGTTCTTGGTATGGAGGTGTAGTGGCCTGGTATGGGTAAGGATTTTCTAGAATCTCTCTAATGAATACATCATTATCGTAGTAGGGATCTAGAGGATCTAACCCTGGGTAGGCTCCTAGGTTTTGCATGGGCATGTCTTCATGTATCGGGTAACGTTCCACATAGTCCCTATTGTCGTCCCACCATGGGTCGTAATTTGGGTCTAAGGGATTTGGTGCGGGTACCCTAGGTATTTCCTACGTGTTGAAATCATGCATTTCTACTTGGTTTTCAGGGTTTTCTATCTCCATTGGTTGGTCAGGAATTGGTGGTTGTGGTCGGGGTGCTAACATTTGCTCCAGGTTAGGGTCAGTTGTAGTGGTTGCTAAGATGTAGATATTGGCTATTCTCCTATTAAGCATATCCTGGGCATAAGCATCAGTTTCTCTTTTGGCTGCGGCTAGTGCTCTCTGCTCTTGTAACTTTTTCATACACTTTCTACGCTCATGTGCTCCCCTACTGAACCATCCCCTCTTTTTTTCTGAGGAAATGGCTCTTCAGATTGAGCCTTAAATACGAATATTCCTTCTTCCGTATCAGCAGAGTACCCGGAGAGGGCAGGCTGAGAAGAGGCACCTTCGCTTCTAGGCGAACCAGACAATTGACGGTACGCGTCAGATGGTCCTTGGTCGCTCATACTGTAAACTAGCAAATAGTCAAATAACACATAACAAGAAAATACACTTATGCACGTATTCCCATAATTTATTTCCTAATAAATTGAATTTTGGTGTCAGCAGAACACATCTGTGGCTGAATCAGTGGCTTAGCTCTGATACCACCTTCTGTCGCAACCCCCGTCCCCTAACAGACCCGGGAACGGGCGGTCGCGGCCAGTTTCGGTGGTATCTGGTGTTTTTGTCTATTTTGGCAGCGGAATTTACATCAGGACCGTAGTTAGGAAATATTTTATCAGAGTAAAATACCACACTTTCATAATATTAAACACATGGGATAAAACCCAAGTTTTCAGTACACACATTTTCATAGGAATAAATCCTATTTTTATTTAGTGAAAACATTTATTGCTTTTAGGTAACTTTATTGCCACTTTTTCAAGCCTTCAGTGCTGTCCAGCTGGCTTCTATTTGGCTTTCACATTTTGTTACCTGAAACGCGTTTAAAAACATTTTGTCAGTGGGAAATACTGGTGAGTGAATCCTAGTTCAATCAAGTTTTAATAAAAACCATTGTACAGTGTTGAGGGCGGTCGCGCAATTACATTTGTTTCCAAGTCATATCAATTACCACCCACGATACTGTCGTTCCGACTTATGGTCATGTTACCCCTCGCAAGGCAGTAACAAATTTTGTATACAAAACCACAAATTTACCGACTGTAATTGTATCCTTACAAATACTCAATAACTATTTAATGTATAATTAATTAAGTGAGGTTTTGTAAAAACAATTTGCAAAAAGGAGATTACTCACATTGCTGTCTTAGATTATCTGTAAGGGTTTCCTGGTGATAATCTATAATTTACACAAACGCACACGTGTTAGTATAATAACCCATTTTAACATTAGTAATACCCTCCCCGAGACGGCATTCCAACGACTACATCGGGCAGAACCACGACAACCGTTACGGAACCCTAGATCAATCAGGCAGAGTATCTAATACGTATCCAGGGGTTATGATACTTACAACGGAGCAGAACTTCGTTATTTAGGGGGATATTAGACTCGAGTATAATGCCTACTATCAGAAAATTCGAGATTGAGAAAAGATTGTGAGCGAGTAGACTGAAGATCCGATGTATGCTAATTATAGGGCTGAAAAACGGGTTTCTCGCGGCCCGCGTAAAGTTAGGCCAAGGCCTACGCGGCCCGCGTAGTAGGGGGTTAGGCCGTAGGTGATCCGGGTCATGACTAGGTTCAACACGCATTATGACACGTGTCAACACAGGGTGCGATCTGGCCTTTTAGTTGTCGCGGCCCGCGTTAGATGTAGCCTAGGGCTACGCGGCCCACGAGCGCACCAAATTTTTGTTTTTTAATTATTTTTAATGACATATCATATTTTGGGCTCGGTTTTCACATACGGGGTGTATTTTAAGACATATTGGGATATTTTAAATATTTTTAGGGTGTCGGAAAATATTTCGAGGGTATCGGTTTTGGGTTGTTATAAATGATATGACCGGAGACTGAATGGAGAAACCGTCGGCCGGATGTTTTCAATCGAGCTGGGTTTATCTGATTATGGAGGTAGGGTGGCGTTTGCAAGTGTGTTATTTGGAGAAGAAGGCAATTATGGTGAGAGTGTGAGAGGTGTGCCTTGGGATTGCGGCTGATGATTTCCAAACACTCTCTTCGTTTGTTTGTTGGCTGCCGTAAATATTTAAATATCCATAATTAGGGTAGGGATGTGAGTCCATTTGGGCTGCTTTTGGGCTTTGTATGTGTGGTTATGAGAGGTGGTTATAAACTTTGGTAGTCCAAAGTTTTTGTTTTGCATGTTGTACATATACATATTATGTCCACATAATATTATAAATTCATTTATCATCACACCCAAACACATGTATTATTTGGTTCAAGACTATATAAGGTAATTCCCGCTTCTTTAAATTCATATAGAAAATTTATATAATTTATACTTAATAAACATCAATTCAAACATTCAGTTCACATAAATTAAATAAGACTCTCGGTTTGGAAAATAGAACGTGCGGGTAAGACCTGAAGTGTCACAATTTTGACCCGTTAAGGGTATTTAAGCACTTTTCCGCATAATTCATGCTTGTTTATTTCTAGCATCTTATTTTCATCTTAATTTTCAAATGATCTTCCATCACAACTATATTTGTGGTGGATTTAATGTGATGATCTAAATATTCCGAGTTTTACCCCTCGGATATGCATTTTACGACAAGGACTCATATAAGGTCAAATTACCCAAGGATTCACACCTTTCAGTTTTTATACTTATTCTAAGTATCTATTTGCTTATAGAACTCATTTACAAACAACCTTTAAGAGTCGTTTGCTCAATTTAGCTTACAAGGGCGTTTTGGTCAATCTTAGTCCTTCTTTTACGATGAAGGACTTTTAAATACTTGTTTGACCCAAAAATCGACCTTTTAACTATAATCTTGTTTAGAAACCATTATGTTCCTAAAACACCATGATTATAACTTAAATTATTTGGTTTACCTAAAAGATAACCGAATATCCATTTTTGACCTTGTCTAACTCTTATAGAACCTCAAGTTCTACATGATGAGTTGAACAATTATACATACCTGATTCGGATCAATGTGTTGACCCGTTTTAATACCTGCCTTTATAACCGCTAATTATTAGCGATGTAAATATCCTTTCGATATTCATTCCTATAGTCATATAACTCGACAATTTCATTAGTCGATATCGTCAAAGGGTGATATCTTCACCTTTTGACCCATTTAGTCTAAGTGACCGAATTTATTGGCGAGATAATGTTTATTACTATCTCGTCTACATGACTCGCTCCAGTTTACACCGTACGGTCATTTTCTTTATAAATCATTTATTGACGCTTTTGACCCATTATAACTTACGCTATAAAGTGTCTTTCACAAACTAACGGTAATCATCAACGAGTGATCGAATTACCGTTTTACCTTTATTATTTGTATTAGCTACCTTATAAGGTAATTATTCAAAACTCGTTATTTATTAGTCCTTTCATGACTAAATAACCGTATTAGATCTTTTTAACCATTAAACATGGTTTATCTTTATTGTCTTTTGTTCCAAACCGCACATGTCGTATCGGAACATCCGAATTCAAACAAGACTTTATTATTCATAACTTATAAAACCAGTAGGTATTAATACCTGTCTTTATAACCGCTAATTATTACCGATGTAAATATCCTTTCGATATTCATTCCTATAGTCATATAACTCGACAATTTCATTAGTCGATATCGTCAAAGGGTGATATTTTCACCTTTTGACCCGTTTAGTCTAAGTGACCGAATTTATTGGCGAGATTATGTTTATTACTATCTCGTCTACATGACTCGCTCCAGTTTACACCGTACGGTCATTTTCTTTATAAATCATTTATTGATGCTTTTGACCCATTATAACTTACGCTATAAAGTGTCTTTCACAAACTAACGGTAATCGTCAACGAGTGATCGAATTACCGTTTTACCTTTATTATTTGTATTAGCTACCTTATAAGGTAATTATTCAAAACTCGTTATTTATTAGTCCTTTCATGACTAAATAACCGTATTAGATCTTTTTAACCATTAAACATGGTTTATCTTTATTGTCTTTTGTTCCGAACCGCACATGTCGTATCGGAACATCCGAATCCAAACAAGACTTTATTATTCATAACTTATAAAACCAGTAGGTATTAAACAAATAGAGTGTAAGCTTTACTTACCTAGCATCCAGATTATGCTTTTCCTTCATTCCTGATTCGTTTGACCCGCTTCATTCCCAAGCTTCTACCTAGCTTGTTAAGCGCCAAACTATCATTGTAATTTGTAAGATGGTTAGATTAGTCATAATCATTCAAGACTATTCTATACTACGATCTTTATTGTCACACCCCAACCGATGGCGGAATCATCGGGGCATGGAACTGAGCGAAACAGATTGTCCAGAAGTTTCCATAACAACTATCATTACCATTCGATTTAAATAATACGTCCCATACCGTATCTCAAATAGTTAAACAATTATTACAGATAAACATCAAGACAAATATTCTGTTCCGACCACTCAGATTTAAACATAACTAATTTATTTGTTGGTTTCTAGGACTCCTTCCCTAGCCTCAATTTCATCACCAGCAAGTTAAGCACAGAAACAACTTAAACACCTGTCACATACGTTAAAATAAAGTCAATACATATAATGTAAAGATGAGCATACAAGTTTGATAATAGCATATATAGAGTTCGAATTCGTTTACGCATAACCAGCACGTACACAAAGTGAAATGAAGCATGTTAGTTATCGACATAGATCCATCGATACCAATGACTGTGGGTTGACTGCCCGAGGCAGTTCGCAATACATGATTACCACCGTAATCCATGCAAGTAAAAGATCCTTAACAACCCCCGTGTGAACGGGTGGTGAGTCCAAACTATAGTACGATCGTTGCTAAGGCAGGTAGACAACATTCCATGTGCAAACATAACAAACAAGTATTCATAAGCCACGTATAACATGCATTAACGGTTCGCGTTCAAATAGTTTGAGTAGTGTGATAGTTGTAGTTTGAATATTTGTAACGTATGTAACACCCAAAAGTGCTTAAAGCAAAAAGGGATCGAGTATACTCACAGCGATTATGGATTGAAGGGAGCGCTTTTCAGCGAGTACGGTTAGCCTGAATAGATTTGATAACGTAACGATAAGTGGCGCGTAAAATGATATAGAGTGAGAGTGGGTAGGATAGCTGATCGTGCGGATTAGTTATCTGTGCGAGTAAGTTATCCATGCGAGTGAGTTATCCGTGCGAGTGAGTTATCCGTGCGGATGGTAATCCATCCGGATTGGTCACTCATGCGGATTGTTTATCCGTGCGGACATGTAATCCGTGCGGATGACTATTCGAGTGGATTGTTTCTTCCTAAGGATGTGTTTGTGTATGATGGCTTGTCCTTTGAAGTTTTCGTTGTAGCATTTAGAAAATATTTAAGTATCTCTGCCTTTCAAGCCGGTCGCGCGGACAACAATCCATCTGGATGGTAATCCGTGCGGACACGTTTCTAAGGCTGGGTCACTTGATGAAATTGGTGGAATCCGTCCGGATGGTAATCCGTGCGGACAGTGGTAATCCGTCCGGATAGTTTGTTCGTACGGACAAAGACAATCCGTCCGGATAGTCTGTCCGTGCGGACAACTTGCCCGTGCGGATGAACATTGTTTGAAATTGTTTAAGGTCTTAGTATCTCATGATCCGAAGAGTAATCCATTCAGAGGTCGTCCGTCCGGATTATTCATTCGTCGATACTCAAACCTCGTTTTGAATGTGGGTCCCAAGTGTAGTTCGTCCGGGCGACAACCCGTCCAGATCGTCTGTCCGTGCGGTTAACTTGTTCGTGCGGACAACTCATCCGTGCGGACAGCCTCTCGTTCTGGTTGTTCCATTCGTCTACTCTTGGTTTCTGTTGTCATTTTATCGAGACGTTCTGATTACGTGGCAACCACTTGGAATCGTATTCTTACTCGCATGACTAAGCCGGCTAGGAACCATCCTGACTCGAGGCCTGTCGGCGACTCAGAATGGTCATTCCGGTTTAACCCGAAATCAGGTGTCTTGTGGGTAGAATCCAGATCTAGGGCTAGTGCATCACTAATATTGAGTGGAAGACTAGAACTGATCCGATTCGTACCATTTTTTGAGGGTAAAAGAAGGAGAAAACTTGAGTTTATTTCTTTCAACTCTTTTATCCTTAGAAAAGTTTAGATTTAGGTGAAGTTGTTGTGAAATCTCGTGGAAATCGTTTAGATCCGAGTTATTCTTGGTGGAATGAGGTCACACTTGAAGTTCATGAGAACTTCATGATGACGTCACCCTAGAATACCTCCAATCTTGATGATTTCATGGTTAAAAGTTGAGATTTGAAAGATAGAAAGGTGTAGATGTGTGTATAGATCAAGAATGTACAAGATTTAGAGCAAGATCTTACCTGGATTGAGAGAAATCGGAGAAAAGGTGAAGAATGCGTGCAGGTCGGACGTCACTTGCCAAAAGTGGAAAGTTTGGAGAGTGACCCGTGTATTTATAGGATGCCAAAAGGGGAAAGGGTGGTCCGTGCGGATTGCAGGTCACCCGGATTGTTTATCCGTGCAGATTGGTCATCCGTGCGGATTGGCAATCCGTGCGGATTGGCAATCCGTGCGGATTGGCAATCCGTGCGGATGGACCATCCGTCCGGATGTCGACTGATCGGTGCGTTCGGTGCGACGACGCTTCGGTTTCGTTTGCGAGCGATTCGATAGGGTTTCCTAGTCAAATTACTTTTAGTCCCAACTACTTCGTGTATACATGGTTCGATTTGGAATTCGGGTTCGGGTTCGTTTACATTCGAGTTAGACTTCGAGTTCGATTAAGTTCGCTTGATTACCACAACAAAACATAAATAAACATGCACAGGTAACACGTAAGGCACACACACACGTATATACAATAAGTAGAATACACAGTTTGGGTTGCTATTTGATGCCGATTCGATTCGTATAGCTTGATTATTAGTCGATTAACTTTATCGCATTGTTACTTCCTACAATTCAAAGTCGCGAGTCGATTGGAATACGGTTAACACGATTCGATTATTGCAATGAACGACACTTACTCCACATAATATAATTAAAATAAAAACATTTCTACGAGTCAAGTTGCGCGAAATCGGTCGTTGACTTTGACCTTGACTTTGACTTTCACTTATGGAAACACGGGGTGTTACATTTATTTCGAAATTATCATTCGATCATATCATGGGTCAGTTTGACTTTATAAAGTCAACTGCCTATTGACATAATTGATTTCACTAAGTAGCTTAACTACTCGTTTAAGAACTTAGCCAATTATCCGATAAGCATCATACATATGTTACCGTTTTATTCAATTATTTTACCAAGTTCTTGTAAGTATAACTTTACCGAATTAATACTTGATGATATTAAACATCATTTAACATGAACTTATCATCAATTTTATCATATCTTACTAAACTCATATGCTAGTAAGTAGGATTACATACTCAAACACACAATTCGTTCAAGTATTTCCTGATTACTATCAGATATGATGATTCTAATCATAATTATATCATCAATTCATCATATGATCAATACCCACTTATCCTAGTGTGGTAAATCATCAAATCATTCAAATTATATCATCATATGTAAAAATTTCACTTAGGGTTTGATTCCTACACAAATATATATCACTAATTCAATCATAGCATCAATAATCCATTCATAATTCGCGATTATGATGATTATCCAAATTTCACAACTTCACAAATCATCAAAATTTGACATACCTTATGATCCCCTAGCTTGGGTGATCATTAATTCACGTTCAATTATGCATTTAAGCTTCAATTGAGCCTTCAATTGGATGAAAAGGTTGAAACTAGGGTTTTGGCTCCTGGGGAGCTCTCTTGATCGATACATAACACACACACCATGTGTGTGTCTTGTGTTTATCTCCCTTATTTATAATTTAAGTTTATAATTATCCAGATTTGGCCCCTCTTGTTTGGTTAGTTATTAAGTAGGCTACAACCTACTTATTTCTAACAATATTTTCCACTTATTAACTAGGTTAAACATTTCTAGTTAAATTAGTGGGTTTGGGGAATTTACGACTCAGTTTATTTCAAGTCCCGTTAACTCGTGCTTCTATAAACTTTATTTTTTTTTTCTCAAAAGCATTATTTTTTCCTTTTTATTAAATATTAGGTTTAGTTATATAAATCCTAATATTTTCCGAGTTAATTTTACCACTAACGGTAATTTACCCGTCTTTTAATATTAACGTCGTTTGATTACCAAACCCGTTTTCAGGGTGTTACAGGCGGGTGGCGCATGTGCGTCGATTTCAAAGATCTCAACAAAGCCTGCCCAAAAGACTGTTACGCCCTTCCAGAAATAAACAAGAAAGTAGATTCCTTAGCATCCTTCCGCTGGAAGTGCTTCTTTGATTGCTATAAAGGGTATCATAAAGTGCAAATGAAGGAGGAAGATGAAGATAAAACGGCCTTCCGCACAGACAAAGGTATTTTTTGCTACGCAAAAATGCCTTTCGGCCTCCGCAACACGGGAGCCACTTATCAACGTCTGATGGATAGAGTGTTCTGAGAAGATATTGGCGTAAGAGTAGAAGTTTACATGGACGATCTCGTTATCATGAGCCAAGAGGAAGAATCTATGCTTGCAAACATTCAGCGCACCTTTGACTCCCTGAGCAGAGTTAACCTAAAGCTGAACCCAATAAAATGTTCATTCGGAATGGAAGAAGGCAAGTTCCTAGGGTTTATCGTAACCAAAGACGGTTTCAAGGTTAACCCAGAGAAAGTAGAAGCCATTCAAATGATGCCGTCACCAGCGTCCATTAAAGAGATGCAACGTCTCGCTGGTCGGTTAGCAACACTCAATAGATTGCTGGCAAATCACGCTGCCAAGTCATATCCATTCATCAGTACGTTACGTAATTGTGTTAAAAAGAGCCAGATCCAATGGACCCCAGAAGCAGAAAAAGCTTTCCAACAAATGAAAGAATGTCTGATTCAGCTACCAACCTTAATAACTCCGCGGAACGATGAACCATTAATCCTATATCTCTCCGCAGCAGAAGTAGCAGTCGGCGCAGTACTAATGGTCGAAAGGGGCGGAGTTCAAACTCCAATTTACTACATAAGTAAAATGTTAACTGGTCCGGAAACGCGCTATTCCATTATGGAGAAGCTTGTCCTTGCATTAGTTCACGCGTCACGCAGGCTGCGACGATATTTTTCTGGCCACGTTATCACTGTCCTTACCAACTATCATCTAGGGGAAATCCTATCCAAGCCAGATGTCGCAGGAAGGTTAGCCAAATGGGCTATCGAATTAGGAGGATACAACATCTTGTACAAACCCCGACCAGCTATTAAGGGACAAGTCCTAGCAGACTTTGTTACCAAAGTCCCCGTCGACAAAATCCAGGAATGCGAAGCCATACAAAATCCTACTCCAGTCTTCGATGATAGGGTTTGGACATTACATACAGATGGCGCTTCAAATGAAGACGGTGCAGGAGCAGGCCTTCGCCTAGTTAGCCCTGATAACCATGAACTCACATATGCAATTCGTTTAGACTTCAAAAGTACTAATAACGAAGCGGAGTACGAAGCATTCCTCGCAAGCCTCTGACTGGCGCTCAAGATGGGAGCAAAAAATCTTGAAGCGCATATCGATTCCAAATTAGTAGGAGAACAAGTCAACGGGCATTATGACGCCAAAGGCGAAGCCATGGCTCTATATCTGTAGCAGGCAAGAATCCTGATTAACCAGTTCCAGACCTTCAAGATAGTCCACATCAACAGAAGCGAAAACAATCATGCAGATGCGTTAAGCAAATTAGTTGCTACAAGCTTCAAACACCTCGCGAAAGAAGTCCGCATCGAGGTACTCTCCAATCCATCTGTTCCTTTAAGACAAGTAAACATCACAGAAGTCGGGAATCCATCTTGGATGTCAATCATTACATATTTGCAACATGGAATCCTCCCAGAAGGAAAGGCGGAAGCTAGAAAAATTCAGCACAAAGCGCTAAACTACAAAATGGCAGATGGTATTTTGTACCGCAAATCATACATGGGCCCTCTCTTGCGATGCGTAGATTGGCACGATACGCAGTATTTAGTCCACGAGATTCATGAAGGACTATGTGGGATCCATGCAGGCCCACGCATGGTGGTTGCAAAGATCATGAATGCAGGCTACTACTGGCCAGGTATGCATGTAGATGCTGTAGAACTTTTGCGCAAATGCACGTCATATCAACACCATGCCCCAAAGACACTCCGCCCAAAGAACCCTCTGGTCCCAGTCACTTCAGCTTGGCCCTTCCAGCAATGGGGCATTGACCTAGTCGGTCCCTTCCCCGATGCGCCCGGCGCAATAAAGTTTATAGTAGTAGCAGTAGACTACTTTACTAAATGGGTAGAAGCAAAGGCTCTCACATCAACTACCGCAATGGTGATCCGAAAATTCATCTGGGAACACATTATTTGCTGTTTCGGATTAACATTGTGCATCATTACCGACAATGGTACAAACGTCGCATCAGAAGATCAACAAAAATGGTTAAAGGAGATGAACATTGAACACAGCTTCGCCTCTGTGGCGCACCCACAGTCGAATGGGCAGGTTGAGAGTGTAAATAATCAGATAGTGGATGGCATAAAAGCAAGACTGGGAACCACGCGAAGGGGGTGGGTAGACGAACTCCCAAGCATTTTATGGGCTCACCGCACTATGCCAAAAACCAGTACAGGCGAAACTCCGTTCAGTCTCGTTTATGGTTCAGAAGCGGTAATTCCAGCAGAAGTCGGTCTCCCATCTCCACGAATGATAGCCATGGAGAAGCAAGACAACGAGCGCGAACGAAGAATTGACCTAGACCTCCTTGAAGAGAGGCGTGAAAACACAGCCATCAACGAAGCCATGTACAAATCAAAGCTAGAGAAATATTATAATGCTAGAGTGCGCGTATGCACTTTTGTACCAGGAGATTTTGTTCTACAGGACAATGAGGCCTCCAACGCTGAGAAACCAGGGAAACTCGCGCCCAAATGGGAAGGACCATACGTCATTCACGAAGTCCTAGGTAAAGGAGCGTATACCCTGAAAAGACTTGACGGAACGGATGTTCCACGAACTTGGAACGCGCAGCAGTTGCGCAGATGCTATATGTAGCCGACTCATCCATCCCACACAACAGCCAACGCTCACACAGGCAACTTAATTATTTTATTTATTTACTTTGTATCCACTGGCCCCCGCGCCCTATCTAATGCAAAGTTTACTTCTATTATGTTCTATTGTTTATTACAAAGTGCATGTAATTTCTTTTGGTAAGCACGAAAACACTATGGTAACACATTACAAGTCTCATGAACTGTCCACGGATACAAGTCCCGCACACAATCCAGACCTACGTTCACACATGAGCTTTCTACCATCTTTATTCGCTTTACCTAAACAAAGTAATTATACAGATGCAAGACATTGTAATTCAAACATATCTTATATTTAAAATGTCACTTGCGCACCATACGCATTAACCAAAATCTACATGCACAGCAGTGCATCAAAAAGTTACTTGTGCAGTAAGCACATTAACAAAAATATACGAGCACAGCAGTGCATCAAACAATATTTACAGAACAGAACATACAAAATAAGGGGTAATTAACTAAACATCTGGGAACATGGCCAACACCTCTGTAGGAGTATGTAGTGCTTCACCATACCACTCTAGAGGGTGGGGGTCAATGACCCACTCGTTATCATCACCCACAGCAGACTTCATCACTTGGGCTCCGGCCGGAATTGCAGAACAACGATTACTTCGACGCCGTTTATATACCACCGTACATCGACTTCTCCGATCAGATGGGAAAACCTACAACAAGGCATCGGCCGACAAAAGCCTAACACCTGCATCGTTCCCAAGCCCAGTAAAGGAGGGAACACCATTTTTACCTTTACCGAGGCAAGGTACGGTGCAGAAGAATCCCCCACTTCCGGCAACCTTCTCCGATGCCTGATCTCCAAAACAGACCATAGCATCAGCAGCATCAAGGGTCTTCAAGATTTCAAAAACCCTTCGTAGAAACGAGTTGACGTCAGTACAATTAAGGGAGGTGTAAGAAATCGTAATGATTAATGTCAAATCGCCACCTTCGGAGCGGCGGTGTTACAGTAATCATCAATTTAATTAATGGCTCCTGACAGCATCAAACACCTGCACACATTCCCACAAGCTACAATTTTGATAGAAATTTGATCGGTCAAACACCTATTCGCCTTCTAGCCTATGGCACAAGGTCCATGTCACACTAGCGACAAAATCAGCACACGCTAAAAAACGATCGCTATAGCACAGTAAGCAATCTTCTTCAAGAAGATTCCCCACATTTCGCCCCAAAACTCCACAAAAGCGCAAATCACACCTCTCCCATATAGTCCAGTACTTCACTTACTTGCATAAGAGCAACACTGGACTAGGGGGACTTGAAGGGGTATGGTCCCAAAAACCTTGCACAGGTACATTGGACCATACCACAACTTCACCACAATAAACCTTCTTTAAAGAACCCTGCGCGGCTGCGCACCGGTTCTAAAGGAGAAAACTTAAAAGAAAACAGCCTTCAACATCCGTGCGCCGAGATAAAACTAATAACACATCCTTGCGCAAACTCATGTAACGGAATTAGTTAAGTTGGGAACAAAACCCTCTCCGTGCGATTGCAACCCAGACTTAAGTAGAAAGTGACCTTTCTGTTACAACAGAATTAACATGAGGCAGAGGCATAGAGGATTACAGCTGTAAACCTTCTAGAAGGCCCCATCATGCACCATCATTCGGTTATAAGTGAACAATGACGTGGCATCATCCTAAACGATCATCAAGGTCACGATGATTGCACTAAATTGGAGAAAGATCCACACACATCCACTTTCCACGTGGCATCTCCCCAGCCGCTGATCATGCCCACGATCCGTGTGCATGAACGTCACGTTAGCAATTAACGGTGAAAAAGATAACTGCCTATGGAAAGTGCTTTCCATTATTTCCTCCGTCAACAAACTTTCCCGCCTAAATCCGATTATAAATAAGACAATTCAAGTACAATCTCTCAAGTTACACTCACTTCACTTTCACTATTACTTCTTCTTCTTCTTCTTCTTCATTGAGATCTATACTTATTCTCACGCCGGAGGGTGGTCACGGAGAGAACCCCCATTCTCCGCGTGGCGAGTCTAACGGATGTTCATTTTGCAGATATCGTTCGGAGAAGAAGCTTAGTCAAACCCCGAATTGAATGAGAGGACTCACCTTTTTTGCAGAACTAAACCCCCGGTGCGATTGATTCCGGTCATTCGATCCAGTGTTTCTTCAGCGGAATAACCTGTTTAATATAACAAGTTATATAGGGCAACCTGAATAGGACCCCCAGTGGCGGAACTTGGGCTAAAGATGAAAACTTGTAAGCACAGGCCCCCTCCCACTCCTAAGATGTTTCGCCACTGACGACTTACTTATTAAACCGGTTAGACATAACAACTCAAAACCTAATTATTTTTTTGAGGCTACCGAACAAAAATACGTGAGAACATATAAAGGGGACAAATAACAACTCATATAGACATACAACAAGCAAATAATAAGACCTCATTTTTTTCAAACATGAATAATCATATTACAACCCAAAAAAAGTACACTGAAAAAATGAATGTATGATAGTCACTACTTTTTTATGTATACAATAAACAATGGTTTCGCATTAATGGTCGCTAGAATACATAACAAACTAACAGTTTGATTCAATTCTGGAGGATATGAGAGGGGTTGTTTGATCAGACAAACCAGGTTCATCTGAAACGTCCAAATCAGCCTGTGTCACCATTGGTAACTTGTTCTTCTCTTTGGCCTGCCCCCACATCACAGTATAAAATCCAGCAGCAACTATCATGGCTCCAATGGCGCTGCATATACCAATTCAAGATTTAAGAATAAGCCATGAATCTATTGCATTCGTTGAACATTTCGTTGAGCATGAGCAATGATCAACCAGACCACCTCAAATAGGATCAAATGATCCGTGCCAAGATTCACCTCGTGTTGGGTTGTCGGGATAAATTTATGAAACCAAACATGACCCGTATGTTTATTTGTGGTAAAGACATCATCTCTAACCTGGATTCACTTAGAGCATGTTACCAGGACATGACATGTTTACCCCAATAGTCGAGTCAAACGGATTTCAATCAAGTTGTAAACATCTCAAACGAGACATAAACGGGTTAGCGAGTTATGGGTTAAAAGGGTTGTAAATGGGTTGGTGGGTGGAACTTATAAAAAAAATATTACTTTATTTTAATTTTTAACGGGTTGACGTGTTTAGTTAAACGTGTTATTCAGGAAAAACCTGAACATAACCCCCTTAGTTAAATGGTTTAGACATCTGAACACAACCTGTTTATTTTGGGTTAAATAATGACAACTTAGAAGTCGATTCTTTCCGTATGTGTTTTCCAATCTCAAACACATCTTACACCTTACAAAATTATGATTTTGAAATAAAAGACTGATCATTTACCTTCCTAAGTGAAGTGAATCACCGAGAAAAGTGACACCCATGATGATTGCAATGATTATGGAGAGGGGCGAGAACATGGCAACGAAAACCGGACCTTTCTTCTCCAAGCACCATGTGATGGCGGTACTACGAAACACAACCGAAAATATCCCCTTCAAATAGAAAAAAGTCAATCTACCGACACCAAAATGCATGATAAAACTTGACAACATGACAACATAATTTAGTTTGTTTATAGGTGGGGTAAGAGGGACATGTTAAATGGTCAAAACAAGTTCTAGTTGAAAAGGTTTGAATAAATAAGTTAATGCGTTAATTATGATATGAAAATTAATAATTTAAACTCAACTAAAATCTCTGAAAAAAAAATCAGAAAACTGTATGCATACAAAAATAAACTTTAGGAAACTTACACCTGTTTAACCCATTCCCACTTTAAGCTAGATTTATTGTAAGACTAAAAAACTACCCAAACTAATACATTTGTAAATAAATAAGTTGAAATTACACGAATATATTAAACTTACCCCAAAAACTACAGCAATCATCCCAGTTTTAGACAGCAACAGCCACGCGTCTATATTTGGTTCTAGGAAAGGAGACAGTGCTATACATTGTATCGTCCCAAACAGGCAGTAGAAAAAGACAAAAGTGCGTTGATCCGGATATTCTTTAGCTGTTGCTGACTGGATGTACATGTATAATTAAGGAATTAATAGCTAAAAATAATCTTGGTTTATCTAATTTTAAGGAAAATCTTACATGTAAAACATTCCATATGGCACCAACAATTCCAGCAATAACAAGAATTAGACCACCAAATATCCAATCCGATGGTCGTGACAAAGGAAGCTGATTGGATGAATTTGGAAAAGGGCCCATATGAACAATTCCCGGGCCTTTATAGACTGTGAACAACATTGCTCCAGATATTGCTATTGTAGTACCCAATAACTTTGCTAGACTGCTTGAACTTCTTATGTCTATTTTCTCCATCCTAAAACACATAGAACAATTTGAAACTTTAGTGGCATTTGGTTTGGTCCTAACCTTTAAGGGGGGTGGCATAGTGGTAAGCTTCTGACTCCAAGGTCAGAGAATTCGAATCCAGCTTCCACTGGTTTTCTGCCATTAACCCCCTTGAAGGCCATTTGCTTAACACAAGCTAAGTTTTTAATGGGTCCTGTGAGTTTTCTGGTAACGGGTTCTCACAGGTTACCATAAAAAGTGATACAACTTGGTCTTTGAGCACTACCTGAAGGCAACTGCAAACAAAAATGTGTTGCCAGGAGTTAAGTTTGAGATAGCACTTGCCATGGTTGGAGAGCTGTAATAAATACCTTGATATGCAAGTACCTGAAAAAGACAAATTCTAAAACAAAAAATATATGTAAAGAAGTTTAGTTAAAAACGGGTCAAATCAAGAAGTTTAGTTAAAAACGGGTCAAATCAAGAAGTTACAAATAGGTCGATTTGTGGTGTGATTATCTAAACGGGTCAAATCAAGAAGTTTAGTTAAAAGGAACTAGGTAAATGGATAGAAAGTCACTCAAATTTGATTTATTATGGATTTATATTAAAAGTTTACGACTTTTTTTTTTATAGAAATGATCAAAAAGGTTTCTTGGTGATCAACCAAACTCGAAGCGGTCCATTTTAAACCAACGTGCCGTACAATCTTGATCTCTTCTTTTATAAGAAATGGGCTGCATGATTGATGAGGAGTGTGTCCAAAAATTATCTGACTCTTACATGGACCAACTTGATAGGCATCTAAACAGACAAAGTTTAACTAAATAATTTTTAATAATTTTTGAAATAGTTTTTTTTCCTTTTATAATTATTACACAAAACTAATGGGCCGAACACATTTTGAGCATATTACGATTATAGTTTTTGTGTTTTTTTTTTTGTTTATTATAGCGAGTACATCTAAACAGACAAAGTTTCCACCCGATGCAACCAACGGGTTTGACCCCACTAGTTTATATATATTTTTAATTTTTCTATATATTTTAAGTTTTTTTACAATATTCTTTTAAAAAAGGTATATTTTAGGGCCCCAATTTTTCTCCTCATCCTAGTCCTTGGATTTTCAAGGACTCGAGGATGGCCTGATGGGCTACATATTCTACATTGCTTACCCTAAAAGGCCAAGCATAAAGATTACTAAAAGAAATGGACCATATTAATTTATTTCGAAGAAGTGGTCAAAAAGGTGTGTTTTGGTAATCAACCTGATTCGAAATTAGAGCTGACAATAAATATCTGTATAAGACACGACTAGATCTGTTTACTGAAAAAGTACACAATGTGATTTTTTTTTACTTTTTAAAAATAAATATAATTATGAGGTTAGGATCCATCATTTCTTCTTCTTGGTACATAAAATGTAAAACTGTGTTATAAAAATGATATATAAAGTAGTTAAAAAAAGTTATATTCATGTTTAATACTTGTGTTACACTCGTCGTTAGAGACCTGTTAAACCCGATAAGACACGACTTGCCAGCCCTACCCGAAATAGCCCATTTTGTACCAACCCGACTCGAACCAAACCATCTTAACCTTAGAAAAAGTTGTTTCATGGCTTACCCTAAAAGGCCAAGGATAAAGAATCTGAAAAGAATGCGGAAACTGAGTGGAGGGCGGTTAGCGTTTCTGTAAAAGGTTAAAATATTATAACTGATCCTTCATCTTCATGCAATAAGATCGAAAAAATAAAAATGGATTTTGTTGGCAAACCTGAAGAAACCGATAACGAAAAATGGAAGCAGTATGAAGATGCCAAGAGTATCATGGTAAACAATATAAACAATGCTGGACATACCATCATTCATGGCTGCTTTGACTATGGTCATCACACTCATATCTAAGCATGCGACCATGAACATAGCAACAAAGGGCATCACCTCCTTCATCCATGACCATGCTTCATCACTTCTTTCAGTCACCATATCCATCGTTTCAAAAAAAGAAAGTCAACAAGGGATCAATCGATCATCTCCAATAATTTGTCAAATATATAGTGTAAACAAATTTTTATGTATTATGGTGTACTATAATGTGACAAAAGGTTGTTTTAGTGTGTGAAATATTTTATAAAACAAATTTAGATTATTATTGTTATATTGCTAAAGAAAGAACCACGTTATATTATATTTCTTTCTCTCCCCCTCTCTATATATATTATACAAATATAAAAGTGACAAAAAAGGTTGTTTAGTGCGTGAAATATTCCAGAGCAAATTACAATTTTCGTCCTTTAGTAAGTTACTTTAATCATTTCGTTCCAAAAAAAATATTTTAATATATTAAACATTCTGTTACGAATGTATCCGACTATCCACATCTATAACTCCTATCCCTTTAGTGCATCCATTATGTAGTGACTATCCACCTTTATAACTCCTATCTCTTTAATTACTATTGTACTAATGTAAGAGCCTGTATATAATAACATTTGTATATGATGTTGAAATCAATCAATAAGAAATCCATCTCCCATTCTCACATTCTTCTCTATACATTGCTAGTAGGTCGTTGTTTTACAACACGTCATCAACACGAGCGCGAACACGAACACGAACACCAAAACCCTAATCCTCTTTGATGGTTTCTTTTGATTTCTCAACGTGGGATGATGCAGAAACCCATTAAATACCAGCGATTATTCGACAATTTCCAGAATTGATTTTGACATCGCTATATCAAAGTTTGGAAAACTGGAAGTTGTTGGATCTCAATTTATTTGGCTATTTTAGTACGTACAAATATAAAGGTAATTATCATGCATCTTGAATCTCTTTTTCTTGAATTAATGTTGTGCCATAGAAATCATAATAATATATATATGATTTAAACAAGATATAAATTGGGAATATATAAGTGATGACTCAGCAGATTAGATTATTTAGTATATATTTTGATATGTTGCTTGTAGAGTTGTACACTTATCACATTGTCCTATATATTAAAAATTGAACTGAATGAACAGTAAACTAATAAAAATTGAATTTAATGGATAATAACATTACTAAGAAATGAGCTTGTATCGGGTACCGAATTTACCAAACCATGTGTATTTTTTGTACCGGTTCGACACCGGTATTCATCTGTTTTTACCCTCAAATGCCGGTGTCGTACCAGTACTGGTACCGATCCGTACCGTACCAGTACTGGTACCGATCCGTACCGTACCAGTACTGGTACCGATTCGTACCGTACCTGGTATATTCGGTACCGGTACCCACTTTTGGAGATTTCGGTAACGGTATTTCCCGTACGGGTTCGTACCGAGCTCATCAAATCCCGTAGCAATGCAAGTAATTGCACCGTTTATATTACTTTTCATACACACAGTAAGTAAACTATATTTCGTTTGAATGAGGTTTTATATACACAACAACTTAGAGTTAATTGCCAAAATCGTCCCTAAGGTTTGGGCACGTTTGCCATTTTCGTCCAAAATGACACTTTTGTACCAAATTGCCTCCAACGTTTGTAACTTTTTGCCATTTTCATCCAAACCACTAACTTAGTTTATTTTTTCTGTTAAGTTGAGGATATTTGGATGAAACTGGCAAATATAAAACCACAGGGACGATTTTGGCAATTTACTCAAACCCTTTTTAATTTTTTTTTTTAATTTTTTTTTGTTACATATATAATAAAAAAAGAATATACGTGGAGTTTTTAGAAAAAAATTTAATAGTTTTGTCACATAATTTTTATAAATTTTCATCCAAATCACTAACTCAGTTTATTTTTTCTGTTAAGATGAAAGATGTTTTAAATTTTATTAATTAAGAAATAAATTAATTTATAGCTTCTTTATATAAATCAGTTTTATAAAGAGAAAATGCCATTGGTTTGCAACACATAACAATCGATTACAACTTTTAGTATTTATCAGTTGCAGAGATAGAAAAAAATTGTAATACGTTACATATTTTTTAAATGTGTTAAGCACTTAAGAAATATGTTGGTAGAAATAAAATATTTATTTAATTAAGATTATGATGGTAAATAACTAATACTTATTCTGAGTGGCTTGAGTAAAGAAACTTTTGTTTCATAGCATTATAATTACAATTTTGGGGGTAATTTTAAGGTTTGGTAACGATACGTTGTTTGATGGGGGGGGGGCACTGGCTTCTGTTTTTCCTTAGGAGCGAATTTAAAAGAGTAGAAGATGAATTACAAACTTGGTACGTATGATAAGATTTTTTTATTTGAACTTTTTCAATAAGGTCACCAACATTTTAGTTTTATAAAAGTTAGAGGTTTAAGTAGATTTTATTTTTATAAAAATGATCTATGTAAAAAATTAGAAATTAATTTCTATCTTAGTTTATAAACATCCTTCACCTTAATAGAAAAATTAATTTAGTTAGTAGTTGGATGAAAATTTATAAAAATTATGTGATAAAGCTATTATTTTTTTCATATAAAAATTGCATGTATATTCTTTTTTATTATATATGTAACAAAATTAATTAAATAAAAGAAATTTAAAAGAGTTTGAGTAAATTGCCAAAATCGTCCCTGTGGTTTTATATTTGCCAGTTTCATCTAAATATTCTCAACTTAACAGAAAAAATAAACTAAGTTAGTAGTTTGGATGAAAATGACAAAAAGTTACAAACGTTGGGGGCAATTTGGTACAAAAGTGTCATTTTGGACGAAAATGGCAAATGTGCCCAAAGCTCAGGGACGATTTTGGAAATTAACACCAACAAATTTTGTTTTATTTTTTGTCTTTTCTTTAATAAATGAATTGTAGAATGTAAAATTAACTTGGATATTTTGATTATTGATAAGCAAATCGTATCAAATCCTGTAATCAAACCGGTATCGTAAATTTACTATACCAAATCATTTTCGGTACCACTTTGGTAACCACCTTTTGGCGTTTTCAGAATCATTACTTTCGGTTCGACACCGGTCTAGCACCATACCTGTATTATTGATTTTTACCTTCAAATACCATACCGTATTGTACCGAGCATTTTTGGTGCCGGTACCAAATTTCAATGATTTTCCGGATCGGTACTTTCGGTACCGTTACTGGTACCGAGCTCATCCATATTTTAACGTGTTAGTACCGTAATAACTGAACTGAAAACAACCGAATTTCCAACGTGTGGGACGTGTGGGTCCTATTATTATATATTAGGTTATCTAAAATCATTTTTTTAGGACGGAGTGACTATCATTTTCACAACATTTTTATTTATGTTTTGATATTCGGTATCTGCTTACCGTCACTGACACGCGTTTTGCAGTCATTGGGTCCCCGCCGCAACGCGCGGGCGAAAAATCAACTAGTTATAATAATTATTGTTATGGATCTTACAAAGAAAATTCAAAATAGGTTCACAAAAAAAAATTCTTTTGAAACACAATTGAACGTGAAAGTTTGAATAAATGTCAAATCTTGTTTTTAAACAAAATCTTAGTTGAAACTTATTTTATAATTTTTTTTTTTTTTCATTTGCCTTTGATGGTTATGAAAATTGATAATCAATATTTATTTAATATTTGATATATCATGATATCTTTTAGTGTTACAATGTTGATTGTAATTTATGTGTTAAATACAAATACTGGTAGAGTAATATATGATAATGTTATTATTTGTTTGAAATCATCTGTGGATTCTTGTAGAGTAACATATGATAATTATTTGTTTGAAATCATTCTTGGATTTTAATGGTTAAAATCTTTCAAAATATTTTTCTCCGTTAACATCATAACATGGTTTAAGAAGATAAATGAAGACCTATTTTGGATGACTTTTATTGCATTATTTGAATTGTCTCTTCTTATCAAAAGATGTAAGGTTAGGTTTTTATATGTTATAAATTCTTTGATTAAACTAGTGGTAATCATATCATTCTCAATTAATCTTTTGGGTTTATAAAATGTGAATTCAAATTACTCTATTATCACGTTATCATCCTTTATCATCTATTATATGATATTTGTGGATGTTATTGTTATATTTTAACATAATTAAAAGTTAAGGCATCGTATAAAATTTGAATATATGATATGTTGTGGGAAAGGATATTTTTACAAATTAAGAAGACACTTCTTGATATGTTTTTTTTATGTAGAACATAGTAATAATTAATTTATTATAAAGAAAGACTTGTTTGAAAGTAATAATGATCATATGTTGGGAACATAGACTGAGATATGTGTTTCGTTTGTATCCATCTTATCTTTCAGGGTAGAGTGATATGCATCTGATTGGTTATAGATTAATATATAAATTATATATATTTGCTTATAAGTGATAAAAATAAATATCATTGCCTAAAGTTTTTATTATAACTTGTTTTATATGTGAAATGTTATAATGTTATATGTTGTATAATTTTACGTTATGTCTTTTTGGTATGAATTCATTTATCTATATAGATAATATAGAATAATTAAATCAACGTTATGGTTTGTTATAACTCTCATGAAAGAGTATAAATATGCATAGACATGAAACTCTGAGGTGTCGATCTCCCAAAAATGCCATTACTAATCTATATAAGGTCGTAAGATTTAAGACCAATAAATCATACATGACTCGATTATGTAATTACTTCTCAATATATATTATGTGGTGAGAAGATTAATTATAAGGAAAAATCAGATAAAGTAATCTCATTTGTTACACTTGGATATGCTCCTGAAGCAACAGTACCATTAGAGAGTACAAAAAGTTTGAAATGATTCTACATTTGTGTGACCGAGTAATGAATAAAAGCTATAAAGCTTGTTTCGGTTCAACTACATTCTTTGAAGTGAATGTGACTTTATATTGAATGATGTAAAGATAACGATCATGGAGATAATATTATGATCATGAGATTGATCATGAGAATTGTAATGATGCCACCATGAATGTTGTATGGGTATAATATATTCCTTGAATAGAATATGATGATATAATAATTGGTGTAAAGTTCATAATCATGGTAATTGAGAAAATTGTTATGATGCTCATGTAATGAGATCAACCATGTTAATAATGGGATGACTATACAATGATCGTTATAAAGGTCGTAAAATATAAGATTGATAAATCTTATACGACTCATCTACTTCTCAATTGATGGTAAGCAAAGAGAACATTATTTACAAGGAAAAATCGATTAATTTTTTTTTCATTTATCACACTTGAGACATATGCTCCTAAAGTAGCAATATCATTATAAGAGTCATGAAAAAATGAAATGATTTTATACTCATGTGAACGAGTAAATAATGAAAAACTATGAAGCTTGTTTTGGTTCTACTCCATTTCCAAAAGTGAATATGATTATATAAAAATGATGGACCTAATTGAGAAACTTGTAATGATGAGAATGACTATAAGAATTGTAATGATGGTCATTTTAATAATGATAATGGACCACAAAAGTGGCAAACTAAGGAGTGATTGCGTAACGTGATGGTTTGAACTTTAAAGTTGTAATATATTCCCTCGTATCATAAGTTTTGTTTTACATACGAGCAAGTAATACACATACGATCATAAACCAGAAGTTTATGGATCATAATTATTTAATTAGTTGGCATGACCGGTTAGACCACACTGAGTCAATAATGATGTGAAACATAATGAAGAACTAGAAGATTCTTCAAGCTGATAATTAGCATGTATTGTTTTGCTCTCAAGGGAAATTATATTTTCGCCAAATAAAGGAGGGTGTGTATCCCTAAATATTTTGGAAGTGATTAAAGGATATGCATATCCCAACATGATACCATTTAGTGTTTTAAATCGATGCATCGTCTAAATGGTTATCAAATCCACAACCTGAACCTTGTGTGATTGTGGCTTAGCTAATGTGATAGCAAGCAAATTAATCCAGATTAGTATATTTATTTGATAATAGTGAATTTGATTCCCAAGTTATTAACGATCATTAGAATAAGTGTTATTGTTGAGATGATCACTAAACGTCTACTATTGGTTACAAATCCAATGATCATGAGAGGAGCAAAAGTTCATTTAGGTACATGTAATTTTATATATAGTACCATCAATTCACATCAAGCCAACAAGTTATAGTTCTCCCAATACAGATGGTTTTTTTGGTCAGGAACCAAAGATGTCTCATCAAAGATTTTGGTTGTGCGACATATATTGAAACTCATCCACCACACCGCACAAAGACGGGACATCTAAAAAGTTTGAGAATATGTTGGGTATAAATAATCTTCTATGATTAAATACTTAAAGCCATTAGTGAGAAATTCGTTTATGGCTCATTGGTTTTCACTTTAATGAATAAATGTTTCTAACATTAGGGGGAGATAACAAGCAGTTGAAAAGTGAAAAGTGAAATGAATTATCATGTCATCTTGATACTCAGACTATAAAATATGAACTAGAAGTTTAAAGTATAATTCATTTACCAATATTAAAGAACAAATTACCAGACAAGTTCACTGACCTACATAGAGTGACTAAGTAAGTCACATAATCAACTGCTTATGCTCCAGTTTTATTTGTGACCCAGAGGACAACAACATATTTTTGTAATGAGTCTATTGCACGCCTAAAGCGTGATAAACTAGTTGATTCCAATAATAAAATTCCTCGAAAATTGGAGCAAGTAATTAAGATGGTCAAGTCGAGGTTATAGTAATAAGATCCCCTGAAGGGACAATAGACATGATATTTCAAGAAGAACCTTAAGTACCTGAAAATAAAGAGATCTCGCTAAGTTGTATCATGTCTAAGATATGTATGGAATCGAAATAAAAATCGACGCGTTATACTTTTGTATATAATGTAGCGCTTAAAATGATTAAATGATGAGGATCAAGATTTAAGATCTGCCTATGAATGAATATTAAGAAATGATTGGCCAAAAAAAAATAGAAAGACGCAAATAAGGCAGAGTTTAGTTCTCTAATGAAATTGAAAGTTTCTAGACCAACAGTCCATACAACTAAAGTTGTAAAATATGCTGGATACAAAAGTGTCTTTTATGCGAATCGTGTGAAAATCAAATTAAGTGATATAAGTCAAAATTGGTGGCACAAGAATTTTCACAAAGACCTATGTTTGATTATGAGAAAACGTATTCTCCAGTGGTGGATGCATTGATTTTACTATATCTTATTAGTCTGATAATATATAAAAGAGAATTGACATGCGTCTTATGAAAGTTATGTATCACTTGATACTAAGTAATATAAAATAGTTCTCGAGAATATTATGATTATTATATAAATTCAGATCTGAATACATATACATGTTGTATATGTTATTGAATTGAATATAATTGGAACTCCCCATGAGTATCCTAAAGCATTTGAGTGCTTAAGAGGTTAACTGAAACACCTTATGGATGTAATTATTGTGCACCAATATTCCAATAAAATATATAGAAAATGTGTACCTAGTTATTATGGCATCTCAATGTACATCGTGTACAAACATGGTACAATATGGATTTTGGATATAAAAGCAAGTGTTCATGATATTTTTGCATATGATATAGATATCTACGTGTTAAAAGGGCAAATTTATGTAGCAAAACTTCTAAAGAGTGAAAGCACATGCATATTTGGATAAGATGGAAAGAATTCTCTCATGGATTGATAATGCTAGAAGCATTAATGATGTCAAAACCTCAAGAACGTAGTATATGAAGTTGACAAAATACGTATGCACTAAATAGTCAAAACGAGTGTTGTACAACTCGAGATATTCGCATAAAGAGGGATATAAGTTTGATTAAACTAGCCATGTTCTATGAACATTCTACTTTTAAAAGTTCACTATAATCGCAATTTACAGTAATGATGTCTAGGCATCATTGAGAGAAATTGTCGAGCTTTTAGAGGGAGAATTTTTGAATGACCTTGGCACGGTCTAATTATTACTCGAACTGCAGTTCGAGTATATATGTAATTATATTTTACTAACCCCTCAAGTTTATCTAGAAGATGATGTTTGGATATTTTAGTATGGATATAGTTGAACCTTAAAGTATGTTAAAGGTTGTTAAGTCATTTGTTATAAGAAATGCCTATTATCATCTCCTATCAAAGTAGAGATTCTCAATCTAGAAGTACCATCGTTAAATGCATAAGTGCATTAATATATTTTGCTAGCTATATATGGTTATAATATCTTTCACTTGAGCTTATTATCATGATATAACCTATGTCAAGCGAAGAGACATCGGAATGAGTTCAAAGAACCATTTCAGGTATAAATGATATTTGATTATATTTTACTAACCCATCAAAACAAGTTTGGTTAGTCTTGTAGATGCGAGAATGTAACGAAAAACAGTCATGGACATATGATAATTTTTGGAAAGAGGCACCTAAAGTCTCGTTAGAAGATTATACAACATTGCTCAACATAAAGGATTGCACATTAAGGGATCAAGCAACAAATCATTCGCTACAAAGGCTTTATTCGACTTTCAAGGAAGATGGACACACGTCACTTAAAGGATACATGTTAAAATGATGGGGAGACTTATTCAAGTTGCACTCTTTTTCCCTTGACTAAGTTTTGTCCCATTGGGTTTTCTTAGTAAACGTTTTAATGAGGCAACACATCTGATCCAAAAGTATCAGGGAGAGAAAATGTGCGCTGCACTCTTTTCCCCTTAGCTGAGGTTTTGTCCCACTGGGTTTTCCTAGCAAGGTTTTTAACGAGGCAACATCACCAAGCTTATTAAAGAATAGTATATCATGTGGATAGTCAAGGGGGAGTGTTATGAATGTATCCATTATGTGGTGACTATCCACATCTATAACTCATATCCCTTTAGTGCATCCATTATGTAGTGACTATCCACCTCTATAACTCCTATCTCTTTAGTTACTATTGTACTAATGTAAGGACTATATATAATGGCATTTGTATATGATGTTGAAATCAATCAATAAGAAATCAATCTCCTATTCTCCCATTCTTCTCTATACATTGCTAGTAGGTCGTTATTTTACAACACATTCAGATTATAATTTGTAATGGTTTTTGCTTCTAATAATAATTATGTTAATTTATTTTGTTATTATATAAGGGTATTTTAGTACTTTTATGTCTTAAGGGTTGTTTATATAAGTTTTAATTTTTCTTTTAATATTTAAGAGATTGTTTACTCTACGTCCCGCTTGCGGTATGCGCAAATAATGTATATATGTGTGGGCCATCAGGGGTCAAAAGTGAACGTGAACTAATTTTAATGTTATTTTACTAATTTCGTGAAAATAACGTTAAAAACGGGGGACGGTTAATTATACATCATGTGGTTGCGTTGATGGCTGAAAGACAAAAGGGTACATGCACTAATCGGTCTTTGTCCCGATTGCTGAGTGTTATATGCCTTATGTACTAGGATTGATGCAAAACTACTATCGAGCCGGGGGTCTCACTGTAAGCAGCCTCTCTATTCCTACTAGGTAGAGGTAAAGTTGTCTACATCTTACCCTCCTCAGACCCTACCTTAGTTTTGCTACCGGTGGGATTTACTGAGTATGATGATAATGATGATTTATGTAATTAATCAAATTAACAAAAATCAAACCACAATATTATCACACCCCGATATTTCCACGTATTACCGGTGGGCCCGGTGGGGAGTATCGTGACGTAGTTGATATCGTCATAGTCAAATGTATACAATTTAATGCACAACGGAAGTCTTGGATGAAAATTAATATTACAAACTGAAACTTAAAGTATAATTAAACATTATACAAACGGTTGTATATGGATCCACAGGCGGATCTTAAAACAGAAATATAAACATTGTTCAACAGACTTTAGACATTTAGAACTTGTAAGATTCCTTATTAACGCCCCGAGCTCCCAGCCAATTACGTACGGTACCTGTCACTTAGTCTTTTTGAGAAAAATACGTCAGTTTACACTGGTAAATACAATTAACCAACTCTTTTGAAAACATTTATGAAAGTTTGTTTAGATGCACAAGGCACAAATATTTTATAACTTGGGAAAATTATATTAATAATAATCTTGTATCAGATTTACATGTTTGTCCAACATTTAGGGCCGGTATAAAAGCTGAACAAGATTAATCGACACACCACAAATATAAACTCCCAAGAAGTTACCTCACAAGTGAGTATATCTTTTACATACGCAACAGACAGGTGTATGCCTACACCCCGTGCTTAAGTCATGGCCATTCACGCTTTTTGAATGAGCCAAGGATATCCAGGACACTGTCGTTAACCCCCAATGTTATTTGTTATCAAGCAATACTGATTAAAGCGGGATTTTACAATTTAATCATATCCGATTAAAAGGTTTCTACACCCGACCAAGTGCTAATAATTTACCGTATCCCAAGCCCGTATAAGGGAAAATAAGTTAAAAGTATTTACCTGAGCTAAAAATGTAAATTAAACTCAGCCGTATATTCTAATCAGCAAGTGCAAGTACTTCTACCGGGGCTCTCAATCTGGAACGAAGGTTTTATTAACCTATTAGATTCCTAACGGGTCTTATTTAAGTGGTACTTTGACCGGTTAGTTTTAAAGGAAGGTACGAAACGCAAGATTAAACAGTGACCGGATTGGAATGTGATTTAGGCCTGACTAGTATGAAGACTTGTATATAATGGGTAAACTAAACACATTCTGGATTTTAAAGTAAAAATGATAAGGTTTGACCCGTTTCGGCTAATTAATGCAAACTAGTTACATAAACCGCACCAAACGTGTATATGCATAACGGGTAACCAGAGGAGTCATATACAAGTTCCAATAGTTATTATGCTTAAATTATGTTGTGATATCACTAGGATATCAACAATTATGCCCCAAATGTATTTAAGACCAATTTAAGTCCCGAAAGGGTAATTTGGTCATTTTAAAGTTTATAAAGAAGGTTTAAACATAAACTGAGGTTCTGGTCTAAAACATTTTGTAAAAATATTTATTTTATGTTGTTGCAAGATATCATACATATGTGTGTTTAATCATTTATGGCCAAACTATGCACCGTAGGGGCATTTTGGTCATTTCACATATGCTTTTAAGGTTAAATTTGGAAATCAGAGTTCAAGACTATACTTACTGTTAAAGTATAAAAATTTATTTATAAAATCAGTAGGTAACAAGTCTTAGGCGTTAAATATGGTTTTAACCCATACTGTGCCCCTAATTAGCGTAAAAGTCGGTAATTGACGGTATTCAAGGTGTTTATAAAATTCTGAAGTTTTGGTCAGTCTCTAATACAAAAAATATTTTATTTAACATATGATATCAGTAGGAAAAGGGTTGGTATGCAAATCATATGTTAAACTCATTCTATTAATAAAAAGGGCATTATCGTCAATTACCGAATTTATGCTAGAACTCTATGCTATGGTCAGTATAAAATTTGACAAAAATTTCCAAAAATCCTTAAATATTATATCATAACAGTGGGTAGCAAGTCTGGTGCCAAAAATTGGGTTTAAATATGATTTATGCCAAAAATGCATTTTAATTAACAAAAAGTTTTTGTTTTACGATATCTTGCATACCTTTTATTTTAGACCAGAAACTGATGTCAAATTTTTAGGACAAACTTATATATCAGTAATAAAGATTTTTGTCCTCTCACATTTTCAAAAATCTCGTTTTTATAACATAATGGCATAATGGTCAATTTTAAGCATTTAACGGAAACATGCAATGAACTATGATTTCTATGGGACCATGTAATATAACCTCAGAGGGTTATGCTTACATATAATATGGTCACAAAGGAACCCTAAGGCACAAAGAAACTAAACTAAATCGGGTCAGAACTGAAAGTCAAAGCAAAAGTCTACTTTTGCGACTTTCGGTTGCGAACCGAGCCTAATACTTAGAATTGTCGGGTTGAACATGCCTAAACATGTTCTTATATTATTTACCAACTTGTTTAAGTGATAAAATGTATTTTTAGCTTCTACATTATCAGTTATGATTTATTTTCTAAAACTGACTCGTTTAACTTTTCTGTTAAGTAGTTTGACCCGACAATTGACCAAGTAAATGTGATAATTAGGAGGTGCCCTTTTAAGGGTTTATCTCCTACTTAATTACCAACACATAGCCACTTTCAATTATAATAATGGCTTTACTGATTAATCACAAAGTCAGAGCATCATTACGATAACTTTGACTTTCGATCATTAAGCAATTAAAAACTTAACTACAGGAGCTAAGAACGCTTACAAGAGTCCTTAGCACGAAGATTAGACTTAAGAAAGCTTCCTAGATAACCAGGATGCTTCAAGGAATGCTCCAAAGCTTTAGAGATCAATTGAGAGTGAAAACTTGAATTTGTACAAAGAATGAAGCAACACCAAGCCCCTATTTATACTACAAGAGGTCATCACCAGATTATTACAGGTGTTAGGGCACTTCAGAGATCATTACAGGTGTTCAAAATGGTTTTGAAAACCCGCAAAAGCCCATAGAAAACGATCTTGGGAGGCAATGAACTAGGATAGGTGAAGGTAGCATGCAAACCTGCATCTGTGCAGGAGTTCTGTCCAGTTCATGCCGTCACATCGCACGACGGCACACCTATATTGAGGTCGCGCAGCGCGACACCTAGGGGGACCAGTCATTCAAGTTTCAAACATGGCAGATTCAACCCCTGGACCTTTAAAACCTCATAACTTCAATTTTAAGCACTTTTAACCCATAAAGTTTATATTTTGATGATCTTTAGGATATGACTAAACATCCTTAGGTCCGGTTTCGTTAAACGATAACCGAAAACACAAGTTTTGCCACGTTGACGCTTTTAACCATTTATTTACGAAAGTTAACGCATTTATATCAAACGATATCGAAACCTCTTGAATTTTTCGTCACTTGTTCTTGAGAATGTAATTAATTGTTACAAAGTCCCGGGTTAGTTAAAAGGTCACTCAGAGGTATTGATTTAACATGTTGACACGTTTAACCCTCGCGTCTTGTAAACTTTCACTTTCTTTCACAAACGGCTTCATACGTTTCACAATTTATTCGTTTAAGAGTATAAACATCGTGTAGGGTTCTTGAAAGGCATAGTTTTCAATTGTTGATACTTTGGATCCTTCTACACACATACTTTCTTTGTTTTTCAACTTTAGTCCCTCGAAATCAATTCATCACACGTTTAAAGTTCATGACACGTGTCTTTATTATGTTGGACATGATTTTGCGACGTGTTACCTCCTCACCCCCTTAAAAGAAATCTAGACCTCGAGATTTACTGAAATAATTGAGGGTATTTCTGTTTCAACGTGGATTCAACCTCCCACGTGTATTCTGGGCCTCTACGGGCATCCCATTTTACCTTCACAATTGACACATTCTTTCTTCGAAGCTTTTTAACCTGTCGATTCTCGATCGACAAAGGTTTTTCAACGAACTTCAAGCTCTCGTCAATCTACACGTCCTTATGAGACATTACTAGCGATTCATCGGCTAGACATTTCTTTAAATTGAAGATGTGGAATACATTATGTATCCCACTGAGCTCTTCGGGTAGATTCAGCTTATAGGCTACAGTTCCGACACATTCGATGATCTCAAATGGTCCTATGTATCTTGGGCTCAGCTTGCCCTTTTTGCCAAAACGCATCATCCCTTTCTTGGGTGACACCTTGAGTAGCACCTTATCACCTACTTTGAATTTCAGAGGTTTACGCCTTTTATGTGCGTTGCTTTTCTGCCTATCCCTGGCAGCTTTGAGACGATCACAGATTTGGACAATCTTCTCCGTCTTCTCTAGGGCTACATCAGGTCTTGACAGTTGGGTTTCTCCAACCTCCGCCCAACAAACTGGCGTTCTGCACTTCCTTCCGTACAAGGCCTCAAAAGGCACGACTTGGATACTCGAATGATAACTATTATTGTATGAAAATTCAATCAAAGGAAGATGGTCATCCCAACTTCCCCCCACGTCAATAACACAAGCCCTGTGCATATCCTCCAGCGTTTGAACCGTACGCTCGCTTTGCCCATCCGTCTGAGGATGATAAGCAGTGCTGAAATTTAAACGAGTGCCTAAAGATTGCTGAAAGCTTTTCCAAAAATGAGATGTGTATCTAGTATCCCTATCAGAGATAATAGATACCGGCACTCCGTGGAGAGATACTATCTCATCCACATACACCTGAGCTAGCTTATCGGAGCTGTGCGTTTCTTTAATCGGCAAGAAGTGAGCTGACTTGGTCAGTCTGTCGACTATAACCCATATCATATCATTCCCACGTTTTGTCCTTGGTAACTTAGTAATAAAGTCCATAGTTACCATTTCCCACTTCCAAGTGGGAAGTTCAGGTTGTTGTAGCAAACCTGACGGCTTTTGATGTTCAGCCTTAACCTATGCGCACGTCAGACATTTAGCCACATAAGTGGCTATAGATTTCTTCAAACATATCCACCAATAATTTGCCTTTAAATCCTGATACATCTTATCACTACCTGGATGGACTGAATATTTTGAACAATGAGCTTCTTGAAGAATCACATCTCTAAGCCCTCCATGGATTGGAACCCAGATTCGACCATTTAATCTAAGGATTCCATCCTTGCCGTAAGACAATTGATCGCCAGTTACACCTAACTTCTCATTCGGGAAGTTAGTTTCCAAAACAGCTTCCTTCTGAGCAGCTAACAACCTTTCATTCAAGCCGTTTCTTAACTCGATGCTTTTAGCGTTAATCCTTATTGGTTTAACGCTTTCCTTTCTGCTCAAGGCATCAGCGACAACATTCGCTTTGCCTGGACGATATCGGATTTCACAATTATAATCGTTTAACGTTTCCATCCATCGGTGTTGCTTGATGTTAAGATCCTTCTGATTAAACAGATGTTGAAGGCTCTTATGATCAGAATAGATCACACACTTGGTTCCATATAGATAGTGCCTCCAAAGCTTTAGTACAAATACAACAACACCCAATTCCAAATCATGGGTGTTGTAATTCTTTTCGTGCACTTTTAATTGTCGTGAAGCATAGGCAATGACCTTGCCTCTCTGCATGAGCAGACAACCCAAACCGGTGTGCGATGCTTTGCAGTACACAACAAACTCTTCAATCCCTTCTGGCAATGTCAACACAGGAGCATTTCTTAATTTCTGCTTGAGGATCTCAAAAGATTCTTGTTGCTTGGGACCCCAGTCAAACTTGACATTCTTGCAAGTAAACGAAGTTAGAGGTGCAGCAATCCTTGAAAAGTTTTCAATGAAACGTCTGTAGTATCCTTCTAGACCCAAGAAGCTGTGAATCTCTGTGGGTATCTTAGGTGCTTGACAATTCATAATTGCTTCAATCTTAACGGGATCCACCTGGATACCACGCTCGCTTACCACATGTCCAAGAAACTGGACTTCACGAAGCCAAAACTCACATTTAGAGAACTTTGCGTAGAGTTTCTCCTGCTACAGAAGTTTAAGGATGCATCGAAGATGTCTTTCATGATCAGCTT
Organism: Helianthus tuberosus; assembly: GCA_030545235.1. Taxonomy (NCBI): domain Eukaryota; kingdom Viridiplantae; phylum Streptophyta; class Magnoliopsida; order Asterales; family Asteraceae; genus Helianthus; species Helianthus tuberosus. Next base: position 69,877,582 of record CM060435.1, on the reverse strand, counting down.
GGTTCTTGGAGTAAATAAGTATGTCATCAATGAAAACTATGACAAACTTGTCCAGATACGATTTGCAGACCCGATTCATGAGATCCATGAATGCTGCCGGTGCATTAGTGAGCCCGAAAGGCATCACTAAGAACTCATAGTGGCCATAGCGTGTTCTGAATGCTGTCTTGTGCACATCTTCGGTTCTGACTTTCAACTGATGATATCCTGATCTTAGATCAATATTTGAAAAGTAACTTGCTCCTTGAAGCTGATCGAACAAATCGTCGATCCTGGGCAGTGGATACCTATTCTTGATTGTAACTTTGTTCAGCTCGCGATAATCGATGCATAGACGCATCGAGCCATCTTTCTTCTTTACAAATAGAATAGGTGCTCCCCAAGGAGATGAGCTAGGCTGAATAAAACCCTTCTCTAACAAATCAACCAATTGTGTTCTTAATTCCTTCATTTCTGTCGGTGCCAACCGATAAGGAGCTCGTGCTACAGGGGCTGCTCTAGGATTGATATCGATCCTGAATTCCACTTGTCTGTCTGGGGGTAAACCAGTTAACTCTTCAGGAAAAATGTCTGGATATTCAGAAATAACAGGGATGTCTTCGATCTTGGGCTTTGGCTCATCAACGGTTACCTGTGCCATGTAAATGACACAACCTTTCTTCAAACACTTCGATGCCTTAAGCATAGATACTTGTTTAGGCAATCCATACTGCGTATCTCCTTGTATTGTAAGTGATTCACCATAAGGGGTCTTAATGATAACTTGCTTCTTGTTACAGACAATTTGGGCCTAGTTGCGAGATAACCAATCCATGCCTATAACTATATCGAATCCTGCCAATTTCAACGGAAGCAAAGACAACGGAAAAGAGTGATTCCTAATGGATATAAAACATCCATCTAAGATTGTTGAAGCAGTCTCTATGGTACCATCAGCCAATTCTACCTCGTATTTTATGTTTAGAGCTTTAACAGGCAGATTTAACAGTTTGCAAAATTTATTGTCTACAAAAGACTTATCTACACCAGAATCAAATAAAACTCTAGCATATACATCATTGATGAGGAATGTACCTGTTATAACATTATCATTCTGAACTGCTTCCTGAGCATTCATCTGGAAGACTCGAACATTGGTCTTTTTAGCCTCCTCAGGCTTCTTTGGATTTTTTGGGCAGTTAGTCTTGATGTGCCCTTTCTTGTTACAGTTGTAACAAGTCGCGTTCTTTAACTCTTTGCATTCTAAAGTCTTGTGACCCTTGGTCTTGCAAATTCCACATAGTTTAGCATGTGGGTCGATCGTACACTTTCAAGAATGACGCTTTCTGCAGTTCCTGCATTTGGTTCTGTTATCAGACTGACTCGAGTTTTTCTTAAACTCAAAACCTTTCTTATGATCGGAATTTCCTTTTTTTCTTATCAGAACGATGAGAGCTCTCCTCTTCTCTTTTCCTCTTTCCCTCTTTCCCTCATCAGATGTCTTGACAGACTTATTCCTGATTGCATCTAAAGTGAGGGATAAGGATAAGTCCACCACGGACCTATAAGTAGTAGGCCTAGATGCTTTGACATTTCCTTTCATCTCTGATGCGAGGCCTCCAATAAAACGCGCTCTGCGTTTAGGTTCAGGGGTGACTAAACAGGGAACCAGGCGGGACATGGTGTTGAAACTCGTCACGTATGTCTGACAATCTAAATTCTTCATGACCAGAGTCAAGAAGTCAGTCTCGATTTTCTCTGCCTCATGCTGAGGACGTAAGTTTTCCTTGATCAGTGCAACAAATTGATCCCAAGACAAGTTATACAATGGAATCTTCCCTGTGGCTTGGACTAACGACCTCCACCAAGCCAAAGCCTCACCTTTTAATGATTGTGAAACAAACTTCACAATATCCTGTTTCGCACAACCACTAATATCAACTACAGTATCCATTCGTCGAGCCATGTCATGCAATCCATGGCTCCTTTTTCTCCTGTAAAGTCCCTTGGCTTGCAAGAGACAAAGTATTTGTAAGAACAGGTTTTGACACGTGGCTCCTGATTAAGCACAATTTGTTTGGATGGGATACTTTTCTGATTCGACGAATGATGAGAATCATCCTTATGAGATGTATGAGTCTTGGAAGGTGGTTTTGTATGAGGTACAGACTGGGTCATAGTGCGAGTACCACTTGGTTCTTTGAATTGTCTGTCAATGGCTCGAGTGACAACATTATCTATCATTGCTTGTAAATCTGCACCCGTTACATTCATTCTTGTATTGTCATTCCTCATATTGGGATGACTGTTAACCTCGTCTGATTCAGGCTGAAGCTTATTTTCTATAAAACAATTGACAATAATCTTGTTTATAAGTCTATTATGGAATCATCATTTTTGATGATTCATTAACCATGGTATAACTAGACCATATTTGGTTAATTTGATAATCAGGTTTATTTTAAACTTTTCATTATAGTTAATCCAGCTATAAACTATTAAGGATATTAAAATGGCATAAAAAGGCCTTGTCACAAGGACAGTTTTGAATCTATAAGCCATGATCTTATAGGATCGAGGCATTAAGGTTTGAACATAGTTCATTACCTTTCTTAACAGGGAGTCATAGACTACAACTGTCTTTTGTCTTTTAGGACAGAAGATATAACCCATAGGCATTTCATCACTAATGGATGTTTATAGTATGATTATCTTATTTGATGATTTGAGCCATGATTTCTAGATCATTAGGCTTAAATAAGGAATTGAAAGAATTCAATATAAGGAAGACTAGTGCGATTTTCTCGAACCACATTTGTCAAGAGTGCTAACACGTTCTTAGGTGTTAACTAGGATTTATTATCTTAAAATGACTTTACCATTGTAGCCATGTCTAAAATGACCTATAGGCTAGGTTATACCTTTAAGATTTTCTTTTGAGATTTAATGGCAGAGCAATCATAAATTGGAATGATGTTTTGATTTAGGACTTAATACATATGTATATGTTTAATGTCAAAGTAAATTTCAAAAAGTAAACTTTTCATAGAAAAGTCCTAAAAATTACAATAATTGCCCTAAACGGGTCTTAAACAAATAAATTCGTCCACGCAGGGACTAAAAATAAATATGTCCTTATAGGGACTACTAAAGAAATGAAATACAACAAAAGGAGTTTCTTCCTCATTTTATTTATGAAAGTTTTCTCCTTGGTTCACTGTGTGTGGTTCAGATACTGAAGGTTTTGGCGGGTAGTCGAAATCTTCCATATTAGGAACCTTTGCAAAAGTGGAATCCAAGGATTCTATGGTTAATGAATAATATGGATCACGAATGGGGTCAGGACTGGTATAATCTAAGTTTGGGATTCCAAGACTTGGAGGTAAGAAATATGGATCATTTGGGTCCATAGGTATCATCTTCGGAATGGGAGCCTCAGGGACCGTTGGTATGGACTCCTCCGATGTTGGCTTCTCATTTGAAGTTTCAAAAGTCTTAGGTACATAATCTGAAATATGGTTAATGGTTTCAACTGGTTTGATTTTGGGAGTGGGTCCAAAAAGGTCACTTCTCCATACTGGTTGTATGCTTATTCGAGCTGTGGTACGAAGCTTAACATTCTTAGACTGGGTTTGGAGAGCCTCCACCAATGGCAGCTTTACTCGGCGACATGTTCCTGAAATACACAAATATCGAAAACAATGTATATATAACAGGGATGAGATAATTCCTAGTTCATGTCTAGACTCAGAAGTCAAGGAATCTGCAACTGTGTCATTGAGATTAAACACAAAAGGCTAGTGTTTAATTCACTCAATGTTGGCTCTGATACCAACTTGTCACACCCCGATATTTTCACGTATTACCGGTGGGGATTAACGTGAGGTAGTTGATATCGTCATAGTCAAATGTATACAGTTTAATGCACAGCGGAAATCTTGGATGAAAATTAATATTACAAACCGAAATTTAAAGTATAATTAAACATTATACAACCGTTTGTATAATGTTTAATTATACTTTAAAATTCGGTTTGTAATATTAATTTTCATCCAAGACTTCCGCTGTGCATTAAACTGTATACATTTGACTATGGCAATATCAACTACGTCATGATACTCCCCACCGGGCCCACCGGTAATACTTGGAAATATCGGGGTGTGACAAATATCATTCTCTATAGAATGAGTTTTTTTTATTTGTATATATTAAAAATGTTTTATTTTTTAAAAACTTTTTTATTGTTATTTTGTTTTTATTATTTAGTTATTTTTACGATTATTTTTAATTAAACACATTTTAAATAAGTAAAAGTGTCTTTTCTAAAAGCTTTTTTTATAAACTTCTTTTATGAACGTTCGTTTTTCAAACTTCTTTTTAAACCACTTATCTTTTGTTAATATATCTTTTATTTAAATCGTTCATTTGTTTAAAACACTTTATTTATGTAAACCGTTTGTTCATTAAAATCATTCATTTTTTGATTGATCATTTTTTATTTGCATTTAAACCTTTCATTTTTTATAAACGTATTTCTTAAAACAAATAAAAAACTATTTTTATAAACGTTTTTATAAGCATCTATTTTAAAATGTTCATTTTTTAAACAGTTTAAGAATGACGTTTATAAAAATGGAAGGTTTAGAAACAAGTAAAACATGGTTGATTAAAAAAGAGAATATTTTAATAAACAAAAGGTTTTAAAAAAAAGAGGTTTGAACAAACGGCAATTTTAAAAATAAACGATATATTAACAAAACATGAACGGTTTAAAAAGAAGTTTGAAAAACGAATGATCATAAAAGACATTTATAAAAAACGCTTTTAGAAAAGATAAACTTGCTTATTTAAAATGAGTTTTATCAAATAATAATCCTAAAAATAACTAAATAATAAAAACAAAATAACAATAAAAAAGTTTAAAAATAAAAATAAAATATTTTTTTAATATCTGTCTATATACATTGTAATAAAACAAGTTGCGGCCACTTTGGCATCCTCTCACACCATTTATTACCACGTGTTTACTAGGACTGTTCATTTTTATCCAAAACCCGAAGCCCGACCCGAATACAAAGTCATCCGAACCCGAATTAGCGAATAACCGAATAACCCAATCTGGATAACCCGAACCCGAGAAACCCGAACCCGACCAACCTGGACTTTAAATGGTTCGGTTATCGGGTCACTTTTTCCTGACAAAAAACCCGAACCGAAAAACCCGAAACACGAAACCCGAAAAAAACCCCAAACACTTATTGTTTTTTTCTTATAGGAGTGTTTAGATTTGGAGTCTTTAATAGATAGAACACTAAGTTTTGGAAATTTTAAATATTATAATACCATATTGATATACTATATTAATTGATAACATAACTATAACTATATTAATTGATAACATAACTGAGGAATAGTGTATTCACGGTAATGGTAACGGCGAGCCATTACAGTGCATCGATCAATATTAGAAAAGTGCCATCGTTGAAAATTTCAATATGCCCTTCTATGTTGCTTTTTTTTTGGTGTTGACATTGTTCTCCGTCACACGTTACACACACTAAGCAACAGGCGCCGGTAATCACCAAGCACCACCATTGCCGCTTGCCTGCACAAAACAACAAAAACACTCCATGGCCGGTTGTTGCCGACGCCAACAATATCGAAATACACTGGAAAAAGACAAGGTACCTATGAAATTTCACTTCAGCCTTAACGACATGCAAGGCCGATTTCTCAGATCTACTTGAAACCTGCGTCATCTCTAATTCTGGTCGACCCCCTTATCGGATTTCACGGTCAGTGTCACAAATGACCTCCACCACCACACCTGTGTTTGTGTTTGTGTTTGTGTCACTGCCGGAATCAGTCAGGAACTAACATTTAAAACATATATTTAGATGACAATCATGAGGTGGCCGGATACTCACCGGCATGGCCATCCGTCTGTCAATTATCTTTCTCTAGAGGATGTGATGATTTTAGTAAAAAAACACATACTTGGATGAGAAAATCAAATTATCTGGTAATGTAAAATAAATGGTGAAAGATATTGTGAGATCCTGAGATGTGTAGAAGGCATAATTACAGATGTTGAAAATTTTAAATACCATCAAAGTTGAAAATTGAAAAAAATAAAAGCAAATAGATAATTTTGAGTGAAGTATATACACAATTATATACTATCAATTTGAAACACAACTAGGTAATAAGTAGTTGTGCATGGTGCGTTAGTGTTTTATTGTGTATAACAATGTTGTTTTTTGGGATTTACTTGTATCAATTTAATTAATTCAAATCAAACTAGGTTAATTTGGACTTTAATCATCATGTGAACCCTTCTCAACTTTGTATTTGAAACAATTACCATACTATAAATTTGTAACATGTTAGTACTTTAGTGAGTTGTACTCTAAGGTTAGGGAGTATTGCAAAAAAAAATTACTATACTTTTCACTTTAAATCCAAATGTTTTCAGTTTTTGCATTTTAATATCTTTGGTTTTATTTTTTTTACTTTTAACACAAATTTTTCTATCTTTTGCAATTGAACCCTAACATATTTTTATTTTCAACTTTGATCCCCGTATTTTTCATCTTTTGCAAATTGTTCGTTTTACGTTTCGTTCTAATTTTGCGAGTGAACACGCCGCAACGCACATGTGGGATTCAACATTTTTTCGTCTATTATTTCCCGTTTGACAGGACTGTTACAACGCGTCTATTTTTCCCTATTTGACAGGTTCGTCGCAATGCGCGTGCTCTTAGATCGACTTAATTATTCTTTTCTATTTTTACATTTCAGTCTAATTTCTTCGCATTATCATGTCGCAACGGGCATGCGTGATTCAACGATTTTACATATGCTTTTCGTTTAGTGTTGTTATTTTTTTCCTTTTTGTTTATTTTGTTTTTACGATTTTTCGGTGTTGTTGGTCGCTGGTAGTTGTGTAGCATTAGTGCTACTTTGATACGTACCCGCAACGTATACATGGATCTCATTCATATAACTCCATGTGAATAGCACATGTTATTTAATTGTCATGTTTTATTATTTTAGTATTTGTTGTGCATTTCGTAGAACTAGTTAGTTGATGATCCATGATCTTAAGATAGAGGAGTAGTGGGTATCCATGATCCCCTCATTCCATGGATAGTCAGTTATTTGGTTTCATGTAATTCCTATTTAAGTGGTTTTGTTTTGATAATGAGATATGAAGAAGAAATTATCTAAAATCCTATCTTAAATTCTCTCTAGAATTCTCTCAATTTGCTTTGGCCAATCGATTATCGGTTGGAACCACAACATACTTGGAACCGTTTATGCCCCCGCCGAAATGCGGGGCGGTTAATACTAGTTGTCAACTACTCTTTGACAATATGGGTGGTGGTGGTGGGTTGTGTTGTTGTTGATGAATGGTGCAAGAGGGATGGAATGAAAAAAAATATGGGGGTGGATGGAATGATTTTGAGGGAATATAATGCCTTTTGGAATGGGTGATTCCATTCCATGAACCAACCAAAGACCCTTTTCTTCATTCCCTCGTAATCATCCATTACATTCCACCTCTTACTCCGGCGTACCAAACACTACCCTAGTGTTTACCGTACTTTTCTTTGGTTTAGGTGGGCTTTTTTCACCCGTTTATGTCAATTTTGTTGGGTTGGTAGGCTAGAGATGAACCCGAACACAACCCATATATTTACTTGTGTCAAATACATAATTCCTATTTTGGATTTGGATTCACTTAAAATAATGTAACCTGAACAAGACATGTTTAGCCCATATACCTAAATAAGTAAAACGGGTTGTAATCCAGTTGTCAACGAGTTATAAACGGGTTGGCGAGTAACAGGTTAAACAAGTTGTAAATGGGTTGGTGGGTGAAACTTATCAAATATGTTTTCTATTCTAATTTTAAACATGTTGGTGTATTTTACTAAATGGATTATTAGGTCTAGCTTAACACAATCCAACTTAACACCCAACCATGACATGGTTATTAAAATGGTTAGATATGAAAATACAAAACTTAATTAGTTTCGTGCGTATATAGAGTCGTGTCATAACCTAACCCCCCTTTCCCCCGCGACTTTCAAACACATATATCATACCCTATAATTTTTTAAATTTTAATTAGAAAGGTTTATGTTTTACCTTCACCGAGAAATGTGACACCCATGAATAGCGCAATAACCATTGCAAAGGCTGAGAACATGGCAACGAAAACTGGACCTTTCTTTTAACCAAGTGATGGCGGTGAAACGTAACACAAAGAAAACGGCCTTCAAGTATAAAAAGTCAAATAATGAATTAATGTTACCAGGACGTGCGATAAAACTTAAAAAAGTAATTTAGATTGTTTATTTTTTTTTGAACGACAAAAAATATTTTATTTATTGTAGCAAGATGCTACCACCTTACATACAGTAAGTCAACACCAATACATTTAAAAGATTACATAAATTACTTATCCACCAACATTGAATCTACTCCAATCTTCCCATGTTAATGTCACCATCTTAGCCCGGTTCTTCACCCATAAGTACGCCATTGCTTTAATTTCGTCTAGACTCTTTGTAAAATTCGGCACTGTTTGCTCGAACACGACCTCGTTCCTCGTCTTCCATATACTCCAAAATGTTACCAGCATAACCGCATACAACGCCTTTTTCTTCCTGCTTTAACCCGAGCTGATCTCGTGTAACGTGAGTAAATCCTTTATGTTGAATGCAATGATCGGAGGAATCATACACCAACCCGCAATATTCTGCCATATCATTTGTGCAAATTGACATGAGACAAAAATATGATCACTAGTCTCATCATAATTTCCACATAAAGAACACGATCGACTCTGCACCGGTATACTCCGAGCTGCTAAAGCACACTTAGTTGGCAAGCGTTCCATTTCCGCCCTCCATGCTACGATTCCAACCTTTTTGGGACCTAATTATTCCATTCAAATACTCTATTGGGACGCACACGGTTAACCGTTCCCAGTATCTTCTTTATACTTGCGATATTATAGTTACCAGACCCCTCATACTTCCAATACCACTTATCAGTTCCAAAAGTCATAGCCATCCCACCAATCAAGCCCAAAACCGAACAGGCCCATGCCCACCGAAACTCCAAACCTGACTCGCTAATCACCATTCGGTCATGCACCATACAATCTTTATGTTTTTCAAATTTAAATAAGTCTGGGAATTTTAAATAAAATGGAACCGGATCAGCCCAACTATCTAACCAAAAAGAAATGTTTTTACCGTTTGCAAGAACCGCTGACGAAGCATTATTCAGATCAATATCGTCGTCTAATAATAAATTCCGAATACTAGAGATATTTTTCCAAGGCCCGGCGATAGATACTTTTGTTGGAATATCTTTCCATCCTCTTGAATTGTGATGAATTGCCCAAACTACACGTCTCCACAATCCCTCTTTTTCCGTTTTAAACCTCCACTACCATTTTGCCAACATCGCTAAATTTGCATCCCTTAGTGAGCCAAAACCCAACCCCCCATATTCGACCGGAGCAATAGTTTTATCCCATGCTACCCAATTCATTCTAGCTTTTTCTTCCGACCCTCCCTAGAAGAACACCCTTCTGATTCTGTCTAGTGATTCCAAGACTTTTATTAGCGCTTTAAATAATGAAAAGTAATATGTAGGTAGGGAATTCAATACTGATTTAATTAGTGTTATCCGTCCTCCATATGATAATGTTTTTGCTTTCCATAATGAAAGCCTACTCTTAAATATGTCTATCACCGACTTCCAATTTTTAACAAGATTCATATTAGCACTAACTGACAGACCAAGATGTTTGAAAGGAAACATACCTTTTTTTACACTTCAACATATTTGCCATATCTTGTACCTCCTGATCATTCACCCCGATCCCGTAAATACTACACTTCGCCAAATTTACTCTTAAGCCCGAAGCCAAATAGAAACATCTCAATAACCACCTTAGATTATAAATGTTTGACTCTGACCACTCACCAATAAACATTACGTCATCAGCATACATCAGATGAGATAATGACGGGCCTTCATTAGAAAACTTTATACCATTAAACAGACCCACCGAAGCGGTTTTCTTCATAATTCCAGACAATGCTTCCAATACTATAACAAACAAAAAGGGGTACAAAGGATCACCCTGACGCAGCCCACGAGAACAATCGAATTCCCTAGTTGGTGACCCATTAACCAAAATCGAAGCTCTAGCAGAGTATAGTGTTGCCATTATCCATGCACGCCATCTACTTGGGAAATTCATTTGAGCCATAATCGAATTTAGAAACGACCAATTAACCGAATCATAAGCCTTATTGGTATCCACTTTGAAGTACACCCCCTCCGTTTAGTCTTCTTTAACCAACTCAATACTTCGTTAAGCACTAGTGGTCCATCCATGATATTTCTTCTAGCCAGAAATGTCGATTGTTGTTCCGAAATCCAATTCCCCAATACCCCTTTTAGCCTATTCACAAGCACCTTTGAAATCACTTTATTAACTACACTAATTAGGCTTATTGGTCTAAAATACGCTGGGCGAATGGGATCCTTTACTTTCAGAATTAGTGCTATAAAAGAGGAAGTGCAACACTTATTAAGCATTCCTTCCTCAAAAAATCTATTAAACATTAACGAAGTCCTCACGGAGACCAGCCCAACACTTTTTAATGAACTTGAAGTTGAAACCATCCGGCCCTAGCACCCTATCACCTTCACAATCCCACAAGGCCGCTTTAATTTCATCCACTGAGAAAGGTGTTACCAACATGTTTGCCTCTTCATCAGATATAGTAGCTAAGTTCGGACAGACCAACTCCACTCTATCTGGCATTGGCTCACTGAACTGATGGAGAAAGAACTCATATAAAGATTCTTTTATGGATAATGGATTCGTAACCCAAACGCCATTAATCATCAACCCATTTAATCTATTGGTACTAAAATTAGAATTAATAATCTGATGAAAATAAGCGGAATTTTCATCACCATCAATAGCCCACTTGGATCTAGACTTTTGTCGTATATCCAATTGCTTAATTCTATCAAACTCTGCCATATAGTTTCTGCACTCCGCTCGATCCAACAATTCTTCCTCCAGTAACATTCTTTCTTCCGCCAATCTTTCAATACTAGCTAGTCGTCTCTTTTTCACACCATAAATACCCTCCCTTCTTTCCTTTTCCACTTTCAGCCATGACTTCATGTTATTCTTCAACCATCTGAATTTAATAGCAAGAGCAAGATCCGCCGGTCCCGAGAAAGTAAACAAACTACACTTTTGTAGCACATAATTAAGAAAGCCAGGGTACTCGAACCAGGAATTAATGAACCTGAATGGGATATGGCCGAAATCCGCTTGGACTGTTGAGAGGACAATGGGCCGATGATCAGACACTTCCCTATCCAAAGCAACTACAGCTGCGTTTGGCCATCTCTCCATAAATCCAAGACATACCAAAAATCGATCCAGCTTGCTCAGCTTCGTCCCATTGTCTGATATGTATGTAAAACTACCCCTGCCCATATTATATTCCACTAGGCCAGCTGATAGAATAAATTGGTTAAAGGCATCAGCATTAGCTTCATTAAACTCTGAGTTCATTCGTTCACCAGCGTTCCGAACTTCATTGAAATCCCCCATCATTAACCATAGCCTTGTATCGAATTTCTAATACCCAAAATCTCCAACCATACTGCCCGTCTACCATACGCATCATTAGGGGCATATACGTTTACTAAGTTTACCCTACACCCAGATTGCACCAAAATACCCGAAACAACCATAAAGTTTCTATTATGAATTACATTAACACACCTGATAACAGCTGGACACCATATGCATGCTAAGCCACCAGATCTTCCTTGAGAATTTACCACTGCTACATGAAATTCCTCTTTGCCCCAAAATTTTCTAAACATAAAAGACTCAGAATCCTGTAGTTTTGTTTCCTGAATAGCCAAAAAATGTATCCCATAGATTGTTTTCAACCCACGAATCCAGTCTGATTTCCGCTGGCTCCGAATCCCTCTCAAATTCACAGATAAGCAATTCATCGAGACCTGTTGATAACACCTTCTTCAGAGATCAATTCCTCAGTAACTGACACGAAACCATCAAGATTGATGCCTAATAAGGACCCAATTCCAATAGTAGCCTCAACCTCCTTTCCGATGTTCCGATGTTGGGACGAATCTAACTGACCAGATTCATCTCCTAACTTCGAGTTTACACTGGCTCCCTCCCCCAAAGGGTCGCCATCCTCCAAATTACCCCCGAGTTGAACCGAATTAGTATGGAGTACCTCATCATTTTCATACCTAACAGTGACCGGAGTATTGAGATCAATCGGTTCATTTGAAGAATTCTGATGCTGACAAAACAATCTTTGAGTGGGACCTTGAGTAGAGCCAATCGATGGTGGACTAAGTTCATTCCTGTTTCTTTTCCCCAAATTAGCATTCGGTGTTGGGCCATCATTAACTACTGAAGTATTGGACCTATTAAAACACTCTCCTAGATTTAAGTCATTTGGCCCACCAGCATTATTCTATTTTTTTAATAATTCAACACCAGCCTCAGAATTATTGGGTTCATGCACTAAAAATTCCCCATCCCTATGCACATTTCTCGTTTCCATATCATCATTATTATTATGGGACGTTTGAGTTTCTGGTGACACTTGAGCTGCCTGTGACTGTTCATTGGCCACCTGCGAATTTTCTACCCGAACCATCGGAACCCTCTCCTCATTTTCCGGTACCGGAGTTCGATTATCATTCGTCCTGATCTCACCTTCCTCAACTTCCTCCATATCCACTGGTTCCTCATCAGAGTCTGACTCCGTGTCCGATTCTGAATCCTTAGTGTCAAACGATGTCGCATTATCAAAGTTTGGTACCCACCGCTCAGGTGTTTCCGATACCCATATTACAATACTCTTATCATTCCATTTGATCACCACTGTTTAATCGATTCTGGCCTTTTGAGTAGTCAAAATTTTTACCGTACTGGATGAGTTATCCTCCTCTTGCCACGAAAAGGACGATGGTTGGATTAAATCTCCGAACAAACCACCGACTCTATCAAACAGAGTATTATCTCTAATAAAAAATGGCACACCGGAAAAACTCAACGAAACGATCCGACTAAACGGGATTTCTTCCCCATTCCAAAGATAGAACTTAGTGAAATTCGATGAATAGAATAATCCATGTTGTTCCATAGACTCCATTGTTGAAGCCTTATCTTTAAATGTGATAATGATAGTCAGACCTCCAACATAAGACAAGCCAAAATCAAACAAACCATCTTCTTCTAGTTTTCGCCTGATATTACTTAAACTCCAAATGTCTTTTGCATGGCCAAGGATTGACCTACCACAACAGTGCAGCGGATATAATGATCCTTTACCCTCCACAGTCACAATTTTTGCTCCTTGAACGCCCACTTCCTTATTTCTCCTTAACAAATCTGCCTACGACGTTCCATCCTGAACATAAGAAGGGCCATTAGGACCCGGTCCATATGATTGTTTCTTTATCGACGGTTGTCCACCACTCTTGTTGCCACCCATAGAGTTGTTGTAGGGCTGTTTATTATCCTTTGGCCGCCATTCACTCCGACCAACGGCTTCCGGTGCATAGTTAAACATCTTATGATCTTTGTCATACTTTGCCAAAGAAACGCATACTTTCATGTCGAACATCTTAACTGTGTTCATCGACGCTAATGTTTCCTTCAAATTTTTTACTCCAACATAACGTACACAACCAAAACATTTACCTCTTGCGTCTCTCTTCCGAGCCACATACACATCCGATAAAAATCCATACGGTTGAAAGGCTCGCCACAATATGTTCCTTGTTACACGGTCTGAGATATTTTGCACCAAAAATGTCCATTCAACTCCATCCCCTTTGCTTCTTTTGTTTCTCTGATATTGCATGTTGGACCACGGGCCACCATCATCCTGTTCACCCTCTCTAACATTCTTCGAAGCCATTTTTGAAAACCACAGATAACCAAAGAGGCGAATGGATTAAGCCAAACCCACTTAGGGTGAATGGTTAGATCAAGATCATCTCCAATGAGCTGATCGATTAAACCCCCCACACTAAAAAGATTTGGGGTTCATCGTCGAGCGCTCGAAGAGCTTTCCGGGCGGCAAGAAAGAAAAGAGAGAGAACCTTTCAAGTAAATTAAAAGTTAGATAAAATAATTAATGATTTATTGTATCTTGAAATAATAACAATTAAACTTTTGAATAAAATCTTTGATTACAATAATTTAGAGTTTGTAGTTATATTTAGAGATGAGCAAATGGTACTGGGTATTGGTATCGAATTAACCGAACCGGATACATTTTCGTTATCGATTCGATACCAACTTTTGACATTTTCGGTACCGGTTTTTACACTAAAATACTGGTACCGAACCTACCGTACCGGGTATATTCGGTACCGCTACCGGTACCCATTTTTTGGTACTTTCGATGCCGGTACCGGTTCGGTACCGAACGGGTACCATGCTCATCCCTAGTTATACTCACTTGATCCTTTCCCACTTTGAGCCTAACAACCCCTTTCTCTCTCTTTCTCTCTCTCTCTCTCTATATATATATATATAAACACAGGATTAAGAGAAAACACTTCAAAATGTGAAAACAGTGAGAACAATTCTCAGCAACAAGATTTTAGTGGTTTGTGGCTGAGATTGATGCGATGACATTTTTGTAAATACTAGGGGCCCTGGAACTACCGAAAGGGTAAAATAGGAAGATTCTAACAAGGGGGCACATGCTAATCACACGCCATTTCCCCCACAATATTTAAACATTCATAACTTTTTTATACGTGATTATTTTTCTTAATTACACCATAAAATCCAGCGTTTTCTTATCTTTCCAATGAGTATACTATTGATATACTTATCGGAAAAAAGTAAACTAGGTTTTTTATGGCGTTTTCAACTGGGTTTTTATGATGTTTTTCTGACCTGAGTGTTTTTGTGGCGTATTCAACTAGGTTGTTTATGACGTTTTTCTGAACAGGTGATTTTATGGCGTTTTCAATTGTGTTTTTATGGTCTTTTTCTGAAATGGGTGTTTTAAGGCGTTTTCAATTGGGTATTTTCATGGCATTTTTCTAAACTGTGTGTTTTTATAGCGTTTTTATTTGGACACCCAGTTCATATCATTTTTTTATTTCAAAAGTATAGTAATGGCATACTCGTTGAAAAGATAATAAAACACTCGATTTTATGGTGTATTTAAAAAAATAATAATAACGTATAAATAAGTTATGGGAGTTTAAAAAGATTGTGGAATATGCATGTGACTTGTATGTGCATGGTCTTTGGCATGTGAGTGGCATGTGCATGGGCTTTTGACAATATTACCCTTAGTGTAAGTTAGCACCAACGCCGCATGTCAACACCAAAATCGTTCTCACCGTTTTCACATGTTTAGGCGTTTTCTCCGGATCCTGTCACTATATATATAAAATATAATTATATTTAAACCATAAAACCTAATATTATTTTCTCTTGTCTTTAAAAAGTTCACATAAAATACTAATCAATTTAATTTATGACACAGAACACAATTATTGGGAAAAAATACAAATATAAACATGTTAAATAGGTCAACAATAACTGGCCCACCAGGTTCTTCCGAACACAACTCGTTTAGCAAAACATGTTCATGGGTTCTACCTTAAGTCGAGCCGAAACCGTTTTGACTAAAACTATACTCGTGAACTGCGAATCCAGGATCCGGCGAGTTTGACGGAGCCTCGGTCCCGAATCCGACGTGTTCGGTGCGTTTTTTATGACTAAGAAAAGAGTAGAAGATAGATACGACACCGAGCAGTCACTTATAATCTGGTCTCTTATTCATATCTGAAAGTTACAGCACCACGAGACCAGTTGGACAGCACGTCCCCTCTGGGAACCAAAAGCTTGTTCAAATGGGAACCCCAAGTTCCTATTTATAGACAACTACCTACACCCATCCGGATGACACTATGTCCATCCGTCCTGATGGACTTTTACAATTTCAATACCGTGTCCAACTTTCTCCTATTCTATACAATATTCAACACATGATCTATCTAACTATTCGCACAATGGCAGACATATGAAATATGCACCAACAGATTCCCCCTTAGTTGTCACTGTCGAATCGTCATTAACACTTTAAGTTGTCACTGTCGAATCGTCATTAACACTTTAAGAACCTTGAGCCGTGTTTGAATATTCTATAATCTTCAAGTAGTCTGCAACTTCAACCAGGCATCTTGAAATCTGACAATACATTCCCCCTCGATTGATGATCTATCTAACTATTCGCACAATGGCAGACGTATGAAATATGCACCAACAGATTCCCCCTTAGTTGTCACTGTCGAATCTTCATTAACACTTTAAGAACCTTGAACCGTGTTTGAATATTCTATAATCTTCAAGTAGTCTGCAACTTCAATCAGGCATCTTGAAATCTGACAATACATTCCCCCTCGATTGATGATTCGGGTTTGCTTTTGGCAGTATAAAGCACTAATTCCCCCTGAAATAAATCTTCAGGTCTTTTGCACAGTTACGACTCTCCTCAGATTTGCTAAACTGCAACCTTCACGAACAATTACCAATTTGAAACTAATCAATGCAGCATCCTCTGTTTCAACTTTAACCACATCCAAGCTCAGTTTTTGATATAACCTGTAAGCACCACGATCTCGCATTCTGTGTGCTCAATCTAAGAATGTACAAAAACTCAACTGGCAATTGATAGAAACTTCAAATACCCCACTGGTTAACTTCAAATCTGTCACACCCCCAAAATACACAAGCGGAGTATCACCGCAGGAGGCGTGACTGACCAGGATCCAGCCACCAATCATATTGAACGATATAAATTAAGTAAATACAAGTCCAAACCAAACAATATAATTGGTGTCAAAACAATTCAACAAAGTTTAAGTTATCAGCGGAAGCATAAAGTTCAAAACCCAAAACATAAGTTTAAATGTTCATAAGTTTAACATGGAACTCAACAGTCCAAGTCCCACAACGACTTCCTCATGTGCAAGCTCCATCTAAACACCTAACGACCTGTAAGGCATATAGTAACGAATCAACAACAAAGTTGAGCGAGTTCACAGTTGGGTGTTCGTTTTAAGTTGTTTCAAAAACATAAGTTTCTTTTAGCTGGCTTACTTGTCGTGGGGGTTACCCCATAGTTTAAAACATAGTCATTCCTTTCCTTTTACTCTGGCTTCCAGCCGTGGGGGCTACCCCATGAATATCCCACTAGACCCGTTACCATATCGACTACTGACTGAAGTAAGTTAGGTGCCCTAAGTCAATGTCTATCAAAATTGACGTGCCCAGATCCATTAGTCCACGCCCGTCCTCTGCGGCACGGTGTGAGGCTTGTCAAACCTAATAGCGCTATTTAACTAATGACCCGTTCGCCATTGGCCCGACGATTAAGTCGATGTAAAAATGAGGGACTTAATGATAGAGTTTTGACTAGTGTCAATGTTGTCACCCTTCAGTTAAGAGGGTGGAGGTACGTGTCCCATACAAGGAGAACACGTAGGTTCCAATGTTGTCACCCTTCAAGTAAGAGGTTGGAGGTACGTATTCTACCCAAGGATTATATGTAGGTTTCCTTTCAATCAATTACCCATTCCCAACCACCGGGAATCCCATGCCTTATAGAAAGTGTGAACTCACCTTAGATTAGCTCGGCAGATAAACAAAAGGTCACTTGAGCTATTTGTGGTCAACCACGTCCTAACATGGTTACCATACAAGTCAGGTCTAGGTTCAAGTAGTGCACGTAAGTTTACACATAAACTAACAAGTTACGAACACATAACGGTCATAGCATACATGCATCATCATAGTAACTGGTTGGTCAACACTTAGTACATCAAACAGTATCATACAAGTTCACAAATGAAATCCAATTTGTGCGATTTAAGTGATTGGGCTGGTGAGCTTGTGCGAGCCCAATCATCTTGTGCGATCCGCAACGGGTTGTGCGATCCGTCTCTTACCCAGCCCAACTACAATGTGTAGCCCAATAACATGTGCGGCCCAAAAACATGAAACAATTAATCTTTTGTGTGTGGCCCAACATATTGTGCGATCAGCACAGACTTGTACGATCCACAGTATGTTGTGCGATCATGCAATATAGTGTTGTACACAGTGCTTTAACAGTTGTACCCTAACATATCCTAGCTTATGCGACTGGCTTGTGCGACTGGCCTTGTGCGATCAGTTATAAGATCCCGTAATTTTGGCAAATCGGTTATACAATTTACTTTATCAAATCAATACTAACAGTTTCCAATCATGCCTTTATTCGATAAAATTAAACATTCATCATTGAATTCATATGAACCCTAAATAATCAACTATTCATAACAACTCATCATCATCTACATCGAATCAAATAGTTTAGTTAACATTAGGATGCAATACTCATCTTGCAAACAATCCGAATACAGAAACATAATAGCTGATTTCATCTATTCGGTTCTAGATCAATATCATGCAATCCGATTTCACCATATATCACCCATCAACCAAAATATTCATTTATATCACAATCATCATCTGATTCGGTTCTGTTAACAATCATCAAAACCCTATCATGCAGTTCTATTTAATTATGTGTTGATACACTCTAATTTACACATATTTTAGTCCCCCGTTTTACCCCTATTTTATGCGTTTTTGGCCGTAAAACCGTCGTTCGGATACTTATTTATCTACATTTGTGTTTACAGGCCTAAAACTGCATTTCAGACAAGATGATAGCAAAAACGAGGACTTTCCGGACGAAACGAAGAAGCTGCGGATATTCTGTTAAGGATTCTGAACTGGGCCTGTGGAACGGTCGTTCCACCTGATGCACGACCGTGCATCTCCGACATCGATGATCATCTCGGAACTGAACGGTAGGTGCGATCTGGCGTGCAACACGTAGCTCGGAACTGAACGGTCGTTCCGTCCCGAAGAACGACCGTGCAATCTCAGATCTGGTCAACGATCCGATGACGTATGCAGTATGGCGACCCATCATCAATAATTCAATAAAGTGAACGGTCGTTCCATATGGGGAACGACCGTGCATCAGAAAAAAAAGTATAAAAACACAGCAGAAACTTTCTTCTCGATATTCTGGATTTTTGGAGAGCTCTCAGGCGATTTTCAGGCTCCGGAGGCATTAGCTTTCACCCGGATTCAAGCCACATTATCCCGATTAGCTCGATTACTACCCGGATCCTTAGTCTAGTACTTGTTTATGGTTTGATTTTCTAATCTTTCCAAGTTTTTGTTAATCTTTCAAGTACTTAGATTATGATTTATGTTTTATTGTAGCCTTTGGGCAAAAACACAACAATCCCTTGCTAGATTATAACCATTAGTTTGTTAAACTTTGTTTGTAATGACATTTGAAGTATTTTCTATGTTAATCTTTGATGATTAGTTTGCAACCTTGTTATTGATATTGAACTCTTGATTATAAGTAATTATGTTGGATGATTGATGCTTGGTTAGTTAAGATAGTTGAAAAATGAAGCTTAATTAATCTTGTATTAGTAAACTTTGAACTTGGTTAACTAGTTTAGCTTGGTTTAAATGTGTGCATCATGATACTAGAAATGGTTAGTGATTTAATAAAATGTAATTATTGTTAATCAAGAGAGCTTGCCGTCACGGAAGGACCTAAACGGGTTAGATGGTGTCGTTATGAATTCTTGCCATGATTTGTTAGCTTAGTTAGTAGTTTAGGCCAAAATTGCTATCTTAGTGAATTATTGTGCAAGATTTGTAAAATGAACTCGGTTGTGATTTAATCTAGTTTATGCTTATCTCGGTGGTTGCATTGTGTTTATCGGTGTCGTTTTCCTTGTTTAAGTGAGGTTAGAATAATCCTAACGGCTGCCTAACTTATTTTTAAGAGATTTTCATAGACATTTATCAATTGCACGTTAAAGAACAATTTTAGGTGGTTAAAGTGTGTCTATCGTTTTAACTTTCCGAATGATTGTCATGTTAGGATTCCCGAAAGGGATACTAATTGTTTTAAATTGGAAAATTGACCGAATGCTTCTAGTGCCAAAACTGACTTAGTTGACATGCTGTGGTTGTGTATTTAGCAAGGCTTTTTATCTACTTTCTATTATGTTTTTATTATGTATTTGGTTATGTTTACTTTAGTTTAGTTTAAAATCACAAAACCTATGTTTTTACCGGTAGTTTAGTGAAAAAGGTCTAGTACAAATTCTCCGCCCATTTCCTTGGATCGATACTTGGTTCTTACCAATACTTTATTACATATATGACGAGGTACACTTGCCTCTTTCGTGTGTGTTTTGATGTAAAAGTAATAATCACTTTTATAAATTTAAAACCCAATCGTGTGTAATTCATTGCAAAATATTATGTATATATACGCATACGTCAAGTTTTTGGCGCCGCTGCCGGGGAATTGGCGAGTTTTAGGAACGACCCGAGTCATTTGGTTATCGGTGTATATACTTGTTAATATTTGTGAATAATTTCTTGATTCTTTATTTGTTCATTTATTTGTTAATATTTCTTGTTTTTATTCGATTTATTCATTTTTGCGTTATTTTTGTTCTATTTATTTATTTGATCCGGATTCATTTATTCGCTTATTCTTTGGGTTTTCGGCACCCTAAAGCCATTTTTGTATTAGTCGATTCATTTATTTATTTTGTTGAGTTTTTATAAAATTTCGGGCTATTTTTCGGATTTTTATAAAATTTTCAGCCCATTTATAATAATTTTCTGCTTCTATTCAGCTGAAAAAAAAAACAGCATTATTATTTTATTAATAAAATATTCACCGTGTCAATCTTTCGTTTGCAGGTTGATGTTCTCGACCCCCGCTCCAGAACTTGTTGAACCGTCAGACGAACCCGAACG
The DNA here is from genome assembly GCA_030545235.1 of Helianthus tuberosus. Lineage (NCBI taxonomy): Eukaryota > Viridiplantae > Streptophyta > Magnoliopsida > Asterales > Asteraceae > Helianthus > Helianthus tuberosus. Next base: position 69,856,605 of record CM060435.1, on the reverse strand, counting down.
TGATCTTCGGAGGCGTCTTCGCGCGAAAGGGCGTGCGGTTGGGCTACTGCTCGCATCTGGCGGGCCGGATTCGGTGGTACCCGTTGAAGCCGAGGGCTCAGGAGGAAACATAATCATGGCAGACGATGAGCGACCGTTGAATGAGTCAAATCAGCCTGGAGCGACAGGCCTGGAGCCGAGTATCCTTCAACCTACTATTGATGTACCTACGTTTGAAATTAGACCTAGTGTAATAAATATGGTACAAAATTCAGTACAGTTTGATGGACGTGAGCACGAGGATCCCGGGAGGCATATTGCTGCGTTTCTCCATGTTTGTACTACGTTCAAGATTACAGGTGTTTCGGAGGACGCAATTAGGTTGAGGTTGTTTCCGTTTTCAGTACGTGACAAAGCCAGAGCTTGGCTTTTGTCGCTTCCAGTCGGGTCCATCAGGACCTGGAATCAGTTGGCGGGGCTGTTTATGCAGAAATATTTCCCACCAGAGAAAACGAACAAGCTACGTAACCGAATTGTATCCTTTCGTCAGGATGAGGGGGAGTCGTTGCATGCAGCGTGGGAGAGATTCAAGGATCTGTTACTTGATGTTCCACATCATGGGTTCACCAAGAGACAGTTAGTCTTGACATTCTATCAGGGTCTGAGCTACAATACGCAGGAGCGATTAGATATGAATTCAGGAGGCGATTTGGGGACAAAGACGCCTAATGAGGCTTACGATATCATTGAAAAGGCTGCGTTGAAAGCTAGCTCTCGCCGCGAAGGGGATAGAAGTCGGGCTACATCATCAGGATCCCGCGCAGGAGTGCATGCTGTAGACGACTATACGGCCATTACTGCTCAGATCTCAGCTCTCGCATCGAGATTCGACAGGTCCCAGATGATTGCGCATGCGGGCTCGGGTTGCGACCAGTGTGGTGTGTCACACGAGCCTGGGGCATGTTTTCAGGGAGTCGGATACGAGGGCCATGAAGAGGTAGATTTCGTGGGTAATCAAGTTAGGCCGCAGAACAACCCTTACAGTAACACCTACAATCCCGGTTGGAGAAATCACCCAAATTTTGGGTGGCGTGCGAACACAGGCAATCAAAATCCTTTGGGGTTCACTCCGCGCGCTCCAGCGCAACAGGGTCAGCAGTTCCAGCAGTACAACCAATCCTATCAGCAGCATTCGTACCCGCATCAGAATCAGGGCTCTGGGAGTAGCTCCCAGCAGCAGGCCCCTCAGTCTAGTTCTAAGCTGGAGGAGATGATGTCCCAGCTTCTTACTAGCTCCTCGAGCGCGAATCAGTTAGCTGAAAAACGCTATCAGCAGAGCGAGGATCGTTTTCTCTCTCATGAGGGAGAAATGAGGAGCCACAAGGCCTCGATTCAGAACATAGAGAATCAGGTTGGTCAGCTGGCACAGATGATGTCGAAGAGACCCCAGGGTGGTCTGCCAGGCAATACTGAGACAAACCCGAGCGGGCACAGGGATGTGAACGTTGTGATGACCAGGAGTGGAAAACCTACCGGACCCGTCATATCGGACTCACCACCGATCACTGAAGCGGTCCCGACTAGCACACCGGATGAGGTGCATGCCAGGCTACGCCCAGCAAGTACAGCACAAGTCCAGGAGCCGGTCACAGGTTACAAGCCTCCAGTGCCCTATCCAGGAAGGTTGAAGAAGCAGAAGATGGATGAACAAAACGGTAAGTTTCTTGAGATGTTTAAGCAATTGCATATAAACATACCGTTTGTTGAGGCTTTGGCACAGATGCCAAAGTATGCGAAGTTTCTGAAAGACATCCTCTCAAATAAGCAAAAACTCGAGGATATGTCTTGTGTGGTTATGAATGAAAGCTGCTCTGCTATTCTCCAGAATCGCCTGCCTACAAAAATGGGCGATCCAGGCAGTTTCACGCTTCCTTGCCTCATTGGCAATCTGTCAGTCAGTAATGCGTTAGCAGATCTAGGAGCGAGTATAAACCTTATGCCCTATAAGGTTTTTACAAAGTTGGATCTAGGTGAGCCGTCACCTACGAGGATGAGTATTCGACTTGCGGATCGTTCTGTCAAGTATCCACGCGGGTTTGTAGAGAATATGCTTGTTAAGATTGACAAGTTTGTATTTCCCGTGGATTTTGTTATCCTGGACATGGATGAGGATTCGAGAGTGCCTCTGATACTCGGACGCCCGTTTTTGAATACCGCCCGGACGATTGTGGACGTGGCGGCGGGCGAGATCACACTCCGAGTAGATGATGAGCATGTGACGTTTGACATTAAACGTTCTATGCAGCATCCTCTGAGTCAGGACGACGCGCTCTATTATGTTGACATTGTTGACACTTATGTGAGCACGCATTTCCAGGGTACGATCGAGGAGATAGATTCGGACACACATCTGTTGTGTGGGGACTTAGATGGCATTACGCAGGAGGGCCACTACTTAGAGCAGCCAGTCTATCAGATTGGTGATGATAGTCCCCAGAGTCCGGATCGTTTCACAGAAATTGATCGCGAGAGTGAAGTGAAGTCGAAGCCTTCAGTGGAAGATCCTCCTACCTTGGAGCTTAAAGAGCTCCCACCGCACCTAGAGTACGCATTTCTTGATGAGGAGCGTCATTTGCCTGTCATTATTTCATCTGGTTTGGCGGGAGAGGAAAAGAGCAGGCTGCTTAATATGTTGAAACTTCATAAGAAAGCAATCGCTTGGAAAATCATGGACATTAAAGGTATAAATCCCTCCTTCTGTACACATAAAATTCTTATGGAGGATCAGTTCAAGCCGTGTGCGCAGCACCAGCGGCGGCTGAACCCGAATTTGCAAGAGGTCGTTAAAAAGGAAGTGATTAAGTTGTTAGATGCTGGTATGATCTATCCCATTTCCGACTCTGTTTGGGTTAGCCCTGTGCAGGTAGTGCCCAAAAAGGGGGGCATGACTGTGGTCACGAACGATAGGAATGAGCTCATTCCAACCAGGACAGTCACTGGATGGCGGGTTTGCATCGATTATCGCAAACTCAACGACGCCACCCGCAAGGACCACTTCCCGCTTCCATTCATTGATCAAATGTTGGAGCGTCTGTCTGGGAAGTTATATTATTGTTTTCTGGATGGGTTCTCGGGTTACTTTCAAATTCCTATCGCTCCTGAGGACCAGGAGAAGACCACATTTACCTGTCCTTTCGGTACATTCGCCTACCGGCGTATGCCGTTTGGGCTGTGTAATGCGCCGGCTACTTTCCAGCGATGTATGGTCGCAATTTTCCACGACATGATTGAGGATTCCATGGAGGTGTTCATGGACGATTTTTCGGTATATGGGGATTCCTTTGATCAGTGTGTGGAAAATTTGAAAAGAATGTTGAAAAGGTGTGAGGAGACCAATCTGGTCCTGAACTGGGAGAAATGCCACTTCATGGTGAAGGAGGGCATAGTTCTAGGACACAAAATCTCTCACGCGGGCATGGAAGTCGATCCAGCTAAGGTCGACGTTATTTCACGACTTCCGCCCCCCACCTCTGTTCGTGCTATACGGAGCTTTCTCGGTCATGCCGGGTTCTATCGGCGATTCATCAAAGATTTTTCCAAAATCGCCAGACCCATGACTCGTTTGTTAGAGAAAGATGCTCCGTTCGTGTTTGGAGATGATTGCTTGAGGGTTTTTGACCTCCTCAATCAAAAGTTGGTAGAGGCCCCTATTTTAGTCGCACCGGACTGGAGTTTGCCCTTTGAAATCATGTGCGACGCCAGTGATTACGCTATAGGGGCCGTTCTGGGTCAAAAGAAGGAAAAGCACTTCCATCCGATCTACTATGCGAGTAAAACTCTCCACGACGCTCAAGAGCATTATACCACGACTGAAAAAGAGCTCTTGGCGGTCGTATTCGCATTCGATAAATTTAGATCGTATCTGGTGCTTTCGAAAACCGTTGTATACACTGATCATGCAGCCATTAGATACCTCTTCAGCAAACAGGACGCTAAACCGCGTCTAATCAGATGGATCCTGTTGCTGCAAGAGTTTGATATTGAGATACAAGACAAAAAGGGTGCTTTGAATGTAGCTGCCGACCATCTGTCTCGGTTAGAGCACGGAGACATCGAGGATTCGCGTTGGGATTCAATAAATGACAAGTTCCCACACGAATCTTTGATGGGTGTTGAGATTTGTGATGAGTCGCCATGGTTCGCCGACCTTGCGAACTATCTTGCTTGCGGGATTCTGATAAAAGGGTTGACTCACCAGCAAAAGAGGAAATTCTTTTCGGATCTCAAGCACTACATATGGGACGACCCTTTCTTGTTCAAGGTGGGTGCTGATCAGGTGATTAGGAGATGTGTATCTGGGTCTGAGGCGACCGACATTCTGCGCCAGTGTCATGAGGGACCTACCGGAGGCCATCACGGAGCCAACTTCACCGCGAAGAAGGTGTTGGATTCCGGGTTTTACTGGCCGACCATTTTCCGTGACGCGCAGAGTTGGGTGAAAGCGTGCGATGCTTGTCAGAGGGCGACGAACATATCGGCACGCGACGAAATGCCCCAGAACTGGATACAGGTTTGTGAAGTCTTTGATGTTTGGGGGATAGACTTCATGGGACCGTTTCCCCCCTCACGTGGAAACAAATACATACTCGTGGCTGTTGATTATGTATCAAAGTGGGCGGAGGCGCAAGCCTTACCCACTAATGACGCCAGAGTAGTTGTAAGGTTTCTTAAGAGTTTGTTCGCCCGATTTGGCACTCCAAAAGCACTCATTAGTGACCGAGGGACTCATTTTTGCAATACACAGCTTGAAAAGGCTTTGTCCCGATACGGTGTGCATCACCGTTTATCCACACCATATCATCCGCAGACGAGCGGGCAGGTGGAGGTCACGAACCGTGGGCTTAAGCGCATCCTTGAGCGGTCGGTTGGAGCGAACCGCAAGGAGTGGTCGGACAAGCTTGATGAGGCATTATGGGCATTCCGTACAGCTTATAAGACCCCTATAGGGACCACCCCCTTTAGGTTGGTATACGGAAAGGCATGCCATTTACCGGTGGAGTTGGAGCACAAGGCTATGTGGGCATTGAAAACCGCGAATTTGGACATTAAGACCGGAGGTGAAGCCCGGTTTCTCCAAATTCATGAATTGGAAGAATTGCGGCACCAAGCCTATGAGAGCTCCGTACTCTACAAAGAGCGCACGAAGAAACGTCACGACAAACGCTTGAAGGACCACAAAGAATTCCAAGCGGGTGATCTTGTTCTTCTGTATAATTCACGGCTGCGCTTATTTCCTGGGAAGCTTCATTCACGCTGGACAGGACCATACACAGTTAAGGAAGTATTTCCGTATGGTACTGTTGCAGTAGAGAACGCGGATGGCGTTATTTTCAAGGTAAATGGTCACCGGTTGAAGTTGTACGTTGCCGGACCGATAGATTTGGCGGTGGAGGTGATTGAACTCCAAACCCCGCACACATCATAAGTGTGGGGAGGAGAGAGTCTACGCTACTGACTCGCGGATCAAAAATGTAGCAAGAGCGTATTTTGCGCTTTAGGGGTAGTTTAGTCTTTGTAGTCTTTTTCGTAGTTTTTGTAGTTTTTCTAGTTTTTAGCTTTGAGTCTTGCTATCGACTCGTCGACAAAAATTTAGCATGAGTCTACGCTGCTGACTCGCCGACAAAAATGCAGCAGGAGCGTCTTTGGCGCTATGAGGGCAAAATTGTCCTTTTATTTGTTTTTGTAGTTTTAGCGTAATTTAGGTTAGTTAGGTAGTTTTCGTTTGTTTGTTTTGTTTCCGTACGTGTCGGGCGAAGGTTCTGTATTGTAATATTATTAGAACAGTTGGTGTGTCGAAAAAAGGGCGAAAAACGGCCGAAACAGCTGCTGAAAATGGCTTCTGCGGAAAAATTCTGATCTGCATCTGATGCACGATCGTTCTTCGGGTCGCACGACCGTGCGATTCCGAGGACGCCGGAACGACAGATCGCACCATCGGTGCATTTCCGAGAACACGCTGCTGGGTTTGAACGACCTCGGTGACGCACGACCGTTCCATTCTGGGAAACGACCGTGCGACAGGCTGAGGGCAATTTGGTCATTTTGCACACTATATATACCATTATCTGCTGCAAAAACCATCAGTCGCGAACCCTAGCAGCAGCAGCTCGTTCCAAGGCGATTTTTCACCGTTTCCTACGATTTTTCGCACGATCAAGCACCCAACTTTGCACGGTACGTCCCTAGTGTTAGATTTCTTGTTTTCTTGCTTTGTAGTGTAGTTTTCTTCCGATTTTTCAAGGAATTTTTAGGGTTCTCTTCATAAACAAATCGAAACCCTAACCCTTGTTTAATCGAAGTATCGTGAACACCCGGTTGATTTGCAGACCCCTATGAGCCCAATACTTGTTGAATTTTTGAAAAATCTGATTGTTCTAGAAACAGTGGGTCGTATTCTGCAGATTCGGAAGTGCACGGTCGTTCCTCGTATGGAACGATCGTGCATCGCCGGCTATTCACGATATCGTCTGGTATGACCTGTTAGTTCTCGGTGACGCACGACCGTGCGTCCCGGAGAACGACCGTGCCATATTGCCAGAACAGTTTGGACAGTAGCTTCATAAGTGGCTGCTCGCTTGTTTTCAACTCATTTTTTCTCCTGTTTCTGTCTTCCTAACAACATTCCCCATTGCAGATGGATCACCCTTTCCTACAATTTAACCCCAACATCGAGAAGGAGGCATTATGCATCGCGAAGCGCGATGAATTATGGGCGAGGCGCGATCAGTTTGGAGAGCCCCGTTGGTTGGACTGGGAGGTTATGCGTGACCTCAACCAGTATGATCGCCTAGATGAAATGATGACCCGCCCACTTGCAAACTTGGTCGGTTGCAACCGACCGGTTTATCGGGAGTTGACAATCGAATTCTTCGCCTCGTATAAGTATGAAAAGCCGGTTTTACATACAGAACCTGATTTCCGTTGGAGGAATCGGGTAACCTTCAGGTTGTGTGGTCGTTGGCATACATGGTCTGTGGGTCGTTTAGGACGGAGGCTTGGGATTTATACGCGGGAGGACATGGATGATCCCGACATCTTTAACGATCAGTTCAACTTCCCAAATGATGCAGCGCGAGAGGCATTCTGGGCGCGAAACACTATTGAGGGTGGGGGCCCATACAACCCACGGATGTCAAAGGCTTCGCGCCTTCGAGACCCTCTGGTGCACGTGATGCACCACGTTTTCAGCCATTCCATTTGCGGACGCATGGACAGTCAAGGTAACTGTCCAACGCCTGATTTGCTCTTTCTTTATGCGTTGGTTGACAAAGCACCGATCAACCTCGCCGCGAGAATGGCTGAATACTTTGTTAAGTGTTCAGGGCGGACCCACAATAGTGAGATCCACGGAGGTCAGTACGTGACCGAGATCGCGTACAATGAGCGATTAATGACGCCGGGGGTGCTTGGGGGTCTCACCTTGATCACTGAGGGGGTGCATATTGATATCCGGTCTTTGAAGTTTATGGGGGTTATTGCTGAGTTGGATGGGAGAGATAGGTTGAGGGGTTTGAATGGAGAGATATGGGACCCGTTACCTCCAGCTGAGGAGGAACATGAGGATGATGACGAAGAGATGGGAGAGCAGCACGAGCCACAGCCACCGACACCACCACACTCGCCGCAGCATCATGCATTTCAGCAGCATGAGGATTGGCCTACTTTTTACCAGCAGTTCCAGGACATGCGTGTCACACAGGAGCAGCATGGTACATACTTTGACCAGATCAGATCCAGCCAGGACGAGATTAGGGCCAGTCAGGCAGAGCTTCGGGCCGCACATGACCGACTAGAGCAGCGCCAGGATACTCTATACCAGGGGGTGTCCGCGGGTTTTTCTTATTTGTTCGGGGAGATGCATCACGCATACCCCAACTATTTTCAGCACCCGCCGGAGTTCCCACCGTGGAACCCCCCTGGCTATGGCGATCAGGGCCCATCTGGCACGAGGCATGATGACGATGCTGATGAGTAGTTTGCGGTAGTGGTAGCACTTGGTGGTGTTTATGTTTCAGTACTTTGTTTTTTATTTGTGTGTTTATTTTGACTTAGTATTTAAAACACCCCGGATATGTATTTTGAAACAATTTCCTTTCTGTTTTGTTTGGATATTAGCATTTATGTACATTATGGTTGTTTGATTTTTCTTTTTCTGTTATATTTTGAGTGTACACGACATACTTGCAGATTTTGTCTATCGGATCTTGGACCGGAGCACGTACCAGCTAGAGCTTCGGAAGTCTCGTGGCACCAACATCATCTTGAGGGGAGTATTTTTATCCCTTTCTCTATATTTCGGGTCTCGCATTGGGGACAATGCGAAGTTCAAGTGTGGGGAGGGGGTTAACTTTGTTAACAATAGCTTTGTTTGTCCTCATTTACTTTGTAAAAAAAAAAAAAAAAAAAAAAAAAAAAAAAAAAAAACAGAAAATCAGAAAAATCATTTAAAAATACTTGTGTTTTGTATATATGTTGGTAAATAAACCGGTTGGTTATGTTTTAGAAAGCATCGGACTTGATAAAAAACTCGACAAGCAAAATATTTTTGGAAAAAGGAAACCGGAAAGCGTGACAAACAAAGAAAGGCTTACATGATAGTTTTCACACTTTTACCCATTCTTTCCGTTACGTGAGCATATTTGAGCTTAGATGATTATATATTTGTTCATTTCGGATATAGGAGTGAGCCGGATGTTTTGTGCAATTTAGAACTTGTCACTAGTATGCTTGTTAAGACCATGAACGTGCGGATTTGTGTAAACGTGATAGAGGCACTTAGATTACCCCTTTGTTGTGTACCTTGTTCTTTGTGTTGTGCTTCCCGTTCACCTTATATTACCCTTTAGGATTAACCATGTCGAGCCTTCCCGTTCACCTTTGTTTACCCACATTATCGCCTACTTAACCAAATTTAGCCTTTTTATGTTTTTAAACCTTTTTAGTGTTGAAACTCGGTTAAAATAATAGTTTAACTAGCTTGTTAGTATGTATATTTCATTGTATTTCTATGAAAAAAAAAAAAAAACAGAAAATAAAACACCCTAAAATAGGGTGAAGTTGATAGAAATCGAGCAATTTTGAATGCTTAAATGTTAAAAATCTTGTTGACTAGCTCGATTGCGCTTTAGTCGCCTTTTTAAGGCATTTGTATGTAAAGTTGTATTGTTTATTGCTAGTTAAACGCTACTACCGAGTTTTAACCGTTTTCGCCATTTTAAATGTCCACTTCCATACCCTTCGCCCAAGCCTTTCGTTACAACCCGTAAAGACCTCTTGATTTACACTTATTTGCATGTTAGTTGGTGGAGACGAGATCTTATGACAAGCTTATGATATTGCACATTTCATTGACTAGGCGTTGAGTGTTTACGCATACACATTTTATGTATGATTCATAAATAAAACCGAGTGTGTGTGAACATTGTGAGTTGGATGAAGATTAACATGTGAGTCAATTAAATGTGAAGTCACGGCTTTTTGGTTGTCGCTTTATAATTGCATATGCTTGTTTGGGTTTGAATCTTTTGATGTTGTCTTTCGACAAACCGGCTAACCGTTTATATATTAGTTTTCAATAAAATAGTGTGTAAATTATCGTTCTCGTTTGTTTATGTCTTTTATTACTTTTTAGTTTAGCTTGCTTGAGGACAAGCAAGGTTTAAGTGTGGGGAGATTTGATACACTCTAATTTACACATATTTTAGTCCCCCGTTTTACCCCTATTTTATGCGTTTTTGGCCGTAAAACCGTCGTTCGGATACTTATTTATCTACATTTGTGTTTACAGGCCTAAAACTGCATTTCAGACAAGATGATAGCAAAAACGAGGACTTTCCGGACGAAACGAAGAAGCTGCGGATATTCTGTTAAGGATTCTGAACTGGGCCTGTGGAACGGTCGTTCCACCTGATGCACGACCGTGCATCTCCGACATCGATGATCATCTCGGAACTGAACGGTAGGTGCGATCTGGCGTGCAACACGTAGCTCGGAACTGAACGGTCGTTCCGTCCCGAAGAACGACCGTGCAATCTCAGATCTGGTCAACGATCCGATGACGTATGCAGTATGGCGACCCATCATCAATAATTCAATAAAGTGAACGGTCGTTCCATATGGGGAACGACCGTGCATCAGAAAAAAAAGTATAAAAACACAGCAGAAACTTTCTGCTCGATATTCTGGATTTTTGGAGAGCTCTCAGGCGATTTTCAGGCTCCGGAGGCATTAGCTTTCACCCGGATTCAAGCCACATTATCCCGATTAGCTCGATTACTACCCGGATCCTTAGTCTAGTACTTGTTTATGGTTTGATTTTCTAATCTTTCCAAGTTTTTGTTAATCTTTCAAGTACTTAGATTATGATTTATGTTTTATTGTAGCCTTTGGGCAAAAACACAACAATCCCTTGCTAGATTATAACCATTAGTTTGTTAAACTTTGTTTGTAATGACATTTGAAGTATTTTCTATGTTAATCTTTGATGATTAGTTTGCAACCTTGTTATTGATATTGAACTCTTGATTATAAGTAATTATGTTGGATGATTGATGCTTGGTTAGTTAAGATAGTTGAAAAATGAAGCTTAATTAATCTTGTATTAGTAAACTTTGAACTTGGTTAACTAGTTTAGCTTAGTTTAAATGTGTGCATCATGATACTAGAAATGGTTAGTGATTTAATAAAATGTAATTATTGTTAATCAAGAGAGCTTGCCGTCACGGAAGGACCTAAACGGGTTAGATGGTGTCGTTATGAATTCTTGCCATGATTTGTTAGCTTAGTTAGTAGTTTAGGCCAAAATTGCTATCTTAGTGAATTATTGTGCAAGATTTGTAAAATGAACTCGGTTGTGATTTAATCTAGTTTATGCTTATCTCGGTGGTTGCATTGTGTTTATCGGTGTCGCTTTCCTTGTTTAAGTGAGGTTAGAATAATCCTAACGGCTGCCTAACTTATTTTTAAGAGATTTTCATAGACATTTATCAATTGCACGTTAAAGAACAATTTTAGGTGGTTAAAGTGTGTCTATCGTTTTAACTTTCCGAATGATTGTCATGTTAGGATTCCCGAAAGGGATACTAATTGTTTTAAATTGGAAAATTGACCGAATGCTTCTAGTGCCAAAACTGACTTAGTTGACATGCTGTGGTTGTGTATTTAGCAAGGCTTTTTATCTACTTTCTATTATGTTTTTATTATGTATTTGGTTATGTTTACTTTAGTTTAGTTTAAAATCACAAAACCTATGTTTTTACCGGTAGTTTAGTGAAAAAGGTCTAGTACAAATTCTCCGCCCATTTCCTTGGATCGATACTTGGTTCTTACCAATACTTTATTACATATATGACGAGGTACACTTGCCTCTTTCGTGTGTGTTTTGATGTAAAAGTAATAATCACTTTTATAAATTTAAAACCCAATCGTGTGTAATTCATTGCAAAATATTATGTATATATACGCATACGTCAGTGTCAACAAGATCATACCAAACATCACATTAAACATACACATATTCCGGATCCCTATGATTTAACCTTCTAGCATGAACAATCCTAGTTATCACGTACAATCATAACAGGACTATCATACGATTAGACAATGATGGAAAACTAACTGATAGAAAGGTAGAATGAGATTGTTTCGAACAAGAAGGTCTTTGAGAGGAGGGGCTGCCGTCGGGTTTCCAAGAGAAGAGAGAGAGAGAGAGAGAGCTTAGGGTTTGCTAAACTTTGTATGTTTTGATAAAGTGTAGGATTTATACTAACACCCTTGGTGTTATACGAAAACAATAGGAGCCGGCCCATCCCGGGCTGCCCTTTGGGTCATGCATACGAACAAGAGTTGGGCCGAGAGAAAGGAGTGTGTGATAAAAGACAAGGTGTTCGGCCCAAGCAAGTTTGTGCGATCGGCCACATATTGTGCGACTAGGTTTGTGTTGTGCGACCGAGGATATATATTCACATTATAGTTTCATATCACATAACACATTCAATACATAACATAACATTCCATTAAAATCAACGTATCACATAATCACATAACGTTCACACTGGTTACATCCAAGTACAAAGGAAGGTCCTGAAATACGAGTTGTCACATCATCCCCAGGTGGAAAGAAATTTCGTCCTGAAATTTAGCATGTGGTCACTGAGGAAGCTAGTTAGGTTGCGTGGTTTCCTGGTTTTCCTGGGGTGTCACATCATCCCCCCGTTGGTTTGGAATTTCGTCCCGAAATTCCGCAGTAGCTTCAATCTCAATAGTGGTTTCATTTTTCTCGAACAACTGAGGATATTTGTGTTTCATTTGGTCTTCTCGTTCCCAGGTGAACTCTGGGCCACGACGGGAGTTCCAACGAACTCGAACAATGGGTATCCTGGTACGTTTGAGAACCTTAACTTCTCGGTCCGTAATTTCTACAGGTTCCTCGACAAATCGCAACTGATCGTCGATAGTGAGATCCTTGAAAGGAACTATGAGGGTCTCATCTGACAGACACTTCTTTAGATTCGACACATGGAAGACGTTGTGAACTCCACTGAGTTCTTCAGGTAGATTTAATCTATACGCCACCTTGCCGATTTTCTCAGTGAGTCCGACATAACGCGGATTGAGCTTGCTTCGCTTGCCAAAGCGAACGACACCTTTCCAAGGTGAGACTTTAAGTAGCACTCGATCCCCAACCTCGAACTCGAGCGGTTTCCTGCGCTTATCAGCGTAGCTTATCTGACGGTCATGAGCTACCGCCATTCGTTGTCGTATTTGGGCAATCTTTTCCGTCATGTCGGCGACGAGTTCTGGGCCAATGATTTGGCTGTCACCAATTTCTGCCCAATATAAGGGTGATCGACATTTCCATCCATACAGATCCTCGAACGGAGCAGCCTGGATGCTAGTGTGGTAACTATTGTTGTACGAAAACTCCACTAAAGGTAGATGCCTTTCCCAGCCGTTACCAAAATTCGATTACACATGCTCGAAGCATGTCTTCAAGAGTTTGGATGGTGCGTTCAGTCTGCCCATCCATCTGTGGATGATATGCTGTGCTCATGTCTAGACGCGAGCCAAAGGATTTGTGCATCGCCTGCGACAAATCAGAGGTAAAACGTGGATCACGATCCGGGATGATGGAAGTTGGCACCCCATGCCTCAAGACCACTTCCTTCAGGCAGATGTCTGCTAGGGTAGAGAACTTATTTGTTTCCTTGATTGCCAGAAAGTGTGCAGACTTTGTTAGTCGATCCACTATCACCCAAATGGTATCGGTTCCTTGTTGAGATCTAGGTAAGCCAGTAACAAAGCCCATGGAAATTTGCTCCCATTTTCATGTCGGGATCTCTGGTTGTTGAAGTAGGCCTGATGGCTTCTGGTATTCAACCTTGACCCTAGCACAGGTCAGACATTTACTAACATAGGTCGCTATAATAGCTTTCATGTGGGGCCACCGGTACGTCGTTTTGAGGTCGTGGTACATCTTATCAGAGCCAGGATGTACCGAGTAACGAGACTTGTGTGCTTTGTCCATTACAAGCTCACGCAGATTACCTTAAAATGGGACCCAAATGCGCCCCGCTAAGTAGTAAGCACCGTCTTCCTTTCGTTCCAACCGTTTCTCCAATCCCCGCAGGGACTCAGCCTTAATGTTCTCTTCTTTCAATGCTTCGACCTGAGCATCACGAATTTGGACAGGAAGACTAGAGTGAATTGTAAGCTGTAACGCACGTACACGCTTAGGTTTGGTTTCCTTACGACTGAGGGCGTCAGCCACAACATTGGCTTTGCCTGGATGGAACTTGATTGCGCATTAGTAGTCGTTAAGGAGTTCGACCCATCGACGCTGTCGCATGTTCAACTCCTTCTGATCGAAGATATGCTGGAGACTCTTGTGATCGGTGTAAATGGTGCACTTGGTACCGTACAAGTAATGTCTCCATATCTTAAGAGCAAACACCACTGCTCCCAACTCCAAGTCGTGAGTAGTGTAGTTCTTTTTGTGAACTTTAAGTTGGCGCGATGCGTAGGCAATGACTTTCTCACGTTGCATCAATACGCAACCAAGTCCTTGGATTGACACGTCACAATAAACCACAAAATCGTTTGTGCCCTTAGGTAACGAGCGAATAGGGGCGCTACAAAGATTCAACTTCAGCTGCTGAAATGCGAATTCCTGAGCATCACCCCAACGGTAGGTGACACACTTCTGAGTAAGAACAGTAAGAGGCTGTGCAATCTTCAAGAAATCTTTGATAAACCTTCTGTAGTAACCTGCCAAACCCAAGAATTGACGGATTTCAGTTGGAGTTCGAGGTGCAGGCCAGTTCTTGATCGAGTCAACCTTGAATGGATCAACGTGAATCCCATCCTCGTTGACCACGTGGCCTATGAAATGGACTTCGCGTAGCCAAAAGTCACATTTCAAAAACTTAGCGTAAAGCTGTTCTGTTCGAAGAAGTTCCAAAATGAGTCGCAGATGACGCTCGTGTTCCTCCTGACTCTTGGAATAGATCAGGATGTCATCGATGAATACAATAACAAGCTTATCCAAGTAAGATTTGCACACTTGGTGTAACACCCATATTTTTAAATTATGTAAATATACAATATAAGTAAATACTACGATCATTTTATATAATAAGATCCAAAAGAAAAGTATTAAATTGTCAACATTAGTTTTCTACGAACTAACTTAAACATTTTAAAAGTTGTTTAGCCAACAGTTTACAAAATAAACATCGTTTAAACATAGTCAATTTGTGCGGAAGCTTCAAAAGTATGTGTTCGGTTCTTGTTTTGTTGCTTGACCGTCATCCGGAAGTCCTTGAGTACCAAGAACTGCAATCTTTACATAAACATTTATGTCAGAATGGTTAAAATTAATACTTGATCAAAACTATGATTGAAGTGAACTTGAATTTTACAATAATACAAGATTTTCAAGAATTCAGACCTTACCGTAACTTACGGTTCCACCGTAAGTTACGGTGGTCAGTTTATAACAAAGGTCCACCGTAAACCCTCTGACCTCTACCGTAAGTTACGGTGTCACCGTAACTTACGGTGGATCCTGCACATTTGACTTTTTGGCAGTTTGGTTGTTTTGCCCACACACTTTTCTCGGATCCTTCTTCTAACAAACCAACATATTGACTTCTCGTGTTCTAATATTTCAATATTTAATCGATAACCATAAACAAATAAATCATATTACCAAGCAAAATCCATGCTTTATTTGATTATTCGACCCGTTTGGCTCGTCTAAGGAACATTCCCATATAACGACTACCAACGAGTTTCAACCAAATCCGACCAATCGTTCAATATAGCGACATCACTGCTTTAATTTAAAACAACCCTTATTCTAAAAATTCAACTACGCATATTATAATCATCAACATATACTTAATGTAACGAGTCAAGTTACATACCTTAGTGTACGCCCTTCAACCGCGAATCGCCACCGGCTTGTCCACTTGACGTTCCGGTATCCTTTCCTATAGAGTTCAATTTTATCATATTTAGAACTCTTTGCAATCACATTTCACATAATAGCCAAAACATCACAATTAGGTGTTTTAACTACAAAATTCTAGTTTCAAGCCTTCTTTGAGGCATTTCAACAAACACTTCATAGGCATAATTTTTATATCTTTCGTATTCAATTTCATAGCTTGCTAATTAGCTAACTTGACAACAATAAAGCCCTCATATAGTATTTAAACATCATATCTTTCTGGAATCACTTTCTATAATCAAATTACACTAGGATAATCATTCTAAACCCTAATGTTCATCATTATCTTGTAAAACCCACAACCCACCTTCAAGGTGTTCATGGAATTCCCTGAATTTGAACATGATTTCACATGTAGTTGTCTAGGTTTCACTCCTAGACACTATATCATCCCTAATCTAACCACATAACACACATGCAAC
Source organism: Helianthus tuberosus (assembly GCA_030545235.1). Lineage (NCBI taxonomy): Eukaryota > Viridiplantae > Streptophyta > Magnoliopsida > Asterales > Asteraceae > Helianthus > Helianthus tuberosus. Next base: position 69,840,633 of record CM060435.1, on the reverse strand, counting down.
ATCTGATTTCGGATTTTCCAAAATCATGAGAATTTCAAGTTTAGAGATTTCATCTGATTTTACATACCTTATAATCCTTTTGCAATGAGGATCACGATTCTAAGCTTTAAATTCGATTCCGACTTGGATTGAGCCTTCAATTTACTGATTTTGTGTGTGATAGAGTTTTAGAATGGGGGTGTCGCCCCCCCCCCCCCTGTTTGTTCTTGATCAACCAGCCCCCTAGTGGGGTGTTTGGTTTTTATTTTTATCAAATTCTACAACACAAGTTTCACTTTTATCATCTTTGGTCCCTTCACTTTTTATTTATCATAAAGTTTTGGTTATTTAACCCTATTTCATGTTATTTCTAGACTTTTTGTTAACTAGGTTAAATTCCTAGTTGGTAAATTCTCATTTATTTATACTTTATAATTTTAGTATAAAGTTTTATATTTTCGGGGTGTTACAAGTCCACCCTCCTTAAAAAGGGTTTCGTCCCCGAAACCGAAGTACGTACCAAATAATGTAGGGTGAAGACGTCGCATCTCCTCTTCGGACTCCCACGTAGTGTCCGAACCTTTCCTATGCTCCCATTTGACTTTGACTTGGTCAATTTGTCTATTTCGTAAATGTTTGACCTTTCAATCTAAAATCTCCACCGGTCTCACCACATAATTCAGACTATTATCCACTTCGATATCATCGTAATGGATATAGGTCGTTTCGTCTGCGAGGCACTTCCTTAATTGTTGTTGGGATTGAACCCTACCAGAGGAATAGATAATGTAAAGCCAAAACCTGATCACATCAGTGGATTCACAATAAGCAGACGTTTACTCTAAGCTCTCCCCTTGACAATGGTTATCTATCTGCTGATACACTCCAAGTACTGCTCTGAAGAACAACTGATGAACCAAACACTGATGAAACAGCTAAAGACTGCTATAAGGCAAACACTGAGCTCTATCTACTGCTGACTCTTAAGTACTGCTGAAGACCCAAGCACTGCTCATTCAAAGACTGATCACCTTTTGAAGAAAGCACTGATGGTTCAAACAGTCAGTGCCTAGGCTACAACAGTGGAACGTGAACAGTGTTTAACTTGTTTTGTATTTTACTATCAATCAGTGGTTAGACATCAGTAGTTTGTATAGGTCAGTGTTTATAGTTTGTTAGGCTGTTAGATGTCACTATCATGGTGACGTCAGCTGAGGTACATCAGTAGTTTGGTTTGCCTATAAATATGACAGTACTCTGTACTGTATGACAGTACTCTGTACTGTTATATTTGATTTGTTTTGAGTGAGTTCTTCTCCTCAATTCAATCCTTTGATCTTGTGCAACCAACTCTGAAGTATCAGGCTGAGGGGGAGTTTAGTCTGTAAGCTTGTATTGTAATCTTTTGCTTTTTGATGTAATCTTTCGACTCTATGAAAAGCAATTGTTTATCAAACTATATTATCCTTTGATTGTGTTTACTAAGTTTGCTATTCAATTCCGCTGCACTTAAAACTGTTCATATATATTTGATTTGTTCAAAACATACAAACAAACACAATCATGAGAGCCTCCGATCTTAACAATTGGTATCAGAGCCTGGACAGTCAAATTCGATCTAACAATCAATTTGACAAAACAGTTCAGCTCAAAATTCATTGATACTAAGGTTGGTTGTACTCAGTTGAAAAACAGAGTAACGGGTAAATCATGATCAAAATGGTTATTCAAAAACTCTGTACATCAACCAAGATGTCATATGACACACAAATCTCACACAACAAGTGATATCATGCATAAGTCACTCATAGTTTTCAGATCTGAAAACATATCTGTTAAAACTGTGGGATCATTCCATATCTTCAAAATTGATTTCAATTGCTGTTACGAAAAGTGTGTTGTCAACCTTTTGAATGCTAGAGTATGAACCTCAGATTTACAAAAAACCTATGTTCACTAAACATTAGTGTTTTTGGTAATTTAAAAAGAGGGAAATTAAAACTTTAGTCATTCAGATCTTATGTGTTGAAAACAGGTTGAGTTCCTCTAAAGGACAAAATCAACTATGTTAAAATACATTAAGAAAATTCACAAAAACTCAGAAGTGTGTTTGTCTCAAGACTTGTGAAGTCAAAAGAAAAGAGTATAAACATAAAACACTTATGAGTTAGATTTTAGGGTAATAATGGTAAATTAAGCAACTATGTGCATTCATCTGTTCAGGAAAAGGTTTTTGTTTCCCATGAATGAATTCCAAAGAGGATGAGATAAATGTTCAAAAATTTATCCATGAATCCTCATTATTGCAATCAACTGACAAAGAAAATGGTACAAAACTATGGTCAAAATGTATTCAGAATATTCTACCAATTGCTGTCAAACCACTGACCATTTACAATAACTTGAGAATGATATGATTATGTTTTCTTTTGAAAATACATCAGATCCTTTTTTATACTGTTCTCAGAAAATCCTTAACCATTTTTTTTCAAGAGGATTTTCTCGAATAATCAGGATATATTGTTCATTTTTTTTTTGAATAATATATTTGGAACTTTTGCTTGTTTTTATTGGCAATAGTTTAAGTTCATGTCAAGATGTAATACCTTATTTTTGATGGTATTATTCTCCTCATAAGTAGGTCAAAAGGAAACGATACATATGTCAAAATCATGTCATACTCAGGTTTGCTCCTAAATTGTTATCAAAGGTTGATTGCTAACTATGCTTGAATTACTAGGGTACTCATGTTTTAATTGAATATTAAACGAAAATGAGTTGCCTTAGCAATAAAGTTTTCATCATCTGGGGTACTAAACCACTGTCCTTCAAAATTTTGACTTGTGGCAAAACCTGGAATAAAAATTCTCAAAACTGTTGCTGGAATACTTGTCCTTAAAATCTTTACCATTTACCTTAACCACTGTTTTGTTCCAACACCTGATCTCTAAATTCTGTCCACGGCTGAAAGTTAACCACTGATCCCTCACTTTCTTGACAAGCACTGATGTTCAAAATCAGTGTTCTATCCACTGATATGCTATCCACTGATAGTAAAAATCATCCATTGCCCAAAATTTTTACCGTTGTAACCACTGATGCTTGATACGTCAGTGGCCCTTAAAACAACTGCTCTCCATCCTTCATCCATTTCATCAGTGCTTGACACGTGGTCAACTCTTAGCCCTCAGATCAAAATAACCGCTGCCACATCAGTGATCGCTTTTTCCTAAATAAAACCCTGCCCTAAACCCCCAAACAGGGTTTTACACTGTCGAATTGAATTCCAAAATTCTCTTCTCAAAACAGTTTCCAACCCTTCTTCTCAAAAATCTCCAAAATCATTCTTCATTCTTCTCTGCAAAAATGACAAAATCAAAGTCAAAATCAAAATCAAAAACAAAATCACCACCACCTTCAAAAGAGGTCGCTCAAACGGCTGAAGAACCCATCGAGATACCATACAAATCTCCTCATAATTATCTGGGTTTGCTCTCAAAACCTACCGATAACCACACCTTCGACTCCATCCTTGATACATTATCTGCATCAAAGTACAAAACTTTGTTGACAGCAGATGCTCCCATTTATTTGCAAACCCGGAGAGAGTTCTGGAAAAAGGCGACGCTTGAAAAACAAGACGACAAAGTCATCGCCATAAACTCCTCAATACAGGGTAAAGTGATTCAAATCACTCCACAAACAATTTCAGAAGTCTTCAAACTTGATGATCAGAAGGGTAAAATTTCTTTTGACAAAAACGAGTTAAAAGCTGATTTTCTGAAAAGGGGTTATGCAGAACAATCAAAGGTAGATACCCTACAAAAGGGTTATTTCCCATCTGCACCCAGATTTTTGTTTCACACACTTGTGAGTTATGTTTCTAATAAAACAACATCGTTTAACGAAATACCATTGAAGATTCAATGCCTGGTTTATGCTATTTTAAACAATAAAGATTACAACTATTCCCAGGAGATCTTCAATGACATGGTAAAGAATGTTGTTAGCAAAACATTTCTTCTTTTTCCAAGATTTCTTAGCTATTATTTTAAACAAAAATTTGAAAAAGAAGATGAAAATTTGCCCAAACAAGGTGTCCATTTTCAAATAAAAGGTTTAACAAGTGAAACATTTTCAAGAATGATGGCACCAATAAAATTAAAAGGAAAGGTGCCTGAGCAGACTTTAGAAACTGCCACTGATCCTCAGGCAACTTCTGCTGAGCCCACTGCTCCAGGTGATCAGAGCAGCACAACCACTGCTTTGAAACCCACACCTGACATCACCAAAAAGACCAAAAGAAAAACATCCAGAAAACCCACCAAACCCAAAACAAAGGCAACTCTAGAAGATGAGATCCCAGAGCAACTGCCTGTGACAACACAAAAGTCACCACAAACCACTGCTGCTACTTCCTCACAGCAGTTGGAAGAAAGATCTCAACCCATGCCTAAAACTCCTCCTGCATCCTCACAAAAGGATCAGGTTGTAAGCATAGGGACACCACAATATGAAGCTCTGAATCCACTCGGATCCATCTTCCACAGTCCTGATCCCAAGGACATGTCTCTTTCAACACCTATACCCTCACCAATCATAATGCCACAATCCATGCTACCCTTGTTGCATGCAGCTGCTATAGCTCAGACACAAACCAGTTCCTCTCTATCACCTATCACTGAGAGTATACCCCCACAAGTGACTGGGTCTGATGCTACTACTCCTGCTATCCCAGCAACAATTGAGGAGGTTACACCCCCTGAGTTACAAGTAACTCTCGGTGGTAGTTCAAGTGGAGCAACAACTACAACTGGTGGATCAACAGATCTTCAGTTGGACAGTTGTTTCATAAGTAAGACTCCCTTGAAGGCAATTTCTTCCATGGCAACTTCGGTAACCACCAGTGAGTTGGATCTAACCACTGGTACCATCAAAGGTTTATCGAGTGCTGAAGAAAGAAGTCCCCAGTACCAAGAACAAGGGGCATCAATGGGTGATTTTTGGGACTCAGTTCCTAAGTCAAACATTGATATAACCACTGCTGGTGGGGACTCAGATGATCCTACTAAAGTAGGTGATGATTCAAAATATCAGGAATTGACAGATAAAGTTGAAAAACTTGAAGATTCAGTTGCTGAAATAAAGATTATGGTGCAAGAGATTTTAAAAGCTCAAAAAGCACAAGCCACTGCTGTTCCTGCTCAAGCACCTGCACAACATGCATTTGCTGCAAATGAGCTTTGGAATATTTTTCAACCCATGCTTGAAGCACAGCAACATATGGCTGATAAAAAGCATGATATTCATGTACAAATGCTGACCAACATGGTGGAATCAAGGTTTAAAGACACTCAAGCAGATATCAAGGCTATAAAGGCTAGCATTCAAAGCGCCTCTGGCAAAGTTCCTTCTTCCATATCATTTCTTGTTAACCCCCCTTTAGATAATGCCAAAAAGGGGGAGAATATCAAGCTGTTGGGAAAAATGAATAAAATGGGAATAGAACATGGCCTTTGTATTGAGCCTGAAATAGAAAAAGAAAAGGAAAAACGGGTCTCAAAACCTGTTAGTCAAACAGCTGATACACCAGTAGTTACAAACACTGCTGACAGTAGCCAAACAGCTGCCATGTCATCAACACACACACCTTCAACACACACCACTCTACCATACACCACCACAACTACTGCTCTACCACCATCATCTACAATCACACCATCACCACTGTCTCCTGTCATAAAACAGAAGACAACAGATGTTACAACATCTGTTGTAATGACAGCAGCGGTTGAAGCACCAGTTGTTTCAACAGTTGTTTGTCAGACACTCTCCACCATTCAAACCACTGATCCACCCAAAACATCATCTGCCCCTTCTTCATTAAAAAGGAGAAGGAATCTCATATCAGATGATGATTCACCACCACCATCACCATCATCAAAAACTACCTCACCACCGTCATCCCCTGCTCAAAAGCAGAAGACATCTGCTGACATATCAGCAGATGTAATGACAACAGCAGTTGAAACACCAGTTGTTTGAACAGTTGTTAGTCAATCATCCACCACAGCTCTCACCTTTCCTACATCACAACCAAAGCTCTTCAACAGAAAAAGAAAGCCAATCTCTGCCGATGAGGGTATACATGATCCTAATGCTGCACAACATCCACTGGAACTTGAAGCTATCAAAAATGAGATGAGGCAATTCTATACAGAAGAAGATCCTTCAAAAAGAAGATTCTCCTCACTCATAGGTTACATGCCACCAGATGATATGGATGACTACCTCAAAATCAAGGTAAGGCAAGCTAAACTAAGAGCTAAAGTTGAGAGTGAACGTGAACGTTTAAGCGAAGATGGCATTGCTAAAAGACTGGAGTTCTACTTCACAAAAGTAAAGCAGATAGAAGAGTTTGCACAAGACCTAATCAAAGAAAAGGCTGATCAAAAGAAAAAGTTAAGAAAACAATATCTAGCCTACATCATGAAAGAGAAGTTCTATCCTGCTAAAGAACAACAGTTCGAAGAATGGCCAATAGTCGCTCTAAAGCATGAGGCAGAAAGGATTGAGAAAATCAAGAATGATCCTACAAAGAAGAAGAATGCTCCAAACTAGAGAAAATACAAAAAGCTCATTGCTGACCTAACTGCGGAGTATAAAAGAAAGAAAAAGGAGCTGGTGGATTTAAAAATGGACACTGCTGAAGCCATATCAAAATGGTCAAAACAGCAGACTGATGAAGCCTATGAAAGGCTAAAGAAAAGAAAGATAACTGTTTCAAGCACCTCAAAGAAGCATGAACAAAGAATGAAGCTTGAACAGCAGATAGAAAACCTCAAAACACTGTTCAGGTCTACTTTTGTGACAAACCAAGAAGAAAAAGAACAGTTGACCAGTGAAGAGGTTAAGGAAAAGGAAGCTGAGTACTTCATAGAAGCCATCAAGAAAATGGGTCTAAAAGAAGAGAGCTCAGAAAAGCTTCAAGACCTTTTTAAGTAGGTGTTAACCAAGCCTGCATCATCATATAGTTCAGCAGATATCCCAGACAGTGAGCTTGATCAAAAACAAAGACAAGAGCTGATTGACAAAGAGGTTGCAGAAGACATAGCTGCAGCAAATGAAGTCATAGAAGAAGCTTTCAAAAGAATGTCTGAAGTTCAGGATACTGCTTTAAAATTTTTCTCAAGGCCAATATCCCAAAGCTCATCTTCAAATAAATCTCTCCCTAGAAATCCATTGGGTTCGAAAGTACTAAAGTGGATGTCTGACCAAAAGACCCATGTATTGACTATTGTCAGATCCAATGGAGATGTGAAGTACATATCAAGGAAAGAAGCACTAGGCCTTAGTGTTCAAGATTTGCAGGATCTCCTTGAACTTACACTGTGCCGGGATGAAGATGATACAAGTTCCAAAGCATTTGAAGAAGAATTCAAAAGAAAAGCAAGGGAACTTGTGATGAGCAATAAAGATCCAGAATAATGACAGGTTTTGGCATTATCTGTTCCAGGGGGAGATTGTTGGGATTGAACCCTACCAGAGGAACAGATAATGTAAAGCCAAAACCTGATCACATCAGTGGATTCACAATAAGCAGACGTTTACTCTAAGCTCTCCCCTTGACAGTGGTTATCTATCTGCTGATACACTCCAAGTACTGCTCTGAAGAACAACTGATGAACCAAACACTGATGAAACAGCTAAAGACTGCTATAAGGCAAACACTGAGCTCTATCTACTGCTGACTCTTAAGTACTGCTGAAGACCCAAGCACTGCTCATTCAAAGACTGATCACCTTTTGAAGAAAGCACTGATGGTTCAAACAGTCAGTGCTTAGGCTACAACAGTGGAACGTGAACAGTGTTTAACTTGTTTTGTATTTTACTATCAATCAGTGGTTAGACATCAGTAGTTTGTATAGGTCAGTGTTTATAGTTTGTTAGGCTGTTAGATGTCACTATCATGGTGACGTCAGCTGAGGTACATCAGTAGTTTGGTTTGCCTATAATTATGACAGTACTATGTACTGTTATATTTGATTCGTTTTGAGTGAGTTCTTCTCCTCAATTCAATCCTTTCATCTTGTGCAACCAACTCTGAAGTATCAGGCTGAGGGGGAGTTTAGTCTGTAAGCTTGTATTGTAATCTTTTGCTTTTTGATGTAATCTTTCGACTCTATGAAAAGCAATTGTTTATCAAACTATATTCTCCTTTGATTGTGTTTACTAAGTTTGCTATTCAATTCCGCTGCACTTAAAACTGTTCATATATATTTGATTTGTTCAAAACATACAAACAAACACAATCATGAGAGCCTCCGATCTTAACAATTGTGACACGTGAAACGTGCCATGAATCCCACTTAGTTCCTCCGGTAGCTCAAGGCGGTAAGCTACCTTGCCAACCTTTCCGATAATTTTAAATGGCCCAATAAACCTCGGGCTTAGCTTCCCCCTTTTTTGAATCTAATAACGCCCTTCCAAGGGGAAACTTTTAGCATGACCATGTCGCCAACCTGGAATTCGATTGGCCTATTCCTTTTATCAGCATACGCCTTTTGTCTGTCTTGAGCCGCTTTCAAATGTGCCCGAACTATATCGATCTTTTCATTCGTAGCTCGTACTATATCTTGATGAGCGAGTTCACGTGGACCCACTTCACCCCAACATACCGGGGTTCGACACTTCCTACCATAAAGCATTTCGTACGACGCCATCTTAATACTAGATTGGTAGCTGTTATTATACGAAAACTCGACTAACGGTAGGTGAACATCCCAACTTCCTCCAAAGTCGATTATACACACCCGTAGCATGTCCCCCAATGTTTGTATCGTTCTTTCACTCTGTCCATCCGTTTGGGGATGGTACGCGGTGCTAATGAACAATTTGGTTCCCATTTGCTCTTGGAAATCTCGCCAGAAATTTGAAGTAAATCGGGTATCCCTATCAGACACAATGGATACCGACACCCCATGACGTGCTATTATTTCATTCGTGTAAACCTCTGACATCTTTTCTGACGTATAAGTCTCACGGATCGGAATGAAGTGAGCACTTTTCGTCAATCTATCCACCACTACCCAAATGGCATCGAAACCACGACTCGTCTTAGGCAACTTGGTTAATAGGTCCATTGTAATATGTTCCCATTTCCAAACCGGAATTTCTAATGGTTGGAGTTTGCCATATGGTTTCTGGTGCTCCGCCTTGACTTGTAAACATGTCAAGCATTTTTCCACATACTTCGCCACATCCCTCTTCATTCTGGGCCACCAATAATTTTGTTTCAAATCATTGTACATCTTGGTCGCACCCGGATGAATTGAATAACGGGATTTATGAGCTTCATTAAGTAGAAGCGCCTTAACTCCACAGGTATGTGGGACCCATATTCTTCCGGATCGAGTCTTCAACCCGTGATTTCCATCCGACAAATCTTTCAATTAACCAATTATTCTTTCTTTCTTCCAATTCTCTTCTTTTACTGCTTCTAACTGCGCCTCTCGAATACGTTCAAGTATACCCGAGGTCACCACGAGTTGCATCGACTTTACTCGTATCGGGACGTAGTCCGCTTTTCTACTCAGAGCATCCGCTACCACATTTGCCTTTCCGGGGTGGTAATGTATTTCACAATCGAAATCTTTCACCGTTTCTAGCCATCGCCTTTGTCGCATATTTAACTCCTTCTGATCGAAGAAGTATTTCAAGCTCTTGTGGTCGGTGAATATGGTGCACTTTACCCCATACAAGTAGTGCCTCCATATTTTTAATGCAAATACCACCGCAGCCAACTCGAGATCGTGCGTGGGATATTTCTTCTCGTGTATCTTCAATTGTCTCGAGGCATAGGCTATTACCTTGCCCCGTTGCATCAACACACAACCGAGCCCTGATAATGAAGCATCAGAATAAACCACCATGTCTTCGACTCCGTCCGGCAATGTCAATACCGGAGCTTGAGTTAACTTTTCTTTCTTCCGTGTTAGCTTTGTTAGCGGTGACGCAATCTTGGAGAAATCTTGAATGAATCTCCTATAATATCCCGCAAGCCCCAAAAAGCTTCTAATTTCCGAAGGGTTCTTCGAGGGATTCCATTTTGACACAGCTTCGATCTTCGAAGGATCCACCAATACTCCGTCGGCACTTATGACGTGTCCAAGAAATTGTACCTCTCGTAACCAAAAGGCACATTTAGAGAATTTTGCATATAACTACTCTCGTCTAAGTGTCTCTAACACTTCTTGTAAGTGGTGTGCGTGTTCAGCTTCACTTTTCGAATACACCAAGATATCATCGATAAACACGATGACCGACTTATCCAACATTGGCTTGCAAACTCGGTTCATGAGGTCCATGAAAGCCGCGGGTGCATTTGTTAGCCCAAATGACATTACGAGGAATTCGTAATGTCCGTATCTCGTGCGGAAAGCCGTCTTCGGCACATCTTCTTCCTTGACCTTTAGTTGGTGATACCCCGATCTAAGGTCAATTTTTGAAAACCAATTCGCACCTTGTAATTGGTCGAATAAATCATCTATTCTTGGAAGCGGGTATCGGTTCTTTACCGTGAGTTTGTTTAACTCCTGGTAATCGATTCACATACGCATGCTCCCGTCTTTCTTTCTCACGAACAATACTGGTGCGCCCCAAGGAGACACACTCGGTCTTATAAATCCCTTGTCGAGCAGGTCTTGAATTTGGGACATCAACTCTTGTAATTCCGACGGTGCGAGTCGGTACGGGGCCTTTGCTACAGGTTTCGTGCCCGGGATGTCTTCTATCTTCTTTTCTTTCGTTGAGGTGTCAGTGACGAGAGCTAGAATAGAAGTGTGGCCCTTTCGCAAACACTTCTGGGCCTTAAGGAAAGAGATGATGCCCACCACAGCACCACTCTTGTCACCACGAATAACGAGGGGTTCCTTATCAAAATGAGGAATGCGGACGATTTTCTCCTTGCAAAGAATCTCCGATCGATGTCGAGGTAACCAATGCATCCCAATAACAATGTCGAAACTACCAAGAACGATGGGGATAAGGTCGATAGAGAAGATCTGGCCAGCTAAAACGAGATTACAACCCTTAACTATGTGTGTGGCCTCTAGGCTTTTACCGTTTGCTAGTTCTACAACATGCTTGGAATCCAGAGGGATTGGGGTACGCTTAAGCATCTGACTAACTTTTTAAGGATACGTAAGTAGTATCGGCACCCGAATCAAATAAAACAGAAACAAAGAAATCATCCAGTAGGAACTTACCCGTCACAACGTTGGGATCGTTCCTCGCATCACCTTGACCAATCACAAAAGCACGTCCCCTGACACCATTCCCATCATTGTTATCCCTGTTGTTTCCATTCCCCTGGTTGTTGTTGTTCTGGTTCTGGTTCAGCTGGGGACAGAATCTTTTAAAGTGGCCCTTAGCACCACACTGGAAACATCCTTTGTTGTTGCCCTACTATTGATGCTGCTGCTGGCGCTGATTCTGTGGAGTCTGCAGCTGCTGTCACCTCTGATTCGCATGATAAGGGCTCCTGCAATCTTTTGCTACGTAGCCTGGTTTGTTTCATCTCTGGCAGTTGTTCTTGCTACACGGCCCGCTGTGTTGCATATTGCATCGATTGCACTTAGGGTGGTTTCCCTTGTACCCACCCTGGCCTTGATTACCAGAAGACTGTTGACTAGGGCTCTTGTATTCGTCAGTCCTTCGCTGCTGAGACTGAGACTGAACAGAACTTAAACCCTTGCTTGAGTTTCCATCCCATTTGCGCTTGTTGTCGCTAGGAGCATCAAAATTAGTGGTAGAACTAATACGCTTTGGCAGTCTGTTCTGCTCGACTGCCTGATCGGTGAGACGATGGGATAGTCGTACAACTCACTGAATTGTAGGGAGGTAAGCTGAAGTCACCATACTCTGAATTTCTGGCACTAAACCTTTGATGTAAAGCTCGATACGTTTGTATGGAGGATCTACCATGGTAGGACACAAGGCAACTAGTTCGTTCGACCTCTTAGTATACGCTTCGATTTCAGACCCCGTCATTTTCACATTGTAAAACTCCACTTCCAGCTTGTGAATATCAACACGATGACAATACTCTTCTTTGATCAGATCTTTAAAGTCGTTCCATGGGGTGGCATTAGCAGTTGCCAACCCTAGCATTTGCACTTATGCGTTCCACCAAGTGAGAGCACCACCTTCAAGGGTTCCAGTTGCAAACTTCACCCTGCTAGCCACAGGGCATTCGCACATCTCGAAAATAGATTCGATCTTCTCGAACCAGTGGAGGAGACCCACGGCTCCTTCAGTGCCGTCAAAGGTACACGGTCGACAGTCCATGAAGGTCTTGAACATACACACTCGAGGCTGAGCATTCTGACCTGTTGCGCGAGAAAGAAAGGATAAGATTAAGCACGAGAGTAGGATCTAAACATCCTAGGATAAGTCGAAATGGCATGTTATACCTCTTGCTTGAGCTGCTACGAGTGCCTCAGCAACTCGTTCGTTGATTAGAGCCCTCAGCTGGGCTTGAGTCAAGTTGAGCCGTCCACTCATGATCTTCACATCGAAGTAATACACTAGTAAGAAAGGTGTCGCGAAAGTGCGTAAGTATGGGATGACAGAAGATAGTAAGCACACAGGGTTTCAATCAGTTGCTATGTCAACTAAGCATGCTATGAACAATGCTCTATGTAAACTAACAGGCAGGAAATACAAATATAGACCATATCACCTATTCTATTGAGTCTTGCACGTGGATCGAAGTGTCATTGTGGATCATTGAGCACTGTACAGGTTATAGTCTGGTTTTGTCAAAAAGGTTTTCCCTTTTTAAAACCAAGTTCACTATAACCAATGGCTCTGATACCAATCTATCACACCCCCAAAATCCACAAGCTGAGTATCACCGCAGGAGGCGTAACTGACCAGGATCCAGCTACCAATCATATTGAACGATATAAATTAAGTAAATACAAGTCCAAACCAAACAATATAATTGGTGTCAAAACAATTCAACAAAGTTTAAGTTATCAGCGGAAGCATAAAGTTCAAAACCCAAAACATAAGTTTAAATGTTCATAAGTTTAACATGGAACTCAACAGTCCATGTCCCACAACGACCTCTTCCTCCTGTGCAAGCTCCATCTAAACACCTAACGACCTGCAAGGCATATAGTAACGAATCAACAACAAAGTTGAGCGAGTTCACAGTTGGGTGTTTGTTTTAAGTTGTTTCAAAAACATAAGTTTCTTTTAGCTGGCTTACTTGTCGTGGGGGTTACCCCATAGTTTAAAACATAGTCATTCATTTCCTTTTACTCTGGCTCCCAACCGTGGGGGTTACCCCATGAATATCCCACTAGACCCGTTACGATATCGACTACTGACTAAAGTAAGTTGGGTGCCCTAAGTCAATGTCTATCATCATTGACGTGCCCAGATCCATTAGTCCACGCCCGTCCTCTGCGGCACGGTGTGAAGCTTGTCAAACCTAATAGCGCTATTTAACTAATGACTCGTTCGCCATTAGCCCGGCGATTAAGTCGATATAAAAATGAGGGACTTAATGATAGAGTTTTGCCTAGTGTCAACGTTGTCACCCTTCAGTTAAGAAGGTGGAGGTACGTGTCCCATACAAGGAGACCACGCAGGTTCCAATGTTGTCACTCTTCAATTAAGAGGGTGGAGGTACGTATTCTACCCAAGGAGAATACGCAGGTTTCCTTTCAATCAATTACCCATTCCCAACCACCGGGAATCCCATGCCTTGTAGAAAGTGTGAACTCACCTTAGATTAGCTCGGCAGATAAACAAAAGGTCACTTGAGCTATTTGTGGTCAACCACGTCCTAATATGGTTACCATACAAGTCAAGTCTAGGTTCAAGTAGTGCACGTAAGTTTACATATAAACTAACTAGTTACGAACACATAACGGTCATTGCATACATGCATCATCATAGTAACTGGTTGGTCAACACTTAGTACATCAAACAATAGCATACAAGTTCACAAATGAAACCCAAATTGTGCGATTCAAGTGATTGGGCTGGTGAGCTTGTGCGAGCCCAATCATCTTGTATGATTCGGTAAATAAAGCCCAATCAATGACCGTCCCAACCTGTTGTGCAATCAGCACAGCCTTGTACAATCCGTCTCTTACCCAGCCCAACTACAATGTGTAGCCCAATAACATGTGTGGCCCAAAAACATTAAACAATTAATCTTTTGTGTGTGGCCCAACATATTGTGCGATCAGTACAGACTTGACACAGCCTCGATCTCCTATAGTATCCCGCATGCCCCAAAAAGCTTCTAATTTCCGAAGGGTTCTTCGGGGAATTCCATTTTGACATAGCCTCGATCTTGGACGGATCCACCAATACTCCGTCGGCACTTATGACGTGGCCAAGAAATTGTACCTCTCGTAACCAAAAGGTACACTTAGAGAATTTCGCATACAGCCTTTCTCGTCTAAGTGTCTCTAACACTTCTTGTAAGTGGTGTGCATGTTCAGCTTCACTTTTCGAATACACCAAGATATCATCGATAAACACGATGACCGACTTATCCAACATTGGCTTGCAAACCCGGTTCATGAGGTCCATGAAATCCGCGGGTGCATTTGTTAGCCCAAATGACATCACGAGGAATTCGTAATGTCCGTATCTCGTGCGGAAAGCCGTCTTAGGCACATCTTCTTCCTTGAGCTTTAGTTGGTGATACCCAGATCTAAGGTTAATTTTTGAAAACCAGTTCGCACATTGTAATTGGTCGAATAAATCATCTATCCTCGGAAGCGGGTATCGGTTCTTTACCGTGAGTTTGTTTAACTCCCGGTAATCAATACACATCCGCATGCTCCCGTCTTTCTTTCTCACGAACAGTACCGGTGCGCCCCAAGGAGACACACTCGGCCTTATAAATCCTTTGTCAAGCAGGTCTTGAATTTGGGACATCAACTCTTGTAATTCCGACGGCGCGAGTCGGTATGGTGCTTTAGCTACAGGTTTTGCGCCCGGAATCAATTCGATCCCGAACTCTACTTCCCGTTCAGGCGGTATCCCCGGTAAATCCTCCGGAAACACATCTTCATAATCTCGTACTACCGGTACATCTTTAATCTTCCGTGGTTCTTTCTCTGGCTCATTTGCGTATATCATGAATGCCTTGCATCCTCTCTTCATAAGCTTGTGAGCTTTCAACATTGAGCATACTATTGGATTGCCTCCTTTTTCGCCATAGATAGTGACGTGTTTCCCGCTTGGAGATATTAGTTTTATCTCCTTACGGAAACACACGACCTTCGCGTGGTGCTGAGATAGCCAATCCATCCCAACGACTACTTGAAATTCTCCCATTGACATCGGGATTAGATCTATCAAATATTCTTCATCTTCTATGTTTAATTTGCAGCCTCGACAAACATCACAAACTATAAAACTTTTGTTGTCCCCTATTTCTACTTCTAAGGGCACAGATAACTTTGTCAATACAAATGAAGGATGTCGAATAAATCCATGAGAAATGAAGGATTTATTCACACCCGTATCAAACAATACACGTGCTGGAATTGAGTTAATTGTGAATATACCTAAGACCACATCGGGCTCTGTTTTCGCTTCAGCCGCAATAAGTTGAAAGGACCTAGCCTTCACTTTAGGAGCTTCTGTTGGAGATTCTTTAACATCTCTCTTTCTAAGTAAGTCCGGGCATTCAGACTTTTTGTGGTCGGGTTGATAACATTTGTAACAAACAGAGACTTTTCCCGGGCATAGCGACGCCGTGTGCCCCGTTTTATTACATACGGGACATGGTTTGTCTTTGAACCGACATTCTCCTTTGTGTCCCTTCCCGCACACTTTACAACTTGGTGACCCTCCTTTAGCATCCACCTTCTTTCCCGATTCCCCAGTTCGAGCTTTCTTTGTAGGGCTTGGATTCACATCATGTGCCCTTCTCTCACCCCTTTCAACTTGTTTCTTTAACTCGATTTCTCGTTCCCGAGCAACGTTTATGATTTCGGTAAGGGTCTCGTATTTTGAAGGAGTCATAAACTCCCTATATTCAGCGCTCAACATATTGTAGTAGTTGTATATTTTCTGTTCTTCGTTCGTCACCAATTCACTACTAAACTTCATTTTATCCATAAACATCGTCGTGATCTTGTCTATGGTTTCACCCTTGTGCCTAAGTTGCATGAACTCTTCCTTGATTTTGTTAATGACCGCTTTGGGACTATGATGTTTAAAGAATGGTGTCTTAAACTCTTCCCATGTCATGGCCCTTGCCGCTTCGGCCCCTATTTCATTCTTTTTGTTATCCCACCAATCCTTGGCTTGTCCTCTTAACTGACCCGTTCCGTAGGCAACGAAATCGCTTTCGTCGCAATGGGTCCTTTCAAACACCCCTTCAATATCGCCCAACCATCTTTGGCAAATTATCGGGTCGGCTTCCCCGTTATAGATTGGCGGTTTACACGCCATGAATTCCTTTTATGAGCACCCTTTACGTTCTCCAGTTTTGTCTTTCATAAGGTTGACAGTATCCTCCAACCTTTTAACTCGCTCTTCTACGAGCGACAACACCGTGCTTTGAATCTTGTCTATAAACCCGGATAGACTGCCCTCAATTGCCTTTCCTACTTCCTCGGCAATTATCTCTTTCATTTGTTCGGTGCTTGTCGGCACCGGATCATTATTGCTCCCTTTTGACATCTTGAAACTGAAATGTTTACATCAAACGTTAAACATTTCATTCATGACATTGCTTCGTTTGTTTCGGTTTAGCCAAGTTCCTAACTTGCTTTAACCATTCACATTTAATGTCCTTTCCGGGTTTGAGTGTATTAACACGCTCTTCCCATGCATATCAATTCGTTTCTCATTCCTGACATAAGACATAATTTATTAACATAATAGGTTAATTCTTACCGGACGATCGATCAAGCTTGAACCGAACACTTTGTTGACAACCTTAAGCTCTGATTACCAACTTGTAACAGCCTTAAAATTTCTATTCGATTTAGCTATATTTCATAAGGTTCATATAAGAAATGACCTATTTTAAAACATAGGTTCCCCAAAAACATAGTTTTAAAGTATCAAACATTAGACAACTACCGACTACTTCAAACATTCATAAGTTGTTTTGCAAACTAGTTACATCATAAACATTGTCTAAACAAGGTAAATTAACGCGGAAGCTTCAAAAGTTGTGTTCGGTTCTTCAAAAGATAGCTTGATCGTCATCCGTGATCTTTGAAAATCCTAAAAGCTGAAATGTTTACACTAAACATTAGTATTAGAATAGTTAGAAATAATACATATTCGAAACTACTTTTAAAACGGATTCGATTGAACAAGGAAAAACCAAATTTAACATAAGTTCTAAAGCTCTACCGTAACTTACGGTGTATACCGTAACCTTAAGTTACGGTGGCTTCTGAAAGATTATGGTTCCACCGTAACACAGATGGAACCCACCGTAAACCTTTGGTCCCTACCGTAAATTACGGTATATACCGTAATTTACGGTAGATGCTGGAAAATTATGGTTGGTTTGATTTTGTTTGTTTACTTGAATCAAATTCTCGGATTTCAATCCTACAACCCAACATGTTTAAGCCTTGTATTCTAATATGTCGTTTATCAATAACAACAAGAGACCAAGCATCCATGCTACAATGTACTACCATGCCTTACTTGGTTATTTGACCCGTTTGGCTCATCTAAGGAATCCTCCTTTTTGATGACTACCAACGAGGTCTAACCAAATTCTTGGCTTATAATTCGACATAGCGAATATCATCACTTTAATCCAACTCAACTTTTAAAACACAATCCAACTACATATATGATATTTATCAAAATTTATATAATGTAACGGGTCATGTTACATACCTTCAAAGTAGGCCTTTCAAACGTGGTTCGCCACCCGCTTGTCCGCTTGACGCTCCTGCGCCCGTTCCTATAGAGTTCATTTATGATATATTTAGAACTCTCTTTAAATCATAATTCGTATAATACACCGAAACATCATAATTATGCGTTTAAACTTGGAATTTCAGTTTTTTTTTTTAGCCTTCTTTGAGGCATTTTCACAAACACTTTAAGGGCAGATTTTTTACTAGATTATATGGCATGTCTCTAGCTTATCACTTAGCCCTAATTTCACATCATTTAACCATTTTACACAATTGTTAGCTTCTATAATTCTGATGTTACCTCACAATTGTCAAATTACACTAGAATAACACCCACTTTCCTAGTGTTCATCAATTTACACATAATTCACTAATCACCTACAATGGTGATCATAGTTTCCACTAAAATTTCACATGATTTCAGCTTGTGTTTGCCTAGGGTTTGTCCCTAGACACTATAGTTGTTCCTAAATCATCATAACATACACATGCAACCATAATTTCAGATTTTCCCAATTTCATGAGAATTTCAAGCTAAGAGTTTTCATTAAATTTTACATACCTTGTAATCCTCTTGTGACGAGGATCAATAATCTATGCTTTAATTTCGATTTCAACTTGGATTGAGCCTTCAATTTGCAGATTTAGTGAAGTTTTAGGGTTTTGAAGAGTGGGGATCGCCCCTGGCTTTCTCCTGTGCGACCAGACACCTTCAAATGGTGTTTGGTTTTTGATTTTTATTAAAATTAACAATATAGTTTCAATTCTTACAACTTTGGCCCTTCCACTTTGTTCAACTTATTGTTTAGTTGTTTTTAACCCTATTTATAAGCTATCTCTAAACTTGTAACTAACTAGGTTAAAATTCCTAGTTAGTAAATTCTCATTTATTATACTTTATAATTCTAATATAAAGTTTTATATTTTTCGGGGTGTTACAACATCACATTAAACATACACATATTCCGGATCCCTATGATTTAACCTTCTAGCATGAACAATCCTAGTTATCACGTACAATCATAACAGGACTATCATATGATTAAACAATGATGGAAAACTAACCGATAGAAAGGAAGAATGAGATTGTTTCGAACAAGAAGGTCTTCGAGAGGAGGGGCTGCCGTCGGATTTCCAAGAGAAGAGAGAGAGAAAGCTTAGGGTTTGCTAAACTTTGTGTGTTTTGATAAAGTGTAGGATTTATACTAACACCCTTGGTGTTATACGAAAACAATAGGGGCCGGCCCATCCCGGGCTGCCCTTTGGGTCATGCATACGAACAAGAGTTGGGCCGAGAGAAAGGAGTGTGTGATAAAAGACAAGGTGTTCGACCCAAGCAAGTTTGTGCGATCTGCCACATATTGTGCGACTAGGTTTGTGTTGTGCGACCGAGGATACACATTCACATTATAGTTTCATATCACATAACACATTCAATACATAACATTCCATTAAAATCAACGTATCACATAATCACATAACGTTCACACTGGTTACATCCAAGTACAAAGGAAGGTCCTGAAATACGAGTTGTCACAAAATCCGTGATTCCCCCAGAAGATCTGATATCCCATTTACCGTGATCAACATTAACGCACCGTAAGAATGACAGATTCGTGTAAACGGTATTCTCCACAATCAGCAAATCTTCATCAGAAAACAAATCATCTGGTAATGTAATCCGATCTCTGAAGCATTCGTCCACAATCAGATTCATCTCCTCGGATAATCTAGATCTCAGAAGCTATCATTCACGATCACTCTCAGATCTCTGATGCTTTCGTCCATGATCAGATATCAACACCTCGGATCATCTTGATCTCAGAAGCTTTCACCCACAATTAGATTCACATTCCCCTGACTATCTGAAGTCGAAACTACTTGAATACTGTTGCAGTATCACGAATTTCAAAAATGGTGGAACATCTGAAATTTTTTATTCCCCCTCATTTTTGCAAATTCTCACGTATCTATCACTGAATTTCCCCTCAAACTGATCAATTCAGTCCGCTTTTATCTGTGAAAAACTCGACTATGCCGAAAATATGACAATTTTCCTCAAAACGTCAGTTTTTCATCGTTGCGGATTTTACATTTTGGCCCATAAATAGTCAGATAACCTGGAAGATAAACATTCTGCACCAGTATCATGACTACCCCACTAATTTCCACAATCTGTGATCGCATCACCAAATATGTTCACAGAAGCCACAGACGATGTCCCCGAACAACCCAGCTTGGTCGTTAAAAACTCGAAAAAAATTGTCAATCACCAAATTTTTTCTGGAGACTCTCCTCGTCGTTGCGATAAAAAAATGCCTTTTTTAGGCATTTGATCATTTGGTCGAATGATTTGTTGTCGGATGGTCATCGGATCGGATGGGTCTTCTTGTTCGGATGGTCATTCGACCGAACGCCAAAAGGAACAAACTTGTGTTTGTGGATCGGATGGTCATCCGATCGAATGATCATTCGAGTGAAAACCAACAGATCAATCAAACACAAGATAATGACATGGGTCGGATGGTCATCTGATCGGATCCAATCGGATATGTTCTAACAGCTCAAGAACACTCAAAATCACGTTTTTTCAATCCAGAATCTTTATTTGTGTGAATTTCATTATGAAACTTCACAGGTTTGTGCGCGAATCAATTCCGAACAGAATGATGTCTTCAATTCCAAAATCTATCCGTGAATTGACCTTTATTTTGATGATTTTCTCGGTTTAACGTCAAAACTCCCGTTTAACCCAAAATTGATGAGCTTTGGGTGATTTAACCGACTGTTAGATCGATTAAATCGGTACCGTAGCTCTGTTACCACTGCGAATCCATGAGCCGGCGAGTTTGACGGAGCCTCGGTCCTGATCCGACGTGTTCGGTGCGTTTATTACGACTAAGAAAGGAGTAGGAGATAGATACGACACTGAGCAGTCACGTATAATCTGGTCTCTTATTCATATCTGAAAGTTACAGCACCACGAGACCAGTTGGACAGCATGTCCCCTCTGGGAACCAAAAGCTTGTTCAAATGGGAACCCCAAGTCCCTATTTATAGACAACTACCTACACCTATCCGGATGACACTATGTCCATCCGTCCGGATTATCATCTGTCTGGATGGTCATCCGTCCGGATGGACTTTTACAATTTCAATACCGTGTCCAACTTTCTCCTATTCTATACAATATTCAACACACGCTCTATCTAACTATTCGCACAATGGCAGACGTACGAAATATGCACCAACATGAACTTCGTGAGAGGTTCATGTCGTGAAAAAAAAGTGTTCCCCCTACTTAACTTACCCCCAAAACTACAACAATCATCTTAATTCCGGGCTGTAACATCCATGCATTTGGATCTGGTTCTAGGAAAGGAGATACAACTATACATTGTATCGTCCCAGACAGGGAGAAGAAAGAGACAATGGTGCGTTGATCTCGATATTCTCTAGTTGTTGCTGACTGGATGTATAAATCAAAAAATTAGTAGCTAAATATAGTCCAAATTCGTCTACTTTAAGGAGTATCTTACTTGTAAAATTGTCCATATGGCATAGATAATTCCATTACCAACAAGTATCAGACCGCCAATTATCCAATCTGATGGTCGTGACAAACGAAGCTTATTGGTTGAATCCAGAGAAGGGTTACAATGAAAAATTCCGGGGCCTTGATAGAATGTGAACAACATTGCTCCAGATATTGCTATTATGGTACCCGATAACTAATTTGCTAGACTGCTTGAACTTCTTAGGTCTATTTTCTCCATCCTAAAACACGTATTGAACATTTTGGACTTTAAGGGGCATCCGATTTGCATAATGCGTTTGAAGGATTGAAATTCTTCAATAAAATTGGAATCCCACGTCTAGTTAGTAGGATATATATAGTTCTTACCTTTAAGGGGATGCTTTTAACCCCCCTTGAAATATATCGTCCTAAATTATGTTTTACCTAATATTATTGGTTAGTTGGACACTAATGAGTCCCATCACTACCTGAAGGCAACTGCAATCAAGAATGTGTTTCCAGGACTTAGGTTTGAGATGGCACTTGCCATGGTTGGAGAGCTACAGTAAGTACCTTGATATTAAAGTATCTGCGAAAGACAAATCCTACAAACAACATTGATATGTAAAGGTTGTTAGAATTTATAACTTTGTAACATAAGTAGAGGTGTTGTATAGGTCATTTGCATTTGCAGTGTGTTTATCTTAAAGCTTACAAGAAGTTTAGTTAAAAATGGACCAAGCCTAATGTATAAAAAAGTTACTAAAAACTTCTATTAAAGGTTCTTAACTTTTTTTTTTTTCAAAGAAATGGTCAAAAGGTGGTTTGGTGATCATATGAACCCGAACAGACCCGTTTTGGACCAAACTACCCTAAGCTAAGCTGACCAAATTGACTTTTATTTTTCAAATAAGGGTGTCCGGGGCACTCGCGGGGAGGGGAATCGGTGACCCCTGTCACCGCTCGGGAACACCGGCGCCACCGGTTCGGGGAGGGGGTGCGGGGAGGGGAATCGGGGAGGAGACACCGAAGAGGGAGGGAGAGAGATGGTGGGGCCACCCACTTTTCAAACCAATCAAAACTTTTTTTTTTTTGAATAAAAAAACAATTCACTTAAGAGGGGAGTGCCGCCATCAAATTGGGGTGCGAGGGGAGTTTAAGAGGGGAGTTGACGTGGCATAACCTGATTGGGTGTGCGTAAGAGAAGGGACTCCCCTCTTAGGGGAGTGCCCCCCTCACCCTAAATGGGTTGCATTGTTTACCATAAAAGGCGAAGAATATATAATTCGAAAAGAAGGTTGAACATGCTAAAGTTTATAACCTTTTTAAAAGAAATGGTAAAAAAGGGTCTTTTGGTGATCAACCAAACTTATTTTGAGGGAACTGACTCGACTAGGATATCATGACCTTTTTTTATTCTAAAACTTATAACATTTAACTTTAAAAAAAAATTAAATTCACATTTTTGTTTAATTTTTTTAATGACATTGCAATATAAGTTTTATTAAAGACTGAGTTCTTTTAAAATAAAGTGTTTTACTATATTTACAAAACGGAAAATACTTTAAGAACCCGATTTCATAATCTCAATGAAAAAATTAAACAAAAGCGTATACTTAGACTGAGGGGAGTGGGGCGACCTTTTGAGGGGGCGACTTGCGCCATGTGTCGCCACGTCATCATAGAGGTAGTTGGGTAAAAAAATGGGGGTGGTGTTCATGGCAACTCAAGATGCCCAATAAAGAGTTATGATTGGTTGTTTGAAAAAGTGAGGTTTTTGATTGGTGGATGAAAAAGGAGGATGGCATCCTCTGCAAGACGCCCAAGATGAAGTTGCTTTAGAAGTTGCCTAAGGGGTGCGGTGTTTGAGGCATCTTGGGGCATCTCAAAGGGAGGAGTCGCCCCACTCCCCTCAGTCTTAGATTCTTAATTTTGAAAAGTTGAATATTACTACTTATTTGAAAAGATAAAAATATGTTAAATTAATTATTAAAAAAGAAAAATAAAATAAATATTTGGAGTATGATACTTCAACAATCGGACTTTAACTCCGCTTAAGAGCATCCACAATAAGGCCCCTTAAAAACACTTAAAAACACCTAAAAACATGTCCAGTCAGCTGTCACATCAGAAAAACACTCACCCTTCAAAAACATCAAAAACCCACCCAATAAGAAAACACAAAAACACATAAAAACATTGTCACATCATCACCACCTTTTATATTTAAAGTTTTTTTTTTAATTTATCACCCAACCCCCCACCCTTTGGCCCCACCACCTGACAAAAAGCATCTCAAATATGCGTTCTTCATCAAATATGGATCTCAAATACATGGGGGAAAAATGAATTCCACAATAAGAACGAATGGATGAGGTAGATAAATGGCAAAAAACAACCCATAAAAATGAGCTATTGGGGATGGTCTAACTAATTACCTAGAAACGTCTACAAACCCATAAACATCTATAAACACTTTTGATAATCTTAAACCACCTAAATAGCTAGAAAAAATATTCTTAAACCACCAAATTTTTTTGTTTGAACGGCAAAGAATCTCACGTATAAACTAACACTGTTTGGGACTATATTCAAAGTCAACTCCTCAACCGCCGTTGATCCTTCATCTGAACAAGATTAAAAGAAAAAAAAAACTAAACAAAAGATGGATTTTGTTGGAAAGTTACCTGAAGAAACCAATGAGACTAATGGGTATGGTTAGGATAGGCTTGGATGGGTTGAGCCGCCACGTAGGCGTCACGTAGGCGGCTCGTGGGGGATGAGCCTCCATCATATTTGAGGGGGATGGAGGCTCGTGGGGGATGGGGCCCCACCTCATTATTTTATAATTTTATAAGTTTTAATTTATTAACTTAATAAAAACTTTATAAAAATTAAAAAATACAACATAAAACAACATAAATAATTTCATTTCATAACATAAAAAAAATTACATTTCCTAAAAAAAAAATTACCGAAAAATAAAAATAAAAAATTAGATTTCCTAAAAATAAAAAAACAACATACGACGACCATTTTTTCATCACTTCTTCCTTCATCTTCTGATAAACCACTCGTTCCGCCTCCGGAACCGAGTCGAGATCCAACCTCATAATCCTAAAATCTTCCGCTCGAGCTTGGTCGGCCGACACGGTTTTCTTGTGAGTGTATTTTTCGGCCGCGAACTGTTTGAACTCACGGAATTCGTTTATCAAGTCGTCCATTTTCTCCGATGCCTTCGAGCCGCCCCCTCCACCTGAGCCGCCCCCTCCACTCGGGCCGGCCCCTTTGCGCTTTCTGGCCGCCTCTTTTTTTGCTTTGTCCCTCCCGGTGGGACGTTCCGCCTCGTGAATGGGCAACACGTCCTCGTCATCTTCCGGGTCGTCGTTTATGTTGATTTGACAACGACCAGTGGAGCCTCCCGCACTATAACTTCCGGACTCGGAAGTTTTAGTCCGTTTGGCGGTTGCTACCTCATTTGGAATCGGCGTCCATTTTTGTTGGTTCTTTACTACGTTCCATGCTCGGAAGTGCGGGAAAGGCTTTGCATTTTGAGAGTCCCACTTAGCGAGAGCAAGGTTAAAATGTCCGTCTCGTTACTCCCGCTAGGAGGATTCATCCTAATTTGGTTATAAATTGCGTTAAAGTTATTGATGACCTTGCTCATTTTACGCCACTTGCCCGAGACGGCTTCTACATCACGATCCGAGCTATGCTCCATAATCGCATGAAATCTAGCCGTTGCCTTCTTCCAAAAACTCTCACCCTTTTGATTGTTTCCTAAATTTTAAAAAACAATGCATTATAAAAAATAAAAAATATAAACTTTTAAAAAATTTAAAAAAAAATTTAAACTTTCGTTCATACCGACTATCGGGTTAGTAGAGGACTTAGTAAACGCCATTGCTAGCGCCTCCTCCTCTACTTTCGTCCACGGTCTCCCCTGTTTTCTCGAACCGCTTTTTGACGCGGTTTCGGGTACGTTTTCAACCTTCTTCCCCTTCCCCTTGTTTTTTTTTCGGTTGAGCTCTTGCGGTGGCGATTCGGGGACGACTTCATCATCATCATCGTCAAGGTTAACCGGTTGCGATTGGAGTTGTTCAAACGAGTTGCGTTGCATCATTTGTTGTATCGCTTGGTATTGTTGGAGTTGTTGAACTTGAGACATTTGTAAGAATGCGTTGGGTGTTTGTTGGAAACCCGAAAAAGGAACTTGCGGAGCACCCCACGAATTATCCATACTCGGATTGTAAGCGGGAGTCGAAAAAAAGTTAGCTTGGTTCGGGTTTTGATTATTCGGGTTAGGGTTGTTTGGGTTGGGGTTGTTTGGGTTGAAAGGATTCATGATTTAGAGAAAAAGGTATAAAAAATATGGAGTGTTTTTTTATAAAAGGGAAGATAGTTGGAGAAGAATGGGAGTAGAAAGGATTGAAATGTATAAAAATGGTTGAGATATTGGGTATTTAAATTGAAAAATGAATTTTTTTTTAAAAAAAACAGCCGTTTACAACGGCTAGTTGCACATGTGGGGCTCGACTGAATCGGTGTGGGGGAGACGTTTGGGCCGGGCCGGGGCTAAGGGGGGCGGTGTGGGGGTTCGGCGCCGGACCAAGCCGGGGCTAGCCGACCCCATACCCATTAGTATGATGAAATATGGAAGCAGTATGAAAACACTAAGAACGTCATGGTAAACAACATAAACAGTACTGGACATACCATCATTCATGGCTGCTTTGACTATGGTCAACATGCCCATATCCATGCTTGTGATCATCAACATAACCACAATTGGCATCACATCCTTCATCCATGACCATGCTTCATCACTTCTTTCAGTCGCCATATCCATCTTTTCAAAAAAAGAAAGTCAACAAGGGATCAATCGATCATCTCCAATAATTTGTCGAAATAAAACAATAGTTTTATATAGGGTCATGCTAGCTGCACACGCCCAAAATTATTTTCACACCCCAAAGCGCCGCGCTATGGCCAAAGCGCGGCGCTTCGATCGACAAAACGTGCTTCGATTGACGTTTGAGACATTCGATACTGTTTGACAGACATAAAGCTAATCATGATGTTTTGTCGTTAACCCTAAGCGCCGCGCTGTGGCCATAGCGCGGCGCTTCGACCCCAAATTTCACTCTTTTCCCCTTTTAAAAGCAACCTGTGAGAGACACTTCGACCATATACATTTTCATTCACAGACACTTCGATATACACTCACCCATCCGTTGTGTTTCTTCAAAATAACGCGCGGTTTTGCTGTATTAGTTACATCTCTTGAAACAACGATGTCGTGGTTAAACAACTATATTTTCGGTCAATATTCTGACGAGACAGTTGTTCCTGATTCTTACGAGGGGACCGCTATTTCTGACTCGTATGAGAAACCGGTCTCGTCCAACTTGAGGGAGGCAGAGGTTGTATCTGGCATTCATTATCGTGATAACACGGTGACGCTGGATTTGAATACCCCTGTGGAGGACCCTTACGCACAACAAGGTTATTCTAATTTCGGTTACGGTGGCGAGTACAGCTTTGTACAGCAGGAGTGTGGTCCAAACGACAGTTACGGTTGTCAACAGAGCTTACAAGGTTATTCGAATTTCGGTTACGGTGGCGAGCACAACTTTGAACATCAAGTATATTCGGACCTCGGTGACGATGGTGAGCCGGGGGATGTGTCTGTTGACGAGGAAGGCTGTTACCCGGTTACGTTTTCGTTTGATACGACGCAGACCTTTTCGTCACGTAAAGAGTTGGTGCGTTGGGTACAAGACACGGCAAAAGACAACGGTTACCTCATTGTGACTAAGAGGTCGAATAAAAGAGGAGAGAATTACAAGATTTGGTTTCAATGTACTTTTGGTGGGGAGCATAAGAGTATAGCTACACAGAGGAAAACGGGTAGCAAGAAAATAGGCTGCCCGTTCGAGATGATCGGGTTTTCGGAATCATCCGGAAGTGTTTGGAGGATAGAGGTGACGAAGGCGAAGCATAACCACACTCCTATTGAAAACTTAGAGGGTCACGCGTATGCGAGAAGGCTTTCTTCGGAGGATACAAAACTGGTTAAGGAGCTGGCAGAGCAAGACATTCCTAACCAAAGTATCTGGCGAACGCTGACAAAAAACAATCCGGCTAGAAAGCTTATTCCGAAAGATATACACAACGCTGTTCAGAAGATCAACGCCGAAAAAAATGTCGGTAAGTCTCCGATGCAAAAACTTGAAAGCATTCTTCTCGAAAAAAATTACACTTATTACATGCGCACGAATGAGATATCAAACGAAGTTGAAGATGTCTTCTTTGTTCACGAAAGATCATTCAATATGTGGTGTGCCTTCCCGCATGTGCTAATTATTGATGCCACCTACAAAACGAACATGTACAACCTGCCATTTGTTCAGGTCGTAGGCATGACGTCGACAAACAAATCGTTTACGGCTGCTTGTGCGGTAATTTCCGCTGAGAAGTCAGAGAACTACCTATGGGTGTTGCAGAGGATCAAGTCTATGCTGGTAGGATGTATGGAACCGCGCGTGATTTTAACAGACAGGGATTTTGCGCTGATGAACGCGTGTGAACAAGTTTTTCCAAAAGCGCATAAGTATCTTTGTCGGTTCCATATTCAACAAAATATTAATAAGAACAGCAAGAAGAAATTCTCTGACAAGGATTGGAAAGAATTCGTACGTAGTTTTTGGTTATTGTGCGAGTCTACGACCGAGGAAATATACAGGTATAACTTGGAAAACTTTGAAGCACAGCTGAAAGAAGATGACCGTGAACGTAGGTATTTCTTACATAATTATGTTCAAATTTTATATAATAACAAAAACTGACTATTTACGTTTTTTTTAATTTTAGAGGTTTTTGATTATATGAAGAAATCCTGGTTGGATCCGTACCGTGAAAAGTTTGTATCATGCTGGATTAACAAAACTATCAACTTTCACCAAACTACGACCAACAGGGTTGAGGGCATGCATGCAACACTAAAAAGTCACTTTCCAAGTCATCGCAACACACTGGATAAACTTGTACTGTATGTTGATCATGTTGTTGATAGACAATACACCGAGATTATTACAAGCTTTGAAACAAGCCTCCGAAAAGTGATGACGCACCACAAGAAGCAGCCCATGCTTGCATATATTCTCAGAAAGGTTTCAATATATGCGATTGAGCTTTTGAGTAGGGAACTAAAACGTAAGGAAGACGGGTTGATAGCCTACGGTGCAAGCTGTGGTTGCCAACTTTTTACCAGCTGTGGTTTGCCATGTGCCTGTCGTTTGGAAAAGTTGGAAAATAAAGGTAATTAATATCTTTGACCTTTCTCGTTATGATTCTGCCACCTAATTTGTTTTCATCCACAGGTCAGCAACTCCGGATCACACACATAGACGTGTTCTGGAAGAAGCTTAACTTCAAGCCTGCAAAGAAAAACATAGAGGATATCGATGTAGACGCAGAATTTGAAAAATTGAAACAAAAGATCGATCCAACACCCCCTCAGGTGAAAAGGAGCTTCTTTGAAAAGTTTCAGCAAATCCTCAATCCAGGGAACAATAACAAAAAACCTCCTGCTGTTCTGAAGAAAACTCGTGGTCGCCCAACATTGAAAACGCAGGAAGAAAGAAAGGTTGAAGCCGCTAGAAAAAGCTCGTACATTCCGTCGGAAGAAACTTGGGTCGAGGCCTCAGATGATCTTCCCCGTCACAGCTCGTACATATCACTCGAAGATTCTAGAAGACAAAAGAATACCAAACCGATCAACCTGCACCCTGATTTCCCGATGATCAAGCTCGGTCCTAAGACGGATATAGCGATCCGCCACTACGCATCTCAGATTCCCGAAGTGATCCATCCATACATCGTTAGAATAAAAGGACGTGAAACCAGATGGTCATTGTGGGTTTCGATCGGTGGCTGTTGGGTTAGGAGTGAAACAGAATTCATATTTGATGATCCGGAAACAACTTATAAAGGAGTTACGTAGGAACGAATCGCTTTGGAGGCAGTTTTTCGATCCGGAAAACATAGGACATTATGATGCGCTGCTTAGACGGATCAATTTCAAGGGGGTGGGACGAGCAGATATCGAAAATTACATGACGATGCCTGAGACGGGGTTTCTTATTGCCCAACGATACGGTGTGATTGTTCACAGCTTCGACATGCGTGGGAGCTGTACAATTTTCCCTCTGCTGGGCGGGCCAAACGAAGCTGAGGAACCTCACCTGGTGGTTGCGGTTGTGTTCGTCGACCATGGGCATTTCATACATGTAGAGCTTAGAGGTTGTTATCCAATGCCTCCCCCAAACCCACTCTGGACAGCACACAGAACAGATCGGGCAGCAGCCTGGCATACATTGTACCGGGATCAGATCAACGCGTACGAAATGCTTATGTATCGTGCCCCTGACCTTAATGTAACCCCATATGTTCACGATGTAGGTTAAATGTGTTTAATAATAATCACGTTTGTGCTTGTTCAATATATGCGTTACATCACGTTCAATACGCACTTATACGACCCAAAATGACCATATACATCATAATACTACAATTAATGAAAAAAATACTCTCACAGGAGTACTTGTGGTTTCAAACCAAAATGATACGATATAACGGAATAAGACATCACACGTAACCGATTTGATCCGGAACTTGCAGTATAGTCCATATATAATAAAAAATGAAGTATAATGGAAAAAACGTAAAATTTAGACTATTATCGACGCGTTTGTGAATTAAAAACAATTTAAAAAAAATAAAAAAAGGCCTTAAACGCCACGCTATGACCAAAGCGCCCCGCTTTACCCTTGAAGCGCCCCGCTATGGCCAAAGCGGGGCGCTTTGGTCCCTCGCTATACCTGAAGCGGGGCAGCTTCTCCCCCACTTCAACACAACACACAAAACACACACACAAGGTGCGATTACACACACTTCGATCCGGATATCTTCGTTTTCAATCTTTCGACCGCTAAAAAGGTAAATCGAACACCCTTAGTCGTTTTCTTTAACTGTAAATGTTTGATATTTGATTGATTTGGGCGTTTGGATCGATTGGGGGGGGCTGTTCTTCATCACGAAGAACCAAAGCGCCGCGCCGAGGCCAAAGCGCGGCGCTTTAGTTCATGTTTATTTTTTTTTTAATATTATTTGTTTAATATTATTTGTTTAATATTGTTTGTTTATTATTTAAATTATATTTAATATTTGTTTATTATTTTATATTTAATATTATTTGTTTATTATTTAAATTTATATAAATAATATTATTTGTTTATTATTTAAATTATATTTAATATTATTTGTTTATTATTTAAATTGTTTAAATAATATTATTTGTTTATTATTTTATATTTAATATTATCTTATCAACGTGCAGGGATGGATTCTTGAATTCTTCTGATGACGAGATTGAGCATATGGAGGCTGAGGGAGATGTGGGAGAGCAGGGAGAGCCGGCATGTCCGTACCTGCAGTTTCCGGCGGCGTCACGGGCGAGGGGGAGATGCGCGAGGTTGCGCGCCATCCCCATTGGGGAGCATGTAGGGATAGACTGGGGCCTGCTGGAGACCGTGGGAGAGGCCGCGCGGGCGCGTGAGATAGTTGGACTAGATACTCCTTGGTCGCGCCTATTTGAGTTAGCGATGGAGGACTCGTATCCTGAGGTTACGTGGGAGTTTCTTTCCACGTTTACATACGCGCCGCATCCGGCGGATTACGTCGAGGACCCGGATTTTCCAGTCCACGAGGTTACATTCCGTCTCGCCGGTCAGGAGTTTCAGATGAGTGTGCGGCAGTTTGTTGTGCATACAGGTTTGTTTAAATAATATTATTTATTATTTTATATTTAATATCATTTGTTTATTTAATGTTATTTGTTTATTTAATATTATTTGTTTATTATTATTATTTATTTATTTAATGTTATTTGTTTATTTAATGTTATTTGTTTATTTAATATCATTTGTTTATTTAATATTATTTGTTTATACAGGTTTGTACACAGAGGCCGAGCTTGATACTGATTTATATACGCAGGCGGTTACGATGATGGACAGGCAGACGCTTATCAGTTTCTGGAGGTCCATTTCCATTAGACCCTTTGGGAGATCCTGGCAAAAGGCCACCTCCATTAGAGACCCCTTGTTCCGATACTTGCAGCATGTTATCGCGGCAACTATCGTGCCGCGGGGTGCCAGCAGGGAGAAGGTCAACCTCAGTGACCTTTTCTTTCTATACTGCCTACTGCGGGGCCAGACCTGCAATCTAGCAGCCTGCCTGGCAGATTACTTTGCCACCGCATACCACCGGCAGCTCCGCGGGTGGGTGCACACTGGCTCATTCATCACCGCCATCGCACGCTCGCTCGGGATCGTGCTCGAGGGAGATCCGCTGCTGTCCGATCCGGTCCCGTCTACCAGGTTGGGCCGCGCGTCAGTTTCTAGCATGCAGATCACCCGTCGCTTTGATGTTGGTCTGAGGTTTAGGGGCATGGACGGGCAGATTTGGCAGCCGGAGCCGGTGCCGGAGGTCATCCCGGTTGTTATTGAGTTGAGGCCTGGAGTGTTGGCCCCTCCTGCTGAGCAGGCGGCCGCTCGGCAGGCTCAGCTACAGGCTCTGGGACTCGATGAGTTCCGGGCCAGCCTCAGGCTGAGGCTGAGGCTCAGGCTCAGGCTCAGCCTGAGCCTGTATTAGAGGATCCGGCTCAGGAGGAGCATATCGAGGAGATCCTGGTACCACCAGTTCAGCCAGCTCCGGAGCCGCCACAGTACCCGCAACACGTTTACGCTGACCTGCCTCCGGTAGCGCGTGAGGTGGCTCGGGACTTCGACCGGCGCCTGAGACGCTCGTTTCTCTACGAGAGTTCGCTGGGTTGCCTCCACTTCCCCTCCCACCGTCCCCACCGCACGAGGATTAGTACCTTAGTTTGTTTGTATAGTGTTTTGTTATGTATTATGTAGTCAGTTGTACCTTTTTGTTTTGTATGTACAAACTGATATATATTTACATCACGTTGGTTTTGGATTGTTTACTTTTAATTCTTATGGCTTTCTGTACAATTTATTTAACGTGTTCGTTTAATTTAACAAAATAAACTAGGTTAACAGTTTATAAAGACGCACTTATATTATATACGTTCTATAAAAATAATGACGTAAAAAAACGTAATTATAAAACAACGTATTATAAAACTCAAATGCAATTTTTTCCTCCAAAAAACACTACCAAACTAACCCACATCCCACCTATTTAAAAAAAAAACAACACAAATTACAGCCAACACTTTTTGTCTTTTTGCACACTCAAAGCGCCCCGCTTTGGCCAAAGTCAACAGACAAGGACTGATGTGCGAATAGACCAGGCCTTTATATATTATGGTGTCCCATAATGTGACAAAAAGGTTGTTTTAATGCGTGAAATATTTTATTAAACAAATTTAAGTTGTTATATTGCTAAGGCAAGAATCACGTTATATTATATATCTCTTCCCCCCCCCCCCCCCCCCCCCCCCCCCCTCTATATGATACAAATATAAAAGTGACAAAAAAAGGTTGTTTAGTGCGTAAAATATTTTAGAGTAACTTAAAATTTTCGTTCTTTAGCTTTAGTTAGTTTACTCATTTCGTTCCAAAAAGAAACCTTTTAATATATTAAATCTTAAGGTCATATTTTGTAATGGTTTTGGGTTCTAATAGTAACTATATTACTTTATTTTATTACTAGCCTAAGGACCCGTGTATTACACGGGTTGATTAAAGATAATATCGCTTCATCATCGTTGTTTACATAAAATGTTATGAATATATACACGTTTTGAAACGGATCATGTAAAAACATTTTATTATCCATCAATATGCAGATATCACAATTCGTTGAAAATATCTTTATACACCACATTAGTTGTTTTATCTGTAGCTTTTCCGTTGTTGTCAAGTATGAGTATTTTGACCCCATTTCTTGTTTTCACCTTTGATAAGGCAACATACAATTGACCATTAGAGAAGACCGGTTGTTTGAGGTACAAACCAACTCTTGAAAGAGACTGACCTTGACTTTTGTTGATCGTCATTGCAAAACATACGGCCAGTGGAAATTGCCTCCTTTGAAAAGCAAAATGAATCTTTTTATCAGAAGGTATCAAGTTTAATCGAGGTATATATGTGCAACTACCAATATTTGCACCAGATATTATCTCGGCTTCTATTACATGGTTGTGCAGCTTTTTTACTTGTAGCCTTGTACCGTTGCACCAGATATTATCTCGGCTTCTATTACACGATTGATTGAGCAATGATTTAGGGGATCTACAAAAAGAAAGATGATATTAATTTGTGGTAAGGATATCTCTCTAAAAAGAGAAATATATAACAAATTAAAAACAAAGGTTTACACACGGATAAGCAATTAGATGGGTAAAAAAAAGGAGGGGAGGTGATGGTTAGATGAGAAACATAAATCAGACATCGCATCTAATGACACCAACGCTATTCACGAAATACATTACAATTGAGTAGATCTGAAACTGTAAGTCAGAAATGAATTTGCAAAAATAGATTTAAGAGCTAGAAAGTAGGTAGACCCAACCAACCTTATTCAGATTCCAAAAAGCTAAACCATAGAAAAGTTAAACCCAAATAATAAAAAAAAAATTACATTAAAAGTAACTTACTTTGCCAAATGAAGGAAGCATATAAGCTAAAATTTTTGATAGGTTTAGCTGAACCTGAATATCCACCTCACCATAGCTTTCAAAATCAGTTGTTGGAGCACCATCAAAGGTTGCAACAAAAATTTAATCCTTCCACCATTCAAAATAAGTCAGAATCAGTATATTCAATGTCATTGTTGAACATTCTCAATCATTAGTCTTTTTCATCATGTTTCATGTGAGTCCTAACCTGTTCCCTCATCTCCTAGCCCTTTTCTTTTATCTCTATTGCATAACAACTCACGCAATGTGGGCGCCTTAAGCCTAAATCACAGTCTCAACACCACCTTCTGAAAAACACTACACATCACCACCCCTGGTGTGGTATTCCCGCATCCTCGGTCGCCTTGCATCTCAAGGTCATGTGAGGCGCAATTTTTTCATATATACTAAGGTTACTAATGTAAAAAGACATGTAAATTCATCCACTCTACATTGATTTAAAGAAAAACTTACTTCACAAGTTGTTTCGTGCACGTGTTCATGGTAACAATTTGATTGCTGAATTGTTCTACACAGCAAAAGAAACAATGAACAATGATAAATTAGGCCCAAAAAAATCATTTTTCTTGATTGCCAAAAGAAGCATATCTAACGCTGCTAGCATATCTAATTATATCAACAACTCCCATTAGAAGCAAAATCATTATTCATAATTGCCAATAATCAGTTATTGATGACCATCACCTAACACATCATGTACCTATGATGATAAACAGTTGTAAATGATATCCAATTAGAAGCAAAATAGTTATTAATAGTAAGCCATATGAATACAATTTCAACAATAAAACCCATAGTCCTAATAATTTCTCGTGAAGCACGGGTTTAAGGTTTCTTCATGTAGAAAAGCCAGCCCTCTCTCTGTACCGAAGCAAATTCGGTATTTTATAGGCCAATCAAATTCTAGACGCCATTCTTTACGCCATTCAATCCGTAAGGTCCACAATAATTCAGCATAATATGAATGTTACTCAAGTCTAGTTGTCTCATTCAGTCCATTTGATTATGAACATGCTAATTTGGATTATGTTTTATCAACATATCAAAACAGATAACTTAAAATGAAGCATGTCTAAAAGGCCGAATGGTTAAATAGACTAAATGTGTACATCTTATAGATTAGGATCCTTTCATTTCTCACAACATGACCTCTCCACCTGTCAACATAAGAAGATCCGATCTACTTATAATACATAAAAGTCAACATTACATTACAATTCATATGAAATTAGATTCTTTCGGATAAAAATGTGCTAAGTTAAGAACCCAATCAATTTTCAGTCCATACCAAAGATGATGAAAAATAAAAACAAACTGATACTTGTAATCCTTTCTCAAGTATTTTGTTGTTACCTTGTGTGCTTGAGTGATTTCGACTATAGAGCTCTAAAAACTCGAGTGAAGCTTCACTGCCCATATCACGAGCACTACCATATGAAAGAACTGCAAGCCCAAAAAGAAACCATCAAACCCCAAAAATGTATGAAGAGTGCATACACATAATCAACCAAAATTAGACTTTATATAACTATTTCAACTATACAGTAAAAATACACAAAAATACATATTTTTATCAGTAGTTTCCTGCTAAATCAACGTTTAAAAAGCAAACATACAAAATTTAGATAACTAATGTTTTTAAATCTATCAACAGAACATGGAATGCTGGTTATAAAATGGCATCTAATTCGAATATAAAAATTTCTAATAAATATTAGGTCATCTAAGGAAAAAGAGACCATCAGCAACTTTACCTAAGAAAAGACCATCAGCAAGAAGACGTTCATCAAACCCAACCCTCCAAACTGAAGCAACCAAAATTAGACTTTATGTAACTCATGGGCGAAGCTAGTGTATCAGAAGGGGTAGCACGGGCTACCCCTCAACCCTGTCGCCGTATCGTTTTCGTAGTGTAAAAAAATAAAAAGATCCGGTTTTATAATAAAAAAAATCTAGTTTTCTACAAAGGATACCCGGATCCCCAAAAAAATAAATTGGGATGCCCCTGAATTTTTGGGCTAGCTCCGCCACTGGCGAAGCTAGTGTATCAGAAGGGGTAGAACGGGCTACCCCTCAACCCCGTCTCCGCATCATTTTCGTAGTGTAAAAAAATAAAAAATTCTGGTTTTATAGTAAAAAATAAAAAAAAATCCGGTTTTCTACAAAGGATACCCGGATCCAAAAAAAATAAATAGGGACGCCCCTGAATTTTTGCAATAACTAATAAAACGAACACATCATATTGCAAATCCAACCAAAAATGACCCCTAACCTCAAATGATGTAAGTTCAACCAATAATATGATGTAAAGCCATTGAAACTGTAATAATCAAAGAATACATATCTGGTATAAAGAAGTGGGATTTAGTACCAGCACAACACCGTCTGACCATCGACCTTTTTGCCATCTGGCTTTACTAATAGAGGAAAGCAAGAACAGTGTGTGTTTATAACAAATTAGGATCGTAGACACAACAAAAGTCCAGGTAGGTTATTGTAGTAACTAAGCCTATTTTTTTTAACATTCATTTTTTTCATAAAAAAGTTAACTTATATGCATTAAACACATACCTTAACTCGGGCAAGCTTGGCAGCAAGCCCAGAACCGACAGATATCATTCCCACTACCAGCACAATACCGGCTATGATCATCGACCTTCTCGCCATCTAGCAGTGAATAAGATGTGTAAAAAACAGGTAAATATATATTTTTTTACTTTCATAAAAGATCATTAATAAGAACCTCTTTCCGTCTGTTGAAAAAGTTACATAATGATCATAGTATGTTTCGACCTGAGCCCGTTTTGAGCATTACATAATGATCATATTGTCAACTATTTATGAAACTGAAATGTAGCATAAAAGATCATTAATAAGAACCTATTTCCGTCTGTTGAAAAAGTTCTTGAAGCTTCCTCTTTGTGACTTCAAGCTTGTCTTGATCGGTTTCTCCACCAGAGGACATTGGTTTATGTATACATCAAGATCTCGCATGGCGTCTAAGGCGTCCCTACGATCATCAAAGTCCACATAAGCATAACCAAGTGGTCTCCTGGCAAGCCACACACCGCTGAGTTGCAAATACTATAATAAAAAAAATCAAAAAAGAAATCATACTTCTGCTTGAATATTGAACTTCCTTCACTTGAAATGTTGCATTCTCAATCTTTTCTTCAGTCTGCAACAAATCACAAACCTCAGTTGCCCATGAATCTTTCAAGTTCTGATGGTCGCTAAGGGTTGTTAAGTCAATATATCCCATCAGGAAGATATGTTTTAAGAGGCGCTGACCCATATATAAAAACCTACAAACCAAAAAACTAAAAAAGAAACTTAAATAATAACAATCATAATTTTTTTTTGCCACACTTTAAGCTTACTTTTGAAACTTCAAGTTTTAATTTTAAATTGAATCACATGTCCAAACACCCCTAAGCTTATTGTTGCAACATCAAGCAGTAATAATAAATTAAAACACATGTCCAAACACCTCTATATCTTCAAGTGCATAGACCCTCTATTCTTATATCTTCTCAACACCATTTACAGGGGAAGCAATAATTATCAATTAAGAGAAGCAACCTTACACCAAAAACACTTCATAATAAGCCATTGACATAAAATCAGCAACATTTCTACGTTCTTACGATAGTTGATTCAATTGGATGCAAATACAATATTAGCAATGATTAAGCATGAATCGATATAAAACTCAAGCATGAATCGATATAAAACTCACTTTTTAAAACCCATAGCCGCGAAATTAATCTTCAAGATCTCGTTCCAAAACTTGTGGTTCAAAATTTCCAACGTATATTTATATAAACATAAAAGCAAAAAAATATCAACAAACCCACAACAAATCTAATATCAATTTCTTCGGAATCTAAAAATCTAAATTTACTTACAGATTTGTAGTTCTGGGCGAGTAATTAGAGACATATTAGTTGTCTCACTGGTATG
The DNA here is from genome assembly GCA_030545235.1 of Helianthus tuberosus. Taxonomy (NCBI): domain Eukaryota; kingdom Viridiplantae; phylum Streptophyta; class Magnoliopsida; order Asterales; family Asteraceae; genus Helianthus; species Helianthus tuberosus. Next base: position 69,802,508 of record CM060435.1, on the reverse strand, counting down.
GCAATTGTGACCTCAGCCGTCGCCACCACAGGTCACCGTTATCATCGACTTCAGAAACCCCTAAAAGGGTCAGCCGAATATACCAACAGAAGCAAAAGGTATGAAAATAAGACAAAACTCAAATGGTTGGATCTTAACTCTTTGTCAGAGAACTGACCCGTAGTTGGCAATTCAAAAATCATACATCGTCAGCATCTTAACCTAACAGTAGTATAGTGAAATCGAAAGGATTATTTGCTCTAGATGAAATATACATTTGGCAGTGGGATAATGAGTTCGGTCCATGGAATTCATATAATTAATTTGTAAATGAAGACGAGTGATTGAGCAATGATTTAGGGGATCTACAAAAAGAAAGATGATATTAATTTGTGGTAAGGATATCTCTCTAAAAAGAGAAATATATAACAAATTAAAAACAAAGGTTTACACACGGATAAGCAATTAGATGGGTAAAAAAAAGGAGGGGAGGTGATGGTTAGATGAGAAACATAAATCAGACATCGCATCTAATGACACCAACGCTATTCACGAAATACATTACAATTGAGTAGATCTGAAACTGTAAGTCAGAAATGAATTTGCAAAAATAGATTTAAGAGCTAGAAAGTAGGTAGATCTAGAGATTACTGAAAATGGATTAACGTCTTCAGCAGCAAAAGGATTCGCATCTAGAGATTACCGAAAATGGATTGACGTCTTCAATAAACACTCCAACTCATGTCCAATACAATATTTTATCAAACATCATCTTAACCTAACAGTAGTATAGTGAAATCGAAAGGATAGTTTGCTCTAGATGAACACTGTCTAGTTTACCATCTTCAGTCTTTGAAACAAAACAAAACCCCCAATATTTCCTCCGATTTAAGAGAACTCAAATTATAAAATACCTAATCAACAGTTTTGTTCTAAAAAGCGAACAAATTGTACATTTCATAAACCCTAGGTCATAAATCAATCTACCGATTCAGTTGTTCTAACTAATTTGTATAAAAAAAAAGAATAAATACATCAGATTATTGTTCAAGATCCAGATGAAATCGAATAGTTAAAGTGTACCTTTGGAATCGCCCATTTAGAATACGGAGAGATTTAGGGTTCTTGATTAGAAGAAGCTTCAATCAATTAGGAGAATGAAAAAGGAAATTCGGATTTTGAAGATTAGATTGACTGAAGAGGGACGACCGCGTGAATGAAAAAGAGGAGAAATCAAAATCCCGCTCAAAAGGAATTATCAGCCTTTAGAGCATGTCCACATCATCAAAATGGTTGGCTAAGAATAGGTCACGTGGCTAAGGAGAATTCTTTTAGTATAGCAGATAGATATCAAGTAATTACTGGGATGTGACTTCGGATTGTTTTTTCTTTCTTTTGCTTGTTGTGTTTCTTCAGTCCAAACCATGGAACCGAACCAAAACCGAGAACCAATAATATAGAACTGAAGGACCACCCCAAGCTACTCATTTAGACATGGGTTTTGGTTCATTTGGTCTGTGTTTCCGGTCTTTGTTAGGTAAGCCTGTTACTTGCTCACTCTCATCCGCCTACCATATTGCACCACGTAAGTAAGTTAGAAAACTTTAAGTGTCATAACTTTTCAAAATTACGCATCAAAACATACATATACAACATCAACTGGTTTACCAATAAATTATATTATGAACCAACTTGAAAAACCATTGTGGTTCGAGATCAAATTTCAAACCTCACCCTTTTCAAAAATCATTTTGTTTCATCTTACCCACCCTTAACAAAAACATTCTACATACACACCAAAACCTCCTTAGACTCTCTTTCACGAACCCATACAGTTTTATAGATAAAAGTTATCTCTGGCTGCACGTCCCCTCACCTAGACATATTAACAAAAAAATGCTGAAAGACATTTTACCTTTCTTACCTTTTGGGGGATCCTAGATTTGCTTTCGCTAGCTTCACTACTCTTGTATTTAGGCTTATCTTGTATAGCTAAACATTCTCTTACAGCTCCAGATCGTTAATCGAGGTATCAAACGATCCCTGTAAAAATAAAAAAAAGAATATGAGAAATGGAAGATGCTCTGGTAGGATCTTTATTTCTAAGGTCAGTTTTTACCCTAACCCATGTTTGTGAGAACCCATTTTCACCTGGACCAAAATTATACTTTTCTAAAATGAGTTTCATCTTGAGTCCATTTCACCTAGCTAATGTATATATTGTAGAAGCTACTTGCTACATAAAAAATAACTTTTCAGTAACTACATACAATCAATCTGTTTTGTCTATAAAATAAAAGGTCAAAATCAAATTGTCATGTGTATCTTATTTGAATCTTTTTGTAGAATGATTCAAGATATATGGCAAGTAAATCAGCGTCCTTAAAATCATACACCGGTTTAAGGTCTCGTAACACAACATGAGAGAGTAAACCGTCATCCCTCCACCGGTCAAAGGATGATGTTGTTGAAAGCATCACCCAATAAAAGCGCTCCAAGTGTCTGAACAGGAGGAGCGGCCATGCTCCTGTTTAGCATTGCTTTTAAAAACATCAAGCAACTAACGTGGAACCTGGGGAGCCACAATTGTTTTCAAATGTTTTGACATGTCACCATTACCAGAAACGGAATTTTTTTACCAGGTATATCAACAAAACAACGAATTTCACTGCTGCAAACAGGATTAGTGAAGGATCTGCTAAAATGACAATCTTGTGTTTTGGATATAGATGCTCGCAGTTCTCCAAAACCAGCCCCACAAAGGCACAGCGGATAATCAACCTGTAGTTATTTAGAAGTAAACCCTAAAAACTTAGCTAAAACAGTGAAACTTTAGAAATTTACATTATCAAATTCTAGAAAATGTACCAGTGGTTTGCAAAGAGAACACTCCAACTTAGAGAAACAGCCATCATAGACAACTATAAGAGGTGGAAATGCTTTCATAACTTCATCAACTTTAACTTTATGTTGAACACCTATAATAGTTCCTTCAAAGGATGTCACAATACCTTGCTCAAGTTCTACATTGAAAACATATTCAAGTTATTTTTAGAAAGAAAGAAAATATATATTTACAGAACATTTATGAATTATTATAAAAAATATAGTACTAACTTAGGTAGAGCAGTGGGTTATTCTCCTGGAAAGAACCGCCCGTTGTGAAAGCTAGCTAGCTACAACTTATTATGTATACCTTCAAGACCCGTTGGAATAAGCTTAAGATAGCCACCTGGTTGTAGCAATTCACCTATAATGTTGTCTGGCTCGGTTAAATCTCTCTCTCAATCACACGAATTTTAGACTAACAACAATAATCGTTAAAATAAAGATATCCTTCCTGTCATAATATAATCATGAATCATACATGTCAATTAATCCATGTAGCATGGTTGGCTCCAACAAATCAACAGCTTGATAAAAACAATAATAGAAATGAAAACAGTCCAAATAAAATATATATTGCAATTTATTATCAGCAAAAAGTTTATAACATTTGAAGGAAAACCTTATGAAACAGTTCACTAAATTCTTTGTACTAATAAGCTTTCGTTATCAAAACATGACATAAGCTATACAACTAACAAAACATTTATAACAAAACTCATGATAGCAAAAGTTTACCAGGTGACGGTGGAGACGCCATAACCAAATCACCAGGAGAAAGACCTTGTATTGCCGTGCCTACAGAGTAGACTTCTTCAACACCCTCATATCCCTCAATCGCTGGCACTGGTGGCCTCACAGGGTACAGACCTACAACACAACATAAAAACAGATGTACATATATCCAAACAATCATATGTATATACATCTAATGTATGCATATCATGATCTTATACAATTAAAAAGCATTCATTAGCAGTGTCTTTGTTCACATAGACATTTCCACAAACAGGTGGACTACATGTCTACATGTAAATGATGAGATAAAAAATCTAGTTGCCTGAATGGTGATCAACATGAATTTCATACACAACAACATATGCTAACAACAAACATCTAACAACCGGCGGAAAACATTCACAAAAATGATAGAACGAAGATAAAACAAATCGATCCAGAATTAGGGTTATAACAGAATCACATACCAGTTAAAATAAATTCAAAAATCGAAACCGGATCGTCTCCGAGAAACAAAGAAGAGCACGTGAGATGAAGAAGACAAAGAGCAGGTGGATAAAATCTAGGGTTACATGAACATACCAGGATCAGAGGAAATCAACATAGATGAATTCAATAGATGAAGTCGTCATTGATAAACACAGGAGATTGATGAAAGAAAATGGGGAAAAAGGGAGAGATGTTCAAGAGGATTAAAGAAAAATTAGGGTTTTTGAATGATACGGATGTAAAGCGTGTCTAAGAAGAAGAAGTCGCGTGAAAGGAAAATTGAGGAAAAGGGTTTGGCGCTCAAAGAGAATTCTCTGGTCAAAGAGGGTGTACACATCATCAAAATGATTGGCTAAGAATAGCCCTTGTGGCCTAAGAGAATTCATTTAGTATAATAGATAGATTACATAAGGGTATTTTAGTATTTTTATGTCTCAAGGATTGTTTATATAAGTTTGAGAAAAATGCCTAGATAGTCCATGTGGTTTGATCATTTTTCACCTTTAATCTCTAACTTTCTAAAATTACAGCTATAGTCCTCAACTTTTGCAATTTCGTTCCCGGATAGTCCCTGACACGGATAAAGGTTGGTTTTTGGTGTTAAGTAGGTATGAAATAACCTAAATACCCTTACTTCTAAATTAATAACTAAAATGTTAAAAGAAATATATTTAATATTTATATATTTGTGTGGGTCCCACAATCCACCCTACCCACTTCAACTTCCCCACTGTTCACCACCATCACCATCTCCATATTTCACCTCCACCACCACCTTTCACCACCATACCATCACCATCTTCCCCGCTAAAATTTAACCGACGTATATCTATACAATTAGTAACTTGCTGAACACTTATACCCTTTTGCGAAATTCACATCTATTACAAGATTCGGTTCACATATATACATGCCGTTAAAGAACTGAAACCGTGTGCTTTATTCCAACAAAACGTTGGTTACCTTTTATCAAATTGTGAACCAACAACTTCCACCACTACCTTACTATGGGGTATGGTATTAGATCCGACCCGAGTGGTCGGATATTCCCGTTACTTATTGCTTTTATTATAATATTTGTTATTATTATTGCGTACTAACCCGCGAAGCCTAGCGCGTTGTAGTTTACACTACACTAGATTGTGGGTTTGTAGAGATAACCCCTAACTGGGCCTGGCCCATTGAGGTTAGGGGAGGCCCACATCCCCTATATAAAGAGGTGTTCACCTCATTATTAGGGTAGATGAGATGGAGCCGTCACACTTTTTGTTACTGGAAACAGGGGATTCTTTCCCCTACCGGTCATCTCTACAACTCCACTTTCTTCTCTTCTCCATTGCAGATCTAGGTTCAAGAGGAAGAACAAGGCGTGATTCTCACCCACTCAGAGAAATCGGTCCAATCATCCTGACAGTGATTCCGTGTTTCTTCATTGGCGCCCACCGAATCAAAATCTAGATCCAAAAAAAATCACACTTCGTTTTTTCTCTCTGTTTCTAGATCTGTGTTCTTCACGTATGCTTGGCTGGTTTAGACTTTGAGATCTGTTCCAATGGAGCTCAAATAGAGGGTTATTGATAACATTGCAGAGATCTGTTCTATCGAAGTTCAATAGACCAGATTTACAATTTTGGGTTAAATGCAAATACATCCAGATCTGTGTTTTGGAGAAATCCTCACAAGAGGTTGTTTCAGATCTGGAACTCACGCTTTCTTTGCAAGAAGGACGGCCAGATCTGAATTTCTTTTTAAGATCACGTATTATGTCAACAATGTTCAGATTTGCGCTCATTTACGCTCCAAATGCAAAATCAAAGGTCTAAAACATCTAGATCTGTGCTTGTAAGGGTTTTATTTGCCTGTGCGACGTCTATAAGTGGTTCAAGCTCCTAAATCTGTCATATGGGGGCTCACATAGAGATTTATGGAAAATGGATTTCTCCAACAACCAAATGAGCATTTTTCCATGTTTGATGGGCGATTCCTGCATAAAAGGCTTTTCTAAATCTGGTACACAACCTCTCCTATAAAAGTCTCTGTTATATATATAAAAAAAATCATGATATGGTGTGCTTGACGGCAAATCGTAATTATTCACGTTTAATCTAAAACTTTTTGAGTTTTCATATGACAAGGGTCAAAATATCGTTTGTGATGACATATCTCGAGGATTTGTACAAAACATTTTTAATTTCCTATATGTTTTTGCAAAACGAATTGCTGAACTATAACCATGTGCATCCATGTGCACATTCATGCACTTGTGAGGTCTTCATCCATTAGCCTATCATTTCTTTTCTTTGTTAAATATATAAAAAAAAAACAGATTCAAAGTTTCATTTCAATTTGGAACGAGAACGATGACTAAAAGAAAAAGAAAAAAAAAACAAGGAAATGACAAACATTATCCGATTGCATAGCCTTAAAAGCTGTAAACGACTAATAAAGCTATCATCATCATCATCATCATACTCAGTATATCCCACCAATAGCAAAGCTAAGGTAGGGTCTGAGGAGGGTGAGATGTAGACAGCCTTACCTCTACCCCGTAGGAATAGAGAGGCTGCTTCCAATGAGACCCCCGGCTCGATTGTGGTTTTGCATCAAGCCTTGGACATAAGGCACATAACACTCAGCAATTGAGACAAACGCCGATTAGTGCATGCACCCCCTTGTCTTTTGGCTATCCACGCCACCACATGATGCATGATTAACCGTCCCCCTCTTTTAACGTTATTTTCACGAAATTAGTAAAATAACATTAAAATTAGTGCACTTTCACTTTTGCCCCCCGAGCGCCCACGTATATATACATTATATGAGCATACCGCAAGCGGGGCGTAAACATGTTCCGCCCTTGCCAGAACTGCTAATAAAGCTATCATTTTCATTAAAAAGGAAATTATTGTTTTGTACAATCCCTCAAAACGCAAACATGTTCCGCCCTTGCCAGAACCGCTACGTCTCGCGGACAACGTCCGTCCCCTTTTTGGACCATTTCCGCAGCCGCGAGTAACCTCCGTTACGCGAGCATACTCCGCCGCGCGGGTCATCTCTGTTGTGTGAGCATACTCCGCCGCGCGGGTCATCTCCGTTGCGCGAGCATACTCCGCCGCGCGGGTTGTGTGAGCATAATCCGTCGCACGGGTCATCTCTGCTGCGCGAGCAAACTCCATTGCGCGGGCAAAATACACGAGCGTACTCCACCGTCGCGAGTCATCTCTGTAGCACGAGCATATTCCACCGCCGTGGGTAATCTCTGTTGCCCGAGCATACCCCGCTGCGCGGACAAACTTATGTGTGCGAGCATATTCTTTACTTGCCGAAGCCGCGCGACTAAACCTCCTACCTCGCCAAACAAGTTCTGTGGCTCAGGTATGCTTGGTCTGCCACAATACAATCTACTAAAATGGATATAACCATTCGCTAAACTAGTAATTGTGAAAGAGGCTAGGAAAGTTCTCTGGTTTTTAATGTGGATAGAAGATAAAAAGGCACATGTCGAAACCCATTTTTGAGTTCACAAATCTATTTCGAAACTTCACCATAACTTATAATATTTTACATAATCGCCCCTTGTGGATATTAAAAACTAATACTTTTAACCCTCTCAATGGTTTCCCGTTTGACAAGTGGATGATACCAACAACCTTGTTATTATCAAATTTATTTAAGGCAGTAGATAATATATAAAGTTTTACAAACTTTATAAATAAACATCTCACAATACATGCCTATCTGCATACATATTGTTATTTCATAGTGGTTGACATATATTACTTGTAAACATTACAAATAATTAAGCCCACTGCAATATAATTATGGGCCTCCCCAGATTGAAACTTAGCGACCATAGTCGATCAGCCCAACACAACTCGGTACAAATGATTCGCGAATGACAGCACACACAATCCGTCACCCGCGCGCGTAGGAGACACCCGCGTTACGGAGTCCACGCATGCAGAAAAGTTCCGCCTGCTTGCGATTAACTCCGCACCTACCGGTAAAGTTCCGCCCGCGGGCACGTTGGACTTGCAAAATGGTTCTGCCTCGTTTTCTAAACTCAGTATTTCAACAACCCCAAAAGTTTGTATCGATAAGTTGGCTGGCTAATATGTAATAAAGTTGCGGACCTTTAACATCATTGAGCTGGGGTTTTTAAAGTTTTGCATATAACAGTGAACTAAAGCATGTAGTCAACCATGCATGACAACTAAAATTAGTGACATGCTCATCATGATGTTATACCAATACACATATGTTCCAAACATAATATAACAGTTATTTTAAAAAACTACTTTCAAACAGTATCTTTATTTGAAAAACGTACATTTGTATATATTATCCATTTGTTGATTAGTCATAAGCAACACTAAACGCCGCATCACCACGTGCGTCGGACAATAAAGCCGCTGGACAAGTCCGAGCTCGAGCAAACTCCTCCTGTGCCCGACACGCTCTGCCGCGAGAGGCCGTCCCACATCGCCAAACGAGCTCTACTGCGCGGGCATGCTCCGAGTGCCATGACACGTTACTAATCCCGCACCTAAATTTCGATCACGAGAGAAGCTAAGAAGGCATTGTGGTCAACATTTATTTGTGGTGAATTAAAGGGACACGAGTCCGAACTCATTTTTATATTGGTTCAGATGTCTACTTTTCAGTCTTGCACCATACCTTACAGCATCTCATATTAATGACCCTTAAGAATGTTATAAACTTACACTTTCTGGTTCAAACACACCCTTGCATATTATAACCGTTGGTAGATATCTTTTAAACACAAATATGGACATCCTCATTTAAGACAGTACATACTATCGGTACACTAATTACAATTTATCTTGTCAATTTATGCTAACATTAGGCGGGGCGCCTCATAACACACCCGCGTTCGAGAATGCAATTTGCAGGATTGGCCATACATTCAATCGGGAAAACGCCACAAATAATCCTCACGCACACCGATGAAAGGCTAAAAAGCTGGACTACATACGAGCAAGTAAGTCGCCACGCGCATGCTCCTTTGCATACGAGCACATAAGGCGCCACGTGCGCATGCTCTTTTATGAACGAGCACGTAAGTCGCCACGCGCGCATGTTCCTTTACATATGAGCACGTAAGTCGCCACACAGCACATAAGCCGCCACGCGCGCATGCTCTTTTACAAACAAACACGTAAGTCGCCACACGCGCATGCTCCTTTACATACGAGCATGTAAGTCGCCACACGCACATGCTCCTTTACTTACCAGCACGTAAGCCGCCATACGCGCATGCTATTTTACAAACAAACACGTAAGTCGCCACGCGCGCATGCTCTTTTACATACGAGCACATAAGCCGCCACGCGCGCATGCTCTTTTACGAACGAGCACATAAGTCGCCACGCGCGCATGCTCTTTTACGAACGAGCACATAAGTCGCCATGCGCGCATGCTCCTTTACATACGAGCACGTAAGTCGCCACGCGCGCATGCTCCTTTACTTACGAGCACATAAGCCGCCACGCGCGCATGCTCTTTTACAAACAAGCACATAAATCGCCACGCGCGCATGCTCCTTTACATACGAGCACGTAAGTCGCCACGCGCGCATGCTCCTTTACTTACGAGCACATAAGCCGCCACGCGCGCATGCTCTTTTACAAACAAGCACGTAAGTCGCCACGCGCGCATGCTCCTTTACATACGAGCACATAAGCCGCCACACGCACATGCTCTTTTACAAACGAGCATGTAAGACGCCACGCGCGCATGCTCCTTTACATACGAGCACGTAAGTCGCCATACGCGCATGCTCCTTTACTTACGAGCACGTAAGTCGCCATACGCGCATGCTCATTTACATAGGAGCACGCCGGTCTCCATACGAGTCTGCTGCTCTACATACGAGCATCTCAGCCTCCATGCGAGCCTCCTGCTCCACATACGAGCACGTAAGACGCCATACGCGCATGCTCCTTTACTTACAAGCACGTAAGTCTTCATACGCGCATGCTCATTTACATACAAGCACACCGGTCTCCATATGAGTCTGCTGCTCTACATACGAGCATCTCAGCCTCCATGCGAGCCTGCTGCTCCACATACGAGCACGTAAGACGCCATACGCGCATGCTCCTTTACTTACGAGCACGTAAGTCGCCATACGCGCATGCTCATTTACATACGAGCATGCCGGTCTCCATACGAGTCTGCTGCTCTACATACGAGCATCTCAGCCTCCATGCGAACCTGCTGCTCCACATACGAGCATGTAAGTCGCCATACGCGCAGGCTCTTTTACATACGAGCACGCAAGTCGTCACGCGCGCATGCTCCTTTGCTTACGAGCGAACACACATGCACGTAAGTCGCCACGCGCGCATGCTTATTTACATATGAGCACGCCAGTCTCCAGGTGAGCTTGCTGCTACACATGTATGCACGCTAATCTCCATACGACCCTGCTGCATTACATACGATCGTGTGTGTCGCCCGCGCGCGCATGCTTAGCCATATATGAAAACGCTTACAAAACATAAATTGTGCTACAAATGCACGCACCACTTTGGGTATACGCAAAAACACATTGGCTAAAATAAAGTTTCGCTTACACCTACAATCTTCAAGATAAGCCACATCTCCTTGCTTCACGCAACATTGTTGTTGTGGCACACCGGAGGATTAGCGCAGGCTCGGGTTTCCACTTCATTATCCTAACGCAACTTTATGCCAATTCTCATTTGCGATAACCTGCTAAAAGTGGATTAACACGTGCAAATATTGTAGACAACAATTTACACAGATTCAAAAACTATATATATATATATATATATATATATACGTATGCTTCATGGCCTAAGACACGCGCACCATGCGAAGTCACCAAAAGGTGAATATTTTAGAGTAGCCACACGACTGTGTGCGCACTGCTAAAGCTGGGTCACACTCGAAAATCATCCGAAGGGAAGACACTCATCCAGTCCAGAATTCCACCCACTTGCCTTCCGCGAATGGGAGCAACACTAGACTGGGGGGGACCTGAAGGGGTATGGTCCCAAATACTGCATCAGTCATACGCACGTTGGGCCCTAACCACACTCAACCGTCAAAACTCAGCCAGATCCAAGACTCGTACACAAGACCTAACCACGTACGCGCAGCCTTGACAAGTTCATGGCAATGCGCCAGTACAATTAGCAACTGCCCGCAATCAATCAGCGTGCGCCAGGTTTGCCCAACCAATTTCCACGATGAACAATCGGGGAATAGTCACTGCTCCATTATCTCTACTCACAGCTAAAGACAGACGCAACAAGCGTGGGAAACAACTTTCCCGCACCTGGGCGACAGGTAAGCCTAAAACCCAATCTTTACTTTCGAGCACTCCTAACAAGTCTAGTACTCCTCCCACGCTTGCACGCGGGAGCAGCACTAGACTGGGGGACTTGATGGGGTATGGTATTAGATCCGACCCGAGCGGTCGGATATTCCGGTTACTTATTGCTTTTATTATAATATTTGTTATTATTATTGCGTACTAACCCGCGAAGCCTAACGCGTTGTAGTTTACACTACACTAGGTTGTTGGCTTGTAGAGATAACCCCTAACTGGGACTGACCCATTGACGTTAGGAGGCCCACATCCCTATATAAAGAGGTTTTCACCTCATTATTAGGGTAGATAAGATGGAGCTGTCACACTTTTTGTTACTGGAAACAGGGGATTCTTTCCCCTACCGGTCATCTCTACAGCTCCACTTTCTTCTCTTCTCCATTGCAGATCTAGGTTCAAGAGGAAGAACAAGGCGTGATTCTCACCCACTCAGAGAAATCGGTCCAATCATTCTGACGGTGATTCCGTGTTTCTTCACTTACGTAATAATTTTTCTGTTGCCAATACCATTTCCTTCTTCACGCATTCCAAGCGCCCAATCTCGCCATCCCCATATACTCCGTTCATTCGATTCACCCTTTACAAGTTTATTATCTTTCCCTTCTTCAATTGCACTTTCAATTAATATATAATAAACGCAACCTTTTCATTATAACCCGTTGATATTGGAGATCTGTATTAAAATCATATTTGTTTTGATAAACAATGATATATTGGAGGTCTTTATTTAAAATCATATTTGGTTTTGGTGCTAGGAGTTGGGTGGCCAATAAGAGTTGCGGTGGGGGTTGGGGTCAGTGGTGGACCCAGAAATTTTTCCATGAGGGTGCGAAATATTTTAAAATTTTTAGGCCCCTATAGGTATATAAGTAAAAAAATTGGTTCGTATCGGGTCGGGTAAAACAAACGAACATCAAACTAAATTTATATAATTATCAAAAACATGTCAAACCCTGTTACAAACATAATTAAAACGTCGACGCTCTACGGGTTTTCATTTTTTGAAATCTATACAAAACATCATCTAAAGCTAATTTCTTAAGCAATTATTTCTCTATATAACATAAGTTCATCGCTCAATAACATAATATTTCAATTTTAATTTTCAACTATTCAAGCCTTAGAAATAATAACGCAAGTTGTAATCACCCTGAAAATATATAAACAACATAATCACCCTAAAAATCATCTAAACAACGTCAAAATACACAAAATTTCAAACATATTTAACAACTTTATTACCATTTTTCTCCTATAATATCAACCAAAATCATCAAAATAACAAAGAAACTTACCAGTGTTCGGATTCCGGTTATATTTGGTGTCGAACGACGGTGGTATGGTGGCTGATTACGGTGGTCTCCGGCTGCTGGACTGTTGTTCGTTGGCAGTGCAGGGACGCAAGAGAGAGAGCGGGAGAGAATTTCTAAAGGTTTTGGGCTTTAATTATTTTATTATAGTTTGAAATATTGTTGGGTTTGGTTAATGGGCTAAGACTTAGTGGGCTAGCTAGTTATGAATTATAAGTGGGTAAATGTATGGGTGTTTGGATTTAGTTAGTTAGGTATTAAAAGTTATATAATTTAGGTAGTATTTTTTTTTAAATAAGAGTTTACTAAAAAAATTTAAAATATAAATTGATAACACTTTTTACCTAAGGGGTGCGGACGAAAAGTTTCAAGGGACGCGGACGAAAAATTCCAAGGGGTGCGGACGGGATTTTCGACGGAACTTAGCACAATTTTTTTCCCCCGGGGGTGCGCCCGCCCACCTTGGGATGGGCTTGGGTCCGCCCATGGTTGGGGTGCTCGGAGCTGGGTGGCCAGCCAGAGGACTGGAGGAGCGTAGCGGGGTTGGTTTGTTGGGAAAACAGAGAGTTGAGATGATAGGGGTGAGTGGGGGTGGATGGGTTAGTTTTATAATTTAAGAAAATGGTGGGTCCTTTTAGTTAGATATACTTTAATCTTTTAAATATTTTTTTTTAATAACAACGGTATTTTTATCATTTCACATCCACTTAAGTGTAACACCCCGAAAATCTCTTTCGTGTAATTACGCCTTTAAGTGTTATACGAGTAAAGAAACAGGTTAATTATTAAAATGGACGTTTTATTTACTAATAAAACGAGACTAGATGATAAAATGGGAGAGTTGTATTCTATAAATAACTAACCCCGTTAATAAAGTTAGAGAATTGAAAAAAAAAAGAAAAAAAAAGAAATATTAAAAAAACTTAACATGGTTAGGTTTTTATGTTAACTAAGTTAAATAATTGATTTAAAAGTGGGGGGCTGAACTTGTATAGAAGCTAAACTAGTGGGTATAAGGTAGAGAAAAGGGTTGGTCAACACAAACATGAGGTGTGTGTAGACATGGAACTCTCAAGGAGATTCCGAACCATAATCCACAAGGAGAAGCTCAAATCCATGGAATTGAAGCCTTAAATTCGTGCATGAAGCTGAAATTTGTCATCTAGGTTACAATAAACCAAGAGGTAACCCTTGATTTCCATTTTTATTGAAGTTTCTACAGGGGCGAACCTAGGTTGCCCCTAAACGCTTCGGTGGTAGTGTAAAATTAGTGTAAATTTTGGAAAAATTTGACGTTTTTTCGATTTCGCTACCCCTTTTTATAGAAATGTTGCCCCTTTAGGTTTTTTCTAGATCCGCCACTGAGTTTCTAAGTTATGTGAAAGGTGAAACAAACGGGTTTTTGTTTATAGGTTTGTTACACATTAGAGGCACTATATCTATCTAAAAGGGTCAAATCAAGAAAATCAGTTAAAAAGGACTAGCTAAATGGATAGAAAGTCACTCAAGTTTATTTTTAACTACCGCATTTATATTAAAAGTTCACAACTTGTTTCAAAGATATGGACAAAAAGTGTTTTGGTGATCAACCAACTCCAACCGGACCATTTTGAACCAACTTGACCTTACATGGATTATCTTGAGCTTTTTTTTTTTTTAAAGAAACGGGCTGCTAAAAGGCCAAGGATAAAGAATTGAAAAAAGAAAATATAACACATTAAACATTTTCAAAGAAACTATGATAATCAACCAAACCCGGCCCAGCCCATCTAGATTTATTTATATTTATAATAAAAATGGGTTGTATCCAAGAATAAAGCACCTGAAAAGAAGGCGGAAACTAAGGGGGTGCTTGGTGTTGCGTTTTCAAAATAAATTATGCGTTTTCAAAATAGATAACATGTAGATACATGCTTCTCCAAAACTGCGTTTTGGAGGCAGATAATCACTTTTTCATCCAAACACTTTTTTAGATTAATAATGTTTTACAAACGGAATTGTAACACCCCAATCGCGTAATACAACAACACGCGGCGGAAATATCGGGGAGTCACGTTACAAATTGCTCACAACTACTGGTACTAAAATTGTTTCATTATCATTAACATCGTTTTACAAACAAAGAAATACATGTAATTGTCTTTTGATTAAGAAGTCTAAGGCCCTGAATGCAGTCCTATGCGTTGCATGCTTGAATAATTGATAACCTGAAACATATGTGAAAATAGGTCAGCATAAAAAAGCCGGCGAATACAAAGGTTTTATTAGCCAAGTAAATGGCAAAACATTTGGTATTGCAATACTTTGGCAACCACGAGATTTGTCGATAGAAAATAAATTTTGAAGCCAGAGGATGGCAAAAGTTTAGTATTGCAATACATAATCTTAATTGTGAAAACTCGTGACAAATAGTTTTGTATATGGCAATATGATTATTACTAAGTCATTTTTATGCCTTACATCGTAATCTCGTTTAAACCATCGTAAAACTCGTTAATATGTTATTAGAAAAACCAATTAAGGATTAATAATAACAGTTTTGAAATTAATCAAAACTTGTGTGGGTATTATATAAATCGAATCAATGATTTATGATAATACTTTAGATATCCTTCTAAGAATCTAACATATAAAGATATGGGAGATTCTACAAAGATTTCGATAATCAAATATTGAAACAATAGTACACAAAACCCTAAAGTGATTCGGATAACGCTACAAGAATAATAAAATAAGAACACTTATATATAGGAAGTACCAACGGCGTATCCACCATGTTTTTATTTTATTACACCCGTTTCGTTATCTAAATCACAACTACCACATAAACACATAATCGTCAACTTGTTCCATCTCGTAAACACGCATTAAAGTACACAATGAGTCCAAACAGGGGCTCCAATATTAGTACTCTAAATATCCCATATATGCCTAGCTATGAAGATAGATAGATACTACAGGGATCAGGTTCTCGTTACATCGCCTAGTCAAACACGTATTAAAGTACACAATGAATCCAAACATGGGTTCCAATATTAGTACTCTAAATATCCCATATATGTCTAGCTATGAAGATAGATAGATACTACAGGGATCAGGTTCTCGTCACATCGAATCATTGTATCACAATATCCTAAATCCTAATGGTGATTCAGGATAACGCCACGAAGGGTAATACAATAAGCACACTTATATATAGGAAGTACCAGCGGCGTATCCACCATGTGCTTATTGTATTATCTAGTTTCGTTATCTAAATCACCAACAATCTACACACAACCAACCATCAAGTCGTAAAGTACTTCTTAAAAACCTTACTATGAAGATAGGAAGATCTAAGACTGTACTTCAAATATCCTATAAGAATCTAACTATGAAGATAGGTAGATCACTTAAGGATTTAGATAAACATCGTATTTGCATAATCGGAATAATACACATAAAAGCACTTAGTGAACACATATATGTCATACATTTCGAAAACAAATCGATTACACATATGAATCACCCCAAAACATTTGAAAACGGTAAAAAAGGGGAACTATGTACTCTTCTGGGATTACCTATAGTTCTTGTTCAAAAGATATAACAAAGCTCAAAAGATCAAGAGTTCAAGTGTTGAAGCGATTCCTAGTGTAACGGATACTATGTTAGCGAATCGACACCTAAATCGGAAGATCGGGTAGAATGAGGTCTCGTAAACCAAATGAGTATCGGAACTCATGTAATACGGTTTAACAAAGCCTACATTCTAAATCGGAACCTATCCTAAGTGCTTACGACCCATTACGACCCATTAAGGTAGCTTACGCTACTTTATCGCGTCGTTCGCGCGAAAGCGCGTTCGGACCGCCTAACTAGTCCTATGACAAGTATTATATGTCTTAACATATCTAATTATGTTATTTAATCAGTTTAGATGTCAAAACATGTGTTACATATGCTTAAAATGAAATTATGCGCAAAAAGGGCATTTTGGTCATTTTCCTAAGGCATATAAACTACCTATCATACAACTAACTAAACGAAGTGACCATAAGGTATAACCTTGGAAGATTATTCCCTATACAACTATGGTCACAATATATGTTTGGTTGGATCCTAATGATCGACCAAACGGGTCGGGTTCGAAAGTCTAAGCGGTTGTTTAGACTGCTTATCTTACGACCCTACATAAGCACTAAACTAATAGTGAAGAGTTAAACATGTTAAAACATGTTTAACTAAGTTAGAAAACAAGTTTGATATCAAAACAAACGGTTTTGATACCCAAGAATAGTTTGGTTGCAAAATACGCAAAAGCACGTATTTTGACCGAAACTATGACTCGTCACTACGCCTAATTTAACGTGGTAATCAGTAGGTATAGTCATAATGGACTATAACCATCCTGATTACGCTCACGTTGCAAAGTTCAAACGAACTTTGTGTAGACCAAAGACTGATCAAAGCAGAAAGTCAAACACTGTTTGACTTTCACGCTTGAAAAACGATAACAAACATGAAAGAAAATTACAAAGGGTCTAAGCAATGATGATTTGATCTCAAATTACTCAAGTATGAAGCTAAGGCTTCAATTTAGAGCAGAAAATGAGATCAAGTGTGAAGAGTGAAGTGAAATCAAGTGGGTATATATAGTTTTTCGACAACGTTTAAGATCGTTCCTCGAAATTTGTGGTTTAATCTAGACCTTACATGTGTGGCCCATGGTTTATGATACAATGGGAATATCAAAACCAGTCCATAACATTCAAAACAAGGGATCAAAACCATCAAATTCAGCTGAAATGACCAAATTCAATGTTTCTGTTTGGCAGGTTGTCGCGGGCCGCGTAAGAATGCTCCTCAGTCTACGCGCCCATCCTAAGCAACTTTCACAGATTGTCAGTTTTAGTCCCTGCAAGCCTGAAACTTGGTTTTTGATGCATTTTTGACACGTTTAAGCCCCGTTAACCCCATTTCAAAGCTCTAAAATGAAGCTAAAGTATAGGAAACTTAAAATATGCTCAAAAACATCTCGGACGTTGGTTCGTTTGGTTGTACGATCGCGTTGTTCGGTTAATTACGACGGAAGTCGTAACGAACGCGAAATCAATCCAAATTACGCGACGAATGGAATTTTAGCTTTCCAATCACTAAAATAAAATATTTTAGAGATTACAAAAATTTTTGGATGTCCGGATATATTCAGAACGTAAGATATGCGCGTAAATGCAAACTTACGCAATTTTTGAGGCTTTTAGTCCCTATTGATCAAATAAGCATATTTTCACATAACAAACCCCTCAAAGTCTATTTCTAAGCTATGTAAAGGATATTTAGGGTACGTTTAGCTTATGATCAATTTCCAGAATGTTCGTTACTATACGAATCAGTAGACTTTCGTAGTTTGACGCAAATAGTCCCTGAGAGTGAATAAACTTGTTTTTGACACACCAAAGCCTTCAAAACCTATTTGTGAGTTATGTAAAATTTATTTAAGGTATGTTAAGCCTATGTAACTATTCCAGAGTGTTTGCCGCATTAAACTGATTATGTTTACGCATCAGTTCGCGTATAACTTTCCAGAAAATGATTTAAAGCTTGAAAGTGAACTAGAATCAAAACGTGAAATTGTCAAACGTAAATAAACAAATTTTGAGACCAAAACACATTGTTCCTTTGACAAAAGATAGTGTCCTATATCGTGAGGTGTTTACGGAGCACAAGTGTCACAGTCTCCCCTACTTTAGGAAATTTCGTCCCGAAATTCATTCAAAGGAGACCGTAGAGTATAATTAAAACAACTGATGGATAAGCAGATTGCTAGATCCCAAAGATGCGGAGCATCATTTGGTGTTGGAAATTTTAGGGGATTCAAAATGTGATTTGGGATATTCAAAGTATCTCAAGGTATTTAACCCTTTGAAACTTGTGAATTTAAAGAATAAGTCGACCGGTGTTCAAAAATCGTTTGAGTATGGCACTATGTTATACTAAGTTCTTAGTGTAAATAGCAAACAAAGGGGTGTACATTCAAGCCCTTCACATACACGGTTTCTAGCATCCCACGAGGTACATCCAATGCACCATGAGCATCCCAAGCATAGGAGATTGGTCGACATACCTTATGGCATCAAGATCGTCATCTTTAACACCATAATATACTCCCGATCGGCTCGATTTGAGTTAATGAATGTACTTGTTTTTGTTTATTGAAAATAACCACACAAATAACAAATAAACACATAATCACATAATGGTCCAAGATAACATAAAATCACCAAGTGATCTCAGTAACGTTCTGAGGAATAACACAATAAGAACACATATATATAGGAAGTACCATCGGCGTATCCACCGTGTTCTTATCGCATCATACTTCTCCCGTTACCTTAATCAATCTAGATTTTATGCCACCATACCTAACAAGGCTTACTATGATTCTCATGCGTCGAATATCATAATTAAGTGTGCACCCATAATTGCTCGTTTCGTCGCATGGTCCACATAGCTTCTCTTGTTAAGCGAGGGTAAACAAATAATATGGTCGACTATCGTCTAAATCAAATAAACATCGTCACAACATAATATCTGTCAAATTGGATCGTATTTCATACTAGCAATGATAACACTACTTATTTTGCATACAACAAATTTAGTAGTAGGTATTTTATTCTAGTACAAATATTTATATATGTTTCATACTTAACCAAACAGGTAAAATGCAACATATACAAATCATGCATTGTCATCATAATATAAGCATATCGAGGGAAATGTTTTCAAATCATGTGCTAGGTATGCTAACTTAACACACTAGGTACGTTAAATCAACATACGAAGCAAATTGTATTTATAATCATGTACTATACATATTAGATAAACAAATCATGTATATAATGCTATGATCATAAAACGGTATTAACTTGTTCATAGTATTCGTATCGATCGTGTTACCAAGTTCGTATGAATGCACTAGAGTTAAATTACGGTATGCTTATTTACATGATTTAGTTCCTAGAGAACGGAATCCTCAAGATCAGCATGTAACTGTAATCACACATAGTGTAATCACATTAGAGTTCGAAATTGGAAATTGAATAACAAGGATAAAGATAAACTTCTTGAAATTTATATTGTCATTACAAACATAGTTAAAATATGTACATTGTTTTCGAAAATAAACAGAAAATATAGAGGTTCAGATGATCATAAGGGCTTGATCATTAGCTTGAGCCTCGTTGACGTTGAATACTCGACCATTAGCATTGGCAAGCTTGGGGCAGTTTCGCTTGAAATGATTTAAATCACCACAATTGAAACATGCTCTCGGGCGAGTCTGAGTAGGGGCTGCTCGGTTCTGGATACGACAGGTCACAGCTAGATGCCCAAATAAACTACAAATTGTACACTGGCGACAAGGAGAATTTGATGCGTGATGATAGTTGCAAAGATTGCACCGAGGTTGCCTCCCATGATAAAATCCCTTAAAGGGTACTGAGTTTAGTGGAACAAGTGCAGGAATTGCAAAATTCTTTGAAGCCTTGCGCTTCCTAGAACTTTTAGAAGATTCGGCCTTTGTTCTTTTCGAATTCTCGTTAACAGGTTCAATGTTTTGTTTCTTGTCTCCTTTTCGAAACAGTTTACCTTTTCTAACCTGGGAGTTGATTAAGATAGCGGCTAATTCCTTAGCCTCCCTAAGCGTTGCAAGTTGGCTGCCAGTGACAATGTCTTGGACAGGGTCAGGTAAACCGTCGATGTATTTCTCAATGGCCTGATCCAAAGGTGTGACCATAGTGGGGCAAAGTAGGCTTAACTGTTCAAATCGGTCAGTGTAGGCACGGTTTTCCCCACTATCCTGTTTTAGATAATAGAACTTGTTTTCAAGTGCCCTTATTTCGCTTCGTGGGCAGAATTTTTTCTTCATAAGATCTTTAAATTCTTCCCACGTCAATTCCATTGCTACATCGGCACCTCGGTCTCTCATAATACCGTTCCACCAAGTGAGTGCTCTCCTTTGAAAGACACTCAAGGCGAACTCCACCTTGCGCTCATTTGGACACTGAACATGGCGGAACGTACTTTCTATACTTTCAAACCATTGTAGGAGTGCAATTGCTCCTTCAGACCCATTAAACCCGAGTGGTTTAACTGAGTTGAATTGTTTATAACATGGCGATAAAACATTGTTATTATTGTTTTGGATTTCGTTGACTTGAGTCACAATGCCAGGGAGTATAGTATCTAGCTGCTGAGAAATCATTGCTGCTAATTTAGCGTTCCAAGTGGCGTCGCGGTGAGGAGGCATCTTGAAAGTATAGCTATAGTGAAAACCAAATAAGTTAGATTTATCAAATTGCTATGAGTTTGTATCATCATTGTATTGTGAAAACTTTGATCTAGTAAAATCTCGTTCATAGGTCTCGTTCTTGTATTTAGAAAACACAGTGTTGTGGATTTTGTTTTGAAACAAGAGTTGTTTGAAGAATAAACTTTTGTAATATTTTTAGATGAGAGAATACAAATCGAGTTAATGGTTTGTATTATAAAATTCTTTACCTGTTAAAAAATTATTGTTTTAAGACAATTTTTTTAAATTAAATTTTAAAATAAAGAAACTTTGTGTTTGAAATTTTGAAAATTCTCATCCAAATGGTAAAAATTTGAAATTTTGAAAGACAAGGGTAGTGTTTTGGAAATGAAATAGGATCTCGTAGTGTCGTGAAATGAAATGAAATGAAATTCATTTCAATCGTATCGAATCAAACATATCACCGAAGGTAATATGATGAAATAGTATTGGGAAAGGAAAGATGTTTCGATTGTCGTGAAGAGCAAACATATTACCGAGGGTAATATGAATGAGTAGTGTTACAAAGGTCCTTTTAGAAATCATTCGGTAGGGTCAAGATGGATAGGTTTTTATAATGCTTCACGAAGACATGCTTTAGCCTATAAGTGGACACTCACCCTAAGAGTTCCCAGGTAAGAGTGACTGGTCCGAATATGCGGATTTGTACGAACACTCTAGCCCTAGACAGAAGACTCGGCGTACAGGCATCCACCCTTCCAGATTGCATGTGTTCACATTATTAAAACCCAAGATTTTGATGAAAAACGTTTGAGGAAAACATTTAAGAAATCTTTTGATGCAAATCGTTTGAGGTAAAATATGTTGTGAAATATTTTGACAAAAACGTTTAAGAATACATTTTGAGAAATATTTCAATGAAAACGTTTTGAGAAAAACATTTTGAGGAATACCTTATGGCACAAAGCCTAGGGGTTTTAAGATAAATCATCTAAGGTTAGATGATTTGTAAATCATAGAGTAGTTGTGGCACGAATAAGGATGAGGATTAGGAAAGAAGTCCTAAGTCTACTCATGTTTGGGTCCTAGGAAGGTTATAGACTAGGTTTAAGGCATGCTAATAACCTAATTCCCTATAACCAGTGCTCTGATACCAATCTGTAACACACCAATCGCATAATACAACAACACGCAGTGGAAATATCGGGGAGTCATGTTACAAATTGCTCACAACTACTGGTACTAAAATTGTTTCATTATCATTAACATCCTTTTACAAACAAAGAAATACATGTAATTGTCTTTTGATTAAGAAGTCTAAGGCCCTGAATGCAGTCCTATGCGTTGCATGCTTGAATAATTGATAAGCTGAAACATATGTGAAAATAGGTAAGCATAAATATGCCGGCGAATACTTAGGTTTTATTAGCCAAGTAAATGGCAAAATATTTGGTATTGCAATACTTTGGCAACCACGAGAGTTGTCGATAGAAAATAAATTTTGAAGCCAGAGGATGACAAAAGTTTAGTATTGCAATACATAATCTTAATTGTGAAAACTCGTGACAAATAGTTTTGTATATGACAATATGATTATTACTAAGTCATTTTTATGCCTTACATCGTAATCTCGTTTAAACCATCGTAAAACTCGTTAATATGTTATCAGAAAAACCAATTAAGGATTAATAATAACAGTTTTAAAATTAATCAAAACTTGTGTGAGTATTATATAAATCGAATCAATGATTTATGATAATACTTTAGATATCCTTATAAGAATCTAACATATAAAGATATGAGAGATTCTACAAGGATTTCGATAATCGAATATTGAAACAATAGTACACAAAACCCTAAAGTGATTCGGATAACGCTACAAGAATAATAAAATAAGAACACTTATATATAGGAAGTACCAGCGGCGTATCCACCATGTTCTTATTTTATTACACCCGTTTCGTTATCTAAATCACAACTACCACATAAACACATAATCGTCAACTTGTTCCATCTTGTAAACACGCATTAAATACATAATGAGTCCAAACAGGGGCTCCAATATTAGGACTCTAAATATCCCATATATGTCTAGCTATGAAGATAGATAGATACTACAGGGATCAGGTTCTCGCTACATCGCCTAGTCAAACACGCATTAAAGTACACAATGAATCCAAACAGGGGTTCCAATATTTGTACTCTAAATATCCCATATATGTCTAGCTATGAAGATAGATAGATACTACAGGATCAGATACTACTGGGATCAGGTTCTCGTCACATCGAATCATTGTATCACAACATCCTAAATCCTAATGGTGATTCGGGATAACGCCACGAAGGGTAATACAATAAGCACAATTATATATAGGAAGTACCAATGGCGTATCCACCATGTGCTTATTGTAATATCTAGTTTTGTTATCTAAATCACCAACAATCTACACACAACCAACCATCGAGTCGTAAAGTAATTCTTAAAAACCTTAATATGAAGATAGGAAGATCTAAGACTGTACTTCAAATATCCTATAAGAATCTAACTATGAAGATAGGTAGATCACTTAAGGATTTAGATAAACATCGTATTTGCATAATCGGAATAATACACATAAAAGGGACTATAACCATCGTGATTACGCTCACGTTGCAAAGTTCAAACGAACTTTGTGTTGACCAAAGACTGGTCAAAGCAGAAAGTCAAACATTGTTTGACTTTCATGTTTGAAAAACGATAACAAGCATGAAAGAAACTTACAAAGGGTCCAAGCAATGATGATTTGATCTCAAATTACTCAGGTATGAAGCTAAGGCTTCAACTTAGAGCAGAAAATGACATCAAGTGTGAAGAGTGAAGTGAAATCAAGTGGGTATATATAGTTTTTCGACAACCGTTAAGATCGTTCCTCGAAATTTGTGCTTTAATCTAGACCTTACATGTGTGGCCCATGGTTTATGATACAATGGGAATATCAAAACCAGTCCATAGCATTTAAAACAAGGGATCAAAACCATCAAATTCAGCTGAAATGACCAAATTCAATGTTTCTGTCTGGCAGATTGTCGCGGGCAGCGTAAGAATGCTCCTCAGTCTACGCGCCCATCTGTAACACCCTAGTTTCTATTTAACGGTTTTACATGTAAATACCAACAATTAGATGTGTAGTTAAGACTACACATACTATAAAAATATGGAATTATTAAAACTTTTACAAATCATAAGTTATTTGACATAACATGATCAGATTCGTCATTTAAAATTTATGACGAAGGAATGTGCGGAAGCATGTATCTTTATTGTGTTCGGTTCTTCGTTGAGCTTGATCGTCTTTCGGCATCCAAAAAGTACCTACATTTCATAAACATGAAATGTTTAGTCATACGGGGTTTAAAACGTGTCTAAATGAGTCCGAGAAACAAAACTGATTAAAATATATATTTTTGTACAGGGTCCACCGTAAGTAGCCCTGAATATAAACTTTTCCACCGTAAATTAGGAGGTTTGTGGCGTAAGGATTTTAAGGCTACCGTAAGTTACGGTGATACCGTAACTTACGGTGGCCTCTGCAGAATTTTACAAGTTTGCCGTTTTCTAAAACGAAAACCTTCATAACTTTTGATCCGCTTGTCCGTTTGACCTACCGTCTCTTCCTACGTGTTTGTAATTTGATTCTCCATCATATGGATTTAAAATCCAACATCCGGATTAACAAAATTTAAGACTTTTAAGTCTTAGGCTTATTACCCTTTTTACCAAATTTTGACCCGTTCGATTTTTATCAAACAAACAAGTTTGTTTGACCCTTATTTCTCATAACCTATTAAATTCAATGATGTTTAACATATTAGGTTCCGATTACAGGTTCATATACCTTCTTAATCCCATTTTCACTCATATCCTTATTTTGACCCGTTAAGGGTATTTAAGCATATTTTAAACACCAAACGCTTTCATTCGTTTCTAAATACATATGTCCACATTTCTTATCAAATGACCTCCCACCACAACTATATTTGTGGTGGATTCAATGTGGTGATTTATATATTACAATTTTTACCCTTCAAATTATTATTTTACGGCAAAGACTCTTTATAGAGTCATTTGACCAATATTTTACATCTTTCGCTTTTCATACTTATTCAAAGTATTGACTTGATTATAAAACTCGTTTTCAAGCGACTTCTAAGGGTTGCTTGCTAATTTCGCTTACAAGGGCGTTTTGGTCATTTTTAACCCTTCTTTTACGACAAAAGGCTTGTTTAAGCCATGCACGCCCAAAATCTCATTTTTAACCAAATCTTGTTTTCAAAACACTCTATCTATAATTTAAATCCTTCGGTTTACCTTTTAAGGTAACCGAATTTCCCTTTTTACTTTACCTAACTCTCATAGAACTTCAAGTTCTAAATGATGAGTTGATCTATTATACATACCTGGCTCGGATCAACTTATTAACCCGATTTTAATACCTTGCTTTGAAATCGCTAACTAAGAAAGATGCGAGTACCCATTGGATATCTATTCCTGTAAGCATATAACTCGACAAAAATCATTAGTCGATATTGTCAAAAGGTGATGTCTACACCTTTTGACTTGTTTGGCCAAATTGACCGATTACATTAGCGGGATGACATTTATTACCACCTCGTATATATGACTCGCTCCGATTTACACCGTGCGGTCACTTTACTTATAATTCCATTTCTTAACACTTTTCGGCCTACTATGGCTTACGTCATAATTATCTTTTTCGTAACACGACAAAAGGATATTCTGAAATATATGACTAGTGTAAGATATACTTACCTTGCATCCGAATTACGCTTTTCCTTCATACTTGCTTCGTTTGACCCGTTTCCTTTCCAAGCCTCTACCTAGCTTGTCAAGCGTCAAACTATCATCATAATTCGTAAGACGTTTATATTAGTCATCATTAATTATGACTATTCCATCTTACGTATTTTCTATCAAAACTTTCATTCGATCTTATTAATGGTCGGTTTGACTATTTAAAAGTCAAATCACTAATTAACACATATGATTGCACTATCAAGTTCACAAGACTCAATTAGGCACATTATCAACACTTAGTTCTCATTTAGGCATTTTAACAAATACCTAATGTGCATAATTTTACATATTTACTAACTAGTTCATAACTAATTATTTTCACCAAGATTTACATCAAAATCTAACCTCTATGTCTAGTGTTCATGAATTACATCAAGAACTTATATCATAACAATCAATATTCATCAATTTAACACTCTAATCCGAGTGTTCATCATGTTTCTACAAAACCCATTAAACACCCATAATGGATGATCATGAGCTTTATAATTTCAACACTAATTCAACTAGTTATTGACTAGGGTTTACTCCTAGACATCATACTACTTCAAGATTCATCCATGCATGACATATTTAAGCTCAATTTCAGTTTTTCACAATTAACCTAGAACTTGAGATGAATCGAAACATCAAGATTTTACATACCTTATGATCCCCTCAACTAGGTGATCATTAATTTATGCTTGAAAATCGATTTGGACATGATTTAAGCCTTCAATTTGAGGTTTTTGTGAAGATTGGGGTTGGGTGAGGAGCCTCTTGTCGCCCCCTGCTTCTTGTTCGACCAGACATCCCCCAAAGTGGGTGTTTGGTTTGTTTTAATTTTGTTTTAGGCTTATTAAGTTTCAATTTTTAACAACATAGGCCCTTCAACTTTTGTTTGGTTTATAACCTGAATAATTTTGTTCTTTCACTTAATTACAAGACTTGTACAAGGTTATTTATTTCCTAGTTATTTATCTTGTTCAAAACCCGTTTTATTTTAAGTCCCATTAAATCTCGGGCCTTTTATATACATTGTTTTCTCAACATATTTCCCATCCTTTTAATAAATATTGGATTTATTTATTTTAAATCCTAAAATTTACTGGGTAAGTTTTACCACTAACTGTATTTTACCCGTCCTTTAGTATTAACGTGGTTTGATTACCAAACCCGTTTTCGGGGTGTTACACCATCCTAATCAACTTTCACAGATTGTCAGTTTTAGTCCCTGCAAGCCTGAAACTTGGTTTTTGATGCATTTTTGACACGTTTAAGCCCCGTTAACCCCATTTCAAAGCTCTAAAATGAAGTTAAAGTATAGGGAACTTAAAATATGCTCAAAAACATCTCAGATGTCAGTTCGTTTGGTCGTACGATCGAGTTGTTCGGTTAATTACGACGGAAGTCGTAACGAACGTGAAATCGATCCAAATTATGCGACGAATGGAATTTTAGCTTTCCAATCACTAAAATAAAATATTTTAATGATTAAATTTTTTTTTGGATGTCCAGATATATTCAGAACGTAAGATATGCGCGTAAATGCAAACTTTCGCAATTTTTGACGCTTTTAGTCCCTATTGATCAAATAAGCATATTTTCGCATAACGAACCCCTCAATGTCTATTTCTAAGCTATGCAAAGGATATTTAGGGTACGTTTAGCTTATGATCAAGTTCCAGAATGTTCGTTACTATACGAATCAGTAGACTTTCGCAGTTTGACACAAATAGTCCCTGAGAGTGAATAAACTTGTTTTTGACACACCAAAGCCTTCAAAACCTATTTTTAAGTTATGTAAAAGTTATTTAAGGTATGTTAAGCCTATGTCACCATTTCGGAGTGTTTTCCACATTAAACTGATTACGTTTACGCATCAGTTCATGTATAACTTTCTAGAAAGCGATTTAAAGCTTGAAATTGAACTAGAATCAAAACGTGAAATTGTCAAACGTAAATAAACAAATTCTGAGACGGAAACACATTGTTCCTTTGACAAAAGATAGTGTCCTATATCATGAGGTGTTTACGGAGCACAAGTGTCACAGGAATAATCAAATAATCACTTTAAAACGTAATCTCAAACACCCTCTAAGTGGAGGACGACCAACATTTCTATAAAAGATCAAACTGTTATCATTGATCCTTTGACATTAATTTCTTGTTACAATAAGATCTGAAAGGGAAAAAAAGATGTTATTTGTTGGCAAACCTGAAGCTGCCAATGATGAAAAAAGGAAGCAGTATCAAGATGCCAAGAGCATCATGGTAAACAACATAAACAGTGCTAGACACACATTCATTCATGGCTGCTTTGACTGTGGTCAATATACTCATATCCAAGCATGTGACCATCAACATTGCAACAAAGGGCAACACCTCCTTTTACCAAAACCATGCTTGATCACTTCTTTCAGTCGCCATATCCATATCGATCTTTTCCAAAGTCAAAACGAAAGTCAACGAAGGGATCGATCCATCGTCTCCAGTATTCTGTCAAATATAGTTTTGATGATAATATATGAAGATTGGAATTTGGAAACCAGTGCCAACTAGGTATAGTATATTTCTCATAACAACTTGTATTATATTGTAATAAAAAATTAGTCATGTTTTTAATTTTATCAAGCAAATTTTGGTTAATGTTATGTTAAGTTAAGGTGAAAATCACGTTATGTAAAAATGTTGGAATATCATTTTACTATTGCACGTATCATGTGAACACACATTTTTGTTTGAGTTAAATGCCATTTTAGTTCTTGAGGTT
Source organism: Helianthus tuberosus (assembly GCA_030545235.1). NCBI lineage: Eukaryota > Viridiplantae > Streptophyta > Magnoliopsida > Asterales > Asteraceae > Helianthus > Helianthus tuberosus. The sequence goes on along the minus strand of CM060435.1, from coordinate 69,773,825 downwards.
TGAGTCATTTTCCAGTTTAGTTTAAAGGTTTCATTTTTCGTATGTAGGTTCAAAAAGGTTTCACCGTTACCATTTTAGTCCACTGGGTTAACTTTATCCATTTTTTCTAGTAGCGAGAAGGGCAATTTGGTCATTTTATATGTAATACTGTTAACTAGAAGGCCAATTCAGTCATTTTATATGTAATTCTCGTTAACTAGAGTTGCCCTTCTACATTCAGGAGCTAGGCTTCTTTTCTTCTGTTTGGCAGGCTGGTAGGTGGGAGCTATGTTTGACGCATGCTCTGCTACTTCCCTTGGTACTCCCACCATGTCTTCCAAACTCCAAGTGAACATGTCTGTGTTCCCTCGGAGGAGGTCAACTAGCCTTTGTTTGATTGTATCAGGGAGGTGATTGTTGATTCTTATCTTCTGTTCCTGGTAGGAATCATTGATGCTTATTTCTTCAACCGGACCTCCATTTGTTTTGCTGCATTCCCCTTCCTCTATCTCCATGGAGGCGATCAAAAGGGCTTCTTGTGTAGGTACCAGCGAAGCGATACCCTTGTCTGTTAGAAATTTCATCATTCCATGTGTTGTTGATACCACGGCATCAAATGCTGTTAACCCCGGCCTTCCTATCAACAAGTTAAAGTTTGAAGGGGAACTTACAACGATGAAAGTAAGCTCCTCTGTTCTGGACAAGTCTCCATCCCTGAAACATAGGTTTAGTGTTATCTTCCCTAGAGGTTGTACCTTCTCCCAAGTGAAGCTTCTGAGGGACGTGTTAGTAGCTTGTAGACGAGCTTTTGTTTCACTTTCGAGTAAGTCAAAGCATCTTTGTTACATAATGAACTAACCCTAATGAACTAACCTTTTACTTGATGTGCAGGGAGCTTCTGCATGCTTAGATAGTCTTTGGTATGTAGATAGTGGAGGCTCTAGGCACATGACTGGATGTAGAGCCGTACTCAAAGATTTCAAAACTCATGGAGGGGGTGATATATCCTTTGGTAATAATAGTAAAGGGAAGGTTATGGGGTCTGGTACAGTTCAGTCTGGTAATGTTAAGTTTGAAAATGTCAATCTAATAGACAATCTAAAATTCAACCTCCTTAGTGTCTCACAAATGAGTGATAAGGGCTATGGCTCATTCTTCACCAAGGAGTGTTGTAGGATTGTTGGACCAGAAATGGTTAAAAAGATTGAAGAAATAATAAAAAATGGAAAAACCCAACTTGTTTCTCAAAGAAGTGGCAATGTTTGTGTAGTTGATTTGTCAAAAGAGAACCCAAGAACTGATGCCTGTCTGTTCTCAGCTGCCTCTAACAAAGAGACAGAACTTTGGCACAGAAGATTGGGGCACAAAAATCTCAAGACAATCACTGCTTTGTTAAAACAGGGGTTAGTAAGAGGTTTACCTCAAAAACTGTTCACCTGTCCTGAGCATTGTGTTTCCTGCCTAAAAGCTCCTTTAAGTCCATTGAAGAGTTCAAAACAACCAAGTGCTTGCAAATGCTTCACATGGATCTGTTTGGCCCAGTTAAAGTCATGAATCTTAGAAAGAAAAGATATTGTGTGGTAACTGTAGATGACTTTTCTAGGTTTACATGGACTTATTTCTTACATTCCAAAGATGAGACTCCAGGCATTCTGCAAGACTTTATTACACAGGTTGAAAAGCAGTTTGACTTGCCAGTAAAAATCTTCAGGAGTGATAATGGCACAGAATTCAGAAATAGGGAGTTGGATGAGTTTTTTGTGACAAAAGGAATTGTAAGGCAGTACATCATTCCAAGAACACCAGAACAAAATGGGGTAGTTGAAAGAAAGAACAGAACTCTGATTGAGGCTGCCAGAACCATGCTTGCTGATTCAGGTTTTCCATTAACTTTCTGGGCAGAGGCAGTAAACACTACTTGCTATGTCCAGAACAAAGTTTTAATCAACCCCAGGCATCAAAAGACTGCCTATGAACTGCTGTATAAAATAAAACCACTGATATCATATTTCAATGTCTTTGGTTGCCCATGTTTCATTGTAAACTTAAAAGATTCTATCTCAAAGTTTGTAGCCAAAATTGATTGCGGTTATCACTTGGGATACTCAACCACTACTAAGGCCTACAAAGTGTTCAACACAAGGACTAAGACAGTGGAAGAGACTTTGAATGTGAAGTTTAATGAACTCTCTTTAATGAAATCCCAGCAAACCCTGCAGAATTATTTGATCTTGATAAATTCACATTTGAAAATGTTTATGTCAAGACTAACAGTGCAGGTCCATCAGAAAATCCTCCATCAGATTATGGATATGAAGTCATCATTCCACAACAAAAGTCTGCTTCAATTGGAAGAGCAACAGATGTCCAAAACAGCTGTCAAAGCTCAACCACTGCTACCTCAACAGTTGTTGACCAAAGTAACCCATTAACCCCTGCTTCCACATCATCAAGCACTTGTAACACCTCGTAAAAATCACGACCAATATAATAAAGACAAGTGTCATGGACTTTAAACGTGTAGGGAATTGTTTCCGAGGGATTAAAATTGTCAAACAATGTATATATGTTAGTAAAAGGATCCAAAGTGTCAACATGACATTCTTGTACCTCTGATTGACCTCACACGATGTTCATATTCTTCAATGAATAATTTATCGAACATTGGAAGCCGTTTTTGCTTGAATTAAGGATCTTACGAAGCATAGGGGTTAAAAGTGTCAACATGTTGAAAGTAACCTCTGAGTGACCTTTTAACGAACCCAAAAACATTGTGATAATTATATATTTTGCTCTCAAGAATATTGGATGTTAATTTTGTGGAGTTTCGAAGAAAACAAGACTTTTCGGGTGATCGTGCGACTAACCGGGAGCTTAACGGAGTTAGTTTATAACCCAAGGTCCTTAATAGTTAACTACAAGGTCCTAAATGCAATAAATAGAAGTTAAATAAACTTATAATGGACCAGGGACCAAAACTGCCAAGTTTAAAAGTTGGAATTCGGTCATAAGGGAGTGTGGCGGCCCGCGTAAGACTCTTATGGAGTCTACGCGGCCCGCGTGGAAGTGCCAGATGCAGAAAGATAAGGACAGCTGCATGTTTAACCAGTTCCACCGCCTTTGCATGCTAGATTTTGATACCAGGGACTGTGCCAACAGATTTTCATGCACTAGGGACACCTGGGGTCATCATGGATCATTTTAGGGTCATGTGGAATGATCTTATGAAGTGTAAAATCTTATATAAAGGCTCTTATTCAAGAATTCATTTGCACACTCTCAAATTTCTCATTCAAACTCTTTCTCTGGAGCTTCCTGGAGTTCAAACAAGCTTTCCTCAGTTATATTTTGGTGCTAAGGACCATAGTAAGTGTTCTTAGTGTAACACCTCGAAAATTCACGTCCTATAATGTGTAGACACGTGTCAAATGTTTAAACGTGTGAAAGAAATATTATAGAAGGACTAAAGTTGACAATCATGGAAAGTATGTGGATATACATATTTTAAATGTCAACAGTGAATAAATATAATGTACATTAACCCTACATGGTGCTCATACCTTCAAACGAATAAATCATGGATCATACGGAGCTAAAAGTGAGAGATTACAAACTACAGGGACTAAATGTGTCAACATGTTTAAGTTATACCTCTGAGTGACCTTTTGACAAACCCGAAGCTTTGTAATGGTTAATTATGCTCACTAGAATGCATGATATAAATTTCATAAAGTTTCGTTATCGTATGAGAAAGTTATGATCAAATTTGTGTGCGAAGGGTTAAAGCGTAAATGTTGAAAGTTAGGACTTTTCGGATAACAATAAAGTTAACCGGGGACTTAACAAAATGGGTATATGTCTTAAGGCCCCTAAACATCAATTTGGAGGGTTCATAATGCAAGAAACAAGTGCCTAATCAAATTTTGAAGAGCCAAGGATCAAATTGCAAAAATCACAAAATTCTGATTTGGTCAGATTAGGCCTAGCGCGACGCCAGGGGGGGTGGCGTCACGCTAGGCGTCCCCAGCTCAGAATTAAATGGGTTTTGCCTGCTGAAGTGCAATCTGCCCGATTCCAATCGATTTTCCACATTCCTCTTGACCCCTAGACACCCCCTAAGCACTAGGAACATGTGTTGATCAGTTGTGGTGGGTTGTAGACACATGTGTCAAAGTTTTGTGGTGATTAAAATGCTATATAAAGCCCATGAACTTGCAACAAGTCTTCACACCTTCATTCAAGCAATCTGATCATTAATGGAGCTCAAGTCTGCTCTCAAGTGTTCATATTTCGTGCATAGGACCTTGGTAAGTTTGCTAAACCTTTCTTGATTAAGTTTTAGCTTAGTTTTAGCTTAAAAGTCAAACCGTCGTAATTAACGGTTGACTTTGAGATTAATCACTAATGGTCCAGTGATTAGTCGAATCAAAAGTAGTTATAAGTTGGTAATTATGTGGGTAATAAACCCTCAAAAGGGTTCCCCCTGATTACCACTCTAACCAGGTCAAAAGTCGGGTCAAACTTGCTAAGAAAAAGTCAACAGGATACTTAAATTACAATTTATGCATAATTAGCAATGTAGATCATATACAACCTGTTTGATCATTGTTATAACTTAGTAATAAGTGTAAGAACATGTCTAAACATGTTCAACCCGACAATTTCCTGTTTAGACCCGGTTCGGAACCGAAAGTCGCATAGTTTAACTTTCACTTTGACTTTCAGTTCTGATCCGTTTTGGTATGAATTAGAAATACCTAAGAGCTTTATTTGGACCAGGTTACATGCTAGTATAACCCTCTGTGATTATACACCTCGGATCATTAGTTATCCAATTAATATGCATGATTCCGTTAATTGCTCATATGTTGACCATTATGCCCTTATTACCTTAAAACGTGATTTTTGGAAATGTAAAAGAGTAGAAACTTTAATTACTGATATATGAACTTATATGCAAAGTTTGACATCAGTTTGAAGTGTAGATTGAGAGTTATGCTCATTAGCGCAAATTGAAAGCCTTATATTAAATAAACGGCGTATTTAGCGTATAGCCTACTTAAACATACTTTTTGATATCAAATATTTTACCCACTGATGTAATATATTATTTTGGGATTTTTAAATATTTTTAATTAATTTTAGGCTGAGCATAACTTGTAGTCGTAGGCTTAATCCGGTAATTGTCGGTTTTGCCCTTACGGGCCATAAAATGAGTTTTACATATCTAAACGACTCCAAACCTTTTGCTACTAATCACATATGATAAATAAATTATTTTAAGCCTTCTGGAAATAGAAAAATATCAGATTTATGTATCGAACCCGGAAACGGCTTCTAATCGCCTTTTTGAGCGTTTTTAACGCATAGTATGTACTAAAACTATTTTAAGCATACCAAGGGTGATACCTACTGATATTTGAGGAAAATTATAATATTTTAACAGTAAGCAAAGGTTGTGAAACTCAGACTTCAGTTTTGAGCTTTTCGGCTTATGTGAAATTACCAAAATACCCCTACAGGGCCTAGCTTGGTTATAATGGATAAATTTCACATATATACCTTACTCTACTGTTATAGCATGGTAAAATAAGTATTTTTTTCCAATTACATCAGACCTGTAACTCAGATAAATACTTAAACTCTTTTATAAACTTTTAAATGACCAAACTACCCCTAAGGGGCATAGTTTGTGTTTAAACTCGTTACGGGCATAATGAAAGACAACTTACTGATGTCACAACATATATGAAGCATATTAACTTAGGAAACCTGTAAATGGCTCATATGAATAACCGTTACGCTTATTACGCGTTCGGTTCGGTTTATGTAACTAGTTTACATAAACTAGCCTAAACGGGCCAAACCTTATCGGTTTTATCTCAAAATCCAGAGTGTGTAGGAAATACCCATATTAAACAAGTCTCCAAACTTGTTGGGTCTAAATCACATTCTATCCGTTCTTCGCTTAATTGTGCGTACGAACCGTATCTTCCCGTAAGACTAACCGGTCTAAGCTTAGGCTTAATTAAAGACCCGTTAGCATTCTAATTAGTTATTTATACCATCATTCCAGACTAGAGCCTTCCGGTAAATGGTACCTACGCTTACTTAAGTGAATACGGCTGAGTTATTAAACTCTTGCTATTTAAGACAGGAGCTAGCGCAGGTAAATACTCTTAACTTATTTTCCCTATACGGGCTTGGGATACGGCACTATAAAAGTACCGCTTGGTCAGGTGTATGTAGTCATTTAAATCGAATTGTGATTGATGTATTTACATAACCTGTTTAATATGTATTATTTGGTGTATGGCTTTTGGGGGTTAATGACCATGTCCTGGATATCCTTGGCATCATTTTACGAAATGGCCACGACCTAAGCACGGAGTGTAGGCATACACCTGACAGTTGCATTATGTAAAAACTGGTAATCCACTTTGAGGTATCATCCTTGTGGGCACTATACCGGAACTGGTAATCCACTTAGAGGATGATAGCCTGTGGGCATTATACCTGTGGCGTGTCAGTTAATCTGTCCGGCTCTTCTAACCGGCCCTAATGGACGACAAATAAGTAAAACTGTATACAAGATTATATACAAATAATTTTCCCAAGTTAAAAAGGTAAATTTTGCCTCTGTGCATTTTAATCAAATTATAAAGGATATTTTGTGCCACGTGCGTTCAAATCAATTTTCTTAAACTCTTTTCAAATGAGTCAGTTGAGCGTATTTACCAGTGAAAACTGACGTATTTTCCAAAAAGGTTAAGTGACAGGTACTGAACGTAATTGGCTGGAAGCTCAGGGCGCTAATAAGGAATCTTGCAAGTTCTAGGCGTCTAAAGTCTGTTGAACAAATGATATGTTTAAGATCCGCCTGTGGATCCTTTACTTTCCGTTGTAATACTGGATATTACTTTATATTCGGAATGTAATAAAATTTATCTTTTGCTTCCGCTGTGCATTTATATATTGTGTTGCTTGACTATTATGTTGCCAACCACGTCACGATACTCCCCACCGGGCCCACCGGTGACACGTGGAAAGTCGGGGTGTGACACTTAGCCTCTTAAGTTCAAGTTTTATTAGTTAAATGACCAAAAGTCAAAGCTATCGTAATTAAGCTTTGACTTAGTGATTAATCACTAATGGTCCAGCCATTATTCGAATTGAAAGTGGAAATGAGTTGGTAATTGTGTGGGTAATAAACCCTTAAAAGGGCACCCACTGATTATCACTCTAACTTGGTCAATTGTCGGGTCAAACTTGTTATTAAAAAGTCAACAAGATCCATTTTTGCAAATAAATTCGTAACTGATAATGTAGAAGTTATGGAACATGTTTAAACACTAAAATAACTTGGTAAATAATATAAGAACATGTTTAGGCATGTTCAACCCGACAATTCTGAGTTTAGGCTGGGTTCGCAACCGAAAGTCGCGAAAGTAGACTTTTGCTTTGACTTTCAAGTCTGACCCGATTTAGCTTGTTTTAGATATGCCTTAGGGTTCCTTTAGGACCATATTATAGGTTAGTATAACCCTATGAGGTTATACAACTTGGTTCCATAGAAATCCTAGTTCTTTGCATGTTTCCGTTAAATGCTTAAATGTTGACCATTATGCCCATTTTTTTATATAAAAATGAGATATTTGAAAATGTGAGAGGACAAAAACCTTTATTACTGATTTATAAACATGTCCTCAAAATTTGACGTCAGTTCATGGTCTAAAATGAGAGTTATGCACAATATCGTAAATGAAAGCGTTTTTATTAATTAAACGGCATTTTCGACATAAATCCTATTTAAACCCAAATTTTGACACCAAACCTTTTACCCACTAATGTAATATAATATTTATGGATTTTTGGATATTTTTATTAAATTTTAAACTGATCATAACATAGAGTTCTTGCATAGGCTCGGTAATTGACGATAATGCCCTTTTTGCTAATAAAATGAGTTTTACACATCCTTTACATATCAAATATTTTTCTACTAATTTTATATAATAAATAAGCTATTTTAAACTGTAAAGGCTGGTCAAAATCTTAGATTTCTTTAATCAACCCGAATATCGTCAAATACCGACTTTTATGCGATTTAGGCGCATAGTATGGTTTAAAACCATATTAGGCACCTAAGGCTTGTTACCTACTGATGTTATGAATCAATTTTTATACTTTAACAGTAAACAAAAGTTTTGAACTCAGATTTCCAAATTTGACCCTTAAAGCTTATGTGAAATGACCAAAATGACCATACGGTGCATAGTTTGGACATAAATGATAAATTTCACGTATATGCAATATCCTACTTATATAACTCACTAAAATAAATATTTTTACTGATCATTTTAGACCAGAACCTCAGATTACTATTTAACCTCTTTTATAAGCTTTAAAATGACCAAAATACCCTTACAGGGCTTAATTTGATTTTAAATTCGTTTTGGGCATAATGGAAGGTATCCTACTGATATCATAACACATTTTAAAGCATATTAACTTAGGGAACCTGTTCATGACTCAAATGGTTACCCGTTATGCATTTTTCACGTTCGAAACAGTTTATATAACTAGTTTGCATGAATTAACCGAAACGGGTCAAACCTTATCATTTTTACCTCAAAATCCAGAAGGTATATAGTTTACCAATATTATACAAGTCTTCATAGTTGTCGGGTCTGAATCACATTCTAATCCGGTCTTCGCTTAATCTTGCGTTTTGAACAGTATACCTTTCTTTAAAACTAACCGGTCTAAGTTATACCTTAATTAAGACCCGTTAGGAATCTAATAGGTTATTAAAAACCTTCGTTCCAGATTTAGGAGACTAGTAAAAGCTACCGTACTTGCTGCTTTGTTATACGGCTGGGATTAAAATTTTATATTTTAGCTCAGGTAAATACTTTTAACTTATTTTTCCTTATATGGGCTTGGGGTATGGTATTTAATAATACCGCTTGGTCGGGTATTGAATCTTTAATCGAATAATTGTTAAATCATTGAGATAACTCGTTTAATCTGTTTTGTTTGATTTAAGCCTTTGGGGGGATTAATGACCATGTCCAGGATATCCTCGGCTCATTCATTGAAATGGCCACGACTTAAGCACGCGGTGTAGGCATACACCTGCCGGTGCGTATGTAAAAAGATAAACCCGCTTGTTGAGAATAACTCGCCGTGGGTATATTATGTGGTGTGTCTATTAATCTTTTAACCCAGTACTTCTAACCCGGGCTACTGAACGTATGACAAACATATTAATCTTTTATAAGATTATTTTTAAATAATTATCCCAAGTTATAAAAAAAATTTATTTGTGCCTTGTGCATTTAAATCAATTTTCTTAAACATTTTCAAATTGAGTCGGTTAATTGTATTTACTACTGAAAACTAACGTATTTTCCAAAAAGGTTAAGTGCAGGTACTAAGCGAAATGGGCTGGCTACTCCTAGTATCAAATAAAGAGCCTTGCAAGCTTTTGATGCTTAAATTTGTTGAACAATATTTCTTTTTGTTTTAGATCCGCCTGTGGATCCTTTTACAACCCGTTGTGTAATATTTTATGTTACTTTCATTCGATTTGTAATGTTATTACTTTTAGACTTCCGCTGTGCATTGAACTGTGATTGTTTGACTATGATGATATCAACTACGTCACGATACTCCCCACCGGTAATACGTGGAAATATCGGGGTGTGACAACACTGTTGATAAAAGTCCCCAAACAGTGGATAAAAATCAACCTGCTTTCACACCAGTTCCTCCTATTCCTCCACCTCCATTTGAAACCACTGTTGGATCATCAAAGTCACCAGCAGTGGTTAGCTCAGATGATTCACATCTGCAGCCCTCACCATTAAATGCCATTGTTCCATACAAAGGAGATCTAATCTTCTTGAAGTCTCATCCACCTGACCAAATCATTGGCAACATCAGTGAAGGGGTGCTAACAAGAAGCCAATCCCAAAACATCTGTCTTTTTGCTGGTTTCCTATTTCTCCATCAGCCAGTCAAGTACCAAGAGGCACTAAAAGACAACAGCTGGGTAGAAGCCATGCAAGAGGAGCTCCAACAGTTTAGAAGACAACGAGTATGGGAACTTGTACCACTGTCAGAGGGTGTGAGTCCTATTGGCACAAAATGGGTCTTCAAAAATAAAACTGATGAAAGGGGTATTGTTGTCAAGAATAAAGCAAGGCTCGTGGTTCAAGGGTTCAGACAGGAAGAGGGCATTGACTATGATGAAACTTTTGCCCCTGTAGCAAGACTAGAAGCTATCAGATTATTCCTGGCATTTGCTGTCAACCACAACATAAAGGTGTATCAAATGGATATCAAATGCGCATTCCTCTATGGTAAGATTCAAGAAGAGGTATATGTTTGTCAACCTCCAGGCTTTGAGGATCCATTTATTCCAAATCATGTCTACAAGCTAAATAAAGCTTTGTATGGACTAAAACAAGCACCTAGAGCCTGGTATGAAACTCTTTCCACCTTTCTACTTTCCATTAGGTTCACAAGAGGTAAAATTGATAAAACTTTGTTTTTAAAATGGAGAGGGAAGGACTTGATAATTGTCCAGATTTATGTGGATGACATCATTTTTGGAAGCACATGTACTAAAATGTGTGAAGAGTTCAGACAACTCATGACAGCTGAGTTTGAGATGAGTGCAATGGGTGAACTCCAGTGCTTTCTTAGTCTCCAAGTAAGGCAACTGCAAAATGGTACTTTCATCCATCAAGGCAAATATGCCAAAGAACTTTTAAAGAAATTTGAGATGGATGATTGTAAGCCATGCAGTACACCTATTGCAACCACAAAAATAGTCATGTCTGATGAAAAGGATGATTTGGTTGATCAAACTCTTTATAGAAGCATGATTGGATCTTTATTGTACCTGACTGCATCTAGGCCAGACATCATGTTTGCAACCTGTGTTTGTCAAACCTTATTGTTGTAAAAAGGATATTCAGATACTTAAAAAGTGCTCCCACACTTGGTATCTGGTATCCAGCTGATGGAAATATCAAGCTTTCAGGTTTCTCAGATAGTGACTTTGCTGGATGTGATAAAACAAGGAAGTCCACTTCAGGAGGGTGCCAATTCCTAGGTAGTTGCTTAGTGTCTTGGCAAAGCAAAAAGCAAGCTGTTGTTTCAACATCCACTGCTGAGGCAGAGTATATAGCTGCTACAAGCTGTACAACCCAACTGTTATGGCTTCAAAATCAATTGCTGGATTTTGGTATCACTGCCCTAAAGACACCTCTCATGTTGGACAGTCAGGCAACATAAAATATCATCAAAAATCCAGTATCCCATTCAACCACCAAGCACATTGATATTAGACATCACTTTGTGAGGGATTGCTATGAAAAATGTTTGATTTCTCTGCATCATGTACCAACTAAAGATCAGCTGGCAGATGTGCTAACAAAAGGATTAGACACATCCACCTTTGAAAGCTTGATCTCTAGGATTGGCATGCTAAACATGGAATAACAAGCAAAATCTTGTTTTTCTATGAATAAAAGCATTAAAATGTTTTCAGAAAATCAAAATTCCATCCTTAAAAATAGCTAAAAATGAAATTTTGTCATTAATCCTTAAAAGTCTGCCATAATCACGGTTTTTGTTTCAAACATCTGTTTTGATGATTCTTGTCCACTGCTGAAAGTCAACCACTGTTTTCTCATTTCCTTGTTAATCACTGTTGTTCACAATCAGTGTTGTAACCCACTGATAGGCTATCCACTGATAGTTAAAAATCAACCACTGTTCTCATTGTAACCGTTGCAAACCACTGGTAATGTTCCATCAGTGGTTTCCTAAAACAACTGTCTTCCATTATTCATCAGTGGTTGACACGTGGACAGTACTTGTCAGTCAGATCTTTTGTAACCGCTGCCACGTCAACCTTTCACTTTTCCCCTTTATAAAACCATGATCAAAACCCCAAACAGGGTTTTCACTGTCGAATCGAATTCAAAATTCCTTTCTCAAAGTAGTTACCATCCATTTCTCTCAAATCACTCTTCATGGGAGTAGTCAAAGGATAATGCTCATGTGCTTATCCAAGGAGAACCTTGTCAAATAAACAGCCTAACACCTGAAACATTTACAAGGCTATCACAAATTTCCAAAACACAAGCAGAGGTTTCTGAGCAGAATTTAGCAGCTACAACTGCTCCTCAGGTACCTTCTGTTGAGCCCACTGCTCAAGGTGATCACAGCAGCAAAACAACTGCTGTGAAACCCACACCTAAAACCACCAAAAGACCAAAACAGAAAAAAAAATCCCAAAAGCCCCCCAAACCTACAAAAAAGGCAATTCTGGAATATGCGATCCCAGAGCAACTGCCAGTGACATCACAAAAGTCACTAATAACCACTGCTGCTACTTCCTCACAGCAGTTGGAAGAAAGATCTCAACCTGAGCCTCAAACTCCTCCTGCTTCTTCTAAAAAAGAACAGGTTGTAAGAACAGGGACACCAAATTATGATGCTCTGGAATCACTTGATACCATCATCCACAGCCCAGCTCCCGGGGCAAATTCTCTTTCCACACCTATATTCACTGCCCAAATTCCAACACAAATATTACCCTTGTTGGATGCACTTGATATAGCTCAAACCAAAATCAGTTCCTCTCAAACACCTATTACTGAGAGCATGCCTCAACAAGTGACTGAGTCTGAGCTCCCTATCATTGCTAACCCACCAACAACTAAGGAGGTTACACCCCTTGAGTTACATGTAACTCTTGGTGGTAGTTCAAGTGAAGCAGCTACTACAAGTGTTAAACCCACTGGTTTACACTTGGACAGTAGTTTCATCCCTAAGACTTCCTTGAAGCTAATATCTTCTTTGGGAACCATAATGCCCACTGGTGGTTATCCAGTATACACTGGTGAGCTTAGAATGGCAACTTCTTTTGAAGATAGAAGACCCCAGTACCAAGAAAAAGGGGCATCAATGGATGATTTTTGGGATACTTTCCCTAAGTCAACCACTGATACAACCACTGCCAGTGGGAAATCAGATGATCCCATTAAGTTGGGTGATGGTTTAATGTACCGAGAATTGATGGAGAGAGTTGATAAGATTGACACAACTGTTGTAGAGATCAAAACAATGCTGCAATAGTTGTTACGAGCACAAAAGGCACCATCCACTGCTGCACCAGCTCAAACATCTGCTCCATCATCTGCTCCTACTCCCACTGAGCTCTGGAGTTTATTTCAACCTATGCTCATTCAACAAAGACAGTATGCTGATCAGCAACATGAAGTTTAAGTTCAAAAGATCAGAAATTTAATGGAAGCTAGGTTCAAGGATACACAGGCAGATATAAAGGCAATCAAGGCCCATTTGCTAAACACCACTGGCACTGCTCCTCCCTCAATCATTTTTGTGGACAACCCACCACCTAATGATGCCAAAAAGGGGGAGAAAATGAAGCAGTTAAAGAAAAAGGGATATGAAGATGGTCTATACATTGCACCAGATAACTCTAGTATGCTTGCAGAAATCCCTAGGCCAGATGGTTTCAAAAGGGTTGATGTAACCTTAAATGCCTTTGCTGATGAAAAAGCAAGGCTGAAAAAGGATATGGAGGCAAAGGGTAAATCAAGGTTTGAGCAGGAGAAGAAAGTTTTTATGGAGATGGAAGAACAGGGTACTTCTGAGCCCAAGGATGAAGAAAATTCTAAGCCAAAAAGAAGACAGCCCACTAGAAAAGTGAGGCAACCCAAATCCACACCTTCCAGAATCACAAAACATGCTCCCCAAACTCCCAAAAACTCCACTCATCAAACCTCCAAACCAACAGATGTTAAAACACCTGTTGTATCAACTGCTGTTGGTACTTCAGTGGTTTCAACAAATGTTAAACCAACAACTGCCACCACTACATCAACACACACTTCAACCACTACTCCCACTTCAACCACTGCCCCACCAAAAATCTCATCACCACCACAAAAGCCTACTGCCAAAAAGCAGAAGACAGCTGATGACACATCATCAATTGTAATGACAATAGTGGTTGAAACACCAGTTGTTTCAACAACTGTTAGTCAGCCACCTACCACTCAAATCACCACCACTCAACCCACCAAAACACCACCAACCTCTCCTAAACCAAAAAGGAGAAGGATTATACTGGATGATGATTCTCCATCACCTCCAACATCTTCACAACAACTGACCCTTGTTATCATTCCAAACCATGATCCACCCTCTTCAGTACAAGTTCAAAATCCAAACACTGCCATTGTTTCTGCAGCTGTCTAGTATCCATTAGATCTTCCAGCAGTTAGAGAGGAGATAAAATCCTTCTACTCTGAAGATGACCCTGCAAAAAGGAACTTGACATCTCTTCAAGGATATCATAGGCCTAATAACATAGAAGAATATTTGAAGTTAAAAGGTCAACAAGCTGAGGATATCTCTAAAAGAAATACACAGGGAAAATCTGACAAAGAGATTCAAAGATACTACCAATATCTGCTAACTCAAGTGAGAACTTTGGAGCAGTTTTCAAAAGATCTCTGTCAGAAACTTTCAGAAAGAGATAATGAAAGTCTGAGAAAAGACTACATTAAACACATTATGGCATTCAAGAAATACAAGGGAGAAAAATCTCAATATAGAGAATGGACTCTTGGTGAGCTCAAAGATGAGTTAGAAAGAGTTGAAAAGATGAATAAAGACAAAGTAAAACACACTCCTCCTATTTGGTCAAAGTACAAGAAAAATGTACCTGAAAAAGCTTTAAAGCTGAAGAGAATGAAAGAGGAGCTCATTGCTGCTGATTATGGGTCTAGGAATCAGGTCAGCATGTGGAAAGAAGAGAAAGTGATAAATACATACAAGAGGCTGGAAGAATTGAGAAAGAAGGATCCAAATGTTCCTCAAAAGCCAAACTATCCTGAAACAGTGGTTCCAGCCAAGCCACAAAAGTTACAAGTCAGGAAATCCACTACTCCTCCTGTTGCCATCCTTTATCAAAGATGGAAACAAAAGCAGATGGATGCAGAAACTGCAGAAGACATAGCACAAAGGGATTTCATTATAAAAATGGCCCTTCAGCAGATGCTAGCAGAAAATCCTGAACTTGCAAAAGCTCAAAGCACTGCTCAACCAGTCATCACCAGGCCACCATCTCCAAACTCATCATCAATAAAAACTCTCCCAAGAAACCCACTGGATTCAAAAATACTAAAGTGGAAATCTGATAAACAGACCCACGTATTGACTTTGCTGAAATCCAGTGGTGAAGTGAAGAACATATCAAGGGAACAAGCACTGGGCCTGGGTGTTAAAGATCTGCAAGATCTCCTTGATCTTCCACGGTGCAGGGATGAGGATGACACGGATTCCTTGGACTTTGAATTATAATTCAAAGGTCAAGTCAGGGAATTATTGACGAGGCAATAAAGATCCAAGAATAATGAAGGGTTTTGGCATCATCTATTCCAGGGGGAGATTGTTGGGATTGAACCCTACTAAAGGAACAGCTGATAAAGCCAAAACTGGATCAGAGCAGTGGATCCAGAATAAGCAGATGTTGTATTCAATATTTCCCCTTGAAAGTGTCCTAACAACTGATGACCTCCATCCACTGTTCGTCTACAACAACTGCTGGTCTTCGACAAATGCTAACAACTGCTAAAGACTGTTAAAGGCTAAAGCACTGATGCTCAATCTACTGATATGGGTCAAGCACTGCTGAAGATATATAGTACTGCTGGAGTCACAACAGTGGAATGAGAAGCAGTAGTTTAGTTTACTTATTTGTATTGTAATTTAATCAGTGGTTAAGATAACAATGTTTGTATAGATCAGTGGTTGTAGGTTGTTAGGAGGTTAGATGTCACTTTCATGGTGACGTCAGCAAAGATACTTCAGTGGTTTGCTTCGTACTATAAATAGAACAGTACCCTGTATTGTTCTATTAGCTCTTTCATCTCAAGTCATTCTGTACGAACAAACCAGTGTGAGCTCAGGCTGAGGGGGAGATTGCATTACATGCATGCATTGTAATTGAAGTTTATAATAAATATAAGCATTCGATTTCATGTTAAACATGTATGTTGAAAGCATTTCTTCCGATTGATTGTGTTGAAAGTTTATTCCATTACATTCAGCTGCAATTGTTTACCATTCATCTTCATTATAATTAAAACAAACACAATCATAAGAAACTCAGATCCTAACATAACTAAGTCGATTTAGGACCCGTGCATTGTGACGAACCTGTCAAACGGAAAAAATATACAATGTAAAACGCTAACCCACACCCGCACATTGCACCGTGTTAACTCACAAAATTTAGAACGAGACGTAAAAATGTTGAACCACGTATGCAGGTTGAGTCATGCTAACTCGCAAAATTTAGAACGAAACGTAAAAAAGAAAATGCGAATTATGCAAAGTATACGGGACCAAAGTTGAAAGTAAAAAAATTATGAGGTTAAATTGCAAAAGATGAAAGCTTTTAGGTAAACAGTAAAAAAAATATCAAATAGTTTTGGGTTAAAAGTGTAATAACTTTTTTTTTAAACTCCCTTAAGCATTAGGTATAACCCTTTAATGCACAAGGATGTTTCAAATTTATAGTATGTAAATTTTCATTTAAAAAAAACAAATCAATTAAATTATTCTACTATTAAACCAATAAAGACAATCAATATTCTACTAAGCAATCATAAATTATAATTTGTTTTACATATTTTAGTTATCATCCTCGTCATCGTCATTGTATCACGAAAGACTCCAAAAATGTTCAACCAAATCTGCTCAAAGGTTGTGATGCACCTGTTTGCTAAAAAATTGTTAGGATCGGAGGCTATTATGACTATGTTTGTTTGTATGTTTTGAACAATTAGTGAATATGAAAACATGTAAAGTGCAGCGGAAATAGATACAAACTTTGTAAACACAAACAATGGAGAAAATAGTTTGATAGCATTAGCTTCTCATAGAGTCAAATGATTACAAATTAAAGCAAAAGATTACAGATATGCTTACAAACTAATCTCCCCCTCAGCCTGATGCCCCAAGGTTGGTTGCACACAAGATGAAAGGATTAGACATGAGGAGAAGAATCCGCTCAGTCAATCAAATGTAACAGTACAGGGTACTGTTACATTTTATAGGCAAACCAAACCACTGAGGTATCTCAGCTGACGTCACCATGAAAGCGACGTCTAACAGCCTAACAACCTGTATCTACTGTCCTTTTACAAACACTGCTATACCTAACCACTGACTATACATAAATAGATAATTCACTAAACAGCTGCTCTCTCTTTACATCAGTGCTTTCCTCAAGGTTGATCAGTCCTTGATTGGGCAGAGCTTTGTCATCAGCAGTTTGTACCAGCAGTGCTTAGTGTCCAGCAGTCTTCTACGCTTCATCAGTAGTTATGCAGAACAGCAGCAGTTGTATCCAGTCAGTGGATGCAAGACCATCAGTTGTTATAAATCACTTTCAAGGGGGAAGCTTAATGTAAACCGCTGCTTATTGTGGATCCACTGTTGTGACCAGGTTTTGGCTTTACATTATCTGTTCCTCTGGTAGGGTTCAATCCCAACAATCTCCCCCTGGAACAGATAATGCCAAAACCTTCTGGATCTTTATTCCTCATCAAAAGTTCCTTTGCTTCTCTTTTAAAATCTGCTTCAAAGTCTTTGGAACTTATATCATCTTCATCCCTACACAGTGTAAGTTCAAGGAGATCCTGCAAATCTTGAACACTAAGGCCTAGTGCTTCTTTCCTTGATATATACTTCACCTCTCCATTGGATCTGACCAGAGTCAATACGTGGGTCTTTTGATCAGAGAGCCACTTTAGTACTTTTAAACCCAATGGATTTCTTGGGAGAGATTTATTCGAAGATGAGCTTTGAGATATTGGCCTTGAGAAAACTTGCAGACTTTCAGACATTCTTTTGAAAGCCATTTCTATGACATCATTTGCTGCAGCTATATCTTCTGCAGTTTCTCTTTCAATCAGCTCCTGCCTTTCAATGTCTGTCATGTCTGTTGAAGTGTCTGATGATGCAGGTTTGGTTAACATCCCTTCTAAAAGGTTTTGAAGTTTTTCTGAGCTCTCTTCTTTTAGACCCATTTTCATGATGGATTCTTTGAAGTACTCAACTTCTTTTTCTTTTACCTCTTCACTAGTCAGCTGTTCTCCTTCTTCTTGGTTTGTCACAAAAGTAGACCGGAACAGTGTTTTGAGGTTTTCTATCTGCTGTTCAAGCTTCATTCTTTGTTCATGCTTCTTTGAGGTGCTTGAAACAGTTATCTTTCTTTTCTTTAGCCTTTCATAGGCTTCATCAGTCTGCTGTTTTGACCATTTTGATATGGCTTCAGCAGTATCCATTTTTGCATCCACCAGCTCCTTTTTCTTTCTCTTATACTCAGCAGTTAAGTCAGCAATGAGCTTTGTGTATTTTCTCCAGTTTGGAGCATTCTTCTTCTTTGTCGGATCATTCTTAATTTTCTCAATCCTTTCTGCTTCACGCTTAAGAGCGACTACTGGCCATTCTTTGAACTGTTGTTCTTCTGCAGGATAGAATTTCTCTTTCATGATGTAGGCTAGATATTGTTTTCTTAATTCTTTCTTTTGATCAGCCTTTTCTTTGTTTAGGTCTTGTGCAAACTCTTCTATCTGCTTTACTTTTGTGAAGTAGAACTCCAGTCTTTTAGCAATGCCATCTTCGCTTAACCGTTCTTTTTCACTCTCAACTTTAGCTCTTAGTCTTGCTTGCCTTGCCTTGATTTTGAGGTAAACATCCATATCATCTGGTGGCATGTAGACTATGAGTGAGGAGAACCTTCTTTTTGAAGGATCTTCTTCTGTACAGAATTGCCTCATCTCATTTTTTATGGCTTCAAGCTCCAGTGGATATTGTGCAGCATTAGGATCATGTATACCCTCATCGGCAGAGATTGGCTTTCTTTTTCTGTTGAAGAGCTTTGGTTGTGATGTAGGAAGGATGAGAGTAGTGGTGGATAATTGACTAACAACTGTTGAAACAACTGGTGTCTCAACATCTGTTGTCATTACAACTGCTGATATGTCAGCAGTTGTCTTCTGCTTTTGAGCAGGGGATGAAAGTGGTGAGGTAGTTTTTGATGGTGGTGATGGTGGTGGTGACTCATCATCAGGAATAAAAACCCTTCTCCTTTTTAATGTAGGAGAGGCTGATGATGTTTTAGGTGAATCAGTGGTGGTAGATTGTATGGCAGTGGTTTGTGATTGTGATTGACTGACAGTGGTTGAAACAACTGGTGTTTCAATCACTGTTGTCATTACAGCAGATGTTGTAACATCTGTTGTCTTCTGCTTTATGGCAGGAGGCAGTGGTGGTGATATGACTGTAGATGAGGATGGTGGTGGAACAGTGGTTGTAATGGTGTGTGATAGAGTGGTGTGTGTTGATAGTGTGTGTGTTGATGAAATGGCAGTTGTTTGGCTACTGTCAGCAGTTTTTGTAACTTCTGTTGTATCAGCTGTATGACATTTCATGGGAGGTGGTTTAGATGTTTGCTTTGCTTGCTCAGGTTCAACACACAGGCCATATTCTATTCCATTCTTCTTCATTTGCTTCATTATCTCCCCCTTTTTGGCATTATCTGCAAGGGGGTCATCAAAGAACAGCAAAGTTGAAGGAGCTTTGCCAGTGGTAGTTTGGATGCTGGCCTTAATAGCCTTGATATCAGCTTGAGTATCCTTGAACCTTGATTCCACCATATTGGTCAGCATTTGTATATGTATTTCATGCTGCTGATCAGCCACTTGTTTTTGTCTTTCAAGCATAGGTTGAAAAAGATTCTAGAGCTCATTTGCAGCAAGTGCTTGTTGTGGAGCAGATGCTTGAGGTGGAACAGTAGTGGATTGTGCTTTCTGAGCTTTTAAAATCTCTTGCACCATCTCCTTTATTTCAGAAACTGATTCTTCAAGTTTTTCAACTCTGCCCGTCAATTCCTGATATCTTGAATCATCACACATTTTACTGGGATCATCTGAATCCCCACCAGCAGTGGTTATATCAATGTTTGACTTAGGAACTGAGTCCCAAAAATCACCCATTGATGCCCCTTGTTCTTGGTACTGGGGACTTCTTTCTTCAGCATTCGATAAACCTTTGATGGTACCAGTGGTTAGATCCAACTCACTGGTGGTTACCGAGGTTGCCATGGAAGAAATTGCCTTCAAGGGAGTCTTACTTATGAAACAACTGTCCAACTGAAGATCTGTTGATCCACCAGTTGTAGTTGTTGCTCCACTTGAACTACCACCGAGAGTTACTTGTAACTCAGGGGGTGTAACCTCCTCAATTGTTGCTGGGATAGCAGGAGTAGTAGCATCAGACCCAGTCACTTGTGGGAGTATGCTATCAGTGATAGGTGATAGAGAGGAACTGGTATGTGTCTGAGCTATAGCAGCTGCATGCAACAAGGGTAGCATGGATTGTGGCATTATGATTGGTGAGGGTATAGGTGTTGAAAGAGACATGTCCTTGGGATCAGGACTGAGGAAGATGGATACTGAGGAAGATGGATCCGAGTGGATTCAGAGCTTCATATTGTGGTGTCCCTGTGCTTACAACCTGATCCTTTTGTGAGGATGCAGGAGGAGTTTTAGGCAAAGGTGGAGATCTTTCTACCAACTGCTGTGAGGAAGTAGCAGCAGTGGTTTGTGGTGACTTTTGTGTTGTCACAGGCATTTCCTCTGGGATCTCATCTTCCAGAGTTGCCTTTGTTTTGGGTTTGGTGGGTTTTCTGGATGTTTTTCTTTTTGGCTTTTTGGTAATATCAGGTGTGGGTTTCAGAGCAGTGGTTGTGCTGCTCTGATCACCTGGAGCAGTGGGCTCAGCAGAAGTTGCCTGAGGATCAGTGGCAGTTTCTAAAGTCTGCTCAGGCACCTTTCCTTTTAATTTTATTGGTGCCATCATTCTTGAGAATGTTTCAGGTGGCAAGCTTTTTATTTGAAAATAGACACCTTGTTTAAGTAAATTTTCATTTTTCTTATCAAATTTTTGTAAAAAATAATAACTCAAAAACCTTGGAAACAACAAAAATGCTTTACTTTCAACGTTTTTTACCATGTCATTGAAAATCTCCTGGGAGTAGTTGTAGTCCTTATCATTCAAAATAGCGTAACCCAGACATTGACTTTTCAATGGTATTTCGTTAAAAGATGTTGTTTTATTCGAAACACACATCAGAAGTGTGTGAAATAAAAATCTGGGTGCAGATGGAAAATAACCCTTTTGTAGGGTATCTACCTTTGACTCTTCTGTATAACCCCTTTTCAGAAAATCAGCTTTTAACTCATTTTTATCAAAGGAAGCTTTACCTTTCTGATCATCGAGTTTGAAGATTTCTGATAGTGATTGCGGAGTGATTTGAATCGCCGTACCCTGTATCGAGGAGTTAATGGCTACTACTTTATCATCTTGTTTTTCAAGCGTAGCATTTTTCCAGAACTCTCTCTGGGTTTGCAGATATATGGGAGCGTCTACTGTCAACAAAGTTTTGTACTTTGATGTAGAAATGGTGTCGAGAATGGAATCGAAGGTATGGTTGTTTGTGGGTTTTGTGAGTAAACCCAAATAGTTGTGAGATTGTTTGTTTGGTATTTCGATTGATTCTTCAGTCGTTTAAGCGACCTCATTGGAGGGCGGTGGTGATTTAGGTTTTGATTTTGATTTCGACTTTGATTTTGTCATTTTTGTGAAAAAGAATGAAGAATGATTTTGAAGATTTTGAGAAGAAGGGTTGGAAAACTGCTTTCTGAAGAGAATTTTGGAATTCAATTCGACAGTGTAAAACCCTGTTTGGGGGTTTAGGGCAGGGTTTTATTTAGGAAAAATGATTGTTGATGTGGCAGCGGTTATTACGATCTGAGGGCTAAAAACTGACCACGTGTCAAACACTGATGAAATGGATGAAGTATGGAGAACAGTTGTTTTAAGGGCCACTGACGTATCAAGCATCAGTGGTTACAACGGTAAAAATTGTGGACAGTGGATGATTTTTACTATCAGTAGATAGCATATCAGTTGATAAGACACTGATTTTGAACATCAGTGCTTTTCAATAAAATGAGGGATCAGTGGTTAACTTTCAGCAGTGGACAGTGTTTTGAGATCAGACGTTTGAACAAAACAGTGGTTAGGGTAAATGGTACAGATCTGAAAGACAAATATTCCAGCAACAGTTTTGAGAATTTTCATTCAAGGTTTTGCCAAATGTCAATTTTGAATGACAGTGGTTTAAGTACCCCAGATGATGAAAACTTTTTACTAAGGCAACTCATTCTCGTTTTAATATTCAATTAAGACATGAGTACCTTGGTAATTCAAGCATAGTTAGCAATCAACATTTGAAAACAATTTAAGAGCAAACTTAAATATGACATGATCTTGACATATGTATCATTTCCTTTTAACCCATATAAGAGAATAATAATACCAGCAAAAAATAAGGTATTATATCCTGACAGGAACTGAAACCATTGCCAACAAAAACAAGCAACAGTTTCAAATATATTATTCCAAAAAAAATGAACAATATATCCTGATTATTCGAGAAAATCCTTTTAAAAAATATGGTTAAGGATTTTCTGAGAACAGCATCAAAAGGATCTGGTATATTTTTAAAAGAAAACATAATCATATCATTCTCAAGTTATTGAAAATGGTCACTGGTTTGAGATATTGAATACATTTTGACCACTGTTAAGGACCATTTGATTGTCAGTTGATTGCCAACATGGTTCTCTTTGAAGTTCATTCACTGGAATCAAACCTATTGAACACACAGTTGCATAATGACCATTTTTACCCTAAACTTTGACTCATAAGTGTTTTATGTTTATACTCTTTTTGACATAAAAAATTTGAGATAAACACATTTCTGAGTTTTTTTTTTGTGAAATATCTTCTTCCCTTTTTACCCTTCCCTATTCATAAGTATTTAAATACTTACTGAGGGGTATTTATTTAAGGAGTACCTGTACCAGAATCATTTTGTAGTAATGTTTTGAGAGATTTGGTCATTTCTGCACATGCTTATGCCAACCTTCTCATTACCGATGATTCGGACATTTTGACTCCTGATTTTCTTAATGTATTTTGACATAGTCGATTTTGTCCTTCAGAAGAACTCAACCTGTTTTCAATACATAAAGTCTGAATGACTAAAGTTTTGCTTTCCCTCTTTTTTATGTTAGCAAAACACCAATGTTTTTATGAACATAGGTTTTGTTAATCTGAGGTTCATACTTTAGTGTTTATGAAAACATCACAAATTACACAACAACTTTTGAAATCAATTTTGAAAATATGAAATGATCCCACAGTTTGACAGATATGTTTTCAGATCTGAAAACTATGAGTGGCTTATGCATGATATCACTTGTTGTGTGAGATTTGTGTGTCATATAACATCTTGGTTGATGTTCAGAGTTTTTGAATAACCATTTTGAACATGATTTACTCGATACTCTGTTTTTCAACTAAATACAACCAACCTTAGTATCAATGAATTTTGAGCCGAACTGTTATGTCAATTTGACTGTTAAATCGAAATTGACTGTCCAAGCTCTGATACCAATTGTTAGGATCGGAGGCTATTATGACTATGTTTGTTTGTATGTTTTGAACAATTAGTGAATATGAAAACATGTAAAGTGCAGCGGAAATAGATACAAACTTTGTAAACACAATCAATGGAGAAAATAGTTTGATAGCATTAGCTTCTCATAGAGTCAAATGATTACAAATTAAAGCAAAAGATTACAGATATGCTTACAAACTAATCTCCCCCCCCCCCCCAGCCTGATGCCCCAAGGTTGGTTGCACACAAGATGAAAGGATTAGACATGAGGAGAAGAATCCGCTCAGTCAATCAAATGTAACAGTACAGGGTACTGTTACATTTTATAGGCAAACCAAACCACTGAGGTATCTCAGCTGACGTCACCATGAAAGCGACGTCTAACAGCCTAACAACCTGTATCTACTGTCCTTTTACAAACACTGCTATACCTAACCACTGACTATACATAAATAGATAATTCACTAAACAGCTGCTCTCTCTTTACATCAGTGCTTTCCTCAAGGTTGATCAGTCCTTGATTGGGCAGAGCTTTGTCATCAGCAGTTTGTACCAGCAGTGCTTAGTGTCCAGCAGTCTTCTACGCTTCATCAGTAGTTATGCAGAACAGCAGCAGTTGTATCCAGTCAGTGGATGCAAGACCATCAGTTGTTATAAATCACTTTCAAGGGGGAAGCTTAATGTAAACCGCTGCTTATTGTGGATCCACTGTTGTGACCAGGTTTTGGCTTTACATTATCTGTTCCTCTGGTAGGGTTCAATCCCAACAAAAATTCACGTTCGTTTAATTGTCTTGCTTCGTCACCGATGCCTTCATTATTTGGTTGCATCTCCTCCTCATAGTATTAACCAAATGCACGTCATTCATTCATCCTCGAAAATCATGTTGTGTAAAATAATGCATGCGTACATCACATTTCTAACTCTAACTTTTTCCATAATCCTACATGACATGCTCAAAATACGGCATCTTTTCTACAAAACACCAAAAACTCGTTCGACGTCTTTTTGTGTCGCCATTTGAGCCACATTAAACTTTGTTCTCTTTTATCTAACGATGTAGCCCGTGTAAATGCTTCTACAAACACACCATATCCATGGTAAATTCCATCCGCTAGATATAAGTGTATTTGTATTCCACCCGGTTTACAAAAAAGAGGCCTTCGGTCCAACATGGTTTATATAGTCATTGAAAATAGGTGATTGATTTAAAATATTTAGATTGTTATTCAAAGCGGCCATACCAAAGAATGCATGCCAACACCAAAGATATTGTGATGTAACCGCTTCAAGTGTTATAGTTGATTTTTTATGATGTCCACTCGTGTGTTAGCTGCACCACCCAGTTGGACAAAATTCTCACTCCCATTTTATACAATCTATACTACTGATCATCCCGGGGAAACCATGTCAATCTTCGTGAAACTCCAAAATTTGTTGTATGTCATTAAGTGTAGGTTTTCTCAAAAAAAAAATTGTATAGTTCAGTGACATACTCACAAAAATATTGAAGACTTTCCCTAGCCATTTGTTCTAACATTTTAAATAGTTATCCATTATGTCGTAACTAGTGCCATAAGCCAATTGTCTAATAGCGGACGTGACTTTGGGCAACATGCTAAATTCCATACTACCACGCGCATCGGGTTTTTGTTGGAAATATTCATGTTTACTTTGTAAATCTTTTGCTATTTGTAGAAATAAACATTGGCTCATATGAAAACGCCGCCTAAAAATCATATCGTCATATGTTGGGTTGGGTAAAAGAAAATCACTTACCCATAATTCATGGCGAGCCGATTGCGTATTATATATTTCCTCCTTTTGGGCTGTGAACTCCCGTCACTGAACGACTTTCTGAACTGATGATATTATAGTTCCGTCCTCCAGCGATTGAGGAAGATGATAAAACAAACTTGTCAAATGAAAATGATGATGATGAACTTGAGGATTGCATTTTTTTAAGTGAATGAAAAATTTAAGAGCGAAAGAATGTGTTTGTATGGAGAAATAGGTTGTATCTGTATGGAGAAAGAGGTTTTAAATGGTTAATATATAAGGTGTTGTTGGAAAATAATTTTTTTAAACATCTAGTCGTTCAACGGCTAGTTTTCTCATCCACCGACCAACAAACGTCACGTCACCTCCCCCAATGCCCCCCACGCCGGTGAAGATCCTCCTGCCCCACGCCACCTTCAAGCCCATGATGGGGCGGTGTTCCGAGCGTGGAGGGGGTTCTACGCCACCTTCAAGCCCCCCACTCCGACTAGTCTAAGGATTAATGAGTCTGATTACACATCAGGTTTCGGTTCAAAACCCGAACCATAATCAGTCCTGGTTGAGCCTAGCCTTACCTAGTTCTTATGTGGTTTGCCCTGTTTTTTAGCCCGACCCGTTTCACAACCTTTTCCATCCTGTATATATATTTTTTCCAACATGAACATAATAATCATATTACAGCCCAGACAAGTACATTAAAAACATGAATGTTTGATGATATCCACATTTTTATGTACGAATAACACAATGATTTCGCATTAATGGACGTTGACGTTACATAGCAAATTAGCAGTTTGATTCATTTCTGGATGATAGAAGAGGGGCGGTTTGATTAGACGAACCAGGTTCATCTGAAACGTCCAAATCAGCCCGTGTCACCATTGGTAACTTGTTCTTCTCTTTGGCCTGCCCCCACATCACAGTATAAAATCCAGTAGCAACTATAGTGGCTCCAATGGCGCTGCATACGAATTCAGGATTCAAGAATAAGCCATGAATTAATTGCCTACGTTGAACAATGACCAACAAGACAATCTCATATATCTCTAAAAGAAAAGAAGGAATATATTTTTTATTCCATTTTCAAATAGGTTGACGTGTTTATTTAAACGGATTAGTTAGGTAAAGCCGAAAACACCCTGTTAATCTGACGGGTTAAACACCCAAACACAACCTGTTATTAATTTGGTTAAATACGAAACCCAAAACTTGGTTATTTTCGTGTGTGCTTTGGGTCGTGTCAGGTTATGCCATCCCTACTTTCATTCAAATATCTCATACCATATAAAACTATGATTTTGAATTAAAATGACTGATCATTTACCTTCCCAAGTGAAGTGAATCACCAAGAAAAGTGACACCCATGATGACTGCAATGACTATCGAGAGGGGCGAGAACATGGCAACGAAAACCGGGCCTTTCTTCTCCAAGCACCATGTGATGGCAGTACTACGAAACACAACTGAAAATACAGCCTTTAAACAGAAAAAAAAAATCAATCTACCGACACCAAAATGTGTGATGAAACTTGAAAAGTAATTTAGTTTGTTTATAGTGGGACATGCTAACGGGTCAAAACAAGTTCTAGTTGAAAAGGTTGCATAAAACAGTTTATAACTTTATACGTTAATTATGATTATAGAAATAAGAGCCACAACTCGACTAAAATCTTCGAATAACAAAGATCTAGAAAGCTGTATGCATATAAAATAGACTTTAGGCAACTTACACCCGTTTGACCCGTTCCCACCTTGAGCTAGATTCTTTAGACTAAAAAACAACCCAAATCGACACATTTGTAAATAATATAATAAGTTGAAATTACACGAACGTACTAAACTTACCCCCAAAACTATAGCAATCATCCCAGTTCTAGGCAGCGACACCCACGCTTTTGGATCTGGTTCTAGGAAGGGAGATAGAGCTATACATTGTATGGTCCCAAACAGGCAGAACAAAAAGACAATGGTGCGTTGATCGGGATATTCTCTAGATGTTGCTGACTGGATGTATAGATCAAGAAATTAATAGCTAAAAGTAATATGGTTTCGTCTACTTCAAGGAAGATCTTACTTGTAAAACATTCCACATGGCTCCAACAATTGCACCAATAACAAGAATCAGACCGCCGAATATCCAATCTGATGGCCATGACAAATGAAGCTGATTAGATGAATCCGGAGAAGAGGAAAAGATTTCCGGGCCTTGGTAGAATGTGAACAACATTGCTCCAGATATTGCTATTATGGTACCCAATAACTTTGCTAGACTGCTTGAACTTCTTATGTCTATTTTCTCCATCCTAAAACACATGTACAACAGTTCGAAACCTTTAACGGGCGTTTGGTTTGCTTAATGTGTTTAGAAGGAATTAAACACGTCAATGAAATTGGAATTTCCTAGGTAGCACCTTCAAGGGGGTGGTGTAGTGGTAAGCATCTGAGTCCCTCTAGTAGAGGTCCGACAACTTAAATCCAGCTTCCACTGGTTTTCCGCCTTTTACCCCCCCCCCCCCCCTCCCTTGAAGGACACTTGCCTAGCGCAGGCTACGTTTTATCTTTTATCCAATCTCATGGGCTAGAAGGATATTAATGAGGTCATGTGAGTTTTACGGTAGCGGGTTCTTACGGTTAGCCTACAAAATATAGTCATGATCCTTGAGCACTACCTGAAGGCAACTGCAATCAAGAATGTGTTGCCAGGAGCCAAGTTTGAGATGGCACTTGCCATGGTTGGAGAGCTGTAATAAATACCTTGATATGCAAGTACCTGATATAAACAAAGCCTACAAGCAATTTTTTTTAGAATTTAAAACTCTATAACATATGTAGAGGCGTCAATTTCTACTCAATTATTTAAAAGTGGGTCGATTTGTAGTGTGTTTTATCTAAACGGGTCACATCAAGAAGTTCAGTTAAAAACCGACCGGCTAAATGAATAGAAAGTCACTCAAATTCTATTTCCAATAGATTTATATTAGAAGTTTATAACGTTTTTCAAAGAAGTGGTCAGAAAGGTGTTTTGGTGATCAAACAAACTCGAACTAGCCCATTTTGAACCAACCCAACCTGACCTGGACTACTTGACCTTTTTTTCAAAGAAATGGGCTGCATAGGATAAAGACTCTTAAAAGAAGATGTAACACATTAAAAGTGTATAACTCTTTTCAAAAAAATGGGCAAAAATGTGTTTTGGTGATCAACCAAACTCGAACTGACCCATTTTGACCCAACCCGACCAGGACTATGTTGACCTTTTTCTTTTCAAAGAAATGGGCTGCATTGGATAAACAAGATGGAATACATTAAAAGTTCATAAATTTTTTAGAAGAAACCTGCACTATTGGCCCAATTTGAATTAACCGAATCCAACCCGGGCCAAACCTTCTTGACCTTTATTTAAAAGAAACGGGCTGCATCGCTTACCCTAAAAGGCCAAGGATAAAGAATCTGAAAAGAAGACGGAAACTGAGCGGCGGACGACCAACGTTTCTGTAAAAGATCAAACTGTTATGACTGATCCTTTATCTTCATGTAATAAAACCAAGAAAAACGAAACAAAGATAGATTTTGTTGCCAAACCTGAAGAAACCAACGAGGAAAAATGGAAGCAGTATGAAGATGCCAAGAGCATCATGGTAGACAACATAAACAATGCTGGACATACCATCATTCATGGCTCCTTTGACTATGGTCAACACACTCATATCCAAGCATGTGATCATCAACATAGCAACAAAGGGCATCACCTCCTTCCTCCATGACCCCGCTTCACTTCTTTCAGTCGCCATATCGGTCAAAATGAAAGACAATGAAGGGATGGCTTCCAAAATTTCTGTAACTTTCCCACCAGCACCTCCTAATAATGATATCAAGTAAAACGCAGCTTGCCCTAAACACCAGAAACAGGTCTATAGTGTGGTCTATATGTGAAAACAGGTCTCATTGTTCAAATTTGACACCTATTTTATAATAGAATATCAAGACTTAAAACTAGTGCCATCTTTGTAAGCAATAATTTTTAATATCAACATGTATTATTATAATATGCTATAAGTGTTGTTTTTAATGGGTCAAAGCATCCTCACCTACTGCAAGGATGGATAGATATCATTAACAAAGAAATACTTGCATTTATAAAAAAGATTAAGTATATTCATAAAAGGGTGAATCCAGAAATTCTTGTTAGGGAGAGTTGACTCGTGCCAAAAGGGCCGGGTTAAAAAGAAAAAAAAATATTACAACGGTTTAAAACTAGCCCGGATCAAACATATAGTAATATGGAGATAGGATTGATAGAACAAA
Source organism: Helianthus tuberosus (assembly GCA_030545235.1). Classification (NCBI taxonomy): domain Eukaryota; kingdom Viridiplantae; phylum Streptophyta; class Magnoliopsida; order Asterales; family Asteraceae; genus Helianthus; species Helianthus tuberosus. The sequence goes on along the minus strand of CM060435.1, from coordinate 69,744,109 downwards.
GAGGATTTGTAAAAGACACATTTATTCCATTGTAGATTAGTTTACAAATGAAGATTACATAGGTACTCAAAAACAGATGGTGAAGGGGTGTGATAACCCTTCTTGAAGCGTTGCAATGGTTCGGTGGTGGTGTAACATAACCGCCGAAACCTTATGTTACATAAGGGTAAAGTTCTTGTACAAATAATCTTAACATACTAAACATACAAATTGAAGGAAAACTCAAAAAGACAAGGTGACATTTTTGTAATTATCAATAACTATCAAAGTTACTCTACAAATATACCTAAAAAAACCTAACCACTCCCCCCCCCCCCCCCCCCCCCAAAAAAAAAAAACCTAAACCCCCCACCCCCCAAAAACCTAAAAAAAACCTACCCCCCCCCCCCCACCCCCCAAAAACCTAAAAAAACCTAACCCCCCCCCCCCCCCCCCCCCAAGCTAAAATGCTAAAAACTAAACCCCCAAAAAACCTAAAAAATCTAAAAAAAACACAAATTATTTTATTTTATTTTTTTAACATTTTTTATTAAAAAATCGCTACTTTTAGTAGCAGCAAAAAAAAAAAGAAATGTAGCGATTTTTTAATAAAAAATGTTAAAAAAAATTGTGTTTTTTTAGGTATTTTTTGTTGTAACTTTGATAGTTGGTGGTAATTACAAAAATGCCACCTTGTCTTTTTGGGTTTTCCTTCAATTTGTATGTTTAGTATGTTAAGATTATTTGTATTTGATCTTTTGCCTAAATTTATAATACAAGTTAGGATTAAACTAATATAATGCTAACAACTTAGGATAAAGGGTTACAGTCTAGGTTCTAGGTTAAATTAAATCATAATTAAATCTAACAAAACAGAATCACTAGAGAATGGTTGGGTCAGTCTCGGGTTTCGGGTTGGGGCTGATTTTCACAATTGGTTGGGCTGCTTCAACCTGTCTTCAACTATAGGTTTTTTCATTATTTTATCAGCAATAAACAAAACAAAAATGTTAAATACTCAACAACTTCTTCAAAAAAGCCCAGAATCCAGACCGAGAATCTTTATAAACCGACTACAAGGAAACACACAAGTTGTATGATAAATCTTAAAGATATTTAAGCATCACATGATTCTTGATCATGTTCTTATTTACATGTGTCAATCTATTCAACCTGGTCTGAGAGTAGGTCTAAAAAGCCCGACCTGATGTGAAGCCCAGACCGGTAATATAGGCTATAAGGATTGATGAGTCCGATTACACACCAGGTTTCAGTTCCAAACACGAACGATAATCAGTCCTTGTTAAGCCTAGCCTAGCCGAGTTATTATGCGGTTTGGCCTGTTTTTCTAGCCCGGCCCGTTTCACAACTTTTTTCATCCTTTATATATATATATATATTTTTTTTGCTTTTACAAACATGAACAGAATAATCATATTACAAACCAGACAAGTACATTGACAACATGAATGTTTGATGATATCTATATTTTTATGCATCCAATAAACAATAGTTTCACATTAATAGACGGTCGAGTTACATAACAAACTAACAATTTGATCCATATCTGGACGATAGGAGAGGGGCTATTTGGTCAGATGAACCGGGCTCATCTGAAATGTCCAAATTAGCTCCTCTCACCGGTGGTAACTTGTTCTTCTCTTTGGCCTGCCCCCACATCACAGTATAAAATCCAGCAGCAACTATCGTGGCTCCAATGGCGCTGCATATACGAATTCAAGATTCAAGAACAAGCCATGAATCAATTTCCTTCGTTGAACATGAGCAATGATCAACCAGACCACCTCAAATGGGATCAAATGATTCGTGCCAAGATTCACCAGGCGTTAATCGTGTTGGGTTGTCAAGATGAATTTACGAACCCAAACATGACCCATATATTTATTTGTGTTAAAGACATCATCTCTAACCTGGATTCACTTAGAGCATGTAACCATGACATGACACGTTTAACCCAATAGTCGAGTCAAACGGGTTGTAATCAAGTTGTAAACATCTCAAACGAGACATAAACGGGTTAGCGAGTAATGGGTTAAAAGGGTTGTAAACGGGTTGGTGGGTGGAACTTATAAAAAAAATATTATTTTTATTTTAATTTTAAACGGGTTGATGTGTTTAGTTAAACGTGTTATTCAGGTAAATCCTGAACATAACCCCCTTAGTTAAATGGTTTAAACATCTGAACACAACCTGTTTATTTTGGGTTAAATATGACAACTTAGAAGTCGATTCTTTCCGTATGTGTTTTCCATTCTCAAACACATCTTACACCTTACAAAATTATGATTTTGAAATAAAAGACTGATCATTTACCTTCCTAAGTGAAGTGAATCACCGAGAAAAGTGACACCCATGATGAGTGCAATGACTATGGAGAGGGGCGAGAACATGGCAACGAAAACCGGGCCTTTCTTCTCCAAGCACCATGTGATGGCGGTACTACGAAACACAACCGAAAATATCCCCTTCAAATAGAAAAAAGTCAATCTACCGACACCAAAATGCATGATAAAACTTGACAACATGACAACATAATTTAGTTTGTTTATAGGTGGGGTAAGAGTGAAATGTTAAATGGTCAAAACAAGTTCTAGCTGAATATGTTTGTATAAATAAGTTAATGCGTTAATTATGATTTGAAAATTAATAATTTAAACTCAACTAAAATCTCTGAAAAAAAATCAGAAAACTGTATGCATACAAAAATAAACTTTAGGAAACATACACCTGTTTAACCCATTCCCACTTTAAGCTAGATTTTTTTTAAGACTAAGAAACTTCCCAAACTGATACATTTGTAACTAAATAGGTTGAAATTACACGAAAATATTAAACTTACCCCAAAAACTACAGCAATCATCCCAGTTTTAGACAGCAACACCCACGCGTCTATATTTGGTTCTAGGAAAGGAGATAGCGCTATACATTGTATCGTCCCAAACAGGCAGTAGAAAAAGACAAAAGTGCGTTGATCCGGATATTCTCTAGCTGTTGCGGACTGGATGTACATGTATAATCAAGGAATTAATAGCTAAAAATAATCTTGTTTTATCTAATTTTAAGGAAAATCTTACTTGTAAAACATTCCATATGGCACTAACAATTCCACCAATAACAAGAATTAGACCACCAAATATCCAATCCGATGGTCGTGACAAATGAAGCTGATTGGATGAATCTGGAAAAGGGTCCACATGAAAAATTTCAGGGCCTTGATAGAATGTGAACACCATTGCTCCAGATATTGCTATTATGGTACCCAATAACTTTGCTAGACTACTTGAACTTCTTATGTCTATTTTCTCCAACCTAAAACACATATAGAGCTATTTGAAACTTTAGTGGCATTTGGTCCTAACCTTTAGGGGGGGGGGGGGGATAGTGGTAAGCTTCTGACTCCATCTAGTCCAAGGTCAGACAATTCGAATCCAGCTTCCACTGGTTTTCTGCCATTAACCCCCTTGAAGGCCACTTGCTTAACACAAGCTTAGTTTTAATCTAATCTCATTGGTTAGAAGGGCATTAGTGGGTCCTGTGAGTTTTTCGGTAACGGGTTCTCACAACCTGGTCTTTGAGCACTACCTGAAGGCAACTGCAAACAAAAATGTGTTGCCAGGAGTTAAGTTTGAGATAGCACTTGCCATGGTTGGAGAGCTGTAGTAAATACCTTGATATGCAAGTACCTGAAAAAGACAAATTCTAAAACAGAAAATATATGTAAAGAAGTTTAGTTGAAAACGGGTCAAGTCAAGAAGTTTAGTTAAAAACGGGTCAAATCAAGAAGTTACAAATAGGTCGATTTGTGGCGTGATTATCTAAACGGGTCAAATCAAGAAGTTTAGTTAAAAACGAACTAGCTAAATGGATAGAAAGTCGCTCAAATTTGATTTATTATGGATTTATATTAAAAGTTTCCGACTTTTTTTTTATAGAAATGATCAAAAAGGTTTCTTGGTGATCAACCAAACTCGAAGCGGTCCATTTTAAACCAACGTGCCGTAAAACCTTGATCTTTTTTTAATAAAAAATGGGCTGCATGTTTGATGAGGAGCGAGTCCAAAAATTAGCCGACTCTTACATGGACCAACTTGATAGAGGAAAACATGTCAGAAAAGGTCCAAACTTTAAATTAAGGGGCGTAACTTAGGATATGGTTAGAGTTACGGGGCCCACGACTAGTGGACGGAAAGGTCTCAACGAGCCGGATCTTGTGACAAAACATAGTAGTCTAGTTGTCAAACCCGAATTCCATGATTTAAGACTCCGATTTCGTCAACAAAGATTTCTCCCCAATCTTATGAATTTTTCATTAGCATAATTGACGCTCTTATTTATGGTGTTAATCTCAAGTTATTTATGTCGAATTGTAATTTCGAAAATTTGGCAAACCTGCCAAATTTAGAAAACCCCTATAAAAGGGAGCCTCTATTGTAACAGTTTGGGTATTCAGAAATATATTTATCTTACTTTAAGTATAACTTTTGTTTCTTATTTGCTTCCGCTTTGCGTCAATGTTACCCTAAAAGTCAAAGTAATGTGAAAAGGAAATGTGCTACATCGATTACCCTAAACGGCTAAGAATAGAGAACTTGAAACGGTGTAACACATTAAAAGCTTATAACTTTGTTCAAATAAATGGTCAAAAAAGTGTTTTTGGGATCAACCAAACCTGAACAGGACCATTTTGAACCAACTCAACCTGACCCGGACGGCCGAACCATCTTGACCTTTTTGTTTACAAGGAAATGGACTGCAGAGCTAACTTTGGGGGAGGGTGGAGTGGGCGACGACCAAAGGCCTATCCCTAAGGGCCCGAAACTTTAAAAAGGTTATATATCAAGTGTGTATATATATATATGGTGGGGTTCTAGAGTGAACACTAGTGTATTTGCGAGCTGAGTGAACAAATCCTGGCCATTGATCTACACACGTGTATGGCCAGGATCTTATCATCAAATCATTAAATACACTAGTGTATTTCAACATCAAATCCTGGCCATTGATCGACACACGTGTATGGCCAGGTTAGTTCACTCAGTTCGCAAGCTACACTAGTGTTCACTCTTGAACCTAATCCTATATATATATATATATATATATAGTGGAGAGTTCAAATGAGAAAATTTTTTGTAAGAATAAAAAAGAAGAAATTTCAACCAATAAAAATGATTCATTTTACTTTATTTAATTTTTGCATTCAATATTAGTGTAAGGGTATATTGGTAAACTTAGATAGATCATTAATTGGTAGTCTTTCTTTTTAATAGCTAACTACATTAAATTTGTAACTTATTTTAAAAAAAAAAATATTTTTCAAAAAAAAAAAATTTTTCAAAAAAAGAAAAAAATATATAATTTAAAGTGTAACATAAATTACAAGGTGTGTAGGATGAATTACGAGATGTGTAGGATAAATTTCAATATATGTAAGATAAATTTCAAAACGTTTGGGTAAATTTTGATGTGTGTAAGAAAAAATTTAAGTGTGGAGGATTATAGTGTTTATGACTAATTAGTTAGTCAAAGATAATAATAAATGAGTTGAGAGAAAAACTAATTAATGTTTTACATTTGTACCCTTTGTTATTTTTCTTCTTAAATGAACCTTCCCCTATATATATATATATATATATATATATATATATATATATATATATATATATATATATATATAGGGAGCCGCTAGAATAAGAACCACCTCTAGTTATGAGAACCATGAGAACCACTCTCCACCAATCATATTCTGCCAACCAAAAGGGTAGTTTGGTCATTTACCCCATATGTCAAATCTATCCTCTCTCCACATTTAATATAAGATGTCAGATCCCCTTTTTGTTTTCTTTCATATTCTCTCTCCCATCTCATTTGAAACCCATCTTCTTCACTGATGAAGTCTCTCATCCAAACACCAAACCCCCACACCGGCTGCCATCTCGTTTCTACGGCGTCCCCCTCGTTTCTCCGTCGCCTCTCCGATCTGCAACCCATCTCTCATCTCCTCCAAACCCCTCCGATCTGCATCCTATCTCAGATCTGCAAAAGAGATGGTGGTTGCAACCGTTTCGGAGACGACCAGTGAAGCGCGGTTTTATGGTGGTGCGGTTTGTGGTGGTGCGGTTTGCGGTGGTGGCGACTGAGCCGTCACGTTTCTTGCTCCGGCGACAGTGTTTGACACAATAGGGGCGAAGGGTTTGTTTTCTCCAGATTTTCTTGTTGTTTAGCAAAATAGTTAAGAGTTCATCAAAATCCTCTTTAGATTTTAACTAAAGTTACTTGATTTCATATGGGTTTTTCAATCTTGATCTGAGTTTTGTGATTTTTTTTTAATTTTTGGCTTAAAGTTTTGATTTTTATATGTTTTTCACAAGTTTTTAGCCTAGGTTTTCATGTTCTGGGTTCTTTTGAGGGGTTAAAGTTAGATGTGGTTTAATGATGTACAGTTTCATGTAAATTGTGTGGTATGTTTTTGCTGTATAATAGTTCTATAAATTGTTGTGAAATAATGCTGAAATTTGCTTTAAATGGTGTTATAACTTGTTGGCAAGTTTGCTGAAATTGTTGTATTTTGCTGAAAATTGGGGGTATTCTTTTTCTGTACATTCGGGGTATTGTTTTGATGTAAATTTTGTGTATATTTAGCTGTTAAATGATACTGAAATCTGTTGTATATAGTGTGATAACTTGCTGTCAAGTGGTTAATTGGGGGTATTGTTTTGCTGTAAATTCAGGTTTGTTTTGATCTTTGATAGTTGATTGTGTTTAATTGTTTGTTTATTGCAGTGTTCTAGATTCGGAACCTTCGAGTGGGGTTGAGTTGGCAATGATAGAACGAAAAACATTTTTTTCCAAAAATTGATGACGATGGCGTGGCAAGGATGGCGGAGGGTAGGTTTTTTAACCTGCAACCCCACTTTTTGCAGCCATTATTAGCGGAAACTTTGAGCCAAAACCCGTTTTTTTTTTTTTTTTTTTTTTTGAGATTCACTTTGTTTTGATGTTGTTGGTTTTTTTGTTTTTTCCCCCTAGTCGATGATGATAACAATATATCTGAGACACCTCCCAAGTTTGTGATTTCTGAGTGCGTTCGTTTTTGTGTAAAAAAATTTTTGTAAAAAAAAAAATAAACCCGTAAACTTTTTAACTTAAACCGTAAAAAGTTTATCGTAAAACGTAAAAAGTAAAAAGTTCTACGTAAAACGTAAAACGTAAATTTTTTTTAGTAAAACGTAAAAAGTAAAAGGTTCTACGTTTTACGTAAAACGTAATTTTTTTTTAGTAAATTCATGGTGTGAAAAGGAATGCAAATTTGAATTTGTAATTTTGTTGCGTTTTATAAAAGGAATATTATTAAAACTCAGATGCATTGTTTCTTTTTTTTCCAAAGTTTTGTGGAGTGATGACGATGATTTGGTTTTTGTTTGGGTTTTTGTTTGAGTTCGAGATTTGGTCTCGGCTGGGAGACGGGGTCAACAGGTCAACCACAGTCAAGTGGTTCAGCGGATTCGGTTTATCTCAACGGCTCGGATCTTGGTTCTTTTTCGGTTCGACATAGTTCAGTTTACGGTTCACTCGGTTCAAGTTCGGTTCGACAAGAAAACAGGGCGGTGATGCAGTTCAGTAGCGGCTCGGGTTTCGGCTCGACGAGGTGCAACTCGGGTCAGTTTCGGGTTTTGGTTTGGGTCAAAAGCAGTCAACGGACCCGGTTCGGGTCAGCAGCAGTCAAACAAGTCAAAGATGGTCAATTGAGGACGGCAAAGTTTAAACATAGCGAGTTATTATTACGATAGGTTAGATTTTATTTACTTAACGCGCACTGAGCTTGAACCGATACTTTAGTGACTTGTTATGTGTGACATTTTGATAGAAATTTTATAAATTGTGATTATATTGTTGAAAATTGTTGAGTTTTGAAAAGATAACGACAATGGCTAGAAAGTGTGATTATATTGTTGAAAATTATAAATTGTAATTTTTCTTACTTTTAATCTCATCCATTCATCTACTTGATCCAATGGCTAGAAAGTGGTTCTCATGGTTCTCATAACTGGAGGTGGTTCTCATTCTAGCGATCCCCTATATATATATATATATATATATGGTGGGGTTCTAGAGTGAACAGTAATGTATTTACGAACTGAGTGAACAAATCTTGGCCATTGATTTACACACGTGGATGGCTAGGATTTCATCATCAAATCGTAAAATACACTAGTGTATTTAATCATCAAATCTTGGTCATTGATCTACACACATGTATGGCCAGGATTAGTTCGCTCAGTTCGCAAACTACACTAGTGTTCACTCTTGAACCTAATCCTATATATATATATATATATAATTATATATATATTGCTTTAAATCTATTCACCAAGGTGAGATGGTATATGGTGCTTTGAAAAGCTTGGAAGTTTAGAGGCCCAAGTTTAAATCCTGCTTTGGATTGTTTTGAAACTATTTTTTTACCTTTTTCTGTTTCCCACATTTTTCTTTCCATTTTTTTCTCTTTTGTTTTTATTTTTCCTTTTAAGTTTTTTCTTTCTCTTTTTTTCTCTTTTGTTTTTATATTTTCCCTCTTTCAATTTCAAGATTTGTTTCTTCTTTTTAATATAAAACTTAAATCTATAAATATTTACCTTTTTTTTCTTGTCATTTATCACTTAACTTAAATTTAACTAAATAATAATTTTTGAAAGTTTTTTTTTTTCTTTTATAATTATTACTAGGGCTGTAAACGAACCGAACGTTCAGCGAACAGTTCGTTAACCGTTCGGCGGGAAGTTCGTTTATGTCCGTTCGTTTAATAAACGAACGAACATGAACAAGAAATTTCGTTTGATTAGTTAAATGAACGAACATGAACAGAGGTCTCGTTCGTTCGATTGTGTTCGTGAATGTTCGGTAAGGTGTTCATGAACGTTCGGTAAGGGGTTCGTGAACGTGTTCGTGAATATGTTCATGAACATTCGTTGATTTGCGTTCGTTTATGTTCGTATGTTTATGTTTTAATTGAAGATCTTTGTACTTTTTTATATTTTATTTGTACTTTTTATATTATTAAACTTTTATTTATTTTATTACCCTAACAATTAAACAAAGAAACCCACTTTCACCTTGTTTATGCATCATTTCCCTTTCATTTCTCATTATTTACATCGGCGAATACGATCGACCTCCGTTGCACAATACGGGATTCAAGTTCGAGTGCTACTTTCTGGGCCATCTATCTTTATCCTTCGTCGCGTTCTCCAAATTTATTTGTGTTTGTTTGTGTTCGTGAACCGTTCGCGAACACGCTCATTTCCTTAATGAACGAACACGAACATAAAATCTCGTTCGGTAAGTGTTCATGAACCGTTCGTGAACACATTTATTTCCTTAACGAACGAACACGAACAAGGTCTTGTTCGTGTTCGTTCGGTTCGTTTACAGCCCTAATTATTACACAAAAACTAATGGGGCGAACACATTTTGAGCATATTATGATTATAGTTTTTGGGTTTTTTTTGTTTGTTATAGCGATTACATCTAAACAGACAATTTCCCAACCCAACGGGTTTGATTCCACTAGTTTATAGTTTTAGGGCCCCAATTTTTCTCCTCATCCTAGTCCTTTGGATTTCCGAGGACTCGGGGATAGCCTGATGGACCGTATTAATTTATTTCAAAGAAGTCGTCAAAAAGGCGTGTTTTGATAATCAACCTGACCCGAAATAGACCATTTTGTAACAACCCGACTCGAACCAAACCATCTTAAAAAAAGTTTTTCATGGCTTACCCTAAAAGGCCAAGCATAAAGATTGCTAAAAGAAATGGACCATATAAATTTATTTCAAAGAAGTGGTCAAAAAGGTGTGTTTTAGTAATCAACCTGACCCGAAAATCCAAAATAGCCCATTTTGTACCAACCCGACTCTAACCAAACCATCTTAACCTTAAAAAAAAGTTGTTTCATGGCTTACCCTAAAAGGCCAAGGATAAAGAATCTGAAAAGAATGCGGAAACTGAGTGGAGGGCGGTTAGCGTTTCTGTAAAAGGTTAAACTATCATAATTGATCCTTCATCTTCATGCAATAAGATCGAAAAAATTAAAAAAAAATGGATTTTGTTGGTAAATTACCTGAAGAAACCGATAATGAAAAATGGAAGCACTATCAAGATGCCAAGAGCATCATGGTAAACAATATAAACAATGCTGGACATACCATCATTCATGGCTGCTTTGACTATGGTCAACACACTCATATCTAAGCATGTAATCATCAACATAGCAACAAAGGGCATCACCTCCTTCATCCATGACCATGCTTGATCACTTTTTTCGGTTGCCATATTGATCTTTTCCAGAGTCAAACCGAAAGTCAACGTAGGGATTGAATGTCTCCAGTATTTTTAGATTTATCACATGGTTTAAATATAGAATATCAAGATTTGAAACTAGTGCAACATGAAGCATTAATATTTCATATCAACTTGTATAACAATATAATAAAGAAAGATGGTGATAGTTTTTAATGTGTCAAGGCATCATCCTTACCTACTCCAAAAAATAGATTTCGAACATTCGAATTTATAAAAAAAAAAAATCAAGGAAGTTGTTAGAACAAAATATGACTCTCATTCATGGTTGAAAAACAAGGTCTCCAAGCCCGAGTACTATTCGAGTAGTCGCTACAAGGTAGGCTGCCGAGGCGACTTTCTTCAAGTCCACCTAATTACTCGGAATTGATTAAACGTGAACAACCTCGGCCAGAATCAGATCTAGTAGGTCAACTCGGATCGTGTTTAACTTAAAAAAAAATAAAACATAATTTCTATGCCCATCATATTAAAGAATAAATATCATTTTCACGTATTTTGTTATAAATATTAGTAAATTTATGTTATTTGATATATATTTAATTTCCGAAAACTAATTTCTTTACAATTTAACATGTCCGAGTACCCCCCGAGTACTATCCGCCTAGGCTGAGTACTTTCTGTAAGAACTAGGTTCACTTTGTATAAAATATAATTACAAAATATATAATAACGAGACTCTCGTTATTCGTAGGAAATATCATAGTACAATACCGGTACTGCAATAACTAAATAAAAAGAATATAAAATATAATTATATATACCGATCTTGATTCAAGCCGCATCTCTGGTAGGTGCTTCACGCGCACTTGATAGCATCCTAGACTCGAGTATTCATCATCTTGAGTTTTGGAAAATGTTCCTTGACTGCAACAAAGAGCACACTAAAACGTTGACGATTTTGGTTGAGACACGTGTTCAACACGCTTCTCTTAAAACAGATTTCACGCCTCTACTAAAGACAACGCGTCTGTCTCCCACGGCACAACAGCCGAAGCAGTCTGTACTGTCGGAGATGGCTCACACGCCCAAGGTTACATCCGGTAATTGTAGTGTTTGAACTCATGTGGTAGAAAACAAGTAGAGAGTACTCATCTCTCTAGTTGGTCTTCAAGTGTTCATCCTCCTTCTAGTATTATTCATGTATCAAGTAATATCATATTCTTGTTGTAACAAAATAAGCACATAGCCTACTATTTGTACAAGACTTAAGGATTAGTGAAATGTTTCACTTAATTAGTCATTTAATTAGAGACTTAAAAACTCTAATAAAACTAATTAAATGTCATCAAGAAGCTCTACTCAAGAGTTTCTCTTTTATTTACCACATGAAGATTCTAATTAATATTTATAATTTCATTAAATTATAAATATAGTAAAAATCCATTCACCAAATTTCCAACACTTTCAACTCCCCGGTCAACCGACTAGATAGCGCCTAGCGACTTTTGCAACCATACTCTTATTATTAAGTTAAATAGTTAAAATACTTTATGGTTCTATGGTAATATAAATAGTTTTGATACTTAACTTACATTTGTATAAACTACATACAATGAAAAGGAACACGATTTACACATGTGATACACTGGTTGAGCAGTTTAAGATATAAATCCATATATTAAAAAAAAGGATAAATAAAATTCACATTACAATAAAGACCAAAAAATAAAAAATTTCAACTACTACAAGCTACAATGTCGGCGGGAATAGTTCCGCCCCTTCATTGGGTCACATGGGCGGCAAAGGAATAGTGCCAGACAGCTGCCTGACACTCCCCTATTGGCCCAACAAATTTACGTTTTTATCCCGCTTTAAAACTACGATTTTTCCATCAGTTCAAAATTATGTTTTTACCCCATTAAATTTTTTCATATAACATTAGAGCAAATTACAAATCATGGGTTGGTAGACGGGCAACAAGCTGCGCCGCCACCCCCTTTTGAATTGCAAATCCTACGCTCAAAATTTCGTCTTTGCCCCGTTTAAATTTACAGTTTTGCCATTAGTTTTTTTTCCCATTATAATTAGGATTTTGCCATCAGTTCAAAGTTATGTTTTTTCCCCGACTTAAAAATAAATTTATGCCTTTACTCCCAGCTAAAAATGTCAGTTTTACCCTCGGTTCAAAATTACGATTTTGCCCCGTTTAAATTTACACTTTTGCCATTAGTTTTTTTTTCTCACAGCGAAGTTATGATTTTGCCCTCAAATTAAATTTACATTTTCTCCATTGGTTTTTTTCCCTGGTTAAATTACAAATTTGCCCCCAGTGTAAAATTACAGTCATGCCGGCAGATGCCTGGCAGTCTGGCACTCCCCTATTGGTCCATTTAATTTACGATTTTATCCATGAAAAAATATTATGATTTCGCTGTCAGTTCAAAATTACGTTTTTTCCATCGTTTTAGTTTTTTTTTTTTTGCAAAAGTATAAAAGTTTATTTTTAATTGGTTGACTCGATTTAACTTTTTCCCGTGTCAAGGAGCTGCCTAACACTTGCTCATTAGTCCTGAAAATTACAGTTTTGCCCTGATCCGAAAAAAGACGGTCTTATCATCATTTAGATTTTTTTCTAGCAAAATTATAGTAGTGTTTTTTTAATTGATTGAGAATTATTCGGTTATCGCCCGCAACGCGGGCGGGGCATGAACCAGTTATAATAACAATTCACATAGATTTAAAGTAATCATAAAATATTTCCTATTTGTTGTTTGATACGTAACATTACTTTCTTTCTCTAGTATCATTAATTTTATTCCGTCTTTGTTTTTTACTCTCGAAGAATAAACAATATCAATTAAACTTTGAATAAGATCAGATGACTCACCAATTACAAAACCGATTAACCAAAAATTGTCACTAAGCAACTATTTTGATTGTTGAATTATTTATAATTTACATGACGAATTGATACGTACATAGAAACATACTTACTATAAGAATAAAAGCTGATAGACAGATTGACAACCCCAGCATACGTAAATAGAAACATACTTAGGGGTTGTTTGTTTATCTCTTAATTGGGCTCTTAATGGTTCATACCTCTTACTGATTCAGCACTTAATGGTTCAGACTGTTTGTTTCGCGAGTAGATGTCTGAATGGTTTAGACATTTGCCTTTGAATGGTTAAGCATTATACTGAGTCTGAATGGTTAAGACCTCTAATCTGAATTGGTCAGACATTTGTCTTTGAAGGGTTAAGGATTATACTGGCTCTTAATGGTTCAGACCTCATACTTGTTCAACACTTAACCATTCAAAAGTTGTCATACAGACCCCTTACTCTCCACATAGGTGACTCGAGTGTATATGAAATACAATATTAAATCTATATATGGATTTTACCTCATGGAACCCATATCGTAAAAGACCACCACCACTAATTGCCACCTTGTACCACCGGCAGTGTCTGTCTGGCGTAAGCCCACAAATATAGTACACTCTCTGTCACTCAACTTTTCTTTATATATTTATTATTTATGACCTTCTTCGTATCACGCTTTCATCCATTCTTTTCCCAATATATTTTCTTTTGTTTTCTTTTCTCTTAGACAGAATCATACATATTGACATGTTAGATAGATTCAAAACAACTACCAGGTGGCAATTAAATTTGATACGTGGCTATGTACAGGCCCTTTGGAATATTCATATGCATCACATAATAACTTGGATAACAATGTCTTCGTACTTTGGTTAAATTTTATTTATATAATAATAATAATAAGAGTAAATTTCAAAGTTCGTCCTTTATGTATGTCTAATATATCAAAGTATGTCCTTTATCTTTAATATCTTCAAGAAACATACTTAATGTTTGCAAATCCTTACATGTTACGTCCTTTAGTCCTAATCCAGTTACTTTTCATGGTTAAATCAGGCCAAGAGTACCCCACATAAGGGTATTTTGGTAATTTACTAATTTATTAAAGATATCTCTAATAAAGAAAAGAAAATAAAAAAAAGAAATTTAAATAATTAAACATATATTAAAATTAATCCTCTCCTTTAATTGATTTTCTTTTTCTCTCTCTCTCTCTTAACTCTCTTTTTCTCTCCCTCTCTCTAACTTCCTGATCCACCACCAATCTAACACCACCATCATCTTCTCCATTTTTCAATCACCTACAAATCAACATACCCCCTTCTTCTCTCTATCTAACAATCCTACCACCACCACAACCCGTCCTCGCCGTTTATATCTCCGCCGCTGACCACCACCAGCGACCACTGCTACCCATCGCCGACACCACCACCACAGGCCACCACCGAAATCTCAACACCCACAATCCCAATCTTCACATGAGTCCCCTCCACACCAACAACCTCGTTATCAACAACACAAACCAAATAACTATTACAAGACACACACCCATCCTCTCCCCCACCCACATCCTCAGCATAAACAACACCCACTTTATACCCTGCACTCACCAACCTCCTCACATAAACATTCAATCTAAGAGTGGCTGTCAAAAAATTATGATCCATATGTGCATAAATCCCCAAAACTCTAGCAGATTGAAGCTTCGATTATTCCGAGATCTAGATCGCCATGTAGAAGCAGACAGAATCCGAATCCAGATCGTACGGGTTAGGGTTAAGTGGGTGTGAAAACGACGACGGATTGAAGAAATTAGAGGGGGGTTGGTGAATCGGTATGGGGTGGTGGTTTATATCTCCGCCGCCGCCGCTAGAGGACTGTAAACTGCCGCTGTTGCCGGAATCCATGGTGTTTTGATGCATGTTGTATAGGTTGTTGAAGAGAAGAGGGTTGTGAGTTTGGGAGGATTTGGTGTGGTTTTGTGATGTTTGGTCGGTTTATGGGGTCTAGAGGAACAAGCTTTGCTGAAGAATTATCGCCATGTAGAAGCACAAGCTTTGCAGGTGAAGTGGTGGTGGTGGCAGATCGGTGGTGGTGGCGGCGACGGTGGCGGCGGCGGCGGTGGCGGTGGCGGTGGCGGTGGCAGGTGGGTTGTGGGGGTAGGATAATTAGAAAGAGAGAGAGGGATCTGTATATATTTAGGGTTTTTATTAAGGTAAAGACCAATATACCCTCATGTGCTTCTCACATGACGACCTGATTTAACTGGGAAAACAAACAAGGTTTAGGGTAAAGGACATAACCTGATTGGTTTTTCAAACATTAAGGATGTTTTCTGAGGTTATTAAAGATAAAGGACATACTTTGATATATTAGACATACATAAAGGATGAACTTTGAAATTTACTCTAATAATAATAATAATAATAACTAGGGTTAAAGGTACGCCCGTGCTTCGCGACAGGCAAACGATTAGTTATATAATTAAGTCGGTGTTGGTTCGTTATGGTACCAACACATGCTATAATGTAAAATGATTTACTTCATTAAAAAATCTTATAGTTGTTATTGTATATATAAAATGATTAGTTATTTAATTATGTTTCTAATATTTGTTAAAAATAAATAAACATAAACATTTTCTAATAAAGAATAGCAAATTGTTTTTAATCAATGCATCAATACAATATATATATATATATACTAGTCCTTTACCCGCGTGATGCGGCGGGAAACATATCACTTAGGTTGGTGAGTTTAGGGTTGTGTATGGGGCGGGTCGGTTTTCAATAACCGAAAAAAACCGAACCGATAAGTTACAATTAATATATGTTTATGTTTAAGATTAAATTGTTCAAGTGTTTAACCCAATGCTATTAGAAAATGTTAATTTTAGTCTTGAATGTTAAGTGTTTATAATAAAAACATTATAACTGAAATGATTTATTATTACCTATAAGATATAACAAAACTTAATATAAAAATTAAATTTAATAAAACTTTGAATCTTACATAATTTTGTTCCAAAAACCGAAGTAACCGAAAAACCGAACCGACGCAAAAACCGAAAATTCAAAACCAAAAAAAACTGAAACCGAATGGTTTTTAAAACCCGGAAACCTACATTTCGGTTTCGGTTTTGATTTTACCCAACTCCTAACTCCCACCCTTAATATCTACGCCATACCCCCCCCCCCCACCCTTACACTTGCCTGTTTCATTATCATCATCAACATCAACAGCTCTCTCAACTCCCTACTCCCAAGATCATCATCTTCATCATCTTCATCGAACATCTTCATCATCGAACATCTTCATCATCGAACAGATCAGGTATCAAAACAGAGGTTTTTAATGTGTTTTGGTTTTGGTTTTGGTTTTGGATTGATTCGATGATTTGAATGTGTTTATATTCTGAAAAAACAGAGGGTTGATTCTCGGTTTGATTTTGGGTTTAGGGTTTAGGGTATCAAAACAGAGGGTTGATTTTGGGTTCCATTCGATGATTTTGGTTTTGATTTTGAGTTCCATTCGATGATTTTGGGTTGATTTTGAAAAAAACAGAGGGTTGATTTTGGGTTTGATTTTGGGTTGATTTTGAAATAACAGAGGGTTGATTTTGTTCAAAATGCATGAAAACAGAGGTTTTGAATGTGTTTTGGTTTTGATTTTTGTGGGTTTAGGGTTTAGGGTATCAAAACAGAGGTTTTGAATGTGTTTTTGTTTTGATTCTTGTGGGTTTAGGGTTTAGGGTATCAAAAACAGAGGTTTTGAATGTGTTCCTGTTTTGATTGTTATGGGTTTAGGGTATCAAAACAGAGGTTTTGAATGTGTTTTGGGTTTGATTCAATGATTTGAATGTGTGATTTGAATGTGTTCCTCATTTTGATTTTTGGTTTTGATGATAACAGTTATTTGGTTTTGGTTTGATTCGATAATAACAGTTACTTGGTTTTGGTTTGATTCGATGATAACAGTTATTTGGTTTTGGTTTGATTCAATGATAACAGTTATTTGGTTTTGGTATCCATTCGATGATTTTGGGTTGATTTTGAAAAAACAGAGGGTTGATGTATCAACTGAGTATATTGTTCAAAATGCATCAAAACAGATGTTTTCAATGTGGTTTTCAATGTGTTTTGGTTTTGATTCTTGTGTGTTCATCATATTGATTTTTGGTTTGATTCCATGATTTGGGTTCCTCATATTAAGAACTGATCGGATATGTGGTTTTCAATGTGTTTTGGTTTTGATTCTTGTGTGTTCATCATATTGATTTTTGGTTTGATTGCATGATTTGGGTTCCTCATATTAAGAACTAATCGGATCAGTGGTTTTCAATGTGTTTTGGTGTTGATTCTTGTGTGTTCATCATATTGATTTTTGGTTTGATTGCATGATTTGGGTTCCTCATATTAAGAACTAATCGGATCAATGGTTTTCAATGTGTTTTGGTTTTGATTCTTGTGTGTTCATCATATTGATTTTTGGTTTGATTGCATGATTTGGCTTCCTCATATTAAGAACTAATCGGATCAGTTTCGGATTGATGTGTTCCTCATTTGAATGTGTTTTGTTATACAGAATGGCTGCGGATGTAAAGATACGCAAAACACCAACTACGAAGGCGAGAACACTTGACAACCTCCTAGAAGATGGCGCGGTGCACATAAGGAAGTGATTGATATGAATGATCATAACCCCAGTGTAGCTTATGGATTTTCCTTGAAATTCCATAGCTCGCTAATTACATATCTACCACTGGGGTTATATTCATTCATATGAATGAATATAACCCTAGTGGCAGATATGTAATTACCTACACTGAGGTTATATTCATTCATATCTGCGTCATTCCGAAGTGCACCCGTCAGTAAAGATCCACAATTGCTTGTGGATCTTTGACGTTTTGTCTCTGTATTGTATGTTACGGTCTTTTGTTATCGAGTCTGTAAGTTCCGTCAAGTCTACGGTCTTTTGTTATCGAGTCTGTAAGTTCCGTCAAGTCTACGAAGTTGGTATGACGTTTTGATTATATGTATTAAAAGTTTACATTTAATATACAGTTTAGATTTCATAAGAAAAAAGATGGTTTGGATGTGTTCCTCATTTTGATTTAAATTTCATAAGAAAAAAGCAAAAAATGAATTTAGGGGCTCGGGTTGATATTTCACTCATGCCAAAAGACGGTCTTACCCCTAGTTGTTTGAGAACTGTTTAAAAAGAACTGATCGGATCAGTTTCGGATTGATGTGTTCCTCATTGATTTTTGGTTTGATTCGATGAAAAAATAGATGGTTTGGATGTGTTCCTCATTTTGATTTATGGTTTGATTCGATGAAAAAACAGAGGGTTTCATCATGTTATTTGGGTATTTGGGTTCTTAATGTTTTTTTTCTTTGTGCAAAAACAGAGGGTTCTTGATAGGATCCCGATCCAGGTTTATACCAGAAGGAAAGGGCGGGTCAAGGATCCAGATGTGAATCAGTTCAATACCATTTTCGGTTACTGGGTTGACCCACTGGGTCAGCACAGGATGGGAGTTATGGAGCAGTTCAAGGCAGTTTACAAGCTGGGTTTTCTGGTTCTTGTTTTTGTTATAAGTTTCATTTGTTTAATTCAGTTCAATACCCTCTCGAAACGGGCCAGTTTGTTTAATACCCTCTCGAAACGGCCCAGTTTGTTTAATTCAATAAAGTTGCCCGCTTAATTTTGTTGTTTCTATCAGTTCTTCATGTTTGTTTTGCTTTGAAAATATACATTTTGGCGACACCTCTCAGTTTTCAGTTTTCGTGTATGAATGCTACAAGTATAAGTGAAAGTAAGATTCTTTCCATTGCGCATCAAAGAATGAAATCAAACCACGCCAAAACTCTAAGAAGATGATGATTACTCAATACAAAAATAACTTTCTTTTTTTCTTAATATAATTTGTGTTCATAAATAAAACAAATTGAAATACACATATCAACATGGTCAAAGCTTCTGAAATCATACATAATGACTATCAAAACAAAACTGGTACACTTTAGCGATCGGAATGTTGTTGCCATTAAATTCTTTCTCGTTTCTACTCGTCCAAAGTCTCCATATCGTAGCGATCAGACACTTCTAAAGTACTCCAGCATTCACATTGTCTTAATAGAAGACGAAGAATATCTATCACAATGTCTCGAAGAAGCCTCTACGTTTCAGTTTCCCAATGCACTTAGTAGGTTATTTGCGAGATAGCCTCTACATCTTCTATTACAACCTAACTCAGGCATATAATTGAGAGATGAACACAGCTACAATCCGGGTTAAGCCATGGCTGCAAACACACGGTGTTTTAAGCACAAGAAACACATATGTAACCTCACAGGCTCAGCTTATGCATCATAGCCTCAACACTTTCAGCTCAGACATATTATGCATCATAACCTCACAGGCTCAGCTTATTGCATCATAGCCTCAACACTTTCAGTTCTGACATATTATGCATCATAACCTCACAGGCTCAACTTATGCATCATAGCCTCAACACTTTCAGTTCAGACATATTATGCATCATAACCTGCTCATTTGCTTATCAAAACATCTGGAAGACTCAGACATGTAATTGAGAGATGAACACAACTACGGTTAAAGCCATGGCTGCAACACACGGTTGCAGAGTGAGAACTATGCAACCTGGATATTGCCCCGCCAAGATGCTACTCGGATCTTCTATGTACCCTCAAAATACAATCATCATCACAGTCTATTGTGTTATGTAACCTCGCTTTAAAGCATGATGTACAAGAGTAATTTGCCACTAAACTTAAACAACCTTTAAAGCATGATGTACAAGTGTTCTAAACACTTATGTTACCTCACAGGCTCAGCTTATGCATCACGGCCTCAAACACTTTCAGTTCAGACAGATTAAGAACACAAGCTCAGGTTTTGCATCACAGCCTCAAACACTTTCAGTTCAGACAGATTAAGAAAACAAGCTCAGCTTTTGCATCACAACCTCAAACACTTTCAGTTCAGACAGATTAAGAACGGAGAAAAAAACCCAACAATATTTTGATTGCAATTGATGTTTTTACGAAAGGACTAAAAACGGAGAAAGTTGTCTGAAGTATTTGTAGAGTGTTGATACATCTGAAGTATTTATAGAGACTGAAGCAAGCATGCTGTCTTTCAGACAGTGTTTGTAGAGTGTTGATACATCTGAAGTATTCATAGAGACTGCAGCAAGCAAGCTGCCTTCAGAAAACAGTAAAATGTTGCTTTTACAGCTGTAGATTGTTGATGTAAAAGCAATACGGTAAGTAGTAAAAAAAAACAAAAAGAACATAAGTCAAACAATAATACATTCTGACACGATACGTTTATTCAAAAAGTTATTAGAAGATATTAATCTAACTAAAGACTTATTAAGAATATGAAAAAAGTCTTTGGATTATAACTTGAAGTTGGATTCTAAGTAAACAATAAGTTTATTCAAAAAGTTACTAATCTAATCTGTCAAACAATAAGTTTATTCAAAAAGTTTATTAAAAAGAGTTATCATTTGATGCAAGTGCAAAGCTGTTTAGAGTTTTTACCTGATTCATTGTCGGTTTCGACTTGCGGCGGGTTGAATCGCCAAAGGTTTTCTATGTTTTTTAGGGGGAAAATGGGTGCTTCTCTCCACAGGGCATACAAAACACAGATTGTTGGCGGAAGCCCGCCAAATTTAACATATAAAGTTTTTTTATATGTTAAATATGGCGGGCTGCCGCCAATAACCTGTGTTTTGTATGCCCTGGGAGAGAAGCACCCATGTTCCCCCTAAAATGCAAAGAAAACATCAGGGTCAACCCCAGTGGATCTTGTGTCGAATAGAGAGAAAATCATTGATTCGGTGTCATTGAACCCTATCCAAACACTGTATAAATATTAAACAGATCAGACTCAAATAGCGAACAAAAACGTATGAAAATATGTTTATTGACTTCATATACTGTTCAGCTCGTCGACGTTGTTAGGGTTTCGCTCCACGACCTCTTGCTTCTGCTGCAACTCCTGCTCGCCTGCTCGGATAAGGTAAATCTTGAATGTCTTATATTTACACATTGGTCAATATATGATTAGTGATTACAAAATCTCAATAAAATATTTTACTGAATCTTTTTAGTTGGTAATGAACTAATAATATTTATTTTCTATTAAAAAACCATTAATATGATTGCTCAAGTCAATAAACATAACTCTTGTCGCAAACATAAAGTTAACCAAATCCAAACACATATGTACAAGTTATAAACAGAGCAGACTCAAATAATAACTGTCTCTCTCTCTCTCACATATATATAGTTTCACAGTTTAAGTCATACAGACACCTATAGATAAAGAGTAAACCCATAACCACCTATAGCAAGCTATCCAACAGATTTATTCCACTTTTCATGGCATGCAGTCAACATTGATTAGTCCATCCGAATAAGCATACAAAACTTTTCTTAATTCATAATGTGAGCAAAGCAAACACTCATTCTGTCACGACTTCCAAGATGTAACACATATACCAATCAGTCAATCTTCATATCTCAAATATGCCCTATGTTGATAATGATTTTGAATCTACACAAATCAAGCCAAACAGACCTCCATTTCTAAACAGATGCACCAAAACAACACATAATAGAGCAAATATTCATAACCAAAACCTAACAAAATCAGAACAGTATATGCATTTAGAAACCATAAATAACAATCTAAACTTTAGAAAACCATAAATCAGAACAGTATATGCAAATACGATGCCCAAACATCTTAGGTTCAGCATGACTAAGCAGAAGTAAAATATACACATTTATGTAGTAATAACTAAGAGGATCACGTGCGACATGCACAAAAGAACATATAGGCAAAGGTCAGTATGCAAATGCTAAGTAATAATGACAGTTTATATCAGGAAGTCGATAAAACCCTCCTTGTACTTTGAATATATATTTATATTGTCAGGTGTAATTAAGATATGGGGTTGGAGGGTTTTGGTGATAACCATTTAATTCAATAATATGTACAATTTTTAGTTACCAGCTAGGGTTTCGTACACAATCAAGCATCAATTAAAGGTCAACAATCGAAAATCAGAACACACAACAATGAAAGATCAACAACAAATCTTACACAACAAATCAAATCAACTAATAAACTCAAATCGATGAGTAGAACACACACAACAGAATCGCTAAATTAAACTATCGAAAATTACATCAAAGATTTCAGAAATAAAATACATATTGCTGTCTATTTCACAGATCCATGTCAAATACACTTTCACCAAATCCAGATTTATGACTTTCATCTATTTAAACGTAATAGCATTTAACTAAAAAAATTACCAAAAAGTCAGTGCCTCCACATAAAAACTGTTAATTCAAATACCCACAAATCATAACCAGTTAAACAAAATGACTCATTTAAACTAAAAATCCATCCCATACTGAGATCTGAGAACAATGTAAGTACCTTTACGGATCTCCATTCAGAAACCATCCATTTTGATAATGCAGTATCGCCTACGCCAACTGGGGAAACCTAGATCTGCAACTTTAGAGCAAAAAGAAAAAATCAAATTCGAGATCTGAAGCTTGTGACCTAAACAAATAAAAAAGAGGTCGTCGGACATACCTCAGTTTGTCGGAACCTACCTCAACCACCATCTAAAACCGGAACCGTAGTCGTCGGATTTAACACTACACACCACGCCGTCTTTAGATCTTGTGAAATCTTGCTCATACATCACCGAACACCCCCTAACAACAATAATCTTTCATTTAGCATAATAAAAAGACATTGAGTAGAATAAAGGCCATACCTTGCTCATACGTCACTGATTCGCAGATCCAAACCCCTGACCACCTTCAAACTCAGTCGATCATCAAACGGATCTGGTGATAGATCTCATGAAACCCTAGTTCGCCGAGAGAGAGAGAGAGAGAAGAGAGAGAGAAGATCTGATGTTATTTTGTGAGATGTGTGAGGAATGAGAGAGAAAGCAATTGGTGATCCGTGTGAAGTCAAATGGACGGTCCAGATGATGATCCGTGTGAAAAGGTGAAAAACATGGACGGTTGTAGATGATCCGGGTAAAGGGTAATTTGTTTGTGTTTTCTTGTGCTTTAAGTGTTGTACATTGTGCATTAAGTGTTTTTTCAACACCTTGTTGAATTACCATCTTGTCCTTCTAATATGCTTATTAAAGTAGTATAGATATAGATATATATATGTATATAAAGGCATGATTAGTTTAATTTTTTTTTTATACAAAAGCCATAAAATTAATTTATTTGTTAGTGGGTGTAGGCTATATTTATCCATTAGCCCAAATAATGCTATCAGATTGGTTTATACAAAACAACACTATTAAACTTCTTTATATTTATATAGTAGAGATAATATAATAATCAACCCATCTATCTCTATTTATATATATTAATCTCTATATAAACCATTATATAATATAATAATCGACCAAATCCCAATGTATAATTTTTTTCCTATACCAATTCAAGTCGTAAACCAATTGATTGAAGGATAATGTCCGTAACATCCTCGGGATCCATGGGTTTCCCAAGGATGGCTAATTCATCAACAAGTATTTTTATGGATTGCATAAAATTGGTGATGGTTTGGTCAGGAGTTTTAAGGGATTTTTTAGGCGATGTTGGAGTTGTTTGATGTGTCCTCGAGATGGCGAGGCATAGGTGGATGCCAAGATTTTACAAGCATCAAGGGAAGTTTTGGCATTTGTGATGAGGGGGACAATCTCGGCGGAAAGGCTGCCGGCAATGGCACCGAATAGGAGTCGGTCTTGGCGGTACCAGGCGGGATAATCGACATGTGGGATAGAGGAGCCGTCGGTGTTTTTGGTTGGAGAAGGAGCAAGGTGAGAACCATCAATGAATTTGAATAGGTCCAAACCTTGGAGGATAGCTTCTAGTTGGGTTTTCCAACTAAGGTAATTGGTAGAAGTGAGTTTTAGAGATGAAGGGAAATTGACCATGGTGATCGATTGGGTGGCTGTGGTGCCGGTGGTCAAAGTGGTGGTGGTAACGACATTGTCGGCCATGGAGGAGAGAATGGTTGTGTTTAGGTTTTGCAAAACCTGGCTGATACCATATAAATGTATCAAACTTATGATTTCTCAATGACTAAAAGGATTACATATATACAAGACTAGGTTATAACCCGTGAATACTCACGGGTTGTTAATCTATCTTTCTAAACAAATAAATATATACATATATATTAATAAACGGAAAATTCTATGATGAATAAGGTGTATGAATAAATGATAAAACGGTATGTGGCTGATTAAACATTAAACATTGTTAAAACCTATTAACCATAACAAAGTAAATGTATATCATATGAAAACCAAATATCCAAAACCTAAATGTAAAACAACTAATCACTACTCTTTTTTTGATGAGGTACAACCAACTCAACATTCAAAACTTGATGAGTTTCATGAAAAGAAAAGTGAATCGTATCACACTCGTTAATGCGAGCACATTTCATGAATCTGGACCATTTGCATAACGCATAATGCCAACCTTCTCTTGTCTTTTCACGTCTGGTACGGTTGGTAAACTCCTCTTGCTCAGGCAGATAGCCTTGGAAAATTACAATTCAAAGATGATGTGCGGGTGGTTGATGTGATGTGATGTTGTGTAACACACGGAGTGGAAATGAAATTAATATTGGTGGATACAATATTGAGGGATGACGATGTAGTTCCTCCATTTGATCTGTTATTATCCAAGTATAATTTCCTTAATTTCCTTCTATGAGAAGCCTAGTCTTGAGTAACAATTGGGAGGACAACTAACAGAAAATCGTATACATATTCACAAAATTATAATCAAAAAACAAAAACAAATAAAAATAGTTAGTTGTAAATCAAGAAAGGATAATTTGAATTTTGTTATAAAAATATATAGCTAAAATAATACCATTAGTTATGCTTGATAAAGGTCTTCTGCCTCGTCGAACTTTGAAGAGACATAAATAAAAAAATGGAAGAATTAATAAACAATTCGAGCATAATAGTTAGCTAATTAAGTAGGCATAAAAGAATCGAAATGGATAATGAAATAATTAGTGTTATACCGTTAACAATGTCGGTGGATGTGTTTCCATTTCGGTGAACTGCGCATAAAAAAATCTATCTCTTATACTCAAATACTTGTTAAAATAATTATCATGTGCTAGATAATTTTAAAGTTATTGTTTTTTAGGAATGAGTACGAAAAAAGTTGAAAAACTATAAATAACTTACCATCCTGAGTGTTTTCTTTATCGATGTCATTGTATACGGAGTCAGTCTTTGGTCGTTTAGGCATTGCTGGCAATTTATAAAAAAAAGTGTTACAATAAAGAGTTGATATGTTGGATCACATGTTAAGAAATATTTAATCAATCCAAATTAAGATATAAACTCTAACTAACCATTATGGTGGTAATTGTGTACATCGATCTCTATTTTATAAGCACTCATAAATCATAAAATTTATTTCAACGAATATAAACAAAAAACGGTTCCACAACAGTCTATATTAACAATGGAATGCATTAACATTAATGAACAAAAATTAATATGAAAAACATCATAATTTATAAAAACAAAATAAAACCAAAAAATTCTTAAATAAAGTAAGTACTTGGGAACAATAAAAACAAAACCAAAACAAATTATATAAGTTCTAACTAAAAGGAGAAATAATAGTCTCTATAAATAACGCTCCGTTAACTCCGTTAAATGTATCAACATCTTGTACATATTCCAACTCTTCGCTCGTTAGTTTAACGGTAACCATATGTCCCCATTCACTCATTAAAATCCATGTATTGTACTCCGTTATATGTGGTTGGTGCCGCCTACTTTGGAAAGAAACTGTTTGAGAATTCTGAAAAGATAAAACCTTAAGCCATACTTCACCTTCGAGTTTGAAGAGTTCAACAATAAGCTCTTCAGGTTCAGAAACAACAAACATGTGAATCTTCCGGTTTAATGCGATAAGATACCCTTGGCTAGGAATAAGATCTTTACTCAAAGGAAAATTAATAAGTTTGAATGTTTCAGATAAAACATCAAAAGCAACTATAAACTTCTTTCCAATTACCCACCAAGATTGTGAAACAATGAAGTATACAGTGTTAGCGGATAGTGTTCCAACAGACCACGCATAAGAAGTTGAACCAAAGTTAGTTGCATTCATGAATTCGACATCTCTCCATATACCAAAACGTCGAGAATAGACACTTGCAAATACATTATTGTATCGACGTTTGATGTGGAGTACTTTAAGGTCGTTAGATTGATCGTAGTAGATAGCGCCAGTATCATATTCGTGATCGTATCCATGTTTAGGGTAGTCATCAGATAAAATAGTATACCAATTAGTAGTTGGATTCCAAAGGATAAGTTTTCTAATATAGTAAACTAATAAAAGTCCATCAAGAGAAGAAAGAAAACGTAATGACAGTGGTGGAGTCTCGAAAGGAAAAGATATACTTTTCGTTGAACCAACTTCAATCTTGCCACAGATTACGTTATCAACATCTATTGACATATCATTCAAAGATATTAGCTTTCGATTTTTAGCTTTATTAAGGCATACACAATGCAAAATGACAAACTGATTAGTTGATAATTCTGCACACCATGCTTTACTAACACATTTGAATTGACAAATTGATTTTGCAGGGAGCCTAGACAAAACTTCCACGACTAAGGTGTCAAAATCAATAGCTTCCATGATCTGAACTACATCGGAAGAAAAAAATATGAAATACATAACAACGATGAATTGTATATATATCTATATATATATATATATATTAATATAAAGATACATTCTAATCCAAGCATGTAACTTAAGTGAATGCTAATATGCAAAAACAAATATTGTGAAAAAAAAAACATATAAGTTCAAATAAAATGAAAATTCATTAGCATAACAATAGATTCAAATACAAAGTCAACAAACTAACCGAGTTCAAATGTTGAATCAGCAGGAGCAAATTAGCAAAGGAATAAAAGTGTTTTGATAAATTCTTATTGAATCAACCAATAAGAAATGAAATGGTGATATAGAACTAACAAATTCAAACCAACTCTATAGCAATATATAGAGATAGATGGTACAAAAAAATGGAAATATATTTATGTACTATGTTACTTTTGGAAGTGATTAAATTATAATATAGATTTCCATAAATAACTTTACTTACCTTATATTCAAGATGTTTTTAATGAAAAAGAGATTTATCACATCTTTTAAATTAAATAAGAAAATTGTATTGCGAAAATACGAAGATTGTAACTACTTATTAAAATAGACATATCAAACACTAACACCATTGAACCTATTACAAAATAAGTTATTTGTATCATTACAAAACATGTAAATAAAATAAACCATAGGAAAGTACGCAAAGTTTTCATGTTCATCAACCCAACCACCAAAATGTATCTATTTAAAAGACTAACAAACAACTTACCAAACCATAGCTGTTTTAAACACACTTTATAACAGTCTTCCTTAGATCGAAGTTACATCGTTCAACACAATCTTCCTCTGTGAAGTTACATATGTGAAGTGCAGCATGTGTCCAAACTGCAACTGGTTATCTGCCATGAATTTCCTCCAACCATCAACGGCGTAACGTAACGTACCAACGTTTAACTCAGTCTTTGTTTCATAAACTTCAACATCACCATTCATGTTTTGCACAGATAGAGGTTGCAAGCTTTC
The DNA here is from genome assembly GCA_030545235.1 of Helianthus tuberosus. Taxonomy (NCBI): domain Eukaryota; kingdom Viridiplantae; phylum Streptophyta; class Magnoliopsida; order Asterales; family Asteraceae; genus Helianthus; species Helianthus tuberosus. The sequence goes on along the minus strand of CM060435.1, from coordinate 69,716,145 downwards.
ATACAGACGTGCTCTATTTATGTAACACCCGTTCTTATAATTTAAGGTTTAATGAATCTTTTACGAAAACAATCATGTAATTACGATTACATATACATCGGAAATACGGGTTTACTAAAAGTTTTACAAATCATAAATTATTCTACATAACGTGATCGAATTCGTTGTTTAAAATTTACAACGTGGCAAAGTGCGGAAGCGTGTATCTTTATCGTGTTCGGTTCTTCGCTGAGCTTGATCGTCTTCCACCATCCAAAAGTACCTATATTCCATAAACATGAAATACTTTAGTCAAACGGGGTTTAAAACGTGTCTAAACGAGTTCGGGAATTTAAACTAAATAAAATATACTTTGTTTCTGGGTCCACCGTAACTCAGTATGTAACCGTCGTAATCATATCAGCTCCACCGTAACTTACGGTGGCATGACTAAATCAAGTATACGCAATCATATGTCTTTTTCTGGATTAATAATGACATTATCAATGTGCAGCGATTTTCTATACAGCTGCTGTAATTGACCATTATGACCCATTCAAAGTCCGAACTAGATTAACATGTTCAAAGATGGATCGGAGAAACTTCAATACCTTCACAAGCATATAAGGTACACCTTCTAACGAATTTTCTATGATTTTATATGATTTTTATAAAATCAGCACAGCAACTATATTTTCATTTTTCAAACAGCTTTCAAGGTTTTGAACAGCTGTTTAATTCATTCTTTTGGCCTATTTAACAACCAGATTTGTTTCTTATGATTGAAAACAGTAAAAATTTACTTCATAAGCTTTCCGAAAAGGTATAGAACACCCAAATCGGATAAACGGTTGATTTTATATGATTTTTTAAAGATTAGTCGAAATCCATATAAAAAGCTGCGGAAATCATGTTTAGGGTCATTTTAAATTCGAACCAAACCATAAAATGCAACCCATTTCCATGGCTAAAACCCTTATTAAACTCTTGGTAATGGTTAGAAACCTATAACAAATATAATGACCATCGTCCGTAACATTTGGTTTACCTATTAAGGTAACCAAAAACTTATTTTAGACTTCGTTTAACTCTCATTAGCCTTACATTTAAATGAGAGTTATCTTATTATGCGTACCGGGCTCGGATCATTACATTGACCCATTTAAGTACCTTGCCTCAATATCTACTAAGTAATAGCGATGTAAATATCCACTCGATATTTATTTCTGAAATCAAACAACTCATCAAACCATTAGTCGATATTGTCAAAAGTGATATTTTCACCTTTTGACCCGTTGGTCTAAATGACCGATAATATTGGCGAGATAAAGCTTATTGCCATCTCGTCTACACGACTCGTTCCGATTTACACTGCACGGTCGTTTTAACTATAATTCACCTCTTAACGCTTTTTGGCCTAATAAGGCTTACGAAATATGTATCTTTCAAAACCAATAATTATTGTCAACAAGTGTCCAAATTTCAATTTTACCCTTATTGGTTATCTTGTTCCGTATGACTACACGCCGGAAACACCATATCTCAACTTTCCATTTGTCTTGTTCGAAATCAAAACAACAAAAGGACATTCTAAACTATATGACTAGTGTAAGCTATACTTACCTCGCATCCGAACTATGCTTTTCCTTTCCTTCTTGATTTGTTTGATCCGCTCCCTTATCAAGCTTCCGCCTAGCTTGTTACGCGTCAAACTATCATCATTCACAAGGTGGTTAGATTAGTCATTTCAATTCACGACTATTCCACCTCACGTATTTTCTATGTCGAAACTACTATTTGACTTTATCATTGGTTAGTTTGACTTTTTAAAAGTCAATTGACTTACCAACATATTCATATGCACATTTGGTTCATTGAACTCACTTAGGCATATTTCATCCGAACTCTTAACAAAAATCAAATTTTTACATACTAACTTAGTAAGCCGCGATTTCATTTAGGCATTTCATATCAACGAAAATTGGCTGTTTTTGGTGACTTGTTTAACCTGTTTACAAGTCTTCAAAAATTATGATTTTTTTATGTGGCGTACCTCTCGGGGGGTTAGCCCTTGAGTTAAAATTTCAAGATCTAACTCTTTACCAAAAATTCGTGAAAATTCATTTACTAAGCTGCAATCAGATTCGTCACTTCTGACTGCAGCTTACGGAAAAATTCATTAAAAATTCCTCGTTTATCCGATTGACGAAATTCCAATTGGCGATTCTTTTAATCGCTTAAAACTTTCTACAGTAAGAATTTGAGATCATAACTAAATTCCTAAATTAAGTTATGACATTCGTGACGGGCTGCAATTTCTGTCAGAAAACGCAGCTTGAACCTTTGATACGGAAAAATTCATAAAACGCTCGATTTTCGTCGAAAAAATGCGATTCCAGTGGGTTTTTAAAGATATTTCCTGGAATTACATTCTAGACTCAAGAAACACATTATTTTATCACTTTTTGTCCAGGTTACAGCCAATACAAATCGGCTGTAAATTCTGATCAAGAATCGTTTGAATTCAGCTTTCAATTTAAGCTTGTTCTTGACATCATAACACTATTTTTTTGCAATCAAAACCATAAAAACATCTCATACATGAATTTAGTATCAACAAAAACTTGAGCTAAGCATGATTTCGACATATACTTGTCTAGGGCTTACTCCTAGACACTATATTGTTCCTATTCCATGCAATTAACAAACATGCATCATCAATTTTCAGATTTCCTAATTTCGTGAGATTTTCAAGTTGAGAGTTTTCATCAAATTTTACATACCTTGTAATCCTCTTGTGATGAAGATCAATAATCTATGCTCGAATTTCGTTTTGGACCAGATTTGCACCTCCAATTGAGAGTTTTAGTGAACTTTTCTAGGGTTTGAGAGTGGGGTGTCGCCCCTGCTCATTCTTGATCGACCAGAACCCCCAAATGGGGTGTTTTGTTTTTATTTTTAATTAAAATCAATAATATAAGTTTCAATTTTAACAATATTGGCCCCTCTAATTTGGTTAGTTAATTAAGTAGGGCACAACCTACTTATTTCTAACAATATTCCCCACTTATTAACTAGGTTAAACATTCCTAGTTAAATTAGTGGGTTCGGGAAATCTATAACCAAGTTTATTTCAGGTCCCGTTAACTCGGGCCTTCTATCACTTTATTTCTTAAAAGCTTTTTATTCACTTTTTGTTTATTATTAGGATTAATTATTTAAATCCTAATATTTACCGGGTAATTTTTTTTTACCACTAACGGTATTTTACCCGTCAGTAATATTAACGTGGTTTGCTTACCAAACCCGTTTTTGGGGTGTTACAATTTACAACCTCAATAGGAAGCCGCTAAATGCGTTGAAAGAAATAAAAATATAAGTGAATATAAAAAATGAAAAAAATATGATGGTAAATCATGTAAAAAAAACTACCAGCCTATATTCTACTTTACGACTAAAGTTGGAGAATTCAGGATCCATGCCAACACCGGAAACTTTGCTTGCATTCCTTGTAACATTCTTTCGATGCTTGATATTTTGAACAGCAGTTAACCGTTTCTTTGCCTTTATTAAGAGAAAAAATATGTAGAGGTAGTTAACAACAAATATAGTATATATTGTACAATTAAAGTTATCTTGTACAAAGAGTATTTATGAAATTGGATAACATACTGATTTGGCTGCCAAACAATTATTTTACTTAAAGAATTTTACACATAATATATACACTTTGTACGACTTAGAAACAATTAAGAACATTGAATCTAAACGTATTCACTTTTTACTAAATTAATACTCGATTCATTCTACTTGAACATGAATCTCAAAAGATTCAACTTGACCACAAAAAAATAAAATACGAAACATTCTATAATTTAAATTTTAAACTTGTTATTCAGCAACAATTATAAATTTCTGTCAAACCTTATGAATATAACTAAGCAAACAATGACAATAAAAACTGATATTAGTAAAATTAATAAAAATACATAAAATATTTAATACTTTGACAGTTTCAGCAGATGTTGTAGAACGTTTTCGGCCTTTGCATTCTTTGTTCAAATTCTCGACTGTGTCGGATCGGTCGACAAAAAGTTTACCTTTTCCTTTTCCTTTAACCTGTTGTGAAAGAAGAGACTTAGCACATCCAATATTTTACAGCTTCTATGTTTTATAAATTTATAGCTAAGTTTATACTGCATCATATTGCATATACAAAATGTAATATATTTTGAGAAAAAAACGGCTAACATACATCCCAGACAGACTTTCAATTCGATCTAATAAAGTTGCAGGTAATGTTTCTAATATACTAAAGTTATTAAATTAATTGTACAATGTCATCAGTATTGAAATACTATTTGACTGATAAACATAGGAAATAAACAATGTAGTTGTTAAACCTCTAATACAACTAATATGAGCATTGAAACTATTTAATGTACCTTACTTATCCACAAAATTGATTAAACAATGTGTTCGTACAAACAAACAACCAAAAACAGCCTATAACACTAATGATATAGATGCAACCGTAGGTTTCAAATCAATACTAACGTTCGTATGGGTTAATTCAAGCTTGAATTTATAAACATGAGTTATAATACGCAATTATCATAACTAAATTAATATAAATATATTTTAGTGGTGGTAAACTTACATCTTGCATTGTCTTGAAATGTAAACCATCACCTTCTTACAACGTCTCTTTAACATGAACCTTCTTCGGTGTACGTGACGGGACTGTTCCTGATGGACTTTCATCATGAGTTGGCTGGTTATCATCTTCCTCTATGTCCTGCAAACATCATTTAGAAAAAAATCAAAGAAGGATAAAAATGGATACAAAATGTATTACTTAATAAATTCGAACCTTAAAAAGCGTTTTAAAGTAATCGGCCTTAGAAATCTGAAATACATCATCATCATCATCAGATTCAACCTTCTTGCTCAACCTTATCTCAACCTCGTCTCGATACACGGTTAAGCCAAACATAACATCATCAAGTTTTTCAAAAACCAGTAAATCATCTTCTTGAACGCCAAGATCGTTACAAAGTTGAGTCCAACCTTGTGAAAATACATAGTTTGAATTAAACTTACTTGTTGACACTGTCCACGGAGAACCCTTATAATTTATTTCATATGAGCAAGCCACTACATTGTCTTCAAAACATTGTTGAACAAAAGAATCTTCAATGATCTACATAATATGAAACATAACACATTGAATGTTCACTTGTAAGTTAGATTACAAAGTGTGAAAAACATGTTAACGATAAAATGTAATGAAAATAAAATGAGATTACGTACCGTAAAACCCAATCTTAGATGACGATTAATTGTGAAATAAGATTAATCACAGACGCCATTAACATAAGATGAAAGATGGAGACCAAAATGGTTCAATGGAAGAAATGTCAGCAGACAATCCTTTTGAAGTTTAAGTTATGAAACAACTGTTTCCCAGCCGTCAGTTAAGACCGGCATACATTTTACTCGTTTCAACATTACGACCCATTTTTTCCCACTTGAGTGATATATACGCAGCTTCCTATCGGCCCAATTCTCTCCATAGAATTGAGTAACAAAGGTGATCGGGACATCCTGTATATATATTAATATTAAGTATATTTAGTATTATAAGTTTCAAACATCAAAATACTAAAAAATGATACTCAAAAAACTGAATTATAGGTAACATAAAGAATGCTTACTATACTCAATGATGATGGGTTCAGAAGATACTTTACAAACGAAGTATACATTTTCAAACCTGCAACAATAAATATGCTAAGACGAATGATTTCAAAAAACAAATAATTTCACATTCTCGTACTTTACCGAACACTAATCTATACAGTATACACAAAAAACACTACGGACAGAACACTGATTCGACTATAAATACTAAAGATTCAAATCATGCAAAAACCAAAGTTATATGGTTCAAAAATTCAAATTTTCTATGACCTTACAGACAATATTATAACTAACTTTAATGATTCTGAAATTTAAAGTTCTTATACCCGTATCTATCAAATTTTAAGTGAATGATTAATTACAGAATCATCATTTAACGTTTATGTCTAAAGTACGATCGGTATATACACACAAGTTGAACATAGCATAACAAAAATAAACTACAAACACTAATTTTCTAACAATTAAAGACTCAATCTTACAAAAAACAACAATATAAACGGTTAAGATTCGAAGTATATCAATGTAATGGTAAAAAATCAACGATAGAAACGATTAAATAAAAAATTTATGAATAATCTGAAAGAACTTAAATGTTGTTACCTTTAAATCAAGATTCCAAGCCCTAGTTCCGGCGCCGAAAACCTTAAGACCGATGATTCCAGCGATAATCCGAGCAGTAGTTCCGGTCGCCGATTAAGTTTCTCCTTGGGATGATAAGAGTGATGATATGATGGTAGAGTATGGTAAGGACAATGTCCATAATTACAACCGCCATTTGAAATGTTACATAAACATCCCCTATAGTTTGAAAATTGACGACAATAAAATGGATTTAACCATAAATTACAACAACACCCTTTTATGTTCCACTAATGGTTAATAAATATTGAAGAAAGTGTTAAATTATTAGTATTATTAGTACATATGTAATAAATTAGTGAATTGGTAAATGTTGTTTAAATTTTTTGTATTCAATTTTTCATTTTTTATATTAAATTTATATAATTAAGTTTAAATAAACCATAACCTCGAATTATGACAGATCTTAATATAACATCTAGTGTAACCTCCAATATATCAAGCGTGAATAATGAAAGGTTGTTAATCTATCTTTATAAAAAAATCGAGATATATTAATAATTAAAGAATGTATGAAAGGTGGGTTAATAAATGATAAAAAGGAATGTATGAGTAAAAATTTATAAAATTTAATACTAAGTAAACAAATTTTTTTTACTTCATTCGGTATCCTAAAACAATTTAAGGAGCACCTTCTTCAATAACTTCTTCTTTACACTCTATTTTAACACGTGCAAGACGACGTTCAGGAATACGGACCAAATCTTCTGTGCCTCTAAAAACCATCATATCAAATTTTGATTCCGAAATCATCTCAAAAATAATATAGTGTTCGTCTGTAATTTTCATGTCTTCTTTAATTTGATTCCATCCAGTAGTGAAATACAAATTTTGACCATGCTTCTCCATAAAAACAAACCATGTACGGTTAGGAAAAGCAGTTATAGTAACATTGTTGGTAGTTATTGTGTTCTTCAACTTATGATGAACAAAAAATCTATTGATAAGCTGCAAGTCAAAAATAAATAATTATGTTTAAAAAAGTTTTATAAAATTAGTCAAAAGCTAATATAGTATAAATATAAAAAAAATTAAATACCAAATGATCTTTATGTCCACAAAGCTGTGATGTTTGGCAGTATAAGAAATCATCTTGAGCAAGTGCCAAATCTTGATAGAAGTATATGAGTCGAAAAGTTAGACTACCTTCGTACAAAAATAAAAACAATGACTTATTTGGTAATAGTAGTGATTGTATCATGTTAAACCATCCATCATGAAAAAAAATATGAAGACCCTGCTTTTCTAACCCTGACAGAAAAAACTCTTCGATCAATCGTGATGATTTGAACCATACAATCAGGAGGTAACTTGAAATCAGCTACCCAATTGTGGTAATTCCTTGGTAAAATTTGTATACAAATAGTAATATAAAAATTAAATTAAGAATAAAGATAACATTTACATACCCGAGACTTCATCTTGTTGTCTGAAAGATAAAGTAAAAAACAATTCAAAAAGTCTATTGATATATGAATGTTGGACAGGATGAAGATGGTTATGTATTATGTATAGTTAGAAGATAAAATTATTTATAGTTAGAGTAATACTCTCAAGTATGGAAAAATATATTTTGTCAATTTTATGCACAAATATATTACTATTTTATAAAAAAAAGATGTAAGAGTACAGTTTATTTGTTACAAAAAGTGGGAATTAGAAAATTAAAAATATAAATAAATTTTTTTACGAAATTAAAGGAGTCTAATTAAAGTTTTTAAATTTAAAACCGGATTGTATTTTTTAAATTCTGTATTACTTAAAAACGTTAATTTTTTTTAAATAGTATCTAATACTTTCTATAACCTGATTAATATATATGTTTAGATTAAATTATGGAAACTGTATATAAAAAAATTTGATAATGTATTAACTACATTACTTAAATACATTACATTACATCTATAATTAAATTGCTCAGAAATTTAAAAATCAACCAAAAATTGAATTTTAGTTACAAATATTAGAAAATAATATGAATATTTTAAATAATATAAAAGTATCGTTTTTTAAATGTTATAGATTATCGAAAGATATATTGGGTCTTATATTTTAGTAACATTATTTTTTTGAAAAACGGATTGTATTTTTTTGATTCTGTATTAATTAAAAAACGTAAAATTATGTTATCTTAATAGTATGTAATACTTTCTATAACCTGATTAATATATATGTTTATAATAATTATACGTTTTTTAAATGATGTAGAGTATACAAAATGATATTACCTCTTATATTTTTAGTAACAATATAAATAATCAAACGATATATTATTACAATGAAGGTTAGCAAAAAGAATAATGATGACATATATATAAGAAACAAAAAGTAGAATTACCAAAAAACAATTAGCAAAAACAATTGTTATTCGAAACAAAAAACTAAACCATGAAACAATCATGTTCATATAAAACAACCACACAAGTCAAACCATTGTCAAATTACGAAAAAAAAAACAAACAAAAATATCCAAATACTGAAGAAAAAACAAATGATGATGTCAAATGGAGAGTTGAATTATAGGTGACTACTTTTCTTTCTTTGGAATTAGAAGCACTGCATCGACACCACCGTCTTTACGCATTTTTGATGAAGACTGCGAAGAAACATCATCCACGTCATACACGGTATCCAAATTGCGCTTCAAGTCACCTTCGCTCATCGTATCCAACTTAGTATCCTTCTGATCAAACAATGTTGTAAAGCCAACTTTTAAAAACATTTGAGCAAGGGGTTACATCGCCTCCCTTTTGGGATATAGAATCCTACAAAAATAAAATAATTAAAGAGGGATGAGTTATAAATATACATTTAACAAATAATGAGTAAAAATTAAATCATATATAAACTAAAGGATTGTAAACCTTAACAGGCCAATCAACATTACGATTTGAATCGGATGGTTCGACATTAACGGCTTCCTCATCAATAGGCTGATTTTATTTAAAAAAGTAAAAAAAAAAATGATAATAATTATAAGCTAAACATTGTTGGCAAATTGTAATAATAGTATAAAGGTGAAATGGAATAAATATACCTGAATAGTGTCAAAATGTTTATCAAGCTCGGACAAAATCACCGGGTTATCAGTCATCTTGGAGACTAAGTAGCCATCAGACTTCTTGCTAATGTTAAAAGAAGAAACAGCAATCTTGAACGCAAACTTCATATTGAGTAAAGAATTTAGCTCCTTTGGAAAGTTTCCTTCGTTTGCTAACTGTTGAAAAACAAAATATACTTCAATGTTGTAGAATAACCAAACATATGATAAAAGCAATTATTTAGTACATACTTCAATGTTGTTGTCTAACAGCTGATTCGCATTAACTTTCAAAATCTTTGTCACCTCACGCTCAAACAATGTCAGAGTCACAATGCCAGTACAATCTTGCACACGTATAGAAAGCCTAATTCTGCATAATATATTAATAAGATTTAGTTTTTTTGACAAACAAAGCTTAATATGGATAATATTTACCTTGGAATTGATGAAACGGTCCTTGTATTACAAACATCAGTCTTGCATTCCAAGACAGTAACCTCTTCAAAACCATCAGTACCATCCTGCTTCTCTTTAACAACAGTAATGGTTGAAGCCTTTTTGTTGCAGCTTGTGCACGCGTTGTAAAACCACTCATTGTTCGATGCAAAACTCTTGATAGTCCCAACAATGACAACAAACTTCGTCTGTGTTTAAGAAATAGATAATGTATAAAAACAAAGATAAAGGAAAACATATTAAAACAACTTTAATCCGTCTTACCATATCTATTGCGTTTAACGACCCAATGGGATAAAAAGTCAAGTTAGAAAGGAACTCTTCAGTGGCAGACTTCACAACAGAAGAACTTAAGCCAGAATAACTGGAAGAAATTTCGGGAGAAAATTTCTCGATAAATCTAATCAAACATGAAATATAAAGTCTTTACACTCACAAAGTTGGTTACATAATTATAAAAACATATTATGATAGTGTACCTTTTTTTAAACTCAGCTACTTCATCAATATCACTATTAATTAAGACTCGAGTGACGGTATACAAATTAGAAACAGACAAATGTCCTGTACATAATAATAAAAATAAATTTTGATTAATTAAAACAACTATTAAAATTGAAACAGTAAAGAAAATACAGAATAGATTTAAAGTAGTTCTATACCTCCCCAGAATTTGTATTTTCCAAACTGAATGATTACGACCACATTTTTTTCACCTCGATTGCTGCTCTCATAGTCCATTATTTGATCCGCATAACCGTCCCAAAGTGTCACAAAGATCTGCTTATTGCTGAACATTAAAGGTAGTTAAAAATAAAATTATTAGTGTAGAAAAGATAACATAACAAAGATAATAGTATTAGGAATAAAAGTGAAAAAAAAAAATAAATACTTCAAGTCTTCAAGCATAAACGTGACTTTCTTTTGGTTCTTTCCATTATTAGTTTCCATGTCTACCTCGAAGGGAAAACTTTTGACCACAAATCCAATTACATCTGAGAAAAATATAAATGGTGTCATCAAAATAAATATGTGTTATGTTGCATGGATATAGTGTAAATTGTATATGATACCAATTGGACTTTTAAAAAACTTGCTGTCATCTGTTGGATCCTCCACAACAGAATCAAACGAAGTAAAATCAAAACCCCATTCAGAACCAATAGCCTCGTGGCATTCCTCAACAACGGTGTTCTTGTTAAGGTTAATCTTCAAACCACCGTGAGCGTATTTGACCTTCTGACGATTCTCACCCAACGAAGGATTTCGAATCGTCAAACAACGCTTTTCTTCTAAAAGATGTTGATATTCAGTTGCGTTTTTAGCTAAAACAAAAGCTTGCATTTTTGTTCCCTGACAAAAAAAAGCATTATTTTCAACAAAAAATACGTACTTTAAAAATTAATATTAAATTAAAACAGAAGTCTGTGAACGCTTACCTCACTGTCCATGACTATCATATCATAGCAATAAACTTTTCTAGCGTTATTGAAATCAGCTCTTGTCCACAAACGAACAATGCGAATTCTGATGGTGTAGTTATCAACGTTGAGGTCCAAATTATTCAACAGAGTTATTGCATGTGGTTCCATTTCTACATAAAATTCAAAGGAAAGATTAGTAAAAAAACACAACAATATATACTAACACATTCTAATAGATAACCAATCAATATCTTATAGAACAGTCAATGCTATTCTTACCTAGGCTTATGAAAATTGATAGACAAATTTCTGATTAGAGAAGAATGAAGTAAACGTGAAATGTTTAAAGAATATTTATAATTAGGTAGGAAATGTTAATTAAAGAAACAATGAAGATTAACCAAAAATAAAATATCTAAAAAATCAATTATGAAGGCAATTAAACATGGAAATATGTCAAAGAATGGCATTTTCTAAAAATACAGTCAATCAGTTTACATATCCATAAATAGCTTAATTTAAACACTCTTCAATATTATCACATAATAAAAAAAATCTATCATTATAAGTATAAAAAGAGGAAACAACTTACTTATTATTTGCAACTGAATATCAATGAAATTGATCTCTATTGATTTCACGTATGAACATAAGACTTTTTTCTCGGCATTTATACGATGCTGTAAAATGCATATGGAATGTATTGCGGAAATCTTAAATCTCAAGAACATCTTCAAACCCGAATTCTGCAACTACTATCGTATAAAGTTTATGGTTAAAACATAAAAAGTTAAGAAGATTAAAGGGTTCTGATTAAAAATGTTATAAACTATACAACAGTATTCTGCAAATTTTTTCTTTAGTAAACAAATCAACTGGACACAAAGGGGGGATATTACATCAATGGATGTAGTAAAGGTTTTCCGATTGTTAAATTCAGGAATGACCTATAAAATCGATAACAAAAAAAATAAGAAAGTTAGTTTTAATATCAATAAAGAACAACAAAAATACTTTAAAATAGATAAAAGTAAAAAATAACTTAGATAAAAATGAGATGATCTGTGGTGATCAAAACTGAATCGATCAATTTTCAAAATCAAAAAAATAATAATTGTATCTTGATGTAACAACACATACAGGGTCAGTCAACACAGTTGAGATGATACAGGTTCATGTAACAAAAAGAAACCCTCTGTTGTAGAAGCAACCAGTGAGAGAGATTTGATGGAATTTTTAAGAGGGGTCGGTGACATTGTCGAGGAGTGTAAGGAAATGATATCACTTAGCATTTCCTGACACTCCTCGACAACATCACCGACCCCTCAATGTTTCCAGCAAAACACTAACACTGGTTGCTTCTTCAACAGAGGGTTTCTTCTTATTACCTTGAACATGTATCATCTAAAATGTATTTGACACATCCTTTGTCTCTTCCTCTCTTCCTTAATAGCTAAAAACATGACAGGTAGGCAAATCGAGGTCATCCTGTAATCTCCTTTAATAGATAGTATAGATTCTGAAAACACTACATGGAATCAAAATCCACGAATTAGAACTGTAATTTGTAAATTTCTAAAATTAAGCAAATTACTACAAAAAGGTAATAAAATTATATAAAACAGATTAATTATTAAATTTATTAATCAAAGAATTTGTAGACAGTTAATAAAAAAAATTATTATAAACACATCAGAAGGTATACCAGTCTGGTTTCAGCAACTTTTGTGAACTCTAAAAATGAATTGTTTTTCGACCTTTTGACTTTACGTTTAGGGCAAACATTAGACGGGGACGTGGTGGATCTGCAAGCCTTACGCTTTGATTTTACCTATATATTTAAAATATATAAAATAAGTTTAATAGTTAAAAAGAACTATAATAATTTCATGAATAATTTATTAATAAACATTAAACAACATGTACTTACAGAAATGTTTTCAGAAGGCTTCGTCACATCAATGTCAACACAGTCATTGTTGATAGGAAAGTTTGAACGCGGATAGGCGATATTATCGAGATCCATATCAACATTGCTTAACACCTAAAACAAATTAACAACTTTATGATAAAGTAAAATACATTATATGATACAAAATAAAATTTACATATTTAAAAAATATACTAAATTATGTTATTATTTGATATAAACCTTTGGATGAATAGTTTGATCACCACAAACAACCTTTGACTTCCCTTTCGTGTCAAACTTCAAAAAAAAAATGAATAACATAAAAAATAAGAGTATCATGAAGTAATTAATAGAATCTATACAATATATAAACAAACTTATAAAAAAATATTACATGACATTCAGAGGTAGCAGACGGAGTATTTTTCAAAGCATCATTCTTTGAATTCCAACCATCCTTGAACTAAATAAAATAAAATAAAATAGTAGCACAATTAAATAGTATACATATATAATACATATAATAAAATCTGTTAATAATTTGAAGTTATTTACTTACCAGCTTCTTAGCTTCTTCCATCTCAATTTGGGCAGGTATAAGTCGATCAAATTTGGAGTCGTCAGTATCCTAACAAATGACATTATAAGAATAAAAAAAATTAATTAAAAAATGAAGTGGTTGTTAAAGTTTGTATAGTTACATACGTTAAAAATAGCCTCAAAATTTGGAAGATGAAAGTCACCAACACTATCACCAGAAAGACATTCTTCAACATGACTTTCATTAGTCTCTTGATTCTCCTTTTGTTTAGACTACATACAAACATTCCACATAATATAAGACTAAAAAGATAGTATTAACAAATAATGAATAATAAATTATATAACACTAACCGCAGTCAATAAATCAAATCCTTCGTCTCCATAAATAGAATCGTCCAAAACAACAACTTCAACTTTCTTGAAATATATTTCAGCACCAATCAACTGATTAAAAATAGATATCTCGAAAGTTTTATATCAAATACTTGTAAACAACATAGTAGCGCGAGTATCTAACGAAAGATCGTGAATCAGCTCAGATAAACCATCAGTAAAGGCACTCCTGTCGGGCATCCCTCCATCTTAACATTCCAATACCTATTTCCAACATAAAGAGTTGCCTCACCACCTTTAAAATTTTTCCCGTAAAAATCATTCCAGAATTTGTTCGCCATATGCTGAAAATTATTTACAAAACAACATAAACAAACAGAAATTAAAAAAGGAAAATTTTATAAAGCATATTTATTAGATTATACATATGACTTACAATAGAGGTATCATCAGGAGAAACATTAGAGATGAAGGAGTTCTCAAAAACGCATGATTTAAATAGAGAAACTTATTGTATGTTGAAAAAACGAAAACCAAAGAAAAATACCAAAAATATAGGATGATGTTCATCAATTGTTAGTGCACTATGTCTATTGACTTTGTCTTGTATCATGTAATAGGATTATAAGTGCATAAGATAATTTAGCTTGAAAGTGGTGATTTACCTTGAAAGTGTCACATGTCATTTCAAGGGAAATCATGATTTAGCTTGAAAGTGTCACATGTCATTTCAAGGGAAATCATGATTTAGCTTGAAAGTAACATGTGTCATTTCAAGCTAAATCAACACACTATATATAGGTTTCAAGCTAAATCATGATTTAGCTTGAAGAAGACTTTTGCACATTTGATTTTTGGAGAGCTCTAGTTCTAGAGAGAGAAACTAGAGAGAGAAAGTCTCTAAGTGATTCAAGTGATTGTACAATTTCAGATCTTATATAGAATCACGTTTATATTACATCTTGTGTGTTTTGTTCTCGATAGTTCACGGATTCCGCACGTCGAACTTTCGTTACGCAATCGTATCGGAGTCAAACCGGTCCTAACAAGTGGTATCAGAGCAGGAGCTCGATTGCGTTGATCAAACAACAAGATTTGTACCAGATTACAACGTTTTCAGATCTGAATTGCATCATTTCTTCTTCATCTACTCTTTCTTTCACGTTTTCTATGGATTTTCGACAAATTGAACGGGATTTCACGGTCCGAATTGGATGATTTTTTAGTATATCGTGCGAAAATAGTTGATAAACAATCCTGCCAAGTTTCAGATTCAAATTCCTTGTCGTTTAGGAGATTTTCGAGTTTTTGTGTCCGAATCCGTAACTTTCAGCAAGATTTCGCTTGAAATGTCTGAAGATTTCGCTTGAAACATCAGTCTGGGATTTCGCTTGAAACAACATTAGATCAGATTTCGCTTGAAACAACATTAAATCAAGATTTCGCTTGAATGAACAACTGTTGGATTTCGCTTGAATGAACAACTACTTGATTTCGCTTGAAATAGCATAATATCAGATTTCGCTTGAAACTGCATAGTGGTTGATTTCGCTTCAACTGAAAAAATTGGGATTTCGCTTGAAACTGATCAAGTGATTTCGCTTGAAATCAAGATTTCGCTTAAAGAGTGATTACTTGATTTCGCTTGAAGTGATTTCGATTGAATTTCCTATTTCGCTTGAAAAGTGAAATTTCGTGTCGAGATTATTTCACGTCAACAGTGTATCAGTCTGTTTCAGGATATTATTGTGTATACTGATTGTTTGTTTGTTTGCAGGTGATTCGAGGTGATTTACAAGGCACAAATACCAAGAATTCAAAATGTTTGATGAACAAGAAAATAAGAATCTTGAGAATTTAAATAATTGGCCTAGGGAATCTTGGTGTGAGATGAGGCATGATAAGGATGTTTATGTTAAAAGATTTGAAAATTTTCTTTGCATGAAGAATGAATCAGTGGAGATGTTGAGAGAAAGGTTTTACGGACTAATCATCAAGTTAGAAAAACACAATATATATCATTCAAATGATGAAAGAATTTCAAAATTTGTTGATGCTTTACCTTTGGAATGGGATAAATTCGTGAATGAACAGAAAAGGGATTCTAGTTTATCACGCTTTGAGTTAAGAAGTTTTATCAATAAAATTACAAATCATAGAAGTGATGAAGATTCAAGAAAAAGGAAATTATTGGATGAAATAAGAGAAGAAGTAGAAAAGATAAATTTGGATGTATTCATTGAAATGAGAAAAAGAATCTCTGTGTGTCTTGCAGCGAAAAATGATATGAAATACGATATTAAAAGGGGTTGTTATATTGATGAATATATGAATCCTATTGATTTCGTTAAAATTTTTTGTGCAGGAACATACAGGATGGAAATAAAGAAAGAAGCTAATGCTGAAAAGATGAATGAAAAATGCTCAAAATGTGATAAACTTGGAGCAGACAATGCCAAATTCTTGAGTGATGCGGAGAATTTGACATTGGAAAACAAAGCTTTGAAAGATGGGAAGAAAGTTTATGATGAACAGATTCTGGAGTTGCGCTTGAACTGCGAAAAATTGAGATCTGAAAATGACAAACTTTTGAAGAATGTTGAGAGTTTGTCATCAGAAAATAAAAATTTTAAACAATTAGAAAATGATTTCAAAAGTCAGATAAAGATTTTAGAAGATGAGAGAGATATTTTTGGTAAAAATAATCTCGAAAAACAATGTGCGATAAATTCTCATCTTGATAAAATCATTCGACTTGAGCATGAAGCCGAAGGTAATAGAAAGAAAATTTCTGATTTAGAAAACAAGTTGAAAAGTTTTGTGACTTCTGCATCATATGTGTGTCCAAAACCAATCAACGTTGTTCCAATAAGTGACAATGTCACAAATTTTGACAAAGTCAAAATTGAAGATTGTGATGAAATATCTGATGATGAAAAGGAAAAGAAAAGAAAAATATTTTTAGAATTAAAAGAAAAATTCAAAAATACTGTTTTGCAATCTACTGAAATAGGTGAATGCTCAAAGCAAAAACCTGTTAAGAAGAAAGTAGAACAGAAACAAAAAATTAAAAATTCAGAAAATGTTCAAAACAACAATAAAAGCTCATCAGTTCAGTCATCCAATCGTTATAAAAAACCACAAAAAGTTGAAAATTTAAACTCACAAAAAGTTGGTAATAAGTGGTGCAGGTTTGACCACAGTGCTCAAAAGACAAATCCAGCATTGAAGAGGAGAAATGATTATTACCAAGCCAAACAATGTTATGATTTGAAGGTTTGGACTGATAGAAGTGGATGGTACGATAACAGAGTGTGCTACACCTGTGGTGTGAGAGGACACATTGCTGTTAACTGCCAGAATTGGAATTTTGAAACACGAAGATGCTATAATTGCCATATCAGATGACATATTGCCAGAGATTGCCCAAGAAGATCGATGGGAAGATTGAGGGTTGAATCTCAGAGAACGGTAAAGAAACCAGTCACTGTCAAGCCCAAAGAACAGAAAGTGGAAGATAAGAAAGTAAAGCTTTCACAGGGGCAGAGAGACAGACTGAGGAAGAAGAGGAAGAAGGCGAGAGAATATTTGGAGAAGATTTTGTCTTCGGGTTCACCGGTTGGTTCGAATAAGAGTTCTGATGAATCGATTCACTCGACGGCAAAGTCAAGCAAATCGAATTCTTCAGATGCAAATCTGAGGACAAACAAGAAGAAAAAGAAAGTTATTGGCGATGAATCTGGCTTATCCAAGTCAGACAAGCTAAGTTCGGGCAATGAATTTGATTCCACAAAATCAGAGGAGCCACAAGTTGAGGTAAAAAAGGAAGAAACAGTTCCATTAATGAATGATGAGAACTTTCCACCATTACAAGCCGCAAACCTAAAATCAAAAGGTGTTGATGCTGGAAAAATGTTTAATAGCAATGTTAAACATATTTTTAGTAAGATGGTTGATG
The DNA here is from genome assembly GCA_030545235.1 of Helianthus tuberosus. Classification (NCBI taxonomy): domain Eukaryota; kingdom Viridiplantae; phylum Streptophyta; class Magnoliopsida; order Asterales; family Asteraceae; genus Helianthus; species Helianthus tuberosus. The sequence goes on along the minus strand of CM060435.1, from coordinate 69,698,152 downwards.
GTAAGGAAAAAGGAGTGAAAGAGTTTTATGAAGAAAAGAGAAAAGCTCAAAATGCGCCTAAGGCTGGTCAGGCTTGGGTGTCAAAATCTGTTGGTTGAATTCCTGACTTGCCGGAGCTTCCAGGTTGGTAAGTGTGAAGCAGGTATCGGCATCATTCTTGAGAAATTCACAGGATGGTAACTGTGATATTTCATCTTACAAGTGGTTAATCAAGGACATTAAGTTGTACTTGATTTTCTACAAGTGATAGTGGTGTTTGATCTTATATTGTTAAAATTTTTACAAAAAGGTTTTAAAGAGAACAAGGTGATGAGATGACCCCGAACCCACAAGTCATGGGTAAACAAACTAATTTTTCCGGAAAAACCATTCTGATTAAAACAAACTTAAGTGTTTTGAAATCATTATGGGAAAATAGTTTGTTGTAAGGGGAGTTTTGATTGAATATGCCGAAACCCTCACGGCTGAACAAACATGATTACTTTCATCAGATTGAAAAACGGTTTTCAAACTGTTAAGATCAATGTGTTGTATATCATGGGGGTATGTTATATTTTCTGCTTAAAGTGTTATATTTTCTGCAAAACAGAGCATGAGATGCAGAAAATGGATGGCGAGACAAAGCTATCAGTATTGGTTGTCAAATTTTCTTTATATGATTTTGCATTTTAGGGGGAGAAATATTGTCAGAAAATACAAAAACATTTGAAAATTTGAAAAAGCCAAAAACATGATAAAATTCAGAAATTGAGTTTTTGTGTAAAAAGAGGAAATGATAGTACATCAGTAGACAATTACAGTACGCTAAAGAAATGGAAAGTTTAAATGTGTTAAACGATCTCACCGTGGATGTGTCGGTAGGTTTTTATACATTTAGTAAACTTTTCCGGGATATAAACCTAAATTCAAACTTGCTTATTTTGTGGGGAACACTACTTGGATATATAGGTAACCCCTGAAATCTCGTTTGAAAGGTCTCATAATCTGATATACTAGGTCTTTATACTCAATGATGTCTGGGGTATTATTCCGGGACTTCTGCTGAATGGAAGTTCTGACCTAGTCCTTGGATAATACTTTCTGCAAATGCTTGAAACATAGCATTAAACCCTCAGCATGCTGATGAAATAATAAAATTGATAGTCGCTGCTGTTGTAAGCAAAAAGATCCTCTAAAGGGGACATATCTTAAAGTCGAAGCTGATATCTCTCTGCGTATACGGAAGTATCGATCTGAGATCCCTCGGCCCTCACATACCTAATTTATGTACAGATATCATTGTAGTATACTCACCTGTAAGACTGATTATTGGGATTCTGGATACGGGAGTATATTCAAGAGGTGGGACACATGAATGAGTTTAAGTTCCTAAAATATCTAATTCGTATCCTGAATCAGTTGAAATTTGTGTGAAAATTTAAGTGGATCAGTATATCGACAATCTAAGTGAATTGTTTAATGCATAATGTGATTTTAAGCTCAACGGTACTTGTGATTTGTCAAAAACTGATATGATCCTCTGACGCATACTCAAACAAAAATATTGTCTGTAAATATGTTTTTACATATTTCTTTATTGCTTTATATTTTCAGAAAATACAAAAAGATTTTGATTTCTGCTTTATTTTCGACAACTGATGTCTGAGTGCTGAGTTTCAAAATCTAAGTAAGCTGATTGTGTTTCTGAAAATAAAACAAGTTCATTAATTTGAAACTTGAAGTTTTTAAATCAAAAATTCAAAAACAGTTTGTGATATCTCCAAGGTCATTAGTTTGGACTTGGATGATTAACTGTGAGGGAGTTGGATTCTTTAATACTGCTAAATCTATACTGTTTGTTGATAGGGGGAGTGGATTAGAGAGATTGATTGAAAATTCAAAATGTTGTTACTCATAAATGTTTGAGAAATTGCAGATGATAGTCCAGACTACGATCCCGGAAGCAAAGTCTAAGGGGGAGTCTGAAGACAAGTTTGAAACAAAGAAAAGCTTGTAGATGGAAAGCTAGGTGTCGATCCCAAAGCATGGAAACTTGATGAAAGGGGGAGCCTGAAGCTGATAGAAGAAGAGAGTGATGGATGCTTACAATGTTACAATCTAAGTGCGGATACAAAATGATCAAGACTGAAGAAGGTGTCCTAACAGAGAATAGTCACTGAAGACTTCGTCAATATCCAAGGGGGAGTTTGTTAGTGCACTATGTCTATTGACTTTGTCTTGTATCATGTAATAGGATTATAAGTGCATAAGATAATTTAGCTTGAAAGTGGTGATTTACCTTGAAAGTGTCACATGTCATTTCAAGGGAAATCATGATTTAGCTTGAAAGTGTCACATGTCATTTCAAGGGAAATCATGATTTAGCTTGAAAGTAACATGTGTCATTTCAAGCTAAATCAACACACTATATATAGGTTTCAAGCTAAATCATGATTTAGCTTGAAGAAGACTTTTGCACATTTGATTTTTGGAGAGCTCTAGTTCTAGAGAGAGAAACTAGAGAGAGAAACTAGAGAGAGAAAGTCTCTAAGTGATTCAAGTGATTGTACAATTTCAGATCTTATATAGAATCACGTTTATATTACATCTTGTGTGTTTTGTTCTCGATAGTTCACGGATTCCGCACGTCGAACTTTCGTTACGCAATCGTATCGGAGTCAAACTGGTCCTAACATCAATCAACCTTAAAAACGAAGGAGAGTTGTTTTTAGGATCCATAACTGCAAAGGAAGTAAGCAATTTTTAAAAAAAATATAACCGTAACCTATTTATAGAAACAATGTCTAATTAAAGAAACAGACTTATAATTCAAATTTCAAAAATTAACCTTAAAAACAGTAGTCTATTTATAGGAAAAAACTAAATTTTAAAAAGAAATTAAATGTTTCTTTAAAGCTAAATTGAACAAATGATAACTGAAAAATCAAAGAATATGAACTTCAAAACATTGATAATTTAATTAGAATAAAACACACTATATATATCAAAAAAAAAAAAAAAACAATACCTAAAACATTTAAAAAATATGATAAACTAACCTCTGTTGCTTGATGAATGGTGTGATTCAGATTGTTATAACGGATGTAAGGAATCACATGAAAAAATACAACAACCAAAATCATTAGCTGCGATAAATGTGGAATAGATGATTAAGAAAAACCCGGAAACTTGATTTTATACATAACAAAAATCAACAAAAAACATCTGATGTAGATTTTGGTTTAAGAAAAAAATAAACATGTTCAATCTCTTAGATTAAAGATGTATACTACATAAACAACAGAGTAAAACAACATACCTTCAAGATTTATGGTCGGATCTACAAAATCAGAAAAAAAAGAAGTTAATAGAGTTAAAAAAAAAGTAAACATGTTCAATCGCTTAGATTAAAGATGAATACTACATAAACAACAGAGTAAAACAACATACCTTCAAGATATATAGGCGGATCTACAAAAATCAGAAAAAAAAAGTTTGTAGAAGTAGAAAGAACAAAGATTCAACATACCTTTAAATACAAAGGAATAACATAAATTCAACATCAGATCTTCATTCGGAACATATAATAACAAAGATTTAAGTTCGATTTGGTGTACGGAATAACATAAAATCAACATCCGATCTTCATTCAGAACATATAATAACACAAAGATTTAAGTTCGATTTGGTGTATTTACCTTTGATCTTGATTCAATGTTGTAAATCCGGTGAGAAGATGACGATTCTAGAAGAAAGAGAAGAGAGAAAAGAGTAAAGTTGTGGTAGGTATCTATGATTGTTATGACAATTCACATAGGTTTTATATGATCCGAATATATGCAAAAACAAAAGACCCGACCCAAAAATAAAACGGATCCCGCCTCTTTTGTATAGAAATCGTGAATGTAGAAACCAAAATGTGATTTCCCTCCTAAACTAAAATGCCACATCAGCCAAGATGGCCAAATACAAATGCCACCCAGCCCAAATCAATCTTATTTATATATATATATATATATATAGATTGTAGCTATAGACTAGGAACTAATGAGCTAGAATTAAGGAGCTAAACAAGCTAGGATCTTGACCAATTAATTGGTAAGTTACAACAATAGAATTAAAGCTAGGATATTGACCAATTAATTGGTAAGTTACAACAATAGAATTAATTTGAATTTGAAACTTCTTTGGAAGGAGATTCGGTTTTGACCGAATGTGTTCTAATATTGATGATATCAAAATCACCCAATATTTCGATAACTCACTTTATCATAATCAAGGAAAACATAACTCAAAAAACATAATGTCACACAAAACCCTGACTTGGTAACATATATTTATAGTGTTCATCCAAATTGGTTAACAAGAAAAAAAACTAATCCTAAACACCCATAGGGCCGCTGCCCAGCATAGATGAATCGGGTCAGGCCGCCATCTTGGTCCCGAAGTCATCAATTGTGTCCAACACAAATTACTATGGGTTCGTTTTCGAGTTTACAACCTACGTTTATTTATTTTGTTTTGTTAACATGTGTGTGGTATATACCTTCATTCTCGTGATACATTCCTAGAAGCCAAACATATATGCCATATGCTAATTTGATAAGCTTGTGTATAGTTATTTTTTATGAACAATTAGCTTCTTTTGATCATGTGTTTGGAATTGTTAAACTTTTTACCTTAATAGGTTGGAATGTACCTATAAGATTGATAAAATCTGATTACACACCTTGTATCGCTTCAAAACCCAAACCATAATTTGTCTTGGTTTAGACCATGCCCAAGCCTAGTTATTACATGGGCTAGCATGTTTCCTTCTGACCCATGCACATGGGAGGCTTTGATGGTGTGCGGGGAGGACCTCCGCACAAGGCCCGCGATTTCGAGGGGCATGCGATTTAAAAAAAAAGTCCGATACATATATGTTATTTTTTTTAAATAGTAAACACATACCACTTCCAATATAGGCCCATTTACAAATCATTTTTTATGGTTTATAATTTAGCCCACTTGGAATTAGGTTTATTGAACCCAATGCTAATTTGATTTTTTTTAAATAATATCAAAACATAACGGAAGGACACAATTTTTCAAGCTTGAACAGGCTAGGCTATGTGAATTCTCAGAGACGCCTCTGCCCATGCATTTTACATATTCTCTTTTGGACTTTTTTTGGCTTTTCTGTTTTGATTCTTCAAACAAGAACAAATGAATAATCACATTACAACCCAAAGAAATACATTGAAAAAACGAATGTTTGATGATCTCTACATTTTTATGCATCCAATAATATCATTGATTTTGCATTAATGGACGCGCGAGTTACACAGTAAACTAACAGCTTGATTCATTTCTTGATGAAAGGAGAGGGGCTTTTTTATCCGATGAATCAGGTAAAATGTCCAAATCAGCCCGTGTCGCTATTGGTAACGTGTTCTTCTCTTTGGCCTGCCCCCACATCACAGTATAAAATCCCGCTGCAACTATTGTGGCTCCAATCGCGCTGCATATACAAATTTACCATTTAAGAACAAGCCATGAATCATTTGCCTTTGGTGAAACAATGATCAACCAAACAACCTCAAATGGGATCAAATGATCGATGCGAAACACGTCACAATATTCACATGGTGTCAATTTTGTTGGGTTGGTGGGCTAGAGATGAAGCCGGACACAACCCAGATATTTATTCATGTCAAATGCATAATTCCTAATTTGGATTCACTTAAAATAATGTAACATGAACAAGACATGTTTAGCCCATATACCTAAATAAGTCAAACAGGTTGTAATCCAGTTGTCAACGAGTTATAAACGGGTTGGCGAGTAACAGGTTAAACAAGTTGTAAATAGGTTGGCGGGTGAAACTTATCAAATATGTTTTCTATTCTAATTTTAAACATGTTGGTGCATTTAACTAAATGGATTATTAGGTCTAGCATAACACAATCCAACTTAACACCCAAACATGACATGGTTATTAAAATGGTTAGATATGAAAACACCAAACTTAATTATTTTCGTGCATATATTGAGTCGTGTCATAACCTAACCCCCCCCCCCCCCTCCTCCGCAACTTTCAAACACATAAATCACACCCCGTAATTTTTTAAATTTGAATTAGAAAGCTTGATCTTTTACCTTCCTAAGCGAAGTGAATCACCGAGAAATGTGACACCCATGAATACGGCAATAACTATTGCAAGGGGTGAGAACATGGCAACGAAAACTGGGCCTTTCTTTTCCAAGCACCATGTGATGGTGGTGAAACGTAACACAAAGAAAACGGCCTTCAAGTATAAAAGTCAAATAATGAATTAATGTTACCAAGACATGCCTTAAAACTTATAAAAGTAATTTAGATTGTTTATAAATGGAAAGATAGACATGTTACCGGTCAAAACAAGTTCTAGTAAATTAAAATTAAAAGTTAGATAAAATAATTAATGATTTATTGTATCTAGAAATAATAACAATTAAACTTTTGAAAAAAATCTTGAGTAAACTGCCATTTTGGTCCCTGAGGTTTGGCGAGTTTTGCCACTTTAGTCCAAATTTCAAACATGTTGTCATTTTGGTCCTTGTGGTTTCGTTTTGTTGTCATTTTGGTCCAAATTTCAAATTTGACCAGATTTTTCAACTTAAAACCTGGTTTTTTGTCTTTATTCTCAAGGGCATTTTGGTCATTTTAGGTTTATTATAACCTAATATTGATTAACACCATTAATATATAAACCCCACCATCACTGAAGATCCATCTTCTCAAACAATCACCACCAAATTAAACCTCCATCTTCTCAAACAATCACCACCACCACTGAAGATCCACCACCACCACCGTCGACCTCACCGCCTCCACCATCGCCGCCGCCACCCCCGACACCCTTACCTCCTCCACCTTCACCTCCTCCTGAATAGGATTTACTGTTCTTGTGAATCACCTCTGTCAATCACCACCACCACTGAAGATCCACCACCACCACCGTCGCCCTCACCGCCTCCACCATCACCGCCGCCACCCCCGACACCCTCACCTCCTCCACCTTCACCTCCTCCTGAATCGGATTTATTGTTCTTATGAATCACCTCCGCCAATCACCACCACCACTGGAGATCCACCTCAGCTACGCCACCGCCTTCATCTCCAAAACCACCTCAGCTACGCCGCCGCCTTCATCTCCGCCGTCAACCTGACGGAACCCCTTCATCTCCGCGGTTTCTTCACTGCTGATTTAACAGGTTTGGTCGCTGATTTGATTGTCGGAGATTTTGAAGCCATAGGGTTAGGACCATTTGCTTTGGCGGTGGAATTTTGTGGCTGCTTTGAGTTATGTGAGGGTTTTTGAGGGTTTTGGGTTTGGGAGGGTTGGTGGTAGTGGGATGGTGGTGTTGGTGGCAGTGGGATGGTGGTGGTGGGGATGATGCGGTGGTGGGGGTGGTGGTGCTTGTTGTTATTGTTCTGGCAGTGGCATTATTGTTGTTCTGGCAGTGACATTATTATTTATTAAATTTGAGTTATAATAAATCTAAATGACCAAAATACCCCTGAGGATAAAGACAAAATAGAGGGGTTTAAGTTGGGGAATCTGACCAAATTTGAAATTTGGACCAAAATGGCAACAAAAACGAAACCACATGGCCCTAGATGCAAAAAGTTTGAGATTTGAACTAAAGTAGCAAAACTGACCAAATCTCAGGGACCAAAATGGCAATTTACTCAAAAATCTTTGATTACAATAATTTAGAGTTTGTAGTTATACTCACTTGATCCTTTCCCACTTTGAGCCCAACAACCCCCTTCACTCTTTCTCTCTTTATATATATATATATATATATAGGGGGCCGCTAGAATGAGAACCACCTCGAGTTATGAGAACCGCGAGAACCACACCGTACGGGGCGAGGTGGACCAATTTTTTTTTTTCAAAAACGTAGATGCATGTATTATAAACACATTCGTAAAAAAAAAATTTAAAAATGCCGTGTGTGTAGTTTTTTACACCACAAGTTTGTGGTTTACGAGTTCCGTATTACGGAACTCGTAAACCACAAACTTGTGGTGTAAAAAACTACACACACGGCATTTTTTAAATTTTTTTTACGAATGTGTTTATAATACATGCATCTACGTTTTTGGAAAAAAAAATTGGTCCACCTCGCCCCGGATCAAGTAGTTCTCGCGGTTCTCATAACTCGAGGTGGTTCTCATTCTAGCGGTCCCCTATATATATATATATATATATATATATATATAAGGGATTACGAAAAAAGAGATAGGTTTATTTGAGAAGAAAATTAAATTGAGAAAAAAAAAGAACAAAGGATAAATTTGTAAAATACTAAATAGTTTTTCTCTCATTTAATTTATTATTATCTTTGACTACTTTAATTAGTCATAAAGACTATCATCCCCCATACTAAAATTTTTGCATACACACATCAAAATTTATCCTACATATTTTGAAATATATCCTACACGTATTCAAATTTATCTTACACAGCTCATAATTCATCCTACACACCTCGTAATTCATCCCACACTTTAAATTAATTATTTTTCTTCTTTGAAAAAATATTTTTTTTTTGAAAATAAGTTATTAGCTATTAAAAATGAAGACTACCAATTAATAATCTATCTAAGTTTACCAATATACCCTTACACTATTATTAAATACAAAAATTAAATGAAGTAAAATGACTGATTCTTATTGGTTGAAATTTCTTCTTTTTTATTCTTACAAAAAAATTCTTCTTATTTGAACTCTCCACTGGGAGAAAATGCTTCAAAATATGAAAACAATGAGAACAATTCTCAACTACAAGATTTTAGGGGTTTGTAACTGAGATTGATGCGATGATATTTTTGTAAATACTAGGGGCAGTGGAACTATCAGGAAGGGTAAAATAGGAATATCCTAACAAGGGGGCAGATGCTAATCTCACGCCATTTCCCCACAATATTTAAACGTTCAGAACTTTTTTATACGTGATTAATTTTTTTAAATTACACCATAAAATCTAGCTTTTTCTTATCTTTGCAATGAGTATACTATTGATTTACTTTTCGGAAAACAAGTGAACTAGGTTTTTATGGCGTTTTCAACGGAGTTTTTGTGATGTTTTTCTAAACTGGTGTTTTTATGCCGTATTCAACTAGGTTTTTTATGACGTTTTTTCTGAACTAGGTGATTTTATGGCGTTTTCAATTGTGTTTATTATGGTCTTTTCTGAAATGGGTGTTTTAGGGTGTTTTCAATTGGGTATTTTCATGGCGTTTTCAATTGGGTATTTTCATGGCGTTTTTCTGAACTGTGTCTTTTTTTAACGTTTTTTTATTTGGACACACAGTTGATGTCATTTTTTTAATTTCAAAACTATAGTAATGGTATACTCATTGAAAAGATGATAAATCACTCGATTTTACGGTGCAATTTAAAAAAAAATAATCACGTATAAAAAAGTTATGGGAGTTTAAAAAAATTGTGGAATATGCATGTGATTTGCATGTGTATGGTCTTTGGCATGTGCATGGGCTTTTGACAATATTACCCTTAGTGTAAGTTAGCACCAACGCTGCATGTCAACACCAAAATCGTTCTTACCGTTTTCACACGTTTAGACGTTTTCTCCAGATCCTGTCACTATATATATATATATATATATATATATATATATGGGAAGGTTCATTTGAGAAGAAATTTAATATGAGAAGAAAAAGAAGAAAGGGCATAATGGTAAAACATTAAATAGTTTATAACTCCTTCCATTAATTATGTTATCTCTCATTAATAAAGCAAAAAAATCATTTTATCCTACACATTTCAAAATTTATCCTACATATATATTACACTTATTGAAATTTACCTCACGCATATCTAAATTTATCATACACATTTAAAAATTTATCCTACACATACTAAAATTTATCCTACACATGTCGAAAATTGTCCTTCACCCTAAATTATTTTATATTGAAAGAGTATATTTAACAAGGAGTTACAACTTTAATTAGTTAGCTAGTTAATTATATTTAGAAATTTACCTATATGCCCTTATTAATAATATTAAATGCACATATTAAATGAAGTAAAATAGATTATTTCTATTGGTTTAAAACTTATTCTTTTTATTCTTACAAATTTTTTCTTCTCATTTGAACTCTCCACTATATATATATATATACACACACAATATAATTATATTTAAACCATAAAACTTAATATTATTTTCTCTTGTCTTTAAAAAGTTCACATAAAATACTAATCAATTTAATTTATGACACAGAACACAATTATCGGGGAAAAAATAAAAATATAAGCATGTTAAATGGGTCAACAACAACAGGCCCACCATGTTGACCCGAACACAACTCGTTTACCAAAACGCGTTCGTAGGTTTAACCTTAAGTCGAGCTAAACCTGTTTTGACTAAAACTATATCCGTGAACTTCATGAAAGGTTCATGTCGTAAAAAAAATTGGTTCCCTTACTTAACTTACCCCCAAAACTATAGCAATCATCTTAATTCCGGGCTGTAACATCCATGCATTTGGATCTGGTTCTAGGAAAGGAGATACAACTATACATTGTATCGTCCCAAAGAGGGAGAAGAAAAAGACAATGGTGCGTTGATCTCGATATTCTTTAGTTGTTGCTGACTGGATGTATAAATCAAAAAAATTAGTAGCTAAAAATAGTACAGATTCGTCTACTTTAAGGAATATCTTACTTGTAAAACTGTCCATATGGCATAAACAATTCCAGTACCAACAAGTATCAGACCGCCAGTTATCCAATCTGATGGTCGTGACAAACGAAGCTTATTGGTTGAATCGAGAGAAGGGTTACAATGAAAAATTTCAGGGCCTTGATAGAATGTGAACAACATTGCTCCTGATATTGCTATTATGGTACCAGATAACTTTGCTAGGCTGCTTGAACTTTTTATGTCTATTTTCTCCATCCTAAAACACATATGGAACATTTGGACTTTAAGGGGCGTCCGATTTGCATAATGTCTAGTTAGTAGGATATATTTAGTTCTAACCTTTAAGGGGATGGGGTAGTAGTATTAAATGGCTAAATCTAATTTCCACTTATATGTGCTTTTAACCCCCTTTGAAATATATCGTCCTAACTTATGTTTTACCTAATATTATTGGTTGGTTGGACATTAATGAGTCCCATGAGTTTCGGATAATAGGTTATCACAGTTATTAGGGGTGGCAACTAAAACCCATCCATGATATTTTGGGTTATTTTAGACCCCTTTAACAAAGGAAATAAGTCAGAATGGGCCAGGTAAAATAGTCAAGATGAGTTTTAAAATATCCATCTAAGTTTTCACATGGGTCAGGATGGGTTTTTAACTTTCTAACATTTTTGCAATGAGAGATGGAAACCCAATCTCATGAATTTAATAAATATTGAGAGACTTGTCTTTCCACTGCATGCTTTCTAGATTACCTGCCACTCAAGATGTCATCTCTCTGTAAGTGCAACTACTGTCTTTTCAAATATTTATTTATTATAGCCCAAATCCATCTTTACCTAAACTCATCCTAACACATTTCTTAATAAACTCATCCTAACCCAAACCCTAACCCATTACCCAAACCTGCCCAACCCACCCATTTTGCCACCCCTAACAGTTACATAAAAAATATATTCATGGTCTTTGAGCACTACCTGAAGGCAACTGCAATCAAGAATGTGTTTCCAGGACTCAGGTTTGAGATGGCACTTGCCATGGTTGGAGAGCTATAGTAAGTACCTTCTATTAAAAGTTCTTAACTTTTTTTTTTTAAAGAAATGGTCAAAAGGTGGTTTGGTGATGGAATTGAGTCGAGTAGTCGACCAGGATCATCTTGACCTTTTTTATTCTAAAACTTATAACATTTAACTTTAAAAATACACATTTTTGTTTAAATTTTTTTGGCGACATTGCAATATAAGTTTTATTAAAGAATGAGTTCTTTTAAAATAAAGTGTTTTACTATATTTACAAAACGGAAAATACTTTATTTTGAAAGAACCCGATTTTCAATAAAGTTTGTGTCATAATCACAATAAAAAAAATTAAACAAAAGCATATACTTAGATTCTTAATTTTGAAAAGTTAAATATTAGTAGTTATTAGAGAAAAATCAAAATATGTTTAATAAGTTATTAAAAAAGAAAAATAAAATAAATATTTGGAGTATGCTAATGACTAATGTTACTCTACCAAACTCCTATATTTACAAATAAACCACTCTTGCTTGTATGCTACTTCAACAATCGGACTTTAAGTCCGCTTAACTAACTACCTAGAAACGTCTACAAACCCATAAACATCTATAAACACTTTCGATAATCTTAAACCACCTAAATAGCTGGAAAAAAAAAATCTTAAACCACCTTTTTTTTTGAACGGCAAAGAATCTCATGTGTAAACCATCCTGTTCGAGGCTATGTATAACACCCCGAAAATATAAAACTTTATATTAGAATTATAAAGTATAAATAAACCAGAACGAACTAACGGGGACTAGATAACTCCGTTAATTAGTGGTCTTGTATTAACTCGTAAGTAAGTTAAAACACTCAATTGTGAACTAAAGAGAATTGAGGGACCAAAAGTGTCTAAACTGAAACTAATGTTTAATAAAAACATTTTTATTAAAACACAAACCCAAAATTTTGTACGGGGGATCGACCAGAAGCAAGGGGGGCGACCAAGCTTCTCAAAACCCTAACATGCACTAATCTCACAAATTGAAGGATCAAACCAAGTCCAAAACGAAAATCGAGCATAGATTAATGATCCCCATTGAAAGGAGATCATAAGGTATGTAAAATTTGACAAAAATTCTCTACTCGAAATTCTCATGAATTTAGAGAACTTGAAATCTGATGATGCATGTGTGATTTGTAGATGAATTAGGAACATTAAAATGTCTAGGAATAAACCCTAGACAAGTACATGTTGAAATTATGCTAAATTATAGTGAAATCCATGGTCAACATTGTAGGTGACTAGTGGGTTATGTAGAACTTGATAAACACTAGGAAATTTGGGGTTGTTCTAGTGTAAATTGACATATGTGAAGTTATTTCAGAATTATAAAGGCAAATATTTGTATTAGATAGTTTGATTGATGAAAATTCGGGTTATATAACAAGTTATGAGCTTGTTAATGAATTATTTAAAATTCTGCCCTTAAGATGTTTGTATAAATGCCTCAAAGAAGACTTAAACCTGAAATTTTAAAGTTAAAACGCATAATTACAATGTTTTGGCAAATTGTACGATATATGAATTAGAAAGAGTTCTAAACGTGATGTGATTGAACTCTATAGGAAAGGACACCGGAACATCGAGTGGACAAGCCGGTGGCGACTTGCGTTTGAAGGGCGTACTTTGAAGGTATGTAACTTGATTCGTTACATTGGGTAAACTTTGATAATTTGCATATGTGTATTAAATTGTAGAATAAAGGTTGTCTTAATTTAAAGCGAAAATGTTCGCTATATTGATTAATAAGACCAGGATTGGTTAGAACTTGTTGGTAGTCATCATAATGGAGAATTCCGTAGATGAGCCAAACGGGTCGAATAATCGATTAATGTGTGGCAAATGCTTCGCAATATAGTAAATTGGTCTTTTGTTATTGTTGATAAACGACATATTTGAATACGAGAATTTAACATGTTGGTTTGTAAGAATGAGAAATCCGAGGATTCGGGTTTGGGTGAATTGAATAAATGGGACAAACACAAAGTTACAGAGTCCACCGTAAGTTACGGTCTCCACCGTAACTTACGGTAGAGAACAGATTGTTACGGTGGTTCACTACTGTGTTACGGTGGACCATTGTCACTTAGCGCCTACCGTAAGTTACGGTAGAGATCAGGCAATTTTGTTAAATTTCTGCATATTTAGTTAATCGAATCCGTTATTGAGCGTAGTTTCGATTATGCAAATTTTCTAATAACTCTAATACTAATATTTGTCAAAATTTCAGTTTGTAGGTATTAAAAGTTTGTGGACGACGATCAAGTTGAAACCTCAAGAACCGAACACGAAATTTTTGGACGCTTCCGCACTAATCTGATTTAGTTAAATTATGTAGTTTTGTAAACACTACTGAATGAATTATGTTTGAAACCAGTTATCTTACTATGTTAAATATTATGATGAAGTATGACTTAGTTACTAACTAAGTTTTTGTTAGTTAAAAATCTTCTTATTACAAATACTGTTTTTCTTATGATTAAATAATGAAAAGTAAAAGATGGGTGTTACAAGTTGGTAATCAGAGCTTAAGGTTGTCAACAAAGTGTTCGGTTCAAGCTTGATCGATCGTCCGGTAAGAATTAACTTATTATTTTAATAGATTATATCTTATGTAAGAAATGAGAAGTAAATTAATGTGCATGGGAAGAGTGTGTTAATTCACTCAAACCCGGAAAGTGCACCAAATGTGAACGGTTAAAGCAAGTTTGGAACTTGGCTAAACCGAAACGAATGAGGCAATGTTATAAATGAAATGTTTAACGTTAAATGTAAACATTTCAGTTTCAAGATGTCGGAAAGAAATGATGATGATCCGGTGCAGACAAGCACCGAACAAATGAAAGAGATAATTGCCGAAGAAGTGGGGAAGGCAATTGAAAGTAGTCTATCCGGGTTTATAGACAAAATTCAAAACACGGTATTGTCACTTGTCGAAGAACGAGTCAAAAGGTTGGAGGATAGTGTCAACCTTATGAAGGAGAAATTGGGAGAACGTAAAGGGTGTTCATACAAAGAATTTATGGCGTGTAAACCGCCAATCTACAACGGGGAGGTTGACCCGATAATTTGCCAAAGATGGTTGGGCGACGTTGAAGGGGTGTTTGAAAGGACCCATTGCGACGAAAGTGACTTTGTTGCTTACGGAACGGGTCAGTTGAGAGGACAAGCCAAAGATTGGTGGGACAATAAAAAGAATGAAATAGGGGCCGAAGCGGCAAGGGCCATGACATGGGAGGAGTTTAAGACGCCATTTCTTAAACATCATAGTCCCAAGGCGGTCATTAATAAAATCAAGGAAGAATTCATGCAACTTAGGCACAAGGGCGAGACCATAGACAATATTACAGCGACGTTTATGGATAAGATGAAGTTTTGCAGTGAATTGGTGACGAACGAGGAACAAAAGATATACTACTACTATAACATGTTGAGCGCCGAGTATAGGGAGTTCATGACTCCTTCAAAATACGAGACCCTTACCGAGATCATAAACGTTGCTCGGGAACGGGAAATCGAGCTGAAGAAACAAGTTGAAAGGGGTGAGCGAAGGGCACAGGATGTGAATCCAAGCCCTACAAAGAAAGCTCGAACTGGAGAATCGGGAAAGAAGGTTGATGCTAAAAGTGGGTCGCCAAGTTGGAAGGTGTGTGGAAAGGGGCACAAGGGTGAGTGCCGCTTCAAAGACAAGCCGTGTCCGGTATGTGGGAAGACGGGACACACCGCATCGTTATGTCCCGGAAAGGTTTATGTTTGCTATAAATGTTATCAGCCCGGCCACAAAAAGTCTGAATGTCCAGAATTGGTTGGAAAGGGAGACACTAAAGAATCTCCAACGGAAGCCCCAAAGGGGAAAGCTAGGTCCTTCCAACTTACGGCAGTTGAAGAAAAAACAGAACCCAATGTGGTCTCAGGTACATTCACAATAAACTCAATCCCTGCACGTGTATTGTTTGATACGGGTGCGAATAAATCCTTCATTTCACATGGATTTATTCGACATCCTTCATTTGTATTGACGAAATTATATGTGCCCTTAGAAGTTGAAATAGGGGACAACAAAAGTTTTATAGTTTGTGATATTTGTCGGGGCTGCAAATTAAGCATCGATGATGAAGAATACTTGATAGACCTAATCCCGATGTCAATGGGAGAATTTCAAGTAGTTGTTGGGATGGATTGGCTATCTCAGCACCACGCAAAGGTTGTGTGTTTCCGTAAGGAGATAAACCTAACATCTCCGAGCGGAAAACACGTCACTATCTATGGCGAAAAAGGAGGTAACCCCATAATATGATCGATGTTGAAAGCACACAAGCTTATGAAGCAAGGATGTAAGGCGTTTATGATATATGCGAATGAGCCCGAGAAAGAATCACTGAAGATTGGAGACGTACCGGTAGTACGGGACTTCGAAGATGTATTTCCGGAAGATTTACCGGGGATACCGCCCGAACGAGAAGTAGAGTTCGGAATCGAATTGATTCCGGGCGCAAAACCCATAGCTAGAGCACCGTACCGACTCGCGCCGTCGGAATTACAAGAGTTGATGTCCCAGATTCAAGACCTGCTTGACAAAGGATTTATAAGGCCGAGTGTATCTCCTTGGGGTGCACCGGTACTGTTCGTGAAAAAGAAAGACGGAAGCATGCGCATGTGTATCGATTACCGGGAGTTAAACAAACTCACGGTAAAGAACCGATACCCGCTTCCGAGGATAGATGACTTATTCGACCAATTACAAGGTGCGAACTGGTTTTCAAAGATTGACATTAGATCGGGGTATCACCAACTAAAGGTCAAGGAGGAAGATGTGCCGAAGACGGCTTTCCGCACGCGATACGGACATTACGAGTTTCTCGTGATGTCATTTGGGCTAACAAATGCACCCGCGGCTTTCATGGACCTTATGAACCGGGTTTGCAAGCCAATGTTGGATAAATCAGTCATCGTGTTTATCGACGATATTTTGGTGTATTCGAAAGGTGAAGCTGAGCATGCACACCACTTACAAGAGGTATTAGAGACACTTAGACGAGAAAGGTTATATGCGAAATTCTCGAAGTGCGCCTTTTAGTTACGAGAGGTGCAATTCCTCGGCCACATCATAAGTGTCGATTGAATATTGGTGGATCCGTCAAAAGTGGAGGCCGTGTCGAAATGGAATCCCCCGAAGAACCCTTCGGAAATTAGAAGCTTCTTAGGGCTTGCGGGATACTATAGGAGATTCATTCAAGATTTCTCCAAGATTGCGTCGCCACTAACAAAGTTAAATCGAAAGGAGGAAAAGTTCATTTGGGGTGTTGAACAAGAAAGGGCGTTTCAGACGCTAAAAGAGAAATTAACTCAAGCTCCGGTATTAACGTTGCCAGACGGAGTCGAAGACTTAGTGGTTACTCAGATGCCTCATTAACGGGGTTCGGATGCGTTTTGATGCAACGGGGCAAAGTTATAGCTTATGCCTCGAGGCAATTGAAGATACATGAAAAGAAGTATCCCACGCACGATCTCGAATTGGCTGCGGTGGTATTTGCATTAAAAATATGGAGACACTATTTATATGGGGTAAATTGCACCATATTCACCGACCACAAGAGCCTAAAATACTTCTTCGATCAGAAGGAGTTAAATATGCGCCAGAGACGATGGTTAGAAACGGTCAAGGATTACGATTTTGAAATACACTACCACCCCGGGAAAGCCAATGTAGTGGCCGATGCGTTGAGCCGAAAGGCAGATTATGCCCCGATACGAGTACAATCATTGCAGCTCATTGTGACCTCGGGCTTACTTGAACGAATCCGAGGAGCACAAGATGAAGTAGTAAAGACGGAAAACTGGAGAAAGGAAATAATTGTTGGCCAAGTTAAAGATCTCGAAGTAGGCAACCACGGTTTGAAAACACGTTTCAATAGAATTTGGGTTCCTAACACATGTGGAGTTAAAAAGCTTCTACTCGATGAAGCTCACAAGTCCCGTTATTCCATCCATCCGGGAGCGACCAAAATGTATAACGACTTAAAACAAAACTATTGGTGGCCCGGAATGAAAAGAGATGTTGTGAAATACGTGGAAAAATGCTTGACATGTCTACAAGTCAAGGCGGAGCACCAAAAACCATACGGTAAACTCCAACCGTTAGAAATCCCGGTTTGGAAATGGGAACATATTACGATGGACCTATTAACCAAACTACCAAAGACGAACCGCGGTTTCGATGCTATATAGGTAGTGGTGGATAGATTGACGAAAAGTGCTCACTTCATTCCGATTCGTGAGACTTATACGTCAGAAAAGATGTCAGAAATTTACACTAATGAGATAATAGCACGCCATGGAGTACCGGTATCCATCGTGTCCTATAGGGATACCCGGTTCAATTCAAATTTCTGGCAAGATTTCCAGGAGCAAATGGGGACCAAATTGTTCATCAGCACTGCGTACCATCCTCAGACGGATGGACAGAGTGAAAGAACAATACAAACGTTGGAGGACATGCTACGAGCATGTATAATCGACTTTGGAGGAAGTTGGGATGTTTATCTACCAATGGTCGAGTTTTCGTATAACAACAACTACCATGCTAGTATTGGGATGGCACCGTACGAAATGCTCTATGGTAGGAAATGCCGAACCCCGGTATGTTGGGGTGAAGTGGGCCTACGTGAACTCGCCCACCAAGACATAGTACGAGCCACTAATGAAAAGATTGATGTGGTTCGGGCACACTTAAAAGCGGCTCAAGATAGACAAAAGTCATATGCTGACAAAAGGAGATCGAGTTCCAGGTTGGCGACAAAGTCATGCTCAAAGTATCCCCAAGGAAGGGGGTTATCCGGTTTAGAAAAAGAGGAAAATTGAGCCCGAGGTTTATCGGGCCGTTTGCGATCGTAGAAGGGGTAGGAAAGGTAGCTTACCGCCTTGAATTACCGAAGGAACTAAGCGGAATTCATAACACATTTCATGTGTCACATCTTCGGAAATGTCTAGCGGATGAGACAATTTATATCCACTACGACGACATCGAGGTGGATGACAGGCTAAACTATGTGGTAAAGCCCATTGCAGTTTTGGATCGTAAGGTAAAAACCTTAGGGAATAAAGAGATCAATCAAGTAAAGGTTAAATGGGAACACAGAAGGGGTGCGGATACCACATGGGAATCCGAAGAGGAGATGCAACGACTCTACCCTACTTTATTTGGTACGCAATTCGGTTTCGGGGACGAAACCCTTTTAAGGGGGTGGACTTGTAACACCCCGAAAATATAAAACTTTATATTAGAATTATAAAGTATAAATAAACCAGAACGAACTAACGGGGACTAGATAACTCCGTTAATTAGTGGTCTTGTATTAACTCGTAAGTAAGTTAAAACACTCAAATGTGAACTAAAGAGAATTAAGGGACCAAAAGTGTCTAAACTGAAACTAATGTTTAATAAAAACATTTTTATTAAAACACAAACCCAGAATTTTGTACGGGGGATCGACCAGAAGCAAGGGGGCGACCAAGCTTCTCAAAACCCTAACATGCACTAATCTCACAAATTGTAGGATCAAACCAAGTCCAAAACGAAAATCGAGCATAGATTAATGACCCCCATTGCAAGAAGATCATAAGGTATGTAAAATTTGACAAAAATTATCTACTCAAAATTCTCATGAATTTAGAGAACTTGAAATCTGATGATGCATGTGTGATTTGTAGATGAATTAGGAACATTAAAATGTCTAGGAGTAAACCCTAGACAAGTACATGTTGAAATTATGCTAAATTCTAGTGAAATCCATGGTCAACATTGTAGGTGACTAGTGGGTTATGTAGAACTTGATAAACACTAGGAAATTTGGGGTTGTTCTAGTGTAAATTAACATATGTGAAGTTATTTCAGAATTATAAAGGCAAATATTTGTATTAGTGATATTCGTTAATTTACACATATTTTAGTTCCCCGTTTTACCCCTATTTTATGCGTTTTTGGCTGTAAAACCGTCATTCGGATACTTATTTATCTACATTTATGTTTACAGGCCTAAAACAACATACCAGACAAGATGATAGCAAAAACGAGGACTTTCCGGACAAAACGACGAAGCTGCGGACATTCTGTTAAGGATTCTGAACTGGGCCTGTGGAACGACCGTTCCACCTGATGCACGGTCGTGCATCTCCGACAAAGTTGATCAGCTCGGTGATGAACGAGAGGTGCGACTGGGCGTTCTAGGAAAACAAGGCGGCTCGGTGAAGAACGGACGTTCCATCTGAGGAACGACCGTGCGTATCCGATGAACTAACAGAGTCTCGGTGATGAACGACCAGTGCAACTCGGCGTGCAACAAGACCTCGGAACTGAACGACCGTTCCACACGAAGAACGGTCGTGCCATTTCGAATCTGGTCAACGATCTGATGACGTATGCAGTATGGTGACCCATCCCCAATAATTACTTAAAGTGCACGGTCGTGCCATATGGAGAACGACCGTGCGACAGCGAAAAGTATAAAAACAGAACAGAAACCTTCTATTCGAGATTCTGGATTTTTGGAGAGCTTCACAGGCGATTTTCAGGCTCCGGAGGCATTAGCCTTCACCCGGAATCAAGCCACATTGTCCCGTTTAGCTCGATTACTACCCGGATCCTTAGTCTAGTACTTGTTTATGGTTTGATTTTCTAATCTTTCCATGTTTTTGTTAATCTTTCAAGTACTTAGATTATTGTTTATGTATTATTGTAGCCTTTGGGCAAAAACACAAACAATCCCTTGCTAGATTATTGCCATTAGTATGTTAAGCTTTGTTTGTAATGACACTTGAAGTATTTTCTATGTTAATCTTTGATGATTAGTTTGCAACCTTGTTATTGATATTGAATTCTTGATTATACGTAATTATGTTGGATGATTGGTGCTTGGTTAGTTAAGATAGTTGAAAAATGAAGCTTAATTAATCTTGTATTAGTAAACTTTGAATTTGGTTAACTAGTTTAACTTGGTTTAAATGTATGCATCATGATACTAGAAATGGTTAGTGATTTAATAAAATGTAATTATTGTTAATCAAGAGAGCTTGCCGTCACGTAAGGACCTAAACGGGTTAGATGGTGTCATTATAAATTCTTGCCATGATTTGATTAGCTTAGTTAGTAGTTTAGGCCAAAATTGCTATCTTAGTGAATTATTGTGCAAGATTTGTAAAATGAACTCGGTTGTGATTTAATCTAGTTTATGCTTATCTCGGTGGTTGCATTGTGTTTATCGGTGTCGCTTTCCTTGTTTAAGTGAGGTTAGAACAATCCTAACGGCTGACTAACTTATTTTTAAGAGATTTTCATAGACATTTATCAATTGCACGTTAAAGAACAATTTTAGGTGGTTAAAGTGTGTTTATCGTTTTAGCTTTCCGAAAGATTGTCATGTTAGGATTCCCGAAAGGGATACTAATTGTCTTAAATTGGAAAATTGACCGAATGCTTCTAGTGCCAAAACTGAGTTAGTTGACATGCTGTGGTTGTGTATTTAGCAAGGCTTTTTATCTACTATCTATTATGTTTTTATTATGTATTTGGTTATGTTTACTTTAGTTTAGTTTAAATCAACCAAACCTATGTTTTTACCGGTAGTTTAGTGATAAAGGTCTAGTATTATTTCTCCGCCCATTTCCTTGGATCGATACTTGGTTCTAACCGATACTTTATTACATATGTGACGGGGTACACTTGCCTTTTTCGTGTGTGTTTTGATGTAAAAGTAATAATCACTTTTATAAATTTAAAACTCAATCGTGTGTAAATTCATTGCAAAATTATGTATATATACGCACACGTCAATTAGATAGTTTGATTGATGAAAATTCGGGTTATATAACAAGTTATGAGCTTGTTAATGAATTATTTCAAATTCTGCCCTTAAGGTGTTTGTATAAATGTCTCAAAGAAGACTTAAACCTGAAATTTTAAAGTTAAAACGCATAATTACGATGTTTTGGCAAATTGTACGATATATGAATTAGAAAGAGTTCTAAACGTGATGTGATTGAACTCTATAGGAAAGGACACCGGAACATCGAGTGGACAAGCCGGTGGCGTCTTGCGTTTGAAGGGCGTACTTTGAAGGTATGTAACTTGATTCGTTACATTGGGTAAACTTTGATAATTTGCATATGTGTATTGAATTGTAGAATAAAGGTTGTCTTAATTTAAAGCGAAAATGTTCGCTATAGTGATTAATAAGACCAGGATTGGTTAGAACTTGTTGGTAGTCATCATAATGGAGAATTCCGTAGATGAGCCAAACGGGTCGAATAATCGATTAATGTGTGGCAAATGCTTCGCAATATAGTAAATTGGTCTTTGGTTATTGTTGATAAATGACATATTAGAATACGAGAATTTAACATGTTGGTTTGTAAGAATGAGAAATCCGAGGATTCGGGTTTGGGTGAATTGAATAAATGGGACAAACACAAAGTTACAGAGTCCACCGTAAGTTACGGTCTCCACCGTAACTTACGGTAGAGAACAGATTGTTACGGTGGTTCACTACTGTGTTACGGTGGACCATTGTCACTTAGCGCCTACCGTAACTTACGGTAGATACCGTAAGTTACGGTAGAGATCAGGCAATTTTGTTAAATTTCTGCATATTTAGTTAATCGAATCCGTTATTGAGCGTAGTTAATTTTCTAATAACTCTAATACTAATATTTGTCAAAATTTCAGTTTGTAGGTATTAAAAGTTTGTGGACGACGATCAAGTTGAAACCTCAAGAACCGAACACGAAATTTTTGGACGCTTCCGCACTAATCTGATTTAGTTAAATTATGTAGTTTTGTAAACACTACTGAATGAATTATGTTTGAAACCAGTTATCTTACTATGTTAAATATTATGATGAAGTATGACTTAGTTACTAACTAAGTTTTTGTTAGTTAAAAATCTTCTTATTACAAATACCGTTTTTCTTATGATTAAATAATGACTAATGTTACTCTACCAAATTCCTATATTTACAAATAAATCACTCTTGCTTGTATGCTACTTCAACAATCGGACTTTAAGTCCGCTTAACTAACTACCTAGAAACGTCTACAAACCCATAAACATCTATAAACACTTTCGATAATCTTAAACCACCTAAATAGCTGGAAAAAAAATCTTAAACCACCTTTTTTTTGAACGGCAAAGAATCTCATGTGTAAACCCACCCTGTTCGAGGCTATGTCCAAGGTCAACTCCTCGACCACCATCAGACCCCCCCCCCCCCCCCCCCGCTCGCGTGAACCGGATGGAATCGTAAACCCTCGCCCCCGTCAGGTTTAAACCGGGATTATGGCCCCGATTCGTTCCTTCACCTAGATGTCTCTTAAAAAAGGCTCAAACGAAAATTGAACATGCGTCTCCGAAGAGTAGACCAATCTACCACTAGAAAAATTTCTCAGGACTTAAACCACCTAAATAACTGGAAAAAAATACTCTACCCTAAATAACAAAGTGTATGGAATCTGAAAAAAGATGGAACACATTGAAAGTTTAATACTTTTTTCAAATAATGATAAAAAGCTGTTTTTAGTAATCAACCAAACTTGGCCCATTCTGAACCAACTCAACCTTTAAAAAGAGAAATGGGTTGTGCATCGCTTACCCTAAAAGGCCAAGAATAAAGAATCTGAAAAGAAGATGGAAGCTAAGTGGAGTACGGTCAACGTTTCTGTAAAAGGTCAAAGTATTAAGTATTAAGATTGATCCTTCATCTGAATAAGATTTAAAAAAAAAAACTAAACAAAAGATGGATTTTGTTGGAAAGATACCTGAAGAAACCGATGATGAAAAATGGAAGCAGCATGAAGACACTAAGAAGGTCATGGTAAACAACATAAACAATACTGGACATACCATCATTCATGGCTGCTTTGACTATGGTCAACAAGCCCATATCCATGCTTGTGATCATCAACATAACCACAATTGGCATCACATCCTTCATACATGGCCATGCTTCATCACTTCTTTCAGTCGCCATATCCATCTTTTCAAAAAAAGAAAGTCAACAAGGAATCAATCGATCATCTCCAATAATTTGTCAAATATACAGTGTAAACAAAATTTTTATATATTATGGTGTACTATAATATAATGTGACAAAAAAGGTTGTTTTAGTGCGTGAAATATTTTATTAAACAAATTTAGGTTATTGTTATATTGCTAAGGCAAAAATCACATTAAATTATATATATCTTTCTCTCCCTCTCCCTCTCCATCTCTCTATATATTATACAAATATAAAAGTGACAAAAAAGGTTGTTTAGTGCGTGAAATATTTTAGAGTAAATTACAATTTTCGTTCTTTAGGTTTAGTTAGTTTAATTATTTCGGTTTGAAAAGAAATCTTTTAATATATCAAACCTTCAGGTTATATTTTGTAATGGTTTTCGCTTCTAACACTAACTACGTTACTTTATTTTGTTACTACCTCCGTCCCATTAAAAGTGTCATATTTTGAATATTCAAAGTCTTTATTTATAAACTTTGACTTTAATTATATATTTTTTGTGTTATATAAAACTTGATGAAAATTAACCCGATAAAAACACTTGTAAAACACACTCAAATCATATAACTTTCATCAAGTATTATCTAACACAAACAAAATTATTTAAGGTCAAAGTTTATAAACAAAGACTTTGAAAATTCAAAATAGGACACTTTTAATGGGACGGAGGGAGTATTATATAAGGGTATTTTAGTACTTTTATGTCTCAAGGGTTGTTTATATAAGTTTTAATGTTTGTTTTAATATTTAAGAGATTGTTTATGTAATTACTCAAACTAACAAAAATCAAACCACAATCTCATTCTCTATAGAATGAGTTTTTTTTATTTGCATATATTAAAAAAGGTTTTTTTTTTTTTTTTTTTTTTTACTTTTTAATTGTTATTCTGGTTTTAATATTTAGTTATTTTTACGATTATTTTTAGTAAAATACATTTTAAATAAGTAAAAGTGTCTTTTCTAAAAGTTTTTTTATAAACGTCTTTTATGATCGTTCGTTTTTCAAACTTCTTTTTAAACCACTTATCTTTCGTAAATTGCGATTTTCGCTCCTGTGGTTATATCACTTTTACCCTTTTAGCCCAAAAAGAATCTTTTAACATATGAGCCACCAAAGCTTGTTTTTCTAACCATTTTGGCCTTCTTTACTAACTCCATCCAATTAAATGGTTAAATGATTGTCATGTGCTCTCACATGATGGACATTTATGTTAATTCACCCTCACTCTCTCCATATATCTCTCTCTATCTCTATGTACTTCCCTACATCACCACCACAACTCTCAAACCACCGCCACCACAACTCTACGGCCACCGCCACCACATGGCCATCACTTCTCTGCATCGTTTGAATGGACCTGAACCGTCATCTCCTTGCAAGTGAAGGTCTATACAGCCTTCTTCGACAACCATTCCCAAGAATCACAATCCAACACAACCCATTCGTGAGTTAACAATCGCTGGAATGTATACCTTTTGGACGGATTAAAATATGGAACTAAACTTACAGATCCCGTCTATATAGTCGCCGATCTACTCGAATCTGAAACATTATCTTCAACTTCATTCGCCGGAGTTTCGCCGAAATCTCGTGGCCATCGCTGGAGATGCCGTAAATGACGGTTGGGTTTTCAGATCGTCGTCGTCGTTTTAGTAGAGATCCTCGAACCCCTTTGGCATCGCCCTTGATCTATAGAACAACCCTCACTGTCACATTCTCCTTTCGCCGGAAAAACCAGTCATCACCATCTTCATAGGTAGCACCGCCGTTGTTATTAAGATGTGGATTTGGATTTTACGTGATTTTTTATGTGGATTAGGTAAAGTATTGACTAGCTATGAGAGCATTCACATCCAAGGAATCATATTATGTGTGTGGTGTTTTTAAAATATGGAGAGTATAAAAAACGGTTGTGAGTGGAGGAAAGAGAAAATGTTACTGTCCATCTGTATATTTGGGGGGGCACTGTTCCTCCCCTATAATTTTTTAATATATTTTGAAAGTGGTTGTGAGTGGAGGAGAGAGAAAATGTAATGATAAAGGTATAAAAAAAAATATTATTTAATTGAAAATGAGAGAGAAAATGTAGTGTTTTTTAGTGTAATTTATGGTGAAAATATAGTGATATGGATGTGAATGCTCTGATATTGTTTCTAGGGTTTTTATATTTGAGGTTGGATTATGCATTTTTCTTGCAACATTTGGGGATTATGCATCCTGATACAATGTTTGGGGCTAGAAAGAGCTAGCTAAACATATAAAAATGGTGGGATTAGGGTTTGGGGATGCTCAAATGAAGAAGATGAATGATGGGTATTTTTTATTAAAGGATTTATAAGTGGCTAGATGAATTGACATAAATGCCCCTCATGTGAGGGGCACATGATCAGATTTTAACTGCGTAATTGGATGGAGTTAGTAAAGAGGGCAAAAATGGTTAGAAAAACAAACGTTGGGGCCCATATGTTAAAAGATTTTTTTGGGGCTAAAAGAGTAAAAGTGATATAACCACAGGGCCAAAATCGTAATTTACTCTAATAAAAACAAAATAACAATAAAAAAGGTTTAAAAAAAATAAAATATTATTTTGATATCTGTCTATACATTATAATAAAACAAAACAATTTGTGGCCACCATTTATTATCACGTGGTTTTCTGTTACGGTGGTACTTTTCTTTAGTTTAGGTGGGCTTTTCACCCGTTTATTTCCTTTTTTCACCAATATCATTGTAACCCTAATTTTAGATCTCTTCACGATTCATGCTTTTCACCTCCTTGAATTCTCTTCCAAATCTAACTCGATATCATTATGCTCCAGGTTTCAGAAATTTCAAATATAGTCTGCATCCATGGCGAGTCAGATCATCCATGACGACCCATTAACCAACCCGGCCCAACCCATCTAGATTTAATTATATTTATAAAAAAATGGGTTGTATTGCTTACCCTAGAAGGCCAAGAATAAAGCATCTGAAAAGATGGCAGAAACTAAGTGGAGGACGACCAACATTTCTGTAAAAGATCAAACTGTTATCATTGATCCTTAGACATTAATTTCTTGATACAATAAGATCTAAAAGCTAAAAAAAGATGTTATTTGTTGGCAAACCTGAAGCCGCCAATGATGAAAAACGGAAGCAGTATCAAGATGCTAAGAGCATCATGGTAAACAACATAAACAGTGCTAGACATACCATCATTCATGGCTACTTTGACTGTGGTCAAATATACTCATATCCAAGCATGTGACCATCAACATTGCAACAAAGGGCAACAACTCCTTTTTCCATAACCATGCTTGAGCACTTCTTTCAGTCTCCACATCGATCTTTTCCAAAGTCAAAATGAAAGTCAACGAAGGGATGGATCGTCTCCAAAATTCATCAATTTTAAGACACAAATGACACCGTCTAAAAATGGGAATAAAGATAAAGGACAAAACTTGCAAATCACTCTACTATTTATATAATGTTTTATCTTTTGACTTAACGATTTATGTAATACGTTTGCGATTCATGTAATAGAATAATTTAGATGTTTTTAGCCTTTCTTATTACCTAATATGTTTACGGTTTAGGGTTTAACACTATTTATGTAATGTTAAATGTTTTGATTTGTTTATCTTTTAAAGTAAATTACAAGTTTTGTCCTTTATGTTTGTACCAAATTGCAGGCGGTGTCCTTTGCCTTTAAATTTGACGAGTTTTGTCCTTAACGTTTCAAAATCCTGCACATTATGTCCTTTACCCCTAACTCAGTCAGATTTTTTTGTTAAATATGGTCATGTGCCTTACACATGAGGGTATTCTTGTCATTTTACCTCCATAGGGACTGTTGAGTAAATAATTTGATATTCAAGGGACTAATTGTGTAAGAAATAAAAATGACATTATAAATATTAAAAATCTTGAATATTCTCTCTCTGACTCTCTCTCTATCACACATTTTCCTCTCCCATCTCTCTCTTCACCCTCTACCACCACCTCCACCACTGCCCTTCAGCCACCGCCACAATCTCTTACCACCAACTTTCAGCCGCCGCAATTGCTCAGATCTGAACCACCACCACCGCCACATCACCGGAGACAAAACGGAATGCTCAGCTGCAGCTGCCCCCACGGCCGTCGCTATCTCCGCCGTCTACTGAGTACACACCACCGCCACATCACCGGAGACGAAACAGAACGCTCAGCTGCAGCTGCCGCCACGGACGTCGCTATCTCTGCCGTCTACTGAGTACACACCACTTCCACATCATCGGAGACGAAAAAGAATATGTATTATCCTTACACATGAGTAAATGCAATTTAGGAGTTTTCTTAGTTGTTAATATCCTTAATTGCTGCTCTATGGTTAATCAAGAATCCCCAGTAGGTGTATTTAATTTTGGTATTTCTTTTCAGTTCTTGGTTTATGAAGTTTCTTACTTAATTTTGGTATTTAGGATTCATTGCATATACTTGTTGCAGATGGTTATGAACTTCCCTATTTGGGTTTTTCGTTGCAGATGTGTGATAGAGAGAGAGTCAGAGAGAGAGAATATTGTTTTTAATATTTATAATTTATTTTTTTATTTTTTTCACAATTAGTCCCTTGAATATTAAATTATTTACTAATAGTCATTATGGAGGTAAAATGACAAGAATACCCTCATGTGCAAGGCACATGACCATATTTAACAAAAAAAATCGACTGAGTTAGGGCTAAAGGACATAACGTGCAGGATTTTGAAACGTTAAGGACAAAACTTATCAAATTTAAAGGCAAAGGACACCACCTGTAATTTGGTACAAAAATAAAGGACAAAACTTGTAATTTACTCTATCTTTTATTTGCCTCTAAATTGTGTAACAACATGGCAATTTAAATGTTTTTTTATTGTACATTATAGTTAAATTACATTGCTAAACCCGAAAAGTAACTTATAGTATAACAACTCTCCCGAAACCCTTAAATATATCCTATACGTCCTAAAATACACCCCGTATGTGAAAAAACGGACCCGGAATACCTTTATAGTAAAGAAAATCAAATAAATCAAAATTTAAGTGTCGCTCACGGCCCGCGACAGGCGAAGGCTATTCCTTCGCGGGGTACGACGGCCTTTGTTTGTCGGACAAGCCATTGTGCCACGTGGCACATGACTCATCGAAGCTACCCCTTGACTCGGCAACCCTATAAACGACACGCGGCGCCTCGCGGCCCGCGACAGGCTTAGCCTGGGGCTTCGCGGGGCGCGACAGGGTGGATGACCAGCCTATATATAGAGAGTTCGAGCTTCAGTTCACAAATCGTTCATTCTCGAATTTCTCTCTCAATTTCTCTAATAGTAGAAATAATTCTCGGGCATAATGAAGCTCTGCATCGTTGTAAGTATTATAACCCTCGGTTACGTATTAGTTACTCTGCCCGATTGATCTAGAGCTCCGTAACGCATGTCAAGGCTCTGCCTGAGTCAGTCGTTAGAGTTCTTTCTCGGGGGGAGGGTATAGCTAATGTAAAATAAGGTTATCTTACTAACACGTGTGCATTGTTTAATTTAATAGATTATAACCAGGAAGTTACTAGAAAGCCGTAGGGTTATCTAAAACAGCAATGTGAGTACATTCACTTTTTGTAAACTGTTTTTACAAAACCTCAATTGTTTTAAAGTATAATTTAACAGTGATTGAGTATTGTAATTCTACAATTACTGTCGGTATGTTGGGGCTTTGTATACATTACTTGTTACTAATACTGAGAATAGTAACATGACCACAAGTCAAGATTGACAGTACCGTGGATGGTAATTTGGTAGATGTAAACAAATGTAATTGCGGATGCCCTCAATACTGTAAAGATATAAAATTGTTTCAATTAAATTGGGATGCACTCACCAATATTTCCCACTGACAAAATATTTTAAAACGCGTTTCAGGTAACAAAATGTGAAAGCCAAATAGAAGCAAGCTGGAGAGCACTGAAGGCTTGGAAAAGTGGCTATAAAAGTTACCTAAAACAAGAAAGAAGTTTTTATTTCAATAAAATAGGGTTTATCGCTATAAACATATTATAAATGAAAACTTGGGTTCTACCCATGTATTTATTATTTATAAATTGAGGTGTTTTACTCTGATAAACTATTTCCTAACTATGATCCTGATGTAAATTTTCGCTACTATATTAATAAACACCGATACCACTAAATATATGAGCTCACGGCCGCCCGCCTCCCGGGGCAAGGGGTCGGGGGTTGCGACAGAGAGTGGTATCAGAGCTACAGCCACTGATTTAAGCCACATAAGTGTTCTGCAGATACCAAAATTTGTCAATTATGTTAGGAAATAATCTATGTGACTATGTGCATACATGTATATTATTGTTTTGTGTTATTTGACAGTTTGTTAGTTTACACTATGAGTGAGCAAGGTACGTCTGACGCCTACCGTCATCTAGATAGTTCTCCCAAAAGTGAAGGAACTTCGTCACAGCCTACTCCTTTGGGGTATTCTGCTGATACAGAAGAGGGGATTTTCATATTTAAGGCGCAATCCGACGAACCATTCCCTTCGAAAAAGAGAGGATGGTTCATTCGGGGAGCACACGAGAGGAGAAAGCGAATGAGAAAGTTGTAGCAACAAAGAGCTTTAGCAGCAGCCAATAGGGAAGTCAATACCCAGACACAAGACTTAGTTAATTGACGTTTGGCCAACTTCCACATATTAGCCACCACTGCAGCCGATCCAAATCTTGACCAAATAATCGCACGACAACCATTGCAACTGTTCCCAACTCAACCAATGGAGATAGAGCCTAACCCAGGAAGTGAATTTCCCATACCAGCCTTTGACCCGAACGAGATACCTAGAATCCCAGCACCCAATCCTCTAGCATATGATCCATGGAATGATGACCATAGGGATTACCAGGAACTCTATCCACAGGGAGACCCGATACCAAACCCCATAGCCCAGTATACCAACCTTAACCCTCTAGATCCATATTGGAACGCCGATCAATATGTGCAGGAAATCTTAAACAATTCGTACCCATATGGAGAACCGTTACCTTTATACCCTGACCCAGTACCAGCACCACGACAACCCATGAGTGACGAGAATGTGCAGGAACTTCGCACTTATGGTGAGGAATTGATAGAAGGAGGAGAGAGGATGAGAGAGATAGGAGATAAGCTCGTGTGGAAATACGACGAGCGAGAGATGCAGTTCAACCCCTAAATAATATATATATATATATATATATATATATATATAGGGGACCGCTAAAATGAGAACCACCTCCAGTTGTAAGAACCTTTGAACCACACCGTACGGGGCGAGTTGGACCAATTTTTTTTTTCATAAACGTAGATGCATGTATTATAAACACATTTGTAAAAAAAATCCAAAAGAAAAATGTCGTGTATGTAGTTTTGAGCACCCCAAGTTTGTGTTTACGGGTACCGTAATATTTATTTAAAATTTACGGTACCCGTAAACCCAAACTTGTGGTGCTCAAAACTACACACACGACAATTTTTTTTGAATTTTTTTTTACAAATGTGTTTATAATACATGCATCTACGTTTATGAAAAAAAAAATTTGGTCCAACTCGCCCTGGATCAAAAATTTCTCACGGTTCTTACAACTGGAGGTGGTTCTCATTTTAGCGGCCCCCTATATATATATATATATATATATATAAATGCGTATTGTTTGAAAAAAAAAATCAAACCAACTAAAATAGGTAACCTAATATATATCGATGCATAACTAGTAGTGTGTTTACATTTCAGTTTTAGATTGTAATATATATATATATATATATATATATATATATATATATATATATATATGTATGTATATATATATAAAAGAGTAAATGTCGCAATGCTCGACGATTTTGATCAATTTGTTTGTCTGATTGTTTGCATTTAATCTTATTCTGTGATATTAATACCTGATAAATGTTTGTAAATCCAGATGAACAACGAAGAAAATCAGGAAAACCAGAATAATGAAAATGAAAACCGAACAGATAACAGTGCCATCCAACATATAGTAGCACAAGGAATTAGAGATGCTATGCCATATGTTATTAAGTCTGTTAAAGAAGCAGAAAATAATAAAAGTGGAAGTAAACGAACACCTAGTAAACCAAGTCACAACGTGAACAATGGACCGCTACTCCAATTACCAATTTCAAAAAGAAGAAGGACCATGTCATATGGTTGTTCTTACAAAGAATACTGGTCTTGCAAACCAATAGAATTTTCTAGCAATGAAGGAGCCATTGCAGCTTTACGTTGGATAGAAAAGACAGAGGCAGTCTTAAAATTAAGCAAAAATGTGCAGATGAAGATAAGATTATGTTTGCTTCTAATATTTTTAAGAATGCAGCATTAGAATGGTGGAATACTATTCTCCAGTTTAAAGGTGTAACGCCTGCGTCCCTGAACTTTTAGCTATTGTCAGTTTTAGTCCTTATACTATGTGACTCTTGACACTTGTGAATCTTTATGCTATAAAACTTGAATCTTATTGATACTTGATAGTTAATTCTATAAAGCTAGATTCTTGAAACTTGATTCTTAATACTAGATTCTTGATACTTAACTCTAGACACTTGATTCTTGATACTTGATGCTATGATACTTGATTCTAGATTCTTGATACTTGATTCTTGAGACTTGATACTTGATACTTGGTGCTTAACTCTTAAGGCTCGTGAAACTTGAGACTTGGTTGAACGAGGGACTGGAGACTTGTCACTGGCAGAAACTATGAAACTTGGACACTTTTGTGTTAATGATATAATCTAGTTATGTGACACTATTACACAATAATACGCAACGCAACGCAACGCGTAATCTGATTCGCAAAACGAACTAAAGGCTTAAAGTGGAAAGGATGGGATTGATCGAATGGAAATCCGATCGGATGACCATCCGATCGGAGGGCCACTCGATCGAACCGCCATCCGATTCGTGCCATACCGCCTTATTCCCCACTCTTGCACTATAAATAGGGCATGTCACATCATTATTCACTGATGTGACAGCCTCCTTCGACCAGACGCACGCTCTCTCACTTTTCTTCCATATCTCGGCGATTTCGGTATGTTTTACACGGGATTCTTGAACATCTTTGATCTATACACAATCCTCTACATGATTCTTCTTTGAAATCACAATTTTCACCAT
Organism: Helianthus tuberosus; assembly: GCA_030545235.1. NCBI lineage: Eukaryota > Viridiplantae > Streptophyta > Magnoliopsida > Asterales > Asteraceae > Helianthus > Helianthus tuberosus. The sequence continues at coordinate 69,665,163 of CM060435.1, read as the reverse complement.
GAACTCTCTAAGATTTGAGCTCTTGAGGATGACGTCATTATGGCGGTTGTACAAACAAGCTGTATGATGTCATTCCAGCCAAGATCTAGCTCAGATCTAAGGAATTTCATGTGTTGTTGCACCAAATCTTTGCTAAAACTAGACTTGTTCAGTTAAAACTCACGTTTTCCTCTATCTTTCTTAAACTTTTTACTAAAAACGGTGGAATCCGGACCCAAACGGGCTGTAGACTTGATGACAAGTCTGGAGTCGGCTTATCGCCGGAGAAGATGGCCGGAGTATGAATTCTGACATAAACACCGTAAAGAACAGACACCCGAACGGACGGGGTGATTCCCATCCGATCAGGCAGGCTGAGCTTTGATGTATTTACAGTTGTCTCAATACGTACCATGTTGTCACCGTTAAACTAGAAACTTAGAAATTTTACAAGGTTGCAAAAAGAACAAGGTCATGACAATCGAATGGCAATCCGATCGGACTGCCGTCCGATCGAACGGCCATTCGATCAGAGTGACAGGTGCTTCACAACCTCTAACACTTAAATCGTTTTGAATCAAAAACTTTGAACTTTGAAACTTGCACACGAAGGGTCATTCGATCGAACGTCCATCCGATCGGATGACCATCCGATCGAAAGCCCTGGTTTGAACACTTGGTATGAACACTTAATCATTTTGGAAACTCAGTCAATGGGTCGAATGACCATTCGATCGAATGGCCATCCGTACGGATGACCATCTGATCCGATGGCAGTCCATCCGAAATCACATATGTCATCCGACCGGATGACCGTCCGACCGGATGGCCATCCGATCAGGTGACTGATCTAACACTTGCACAATTCTTGTATTATGTCCGACACTTATCTATTGTACCGTAATCAGGCTAATCCTAAAGAGCTCCCTTTGATCCAATAACAGTTTACTGATAAGCAATCACTGTGAGTATACTCGATCCCTTTTCGTTTTAAACTTTTGGGATGCAACATGTATTCTATGAAACTAGAAACTTGAAACTTTTGAATCTAAACTCTATCCTATGTGAATGTGAAACTTGTGATTCTTGATTCTTGATTCTTTATGCTATGTGAACGTTTAATCCTTGTGTGTAGTTCCGCCTTAACAATAGTAGCGCTATAGGAGGATGCACCTCCCCGTTATTCTTGGGGGTATTGTTAGGAGGATTCTAGTTTTCCTTGAGTCTTGGGAAAACACCTAAAGAATCGGGACACTTGGGCTATCACTTGGACTGCGAACACTAGCGTGGCTGAAACTATTTTTATCGTTTACATGATGGATATGAGTTCTTTTAATCTATTATGCTATATACTCAAACTTGTATACTCGTCAGTACGTTTTTGTACTGACTTTATATTAATGCATGTTGCAGGCTGATAGGATGCTGATTCTCAAGAAACAAGCTAGGATTGATGCTTAGAAACTCGCCTAGTTAATCTAGAAACTTGAAACAATGTTTCGTTGCTGTATTTGGTACTTTGGTTCTGTGTTTGATGTTTTAGACAATGTTATCATGAAACTTAACTAATTACTATTGAAACTATTAGTGTTATGGAAACTCTTGAGCAATCTGAACATTTAGTGCCGCACCCCGATGATTCCGCCATCGGTTGGGGTGTGATAGATTGGTATCAGAGGCATAACTATAGGGAATTAGGATAAGTAGGAGTACTTGCCCTAGTCTATAGTTCTAGGAATCTTGACTCTTATCTGTTATTTAAGACTTATGCATTCTACCGTATCTGCTTCCTAGCAGCACACTTCCTGTTAAACTTACATGCATTTCCTAAGGCTAACACAATATGCACTTGTAAGCTTTGGGAACACTGCTAAACAGTGTTTGTATTTTGCACGAGATTGGCCCTCAAGCCAGGAGTGACATCTGAACCTTGATGGGAAATTCCTTACCTTATTCTAATAGGTCTTGTCTGTTGACAAGTACCAACGCTATTAGGGTACGAAGTAGTCAAGATAGAGGTGAAACTCGGACGTTGATAACTAGTCCCACTCTTTGATTTCAATGTCTAACCAAAGTCTCGAATTCCCAATCAATTAGGAACGTGAAATGACCAAAAGGACGAATATCGTAGGCCTAACATCGTTTGTCTAAGTAAGTCAAGACACGTTGCCTTAATTCGAAAGGGGTTCGAATCACTTTGGTTAGTCACCGTTCCTCTACCCGGAACAATCCTATGTTTTATGAGCCTATCTTTTATGATTTCTCGATTTTTTATATGGTTTTAAACTTGATTCTTCGTTATTTTAAGACATTTTACACAAATTGCACATATGTCCACAATCTAAAATTATAATCATAATACCCCAGAACAAACTAAATTTATGAGGCTTTATTCATCATGTTAATCTACGTGTGAATCTTGAACGACTATGATACTATGTGAAGCTACCTGATGAATCTATCTGATACTATGGTTGTGAAACACTAAACATAACATGGCATAGAAATACGAGACAGAAGTGACATGTCTGAAACATGGTGGATACGCCGCTGGTACTTCTTATATATAAGTGTTTCTGACATGTTACCAACTTTCGTACCACGTGCCATGCGAAACTTAGTGTTTGCAGACCGGGGATGAGATTATTGAACTCTAAAACTATGGGAAACTACTCATGTAATCTATGTGTAATCTATGTGTACTCTAGCGTAAACTATGTGTGATCTATGTATGTGTTGTTTTGAGTAACAAAATACGAAACATAGCCTAGCGCCGAAGACGAGGCGGACGTGGCATGTCAGAAGCATGGTGGATACGCCGCTGTTACTTCCTATATATAAGTGTTTCTGGCATGTAACCGAACCTTCGTACCACGCGCTAAGTGAAGTTCGTGGTTTTGTAGGCTCTGTTGAAGTTGTTGAAGCTATTTGGTTAATCTATGTGAAAGTCTTATGAGAATGATGGAGTTTAGTGTTATGGTTGGCGAAGCACGACACCGATGACGAGACGGACGTGGCATGATTGAAGCATGGTGGATACGCCGCTGGTACTTCCTATATATAAGTGCTTCCATCATGTTGCCGAACTTTCGTAGCACGTGCCATGTGGGGATTCGTTGTTTGTGGATTACGATGAGATGGTTGAACACTAATCTATGTGAATCGATTGGGTTAATCTACGTGTGTATGATGATGATGATGAGTGTGATGTTAAGTTTGGAAATTGCGACACGTTACATGACACCGAATACGAGGCAGAAGCGATGTGCCCGAAACGTGTGGATACGCCGCTGGTACTTGCTATATATAAGCGTTTCTGACATGTTGCCAAGCTTCGTACAACGTGCCATGTGAAGGTCGTGGGTTTGCGATGCTGAATCTATTGGAATCTATGTGAAACTAAAACTCGAATCTTTAAGCTACGTGAAACTTGTTGAATCTTGAATCTTAATCTATCGTGTGTGAATCTATATACTGTGAGACTTTGTGATCTAGACTTATACGATCCTCTTGTTGGATCTTTAGATGTCTTCCTGTAAGCTATCTGACACTCTCAAAAGATCCCAGGGAGAAGTCTCAGAAAAAGATGATGTCCTTTATGGCTGACCAGATCGCTCGAGTCGTGCCATAGATCGTCTCTAAGATCCAGGGATCGAACACTCCACCTTCTTCTGTTGACTCTAAGACAGAGAAAGAGAAGCCTACAAAGTTCAGCTACAAGCACTTTGTCTCTTGCAACCCTAAGCCTTTCACGGGTAGTGATGGGGTGACTGCTATGCTGGAATTGTTTGACAGCATCGAGGTTACCTTCATTAACAGCGAGTGCCCAGAGTATCTAAAGACTAGGAGTGCAACGGGAATGTTTCAAGGCAGAGCTCTAGAGTGGTGGTCGAATGAGAGAAACATTCATTCTAATGAAGAAGTCTATGCTCTTCCATGGGCTGAGGTGCGAGAACTGATGATGCTTGAATTCTGCCCTCCCCATGAACAACTGAAGCTCGAAGAAGAGTTCTGGCATTTGAAGCAGATTGGTGATGATAATCTGGCTTATACTACTCGTTTTAAACAACTCAGCTTAATCGTGCCCCACTTGGTTTCTACTCCTAAACGCATGATAACCAAGCACATCAATGGGTTGCCTCCTGCTATGAGAGATTCGATTGAAGCAGCTCGGCTCGAGACAATTAAAGAAGTTTATCGTCTGGAAGCAAGTTTGAACAACAATCGCGTACGTGATAAACAGTTTGGAAACTCCACCCCTTCGAAAACAGCGAATCAAGTTACCCAGCAGCCTAGTGGTAGCAAGAAAAAGAGGAGAAAATCACAGGGTTCAGGATGCAATGCGATTGTTCCTGCTGCAAACCCTGCTGTTAAGCCTGCTCCTGCTACTACTGTTCCAAACCCTACCGCTCATGAAATCAAAAAGCAGTACACTGGACCTCACCCTAAGTGTGCAACCTGCAACTTTCATCATCCTGTCGCCTCTGCTTGTCGTTTGTGTGCCAACTGCAATCGCTATAGTCACACGACTCCTTATTGCCGTCAAGTTAACCCGGCCCAACCAGCTCAGCAAGCCCCAGTTCAGGCAGCTCTCCCAGCTCATCCACAGAATCCTAGACCAGTCAACACAGTACGTGCATGCTACAAGTATGGAGACACAACTCATCTCCATAACCAGTGTCCGCAGCTAAACCAGGAGTAACAACCAGCCGCTCGAGGACGAGCGTTCAACCTCAATGCTAACCAGGCTCGTAACGACAATGATGTCGTTAATGGTACGTTCCTCGTCAATAATCTTTACGCTTTGATACTATTTGATACTGGTGCCGACAGAAGCTTTGTGTCCGTATAATTTGAATCTTTGTTAAATTGTGCACGCTCGAAACTACCTAAGTCATTCTCTGTTGAGGTTACCGATGGCAAGTCTATTCTAGTTGATTCTATTCTCAGTGGTTGTTCCTTGACTCTTAACGACCACGTTTTTACTATTGATCTCATACCCATGCAATTGGGTAGCTTTGACGTCATAATCAGCATGGATTGGTTACGTAAGAATAATGCCAAGATTGCTTGTCACAAGAAGTTTGTTTGTCTACCTCTTCCATCCGGTGATATCTTTCACGTCTATGGAGACCGACCTTCTAAAGTACTGAAGTTGCTGTCATGCACTCAAGCGAACAGATGCTTGCGTAAATAGAACCTTGCCTTCTTGGCCCACGTGGTGGAACAAAAGGGGAAGGGAAAGAACATAAGCGACGTTCCAGTAGTATGTGATTTCCCTGACGTCTTTCCTGAAGATCTACCTAGTCTTCCTCCTCCTAGATCTATTGATTTTCGTATTGATCTCATACCTGGCGTGACTCCTGTCGCCAAGGCTCCTTATCGACTTGCACCTTCCGAGATGCAAGAGCTATCTAGTCAATTGCAAGAATTGCTCGACAAAGGATTCATTCGTCCAAGTACCACCCCGTGGGGTGCTCTTGTGCTATTCGTTAAAAAGAAAGATGGTTCATTTCGAATGTGTATCAACTATCTTGAACTTAATAAGCTTACCGTCAAGAATCGTTATCCTCTCCCTTGTATCAATGATTTATTCGACCAACTACAAGGCGCGTCCTGTTTTTCTAAAATCGACCTTCGATCTGGCTATCATCAGCTTCCTGTTCTCAAAGATGATGTACCCAAAACTGCATTTCGTACTCGTTATGGACACTACGAGTTCGTGGTCATGCCTTTCGGTCTGACCAACGCACCCGCCGTGTTCATGGATCTTATGAATCGTGTTTGTAAACCTTATCTGGATCGTTTTGTGATAGTCTTTATTGATGATATCCTCATTTATTCTAAAACTAGAGCTGATCATGCTCGTCATTTATGCTTGATGCTTGAGTTACTACGTGGTGAACGCTTATACGCTAAATTCCCAAAGTATGAGTTCTGGATTGATGAAGTACAATTTCTTGGTCACGTCGTTAGTAAGCAAGGTATTCATGTTGACCCTTCTAAAATCGAAGCTGTGAAGAAATGGAGTATGCCTAAATCTTCATCTGAGATCCGTTCTTTCCTAGGATTGGCAGGTTATTACCGTCGATTTATCTCGGACTTTTCCAAGATCGTCGTACCTCTTACTTCGTTGACTCAAAAAGAGAAACCTTTTGCTTAGGGTCCCGAGCAAGAGGAATCTTTTCAGACTCTTAAGACCCTTTTGTGTAACGCTCCTGTTCTTACTCTCCCTGATGGAAATGACGACTTCGTGGTATATTGCGATGCCTCGAACCGTGGCTTGGGCTGTGTGCTCATGCAGCGGGACAAGGTTATTGCTTATGCCTCTCGTCAACTCAAAATACATGAGAAAAACTATACTACTCACGATCTGGAGCTTGGTGCAGTCGTATTTGCGTTAAAGATTTGGCGACACTATCTGTATGGAACTAAGTGTGTGGTTTTCACTGACCATAAGAGCCTTCAACATATCTTTAACCAGAAAGAACTGAACATGTGACAGAGACGTTGGGTGGAATTGCTTAACGACTACGACTGCGAAATCCGCTATCATCCTGGCAAGGCAAATGTCGTGGCCGACGCTCTTAGCCGAAAGGCTCATGTTAATACTATTTGTTGTTATCATACCTCTAGCGATCTTCATACTTGTATTCGTGAAGCTCAATATTCGTCAGCAAATAAAGGAAGTCTAGAAGTGGAAATCCAAGGCGCTAAAATCGATCAACTTGAAACAAAGTCGGATGGACTTCAATACTACCTCAATCGCATTTGGGTACCGGATCGCGATAACCTTCGTGAGCTCATTATGAATGAGGCCCACAAGTCTCGATACTCTATTCATCCTAGTGCCGATCAGATGTACCACGATTTGCGTACAACCTATTGGTGGCCTGGCATGAAGAAGGATATCGTTACGTATGTCTCGAGGTGCCTCGCTTGTTTGAAAGTGAAAGCCGAACATCAACGCCCTTCAGGTCTTCTTGAACAACCTGAAATCCCTGTTTGGAAATGGGATAGTATCGCTATGGACTTTATAACTAAACTACCCCATACACCCGCTGGTCATGATAGTATTTGGGTAATCGTTGACCGATTGACTAAATCAGCCCACTTTCTTCCTATCCGCGAAGATTATAAAGTGGAGAAACTTGCTCGAATCTATACCGATGAGATTATTTGCCGTCATGGCATACCCATTGACATAATCTCTGACCGTGATGGTCGATTCACTTCACGTCTTTGGCAAACTTTCCAGTCCGCTATGGGTTCTATTTTGAATCTTAGCACAGTCTTTCATCCTCAAACGGATGGACAGACTGAGCGTACTATACAAACCCTAGAGGATATGCTCCGTTCTTGTGTCATCGAATTTGGTGGTAATTGGGATATACATTTACCATTGATTGAGTTCTCGTACAACAACAGCTATCATTCCAGTATTCAGATGGCTCCTTTCGAAAATTTGTATGGTCGGAAGTGCCGATCTCCTCTCAGTTGGCATGAGATTGGTGACAAGCAACTTACTGGCCCTAAGATCATTCAAGAAACGACAGATAAGATTCTTCAGGTACGCGATAACTTGACTAAGGCTAGGAGCAGACAAAAGAGCTATGCTAATAGAAGGCGTAAACCTCTGGAATTTGGTGTTGGGGATCGAGTACTGCTCAAGGTATCTCCCTGGAAGGGAGTGGTTCGCTTTGGTAAGAAGGGAAAGCTCGCCCCTCGCTATGTGGGTCCTTTCACGATACTCGAAAGGATTGGTAAGGTGGCGTACCGACTTGACCTACCACAAGAACTTAACGGTGTATATCCGGTATTCCGCGTATTTAATCTCAGAAAGTGTTTGGCCAACAAGGAACTTCAGGTTCCCGTCGAAGACTTACAAGTAAACGAACCCTTACATTTCGTGGAGAAACCGGTCGAAATCATGGACCAGTGTGTCAAGCGGTTGAGGCGCAGCAAGATTCCCATAGTATAAGTACGGTGGGAAGGCAAGCGTGGCGCTGAATTCACTTGGGAACTCAAGAGTGAAATGAAGACCAAATATCCGCAGCTCTTCGAGTAGTCTTCCTCTTATATTTCGGGGACGAAATCTCCTAAAGGAGGGGAGACTATAACGCCTGCGTCCCTGAACTTTTAGCTATTGTCAGTTTTAGTCCTTATACTATTTGACTCTTGACACTAGTGAATCTTTATGCTATGAAACTTGAATCTTATTGATACTTCATACTTAATTCTATGAAGCTAGATTCTTGAAACTTGATTCTTAATACTAGATTCTTGATACTTAACTCTAGACATTTGATTCTTGATACTTGATGCTATGATACTTGATTCTAGATTCTTGATGCTTTATTCTTGAGACTTGATACTTGATACTTGATACTTGGTGCTTGACTCTTGAGGCTCGTGAAACTTGAAACTTGGTTGAACGAGGGACTGGAGACTTGTCACTGGCGGAAACTATGAAACTTGGAAACTTTTGTGTTAATGATATAATCTAGTTATGTGACACTATTACACAATAATACGCAATGCAACGCGTAATCTGACTCGCAAAATGAACTAAAGGCGGAAAGTGGAAAGGATGGGATTGACGGAATGGCAATCCGATCGGATGACCATCCGATCGGAGGGCCACTCGATCGAACCGCCATCCGATCCATGCCATACTGCCTTATTCCCCACTCTTGCACTATAAATAGGTCCTATCACATCATTCTTCACTGATGTGACAGCCTCCTTCGACCAGACGCACGCTCTCACTTTTCTTCCTTTTCTCAGCGATTTTGGTATGTTTTACACTGGATTCTTGTACATCTTTGATCTATACATAATCCTCTACATGATTCTTCTTTGAAATCACACTTTTCACCATGAAATCTCTAAGATTTGAGCTCTTGAGGATGACGTCATTATGGCGGTTGTACAAACAAGATGTATGATGTCATTCCAGCCAAGATCTAGCTTAGATATAAGGAATTTCATGTGTTGTTGCACCAAATCTTTGCTAAAACTAGACTTTTTCAGTTAAAACTCACGTTTTCCTCCATCTTACTTAAACTTTTTACTAAAAACGGTGGAATCAGGACCCAAACGGGTTGTAGACTTGATGACAAGTCTGGAGTCGGCTTGGAGACGGATTATCGTTGGAGAAGATGGCCGGAGTACGGATTCCGACATAAACACCGTAAAGAACAGACACCCGAACGGACAGGGTGATTCCCACCCGATCAGGCAGGCTGAGCTTTGACGTGTTTACAGTTGTCTCAATACGTACCATGCCATCACCGTTAAACTAGAAACTTAAAAATTTTACAAGGTTGCAAAAAGAACAAGGTCCTGACAATCGAATGGCAATCCGATCAGACTGTCGTCCGATCGAACGGCCATCCGATCAGAGTGACACGTGCGTCACAACCTCTAACACTTAAATCGTTTTGAATCAGAAACTTTGAACTTTGAAACTTGCATACGAAGGGTCATTCGATCGAACGGCCATCCGATCGGATGACCATCCGATCGAAAGCCCTCGTTTGAACACTTGGTATGAACACTTAATCATTTTGGAAACTCAGTCAATGGGTCGAATGACCATTCGATCGAATGGCCATCCGTACGGATGACCATCCGATCGGATGGCGGTCCGTCCCAAATCACATATGTCATCCGACCGTATGACCATCCGACCGGATGGCCATCCGATCAGGTTACTGATTCAACACTTGCATGATTCTTGTATTATGTCTGACACTTATCTATTGTAACCTAATCAGACTAATCCTAAAGAGCTCCCTTTGATCCAATAACAATTTACTGATAAGCAATCACTGTGAGTATACTCGATCCCTTTTCATTTTAAACTTTTGGGATGCAACTTGAAACTTTTGAATCTAAACTCTATCCTATGTGAATGTGAAACTTGTGATTCTTGATTCTTGATTCTTTCTGCTATGTGAACGTTTAATCCTTGTGTGTAGTTCCGCCTTAACAATAGTAGCGCTATAGGAGGATGCACCTCCCCGTTATTCTTGGGGGTATTGTTAGGAGGATTCTAGTTTTCCTTGAGTCTTGGGAAAACACCTAAAGCATCGGGACACTTGGGCTATCACTTGGACTGCAAACACTAGCATGGCTGAAACTATTTTAATCGTTTACGTGATGGATATGAGTTCTTTTAATCTATTTTGCTATATACTCAAACTTGTATACTCGCCAGTACGTTTTTGTACTGACTTTATTTTAATACATGTTGCAGGCTGATAGGATGCTGGTTCTCAAGAAACAAGCTAGGATTGATGCTTAGAAACTCGCCTAGTTAATCTAGAAACCTGAAACGATGTTTCGTTGCTGTATTTGGTACTTTGGTTATGTGTTTGATGTTTTAGACAATGTTATCATGAAACTTAACTAGTTACTATTGAAACTATTAGTGTTATGGAAACTCTTGAGCAATCTGAACGCTTAGTGCCGCACCCCGATGTTTACGCCATCAGTTGGGGTGTGATAAAAGGAAGTGACAGAGCTTATAATATGGAATAGATCAACTTTAAGGAAATGGTTGAAAGAAAATTCTGTCCTCCCAATGAAAAAGAACAAATTTCTAATAAATTCTTAAACCTTAGAATGATTAGAATAGACTGCAAGGGTTACACTACCATATTCTTCGAATATGCTAGAATAGTGTCAACCGTAGACTCACCAAAACCCGTATTAATCTCTCGTTACCTCTGGGGATTAATTAATGAAATCAGACATGTAGTCAATGCAGCTAGGCCACAAACTATAGAAGAAGCAGTAGAATTAGCCAATACCTTGACTGATGAATTAGTACGTACACAAGAAGAGAATTAGAGAAAGAACCTAGCCCAGAAACTTACCCAAGAATTTCGTTATGGAAATAACTACCGTGGGAAAAGTATAGGTTCTACCTCTGCACCTTACTGCAAGTCCTGTAAGAAGAAGCATTCAGGAAAATGCTCCATATACTGTAACTTTTACAAAATGTCTGGACACAAGGAAGAAGATTGAATTAGGAAACCCAGCAACAAGCTATGCTTCAACTGTGGAGAGATGGGGCACATCAAGCCAAATTGTCCGAAACTAGCTCCAGCAACAAATAGAAAAACTACTAAGAATGCTAGAGCATTTGTTCTGACAGCCGAAGAAGCCAAGATGATTCCGGATGTTATTGCCGGTACGTTTTTAGTTAATGATATGTTTGCTAAAGTATTATTTGACTCTGGTGCAAACCAAAGTTTTATTAATACTTCGTTTTGCAAAATTCTCAATCAACCATTAACTAAACTTCAACAAGAATGTTTGGTAGAACAGCAAATGGAGAATCCATTAAGATTACTAAAATGTTGCAGGGAGCAAGAATAGAAATCTTAAACCATAATTTTATTGCTAACAATTATCCAATGAATCTGGCTGGATTTGATATAGTATTAGGAATGGATTGGTTGGTAGCCAATCATGCCAGCATTCTATGTGATCAAAAGTTAATACAAGTAAGTTCACCAAAGGGTGAAAAGATCACAATTAAAGGAGATAAGCCAACTAGGTCTACAAAATTCATCTCTGGGATGAAAACAGCAAGCTATGCAAGGAAAGGATCACTAGTGTATATGATTTCCATAATCATTAACACTAAAGGAAAAGAATTAAAAGATATTCCTGTAGTATCTAAATTCTCAGATGTTTTTCCAGAAGAGTTACCTGGATTACCGCCAGATAGAGAGGTTGAATTTAGAATTCACCTATTGCCAGGGACAGCACCGATTGCGAAAGCACCTTACCGTTTAGCACCAGCAGAGATGCAGGAACTGAAGAAACAGTTGGGCGAACTTCTAGAGAAAAGGTTCATACAGCCTAGTTCATCGCCATGGGGATCACCAATATTGTTTATCAAGAAGAAGGATGGATCAATGCGTATGTGCATTGATTACTGAGAATTGAACAAGGTTACGATTAAAAATCGGTATCCATTACCGAGAATCGATGATCTGTTCGACCAACCCATTACCGAGAATCGATGATCTGTTTGACCAACTGCAAGGAGCTTGACTCTTTTCTAAGATCGATTTACGCTCAGGATATCACCAACTGAAAGTACAGGAAGAGGATATTCCTAAGACTGCTTTCAGAACAAGGTATGGTCATTATGAATTTACAGTCATGCCATTTGGTTTAACCAATGCCCCAGCCGCATTTATGGACATGATGAACAGAATATGTAAACCATATCTGGATAAATTCCTAATTGTCTTTATAGATGATATTCTTATTTACTCTAAAAGTAAAGAGGAACATGCAGCGCATCTGCATGCGCTTTTAAATTTGATGAGAAAAGAAAAGTTTTACGCTTAATTTTCAAAATGCGAATTTTGGTTACAAGAAGTGCAATTCCTTAGACACCTGATTAATCATGAAGGAATTCATATGGATCCCACAAAGATCGAGGCAATTACTAAGTGGAAAGTCTCTGAATCACCAACGGAGGTGAGAAGTTTTCTTGGACTAGCAGGTTATTATAGACGTTTTATTCAAGATATTTCTATGATAGTCATTCCCTTAACGAAATTGACCTGCAAATCAATTAAGTTTGAATGGGGACCAAAACAGGAGGAAGCTTTTAAGATTTTGAAGCAAAAGTTAACCAATGCACCCATACTAGCATTACCAGAAGGAACTGAAGACTTTATAGTCTATTGTGATGCTTCTAAATTAGGTTATGGATGTGTGTTGATGTAACGTCAAAAGGTCATAGCTTATGCTTCTAGACAACTTAAGAATCATGAAGAGAATTATACAACCCATGATCTAGAGTTAGGAGCTATAATTTTTGCCCTTAAAATTTGGAGACACTATCTTTATGGTAGTAAGTTTACTGTTTTCACTGATCATAAGAGTCTAAGATATGTTTTTGGGCAAAAAGAATTGAATATGAGACAGAGACGTTGGATGGAGATTCTTAGTGATTATGATTGTAATATCCAGTATCATGCAGGAAAAGCTAATGTAGTAGCTGATGCTTTAAGTCGAAAATATCATGAAAAGCCAAGAAGAGTACGTTCTCTTAAATTAAATCTACAGATAGATTTAAATGAGCAAATTAAAGAAATACAGGAATCAGTAATCAAGGACGATACTGAAAAATTAAAAGGAATGATTAAGGAATTAGAACACGGAACAGATGGAATTTGGAGATTCCATAAGAAAAGAATCTTGATACCCAAACAAGGAAACCTACGCCACCGAATTTTAGAAGAAGCCCATAAGTCTAAGTATACGATACATCCTGGTAGTGATAAAATGTATCAAGATTTAAGAAAGAATTTCTGGTGGATATGAATGAAAAAGGATATAGCAACCTATGTTGCTAAGTGTCTAACATGTTCACAGGTTAAAGCTGAACATTAGAAACCCTCAGGTTTATTGCAGCAATTAGAAATGTCTGTATGGAAATGGGAATTAATAACAATGGATTTTGTTACTAAGTTACCCAAGACAAGAAAAGGTAATGATACAATCTGGGTGATTGTAGACAGATTAACCAAATTTGCTCATTTCTTACCTATGAAAGAAACTTTCAGTATGGAACAATTAACCAAGTTGTATGTAAATGAAATAGTTTCATTACATGGAATTCCTTTGTCTATTGTTTATGATAGAGATAGCCATTTTACTTCTCATTTTTGGACTAGTTTCCAAAAAGCAATGGGAACCAAGTTAAATCTAAGCACAGCCTATCATCCTCAAACGGACGGATAAAGCGAAAGGACAATACAAACAATGGAGGATATGCTTAGAGCTTGTGTAATTGATTTCGGAGGAAATTGGGACGATCATTTACCATTAATAGAATTTTCCTACAATAACAGCTATCATACCAGCATCAATGCTTCACCATTTGAAGCACTCTGTGGACGAAAATGCCGAACTCCAGTCTGTTGGGCAGAAATTAGAGAAAAGCAACTGTCTGGACCAGAGATAGTACAAGAAATAATGGACAACATTATTCGAGTCAAGGAAAGACTGAAAACAACACGCGATCGTCAAAAGAGTTATGCTGATAACAGACGAAAACCATTGGAATTTCAGGTAGGAGACAAGGTATTGTTAATAGTATCTCCTAGGAAAGGAGTGGTCAGATTCATCAAGAGGGGAAAGCTAAGCCCCAGGTATGTTGGACCATTTGAGATTAATAGAAGAATAGGACCAGTAGCTTACCAGCTACAACTGCCAGAGGAAATGGCAGGAATGCATGATGTATTTCATGTATGTAATCTCAAGAAATGTTTAGTGGATGAAACGTTAGGTACCTCTTAAGGATATAAAGGTAAATGAGAAACTTAAGTTTGTAGAGAAACCGCTACAGATTGAAGATAGAAAGTTCAAGAATCTCAAACACAAGAGATTAGTTCTGGTCAAAGTGAAATGGGATTCCAAGAGAGGACCAGAATACACGTGGGAGCTTGAAGATGAGATGCAAAGAAAATATCCACACCTGTTCCAGTAGACCTCGAGGACGAGATCTAAAACAAGGTGGGGAGGATATAACAACTCTCCCGAAACCCTTAAACATATCCTATACGTCCTAAAATACACCCCGTATGTGAAAAACGAACCTGAAATACCTTTATAGTAACGAAAATCAAATTAAACAAAATTTAAGTGTCGCTCGTGGCCCGCGACAGGCGAAGGCTATTCCTTCGCGGGGCACGATGGCCTTTGTTTACCGGACAAGCCATTGTGCCACGTGGCACATGACTCATCGAACCTACCCCTTGACTCGACAACCCTATAAACGACACGTGGCTCCTCGCGGCCCGCGACAGGCTTAGCCTGGGGCTTCGCGGGGCGCGACAGGGTGGATGACCAGCCTATATATAGAGAGTTCGAGCTTCAGTTCACTAATCGTTCATTCTCGAATTTCTCTCTCAATTTCTCTAATAGTAGAAATAATTCCCAGGCATAATACCCACTAAAAAGCGAAGCTCTTCCTTGTTGTAAGTATTATAACCCTCGGTTACGTATTAGTTACTCTGCCCGATTGATCTAGAGCTCCGTAACGTATGTCAAGGATCTGCCTAACTCGGTCATTGGAGTTCTGTCTCGGGGGGGGGGGGGTATAGCTAATGTAAAATTGGGTTATCTTACTAGCACGTGTGCATTTTTTAATTTAATAGATTATAACCAGGAAGTTACCAGAAAGCCATAGGGTTATCTAAAACAGCAATGTGAGTACATTCACTTTTTGTAAACTGTTTTTACAAAACCTCAATTGTTTCAAAGTATAATTTAACAGTGATTGAGTATTTGTAATTCTGCAATTACTGTCGGTATGTTGGGGTTTTGTATACATTACTTGTTACTAATACTGAGAATAGTATGACCACAAGTCAGGACTGACAGTACCGTGGGTGTTAATTTGGTAGATGTAAACAAATGTAATTGCGGATGCCCTCAATACTGTAAAGATATAAAATTGTTTTGATTAGATTGGGATGCACTCACCAGTATTTCCCATTGACAAAATGTTTTAAAACGCGTTTCAGGTAACAAAATGTGAAAGCCAAATAGAAGCCAGCTGGAGAGCACTGAAGGCTTGGAAAAGTGGCTATAAAAGTTACCTAAAACAAGAAAGAAGTTTTTATTTCAATAAAATAGGGTTTATCCCTATGAACATATTATAAATGGAAACTTGGGTTCTACCCATGTATTTATTATTTATAAATTGAGGTGTTTTACTCTGATAAACTATTTCCTAACTATGGTCCTGATGTAAATTTCCGCTGCCAAATTAATAAACACCGATACCACTAAATCTGTGAGCTCGCGGCCGCCCGCCTTCCGGGGCAAGGGGTCGAGGGTTGTGACATATAGGTACTTAAGTAATACATGGGATTGCATATGGGCTTCTTTTTCTTCTTACTTAAGGTTGTTATAAGTGAAGTATCATTTCACGTATATAATACACTATAACATAGTCTGGCCAAAGTGGGGTAAAATGGGGCTCTCCGATTTAGATAGTGTAGTAACCTACCTAATACTTGAAGTTCACCATTTAAAAAAACACACACACGCACACTCTCTAATTTCATGCTATAGAATTAACTGCCTCTTTGCATTACTTAAAAAGGCATTGCACCACTGCAACGCATGAACGATAAATTACAGTTATAATGTAAATAACAAATATGAACCAACTAGTTTAAGTGATTCAAGCCTATTTTAAATAATTATTTGTTAATCAATTCTTTTAATATCTAAACACTTTAGGGATCTTGATATACCTGACAATCTAGTAGTAGTTAGAGATTAAGAAGAAGCCATCTTGATCGGTTCCCATTTAGGGTGAGCAGTTAGGATGGAAAGGAATGATGATAGCAGTTAAATCACCAGTTGAATACGAATTAGGTTATTGCAGTGAGAGGGGGCCGTAAACTTTTATGGTGTGTCTTTAGGGTTCCCCAATAACCTTTATTTATATGCTTCACCAAGGGGAAACCCTAATTAACTAGTATGGGCCTTTACGTCCATCAAATAAAGCCTAGTTAATTTTATAGGGATATTAAGGTAAATATTGATCTGATTGTTAGATAAATGATCAATAAGAGCACCATAAATTATTTAATAAATAATTCACGCTAACATTCTCCCACTTGGCCGAGTGGTCATTTATTATGAGTATGATAAGCCTGATCAGGAGTTAATACTCATTTTAGTTTTAAACCAAAATTGTAGCTGAAAAATACAGTCGGTGAGTCAATTATTCAACTCAGGACCCTCATTAATCATACTACAATCCCAAATTTAAAACCTAAGAAAAGTAAGGACCAATTTACAACTAAGCCCTTAAACGACGATTTGTATAATAATAGTCTTTACGTCATTAGGCAAGCGAAACGTAGTTAGAGACAAACAAATCAAATGAGGAAATTTTTTATCATTAAAACGTAAGTAAGTACAATATGCATTTAAATAAGGTCTTTACAAAAGCCCATCTTCAAAACATGTTCTTCGAATACTTTAGGTGGGAGACCTTTAGTCATCGGACCCGTAAGCATATTTTTTGTACTTATATACTCAATACAAAGCTTATTTTCCTCAACACGTTCACGTATAAATAAATACTTTGTATCAAGATATAATCCAGCTCCGATCGAACTGTTAATGTTCGAGAAGTTAACGGCAACTGAGTTATCATAGTACAACTTCAATGGTCTAGATATGGAATTAACAACTTTGAGTCTAGTAATCAGATTCTTTAGCAACATTCCATGATAGGTAGTGTTAAATACAACAATGTATTCTGCCATCATAGTGGATGCTGAAGTTAGCTGTTCTTTATGACTCCTCCATGAAATAGGTCCACCGGCTAACATAAAGATATACCCTGAAGTGGATTTCTTGTCATCTATGCATTTAGAAAAGTCAGAATCAGAATAGCCAACCACTTCCAAAACGTCACTTCTTCTATATGTCAGTTTATAGTCTTTTGTCCCCTAAAGATATCGAAGTACTTTCTTCGCTGCTTTCTAGTGATCAAGGCCAGGATTAGATAGATAACGGCCTAGTATCCCTGTAACATAAGTGATATCTGGACGAGTGCAGACTTGAGTATACATGAGGCTCCCAACTACTGAGGCATAAGGTATCATTCTCATTTGCGCCTTTTCATCCTCAGTTTTCGGACATTGAAAAGAACCGAAAGCATCTCCTTTAACTACTGGAGCTAAAGAGGGAGAGTTGTGTTGCATGTTATATCGACTAAGGACACGATCAATGTAAGCCTTTTATGATAAGCCCAAAATTCCATTTCTTATATCTCGGTGTATTTCGATGCCAATAACGTAAGAAGCCTCTCCGAGATCTTTCATGTCAAAGTTATGCGAGAATAAGCGCTTCGATTCATGCAATATATCTAAGCTATTACTTTCCAATAGAATATCATCTACGTAAAGGACAAGCATAGTAAAATTGCTCCCACTCATCTTGAGGTAGGTGCATTGATCCACTTGGTTCTTCATAAAGCCTTGCGTCTTCATGATTTCATCAAACTTAAGATACCATTGACGTGATGCTTGCTTCAAACCGTATATGGATTTCTTCAGCTTGCATCACGTCAATGAGCTACTAGGGCCAAGACGGTTTGAAGTCTTGACATACAAGTCTCCATTGAGGATAGCAGTCTTGACATCCATCTGATGTAGCTCTAAATCAAAATGAGCTACTAGGGCTAAGACGATCCTTAGGGAATCTTTTCGAGAGACAGGTGAAAAGGCCTCTTGATAATCAATTCCCTCTTTCTGAGTGTAACCCTTTGCAACCAATCTTGTTTTATATCGTTCAACGCTTCCATTCGGATTTAGTTTTGTTTTGAAGACCCATTTACATCCTACGGGTTTAACACCGTCGGGTAATTCAACCAAATCCCAAACGTCATTTTTCTTCATGGAGTCAAGCTCATCAATCATAGCTTTGTTCCATTCAGAAGACTGATCACAACTAATGGCTTCATTGTAAGAGGTAAACTTTCCATCATCTGATACGGCTTCAGTTAGGTAGGTTTCATAATCATCAAGCTTAGTAGGCCTTCTCGTCCTAGATTACCTCCTAGGTTGATTCTCAACTTCGACATTTGAGGGTCCTTCATTTTCAGGTACATGTGGAGCAACATTTAATTATGAATGAGCTGGAGGTGGTGCAGTGACATGCGATGCAGCATCGAGTACAAGAGGAATAGTAATAGGAGGCAATGAAATGGACGAGTGTCTCCCCCCACGTCTTGTACTTCTTGTAAATCATTTTATGGATTTTCACTGCTCCCACTGACCTTAAAGTCCTCAAGTGTCACACCCCAACCGATGACAGAAACATCGGGGCGCGGCACTAGGCGAACCAGATTGCTCAAGATATCCATAACAACTAATTGTTACCAATATTTTTAAAGGTCAATTATCCCATACCAATCAACAAATATTCAACAAGTAATTATTACAGATAACGAGTTTCTCTCGGACAAAACAAGTCCGACAACCTAGATTTCTATTGGTGTAGTTTCTAGACTGCCTATCTTGATTTCCGCAAAAGATTAGCATAGCATCCTATCCACCTGTCACATACGTTAAAATAAAGTCAATACATAAAATGTAAAGGTGAGTACACAAGTTTGTATAGCATATAGTAGCGAAAAGCGTTTACGCATAACCAACATGTATCACGTAATGGGCGAAGCAAGTAACTATCATAACTATGTTCACACTTAACCACGAGACTGCGTTGTAGAGTATGTGTGACACATGTCCGGCGGACACATGAAGTAAAGTGATGTGATCCCTAGCAACCCCTGTCCACGACAGGTGCTGACTCCAAACTATAGTACTATCGTTGCTAGAGGCGGTGTAGTGTAACACTGTATAAGCATAGTAACAAGCATTCATAGATCACGTATAACATGCGGGAGTGGTTAGCGTTGTAAAGTGTTTGTGTTGCGTGTTGTTGTGTTTTGATACAGTGAACGTATGTAACACCCAAAAGTGCGTTTAAAGAAAATGGGTTCGAGTATACTCACAGTATGTGTTTAACAAATAAACACAGACTTGATTGGATTGAAGGGAGCGCGTTGAGATTAGCCTGAGTATGGAAACAGTAGCGTAAGCGTTGAGCAGCGTGTAAACGGAGTGTCAAATGGTGGGGTGTTCGGATGGTGATCCGAACGGATGTGTACCCATTCGATCGGATGGTCATCCGAGCGGATGACCATTCGAACGGATGGCCATTCGAATGAGATGTGGGTGTTTGTAAATTGTTTTGAAAATTTGAAGTTTTCGTTGTAGCGTTTAAACAATGTAGAGTATGGTTGCCAAGCCATCCGGTCGGATGGTCATCCGGACGGATGGCCATTCGATCGGATGGCTATTCGATTGAGAAATTGATAGTTTGAAGTTTGGTCAAACCGTTTTGAACAAGGAATGTCACACCCCCAAAATCCACACGCGGAGTATCACCGCCTGGAGGCGTGACTGACCAGGATCCAGCCACCAATCATATTGAACAAGCATATAAGTAATTAGAAAATCCAACCAATACAATTGGTGTCCAAACAAAACATAGTTTAAGTTGCAAGCGGAAGCATAATGATTAAATCCAAAACCAAATATAAATTCAAATGTTTAAATGTTTAACATGGCACACAGTTGTCCATGTCCCACAACGACCACGCCTCCTTGTGCAAGCTCCATAAGTACCTAACGACCTGCAAGGCATGTAACAACGAGTCAACAACAAAGTTGAGCGAGTTCACGGTTGGGGTTCATTGTTAAGTTGTTTCAAAAACCAGGAATTCATTTGTAAGTTGTAAGTTAATCAGTTTACCCTGTTTCCCAAACATATCCATAGTTGGTGGGGGGCTTCCCCATGTTAACCACTAGACCTGTTTACCATATCAACCACTGACTAAAGTAAGTTGGTGCCCTGACGTCAATGTCTATCATCATTGACTAGTGCCCAGATCCATTAGTTCACTCCCGTCCTCTGCGGCACGGTGTGAGGCTTGTCAAACCTAAATAGCGCTATCTAACTAATGACCCGCTCGCCATTGGCCCGGCGATTAAGTCGATATAAAAGGAGGGACTTCATGATAGAGAGTTTTGGTCTAGTATCCGTGTTGTCACCCTTCAATAAAGAGGGTGTGTACGAAATCTCCAAACGAGGAGATTACGCAGGTTCCGATTAAATACTTATCACATGTTGTCACCCTTCAATAAAGAGGGTGTGTACGTGTTCCAAACCAGGAGATCACGCAGTTTCAGTTTCAATCCTTTACCCATTCCCAACCCTTGGGAATCCCATGCCTTGTGGAAAGTGTGAACTCACCTTGGTTTGCTCGGTAAGATTAGTTACTCGTTTAGTAATTGATCAACACGTCCTATCATTGTTTACCAACAACGATCAGTTTACATTGCATCACGTAGATTGTCACGTATTACACAAGTAGCAAGCAACTACGACACATATCCCTACTACTTATCATAGCAAATGTACGAACCACAAACACTCTCATGTTACAAGATCATATTTCCCAATATCATGCAATCAAACAGTTAGGTTCCCAAGCTAAACCTCACATTACATAATAAGCATTCAGGTCACAAGTTACTTCGTATCACAAGCCTAACTGTTGATGCACTTTGTGTGGACGCGACTCGGCTCGGTTCGACTCAGCCTTGAAGACTTGAAGACACGAAGATCGAGACAAAGCTACAGCCAAGGGGGAGTTTGTTGGTGCACTTGTGTCTGTGCTTTGTCTGTATTTCGTCATGATACAAAACGATGTCTTTAATGTAAGGTTGATGTAAGTTTGACCAAGTCAACCATCCTTCTGGTTTGACTTGACCAAACAGTTAGAAAAATGTTGTAAGCTGTTTGTGTCGAAGGATGTGTCATCGAAGGATTGTTTTATATCCTTCGATGATGAGCTCGAAAGATAACCTCGAAGGATAGACCACGAAGGATATCATCCTTCGTGGTGTATGTGATCTTTCGATGGGTTTTCTGGTCGACAGATGATCTTTCGATCACTCTGTCTGATCCTTCGACCAGACCTGCTGTGTCGGGTATATATACCCATGTAGTGTGTTGTGTAAAATCAGAGAACACATAGAGAGGTGAGAGAGCATTCTGTTGAGAGCACACACACGAGAGAACTTTGAGAGTTTGCAGAATACATCCTTCGACCAGACGATCTGTGTCGGGTATAAATACCCGTGTGTTGTGTTCACTTCTGAAAGGAGACACAAGAGGAAGACAGAGAGAGACAGGGGCACACACACACTTTGAGAGTTTATAGAATACTTCTGTAAACATTGAGCTTGTAACCGGACCCTTCATTCGTATTAATACAAGTGGTGTTAATCGGTGAATCTTGCGTGTTTGTGTTTGTGCTTGTTCTCGTATAAAGTCTCGGTTGCATGCTAGCTTGGATTCCGCACTCGCTAGTGTGTTTGATATAACAAGGATAAGGTTTTATCTCATCCTCGAGAGGGACCTACAAGTGGTATCAGAGCCTTGGCTCTTCTCCTTGTTAAAACCGAGAGTTTTCGGACTGTTTTTCGGGTTTAAAAAAAATTTTCACTATTTTCTGGAAAATCTTGTTGTTTTGCTTGGTGTTTTGTTAAAAACCTTGTTATTCTTCATGATTATATGTTAGTTGTTGGTTTTTGTTAAACATTTTAGCAAAATCGTGTGTTTGGAGAGTTTCGGTTCACCGAAATTCTTGTTTTTCTGGGAAGTGTTCTTGGTATATTCATAGTGTTCTTGATAAACTACACTTTTGATCTTAAATATTTTAAATTACAAAGTGTTTGTTTGTGTTGGAAGTTGTTTTGATTAAAATATTGGGATCCTTACCTGGTTGGTGAAAGTCTGCAAATTCAGACCTGAAAGATATGGTCTGAACATACTTTCTGCCGAAAGTTCTCACCAACCCGTCAACTTTTCACCAACCTGTCACATTTGTCAACCGTGTCAGTAAGATCGAAGGATATCCTTCGAAATCGGAAGATCATCTTTCGATCAAGGAGGTTCGACAGATACCCATCCTTCGAACATCTTTCGAAGTCAGTGAGTTATCTTTCGAGCCAAGGAATATTTTCGAAGGATATATTGTTCGAGCTACTGTTTCATTTCGAAAGATAAGGATCCTTCGTCTTGGTGAATCTTTCGAAGTCATTGTTCGAAATTCAACAGTGATCTTTCGAACACTGTTGATCCTTCGAACAAGTGTCTATCTTTCGAACAGGTGTTGATCTTTCGATCCTTGTTTGTTTAAGTTTAACAGGTTGTGCTTTTCAGGTCTTTCGATTCTTGATCCTTCGGCTGGTTATTATCCTTCGAGATTTTAACATAGTTTGTGAAAATTAAATTTTTAAAAGGAGAAAACTTATTTTTCAATTTTTAAAATCAATTTTCACTTAATATATTAATTTTCATAAAATGGGAACAAACGGTCAGTGGGATCCAACCGCGTGGACTCAAATAACTTCGACTCCACAATCATCAGCCATGCAATCTACGCAATCTACGTCAGATTTCGAAAAAACTGCATGGATGCGAGCTATTGTCCCACCTCAAGCTGCAATGATAACTGCAAATCAATGGGCTTTGGTCACAAATCAAAATAGCAGTATTCAATCTATGATGCAGAACGACAGTGAAACTGGTACAAGCACAAAACCGCCAAAGCTAAATCACATCAATGATTGGGGATGGTGGAAAGAAAGGCTGAGAACTTATGTTCAGGGGCAAGGTCAAGACCTATGGATGTGCTTCTTCACAGCATTTGAACATGATTTGGAAGTTGCAGGATCTAATCCAGAAACTTACAGCACTTTATCTGAAGAAGATAAGAAGAAATTTGAGCTAGAAAAGAAAGCATTCATGATTCTCACACAAGCTCTTCACAGAGACATTTATCACCAGTTTGTTTACTGCACGACTACTAAAATCTTGTGGGATATGCTCACGTTACGATGTGAAGGAAATGCTCAATCTAGAAAGATTAAGCAAGAATTACTGAAGAAAGAGTTTGAAGGATTCACGTGTATGGAGAATGAGACTTTGGCAGATTTATCTACAAGGTTCCATCACTTGTTGAGTGAGATGTTTGCTTTTAAAGTCACTGCCACTCCACAAGAAATGGTGAAGAGATTCGCTGACAGCTTACCAGCAAAGTGGAGCAGTTATCTTGAAATTCTCAAAGAAAATGGTGTTCTAGACACAATCACCGTTTATGAGTTGATTCAAAGATTGGAGAACAAGGATGTAGAAGAAAAGCTTAAGGCAAAAAGAACATTGACTCCTCAAAATCCAGAGATGTACTTTGGGATTGCAGGAGGTATCAGTGGAGAAAAACCAGTCTCTCAACATGCAAAGCTTCAAACAGCCTTCATCTCAAACACTGGTCCTTCCACAACAAGTCAGTTTGATCCTTCAGCATACACAATGATGTATTCAAGACTAGATTCTTCTTCTTCTTCAGCCCAGCAGCAACAACCACAACAGCAAGGGTTTTATGGAAGCTCTTCAAACTTTCAAGCCACTTCCAATCCAAACACAGTCAGATTAGACACTTCCAACTTTTCCAAAGTCAGTGTCGAAATAGCCAAGGAGCATATGGAGATGTTGAATACCTTGGTTAGTGCTTATAGTGGATTGATCGCAGGTCAGATTGGGAATATCAATCTAACCAATGAAGATTATCAGCAAGTGGATAAAGAAGAGTTTGAAATGATGGATATCAAATGGGCTCTTGCTAGTGCAATTCGAAGAGCAAAGGAGTTTATGGAAAGGACGGGGAGAACCAACTTGGAAAACAAGAAAGACACCAAGTATGGGTTCGACAAGCAAGCTGTCAAGTGCTTTAACTGTGGCGAACGGGGTCATTTCAAAAGGGAATGCACAAGACCAGCTCAGCATGGAAATCAAAATCCGTTCAGAAATCAAGGCAACCAGCAGAACCAGAACGGGAACAATGTTCGTACGTTGATACCTGTCAACAACCAAGGCCAAGCAGGGTCATCAAATGCCAACCGGGGGCTGGTGGTTCAAATAGATGAGGGTTGTGATTGGTCGCTTCAGCTTGGAGAAGGAGGAAATGGTGGAACCAGCATGTTTTGCTGAAGTCGTAAAGGATTTAAAGCACGCCAGTGGTGGAGAATCTTCCACCAATGGTGTTGCATCTTCTGGAGATGAAGACAGTTCTGGTTATAGTGGAAGCTCAGATGAAGAATCCTCCACTTCAGGAAATGATCATGTGGATGAGACATCAAGTGCGTCAGTCGATGCAGATATTGATGAGCTTTTGGAAGAAGCTGCAGCAGGAACTGAAAGAAGATCTAATTTGATGGATCAAGCTGCTCACTCTTCGTCTTCTCTCCATTCAGCCTTTATGGCTAATGTCGACAGTTCATCAGGTCAGGTATGTGTCGATGAACCCACTGTAGTTAGCTGTGAAAATTGTGATAGTTTAAATGTTAAATATGCTGAACAGGAAAGTCAGTTTGAAATCCTATCCAAACACAATCAAGAATTGATTGTAGATCTTTCTAAAGCAGCTGAAGCTAACGTGTTTTTAACCAGAAATGAAAAGGAATTTAAAACAACAATTGCGTCATTAAGACATGATGTTTCAGAATTACAAAAAGCTGTTTTGCGAAAACAACATGCTAACAATGATCTTATAGACACAATTGAAAAGCAGATGGTAGAATTGGCAACCGCTCGATGTGAATGTGAAACAATCAAGCAGAAATTGGAAAGTTATTCCAATTCCCGCTATGTATTGGATCACATTATTGATGTTCAAAAGAAAAAGGGGGATAAGAAGTGTATGGGATTCAAATCATGTCCTCCCCCAATGAATCACAATTACTCCAAATTGCCTGATGACGAGGATATGCCCCGTTTTGAACCTACTGTGCCACTCGGTCTAGATGACTTTGCAGCAGGCCTCGGGTTCACAACTGGTACATCATCCTCGGGTCAATCAGAATCTGAGAAAAGTGTGACAGATTCATCGTGTGTTAAGGAACAGAATCCTCCCGTTGTTGAGGATACTGATTCTTCGGATGATGAATCTGATGTAATTGTGAACCAACAGTCTAACTCGGTTACAACAGATATTCCAATCGAGAATCACATCCTGTGTGATCCACCAGTGAAACCGAGTAAGACTGAAATGTCAAAAGAAATGGAGTCGATTGTATCAAGTTTTGAAGGGAGTAACTTGTTGTACACGCTCAAAGGAGATAGCAAAATCTACTCTAACAAAGATTTTCCAATTAAAAATGTAAATCAAGATTTAATTGAGCAAATTTTTGAAGGATGCACTGATAAGTTTTTGGGGAACAAAAGTGGCAAAGTTACTGTCACTCAATGTGATCCAATTCCGTGTGAACAAATTAGAAAACAGTACGGAAACCAAAAACTACAAGTTGAGCGAAAACAACAAGTCAATTCCGGAAAAGGTAAGGTACAGGGAAAGAAGGCTCAGAACAAGAATTTTCAAGCACCTAAGGTTCAACAACAATGGGTGCAAAACAAAAGAGCTCCTGTTAAGAAAAGAGAACCGAAAGTGAACTTTGTTGGATCTGCGGGTTCAGATAAACTTGAAACATTTCAGGATAAATCTAACATTGATTTTGTAAAACAAGTTAGAATTTTAAAACGAAATGATCAGAATAACTACACCCAACACACCAACGGAGGTGATTTAGGTCCAAGCACGTCTAGATCACAAAGTTCATTGTCTGGTTCTCCGTCTGATCATCAACATGTTTCTCCGAGGTTTGTAGAGCGGAGAATGTGTTTTGAGTGTGGCACAATTGGGCATATTGTAAGATACTGCCCATACCTGCAAAAGTTGAAGGCAAAAACAAGTGCTCCCCAAGAAACCAATTACCAAAAACGGTCATTTTCCCCGAAACAAGACCCACGTGTCTTGAAAGAAAGGGAAAAGAAGTTAAAACAAAAGAATCAAAAGGTAATTGAAAAGGCCTTAAAATCAGAGGTCAAAGAAGAAAAACCTGTTCAAGCAAAACCTAAAACTGTAACACCAGTAAATGCTAAAACAATTAATACAAATACTGGTAAAGGACAAACAGCTTGGAAACAAAAACAGGTAATTCAGTCAGGGGGAGCACCACAGGTTCTTTTTCCTAATCATCAAGTGATTGAAATCACTTTTCTTGATGATCAAGGACGACCCAAGTCCACAAAGGCTTGGGTCCCCCTCTCCGACTAATCTCTGAGTGAGTGTGTAGGATATTCCAGGAGGAACTTTCGATAGTCGTAAGATTGTTGATAGTGGAGCGTCCTTGCACAAGATAGGCGACAGAAGAAATTGTTGCCTTTGATGGAGAGGAAGAGAAAAGGGAAAAAGAAATGTCTGATGAAAGAAATTGGAAGCTTCGACAAAATGAAAATCATTTCAAAATGTGAATGTTCAAGGCTTTGATCGGGTCCCCGGGATAGATTCAAATCAAAATGTACGCACCTGCAGCACGTCTGAAGTTCAACAATCTACAAGATGAACGTGCAGTGTACATTTCTTCGTGGTGTGATTGAAGAAAATGTGTTTGTTGAACAAACCATCCAGGTGTGCGGATGCCTTGGCATGGATTGAACAACCGCACACTACTTCTGAAAGAGAAAGACAAAGACCTTCGCTGGTGCAATGTGGAAGACCAGCCGGACCCGGAGGTTTATGATCTTGTTGCTGTGAAGGGATTTCAGTAGCTACAAATCGACCTTGAAATCCACACCGGGTGGATATTCAGTTTGGGAGAGCACTCAGATTCCTTGCAATGCACGATGCAGTTGCAGGATACGGTTTTAAATTTCTAATCTCTCCTATACTTGTCGATATTTAAGCTGCTTTGTGAATTATTATCTCGTTCAGCACTCTTTGGCCAGACAATGCTGTCATGGTCCGCACCGCTTACCGACATGTCAACTGATTTTTCCGAAATTCGTTCAAAATTAATTTTGGTAAACGGCATTGACGTAAAACATGAGTTAACCAACATCGGAAAATCATTTTTGTAAATACCTTTGTGTTTTAAATTTATTTTAGTTTGTTGATTTTAGGGGGAGTAAATCCAAAAATTTGAAAATCCAAAAACATTGAAAAATTTCAAAAACACAAAAACAATAGAAAAACAAAAATGAGTTTCCTGGCGAGCAAAAGAGAAAATGATAGTACATCAGTGGTCTGTCTAAACCTCTTTAAACCTTAAATGAAAAACGATAAGCAGCTCTATATAAGATGTATCGGTAGGCTCACAATCATTTTAAAGTGTGCAGGGTGATATAAACTTAAATCTGACTGAAGACTGGGTGGGAACCATTCATTGGCATATGGTCTTGGTACCGAAATTTCGTTTGAGAGATTGCCGAGGTTCTGAGATATTCGGTCTTTATGCTGCTTATCATCTGTGTATCATGGTTGTATCTTTTACCGAAAAATAACGGGGACGCAAGTCTAGATCTTCCATGATACTATACATACGTGTACATACTGCATACGACCTCAATAAGTGATCAACAATCACATGTCCAAACAAATAAGTGATAATATATCACAAATTCTTTCCGGGAGTCAAGTTCGTCTCTCTGCTGTACGAAAGTACTGACCTGTTCACGGACTTGCTCCTGTGCCCTCATGCATCGAAAATCAAGTTCCTCATCAATAAGTGATTATATCACATAGGGCTTGTTTTCAAATCTAAATAAGTGAGAATCTCACATCATATACGGTCAAACAGATGATAATCGGTATACTCACCGGTAAGATGAACCCTCGTGCATACCTTGATACGGGAATGTGTCGTGATGTGGATGAACACCGGTCGGTAAGTATAAATTATACCATTAACGTATCCCCTCGCCATGATTACAAATGATAAGCTGAGCTTAAGTGGACAACAATACCGATAATCGTTATAGGATGCTTATCTTAATGTTAACTAAAAGAACAACAAGAGCGTTTTGGCATGACCGTACACTGATATGATTCTCTTACCCTCGAAACTCGCAAAAAGAATGTCTGTAAATATTTATTTAATGTTTCCTGTTTATGCATCTTTGTATATATTTATTTATTGCTTTCCATCTTTACATTTGAAAAATGAAAATTTCAAAAAGATTTTAGGTGTGTTTTAATATAAACTTTATAAAATCCAAAAAGATTTTGCTTCTAGTTTATTTTTGATTGACTGATGTTGGAACTCGAGTCTATCCTTCCCAAGATACTGATTATAAGCTGGAAAACAATTGCATCTTCATAAACAGTCGAAGTTAACGAGTTTTGAAAGTTAAAGGATTAAAATGAATATTTTTCTAAACTTTCAAACTGCTGTCGGTTGGTGTTTGATTGAGATTTGATCTCATATGTGTCGTTAGTTTAAGTGTTAACTATATTCCAAGCGGTTGTTCTCATTATGCGTTTAGCTTTCTTGCATGTGCAGATGCTAAAGGCGAGGAGAACATGTTCGATGAAAAGCTTTGGAATGAAGACACGAAGTGGAGGCACTCAAAGGATAAAAGGATCGAGTTGCCGCTGTCCCTTCATCAACACCACAAGGATCTGAAGAATTGACAAGTCAAAAGATTCACGAGCATAACTCAATGGAGAGTTCAATCTAAGGGGGAGTTTATTGACACACTACCTAAGTTAAATGGGGAGTTTGTTGATACACTTTCTACTTACGACGCGTGAAGACTTTGAAGATCCTCCGACATGAAAGACATAGAAGACGAACCATCACGAGTAGCGTCCAAGGGGGAGTTTGTTGATGCACTTTGTGTGGACGCGACTCGGCTCGGTTCGACTCAGCCTTGAAGACTTGAAGACACGAAGATCGAGACAAAGCTACAGCCAAGGGGGAGTTTGTTGGTGCACTTGTGTCTGTGCTTTGTCTGTATTTCGTCATGATACAAAACGATGTCTTTAATGTAAGGTTGATGTAAGTTTGACCAAGTCAACCATCCTCCTGGTTTGACTTGACCAAACAGTTAGAAAAATGTTGTAAGCTGTTTGTGTCGAAGGATGTGTCATCGAAGGATTGTTTTATATCCTTCGATGATGAGCTCGAAAGATAACCTCGAAGGATAGACCACGAAGGATATCATCCTTCGTGGTGTATGTGATCTTTCGATGGGTTTTCTGGTCGACAGATGATCTTTCGATCACTCTGTCTGATCCTTCGACCAGACCTGCTGTGTCGGGTATATATACCCATGTAGTGTGTTGTGTAAAATCAGAGAACACATAGAGAGGTGAGAGAGCATTCTGTTGAGAGCACACACACGAGAGAACTTTGAGAGTTTGCAGAATACATCCTTCGACCAGACGATCTGTGTCGGGTATAAATACCCGTGTGTTGTGTTCACTTCTGAAAGGAGACACAAGAGGAAGACAGAGAGAGACAGGGGCACACACACACTTTGAGAGTTTATAGAATACTTCTGTAAACATTGAGCTTGTAACCGGACCCTTCATTCGTATTAATACAAGTGGTGTTAATCGGTGAATCTTGCGTGTTTGTGTTTGTGCTTGTTCTCGTATAAAGTCTCGGTTGCATGCTAGCTTGGATTCCGCACTCGCTAGTGTGTTTGATATAACAAGGATAAGGTTTTATCTCATCCTCGAGAGGGACCTACACTAACCGACTGACTACCCATAGCAGTTTATTACGTCAATCAACTTCAAGTGCGGCCCAAATAGTTGCACAACTTTCAGTACCAAGTTTACCCAAACTTGTTCTTACCTAATTACAACCCTAATAACATAACAACTATCCCCTAAATTATGTCTATTCAATTTGTCATCACATCATTTAATACACATAACATTCTTACTGACAATCACTATTAAAATATCAATAATATTGTTTGATGAGATAATCACATGGGTCGCCCCTATTTTATTCAAGATTACCAGCTTTAACAGGCCACATGCTTTCAATTCTATTTGACCAATACTACTGTTATATCAACATTGACTATAAATCATGCATTGCCTACATGCTCACACATATCGATAACAGCCATGCAAAGTTACTTTCAAGGTTATGGCACAAAATCAGATTATACAGTCTAGTCATGCAACCCTACCCTAGTTCTTACATATCATCAAGGATCATCAGTCAACCAACTTTTATACATATTCACATTACCAACTGATATAATCACGTTACCATCATTAAACATCCAATACAAATTGAGCATGAAGATTCATTAACAAGATCCCATACACTTTCATGCGATCCAGGTCAGTCACAAACAAGATTATCAATATATAAAAGATACCCCAAATCGAGACATAAATCAGTCGATCACTTACACGTATATAACACTCACGTACACCTTCATTGTAGTCAAGCACACACACGAACAAGATCATACCATTAACACAGTAATACAACAACAACAACCAGTATTAACACAGTAATAATATGAATAATTACAACAAGGAACCTGAATCACAATGATGGTAACTAACCGGGAAGTGTTGAACATGCAAGATGACTAGGGCGACTAGAACGGGGCTGGATCATCAGTGAAGGCCCACGGATGAAGAGGCTAGGCTGCCATCGATGTTGTGTGTGATGGTCAGAGCAAGGAGTGTCGGAGTCTCCGGACGTGAAGGAGAGATAGGGAGTAAGGCTGTAGGTTTCGTCGGAATCCCATCGCCGGCCGGAGAAGTCGTCAGATTCAAGAACGAGATGGAGGAAGGGTTGTTGTTCGGCTGAGAATTGACAAGTGGGATTTAGGGTTTGTATTTGTTTTCTTTTAAAAGAAGATGGGTGCCATCCCACGCAATCCCATGATACGAATACATATAATAATATAGTTTGGGGCGGTTTGTATTATTAGCCGAAGTGGGCTCAAGCCTACTTACTTGGGCCGTCGCACAAACTGGAAACAGGAAGGGGAATAGGTTATTCCAACTCAATGTGGGCCGGTTATGATAGCTAACCAAAACAGTGGATTGGGTCGATTGTGTTTAAGATCCACTCACATTAAACAAAACATATATTCATATTATTCATACCAACTAATATCAATACATGCACACATATAACACACCATACGAATCTATAAACAACACGTATATTACAAAACACACTTTGCAATTAAATACCAAGTTAAGTCGATTAGAGACCTTGAAAACTCGGGTTGTCACATTATCCCCAACTTGAAAGAAATTTCATCCCGAAATTTAGCACGTAGTTACTGGGGAAGCTAGTTAGGTTGCATGGTTTCCTGGGGTGTCACATCATTCCCCCGTTGGTTTGGAATTCCGTCCCGAAATTCCGCAGTAGCTTCAGCCTCAGTAGTGGTTTCATTGTTTTCGCCATCAGCCGATTCCACAACAGGTAGGGTTTCAAGAAGCATCAGGGTTAAGCAGAACAGTGGCGAAGTGATTAGTCACCAAGAACACGTAGGCTACCATGTTGTTATAATCCCGGCGTCGCCCACGCCAATCCCTAATGTCCCTCTATGAGCATCATTTCCCGTGTTGTTGTACTCGTTGCGAGGATTTCCAGTACGGCCGTCGTTCCCTTGGTTGTTGTCGTTGAATTTAACATTGGCCACTCCATGCCGTAAGCACCTTCACTTTCCATACTGTTGGTTACCATTACAAATACCTTGTTGTTGCCGTGACCGTTGCCTCTAATGCTGTTGTTTGAAACGAAGCTCTACGACTCTTCACCATCAAGGTCCATCTTTTCACATTCCGAGTCACGTCCTAACGCGTTACTCACTGTGCTGGCAGTCACACCTTCCATGCTACCATCAGCTATCCTCACTTATGCCCCGATTGATTCATAAGAGTTGACTCCCATGAGTTGCTAACGAGGGTTAAGGATTCGTTTGAAGCCAATTCGCTGGTGCTCGTTGCCGGTAATTAGGGTCGTCAAGTACTGAGGTCGGTAAAGTACTACGCTCATCCTCCTGTCCATCGATGTTGCAAGTTGCTTGAGTAATACTCGGTCTGTTACGAGGGTATCGCAGAAGTGATCACACTTCGGGATCTAAGATGTCAAAACATGAGTTCCAGCAAACGAAGAGGAGCAAGAAAGGTATCGATCAATCATTCGACGCTGCGACATCCTACTCAGGGACGTTCGTATAAGCACCTAACATTCTACATGGTTCGCTAGGTGTTCAGATGGGTGTTCAGGTAATACTCGATAGAATCGAGATTCGAAAGGATCCAGAGATGAATGAAAAGTTCACATTCGAGTAGGGGACAATCACTGCTATGACCCCTATTGGTTTGTTATGTTTCACATCGGTCAAATAACGGAACGGAACCCATTTTCCACTTGTCAAGGCTCACTGGGACTCGCATGCACCCCACATTATTATTATGTGTGCACCCACAATAATATTGCGATTTGCATGCTCATCTCAGTTCCTCCTAACTCATGTCAAATGGTTCCTCAAACTCAGATGTCAAACGGAGGTCGTCAATGTAATAAGATCACAAAAACCTAAGGACTATGGCATACTATCAACGCATCATAAGGTGAGCAAGCAATCCATCCCATCTTGCTATAGTGACGAGTGTGTGTTCGTGTGTTTCGTCATAAACAAATGTGTACTGTCACATCAAAGGAAACATGGGTGAGAGAGGTTCGCGAGAGCGCGATGACAGAAGAGAGTAAGCACACAAGTGTTTTCAAACAATAGTTGTTACGTTTATCTAAGCATATCACGAGCAAAGTTCTATGTAACTAGCAAGTAGGCAATATAAACATAAATCATATCACCTATAGTGTGGAGTCTTGCACGTGGAGCGAAGCGTCGTTGTGGATCGTTGAGCACTGTACAGGTTATAGTCTGGTTTTATCAAAAAGTTTTTCCCCTTTTTAAAACCAAGTTCACTATAACCAATGGCTCTGATACCAATCTGTCACACCCCCAAAATACCACATGCGGAATTACCGCGGGGCGTGTGACATACCAGGATCCATCCACCAATCATATTGAACAAGCATATAAGTAATTAGAAAATCCAACCAATACAATTGGTGTCCAAACAAAACATAGTTTAAGTTGCAAGCGGAAGCATAATGATTAAATCCAAAACCAAATATAAATTCAAATGTTTAAATGTTTAACATGGCACACAGTTGTCCATGTCCCACAACGACCACGCCTCCTTGTGCAAGCTCCATAAGTACCTAACGACCTGCAAGGCATGTAACAACGAGTCAACAACAAAGTTGAGCGAGTTCACGGTTGGTGTTCATTGTTAAGTTGTTTTAAAAACCAGGAATTCATTTGTAAGTTGTAAGTTAATCAGTTTACCCTGTTTCCCAAACATTTCCATAGTTGGTGGGGGCTTCCCCATGTTAACCACAAGACCTGTTTACCATATCGGCCACTGACTAAAGTAAGTTGGTGCCCTGACGTCAATGTCTATCATCATTGACTAGTGCCCAGATACATTAGTTCACGCCCGTCCTCTGCGGCACGGTGTGAGGCTTGTCAAACCTAAATAGCGCTATCTAACTAACGACCCGCTCGCCATTGGCCCGGCGATTAAGTCGATATAAAAGGAGGGACTTCATGATAGAGAGTTTTGGTCTAGTATCCGTGTTGTCACCCTTCAATAAAGAGGGTGTGTACGAAATCTCCAAACCAGGAGATTACGCAGGTTCCGATTAAATACTTATCACATGTTGTCACCCTTCAATAAAGAGGGTGTGTACGTGTTCCAAACCAGGAGATCACGCAGTTTCAGTTTCAATCCTTTACCCATTCCCAACCCTTGGGAATCCCATGCCTTGTGGAAAGTGTGAACTCACCTTGATTTGCTCGGTAAGATTAGTTACTCGTTTAGTAATTGATCAACACGTCCTATCATTGTTTACCAACAACGATCAGTTTACATTGCATCACGTAGATTGTCTCGTATTACACAAGTAGCAAGCAACTACGACACATATCCCTACTACTTATCATAGCAAATGTACGAACCACAAACACTCTCATGTTACAAGATCATATTTCCCAATATCATGCAATCAAACAGTTAGGTTCCCAAGCTAAACCTCACATTACATAATAAGCATTCGGGTCACAAGTTACTTCGTATCACAAGCCTAACCGACTGACTACCCATAGCAGTTTATTACGTCAATCAACTTCAAGTGCGGCCCAAATAGTTGCACAACTTTCAGTACCAAGTTTACCCAAACCTGTTCTTACCTAATCACAACCCTAATAACATAACAACTATCCCCTAAATTATGTCTATTCAATTTGTCATCACATCATTTAATACACATAACATTCTTACTAACAATCACTATTAAAATATCAATAATATTGTTTGATAAGATCATCACATGGGCCGCCCCTATTTTATTCAAGATTACCAGCTTTAACAGGCCACATGCTTTCAATTCTATTTGACCAATACTACTGTTATATCAACATTGACTATAAATCATGCATTGCCTACGTGCTCACACATATCGATAACAGCCATGCAAAGTTACTTTCAAGGTTATGGCACAAAATCAGATTATACAGTCTAGTCATGCAACCCTACCCTAGTTCTTACATATCATCAAGGATCATCAGTCAACCAACTTTTATACATATTCACATTACCAACTGATATAATCACGTTACCATCATTAAACATCTAATACAAATTGAGCATGAAGATTCATTAACAAGATCCCATACACTTTCATGCGATCCAGGTCAGTCACAAACAAGATTATAAATATATAAAAGATACCCCAAATCGAGACATAAATCAGTCGATCACTTACACGTATATAACACTCACGTACACCTTCATTGTAGTCAAGCACACACACGAACAAGATCATACCATTAACACAGTAATAATATGAACAATTACAACAAGGAACCTGAATCACAATGATGGTAACTAACCGGGAAGTGTTGAACATGCAAGATGACTAGGGCGACTAGAACGGGGCTGGATCATCAGTGAAGGCCCACGGATGAAGAGGCTAGGCTGCCATCGATGTTGTGTGTGATGGTCGGAGCAAGGAGTGTCGGAGTCTCCGGTCACCGGACGTGAAGGAGAGATAGGGAGTAAGGCTGTAGGTTTCGTCGGAATCCCATCGCCGGCCGGAGAAGTCGTCAGATTCAAGAACGAGAGGGAGGAAGGGTTGTTGTTCGGCTGAGAATTGACAAGTGGGATTTAGGGTTTGTATTTGTTTTCTTTTAAAAGAAGATGGGTGCCATCCCACACAATCCCATGATACGAATACATATAATAATATAGTTTAGGGCAGTTTGTATTATTAGCCGAAGTGGGCTCAAGCCTACTTACTT
Organism: Helianthus tuberosus; assembly: GCA_030545235.1. Classification (NCBI taxonomy): domain Eukaryota; kingdom Viridiplantae; phylum Streptophyta; class Magnoliopsida; order Asterales; family Asteraceae; genus Helianthus; species Helianthus tuberosus. Next base: position 69,629,277 of record CM060435.1, on the reverse strand, counting down.
GGGCCGTCGCACAAACTGGAAACAGGAAGGGGAATAGGTTATTCCAACTCAATGTGGGCCGGTTATGATAGCTAACCAAAACAGTGGATTGGGTCGATTGTGTTTAAGATCCACTCACATTAAACAAAACATATATTCATATTATTCATACCAACTAATATCAATACATGCACACATATAACACACCATACGAATCTATAAACAACACGTATATTACAAAACACACTTTGCAATTAAATACCAAGTTAAGTCGAATAGAGACCTTGAAAACTCGGGTTGTCACAAGGAATATTATAAGGGACAGGTCGCCTGGGCGATTGGTCATTCGATCGGATGGCCACTCGAGTGGGCGATCTGTTGTTTGGAAAACTTGTGAAATTTTCTAAGTAAAAGTTTTGAGTTTTAACGCAGACGGCGTGACGACGTGTCAAACAACAGAAACACACCAAGGTCCAGCTCATTCGATCGGATAGGAATCACCCTTTTCGATCAGATTCTCTGTCTTTTGGTGGAATTTCATGTTCAACCCGTTAGTCGGTCATCTCTCCGGTGGAAATCCGTCTTCATGCCGGCTCTCAACTAGAAAGTGAGTAAAGAGTCTGAATGGGTGTGGATTCCATCGGTTTTGTGTAGAATGTTGAAGAAAAGTTTGAAAAGAGATGAAAATTGTTGAAACCTTGTTGAGATTCAAGTTGTAAGTGTGGAAATCCTTTAGGTCTGAACCAATCTTGATGAGATGATGTAACACAACAGTTTGCATAAGCAACTGTGTGAGAACCACCTTCAAGGAGTCCAAATCAGGTGATTTCGAGAAGAAAACGTGTGATTTTGATGGAGAAGATGATGGAGAAGTGTTTAGTGATGATGATTACACAAGATTTGAGGAGAAATACTTACGAAATAGCCTTGTATAGAGAGAAAAAGCGTCTGAGAGCGTCTAGAGTGCAGGTGGTCGGATAGAGATGTCACATCAGTGAACAGTAGTGTACGGGTGCTATTTATAGTGGTGAGAGAAGGGTTAAGTCGGTGGAGAAGTGCGAGGTGTCGGATGGCCTGCCGGTCGAATGGCCATCCGAGCGGATAGTCATCCGGACGGTAGTCCATTCGATCGGTTGATCAGCCGAGTTGCGTTTTGTTAGTTTTCCGACTTTTGTTTCATGCGTTAAGCGTTGCATTGTGTTTAATTGAGTTGCGAGTAAGCGTTTGAGCGTTTCTTTGGGATAACCACATAACATTTAAACCAATAATCACACAAACAACACACAGTCACATAAATGCATAAAAGTAAATCTGCGTTTCGAGCTTGCGTTGAGTTTGCGTTGCGATAGCGTTTAGTATAAACAACGATGCAATAATGCGGTAAAATGCGTTTAATAGTAAGCGTTGTAAACTGCGTTAAATGTGATAACTGCGTTTCGAATAAGCATTGTAAAATAGCGTTGTGAAATGCGTTTAGTATGTGTAAAAATATAGTTCAAACCCACAGCGATAATCGAAATCTCGGGAGTACAAGTAATTAAGCAAGAAATGACAGATATAAGTAATGACCCGGAAAGTCGGGTTGTTACATCAAGAAATGCAGCACGCTTGGTTTCTACAATACGAGTAACATGGGAGGGACAATAGAATCTATAACCCTTTGAGTGATCCAGATATCCAATAAAGAAACAACTTGTTGTTTTCATATCTAGTTTCTTTAAGAAATGGTTATAAAGTTTAGCTTCGGCAAGGCAACCCCATACTTTCAAATATCTAAGACTCGGTTTTCTTCCTGTCTAAAGTTCATAAAGAGTTTTAGGGACAGACTTTGAAGGAACTCTATTGAGTATATGAACAGCTGCTTTTAAGGCCTCGGTCCAGAGGAATAAGGGCAAACCTGAGTTGGCTAACATACTGCGTACCATGTCCATTAGGGTTCTATTTCTTCCCTCAGCAACATCGTTCTGCTGAGGAGTACCGGGCATAGTATATTGGTTCACGATCCCCTGGCCCTTACAAAACTCATAAAATGGACCAGGAGCCTGACCCACGTTAGTATGTCGACCATAATATTCGCCTCCTCTGTCTGATACTCTGATCTAACAACTTTTATTTGACGATCTAATTGTTTTTCAACTTCAGCTTTATAGTCTTTAAAAGTTGTGAGAGATTCAGATTTTTCTATAATGAGATATAGGTACATATAACGTGAATAATCATCAATAAACGTGATAAATGAAGTGTGTCCATTTATGCCAGCGATGTTATAAGGGCCGCTAATATCAGTATGAATGAGTTCTAATAAATTAGAGCTCCTAGTGGCACCTTTCTTATTCGCTGATGTCATTTTACCTTTAAGGCATTTGACACATGTTCCAAAATCATTGAAATCGAGAGGTGGTAAGACCTCATCCTTCATGAGTCGAGTTAAGTGTTCTCGTGAAATGTGGCCTAACCGTTGATGCCACAACTTGGATTAAGTTTCTAAGTCTCGTTTGCGTTTTCTCTTTGTTAAGTTCTCATTAATATTATATGATAACAAAGACTTGGAAAAATCATCATCTAATTCTAATCGATAGAGACCACTATCCAATAAGCCATAACCAAATATTTGAGAATTAAAACTGATAGTAAGTTTGCCATGACCATGAGAAACAAGAAAACCATCTACGTCTAACTTTGGTCCTGATACAAGATTCCGAGTAATCTCAGGAATATATAAGGTATCATAAAGTCTAATAGTTAAACCAGTTTTCATAACTAAATCTAATGTTCCCACGGCCTCGACTACTAGCGACTTTCCATTTCCCAGCTTAAGCGTTCTTTGGTTTCTTTCCAGCTTCCGGATTGTATGGAATCCCTGTAAGGAATTGATTACATAAACCATAGAACCAGAATCAAACCACCAAGTATTAGATGGAACATTTAAATACAACTCAAGTATCACGAAAAGATTATCACCTTTCTTGGCTAGCCACTCCTTAAAGTCCGGGCAGTCCTTCTGCTTATGTCCAACCTTAAAGCAGAACTTGCAGTGAATCTTCCCTTTCGAGTCATTAGAGCCAGAAGCACTCGTACCTGCATCTCGCTTTTGGACCTTTGCATTAGGCTTCTTATTGTAGTTCCCTTTCCTTTTCTTCGAGTCAGCAGTCATCAGGTAAGCAACATCGGCTTTCTCCAGTTTCAGACGTTCTTCTTTATGCACGCACATGGCAATCAACTCGTTCACCTTCCATTGGTCCTTCTGAAGGTTATAGTTAACTTTGAATACTTCATTAGATGCGGGCAGAGACGTCATGATAAAATGCATCAGAAAGCCATCACTAATATTAACAGAAAATACTATTAAAGAAAAGAGTAGACAAGGAATGAAAATATCTCTCTCGGTCTATGACACCTAAATGGAAGAAAAATCTGGATCAAACCCTTATTTATCTTAACCTTAGGTTAATTTACTTCGCCGAAAGGGAGCAAAATTGGTCAAACCCTTAATTCTTATTAGTTTCTATTTTCTTTTTGTTAGGTTTAAGTCTGACGAGAATAATATTCTACCACTAGCAATTCATTTATTTTCAAGCCGACCCATTTACTATCTATTATTTGATTGACTAATCCTTTATATTGGAATGGTTGAAAAGTCAAATGGTTTGGCAATTCCTCAGGAGGGGATGAATCGAGAAAATTTTGAATTAGAGCTCTAGATTTTTGTTCATCCCTCGCCGCAATAGTATCTCGGGGTTTGCAGCGATAACTTGGTATATCTACTATACAACCATTGACTAAAATATGTCTATGGTTAACTAATTGGCGAGCTCCCGGAATAGTCGGAGCCATACCCAACCGAAAAAGGATGTTATCCAGGCGCATTTCAAGCAATTGTAGTAAAACCTGACGTGTTGACCCATTTTCCTTTCCGGCGATACGAACGTATTTAAGTAATTGTCGTTCTGTAAGACCATAATGAAAACGCAATTTTTGTTTTTGCTTAATCCCTTGAGCTTTTGGGCCATGTCATTCATTTTCAGGATGTGCTCACGAACACTGCAGGCCCCATCATACTTTGTAGTCACCAATTTCAGAATGAGGGTGCTGGCTTGCTCCTTAGACGTCCCTTGGAATTGAGCCTCCACATTAGTCAGATATTCCTTAGCTGTAGTAGCGTTAGGAATGGCTCCCCTGATAGCAGGACTTATCGAGTTTTTCATGAAGATAAGAGACAAGCGATTAGCTCTCTCCCACTTTTGATGGAGTAGTTTTCAGCTTCAGTACTCTTATCAGTAAGAGCAGGGAGAGCGTTTTCAGTTAGCGCACAGTCAAACTCCATGAGTGCGAGAGTAAGGTTAAGAGAATCCTTCCACAAACCATAGTTTGCACCAGTCAAAGAATCAATAGCCATAGCAGGAGCTGATAGTGGATTAAAATGAGAAGAATAAGATACAATTCAAAAGAAGAAGTAAGAGTGACTTATGGGTAACCTAAAACTAAGGCAGGCGGATATCAAGACCATTATACTAAGGAAGCTGTGATAACTTTATTTATAGACACCAATTTTAAATAAGGTTCTACTTGAATGACGGTTTTCGCTTTGGCAATGGCCAACCATACAAGTATTATGAACAGTCAGACTGTGCAGATTAGGTGTAACACATCACCTTTGGGCAGAAGTTGAAACACCAAAATTTTAGGCACAAGTTAAAGTTTGCAAGACATGAGTGTAACACATCACCTTTGGGCAGAAAATGAAACACTCATGCATCTTAGGCAGAAGTCATGTATATCATATGAACAAATGTAATAAGGCAAGTGTTACACTATGCTTGTTCATATAATAAGGATATACACCTAACTACCTAAGTGACTATGCTTAAGTTCACTAAGTCATGTGTATATATATGAACAAATGTAATATGGCAAATGTTACACTATGCTTGTTCATATAATAAGGATATACACTTAAGTGACTATGCTTAAGTTCACTAAATAACGCCACAAGTAAACATATCACCTTTGGGCAGAAGTGAGGACTTGAAAAATGTTATTTTAGTTAATCAAATTTTAAATCAATCAAAAAGAATTAGTTGAATGATTATTTAAAAGTTAAGTTTATAAAACATAATAGAGTAAGGTTTGATAAAACAAAAGTATTTAATAATAAACTCAGCTGATTTCAAGTTGTTCTAATATTGATCTCGAGTATCAGATTGTAAAAAAAAAAAAAAACCAAGGCCTGATGGTACATATAGCCTTAGATCTTGAAATTGATCATTTGATATAAAAAATTAAAAATTAAGGAAGCTAAGAACTATTCAACGTACACTTGATCAGTTACATCTTGTACTAATTGTAAACACAATCATGTTTTACATTGATAACTAATGTTTTGCCGTCGGATGCAGACTGTTGCTTTGTAGTGGTAATTTTCTTATGGGACCAAAGTTGTAACCTGGAAAGTGACGTGGTCAGTGTTAATAAAGTTGGAAGTTTCTTGGCGCAATGTAGCGATGTGTTTTGATATATATAATAATTAATAATTGTGTTTCACAGGACTTTTTGGAATGGGAATATATGAGACGTATTAAAGTCCCTTTTTTTCAGCCGTCACATAAAAAATAATTAATTTTAATGAGAACCAAATGGCGGTTAACATATCTTTAAGTTCAAGAAACCCTTAATTTGTCATAAGAAAATTCATGCTAAACGTGATTATATCAGATTTGATGAAAACTTAGCTTTTTTTCGATTTCAATTCCAGATCATCAGGGAATTTAAGAACTGAGTAACATTGCTCTGATACCACGTGTTAATCAGTTCTTTTAATATCTAATGGAAAACACTTTAGGGATCTTTATATACCTGACAATCCAGTAGCAGTTAGAGATGAAGAAGAAGCCATCTTGATCGGTTTCCGTTTAGGGTGAGCAGTTAGGATGGAGAGGAATGATGATGGCAGTTAGATCACCAGTTGAATACGAATTAGGTTATTGCAGTGAGGGGGGCCGTAAACTTTTACGGTGTGTCTTTTGGGTTCCCCAATAACCTGTATTTATATGCTTCGCCCAAGGGGAAACCCTAATTAACTAGTACGGGCCTTTACTTCCATCAAATAAAGCTCAGTTAATTTTATAGGGATATTAAGGTAAATACTGATCTGGTTATTAGATAAATGATCAATAAGGGCACCATAAATTATTTAATAAATAATTCACGCTAACATTATTAGGGTGGTTGGTATCATCTCGGGGAACCACTCGGGGAGTGGGTTTTACCGCACGGGGAAGGGCTGTCGACCTTCAATCGGTGAGCGGGGAGGAGTTTGATCGGTGAGTGCGATGCGGGGAAGAGGAGAGAAGGAGGAGAGAGAGGGGTTTAATGGTGGGTCCCAACCCCTTTCAACCAATCACATTTTTTTTTAATTCTTTACCACTCTCCATGTGTTTGACCATTGGCAGTGATTGAGTGCAAAATGGGGAGTAGAATGAGGACTTGACAGGCATGATATTATTGGCTAAAAAATAACTCAAACACCCTAAAGTGATTGAACGACTCCCTCCACCCTTATGTTCAATTTTAAACAACGCCTATTCTAACAAAAATAAACAATCAAGCCCATTAATAATAAAAGCCATACAACCTCAATTTTCGGGTTTTTTTCAAGCTTTATTTTATTATTTTATTAATCGATTGTTTATGTTTATAAACATGTGACTTCTTTTTTCTATATTTTTTGACTTGATGTGTTGGTATGCTGTTTGTTTTGGAGCTGATGATTTCTTTGGAAGCAGTCTCTCTATCCCTAGGGATAGAGGCAAGGTCTGTCTACATCCCACCCTCCCTAGACCCTATAAGTAGCTTTGCTATTTGTGTGATTTATTGGTTATGGTTGTTATTGTTGTTGTGTAAATAGTTGGCTACTTTTAGATCAGTGTTTGAAATTGTGATATCTTTTGTTTTTCCCTGACCATTTTACAAATTCCTTTTGGCCTTTTCTGTTGATTTATTTATTATTCATTTCAAACATAAATAATCATATTACAATCCAGACTGCGAGACAAGTACATTAACAACATTAATGGATTATCTAGCAACTAACACATTGATCCATTTCTGGACGACAGGAGAGGGGCTGTTTGGTCTGATGTACCGGGCTTATCCGAAACGTCTAAGTTATCCACTGTTGGTAATTTGTTCTTCTCTTTGGCCTGCCCCCACATCACAGTATAAAATCCAGCAGCAATTATCGTGGCTCCAATGGCGCTGCATATACGAATTCAAGACTCAACAACAAGCTGTGAGTTAATTGTCTTTGTTGAACAATGGTAAACTAGACAACTACAAATGGGATCAAATGATCCATGCAAAACATCTCCTAAAATACACTGGGTACCAATCATGTTGGGTTGGTGGGTTCAATCGATGAACCCAAAGACGGCCCGGCCCATATTCACTTAAAATCATGTACCCTGAACATGACTTATTTAACCTGAGTCAAACGGGTTGTAATCAAATTGTAAACATGCTAAACAAGCAACAAATAACTTGGCTTATCAAATACATTTTTATCTATTTTTAAACAAACACATTAACGTGTTTAATTAAACAGGTTAAACACTTGATTGCAACCTGTTTATTAAAAGAGTTAAATATGACTACCCAAAACTTGATTATTTAAATATGTGTTTTAGGTCGTGCCAGTTATTAAAAGGATTGATCATTTACCTTCCTAAGTGAAGTGAATCACCAAGAAAAGTGACACCCATGATGGCTGTGATAACTATCGAGAGGGGCGAGAACATGACAACGAAAACTGGACCTTTCTTCTCCAAGCACCATGTGACAGCCGTATTACGAAAAGCAACCATAAATACTCCCTTCAAATAAAAAAAAGGTCAATCTACAAAACGTTAAAAAGTAATTTAGCTAGTTTACAAGTGGCAAAGCTTTAAAAATTAATTTAATTTGTTTATAGGTGGCAAGAGAGACGTGTTGGTGAGTCAAAAAAACAAGTTCTAGTAAAAAAATGTTCCATAAAATAACTAATGCATAAATTATGATTGTAAATATAATAATTAGTTAGTTACATTTTTCGTCCTTATGGTTTGGCAAAAATAACTATTTCAGTCCATTAGTTAAAAAATTGCTAAAACAGTCCTTACAGTTTCACTTTCGTAACTATTACTGTAATAGTCCAGCGTAACCTCACCATGATATTGTAACATCCCACATTGGTTGTGAAGGGGAATGAAAGCTTCCTTATAAGGGACTTGGTACCTTCACCATCATAACGCGTTTTGAATCCGTGAGGCGATGGTGGTTTGTCCCGGCCATAGCAGACAATATCATGGTGCAGTTACATTGGGCTGTTACAGATGGTATCAGAGCCAGGGACCGGACAATGCAGAAGAGGTATGTGAACATCCAATTACAAACCCTATAAAATAAAGCTGAAATTGGTAGTGATTAAGTGGGTGATGGTCGTCAGGGGAGGCCCTGGGGGAGGACAGGGAGGACCACCGGCCAGGGCCCGATATTTCAAAGGGCATTATTTAAAAAAAAACCTATATGTATATGTAAAAAAATGTAATAGGGTATATTCATACAAACACCAACATATGCCCACTTACAAAACTATTCTTATGGTTTAAATTGGTTATTAGCCCATTGGCGTTAGGTTTAAACATTTTAGTGAGTTCAATACCCAATTTCATTAAGGCCTAAGGGCACGTTTTTTCGAGCTTGAACATGGTACACGAATTCTCAGGGCCGACCCTTATGGTCGTCGAGGGAGGGTGTGACTACGGTGGAGGATGGTGGTGGAAGTTAGGGGCGCGGCAATGGTGAGAAAAGGTTAGGGATTTGGTTTGGGTGAATTGATGGAAATGGTAGTTAATGGGATGGTTGATGGTGAGTAGTGGGTGGAATGGTGGTGAATCGACGGTGGGAGGTAGCTGGTATGGTGAAAGGTTGCAGTAAGGGATGGCGGTTGTGGTGGATGGTGGTGGAGTGTTGGTGGTTAAGGGAGGAATGAAGGGGTGGTAATAGTGGAAACATTCTTCACAAGGCTTTTATTATTGGATTTTAGATAAACATTCCCTAAAGTATAGTTAATTATATAAATGATTTTTAAAGTAACAAGGGCATTTTAGGCATTTCACTAAAACATAATGACAGATTGGATGGGATTAACGAGGGTGGAGTGTAATAGTTACGAAAGTGAATCCACGAAGATTGTTTTGGTAATTTTTAAACTAATGAACTGAAATTATGATTGTTGACAAACCATATGGACGAAAAACGCAATTAACTCTATACCAATTAAAACTCTAGATTGAAAACTTTGATTATAATATTTTAGTACGTTTGTATAAATAAAAATTATAAACGTAGACCCTAGAATTTAGACAACACACCTATTCGAACCGTTTTCGCTTTGAGCAAGATTAAAAACAACCCGAATCAACAGTTGTATTGTTGTAAATAAATAGCTTGAAATTAAACGAATGTACTCAAATTTGTTGTTTTAAATGGGTTGTGTTCATGGGTTGAATCTAACACAAACCCTAACATGACATGAACACAAAAATTGTATCGAACACATGAACTCAGGACATGAGTTTTCATGAGTGGACATAAACACAATTCGTTTAACACGAAATTTATATTTTTATTTTATTATACACTAAAACTGTAAATTATACTACATATACAATTACAAGTTGGGGGGAATAGTGTCAGGCAGCTGCCTGGCACTTCCCTATTCTACCAACCTTTTTTAATTTTATTTTATTCTCAGTTTAAAATTACGCTTTCGTCCTTCGTTTAAAATTACGTTTTTACCCTCAGCTCAAAATAAAATTATAACTTTGCCCCTACCTCAAAATTACGTTTTTGCCCTCGGTTCAAAAACTCATTTTTTATTTTGTTCTCAGTTTAAAATTACCGTTTCGCCCTTCGTTTAAAATTACGGTTTTGCCCCCAGTTCAAAATAAAATGTTCTCTACCTTAAAATTACGATTCTGCCCTCAGCTCAAAATTACGTTTTTGCCCACAGTTCAAAATAAAATTATGATTCCCCCCCCCCCCCCCCCCCCCCCCCCCTCCAAGCTCAAAATTATGATTTTGCTCTCAGTTTAAAATTATGATTTCGCCTCTAGCTCAAAATATAATTACGATTTTGCCCTCTATACAGACATACATGTTATGAGAGAGAAATATTCGGTTTATTGCCCCGCAACGCGGGCGGGGCAAAAACTAGTTTATAACAAAGAACACAAAATATCATTGTATATGAAATTATTATTTTTAAAAGGATAAATTACAAGTTTTGTCCTTTATCTTTAGGGTACTTTACAGGCGGTGTCCTTTTTTTCAAATGTTGACAGGCGGTGTCCTTTATTAGGTATTTTGTTACAAGTTTTGTCCTTTCCACCCAACCTGGTTAAAAAACCATGTTAATTGTTGGGTGTAAAGGACTAAACTTGCAACAAAATACCTAGGTAAAGGACTAAAATTGCAACAAAATACCTAGTAAAGGACACCGCCTGTCAACAATTAACTGGGTTTTTTAACCAGGTTGGGTGGAAAGGACAAAACTTGTAACAAAATACCTAATAAAGGACACCGCCTGTCAACATTTGAAAAAAAGGACACCGCCTGTAAAGTACCCTAAAGATAAAGGACAAAACTTGTAATTTATCCTTTTTAAAATATAAAAGCATGTTATTTTCTCTGTCTTTTAATATTTGGTATAAAATATAGAGGTGGCAATTTTTGACGCAACACGTCAACCCGACACGAAAAAAATAGGTTTGGGTCGACTAACACGACCCGTTTAAATAACAGGTTGGGTTCGGGTTAACCTGTATTAAAAACGGGTCGGGATCGGGTTGACCCGTATAAAAATGGGTTCGCCCATTAACCAGTTTAACTATTTAGAAAAAAAAAAGTCTTTTGTTTTTTGTTATTGTTTTTTCCGTTTCTATTTTACATGTTTGGTTATAATAGTGTTAGTTTTGACACATTATATTATTTATCCGTCACACTCATACATAGAGATGCAAACGAACAACTTGTATGAATAACCCGCTTAAAAAACCCAACAACTCGCTTAAAAATCGTCAACTTGTATGACTCATTTAAAAATACGGGTTAAACGAGTCGGGTTGACCCGAATTTACATGGGTCGGGTTAGGGTTGAAATCTTTGATCCGAATAATAATATGGGTGAGGTTCGGGTTGAACATTCCAACCCATCAACCCGCCAACCTGCAACCCGTCAACCTGCCAACCCATTAGCCCGACACGATTGACACCCCTTATAAAATACATAGTCAATTTAACTTATGCAGCATTAGACAATTTATAGGATAATAATTACAAAAATAAACGGGTCAACCCACGAACTAGTCATGTTGACCCCAGCATAACTAGTTTAGCTAAACGTTTTTGAGGGTTCGACCCAAACTCGTTATGCAAAGTTCTTGTCGTGTTAGAAATTCACACTTCTACTCAACTTACCCCCATTAATATAGCAATCATCCTAATTCCGGGTTGCAACACCCATGCGTGTGGATCTGGCTCCAGGAAAGGAGATAGAGCTATACATTGTATTGTCCCAAAGAGACAACTGAAAAAGACAATGGTGCGTTGATCATGATATTCTCTAGCTGTTGCTGTCTGGGCATATAAATCAAGAAATTAATAGCTAAAAATAATTCATTTTCGTCTACTTTAAGAATTACCTTACTTGTAAAACATTCCACATGGAAATAACAATTGCACTAACAACAAGAATCAGATTGCCAAATATCCAATCTGATGGCCATGACAAATGAAGCTGCTTGGATGAATCCAGAGAAGGGCCCGTGTGAAAGATTTCCGGACCTTGATAAAATGCGAACAACATTGCTCCACATATTGCTATTGTGGTACCCGATAGCTTCGCTAGACTGCTTGAACTTCTTATGTTTATTTTCTCCATCCTAAAACGCATATAGAATAGTTTGAAACTTTAGAAAGCGTCTAGCTTGCATAATGTGTTTGGAAAGACTGGAATTCGTCAATGAAATTGGAATTAGCGTGTCTAGTTAGCAAGAATTATATAGTCGTATTCTTTAAGGGGTGGCATAGTAGCAAGCGCTTAAGCTAGTCCATCTAGAAGAGATCTCATAGGTTCAAATGTAGTTTTTCGCTTGTTATTTGCCTTTAACCCTCTTAAAGGACATCTGCCCAACGCAAGCTACATTTTATCCAATCTCATTGGTTGGTAGGATATTAATGGTTGTCATGAGTTTTATGGTAATGGGTTCTCACAAGTTATCATCAAAAAATATATTGTTCTAGTCCTTGAACACTACCTGAAGGCAACTGCAATTAAGAATGTGTTGCCAGGCCCCAAGTTTGAGATAACACTTAGCATGGTCGGAGAGCTGTAATAAATACCTTGATATGCAAGCACCTGAAAAAGACAATTCCTACAAACAATATAGGGGAAGGTTAACGTACAATATTGCTTAACGTGCGATGGTATGATATGAAACAACACATGTTATAAAACTGAAAACCTTAATCACGCATGTTGAAAAACCTTAAATCGCGCTTGTTGAAAAACCATAATCACGCATGGTTATAATTTTTTCAACATGTGTAATTATGGTTTTGTTCATGCGTGATTAGGGTTTTGAGTTTGATAACATGCTTAATTTCATATCGTACCATCACACATTAAAGAATATTTTATTTTACACTTTCACTATATATATAGGATTCGGTTCAATTAAGAACCACCACCAGTTGTGAGAACCATGAGAATTTCTACTTCCCACGTGAGTTGGGCCACCATTTTTTTTTTGCACAAACGTACATGAAAATGTTATGAACACATCTGTAAAAACAAAAAAAAAATTGTCGAGTCGGTAGTTACGCCTGATGTAAAATTTGTTTACGACAATGTAATTTTTTTACATCACAAAAAAAAAAATCTTCTACAATCGATGTAAATTTTTGCATGGGACATTTTTTTTATTTTTTATTTTTCCGCTAGAACAAGTATTTTTTTAAGATTTTTAAGAAATTTCTTGTTTGAAAGGCCTAGTTTTATATATATATATATAAGATTAGGTTCAAGAGTGAACACTAGTGTAGTTTGCGAACTAATCCTGACCATACATGTGTGTAGATCAATGGCTAGGATTTGACGATGAAATACACTAGTGTATTTTACGATTTGATGATGAAATCATAGCCATCTACGTGTGTAAATCAATGGCCAAAATTTGTTCACTCAGTTCGCAAATACATTAGTGTTCACTCTAAAATCCCACCCTATATATATAGGGTAAATTACACTTTTCGTCCTTTATGTTTGTATCACATTGCAATGGATAGCCTTTAACTTTAATAATTACAGTCACAGTCTTTTTTTTGTAAAACTCGTTACATCATAGGTCCTTTAGCACTAACCAGATTAAAATTCTCAGTTAAGTCTATTCACTTAAGGGTATTATTGTCATTTCATGCTTTTAATTAAATTGGTTCTTAATAATAAAATAAAAAGATTACATATATACATCATCTTCCCCAATTCCTCAACCCTAAATCACCATCATCCTACCACCATGGAACCCCACCCCCACTATCTTCCCCAGTTTCACGAAATTACAATTTATGAAAACAAAACAGAGCTCAACACATAAAAAATTGAGCAAACACCAACAAAATTATGTAACCTTCCATGAAAAAAAAACAAATTACATTCCATTTCACACATTTCTTCAAAAACTTATAAACAACAAAATTCTCCAGAACCATCCAACGAAAAAATCAATCAAATCAAGCAAATTCAAGGCATAAAAATTCTACAAATTCAACGAAAAAATCAAGCAAATTCGGCATAACAGAACCACAAAACCATAGCAAATACAACAAAAAAACTCAAACAAATAATCTCAGATTCCATATGGCAACCAATTTCAAACCAAAATCACACGTCAAAAACCTCTAGAATCCTCCAGAACCATCCAAAATACAATAAAATAGAAACTTGAAGTTAAAAGCTCTGATTGGCTGCAATGGCGGACTGTAACACACGACACAAACTCCCAAAAAATTCCTTAGCGGAACCGACATATGGGTTCAGATTTGAAGCTTCCAAAACATGAAATTGAAGACTTTGAAGGAACAGAGAAACCCTAAAAATGAGGGATGCGTGTGTGTTTATGTGAGAGATGGCTGAGTTGAGATAGGGTTTCATGGTGTTCTAGGGTTGCGAAATTTGGGAAGATGAAGCTGATGAACTCCGACACACACTCCTGCACCGTCTCCTTCGCTTCCTTCGATATCTTCAAATCTAGTGCTGGGTTGGTGGTTGTTGGTGGGTGGTGGAGGTTTGATGTTGATGACTGCTGGTTTGTTGAGAGAGAAAGGTTCTGTTTGTTTTTTGGCCAGAAGTACTTCTGGCCACTTATGTCTGCGCCGCGCAGACGCGGGCAGACGTTTGGATGCTGCAGATTGTTTGTTTTTTCGCAGACCTTTCATTAAAAAAGGTCTGCGAGACCTCTTCACCACACAGACATGTTCCCATGTCTTCACCACACAGACACAAACCTCTTCTTGGCTCTTCTTCCACACCTCCACCCCCACATCCTGCCACCACCTCCCCTGCCACCACCTCCACCTCCGCCGCCCACCTCTGCCACCACCTCCCACCCCTGCTCCGCCACCAAATCGAATAAAACCCCCAAATCGAAACCCCCAAATCCACAAACTAAAACCCCCAAATCGAATAAAACCCACCAAATCGAATCAATGAACATCATCAGCAACTTACCGGTGAGACAACTCGAACCCGCTGCTCACCTCTCAGTTCGCCGGAGAAACAGATGACCGGTTGTGTGTTGTGTGTCGAAGATGAAAAATCGGGGGCGACTGTGAAGTGGGGTGAGGGTTGTGTGTCAGAGATGAAAAATCGGGGGCCGACTCCCTTTCTTGGTCGCTGGAACAGATGATCGAGAGATAGAGAAGAGTGGTGACGGTGGTGGTTGTGGTGTAGTGGTTGTTGGTTGTGGTGTAAGGCGGTGGTGGCTGTTGGTTGTGGTGGTGGCAGATGAAGGCAGAGGGAGGAGGTGACGGTGGTGGTGGTGCTTGGTGGTGGTGATGAAGGCAGAGAGAGAGATCGAGGGAGGAGAGAGAGATCTGTGAGAGGAGAGAGAGACGGTGAAGGGCGGTGGTGTAGTGGTGACGGTGGTGGCGGTGGTGAAGTGGTGGCGGTGGTGACGGTGGTGAAGTGGTGGCGGTGGTAGCGGTGGTGAAAGCAGAGAGAGAAGTCTGGTGTGTGTGTTGTGTGTGTAATGTGTGTGTGAAGAGGTTTATGTAGAAAAAAAAAACAAACCATCTTCTTCTTGCAGACTGCAGACCTTTGGTCCACCTCTTCTCCTGCAGATGCCTGCAGATGTGGTCCGCAGACTGCAGACATTTTCCTACAGAAAAAACAAAAAGCACCAAAGAGTTCAAAGTGTGTGGGAGAGAATGAAAGAGAGAAAGGGTAATTATATTTCATCTTTTTTTTATATTATAAATAACCAAGTAAAAAGACTAAACTGCCCTTAAGTGAATAAACTTAACTGAAAATTTTAACCTTGTTAGTGCTAAAGGACGAAAGATGTACTGAATTTTCCTAATAAAGGATTGTGACTGTAATTATTAAAGTTAAAGGCTATCTATTGCAATGTGATTCAAACATAAAGGACGAAAAGTGTAATTTATCCATATATATATATATATATGTATGTATGTATACTAGAGTCACTATTTCACTCTAAAAAGGTCAAATCAAGAAAATCAGATAAAAAGGACTACCTAATTAAATGGATAGAAAGTCACTCAAATATTATTTTTAAATATAATATTTATTTATATTATAACTTCACAACTTGTTTCAAAGAAAAGGTCAAAAAGATGTCTTGGTGATCAATCACACTCCAACCGGACCATTTTGAACCAACTTGACCTTACAGGATCATCTTGAGCTTTTTTCAAAGCAACGAGCTGCTAAAGCCTAAAAGGCCAAGGATAAAAGAATCGAAAAAAGCATATATAACACCTTAACCATTTTCAAAGAAACATTGGTAATCAACCAAATCCGACCCAATAACCAACCTGGCCCGGCCCATCTTGATTTCTTTATATTTTCTTAAAAAAAGAAATGGGTTGTATTGCTTAGAGATGAGATCGGTACAATACCGGTACCGATACCGTAAATATTGTTAGCGAAATTGAGGAAATGTGGATACAGATTACAGTACCGTATTTATAGATTCGGCACCGATACGATACTGGTATCGGACTATCGGTACCGGTATTTCGGTAATTTACCACATTGGTACCACTTTGTGTCATCCATTATTTTACCTAACCCATCCATCAATTATTAACTGAACTAGAGTAATATATAGTGAAATGTAAACAAAAGATAAACATATTAAGTAGTCAAAAAATCAAAAGGTAAACATCCATGGGTTCGACTTTTAACATCCAAATTCCAACATGTCTAAAAAATCATCATAATTGATTAAAACTAACCAAACAAAAGAAATTTGATATTGGTTTTTGTAAAACAATGTTCAAGAAAATATAATTTTATAGTGGGATCTAAGATAATAGCAAAATACATAAAGTCATTATTAAATTCGGTATTAATACCGGTATTTGCCTGAAAATACTGGTACCGATACCGTTTTTTACCAATACTGAATTTCGAAAAATCTATTACCGGTACCGTTTATGATCGGTACGGTACGATACCGATATGCAGGGCTGGTCCATTAGTGTAATTGGGCTAGGCGACGACCTAGGGCCTCCAGAAAAACAAGGCCTCCAAATTAAAAAAAATAAATCTATATTTATAAAAAAGAATATTATATTTACGGTTGTATTCATTAACATTAATACAATTGTAGTCTAGTGGTAAGAACAAGATTTGGTTTTTGTAGAGGGTTGGGTTCGAATCCCACCTGCTACCCAATTTTCAAAATTATTAATCATCTCACTCACTCTTTTAATAAAAGGTTATAAATGCATCTTTTTTTAATCACCTCTCTTAATTTAATAAGCTAAAATATTTTGTCCATACAATTTTTAACATGATACATCTATGTAAAATTTTATTTAAAAAAATCGTTTCGAACTAATAACAATAGTATACTTAAAATTAGTAGTATGTTTTAATTCCTTTCACACATAATGTAAGTTGTTATTTGTTAGGTTAAACTATTTTCACCAACTTAATTTGATTTATGTATTAGATCTCAACATTATTTGATTAGGAAAATCATCTAGTTTATATAATGGTTAGGGTTAATTGCCAAAATTGTCCCTGAGGTTTGGGCATGTTTGTCATTTTCGTCCAAAATGACACTTTTGTACCAAATTGCCCCCAACGTTTGTAACTTTTTGCCATTTTCATCCAAACCACTAACTTAGTTTATTTTTTCTGTTAAGTTGAGGATATTTGGATGAAACTGACAAATATAAAACCACAGGGACGATTTTGGCAATTTACTCAAACCCTTTTTAATTTCTTTTATTTAATTATTTATGTTACATACATAATAAAAAAGAATATGCATGGAGTTTTTAGAAAAAAAAAATTAATAGTTTTGTCACATAATTTTTATAAATTTTCATTCAAATCACTAACTCAGATTATTTTTTCTATTAAGGTGAAGGATGTTTTAAATTTTATAAATTAAGACAGAAACTAATTTACAGCTTCTTTAAATAAATCAGTTTTATAAAGAGAAAACGTTATTGGTGTGTAACACATAACAATCGATTATAACTTTTAGTATTTATCAGTTGTAGAGATAGAAAAAAAATGTAGAACGTTACATATTTTTTAAATGTGTTGAGCACCTAGGAAATATGTTGGTAGAAATAAAATATTTATTTAATTAAGATTATGAGGGTAACTAACTAATACTTATTCTGAGTGGCTTGAGTAAAGAAACTTTTGGTTCATAGCATTATAATTACAATTGGATGGGTAATTTTAAGGTTTGGTAACGATACGTTGATTGATAAAAGGGGGGGGGGGGGGGACTGGCTTCTGTCTTTTGTTAGGAGCGAATTTAAAAGAGTAGAAAATGAATTATAAACTTGGTACATATGATAAGATTTTTTTATTTGACCTTTTTCAATAACGCTAACAGCATTTTTGTTTTATAAAATTTAGAGGTTTAAGTAGATTTTATTTTTATAAAACCGATCTAGATAAAAAATTAGAAATTAATTTCTGTCTTAGTTTGTAAACATCCTTCGCCTTAATAGAAAAATTAACTTAGTTAGTTGTTGGATGAAAATTTATAAAAATTATGTGACAAAGCTATTATTTTTTTCATATAAAAATTGCTTGTATATTATTTTTTATTATATATGTAACAAAATTAGTTAAATAAAAGAAATTTAAAAGAGTTTGAGTAAATTGCCAAAATCGTCCCTGTGGTTTTATATTTGTCAGTTTCATCCTAATATCCTCAACTTAACAGAAAAAATAAACTAAGTTATTGGTTTGGATGAAAATGGAAAAAAGTTACAAACGTTGGAGGCAGTTTGGTACAAAAGTGTCATTTTGGACGAAAATGGCAAACGTGCCCAAACCTCAGGGACGATTTTGGCAATTAACTCTAATGGTTAAGTGCTTTATAAGTTTCCTCCTAATATATTTTATGTTAGATACAAACCGAAATTACGAGTCTAAAAAAATTATAAAGGGCCTCGAATTTTTAATTCGCTTTAGGCCTCCCAAATTATAGGACCGGCCCTGCCGGTATGGAATTTCGGTAAAAAATCTAATCTCTAGTATTGCTTACCCTAAAAGGCCAAGAATAAAGAATCTGAAAAGAAGGCGGAAACTAAGCGGGGGACGGTCAACATTTCTGTAAAAGATCAAACTGTTATCATTGATCATTTGACATTAATTTCTTGATACAATAAGATCTAAAAGGTTAAAAAAAGAAGTTATATTTGTTGGCAAACCTGAAGCTGCCAATGATGAAAAACGGAAGCAGTATCAAGAAGCCAAGAGCATCATGGTAAACAATATAAACATTGCTAGACATACCATCATTCATGGCTGCTTTGACTGTGGTCAATATACTCATATCCAAGCATGTGACCATCAACATTGCAACAAAGGGCAACACCTCCTTTTTCCATAACCATGCTTGATCACTTCTTTCAGTCGCCATATCCATATCGATCTTTTCCAAAGTCAAAATCAAAGTCAACGAAGGGATGGATCGTCTCCAATATTCTGACAAATATAGTTTTGATGATAATATATGAAGATTGGAAACTAGTGCCAACCAGGTATACTATAGTTTCTCATAACAACTTGTATTATATTGTAATAAAAAATTAGTCATGTTTTTTATTTTATTAAGCAAATTTTGGTTAATGTTATGTTAAGTTAAGGTGAGAATCACGTTATGTATAAACTAGATTAGAACCTCGTGTATTACACGGGTTGAATAAATGTTATTTTATATATTAAATAATAAAAAGTTATATCTTTATGAACCCTGTATATTGTACGGGTTAAATAAATGTAATTTTATATATCAAATAATAGAAAAATTATATTTTTAAAAACCATGTGTATTACACAGATTAAATAAATGTAATTTTGTATACTAAATACTAAAAACGCCTTATTTTAAAAAAAACCGTGTATAATCGGGTTGAATAAATCTACCAAATAATAAAAAAATTACATCCTTAAAAACCACGTATATTACACGTGTTTAATAGATCTAAAAAAGTGTTAAATCTTTAAAAACCATGTGTATTACACAGATTAAATAAATGTAATTTTGTATATTAAATACTAAAAACGTCGTATCTTTAAAAATCCTGTGTATAGTCGGGTTGAAAAATCTACCAAATAATAAAAAAATATATTATAAATAAATGTAATTTTGTATATTAAATACTAAAAACGTCGTATCTTTAAAAAACCCGTGTATAGTCGGGTTGAAAAAATCCACCAAATAAAAAAAATATATCCTTAAAAACCCCGCGTTTTACACGAGTTGAATAAACATAATTTTGTATACCAAATAATAAAAAAAGTTATATTTTTAATAAATTAGGATAACATTTAATATTAATTTATTATTTATATATTTAATATAAGATAAGTAGATAAGAGAGGTATTTGTTTTAAAAATATATTAAGTGAACAATTTAGATTTGAGGATAATATTTTGTTAAAGTATGATAATGAAAAATCTACCAAATAATAAAAAAAATTATATTATTAATAAATGTAATTTTGTATATTAAATACTAAAAACGTCGTATCTTTAAAAAACTCGTGTATAGTCGGGTTGAAAAATCCACCAAATAATAAAAAAAAATATATCCTTAAAAACCCCGCGTTTTACAAGAGTTGAATAAACATAATTTTGTATACCAAATAATATATAAGATAAGTAGATAAGAGAGGTATTTGTTTTAAAAATATATTAAATGAACAATTTAGATTTGAGGATAATATTTTATTAAAGTATGATAATGAAAAATCTACCAAATAATAAAAAAATTATATCATAAATAAATGTAATTTTGTATATTAAATACTAAAAACGTCGTATCTTTAAAAAACCCGTGTATAGTCGGGTTGAAAAATCCACCAAATAATAAAAAAATATATATCCTTAAAAGCCCCGCGTTTTACACGAGTTGAATAAACATAATTTTGTATACCAAATAATAAAAAAATTATATTTTTAATAAATTAGGATAACATTTAATATTAATTTATTATTTATATGTTTAATATAAGATAAGTAGATAAGAGAGTTATTTGTTTTAAAAATATATTAAATGAACAATTTAGATTTGAGGATAATATTTTATTAAAGTATGATAAGATTTAATATTAATTTATTATTTATTTATTTAGATAAATATAGATTTGAGCATAACTTCAATGAATGACACGTGTCCAAAAGTTGGTTTCTTTTATTATAGTAGTTAGATGTTGGAATATCATTTTACTATTGTACATGCAGTGGCGGACATAGAAATTATTTGTTGGGGGTACGGATGAGATGTTCAACCATATTTTCCAGAGGTGCGGTCGGGTTTTTTTCCCTAAAATATACACTAATTTTATTTTTCAAGTGGTGCGGCTGCCCACCCTGGCCAAAGGGTAGGTGCGCCCTTGTGCACGTGTCATGTGAACACACATTTTTATTTGAGTTAAATGTCATTTTAGTTATTGTGGTTTGGGTCATTTTGTTAGTTTAGTTCAAAGGTTTCATTTTTCGCATGTGGGTTCAAAAAGGTTTCACCGTTGCCATTTTAGTCTACTGGATTAACTTCATCTATTTTTTCTAGTAGCGAGAAGGGCAATTCGGTCATTTTATGTGTAACACTGTTAACTAGAAGGCCAATTCGGCCATGTAAAATGACCGAATTGTCCTTCTCGTTAACAGAATAAATGAATGAAGTTAACACAGTGTACTGAAATGGCAATGGTGAAACCTTTTTGGACACACATGAGAAAAATGAAACCTTTGGACTAAATTGGCAAAATGGCCCAAACCAAAGGGACTAAAATGTTAAAAATTATGTTTTAAGTCCTTGTAGTTTGTTGAAAATAACCATTACAGTCCATTAATTTAAAAATTGCCAAAATAGTATCGGTACTTTCACTTTTATAAAAATTGCCAAAACAGTATCGGTAATTTAATTCCTGTTATTTTCCGACTCATCCGTTTTGATTGTATATTAGAAACATTAGTGAGAGATTAAGAGGACATGATAAGTTTTAATGGTGGATGGGTTCGGGTTGGTTTATAAATGAAGAAGATGAAGACAGCCAACTCCAGTTTAAATGAAACAAAAATTAAAACCAGTCAGATCTTGCTCTTGTAGTGGAGTGGTTGATAGTTCTTTGATGTTACGAGAGGTCACGGGTTCAACCCAGCACCGGGTCACGCTGCTTCATTTATTTTCTTTTTATTAAACGAGTAAATGAAACAATCTAGCAAATGTATAAGTATAATTAGTGAACTAGAAATCATCAAGTTAGACACGTTGTCGGGTTGTGTGCACACGAACGAGAGGTTCCCGGTTCGAATCCGTGTTGGACCTTTTTTTTGGGATTTTATTTCTAAATTCATTTTTCTGTTTTACTAAAATTCTTAAATCCATAATAACATTAACAATTTTATTTTTTTTATTTTATTCTTTCTCCTTTATAATCAAACCTTTAAATTTCAATAATAACAAAAATAATTAATAATTTATTATAATTCTTTTTATAACATTAAAGGTTAATAATGAAATACATTTATAATATCTAAATAATTAAATTGTAAACAATAAATATTAGAAACTTTTATTTAATTTATAAATAATTAAATCGTTTCACATGTGGTATTCCATATCTAGGATAA
Source organism: Helianthus tuberosus (assembly GCA_030545235.1). NCBI lineage: Eukaryota > Viridiplantae > Streptophyta > Magnoliopsida > Asterales > Asteraceae > Helianthus > Helianthus tuberosus. The sequence continues at coordinate 69,606,838 of CM060435.1, read as the reverse complement.
TCGTTCACGTACGTTCGGTTTTCCCTATTTTCCTTGTGCGTTATCTTCAAGGAATTCTTATACGCAACCACTGTGAGTGAATATTACAACTCTCATTTTTATTTATTATACGTTTTTTGGTGTATCATGTGTCGCATGTCATTATTACAATTTACAATTTCAAATACGTGCAATAACCGTTATGTGAAGTATATGTGTTATGTGTGGATTGTTATCACTTGGTGCATTTCATTCATTTTGGACATCACATCATCATAGGCTCGTCTGTTCCCCATTACCTATGTGCGGAACTTGACGTTGCCAACACACAAGGTCAGCTCCGTTTGATTGAGCTTAGATCTTGCAGCACACTATAATACCATGCAACATGCATACATTCATTTGAATCATTACAGTTGATTGGTTTATATTATGAGATTGTTTTATGAGGTTTGATATATGACACACAACATATTTACTTACATTGGTTAACGCATGTTTTCTCTATAAACCAAATTTAAACATATTATTTTTCTAATAACAATAAGGTTCACTCACCAGCCTTTGTTGACCCAAAAGCTATTTTTACACATGATACATGTGAACAGACTTGAAGAGAAGATTGGACATAGGATGTGCCTTAGTTAACAAGAAACTGATTAATGTAGTTTATTTGTTATGAACAATGCCTTATATATGTAATTATTTATTTGGATTATTTTGCTATGTGAAACATTCAACATTGATTAATGATTATCTAAAACACGTAATAGAAAGTCATAAGCTTTGGTTCAACCAAATCATGCCCCGATCAACTATTCCATTGCGAGTCGGGGTGTGACACGTTTTTCGATCCGATTTCGACTGCGAATATTAAAATTCGATTACGAAGCTAAATATATCATAATATTTCAATTTTCAAAATAATAGACGAGTCTGATGCTTCTGTTTCATTGTCGGTGCGTTATCATTGTCATGTTTTTCGTTCACGTATGCGTTTTCTGACGTTCGGAAGCAGGATAATTCACCGCAAAACAATTCATGTGTTTAATATATACGTACAAAACTCGTATTTTTCAGCGTTGTCGGTATTTTATCCGGTGTCAGTTCGTTGCGGTTTAACGCTCGTCAGGTTTCCCGCAAATCACCATTCGCATATAGTTAAGCCAAAAAGGCGTTCCTAGGCATTCCAAAGGTCCATGTCACACCCTTACTAATACTGAACGATTTAAGTATAAATATCGACAATTAAATGTGTATTTACGACTACACATACTTATGAAAATACGGGTTTATTAAGACTTTTCTCAATAATAAACAATACAACATAATATGTATAAGTTCGTCATTTAAAAATGACGACGAAACAATGTGCGGAAGCTTGTAACTTCATCGTGTTCGGTTCTTCGTTGAGCTTTATCGTCATCCGGTACTCCAATTATTACCTACATATCATAAATCATGATATACGTTAGTTATATGAAATCTATAACTAATCTAGCTAAGCCCAAAAGCTCAATACGATGACCAGGTAACTCGTATGGGTTATGGCAACTGATAACCCAGATGAGTAGATAACTTGTCTGGATTATGGCAACTGATAACCCAGATGACCAGGTAACTCGTATGGGTTATGGCAACTGATAACCCAGATGACCAGATAACTTGTCTGGGTTATGGCAACTGATAACCCAGATGAACAGATAACTTGTCTGGGTTATGGCAACTGATAACCCAGATGAACAGATAACTCGTATGGGTTATGGCAACTGATAACCCCGATATATATTTAACAATTCTGGGGTACAGAACTTGGTCATTTTTCCCTTTTTAGTAAATGTTGCGTAACTTCTCTGATATTTGTTCGTTTAGCTTGAAACTTGTTTCTAATTGATCGTAATACATTTGCCTACATTATTAACCCCTAATCTTTAACCCGGATTCATGAATTTTATGATTTACACAACCATTACTGGGTTTATGCGCATTATTATTTTGACCCGTTATGAGATTTAAGCACTTTAAGCTTAAATTATCCACAACCCTTCATATCTTTTATTCCCGCTTAATGATCTTTATTCATCTATCATCACAACTTATTATGATAGAGAAATTCATTATACTACTATTCTACCCTCGAATTTGACATTTTTTTTACAAAAATGACCCATTACACATACCTGGCTCAGGTCAAAGCATTGACCCGTTTTAATACCTTACATTATTAGTTACTAACTAAAAGCAATGCAAGCCATGCGCTATTTTTCCTGTGAGCACAAAACTCGACAAGCAACCTTAGTCATTATTGTCAATGGTGATAACATCACCATTTGACCCGTTTGGTCTAAATGACCAGTTTACCCATTATGGCTTACACCATAAGGTAACTTTTCAAAACTCATTGTTTATTCGTCAACACGTGACCAAATTACCATTTTACCCTTTTTACCATCAAATATGGTTTCTTACCATTTTTACTTGTTCCGACCCGTATTGGTTCGCGTCGGAACGTCATAATTCAAAGACTCATTTCAAATACTAGATTACTTTGTTATTAACCAATATATAAGTAGATGTTCTACTTAAAAGATGTAAGCTTTACTTACCTTGCATCTGATTATGTTTTTCCCGCGTATTTGATCTTCTTGACCCGCTTCTTCCCAGGCTTCCACCTAGCTTGTCAAGCGTCAAACTACCATTTAACATTCGCAAGATGGTTAGATTAGTCATCATTTATCATGACTATTCCACCTTACGGAGTTTATATCAAAATTACCATTTGATCATATTATAGGTCAGTTTGACTTTTAAAAGTCAACTGCCTATTAACATATGCAAATGCACAATTAAGTTTAACAAACTCATTTAGGCATTTCATCAAATACTTGGTAGACATTTATTTTAGGCCACCATTTTAACTAAATTCCCAACCTAGTTCGTATCATTTCTTTCACTTTAACAAGTTCATGTAATAGTTAACATCAAGTTAACTTAGCTTTGAGTTATCAATACTAGTTCACCCATTTATCATGCTATGCTAGAACTAAGGGTTTTCATCCCTATGTGAAAACCCATTTCATCATATTACCAGACATTCATCCGAACACCTAATAAAATCAAATTCTCCATACAAACTAGTAGACATGATGATTTCAAGCACCTATTAAGATCAGTAATACATAAATTTCATCATTTCATACAAAACCCATTTCATGTAATGTATGAACACTTGACCTAGTCTCAAATTATTCAAGTATTTCTCAAATACTAACTAGTATGATGATCATAAACATAAACACATCATCAATTTCATCCTTCTACTTAAAATATTGAACTTAAAGTTATCGCCTTTAAGTTCATCCACATACTCATCATCACCAAAGCATAAATTACAACATACCTTATGATCTCCAAGCTTAGATGATCACGAATTTATGTTCATGCATGTGATTTGGCCCTAATTCATCCTCCAATTTGATGGATTAAGGTTGAACAAGGGTTTGCTCCTTGTTCTTCTTCTCTGATCGTTACTCTCACACACACTTAATGTGTGTTATGTTTCATTTTGTTTATTAATAAACCTAAGTTTCACTCCTTTTCCTTTTTAGCCCCTCTAGTTTGTCTAAACCTTTAACCCCCCATATAACACTTACTTGCAATTAACCAATTCTCATAACTAGGTTTAAATGTTCCTAGTTAACTTAGTGGGTTTGGGGAAGTTATAACCTAGTTTATTTTAAGTCCCGTTAACTCGGGCTTCTTATAAACTTGTTTTCTCAAAAGCTTTTATTCTCTTTTTATTTAATATTAGGTTTAATTATTTAAATCCTAATATTTACCGGGTTAATTTTTACCACTAACGGTATTTTACCCGTTCATTATTATTAACGTGGTTTGACTATCAAACCCCTTTTCGGGGTGTTACAAGTCTATCCCCCTTGAAGAGGTTTCGTCCCCGAAACCTTTCTTACATAGTTCATCGGTTTAGACCTAATGAACTTAGTTTCGTTTTCATTTGAGCATGGCTTGCTTTTAATAATTTCAATAATCTTACAGAGAGTGTATGGTAATATCCTTCGGGCTCCAAGTGGTATCCGACTCCTTTCTGATGCTCCATTCTTGCATCCTTCTTTTGGTTAACACCCTTGTTCCTCCGATCAAGGATTATTATAGGCCACGTCATATGTGCCTTTCATGTATAAGGCTTCGTGGGCCGTTAGTTTCATCTAATATTCCATGTCTTTATTACTTATTATAACGAGTCACCCATTTGGCCACTCAATTATCTGATGTAGTCAACGTATTATCCTATGCTAATCCTATCAAGGCAAACGCTTTCATTAAATCATAATTACTATTTTGACCTTAAACGGTCTTCTCGGTTAGACTTTCTAGTCGCCGGTTATCTCATACCTCATCATTCGGGTATACTATATTGCCATCATCGGCCTTTTGCATGTTTATAATTTCATTTCTCGTAATCACGTTACAACGTGGTTATATTCTATATCACTTTTTGTGTCCGTGATCACATCACGTCATATTTAAGTTTATGTCGACTTTTCATTATCAAAAATCTTTCTTTCGAATGTATTGTCTTACAACTATCGTGTTAAGACCTATATCCTTTAATATTAACCATTTTCTAATTTCCTCTCATAATATTCATATTCGTTAAAACGTTGTTCCTCACTAAAACTGAATTTTTAGTTTAACGTTTTTTTAACCCATGTCAATTAATCATATCGAGAAATTGACGATAAGAATTATTCTTTTTCCGTTATTGTTTTATGCGGGGAATCATAACTAGTTCCCACGCTTTACCCAAGTGACCCGTAGGTTCTTTCACTTAGTCTGGTAGGTTATTTCTTTACGCTTTCACCCTTTTAAGGTGAGACCCCTATAGTTCGTTTCTTTTATTCGTGACCCGAGGGTCATTCGGTCTCGTAGACCTTTACACTGTTTACTACCAAAGGTTTTGGTTGTATCATAGGTCATCCTCTTACTTATTTCGTTCTAAAAATATATTTTCGGTGTCAAATCACCTTTTTTTTAAGTTTAGCAATCATTCATTTTCATTCTTGAATTCTATTGACCTTGACCGTAGTCTAAGGCTACATTCGTTTTCTTTTTTTTGGACTAATCTTCCGACTTTATGACTCCCTACGTCGTTTACACATGGGTTTGTTCTACGCATACCGTTACCCGGTTCATACTTATACTTCTTTACAACCCGTTACCCGGATTCTTTATCTTTATGTTTTTAACATTCTTGTTTCGTTAGTATGCGTTTTTCCTTTCTATCATGCATTATTAGGGTATTTACTATGTTACTTAATTGATATATGTATGAATATACACATATTTATGCATCTTTCATTAACATGCGGCTTGTCTTGATCTTCAAGACTAGCCCAACTCATTAACATGGTCATTTTTCCCTTCTCAAAATATATTTTTGGTGCTATGGCACCCGTTTTATAGTTTCATTGTTACTAGGACTTGGTGTCCCACTCGTCATTAGTCCTTATCTATTTTCACTGTGGTGTTTTACAAAGGTTACTCCACATATCATTTAGTTATTCCATATCATCATATGGAATTTACCCACATCATTCATCAACACATATATTGTTTCCTTTTAAGTTGGCTTGGCCGAGTCTATAACTTGCCTTAACCATTCATACTTATTATATTTTCTGGGTTCAAGTGTAATTACACTTCCTCCCAATTTGTTCCTTAATCATTTACACTTCTGCATTCTCCGGGTTCGAGTGTAGTTACACTTCCTCCCAATGCATATCCTAATCGTTTTACATATTTGCAATCTCCGGGTTCGAGTGTAAGTACACTCCCTCCCAATGCATTTCTTAATTATTTTATACATTTTCATTCTCCGGGTTCGAGTGTAAGTACACTCCCTCCCAATGTATTTCTTAATCATTTTATATATTTGCATTCTCCGGGTTCGAGTGTAAGTACACTCCCTCCCAATGCATTTCTTAATCATTTTATATATTTGCATTCTCCGGTTCGAGTGTAAGTACACTCCCTCCCAATGCATTTCTTAATTATTTTATACATTTTCATTCTCCGGGTTCGAGTCTAAGTACACTCCCTCCCAATGTATTTCTTAATCATTTTATATATTTGCATTCTCCGGGTTCGAGTGTAAGTACACTCCCTCCCAATGCATTTCTTAATCATTTTATACATTTGCATTCTCTGGGTTCGAGTGTAAGTACACCCCCTCCCAATGTATTTCTTAATCATTTTATATATTTGCATTCTCCGGTTCGAGTATAAGTACACTCCCTCCCAATGCATTTCTCGACATCTCCCACTCACTTAGTCCTTGTTACATAAGGGGTACTTATGTTAGTTATAACAAACTCATCGTATCATGTGTTTAACACTAACCTGGCCAGGGTAAGTAATCCGCACATGGTACGTATAAACTTATTATAATTAATATATTACCTCCCATGTAAGCAAGTTTTCGGTTTGTGGTTACGTCCCTTATTTTATTCGGTAAAACCTTTTATTGCTATATTGCAAATATTAGGTTTTTACCTTTATTTATTCACAAATCATAAGGTGTTTTCATTTCATAAACTTATATACAATCACATTATGCTATGGGATTGTTACATATCTATACCGTGTCTTCTATATAAAACTTTTACCTGAACGGTTATCCCCATCCAAGTTTCTAAGTCTGAATTTTACTTAATAGGATCTTAATGATAATGTTTACTTGGATGATCACCGCCATCCAAGTTTCTATGTTTGGACCTTTTACGTATGTTTGTTATTCACATTGTGAATAACACATATTACCCACCTAAATTCCTTTGGGAAATATCATCCTGGATGATTATCCCGTCCAGACTTCTCCCAAACTTTTATCTCGTACGTTTCTACCATTCACCATGTGAATGTTGCACTTAATTAATTATACTACAAGAAAAGTGTGCACCTGGGTAATATTCGCCTTGATGGGCCTTCATTTCTTTGCCCCCTTTTATTTCATTCTAACCGCATGACCTTAGTCCTATGCAAGCATACTCCTCTTATCATGCTTCGGACCTTGCCATGATCTCATTGATAAACTTTTGAATCTCCACCATCCTCAGGTGCGGAAATTATATCACTGAGACATTCACTAGAAATTAGTATAATGCAATTTATAAAAGCCCATACTTTAATACAAGGCACCTATACTACTTGTTATCACAAGTAAATTTCCCGACCTCAACTGGTCCTTTACCTTTCCTTTAGGGTTACCGTGTATTACACGATAGTCCTAGGCGTGGTTTACAACATCGTTCATTCATACTATATCATTATAACAACTTACCGGACCCCGCAATCAAGCTTCGAACCGAACACCAATCTTTATCAAGAGCATAAGGTTTAAGTCCAAGCATAGTTTTCCCCACCATACTTGAATCTCTTAAACCAGGGCTCTGATACCAACTTGTCACACCCTTACTAATACTGAACGATTTAAGTATAAATATCGACAATTAAATGTGTATTTACGACTACACATACTTATGAAAATACGGGTTTATTAAAACTTTTCTCAATAAAAACAATACAACATAATATGTATAAGTTCGTCATTTAAAAATGACGACGAAACAATGTGCAGAAGCTTGTAACTTGATCGTGTTCGGTTCTTCGTTGAGCTTTATCGTCATCCAGTACTCCAATTATTACCTACATATCATAAATCATGATATACGTTAGTTATATGAAATCTATAACTAATCTAGCTAAGCCCAAAAGCTCAATACGATGACCAGGTAACTCGTATGGGTTATGGCAACTGATAACCCAGATGAGTAGATAACTTGTCTGGATTATGGCAACTGATAACCCAGATGACCAGGTAACTCGTATGGGTTATGGCAACTGATAACCCAGATGACCAGATAACTTGTCTGGGTTATGGCAACTGATAACCCAGATGAACAGATAACTTGTCTGGGTTATGGCAACTGATAACCCAGATGAACAGATAACTCGTATGGGTTATGGCAACTGATAACCCAGATATATATTTAACAATTCTGGGGTACAGAACTTGTCCATTTTCCCTTTTTAGTAAATGTTGCGTAACTTCTCTGATATTTGTTCGTTTAGCTTGAAACTTGTTTCTAATTGATCGTAATACATTTGCCTACATTATTAATCCCTAATCTTTAACCCGGATTCATGAATTTTATGATTTACACAACCATTACCGGGTTTATGCGCATTATTATTTTGACCCGTTATGAGATTTAAGCACTTTAAGTTTAAATTATCCACAACCCTTCATATCTTTTATTCCCGCTTAATGATCTTTATTTATCTATCATCACAACTTCAGTTGTGATGGATTATGATAGAGAAATTCATTATACTACTATTCTACCCTCGAATTTGACATTTTTTTTTACAAAAATAACCCATTACACATACCTGGCTCAAGTCAAAGCATTGACCCGTTTTAATACCTTACATTATTAGTTACTAACTAAAAGCAATGCAAGCCATACGCTATTTTTCCTATGAGCACAAAACTCGACAAGCAACCTTAGTCATTATTGTCAATGGTGATAACATCACCATTTGACCCGTGTGGTCTAAATGACCAGTTTACCCAATATGGCTTACACCATAAGGTAACTTTTCAAAACTCATTGTTTATTCGTCAACACGTGACCAAATTACCATTTTACCCTTTTTACCATCAAATATGGTTTCTTACCATTTTTACTTGTTCCGACCCGTATTGGTTCGCGTCGGAACGTCATAATTCAAAGACTCATTTCAAATACTAGATTACTTTGTTATTAACCAATATATAAGTAGATGTTCTACTTAAAAGATGTAAGCTTTACTTACCTTGCATCCGATTATGTTTTTCCCGCGTATTTGATCTTCTTGACCTGCTTCTTCCCAGGCTTCCACTTAGCTTGTCAAGCGTCAAACTATCATTTAACATTCGCAAGATGGTTAGATTAGTCATCATTTATCATGACTATTCCACCTTACGGAGTTTATATCAAAATTACCATTTGATCCTATTATAGGTCAGTTTGACTTTTAAAAGTCAACTGCCTATTAACATATGCAAATGCACAATTAAGTTTAACAAACTCATTTAGGCATTTCATCAAATACTTGGTAGACATCTATTTTAGGCCACCATTTTAACTAAATTCCCAACCCAGTTCGTATCATTTCTTTCACTTTAACAAGTTCATGTAATAGTTAACATCAAGTTAACTTAGCTTTGAGTTATCAATACTAGTTCACCCATTTATCATGCTATGCTAGAACTAAGGGTTTTCATCCCTATGTGAAAACCCATTTCATCATATTACCAGACATTCATCCGAACACCTAATAAAATCAAATTCTCCATACAAACTAGTAGACATGATGATTTCAAGCACCTATTAAGATCAGTAATACATAAATTTCATCATTTCATACAAAACCCATTTCATGTAATGTATGAACACTTGACCTAGTCTCAAATTATTCAAGTGTTTCTCAAATACTAACTAGTATGATGATCATAAACATAAACACATCATCAATTTCATCCTGCTACTTAAAATATTGAACTTAAAGTTATCGCCTTTAAGTTCATCCACATACTCATCATCACCAAAGCATAAATTACAACATACCTTATGATCTCCAAGCTTAGATGATCACGAATTTATGTTCATGCATGTGATTTGGCCCTAATTCATCCTCCAATTTGATGGATTAAGGTTGAACAAGGGTTTGCTCCTTGTTCTTCTTCTCTGATCGTTACTCTCACACACACTTAATGTGTGTTATGTTTCATTTTGTTTATTAATAAACCTAAGTTTCACTCCTTTTCCTTTTTAGCCCCTCTAGTTTGTCTAAACGTTTAAACCCCCATATAACACTTACTTGCAATTAACCAATTCTCATAACTAGGTTTAAATGTTCCTAGTTAACTTAGTGGGTTTGGGGAAGTTATAACCTAGTTTATTTTAAGTCCCGTTAACTCGGGCTTCTTATAAACTTGTTTTCTCAAAAGCTTTTATTCTCTTTTTATTTAATATTAGGTTTAATTATTTAAATCCTAATATTTACCGGGTTAATTTTTACCACTAACGGTATTTTACCCATTCATTATTATTAACGTGGTTTGACTATCAAACCCCTTTTCGGGGTGTTACAGTCCAACTAAGTTATTTTTGCGTCATAACACACTACTTATAATTGTTTTAAAGTTTATTATGCGCGTAATTAAATCCGAAAATTGCCGGTTGTCACAGTTTGTTGGTATGACTCGATGTTGTATTCTGACTCTTGATGAATTGAACGTACGCGTTGAGTCGATTGAGGCGCGATGCGTTGTGCACTAGGTTGCTGAACTGGTGTCTGGTGTGCTGGGAACTGAGCTTGTGCACATATCTGCATGTACGCCATGTTCAAAGCTGGTTGGGATTTCTCATACCATAACACTGGTGTCTCTCCCTCCAGAAGTGGAGGGAAGAGGCTGTTCGCCGCACCGACATTCTGACCAGCAAGGTTAATTTGTTGGTTTGTGCGCGTCGCACTACCTAGGACATTTGTAACCCCTGTTTCTGTGAATTCCCTTCTGGTCTACTCGTCCATCTGGTGGTTTTGGACATGTGCGTTGTCCGCCACCGTGCCAAATGGAGAGTGTTCGCCGAAAGCCGGGAAGGGTGAGTTTGGAACATCCATTGATCAAATATTGGAAAGAAAATATATGAAAAAGTGCAATAAGTGTAGTTGGCTCCAATGAAGAAACACTAAGTCAACACAAGGTTGGGTTTAGCCGGTTTGTCTCGTAAATAATGGTTAATCTCTATTCTTTCCTTCACAAGTTGTCTGCCTATCTTTAATCGATCCCGCAAAACAAAACAACACCGGTGAATTCGTTACAAGGAGGAAAGATCGGGGGTCTTCTTGTAACCACCCTCTGGCGTGTGAATAAGAACTCGTTTTGAGGAATAAGTGTGTGTATAGAGTGAGAGAGTAAGAGAAGTGATCCTTGAACCTGGTGGTGAAGTCCTCTATTTATAGCTGAAGGGTTATGAAGAAGATCGGAGCTAGCTGGTCGTTCGCCAACTGTCAAATCATGGGGAATATCCATTTTGTCCCCTCTGACATGACAGAACCGTTAATCTGTACCAGGGCTGACTTGGCAATATGTTATTTGTTCCACCTCAGCGTCCCCCAATACTTCTTGTCGGGTTGTCACTAGCTGTCCCCTGGAGATTCTGCAACAGAGCCTGACAACCAATGATTGGTGCCACGTAGTGTCCTTTTCTTTAGGTGTCATTAGTGCTCTCCCTGCGGTTATCCATGATACCCCACGTCCGTCGCCAAGTTTGTCTATCGACATTCTAGATCCGTCTAGACAACGAAGTTTCTGGAGTGGTATGGTCCTTTGGGTGCGCGCCTGCACACGCTCTTTGGGACCATACCCCTTCAATATGTAAAATAGTGTCTGTTCCTTACATTGTGTTCCCGAGTTTCATTTTTGTGAAAGAAAGAAAGAAATTGAAAGTAAGGGAAAATTGTGTTCCATATTTTTTAGAGTGAATTTCAAATTTTGTCCTTTATCTATATATCTAATTTCAAGCGGTGTCGTTTATCTTTAAAATTGACGAGTTTTGTACTTATTGTTTCAAAATCTTGCACGGTATGTCCTTTGACCATAATCAAGTTAGTTTTTTCTATTAAATTATATCACACAAGGGTAGTTAAGTCTTTTTACTATTTTTTAAAAATTAACAAATGAAACAAAAATAAATCAAACAAAACTAATCTTACTATATATTAAAGGAGAAGTAGAGCTGATGTAAGTTTGCTTATGTGTCAACCATCTAGGTATGCCACGTAGGATATGCTGATGTCATAAATTGTTAATATATTCTATTAATTTTTTTTCTAATCATATAATATAAAATATATATTAGTGTGTTTTAGAGATATTGGGGGGGGGGGGGGGGGGAATTTGAACTGCATAGGGAAGTATTTTTTGCATTAATTGATTCTGAACACATCATCATACTTCCTCTCTCTTCTTCTTCTTGACATATATCACATTCATCCTAATTCTCTCACACACACAAACCAAACGCCGTCTCTTCTTCTTGGAAACGGCATGCTCTTCACAAACCCTAAATACAGAAGCTCTCCGTCTTCTTCATTCTTCTTTGCCGATTCTTCCGTCAAACCACTACCAAAAACCCTAAAAACCCTCACAAACTTTGTGGCGGCAGCGGAACCCTTCAATTCTTCCGTCAAACCACTACCATACCAAAAACCCAGAATTTTTCGGGTTTTCTTATCCCATTTTTGAAGATTTATCCGATAACTGCCAGCATGGTCATCGTTGCACCTCTTACAGATGGTATATTCTGTTCACTCACACTTTCTTTAAAGATTCGTCACTGTTTTTCTTCTATTTGAACTGGGTTTCTTTCTTTTTTCTTGAATATCAAGATCGTATGTTGTTTGTATGCATGGTTGTTAGTCTTTTGTATAAGATTGTTTCTTGATCTGATGCATTTTTGTGTTTAGATTTAGGTATATGTGATCTTTTGCTTTTTAGGGTTGTGGGTTGTTAAAAAGTTTTAAATTTTTTGATGTAGATGCTGCTGCTTTGTTGAAGAACTTATCTTTGGATTCTCAAACTAAAAGTTTGGAAGTTTCTGATCCTGTTAAAAAGGTTAATTTTTTTTGTTTTTGTTTTTTGAGTATGTTTTGAAAAATTTTATTTGTAGTACATGTTGTTTTGACAGTAATTGATATTACATAAAGTTTAATTATTTTTGGTGTTTAATATATGGTTAAAATTTCAGACTTCTGTGGACACTGGGAATGGTCAGATAAAATCTAGCAGTAAGGTTGTAACACCTTTGGCTTCTGATGTTATGAATCCATCATTGGCTTATTATCCCAACGGTTATCCTTCGACCGCGTATTATTATGGAGGTATTCAATATATCAACGTCTATTGGTTGAACATTTTAACAAGATTCTTATATTTTTTTTTGGTGTGAAAGAGATTAAAGCATTAGAAGAGCATATTAGCCTGTTCATGCCTAATTTATCTGGCATAGATGCAATTGTAAGATTTAAAAAAGAATCCTTTTTACCATCTTTTATCCAATGTTACAATCTTTTCCCAGCCACACATCTTTAGATAAGTATTTATACTATTTTATAATACATATCCGAAGGATGTATTACAGTACACAAGAGATTAAATTACACCAACTCAAATTTTAATAATTTCGAATGGACCTTGAAGAAACACTGGATCGATGACCGGAATCAAATTATCCAGGGGTTAGGTTCTGCATAAAAGGGTGGTTCTCTCACGTTTGATTCAAAGGGACAAGTCTTCTTCTCCGGTGAATACTGCAAAACAGAACACTGTTAGCCTTGTTACGGGGAGAAGGGAGGTTCTCTCCGTAACCCGACTCCGGCGTGAGAATAAGTATGTGTTTATGAAGAAGAAGTATTGACGAAGTGAGTGTAACTTAAAGTTCATACCTGATTTATTCTCATATTTATAGACAGGAATTTGGGCGGGAAAACTCGTTGTTGAAATATTAACGGAAGATGCTAACTCCGTAGGCGGTTATTTTCCCTCCGTTAATTCTCTCGATCGGATTGTGAGATCACACGGATCGTGATCTTGATCGACAGTTGGGGTGTTGCCACGTGGAAAGTGGGCAAGTGGAGGTTTCTCTCCAATTCAATGCCATCATCGTGATTTCAGGATGGTCTGGGGTGATGACACGTGTCCCAGACGGTTATAACCGTCTGGTGGTGCACGATTGAGTCTTCTAGAAGGTTATTGCCATAATCCGTGTGACTCCTTATTGTGTGGTATCAGCTTAGTAAATAATATCCAAGTCTGGGTATCATTTAAGCGGAAGTATTAAACTAGGATTTTCATCCTTGTTTGTTATGGGGAAAGGCGCGAGGGTTCATGTATTTCCCTTTAGCGCGCAGGTGTTGTCTTCTGCCTTTCTTTCAAACTCTTTGTAGGACTAGTGCGCGGCCGCGCAAGGTCTAAAGCGGTTTAAAGGATGAGGTTATGGTATGGTCTCAAGTACTTGATATGAGGTTTTTGAGACCTTACCCATTCAAGTCCCCCCAGTCTAGTGTTGCTCTTATGCAAATAAGTGGAGCACTGGACTATATGAGAGAAATGCTGTTGGGCGCGAAAGTGGGGAATCTTCTATGAGAAGATACACTTTACTTATTATGCTGACGTTTGGAAATCTTTGACTTTGGGTAAGATGTACAGTTTGTGAGGAGAAATATTTATACCTTTGTTTATTCTGAACTGTTGTAATCTTGGGCGAAGAGTTTGTGTAATTATGAGCTGACGATAGCTGACGTCATTTCTTATGGCTTGTGCTGACCCTTCGTTTTCTGGTTTAACTGTAGTTTCTGGAATGCGTGTGGACCCTGTCAGAGGGCTTTAAATGAGTTGAGATACTTGCAGTGGCAGCGCCGTTGAGAAGGCAGTTGATTTGACACTCAATCATCACAATTCTTATTTCGATGTCACCGTTTCTCTTTTTTGGTCTATATATTCACTTTGGGTGTGATATTCTCTTCCTAATTTTGGAAAAAATGGAGAATAGGCGACCGATTCGGTGGAGAAGACTTTCTGAAGTATTGAGGGTTCTGGAAGCTGCTGACGCTTTGCTGCTGCTCTCCAATCCGTCGACTGACCTTGTTGTTAGAGACGAAGGTGTTAATGATGCAACCCGACGGGATGCTTTGGAGAACCGAATCCGTCTTCATCTTGCAGATGACAATAATGGTGGGGTTACTCGGCTATCAGCACACCTTGTGACCCGGTCCTTTCCGGTTGATCGGAGAGGGAGTTCGTTAGTTGTCTACCAGCGACGCCGCCGTGTTGTCATTCTGGCTGAAGTTCCGGCTGGTGTTGCTGAAGATGGTGAGGAGGGTGTCAACCCTTGGATTGTTGATCCCCATCCCTTGTCTGAGTATGGTGAGGTTCTCCATACTCCGTATGGGGTGCTAGATCAGCTTTCTTAGTTCGTTTTATTTTGTAACTAGTACACTCTCACTCTTTTTTTTTTTTTGAAGAAACACTGTTGTGTTCTTTGTAAATGGTTTGTTTAGAGTGCTTTGTTGCACTAATGATATTTTTGATGCAGTGCTATACATATCTGTTTTGATGGTTTATAAGTTGTGTTTGAATTACAATATGTTGCATATGCTTAATTTCTTTGTTTAGGTAGGGCGAATGAGAATGGTATTGTGCCCATGTGTGAACGTATGTCTAAAATGCGCGCGAGGTTGTGCTTTTTTAGACTGTTCATGAGGCGTACAATGTTCACCATATTGTTTTCGCGGAAACCAAAAGAATTATATGCAATTTGTAATAAACAATAACATGTGTAAGGATAACTTTTGCATTAATAGGGCGCAGGGCCAATAATACAAAGTAAAATAGAAAAATACATTGCCTGTATAAGTTGAGTTGTTAGGGTAGCTCGACTATATATAACACCTGCGCAGCTGTTGCGGGTTCCAGGTGCGAGGGATGGGTGTTCCGTCGATTCTTTTTAGGGTGTATGCCCCTTTGCCTAGGACCTCGTTGATGATGTAAGGCACTTCCCATTTTGGCGCTAGCTTGCGTGGCTTTTCTGCATTGGAGGCTTCATTGTCGCATAAGACAAAGTCTCCTGGAACGAAAGTACACACGCGTACACGCGCGTTGTAGTACTTTTCAAGTTTGGACTTGTACCTTGCTTCAGTGATGGCGGCGTTCTCGCGCCTTTCTTCGAGAAGGTCTAAATCCATTCTTCGTTCCTGGTCATTGTTTTGCTTTTCCATGGCAAGCATGCGCGGTGATGGAAGGCCAATTTTGGCTGGGATTACCGCCTCTGATCCGTAGACAAGACTGAATGGGGTTTCTCCCGTACTGGTCTTTGGCATGGTACGATGGGCCCATAGGATGCTGGGGAGCTCATCGACCCATCCTCTGCGCAGTCCCGAGTCTCGCTTTTATGCCATCAACTATTTGTTTGTTGACACTCTCGACTTGGCCGTTTGCTTGTGGGTGTGCCACAGAGGCAAAATTGTGTTCAATCTTCATTTCTTTGAACCACTTCTGAAGATCTTCTGAGGCGAAATTGGTGCCGTTGTCAGAGATGATGCGCAATGGTAATCCGAATCTGCAAATATGTTGGATCGTTGTGTGACCCGAATGAGTCATTCAGAAGAGTTTTGAGTCAGGATCAAAGGCGGAATCAGTGATTCTAACTTGATACAGCTTGATTCTCCCTAATTATCTTCTTATTAAAGATTTCAAAGCTTTTACAGATCAGTTGACAAATCGGCAGCACCTCGGCTCTGAAATCGGAAAGTTACAAATGACAAGACCAGCTCAGTATTTATAGAGGTAGCTATTTCGTACGAAATCAAACATCACTATTTCATGCGAAATACCTTTGTTTCATTTCGTACGAAATGACTCTTGTCATTTCATGCGAAATGCCCCTTTGACATGCAAAACCTAATTTTCTAACCTACTGAGCACTGGTTTATCCTATCTAGACATTAGACTCGATAAAGACGAAGTTAACATACATTTATGCACCAACAGACTCCCCTTTGGATGTTGACGAAGTCTTTGGCATCGAGTCTTCAGTCTTTTCTTTCTTTCCAAATTGTTTGACACTGTAAGCATCCTCCAATCTCTATCAGCATCAGCAGCTAGCACACGAACTTGTCTTTAACAATCTTCAAACTCCCCCTTGAATGTTGATCTAGAAACTGTTAGACTCCCCCTCTCAATAAGCTTGGATAGAATTCTGGTTCAAGCTTTGTTCAAACTTAGCCACGGGGATCTCGCTTTGCTGCTTTCACAGGATCAAACCTGTTCCCTGCTTCTTAGAAATTTGACATTACAATCTATTCTCCTTTTGACTTCATTTGTTGTTTTTATCAGTTTTTAATAATCCACTTAAGTATCTAGGTCCAAGTTAATGACCCTAGGCACTTAATTTGTCTACCAAGTCCAACTTAATGACCTTGGATGACTTGAGACAAAACAAAACTGACTTTTGTTCAATATAGTTCAAAACATTTTTCTGAAAATTACAAGTTTCAAATTAATGAACTTGTTTTGACTTTCCATTTTCTCAGGTTTAACATATTAAGCTCCCAACTTTTCTGTCCAACTCAGAAACTTCCTGCATCTTCTTTAAACTGCGAGTCTGAAGATCAGCTTTCCACTTTGATTTGTCGGAAAAATAAAGAAGAAATATAAAATCTTTTTGGATTTTTAATAAAGTTTCTAGACTAGAAAGCTAAACAGAAATAAAATGCAGTAAATGTAAACTATTTACAAATATATTTTTGGTGAGCGTGTTAGGGAATCATATCAGCTGTCGACAAGTCACAAGTACCGTTAAGCTTTGATTTCATATTCAGAATTAAACAATTCGCTTAGATTGTCGATATACTGATCCACTTAAATTCTCACACAAATTTCAATCTGTCCAGGATACGAATTAGGTGTATTAAGAACTTAAACTTATTCATGTGTCCCACCTCTTGAATATACTCCCGTATCCAGATCCCAATATTCAGTCTTACAGGTGAATATACCACAGATGATATCTGTAAGGGGTTAAATGCGAGGGCCATGAGAGCTCAGGCTATTGCTTCCGCAAAATCAGAGAGATGATGGCTTCGACTTTAGGTGGGTCCCCTTTAGAGGATCTTTTTTACAACAGCACATGATTAGCATTTTGCAATGTTTCATCATTTTTTATGCTGAGGGCGAGCTTTTATTTCAAGTAGCAGTAAAGTATTATACGGGGACTAGGCCATTGCTTCCGCATTATCAGAAGTCCTGGGATAATACCCCAGATATCACTGAGTATAAAGACCTAGTATTTCAGAAAGAGGGGTCCTTCAAACGAGATTTCAGGGGTTACCTATATATCCAAGTAGTGTTCCCCACGAAATAAGCAAGTAATGATTTAGGTTTATATCCCGAACAAACCTACTAAATGTGTAAAAACCTGCCGGCATATCATCAGCGAGACTGCTTAACACTTTTAAACTTTACATTTCTTTAGCATACCGAAACTGTCAAGCTGATGTACTATCATTTTCCCTTTTTACACAAGCTCTTTTTCAGTTTTCTATTGTTTTTGGATTTTTTTTTTGAAAATTTTTACTGTTTTTGTATTTTCTGAAAATATAACCTACCTCCCCCTAAATACCAAAACAAGTAAAAAATCGACAAACCATTGCAGATTGCTTTTCAACATCATCTATAGTGGTACCTTCATCTACGCCTAGAATCTCCTCCAACACCGATAAAAGCTTCATACCGTTTAGTTTTAAAAGATATTGAAAACGAGTTTTATCAAACGCTTTGGTATGTAAATCAGCTTTTTGTTCGTCAGTGTGGATTTTCTCAATTCGTATCAACTTCTTCTCGAAACAGTCTCGGATGAAGTGATGACGAATTTCAATGTGTTTTGTTTTAGCGTGATGAACATGATTTTTCGTTATATTTATAGCTGCCTCATTATCAACAAAGATAGGGGTGTTAAGAAATTGCAAACCGTAGTCTCGCATCTGTTGCTGGATCCACAAGATCTGAGAGCAGCAGCTGCTAGCAGATACACACTCGGCTTCACATGTGGATAAAGCGACAGAGGTCTGCTTCTTACATTGCCAGGTGACCAATCGTGGTCCAAAAAACTGGCACCTCGCTGTTGTTGACTTAGCGTTAACTTTGCAACATCCGAAATCAGAATCAGAATACCCTTCGAGCGTGAAATCGCCTTCTCTTGGATACCACAACCCCAGTGATGGAGTTCCTTTCAGGTAGCGTAATATCCGTTTCACAATCACCATGTGCGAAGCTCTGGGGCTTGACTGAAACCGCGCTGCAAGGCATGTTGGATACATGATATCGGGTCTTGAAGCTGTCAAGTACATCAGCGATCCGATCATGGAACGATACATCGTTTCATCTACCTTTTCTCCGGTGAGATCAGGATTTATCCCATTGTTCGTCGCTAACGGGGTGGAAGCTGGAGTAGTCCCGGACATCCCAAATTTCTCTAAGATATCATGAACATACTTCGTCTGATGTATGAAAATTCCCTCAGGTAGTTGATCAACCTGAAGTCCCAAGAAGAATTTCATCTCACCCATCGATGACATTTCAAATTTTTTTCTTCATAACTCTTTCGAAATCTTTGCATAGATTTTCATTTGTTGACCCAAATATGATATCATCCACGTATATCTGAACTATCAGAAGATGTCCGTCGACTTCTTTGGTGAAGAGAGTGGCATCCACTTTTCCACGGATGAAGCTGTTGGCAAGCAGATGTTGAGACAATGTCTCGTACCAGGCTCTCGAGGCCTGGTGTAAACCAAACAGCGCTTTATCCAGTAAATAGACCTTGTCTTTGTGGATTGGGTCGGTAAAGCCCGGTGGTTGTCCGACATATACCTCCTCTTTTACCTTCCCATAGAGAAAAACCGATTTAACATCTAGTTGATAAACTTTAAATCCTTTCCAAGATGCAAATGCTAGGAAGATTCTGATCGCTTCAAGTCGAGCAACGGGAGCATACACTTCAGTGAAATCTATACCCTCCTGCTGACTAAAGCCCTGGACTACGAGTCGAGCTTTGTTGCGAATAATAACCCCTCGATCATCCCTTTTGCACTTGAACACCCACTTGGTGTTTATCTTCCTGTGACCATCAGGCAAGTCTACCAATTTCCACATTCCCAACTTCTCAAACTGACTCAGCTCCTCTTGCATCGCGTTGACCCAAGAATCTTCAGTTAGTGCTTCCTTATATGTTCTCGGCTCAATCTGTGAAATAAAACAACTATGTGAAAACTCTGTTTGTAAAGAAGCAACTGTAGAATAAAAACAAGTAAGGCCTTGGTCAATTTGTCGTCTTGTGCGGACGCCTGATTGCAATTCTCCAATAATCAGCTCTTCTGGATGGTTCGAAAGAGTTCTCGGCATCACCTCGCCTGGAACATCTACCTCACCTTCCAAATTTGTGACATTCTGATTTGCACCTTGTTCACTGACTGGAATTGTTTGACTTGAAATCTGGATCTGCTCCTCCTCAGAATCTGAATCACCATGATCGAAAATAGGCCTATCATCAGATTCTAGATTATCGTTGACTGCCGTCTGATTGTCAAGAGTTTGCTGAATATCATCATGTTCTCCAGCATTACTAGGACCGGCTTCATCGTTATTGGAAGCTCGATATTGACGTCTAGATGACTCAGCTGGGAATCTTTCTTGTGATGCTTCATATTCCCTCATAATTTCTAACTCGTCAAATAAATCTGGTTCTTCTTCTATGTCAAACGAATCCCACAAAGTATCATAATTAAAACGCCATGAGTCGCCGGGATTCTGAGGTGGCATGGTATAACTTTGACACTCAACATTATGTGCTTCGATGATCCGCTTTAAGCTTGTAACAAAGACTCTTTTCAATGGACTTGCATAACCCACGAAAATTCCTTCAATGCTCTTTGCACCAAATTTGCCATAAGGTTCTAGAACTGTACAGGGAGACCCAAATGGTTCCAGATACTTCAGATTTGGTTTGCGGTTGTTGATCAGCTCGAAACATGTCTTGTTGAATTTCTTCACTGTAAGAACCCGGTTGAGTGTATAGCAAGCGGCTGACACTGCTTCTGCCCAAAAGTTGACTGGTAATTTCGAATCAGCAAGCATCGTCCTAGCCGTTTCAATTAGCGTCCTGTTCTTTCTTTCTGCTACTCCATTTTGTTGTGGAGTTTAAGGAGCACTAAATTCTTGCAATATACCTCTCTCATCACAATACTCTTCCATTTTATTGTTCTTAAACTCTGTACCGTTGTCACTCCTGATTCTTCTGATTCGAGTTTGGTACAAATTTTCAATTTTTCTGAACAACGTCATCAAACTTTCAAATGTCTCATCCTTTGATTTCAGAAATGATACCCACGAAAATCTCGAGTAGTCGTCTGTTACTACTAGACAGTAGAGATCACCAGTTATGCTTTTGACATTTACTGGACCAAAAAGATCCATATGAAGTCTCTCTAACGGTCTCAAGATCGAGTTTTCCTTCTTCCCAGGGTGAGATTTCTTTCGCTGTTTTCCTTTGACACAACTAATGCACTCCCCCTCAAGATGAAAACCTTTCACATGAACACCAGTTACTAAGTCGTTATGCACCAGGTGATTCATTTTTCGTAGGTGAATATGGCCCATCTTTCGATGCTATAACTGAGATTCTTTTTCCATTGCTCTTGACATAAAACAGTGAGCCTGACCCTTGGTAGTAGTTGCTACACTCATGTCCAACACGTACAGATCATTGACTCTAGGTGCTCTCATGATAACCCACTCTTCGGGAACAACAAATCCTGGTTTCAATATCAAACATTCCTTATCCATAAAGTGCGTTGTATACATACGATCACAAATCTGAGAAATGCTCAGAAGATTGTTTTCAAGCTCGGCGATGTAGTTTACTCTTTCAAACGTGACAATACCATTCGATAGAGTTCCTTCACCAATTATTCGACCACCTTGATTGCCTGCAAATCCCACATATCCTCCATTAAACCCTAGAACATCGTACAGTAGGGTCTTCTTCCCCGTCATGTGCCGAGAAGCTCCACTATCCATAATCCAATGTGAAACGGATCTTGGAAGCTCCTGCACATATCACAAACACTTAGTTAGATTTTGATGCCACCCAAGCCTCTTTTGACTCAGGTAGCTTGACTTTGAGGTGAGTTTTTGCAGTGTATAATGGCGGAAAATTTTTGTCATTCATCTTTAAGCTCTCTTCAGACCCAATCTCAACCTCTTTGTATAAAAAGAAATCATTTTTAGGAGGTTGACCAGATGATTGGTCTTTCTTTGGTACATACTTCTTTTCAGAAGCAGTAGACTTTTGTTTCTCAAGTTTCTCATAATATTCCAAAGGAACATTCATCTTTACCGACGTGGTAGAGGATGATTGTTTTTCCATCTCAGAAACCTTTGGTTTTGGAGAACTTGATTTCTTTTCAACTAATTTTGGCTTCCATGCTTTTTGAGGCGAAGCAACCCATTTATAAAATTTATCAGTTTTAGTTACCACATTCTTTACAGGTTCAGTTTTGAATTTTGAGTTTTCATTTTTCAAAACTTTCTTCTCAACAACCATTGGAGCTTTTCCTTTTGCAACAACTTTCTTTTTCTGACTCTCAACAACTTCAGACTTAGGCTTTAAGTTGGTGCACTTTCGTGCAATGTGTCCAACTTGATTGCATTTAAAGCATGTTCGGGTGTCAACAACCCGATTTGTGCCTTCGATCTGAGGCTGTGAAGCCTTCTTTTCAAAAAACTCTTCATTTGATTTTGAAAAGATCTCAGATTCTTGCTCGGAATGAGAACTCGAGCTTTTTACAAAAACCTTTTTCTCAACAAACTTCTTGTTTTGAAAGTTCCTTCTTTGATAATTCTTACCACCCTTATAACCACCCGACCATTTGTTTTGATTGTTGTTAGAAAAACGCGGCGGTACAACAGGTTTTTTGTAGTAAGCTTTATCTTTTTCAAAGTTTAATTGCCTTTTGGAACGTTTCAAACCTTCGATCTCAGATACATCAATCTCAACCAGTTTAAAAACATTTTTCAATTTGTCAACATTCACATTTTCCAAAGGAAATTCAAAGTCCGAATACAACTTATCCGATCCCGACATCTTGTACATCACAAGATTAGGTTCTTCATTTAAGTTGTTTTTGGATGTTGATTTCGGAATATATTTGTCCAAGAAACATTCTTCATCCTCAGTTGAGTCACTTTCAGTTTTCAAAACACTTTCAACCATGCTTTTAACAACTTCAGACTGAACACTGTCTTCTTCAGATGATGAAGTGAATGTGACGTCAATTGATTCTGGAAGTTTAACCTCATTTGTTTCATTATCGTTAACTAACCCGGACTTTTTCTTTGAAAAATTATTTAACACTGGCGGTGGAACCTGATGATACCCAACCCCAGTTCCATTTGAATAAACATCTTCGCCAACTTTGTTCTTCCCGATTGGTTTAGGAACGATATATTGAAGAACAAAACTTGCAGAGTTGTAACTGTTGAGTTTTAGATTGATGCGTTCATTTTCAATCTTTGCTTCCTGAACTTGAAGCTTCAGATTAGCAATCTCATCCAATTGTTGGTTGATTTGCCTCTCTTTCGACTGAAGTACTCCTGTCAGTTGGAGATTTTCTTTAAATGTTATATCATTTCTTTCATCAGAATCTTTTGTCGTTCTTTTTAGCTTTTCATAATTTTCCAAAAGTTGACGGTTTTCATGAACTAATTTTTCATTTTCTTTCCTGATTCGTTCTACGTCAATTTTATCATTTTCAAGTTTATCAGTTAATTCTTTTAATCGATCATTGGAAGCTTTTACCAGTTTGTCACGACTTAAGATCTGATTTTCAACTTCTCTGACTCTTTCTGTCAGCTCTTCAGTCTTTTTACCACTGAGGTAAGCATGTGTACTACAAACCTTGCACTTTTTCATGCAATTTTTGCAGTCGTTCACAATTTTGGCTTTCTTACCTGACTCGTTGGTTGAATCACTAGAACTGACCTTGCTTTTAGACTCAGTTCCAGACTCAGAAACTACCTCTAACTCTTTTGCTGCGAGCACTTTGTCAGCCATTTTCTTCAGGTTATCTGTAGTGAACTCTTTGGTTGTATCAATTATCCCATCATCGACCTTCTTTGACTGTAGCTCCTTTTCTTTCTCTTCATCACTTCCCCACCACAATCTTTGATTTGCTTCTTCCTCTTCTATAATTTGCTCAATCAGAGTCTCGACAAGAAGTGTTGATGGTTCCACAAGTATATTTCCCTTAGGATCCAAATAGCATTCTCTGTCAGCGTCCCATCTCTTCGCGCTTTTTGCTTCTTTCCATGCACGAAAATGTCTGTCTTTCATTGTTAAAGCTAAACTCTTTCTGTTGACATATTTTACTTCCTCTGATCGGGTATCTTTCCAAGGAACAATTTTTGCCATGAAGGCATATCCCACTTCGTCTTCTTCTGGCAACACATCACTCCAATCATATCCCTCATCATCATGGATAACAGCTAATGCTCTCGACTTTTCTTTGGGAGTATCTGCTTCATTCTGGGAGATTCTGCTTTGTTTTGATGATAGATGGCTCTTTTGTAATAATCTTCACGGAAAGGGTTGGCTGTTTCATCAGCGGCTGCATTTCGACATTCTCGTTTAAAGTGCCCTTTTTGCTTGCACTTGAAACATGTAACCTTCGATTTATCAAAACCTGGCTTCGTTGAAGGTCCACCAATGGAGTGTCTGCCTGTTATCTCCATGAATCTCTGAGCCCTTCTGACCGCACTTGCCATACACCATTTGATATCAATCAACTCTATCTCCTCAGGGTCTATTTGATCATAATCTTCCTTGGTAAGATTGGTGTTTCCGATCTTTCCTGCAACAAGGCTTTCATGTGATTCCAATACAGATGCTAAAAACACCATTTGCTGCTTGGCGGATTCTTCACTGAAGTTTTGTGCATTTTTTAGATCAACAGCAATATTGCACTGGAACAAATTTTTCAGAACTGATTGACTTGGAGAAGTTGAAGATGATCCTCCATGATAACCAATGCTTGGACTTTCTTGATTTGACTTGTTTGAATTTTCTGCTGAGAAGGCAGTTTTCGGAGACACAGTTTTAGGAATCATACTTCCTCGATAATATAAGTCAACATTTTGCTGATACGAGGAATTGTTGACTTTGTTCGTTTTCCTGATCTCCAATTCATGACTCTCCAACCTTTCGATTAGTAAATCAACTGTCAGATCAGCCGACTTCACTGTGTTCTTTATCATTAAAGCAAAGTACTGCCAGTCTTTCTCATCAGGCAATGAGTCAAACAGCTTATCAACCAATTCTTCCTGAGAATACACAATATTATATCTTGCAAATTCCAGTTTTAAGTAACCAAATATTTCTATCATCTTTGACACACTCTCATTTTTCAAACACCCAAACAGATCGAATTCTTTTCTTAACAGCTTTTTCTTGTTTTTAACAATTTCGGCATCACCCACACATTTCATCTTTAATTTCTCTTAAAGATCTCTGGAATCTTTGTATTCAATCAATGATATAATATCATCTCTCACTGATTGATGAAGTAAAGCGATACATTTCTGTTCCGCAATGAAATTCTCTTGTGGAGTATCTGTTAAGTTCTCATAGTCAGTTCTTCCGATGTCAAAACCAGTTTTCAAACTCTTCCAACTTAGGTATGCAAATGCCTGTAGCCATTCCTCAAATCTGCTAGCCCATCGGTTGTAGTCCTCTATGGCCATTAGCTTGGGCGGTTTGTTGTAGGTGCCGTAGGCATTATCAACACTCAAAGAATCAGCAATGGTTTTCTTCGGACTCGGATTTGGTGCATTTTCATTTGTGTTGTTTGTTGTATCATCTCCTGTGCTTCCAGTGTAAGCAAAAGCGTCACTGAACGGATTCAGAAAATCATCCATCTTCAAGTACCTGAAACAATCAACAAACACTTAGAATTTTTTTTATTTGAAATTTTAGAAACAATTTCAAACGAAATGGATTCAAGCGAAATGAATCAATTCTTCAAGCGAAATGATTCTCAAGCGAAATGGTTCTCAAACGGAATGAACTTCACGCGAAATGACTTTCAAACGAAATGCCAACTTGGTGTGAAATGGTAATCTTTCAAGCGAAATGACTATTTCATGCGGAATAGTCAAACGAAATCACACTCTTCAAGCGAAATAGTCCTCTGGTACGAAATGGAATGCTATTTTGTACGAAATGAAGTCCAATATGTTGATTTCGTGCGAAATGAAGTTTCACCAAATTGATTTCGTGCGAAATGACGATCAGACTGTTGATTCCGTGCGAAATGAAGATCACAATGTTGATTCCGTGCGAAATGAAAAGTTGATTTCGTACGGAATGATGATGACGTCACACTGTCGGCCAAGATTTTGTCAAATTGATCCGGTTTTACGTCGAATTAAGGTCCAATTCTTTCAAGGATTCGTTAAAACTGTGTTTCGCGTGTAATGTGTGAAAATTAGTCCATTTTAACCGTAAAAACACCGTTAATTTTGAAAAGAATGAGTAGAAGTGAGAAAATCTAGTGAAAACAAGCTGAATCGGTATGAACTCTTCTTCCTGAGCTCTGATACCACTTGTTGGATCGTTGTGTGACCCGAATGGGTCGTTCAGAAGAGTTTTGAGTCAGGATCAAAGGCGGAATCAGTGATTCTAACTTGATACAGCTTGATTCTCCCTAATTATCTTCTTATTAATGATTTCAAAGCTTTTACAGATCAGCTGACAAATTGGCAGCACCTCAGCTCTGAAATCGGAAAGTTACAAATGACAAGACCAGCTCAGTATTTATAGAGGTAGCTATTTCGTACGAAATCAAACATCACTATTTCATGCGAAATACCTTTGTTTCATTTCGTACAAAATGATTGGTTTATCATATCTAGACATTAGACTCGATAAAGACGAAGTTAACAGACATTTATGCACCAACAAAATAATATGTTCCCATATAAATTTACGGATCACCATTGCTGTGGTTGAAGCTAGAGCCTTGGCCCGACCCACTTTGTGAAATAGTCTACTGCTACGATAATGAACTTTACTGTGCCAGGCGCGTCGGGGAATGGTCCAACAAGATCAATGCCCCATTGCTGGAAGGGCCAGGCGGACGTGACCGGTACGAGTGGATTCTTTGGGCGTAGGGTCTTTGACGCGTGGCGCTGACAAGCCGCGTATTTTCGCAATAATTCTACCGCGTTCACATGCATCCTTGGCCAATAGTAGCCCGCACTCATTATCTTTGCAACTACCATGCGCGGTCTGGCGTGTATCCCACATAAGCTTTCATGGATTTCCGTGACTAAGTACAGCGCGTCTGTTTTATCAACGTAGCGCAGGAGCGGTCCCATAAATGACTTGCGGTATAGAATTCCGTCTGCCATTTCGTAATTTATTGCTTTGTTTTGGATCTTCCTAGCTTCCGCTTTCCCCTCTGGGAGTTTTCCATGCTGCAGGTACATGATAATCGGGGACATCCAAGATGGGTTGCCGATCTCTATGATGTTTACTTGTTTGAGAGGGACAGAAGGATTGGACAATACCTCGATGCGCACCTCTTTTGCTAGGTGTCTGATGTGACAACTCGAACCCTTGATCCTGATCATCGAGAGACGAGCCCGTGATAATTATTATTATTATTGCTATTATTATTATTATTACTATCATTATTAATAACCCGCTACTAGAAATACGAGTTGTCTAACGGATAACACGAATCAGACATAAAATAACTGTCTGTAATTTAAACCGGGTGTTCGGACTTGGCGACACCTAGTATTAGGCGGATCCACGCACTTGGGCTAGGCCCAACCTAACTAACCTAAACCCTACACTATTTAAACATCCTAAACCCCCTCCCCCTCTCATTTCTTTCTCTAAAAACCAAAACCCTACTTAACACACACATCAGTCACAAGGTCCCTCTCTCCCTCGATCAGGTTTTCCGACAACCAACTGTGATTCCGGCGCCCCTTATCGGCCAACAAGTAAACCCCAAATCCCCTTATCCCTCGTTCGTCATCTCACCCGCATACCCCTGAAACACTCTTTCCCTCTTGCACTATTTTACACGCACCTTTCCTATCTCCGATGGCTGGAGATGTTCTTCGGCCGTACGACGAGTCCCAGAAGGCGACAGTGGTGGGAACCACCACAGTTGGTGGCGACAAAGTAGTACAGTGTCGACAAGGGAGCTCCGACAGAGCTCCGATAAGCACCACGGTGGTGCCAGTGGCTTGCCGGCAAGACTAGCAGCGGCTTGCTGGTGACGGTGATGGTGGTTCTGCTCGATCAGCGTCGGTTGCAGCGAAGGAGGTGGTGGCGGTGCCGCGTCTCTGACGAATCTCACCGTCAGCAGGCCCAAGTTGAGGTTCGAAGCTCTGTTTTGGTTCGGGCTCAAAGTCACAGCGGCAACGATCAAGAGGAACCCTTCGGTTAGTATTACACTATGTGTGGATATTTGTGTTTATCATAAAAACTTGGCTGTATACTTGTTATTATTTGACTGATTAAGAATATGAGTGTTGGTATGATAAATTAAATTGAGTTTTGGACAATGATAGAAGTTGCCTGTGTTGTGATGTTTGAACATTTGTGATGTTGTGAACCTTGGTTTATATATATATGCAGTAGTTAACTATTTGAAGGTTTAAGTTGCCTGCTTTATGATCCTTGTTTAAGATGTAGAGAATGGTTAAACTATCTTGGTCGGTTGTCTGTTCGGACTCTTTGTGGTCCTTAAATTTGTTTATGTAAATGTTTAGTGGCGTATTGCTAAGATTAAAATTTGGGGATTTCATGTGTGACTATGGAGATGTGTCATGAAAAGGGGTTGCTGTGTTCCTTATTTATTTCATACCAAATGATTTGGCTATTAAAAATTGTTAAATGATTGAAAGTGGTTTTAAAAGTAATTTATGTTGATTGATGTTTATGATAATGGGGTCCTAATAATGTTTTCAATGACAATCTGATACTATTACCATGATGAATTCATGAGATTGATAAAGTGGTAATAGGGTCATAATATTTAGGATGAGTATGTTAGTTGAATGTGAAAACCCTAAATGATGAACAATTTGAATGACATGAAAATATTTGAAATATGTTAGTTTGATCTGATTTGATAAATGTACGGTAGAATAAACATGTTTAATGTAACACCTCGAAAATTCACGTCCTATAATGTGTTGACACGTGTCATAATGTTTGAACGTGTGAAAGAATGTTCTGAAAGGACTAAAGTTGACAAACATGGAAAGTATGTTAAGATACGAGTTCTAAATGTCAACAGTGAATAAATATATGGTATATTAACCCTACATGATTCTCATACCTTCAAACGAATAAACCATGGATCATACGAAGCTAAAAGTGAGAGATTTCAAACTACAGGGGCTAAATGTGTCAACATGTTTAAGTTATACCTCTGAGTGACCTTTTAGCGAACCCAAAGCTTTGTAAAGATTAATTATGCTCACTAGAATGCACGATATAAATTTCATAAAGTTTCGTTATCGTATGAGAAAGTTATGATCATATTCGTGTGCGAGGGGTTAAAAGCGTCAACGTTGAAATTTATGACTTTTCAGGTAACCATAAAGTTACCCAAGGACTTAACAAAGTTTGGTCATGTCTTAAGGCCCTTAAAAGTCAAGTTAGAGGGCTCAAAGTGCAAGAAATCATGTTAAGATCAAGTGTAGAAGGATCAGGGACTAAAAGCGTCAAAAAGTGCATAAGTTTGCATTTTCGCGCATAACTTACGTTCTGGATACATCCGGACATCCAAAAATTTATGTAAGCATGACTATATTATATTTTAGTGTTCGCCTTAAGAAAAATCCATTCGTCGCGTCATTTGGATCGTTTTTCGCGCTTATGCGCATTCCGTCGTAATTAAGCGAACATCGCGATCGTACGGCCAAACGAACCGACATCCGACATATTTTTGAGCATGTTTTGAGTTCCCTATACTTTAACTTCATTTTAGAGCCTTGAAATGAGGTTAACGGGGTTCAAACGCATCGAAAAAGGCCTTAAACACGTGCAGGGACCATTCTTGCCACTTTTGAAACATTTCTGAATCAGGAGGGTGCTAGCGTAGCGCGACTGCCTAATGCCTTGGCAGTAGCGCTACGCGACTGCCTAACCTGACCAGATTCAGTGTTTTAACAGCAGGACCCAGCTGTTCGATTCGTGTCCACTCATTTCCTATCGTCTAGTCAGCGGATAAGAACAAACTTCCTGGACACCACAACTTTACGACAAGTGTACGGTTCCGATTAAGGCACGTTATTCAAGAAACGATCTTAACGGTTACCCGAAATCTATAAATACCCACCCCCATTGCTTCAAAACCCACAAATCTGATTGAAAATGCTCTAAGTTGAAGCCTTCGCTTCATACCTGAGCTATTCGATCACGATTAGCATTCGGGGACCCTTCGTAAGTATTCTTTCGTTCTTTTATCGCTTCTCGAGTCCGAAAGTCAAACTTTGTTTGACTTTCTGCATTGACCAGTTTATGGTCGATGCGAAGTTCGTTTGAACTTCATAACGTGAGCGTGATCACGATGGTTATAGTCCCTAGTGACTATACCTACTGATTTCCACGTTATCTAGGCTCAGTGACGAGCCGTAGTTTCGGCCAGAATACGTATTCTTGCGTATTTTGTAACCAAACTACTTATGGGTATCAAAACCGTTTGTTTTGATACCAAACTTGTTTTCTAACTTAGTTAAGCATGTTTTAACATGCTTAGCTCGTCACTTTTAGTTTAGTGCTTATATAGGGTCGTAAAGGTAAGCGATCTAAACAATCGCTTATACTTTCGAACCCGACCCGTTTGGTCGATCATTAGGATCCGACCAAACACATTAAGTGACCTTATGGTCACATCGTTCGAGTAGTTGTATGACAGGTAGTATATATGCCTTAGGTAAATGACCAAAATACCCCTACGGGGCTTAAATTGAGATTAAACTCGTTTTGGGCATAATGGAAGGTATCCTACTGATATCACAACATATTTAAGGCATATTAACTAAGGAAACCTGTAAATGACTCTTTTGGATACCCGTTACGTTTTTTTCGCGTTCGGTTCGGTTTATGTAACAAGTTTACATAAATTAGCCGAAACGGGTCAAACCTTATCGGTTTTATCTCAAAATCCAGAATGTGTATGAAATACCCATATAAGACAAGTCTCTGAACATGTCGGGTTTAAATCACATTCTATTCCGGTCTTCGCTTAATCGTGCGTACGAACCGTATCTTCCTGTAAGACTAACCAGTCTAAGCTTAGGCTTAATTAAAGACCCGTTAGCATTCTAATTAATTATTTATACCATCATTCCAGACTAGAGCTTTCCGGTAAATTGTACCTACGCTTACTTAAGTGAATACGGCTGAGTTATAAATTTCTGCTATTTAAGACAGGAGCTAGCTCAGGTAAATACTCTTAACTTATTTTCCCTATACGGGCTTGGGATACGGTATTATAAAAGTACCGCTTGGTCGGGTGTATGTAGTCATTTAAATCGGATTGTGATTGATGTATTTACATAACCTGTTTAATATGTAGTATTTTATTATTATTTGGTGTATGGCCTTGGGGGTTAAATGACCATGTCCCGGATATCCTTGGCATCATTTTACGAAATGGCCACGACCTAAGCACGGGGTGTAGGCATACACCTGACAGCTGCATTATGTAAAAACTGGTAATCCACTCCGAGGTATCATCCTTGTGGGCATTATACCGGAACTGGTAATCCACTTAGGGGATGATAGCCTGTGGGCATTATACCTGTGGCGTGTCTGTTAATCTAGTCCGGCCCTACAAACCGGCCCTAACGGACGACAAATAAGTAAAACTGTATACAAGATTATATACAAATAATTTTCCCAAGTTATAAAAGATTAATTTTGCCTCTGTGCATTTTAATCAAAGTGTCAAAAGGTTTTGTGCCTGGTGCATCTAAATCAATTTTCTTAAACTCTTTTCAAATGAGTCGGTTGAGTGTATTTACCAGTGAAAACTGACGTATTTTCCAAAAAGGTTAAGTGACAGGTACTGAACGTAATTGGCTGGAAGCTCAGGGCGCTAATAAGGAATCTTGCAAGTTCTAGGCGCCTAAAGTCTGTTGAACAAATGATATGTTTTAAGATCCGCCTGTGGATCCTTTACTTTCCGTTGTAATACTGGATATTACTTTATATTCGGATTGTAACATATTTATCTTTTGCTTCCGCTGTGCATTTATATAATTGTGTTGTTTGACTATAATGTTGCCAACCACGTCACGACACTCCCCCACCGGGCCCACCGGTGACACGTGGAAAGTCGGGGTGTGACAGGTTGGTATCAGAGCCAACACTGAGTGAATTAAACACTAGTCTTTTGTGTTTAATCTCAGTTACACAATTGCACATTCTTGAGTCTAGACAAGAACATAGGAAAAATCCAAATTTGTTTCATTTTACCTTATTTGGTTCCTTTGTTATTTTCCTGATTAGCCCTTGCATGGGCAAGTCAATTGCTATAGAAGTCCCGTTTAGGGCAACCATATACTTGTTAAATTTTAAAGGAACGATTATATTTAAAGTATCATTCCTATATTATAAGATCTACCATTATAATAAAATGGCAAAATTTAAAAAGGACAAAACCTAGCCATGTGTCACATTAAGACAGGGCCAAGATGGTAGTTCCATAATTAGATTCAGATCCTTGTTAACAGTTCAATCTAGGATTGCTCTGCGTTAATTATTAAAAGAATCTTAAAGGAAAAACCTAGCCTAAATGTCACGGCATACAAGGCCAAGATGGTGGAACCTATTCAAGAGATTCAAATCCTTATTAAACATATGAAAGCATATTAACATGCTCGACAAAATGTGATATGATAAAATCACATAAGTCATTTTGGGATATACTAAATTTCCTTATTTATATAATCATCCCTTATGGACGAAGTGCCCACGGGCTATAACTAACGTCCTCTGGGACTAAAGACAGAGGTAGCCTACAACTCCCTGTCAAGAAAAGGTAATGAACTTTGATTCAAACCTTGAAGCCTCGATGCTATAAAATCAAGGCCTACAAATTAAACTTGTCTAAGTGACTAGGCCTTTTGTGCTATTATTAACTTATAATTTAGGAGTATAATAAATATCCTGAATAATTATATAATTATCAAATTAACCAATATGTGTATTAAAAACATGGTTAATAAATCGTTCAAAAAGATAAAACTGTTTAAACTTCCGTAAAAACCTTGTCCTTGTTTAATTTTTATGTAGCAATTAAAACTACATGGCGGGGTCGGAAGAAGGGAATAGTCACCCTCTGGAAAATCGCGATGATGAAAGGATTAATATAACCAGAGGAGAACTTCGTACATTAATTGACTCAGCTGTATCTAAAGCTGTGAAGGAGCAATTCCAGGAGTATAGTGAGACATATAGTAAAGCCTCATCTGTACCCCACCCTAAATCCATCCCTAAAACTCCTCCAGAGCCTGATAACAAGCCGCCCTCAAAGAAAGATGAGTTAAAGAAAGATGACGATCGACATTCATCTAATGAACACAGTGTTCCATCCAAGAGGATAGTGTTCGATAATGAACCGCATGCCAAATCCTGTAACTATAAGTACTTTGTTTCCTGCAAGCCCCGAGATTTTTACTGGGGAAAAAGGGGCGGTTGATTGTATGATTTGGTTGGATGAAATGGACACAGTTGTCGATATCAGCGGTTGCGCTGAAAGGGATGTCGTGAAGTACGTATCCCAATCGTTCAAAGGAGAGGCACTGGCATGGTGGAAGTCTCTCATTCAAGCTGCTGGGAAGATTCCGCTCTACAGCATGTCATGGGAACAGTTTGTTATTCTCATTAAGGAAAATTACTGCCCTCAACACGAGGTTGAGGGGATTGAGTCAGATTTCTTATCTTTGGTGATGACAAACTTAGATTGTCAAGCTTACCTCACCAGTTTTAATACCCTGTCCAGACTGGTCCCTTACCTTGTAACACCAGAGCCCAAGCGAATTGCACGCTTCATTGGGGGTTTACCCCCAGAAATCAAAGCCAGTGTTAAGGCTTCAAGACCTACTACATTTAGGTCAGTAGCTGACCTCTCTCTGTCCCTTACTTTAGATGCGGTCAGGCTAAGGTCGCTAAAGAAATCTGAAGAAAGTAAGAAGAAGCGTGAGGGTGATAACTCACGAGGATCAGAGAAGAAACACAAGGGAAACACTGACTCTGAGAGGTCTGGGTCTGGAAAGAATGGTCAGCAGACAGAGGAAAAGCCAAGGTGCTCGACTTGCCAAAAACGCCACTTTGGAAGATGCAGAATGGAGTCCAATTCTAAATCAGGACCACCTGCATGTGGGATATGCAAGTCTAGGGAGCACAAGGCTGTTGATTGCGGGAAGATCAAAAATGCTACATGCTACAACTGCAATGAGAAAGGGCACATAAAGACCAACTGCCCTAAGTACGCGAGGAAGCCCGAGTAGGCCAAGATAACAAACGCACGAGTTGTCAGGATGAACGCCCAAGAGATGGGGCAGAATAATAATAGTATAATATGTACCTTTCCTTATCAAACAGTTATGCAGAAACTTATTTGATATTGGCACATATAAATATATTATGAATGATAAAGGTTGAGAACTGTTGTCTCCACCTGATTAAGACTCCGGTCATTTAATGCCCGGTAGAAAGTGACCGATGTTACGTTAAAAATGCTCCAACAAATCCTATATTGATTCTAATATCTATTAGAAATCACTCTTTCTCATACCTTATAGTAAACTTTTGGTTGCATACATAAGGACTCAATATAGTGATAAAAATCGATTGGTTGCCTTAAAAATCAAGTCCATATTGTGAGTGATAAGAAGCAATTAATTATCAAAACTCCTTATGAGACAACCCTCGTAATTACACAAAAAAATGGTGGAACTGACCGTCCCCGGAATCGAACCCGGGTCTAGGCCGGCCGCACCCTTTCGCGCGCCTAGCCAACTGAGCTAGGTGCCTAGTTTGTGAAAATCTCCATTCTAATTTAATATAAGCACTTGTACAATAAACTTCCTTATCATTTACCAATGATAATTTCTACTAAGTGCCCTGTTCTTAATACAGGCAATAATAAATCTTCATGAACCATAAACTTAGCAATTTTTTTTTTATCATCCACAAGGTATAACTACCAAGGAAACCATAGTAACCGATTCTTATAAATCGGCAAGGAATCATTCCGAAAAATCTAAGAGCACTCTTTCTTTGCATAGAGTACGACAACATATGTTATTTTAATTATTTTTTTCTTCTTTTCTCATTGTTTTCTATCGCCTGCGAATGCCAAACTATGTTTGATAAAAGTGTCATATGAGGATTGGCGTATCCTAGTGTGTCCCATAGATTATTTCCATGTCTGATCAGCATGGAGGTTTAATACATGGAACCCCTAAGATATCCCAACGATCATATTGTACTAAAGTCGACTAGTAGTATTCAAGGAAGATATCCAAAAATGGGAATTTTTTTTTTCCAAGTAAATATTCCCGATTAAGGAATTCGTGGACTAGTAACATAAAAGAGTCACTTATTTGACACAAGCAATGATGAGTGAAATGGAGCCTGAGATACGGAAATCTCTGTAACCTCCTTGTACTTTGATTATCTTCTTCTAAGTTTACCCTGTTTACCTCCCTAGAGGCAGGAAGAGTTAAGATTAACATCCCGCTCTGGGTTAGAGTGTTGTAAGAACTCCATGTTGATTATGGAATAACCGAAAACCTGATTAAGTAAATTTTAAGATAGGAGATTCATATAGCCTAACTCGATATTCTGAGAGTTTGATGTTGTTAGATAAGAAAGACGGTTCACTTTGCTTATGCATTAAATACCGCAACCCTAATTAGACAACGATTAAGAATCGCCATCAACTACCCAGGATCGTCGATTTATTCGACTGACTGTAAAGATTAGCTATTCCATAAAATTAGTTGAGCAATGGTTGGATAACCCTCTCACGTTAAACTAAGCTTTTCTATAATAATTGGTATATAAGTATCAAGGATACTCCTTTTGAGACCTTGCGTGGATGGAATGTTAAACATCTATTGTTAAATAGAGAATTGGTAAGTCCAACTATCAGGATCTGA
Source organism: Helianthus tuberosus (assembly GCA_030545235.1). Taxonomy (NCBI): domain Eukaryota; kingdom Viridiplantae; phylum Streptophyta; class Magnoliopsida; order Asterales; family Asteraceae; genus Helianthus; species Helianthus tuberosus. The sequence continues at coordinate 69,570,915 of CM060435.1, read as the reverse complement.
AAGTTGCCTGGGAAACAACAAATAAGATCATACAAATCCATAGTCAATTGTAAGTTGCCAGTATTCGGCAGAAAATCAAGGATTAATGAAATAGCAAACCTCCTAAATTCTTGTTAAGAAATGAGGTTTAACAATAGATATCACCCTGGAAGGGTGTGCTAAATTTGTTAAATTCTCGGGCTAGTTAAGCTCCGAGTATATAGAATCATTCGAAGGAAATCGAATGTATCAAGATCAGGTAGCCTTTAAGCTAAAACCTATTTAAAGAGATTGGCGGAGCTCGCAATTCATTGCACATCCGTGGTTGAAGGATGTGTTTCGCCAATAAGTCAAGAAGCATTATCACAATATGATATGCAGATTTATAATATGATGAGCAACCTGTGTCGGTTAAGGGTCGACAGGATTAGAAGCTCCAAAAAGATACATGTGCCTATTATAAAGGTCAAGTGGGATGCCCGAAGAGGTCCCGAATTCACGTGGGAAGTTGAATCCACGATGAAAGAAAAGTACCCTTACTTATTTAAGTAAATCTCGGGTCGAGATTTCTTTTAAGGGGGTGAGGATGTAACACCTCGAAAATTCACGTCCTATAATGTGTTGACACGTGTCATAATGTTTGAACGTGTGAAAGAATGTTCTGAAAGGACTAAAGTTGACAAACATGGAAAGTATGTTAAGATACGAGTTCTAAATGTCAACAGTGAATAAATATATGGTATATTAACCCTACATGATTCTCATACCTTCAAACGAATAAACCATGGATCATACGAAGCTAAAAGTGAGAGATTTCAAACTACAGGGGCTAAATGTGTCAACATGTTTAAGTTATACCTCTGAGTGACCTTTTAGCGAACCCAAAGCTTTGTAAAGATTAATTATGCTCACTAGAATGCACGATATAAATTTCATAAAGTTTCGTTATCGTATGAGAAAGTTATGATCATATTCGTGTGCGAGGGGTTAAAAGCGTCAACGTTGAAATTTATGACTTTTCAGGTAACCATAAAGTTACCCAAGGACTTAACAAAGTTTGGTCATGTCTTAAGGCCCTTAAAAGTCAAGTTAGAGGGCTCAAAGTGCAAGAAATCATGTTAAGATCAAGTGTAGAAGGATCAGGGACTAAAAGCGTCAAAAAGTGCATAAGTTTGCATTTTCGCGCATAACTTACGTTCTGGATACATCCGGACATCCAAAAATTTATGTAAGCATGACTATATTATATTTTAGTGTTCGCCTTAAGAAAAATCCATTTGTCGCGTCATTTGGATCGTTTTTCGCGCTTATGCGCATTCCGTCGTAATTAAGCGAACATCGCGATCGTACGGCCAAACGAACCGACATCCGACATATTTTTGAGCATGTTTTGAGTTCCCTATACTTTAACTTCATTTTAGAGCCTTGAAATGAGGTTAACGGGGTTCAAACGCATCGAAAAAGGCCTTAAACACGTGCAGGGACCATTCTTGCCACTTTTGAAACATTTCTGAATCAGGAGGGTGCTAGCGTAGCGCGACTGCCTAATGCCTTGGCAGTAGCGCTACGCGACTGCCTAACCTGACCAGATTCAGTGTTTTAACAGCAGGACCCAGCTGTTCGATTCGTGTCCACTCATTTCCTATCGTCTAGTCAGCGGATAAGAACAAACTTCCTGGACACCACAACTTTACGACAAGTGTACGGTTCCGATTAAGGCACGTTATTCAAGAAACGATCTTAACGGTTACCCGAAATCTATAAATACCCACCCCCATTGCTTCAAAACCCACAAATCTGATTGAAAATGCTCTAAGTTGAAGCCTTCGCTTCATACCTGAGCTATTCGATCACGATTAGCATTCGGGGACCCTTCGTAAGTATTCTTTCGTTCTTTTATCGCTTCTCGAGTCCGAAAGTCAAACTTTGTTTGACTTTCTGCATTGACCAGTTTATGGTCGATGCGAAGTTCGTTTGAACTTCATAACGTGAGCGTGATCACGATGGTTATAGTCCCTAGTGACTATACCTACTGATTTCCACGTTATCTAGGCTCAGTGACGAGCCGTAGTTTCGGCCAGAATACGTATTCTTGCGTATTTTGTAACCAAACTACTTATGGGTATCAAAACCGTTTGTTTTGATACCAAACTTGTTTTCTAACTTAGTTAAGCATGTTTTAACATGCTTAGCTCGTCACTTTTAGTTTAGTGCTTATATAGGGTCGTAAAGGTAAGCGATCTAAACAATCGCTTATACTTTCGAACCCGACCCGTTTGGTCGATCATTAGGATCCGACCAAACACATTAAGTGACCTTATGGTCACATCGTTCGAGTAGTTGTATGACAGGTAGTATATATGCCTTAGGTAAATGACCAAAATACCCCTACGGGGCTTAAATTGAGATTAAACTCGTTTTGGGCATAATGGAAGGTATCCTACTGATATCACAACATATTTAAGGCATATTAACTAAGGAAACCTGTAAATGACTCTTTTGGATACCCGTTACGTTTTTTTCGCGTTCGGTTCGGTTTATGTAACAAGTTTACATAAATTAGCCGAAACGGGTCAAACCTTATCGGTTTTATCTCAAAATCCAGAATGTGTATGAAATACCCATATAAGACAAGTCTCTGAACATGTCGGGTTTAAATCACATTCTATTCCGGTCTTCGCTTAATCGTGCGTACGAACCGTATCTTCCTGTAAGACTAACCAGTCTAAGCTTAGGCTTAATTAAAGACCCGTTAGCATTCTAATTAATTATTTATACCATCATTCCAGACTAGAGCTTTCCGGTAAATTGTACCTACGCTTACTTAAGTGAATACGGCTGAGTTATAAATTTCTGCTATTTAAGACAGGAGCTAGCTCAGGTAAATACTCTTAACTTATTTTCCCTATACGGGCTTGGGATACGGTATTATAAAAGTACCGCTTGGTCGGGTGTATGTAGTCATTTAAATCGGATTGTGATTGATGTATTTACATAACCTGTTTAATATGTAGTATTTTATTATTATTTGGTGTATGGCCTTGGGGGTTAAATGACCATGTCCCGGATATCCTTGGCATCATTTTACGAAATGGCCACGACCTAAGCACGGGGTGTAGGCATACACCTGACAGCTGCATTATGTAAAAACTGGTAATCCACTCCGAGGTATCTGTGACAACCCGCACTAAACCAGGTATCCGTACAACTTAATTAATGATAAATTACTGCTTAATTACTGTGCTTGATTGAACTAGCTGATGAACTGCTACCTGCATACTGATACATGCACTTACTTGCATCATACTTTATATGCTGTCACTACATTATTTACATACGGCACCTTAGTGACAAACATGATGCACAAAAAGCACAGTAGCACTAAACGGATACACAGTGAACATGCTGAAATAACCAGCATCAGGCAGACACTGCCTCTAAGGCCTGTTAAGAGCCTCATATATTTTTGCTACACTGGTAGTGAGTGTAGGGATATAAGGGTTGTGGTACCGCGTCTCTAGGAATAAGATACACTGATTCGGATGTGCCTAAAACGTACTTTAAGTACCAAACACAGCACTTTAATAATTAATCCAGCTTCTAGCTGACTGGTAAAGTGCCAGAACATGAGAAAATAACACTAGACACCTTCTAAAGTGTCGGGAAAACAAATTGTGTCACTAAAAATGTAATAACGACACTTTAAAGCGTTACAAAAGACTTTAACGGATTTCTATCCAACCGGACACCCGGACTTTACCCGGAACACGAAAATATTAATATTTTCACTAACTATATTTTTTCTGAGCCAGTTAGGGTCCCTGATTACCCTAACACCCGCCATAACATGTAACATACAACTAACAAGGTTAGACACTTAACTTAACCTATTTAACATAACCATCACCTAACTAACCTACTTAAAATCGGACCAAGGACCCCCCCCCCCCCAACCGAACCGGTTACCTAGGGGGCACCCCTTGTACTTGAGATCTTGTTAAATCTTGTGTTGTCTAAGATCTATGCTACACTTTAACCATTGGACATTAACACTAAAGTTTGCCTATAAATAACACTTGATGCAAGAGCTTATTATCACTAATCAACACCACACTTCAACTCTCTCTCTTGCTCCCTCCCACCTTCGGCCGAACACCCCACACACCACCATCACACCTTCGGCTCTTGTTCACTCCATTCCATCATCATACAAACATCCAAGGTCGCATATTAGGAGCTTTGGTGCAAGCGGAACACGAAGGACCTCCACCGTTAGCTTTTATCCACGCGTTTTTCATCAAGAATCTTCCCTAGCCTTGAGCTAGAGGTATAATGTTTAAAACTCACTCTTGAACATATCTAAGGTGGTTAATATGATTTATAACGGTTAAAATGCGGAAACCCATCTTTTGAATCTTTAAAGTTTACTAAAACTTGAATCTTGTTGGATAAAAGATCATAACTAGTGTAAAAGTTGTAGTATTTGATATATGAGGTTATTGAGACCCGATCTATGATGTGGTAGCTCGGACCACCGTTTAACCCGACTTTGTAAGATCATGTATCTTCACATAAGCTCGTTTTTGGTTACCGCAAGGGTTAAAAGGTGAAACTCTACCACACACGAAACTGTAAGATTAAATATATTACGTATTAATATTTAATCTGTAGCCATTATAATCATTTACATTATATAGATCAAAATATATAACAATCCTATTAAATAATTAGTTAGTAATTGTTGATGGACCATATTACCCTTATTAACTAATTAGGGTTTCCTCCTGGGTGCTTATATAAGGAGAGTTATGTGGAGGTTAAAGGGTTAGACAGTTACACATTAGACACAACCCTAATAACACATAACATCAATTCGACCTCCATCTCCATACCGATTCCCTTATCGGTTTTCTAAGCCACCATCATCAGTCAGCACCCTAAGGAGGAACCAGACCAAGATGACAATCATGTCAACCCTTAATGGATTCTCTGCTAACCTGTGCTGATGCAACCAAAGGTATGTTTTCATGTTTTCCTTTATGTTCAAAACAGAACTGAACCTTCATGTGGTATCAGAGCATATGTTGATTAGTCGGTTCTGTCTTCTATCCGTAAATCTGGATTAAAAACTGGAAAACAGGTTTTAAAACGATAATTAAAAATTCGTTTTTCATCATCAGAAATCATTACAGTTCGATTTCTGTCATCTGATATACATCTCGGATCGTTATGTTCATTCGTGATTACTGTTCCGAAATCTGAAGTTTCAGAAATATGATTAAATGTGTAATAAAATTCCAGATTTCGGATGAATGTTTGAGTATTTTTTATTTAGGGTTCATCACGTTCTTAGATAAAATTCGAAATATCCTATAAGTTTTGGAGTATGATTTGAATTGTTATGTGTTTTTCCTTATTTTGATCTATTTTTTCTTTTAAGGATTTTCGAAATATGTTAAAGGGATAAACATATCATGATTTCGAAATTTAGTGATAAAAATAGATCAATATTATAATAGGAAACCATATCACAATTCATATTTTTCGAATTTTTTTGTTAAGTTATCACAACAAACAGCTATTATACAGAGGATTCGAAATCTTTAATGTTCAAATCGCACAAGTCCCTTAACAGTCGCACAAGATCAGATCAAGAAAAAAAAAAAAAATTGATCTGATCGCACAAGACTGATCACACAAGGGAATCGCACAAGACCTGTGGATCGCACAAGATAGTGCTGATCGCACAAAACTTGGGCCTGACTAATCGCACAAGTTTTGGGCCTTACTGATCGCACAAGTTATTGGGCCTCACTGATCGCACAAGTCCTCACTGATCGCACAAGGCCTTATCGATCGCACAAGACTTGGGCCTTATCAATCGCACAAGACTTGGGCATTACCGATCGCACAAGTGCATTACCGATCGCACAAGTGCATTACTGATCGCACAAGTCCTCACTGATCGCACAAGTTCGATCCGCGCTAACAGGTGGTTTGCTATTAAATAATTGGTTTTGTAATTACTTAGCTAATTAATAAGGATCAAATAATGTTTTACAAAACCAAAATAGCTTAACTTGAATGAGCTTCTGATATATCATTTCTGGCCAAAGCTGACTTGATACATCTACTTATCATTCAAGTATTACGAAAGCTAGGTTGTGTATGCATCATAAGCATGAATGTCTTAATTCTGGCCAAAGCTGATTTAATTCATTCATAGATGGCATACTCAACAAGTGCACAACTAAAGTGATTGTTTCAATTCTGGCCAAAGCTGATTTGTTACAACTACTTTGCACATATGCTTAAATGATTACACTTCTGGCCAAAGCTGTTTTGTCTTCATTTAAGTAGAATTTTTTAGCTAAGTCTATTATTTTGATGTTAGTAATAGACATATCACAATCTCTTCACATAATGATCCTTAGATTAATGATCCTTAATTAAGTTTTATGATCATTTCGTCTGCCTTATTCTTAGTACCCATAATGTTACTCACTGTAATTTTCTTCTATTAATCTATATCTCATCCACTCTAATTTTTTAAAACCTAAAATGTTTGCTTTATTTAAAGTTTCTATTAGAATTAGCTCTTAAATTAAATCCTTGATTATTTCCTAAGACACGATAATCCTATTGCTCTCTTCTGATAAAGATTATAACAGAAGAAAGTTAGAGCATGATGAATAGGATAAATCGACCATGATGTCTATTATGATAATCAAGAACTTTCTAACGTAAATGCTATCACTAAAGTTATTCCAGATTAAGTCTTTCTTAAGACTAATCTATAATTATGGAATAATCACTAGAACTCCTAAGATGCATGCCTTAATTTGAAACTCTAAACTATAAAGTTAAGTGGTATATGTGAATACATTATAATGTACAAAACCATGACCCATAAAGTTAAGGGCTTACGCATGGAAATAAGTACATTTTTCCAGTACATTACATATTAAGATTTCACTTGTACATTTTGATGCCTTATAAATCAACTATAACACTCAAAATACCAAAGTATAACGAGTGTGTTGATAAGCAACATATGTACAAAGAAATAAATGTTTAAAGCTGGAAAATAAGTTGTTATTCACCTTACAACCACTTAAAATGTTTAAAGAGGATTGTTCTAAGGTCCATAGACAAATTACAAGTGCAAATTCCAACTTTAAGGTTCTTCAAGGGAAAATCTCACTGCATAATTATGTCATTAGACTAGACATAAGCAACGAGACTATCCATTATTCTAAATAACAGTTGGGTAAATTAATTAGATAGTCACTTATTAATGATATTTAAGTCTGGTAATTTCAATATTCCAATTAACACATGATTAGTTGACTCTAGTTCCATACGTTTCCTTCCCAGAACTTGACAAATAACTAACATGAGAGTTAGTGACAAAATAAATTGTTAACGCTATAAGAACCATAATAAGCAGTCTTCTAACAAAGCTTTTCGATACATTATATTCTGATTATTAATCAGAGTACAGTATCATTAATTAAGCAATGTTATGAAGGTTGTGAGGTTTGCATAGTCAACATAAAGTCACACTTACCTTAAACTCTCATCTTATTTGTTCTAAATATCTGGATAGAAACATTATTAAAATGAAACTAGATGATACCTTACATTTTTCACAACTTTTGTCATCATGAAAATGAGAATTTGACAAAAGAAAAATGAGACTTATAAACTTCATCCATTATAACCGAAATTCATGAGAAATCATAACATGGTTAATGAGGATGATTTTTTATCTAATCTCATTCTAAGTGATTTCAAATCATGACGTTAAAGCCCTAAAATATTTTTTGGCTTAAGGAATAAGTATGGGTCCATCATAAGTCATTCATTGACATTCGTGGAACTTATTCAAAATGGAATATTCAGACATAATTCATTTATCATTTAAAAGACTATCAACTTGTATCTAAATTTTGTCGCATATGGCCCACAGTCTTAGAAGAAATCTATTCATATGTTTACTTATTAGGATTTCTATTAAATATGTCCTTAAGTTTCTTATGACATTTGGACTTTAAAGAAATCAAATAAAGTCTAACGTATATATGATAGGTTCCCACGTCACGTACCTCATTGAAACTTCTCTTGTAGCATTTCTAGAGATATCAAAGATCAGTGGGAGCATTAAGTGTCTTAATAACAACTTGCAATAGTTGCAAGAGGTGGGGAGTGAAAATTTTACATTACCTGATTGCACCTCTTGTACAAGACACCGCTCCATCACGACACTGTTCTATCAAAACTTATCTCCTTAAAATCCAATGTTACTCTTACAAAAGTTTCATTGTTGCTTAATTGTGGGCACACTTAGATTTCTTACATAAACTAATATAATCCTCAACAAGAGAAATCAAAACGACTAACGTCATTAATTTGTTTTCTCTATTAGAATTTTGTTGGTCATTAAGTATTGACCCTAAGCATGCTGAGTTCCTAAACGTTTTCTAAGGTCAGTGGGAGCAGTCAAAGTCCTTATCATGACTTGCAAGGAATACAAGAGGCGGGGGGAAGAGTGTCATTAAATTTCTTTCACTCCAAATTTAACTCCGGTTACACCTCTTGTATACCATACTGCACCAACTCTTACAAACTTAGAATCCTGAAAATGATAGCAACATAACCAAGGGCTAATCCATAAAACTGAAACTTCTAATGAACCCAATAATCAACTCAGGAGGTCATCTAGGTTTAAAAGCCTACTAATTTTGATGATTACATAACTTCCCTAACTGAAGTTGAAATGGATTTTGGAAATGTTTATTGATCCCATCTCTTCAAATTAAGCCATTAGTGTCAATCAATATTCTTAATGGAATAAAACAGTTTTCTAGTAAAGCTGATTTTATGTGTTCATATAACGTTTGAGATTTGATTGAATTACCTAAGAGTGTTCATAACTAAATCAAATCCTAATATAAGCGTTAAGACACGAAGAAGCATGTTTGATTGTCAAAGGTTATACTCAGGAAGAGATAAGTTATGAAAGAGTCTTTCTTACAAAAGATTTCTTTAAGGATCATCATTGTTTTAGTAGCTTATAATAGTTTAAAGCTACATTAGATGAACATTATAAACAATTTTTCCATAACAAATGGCTGACACATTTACATGTTCATTAGATAACAACCTAAAGTTTCAAACTGAAGGTTAAAGAACACTTTATTTGTAAGCCAATAAAATCCATGTATGGGTTAATGCAAACATCATAATGTGATGAAATCTTAACGTAATCATTTTCATCAACAACCATGTGGATTAATGTACCTACCTCAAGATAAGTGGGAGCAACTAAGATAAACTTGTCTATATAGATGACATTCTTTTGACAAGTATATGTTACATAAGTCAAAGTATCGTTAACACAAACTTTGATATAATAAATCTCATAGATATCTCTTACGTGATTGATATCATAACATACTGAGATAGACCCAATGGGATATTAGTTCTGTTCCATAAGTTTAACATTAAATGGGTCCTTACATATGTAACAAACAATACTGCTCTCCTTTAGAGGATAATAGGATAAGTGAGATTATTTATTTACGCTTCATTAAATTAGAAGCCTTATGTAAGTTTAAGTCTATACTCGTTTAGATATTACTCACATTGCAACACATTAGATATGTCTAGATTAATGTGTAGCATCTAATGGAGTATTACAATATCTTTAAAAGAAACGAGAGGCTATTATTTGAAGAAGAAGTGAGAATTAAAACCGGTTTATTACTCTAACTTTGAGATATTCAAAGATGATAAAATGTAATTTCGGGTATATCTTTATGTCAGCAGACAAAACATATCTCATGGAGGAGTCATAATGCACTGATAATGACAACCTAAGTTATAACGACATAATATAGTCACTAAATGTTGTTGGAAATATATCAGTAGACTCATAAGTTTATTAACTCCATATAATTGATGTTTTGAAGACTTAGTGTGATAAAGTCAGCTACCATGACTCCTTGAACAGTAACAGTTCGAGAGGTGCTGCATTAAATTTCGATACGCAATTAATTATTCGTTTATGAACGAATTGAGGAAACTAAGTTTGTATCGAATACATTCATGATATGCTTAAGGATCCTATAACTGAAGGGCTATTACCCATAAGTCTTATTAAGAGAGCTCATAGACGGGTATTAGTGAATGGCCATGCGCAACTGCATATCGTACTATGAATGACTAAGTATTAGTTAATTTTTCCTCATCAGTTTGATTTTGTACGTCTCTAAGAATATGTCAAGTCGACATAATGGCATATAAGACAAATAAAGTTACAAATCAAACAAAGGGCTTATGCGTATTTTGATCATAACGATTAGGTTTTAAATTAAGGCTATAGTATGATTAATGGGGGTCCTGAGTCGCATAATGATTCAACGGCTGTATTTCTCTGCTATAGTACTTGTTTAAGGCTAAAATGAGTGTTAACTCCTGATCAGGCTTATCTAATACTCATAGTAAATGATTACTCGGCTAAGTGGGAGAATGTAAGATTAAATATATTACGTATTAATATTTAATCTGTAGCCATTATAATCATTTACATTATATAGATCAAAATATATAACAATCCTATTAAATAATTAGTTGGTAATTGTTGATGGACCATATTACCCTTATTAACTAATTAGGGTTTCCTCCTGGGTGCTTATATAAGGAGAGTTATGTGGAGGTTAAAGGGTTAGACAGTTACACATTAGACACAACCCTAATAACACATAACATCAATTCGACCTCCATCTCCATACCGATTCCCTTATCGGTTTTCTAAGCCACCATCATCAGTCAGCACCCTAAGGAGGAACCAGACCAAGATGACAATCATGTCAACCCTTAATGGATTCTCTGCTAACCTGTGCTGATGCAACCAAAGGTATGTTTTCATGTTTTCCTTTATGTTCAAAACAGAACTGAACCAACAGAAACATGAACTTGTGTAAAAATGTTTTACTCGGGTAAAAGTGTTTTAACGTGTACAAAAGTTGTTTTCTTGTTTAACCCGCTAATCGGACACTTATAACACGATTTAATAACATCTAAACCGCAAAACAGCAAGCTGAGTCACTGTTTCAGCCGCCTTCTTCAGGCTGTAAACGGACTTTAAAAACTCGAAAAACGGAATTTCAAAAGCCTAAATCGTGTCATTTCGAAAAACGAAGAAAATGGCGCTGGAATCGTATTTTTCTGATGTCGGTTACTATTTTAAAAACCTGTTTTCGTGACAGCAGCTAAGGCTGTTTGTTACTGCAGTAAATTGGGCTGTGCGTTTTCGATCACAACTTAAAACCCGAACCAAACCAGCCCCTGAAACTTTTATCTAAGATGGTCACGGATGTATTTGTGACCCTCAAACTGGAATTTCGATAAACGGACATACGACGAATTTTTGACGAATTTTTCCACAAACTGTGATCAGAATGTGACAAATCTGATCACGGTTCGGTAAACGATTTTCTATAAATTATTGATAAGAAACTGGACCCCGATATTTTTATACAATCATTTTTGGGTCGATTAGGACGACCCGTAAAAATTAGGGAATTTTTGGAAAGGGTTACGTATTTTATTTAGTCGTCCGAAAACAGTCCAGTTCCCACATAGTGAAACTGAAACGACAAGGGTAGCGTTTCGCGTGTTAAAACGTAAGGGTTGATTGTTGATGATCATGGGTTGTTTTCAAAAAGAAAATGATACGCTTGAAAGCGTGGCCACCTCCAGTTACAGAGGAAACTCTGGCGAAATTTTCTTAAAAACCTAACACTTAGACTTTTTACACAACAAGTGTTAGAACTATCTTTGGACATACTTTCGAAACATAAATTTCGCCAGCACTATATTTTACTAAATATTCGGAGGTGGGATTTTCACAAAGATTAACGTGATAAATATACTTGTCACAACACTGTTTATGATTATTTTGTGAAAATACATAAATATTATTTTAGAATAAAAATAATATTTACAAGCGTTATTGATTCCAAAACTTTACGAACGCTTCCACAAACATATAAGTTACACCGGTAATTACATTACCACAGGATTGATAAAACGTAACTTACGCACATGTATTGTATCCCCCATCCTTGGGAAGAAGAATAACTACCAAGTGTATACGGAACATAAACACGAAATAGTTGTCTAACTATTTCCCAAAGACATAAACTATAAAGCTAAGGCACGGCCGTCCGTCTAATAGAATTAGCACTTGTAGGTCGTTGCACAGCTTACTGTATTGGAGACACTTGGTAGAGACGCGCATTCACTGTGAGTTCATGTCCCCCTTTTCTCTAACTGTTTTCAGTTTACTTAACCGCGGGGGTGAAATACATGTTACATTGTTTACAAGTACTTTATACACGGTATGATTAACGTAAGGAGGTTTAGATCATGTGAATGGGTAGGCGGAAACTTGAGGCTATTAATCCTCAGGGTAGGACCGAGGGACAGGAGCGGTAGATCTATCTGGGTGTAGCGAGCCCAGCCCCAGGCCAAACAGAACGGACCTTGGGGTGACTTTGTGCCCAACGCATAAATCCGCTAGGGTTGAGTCTTCCTACTTGCATATCACAACATGCTAATGGCTTTGCAAACCATTGGTGATCACAAGTCCTCTTACACTGCTACATACCAGGAAACTTTTATACTTACAAGTGTTTTACTTACTCACTTACACATGAACTCGCTCAACATTATTGTTGATTTTTCAACTCACATGTATTTCAGGAAATTAACGAGATCTGGCACGGTATGGAACGTTTTCCGCTGCACTTGTCATGGAGTCATCCGGGTTTAGGGGATGTGTCTCTTTCCTGGACAAGACACAGTCCTTAAACCACGTTTATGTTATGTTAAAAGTTGTAATGTTGTTAAACAAGGTTATGGTTGTTGGCTAAAACAATGGTACTGTATTTTGGTTTAAAACTTAATGGATGACTTGCATGGTTTTTAAACTCATATAGCTTGTTATGATTAAGCTATGGTATTAAGAAGTCACACCAACATTAACCACGCTTCCGCAAAGCCAGGGTGTGACAGCTTGGTATCAGAGCTCTGATCATAGCGAACTAGGATTCTGTCTCGAGTCTAGACTATGATCACTAGGGCTCTCACGAAAACATTTTTCTGCATACCACTTAAGTCCAGATCCACACTTTTTACAAACAAATGTTGAGCACATTTTATTAATTATAAGTTCAGCTTGGAGGGCTGAGGATCGATCTGGAGGATCGAGATGATTAAGGTAATCGAACACGTTGGTTTGTTATAGGATCGATCTGGAGGATCGAGGTGAACAAGGTAGTTGAGCACGTTGGTTTGTTATAGGATCGATCTGGAGGATCGAGGTTTGGTTTAAGTAAAGGATAGAGCAGTCTGGTAGACTGGATGGTATTGGCTAGTAAGACTAGGAGGATTGTGTGATGCCTTACTTGATGACTTATGTGATTAACTGATTATATGATTGATTATATTATACGTATATGTGCTTGTGTTACAAACGTTATGCTTTCATCAAGTACTAGAAAGATGGGCACTACGAACCCCATGACCATAGTATCAGACGACATAGTTCAACAAGGCACGAGGTGTACATTTCTGATACTACCGGCACAGACAATGACGACTTTCAGCCCTTTGTGCACTGCCTGAAGTTGTAGCAGAGCCTACAGATGGCCATCTTGTTGGGAATTTGCCACTGGCGGTGATCCCTGCTCCTGTGCCCCTTGCCGCTTATCCTGTTGATGATACGCCCTCCCAACGAGGCCTCTGAAGACGATAACGATCTACTGGAGGAGGACCCATTCGAGGGCAGGGCCTTATTACTGCTGGTATTAGACTACTACATGCGGACGCTCCTATAGGGGAAACTTATGACCATTCCCCTATCCCAGACTCATTTGAGTTTCTGACACCCGCATCTTCGCACATACAGGGAATGCAGCACTACTTACACGACGCCGACCCTGAAACGGCATCACTAGCTGCACCGGATCCCGCACACAGTTTTGAGTTTGATCGTGATTATGAGGACGATTCTGTTTTTCCGCCTGGTGTTGATCCAGACCATGACATTGAGTTCATGCACTTAGACAAGCCCTTGGGGGATCCTGTAACCCCTGTGATTGTTGATCCAGCTGATTTTGAGATGGAGTTTTTGATTCGGAGCTAGCCGTGGCCCCTGAGCCAGGCGTTGCTCCTGACCCCGCATTGGAGTATGACCCTGTTCATGCCAATGCACTGGCTGTTGCTCCTTGATTGGTCATCCGCTTGGATGAGAGAAAATTTGGGGTAACTGTGCAAGACAATTTATTATTACGGGGGCCCACGTAATAACGATTTGTAGTGCACAGGAATCCTGGTGGACTCTGCAGGTCAAGCTAATGATACCCTAAACACAAATGACCTAGGCGATGTAGCCTCGAGTTCATTCTATTACAAGCAACAAGCCAAATTGACGAGCCTATGTGAAGGTTCAGGAATTTATTTCCCCACTTATACAGTGAGTATATTTGCGTGTGAAATGGGGTGATTACATGATGGCTTACGTTGCTATATATATACCCCATAAACAATTGAAACATTGTCCAACCCGCTTCACGCTATTTCGTCAAAAGAGAATGTCACCCAGGCGTGACACAAACACCAGTACGTTACTAAGGACAGAAGACGAGCTGCAAGAACGCATCTCGCAGATAAATGCACGACATGAAGACCTCCACTCTAAGTACAACGACGACAATACTGGAGATAACCCTCCAACTGGCTGCACCTATAAACAGTTCCTGAACTGCAAGCCTTTGAACCTTGTCGGAATCGGAGGCACCGTGGCATTTGTTCGTTGGTCCGAAAAGACCAACTCCACTCTAAGAATGAGTAACTGTTCGCCCCAGCAGAGTGCTACCTACACCTCAGGGATATTTCTAGATGGCACACTCTCTTAATGGAACCTCCAGGTTCAGACCCTTGGCACATACGCTACTTATGCACTGAGCTGGGACGAGCTCAAGGAAACGATTGAGAAGAAATGTTGTTTTAAGACTGGAATTTAGAAGCTTGAGGTGGAACTCAGGAATTCGAAAATAGACGAACCAGAAATTCCTGAACTTGTCCAGCAATCGCACGACTTATCTAGGGTCGCCCCCCTACTTAGTCAAACCGGAGTTCAAAAGGATTGAACGATTCATTTGGACACTTGCACCCCAGATCAGGGGTATGGTTACTACCTCAAGGCCCTCAACCATTGCAGGGGCTATCAATATGGGCGATTGATTTATGACATAAGATGTTATGTGATTGATTTGTTGATAACATGAGAAGTTATGTGTTGGTATTGTTGAATGCATACGTACACTTCACTTGCTGTGACCTAACCTATGTGAAACATCTTTTAGAAGATGCCGCCAAGACGCGAACCAAACATGCCAACAAACGAGGCAGAACTCCAGCAGATTATTGCTGCTGCCATAGCACAGTACGCAGCATCTCAGCCAGGAGCGAGCGGAAGTGTTAACCAAGGCAATAACAATCCACCTCACGGTAATACCACGCCATTCGAACCTACCATGAACTAGTTGGAGATTTTAGCGGTGATGCTAATGCCAAACACACGTTTTAACATACGTGCAGGATGCACCTACAAGCAGTTCTTAGACTGCAAACCAGTTAACTTCGATGGCACAGGAGGTGCAGTTGCCTTTACCCGCTGGGCTGAGAAAACCGATTCTGTGTTACGCATGAGCAAGTGTGCAGAGGATCAGCAAGTTACGTACATTTCAGGGCTATTCCTAGATGGAGCCCTATCTTGGTGGAACTTACAAGTCCAAACACTAGGCGAAGCTGCCGCCTACGCCCTGACTTGGGCCGAGTTGAAAGAACTGATGCGCAAGAAGTACTGTTCACGCGCAGAAATTCAAAGGTTGGAGACCGAATTTTGGCACTTAAAGATGGATGGACCTAAGATTGCGGAATACGTCCAGAGATTTCACGACCTATCTCAAGTGGTTCCTTACATGGTTACGCCAGAATACAAGCGAATCGAACGCTTCATTTGGGGTTTGGCTCCCCAAATAATCAGCATGGTAACCTCCTCCAAACCAGCAACTATCACTGAAGCCATCGATTTGAGCGTGGCTCTCACTGAGGAGGCGATTCGTTTAAACAAGTTTGATAAGTCAAGGCAAAGAAGACAGAGACTCACGTTGAGTCCTCAGGGGTTAACAAAAGAAAGTTTTCGAACTTCAAACAAAGTATTAGCGGTGATGGTAAGAGAGGAGCACCAAACACGCCAGCTCAGGGTACGACTGGCAGTGGAAGGAAAGGAAGGGGATACTTGGGCACCCAGCCCAAGTGTAATGCATGCCAGCGTCACCATTCTGGCCGATGTGGTTTGAGAGTATGTGATTCGTGTGGAAAACCGGGCCACACAAGGGAATCATGTTGGGCTAGTGCAGGCCGCGGAGGCCAGGGAGGATATGGAAATAGGAATGATAACCGTGGTGGAAATGGAAACCGCCTACCAGGAAATTTTGGAGGAAACAGAAACCGAGGCAACAATGCAAACCAGGCTGGCAATGCCAACCAGAACAACACCCCAGCTGGAAACGGTGATGGAAACGGGCAGAGGCTCGGATGTTATAACTGCGGGGAAATCGGGCATTTTAAGAAGAATTGCCCAACACTGAATCAAGCCCGTGGTAGAGTATTCCAGCTCGAAGCTAGAGAAGCACGCCAAGATCCAAATGTTGTTACGGGTACGTTCCCTATCAATCAGCGCTATGCATCTGTTTTATTTGATACTGGTGCCGACTATAGCTTCGTATCATTAGAATTTAAGAATATGCTTGGGTTAGCTGCTAATAAGTTAGACATTCCCTACGCAATCGAATTAGCTAATGGGAAGTTAGTTGGAGCCGACGAAGTAATCAGAGGTTGTGTGATAGAATTGGGAGAACGCGAGTTTACTCTGGACCTACTACCAGCCCAATTGGGAAGCTTCGACGTGGTGGTAGGAATGGATTGGTTATCTGGAAACAAGGCTGAGATAGTATGCCACGAGAAAGTTGTTCGTATCCCAACTGATGATGGTGAGACAATTGTGGTCCACGGAGAGAAGCGTGACACGCCGCTAAGATTTATCAGCTGCTTGAAAGCAAGGAAGTGTTTACAGAAGGGATGTGTTGCTTTTCTGGCACACATCGTGGACAAGAAGGCTGCTGAGCCAACGATCGAGGACATCCCTGTCGTAAGGGAGTATCCAGAAGTCTTCCCAGAAGACTTACCTGGACTACCACCTCAGAGGCAAGTGGAGTTTCACATCGACTTAGTTCCAGGCGCAGCGCCTGTGGCTAAGGCACCATATAGACTAGCGCCGTCTGAGATGCAGGAATTGTCAACGCAACTCCAAGAGTTGTTAGACAAGGGTTTTATCCGACCAAGCTTCTCGCCTTGGGGAGCTCCGGTCTTGTTTGTCAAGAAGAAGGACGGAAGTTTCCGAATGTGTATTGACTACAGAGAATTGAACAAGCTGACGATTAAGAACAGGTATCCACTACCAAGAATCGACGATCTGTTCGATCAACTTCAAGGTTCAAGCTGCTACTCTAAGATCGATCTTCGATCTGGATACCATCAACTAAGGATACAGGAGGAAAGTATCCCGAAAACAGCCTTCCGAACTCGTTATGGACACTACGAGTTCCTCGTTATGCCATTTGGTTTGACAAACGCGCCTGCGGTATTCATGGATCTAATGAATAGAGTTTGCAAGCCATACTTGGACAAGTTCGTGATTGTGTTTATCGACGACATCTTGAACTATTCAAGGACAAAGGCTGAACACGAACAGCATCTAAGAACTATTCTGGAACTGCTAAAGAAGGAACAGTTGCATGCCAAGTTCTCTAAGTGCGAGTTTTGGCTACGCGAAGTCCAGTTTCTTAGACATGTGGTTAATGGAAATGGGATTCATGTTGATCCCACAAAGATCAAGGCAATCAAGAGTTGGGAAACGCCTACAACGCCAACCGAGATTCGACAATTCTTGGGTTTGGCTGGCTACTATCGAAGGTTCATCGAGGATTTCTCGAAGATCGCTCAACCTTTAACGCTCCTCACGCAGAAGGACAAGACGTTTGATTGGGGAATCAAACAGGATGAAGCATTTCAGATACTGAGGGATAAGCTTTGTAACGCGCCAATCTTAGCTCTACCAGAAGGTACTGATGACTTTGTGGTATACTGTGACGCATCGCGTCAAGGAATGGGTTGTGTGTTGATGCAACGACAAAAGGTCATTGCTTACGCATCACGCCAACTGAAAGTACACGAAAAGAATTATACCACACACGATTTAGAGCTTGGCGCAGTGGTTTTCGCTTTAAAGATCTGGAGACACTACCTGTATGGTACGAAGTGCACAATCTTCACAGACCACAAAAGCCTACAACATATATTTAACCAGAAGGAGTTAAATATGAGGCAAAGACGATGGGTTGAATTGTTAAACGACTACGACTGCGAAATAAAGTATCACCCAGGGAAGGCGAATGTAGTCGCCGATGCCCTAAGTCGTAAAGAAAGAATCAAGCCCATAAGGGTTAGAGCTTTGGAAATGATCATACGAACCGATCTTTCCTCGCGCATTCGTGCTGCACAAAAGGAAGCTCTCAAGGAGGGAAACCTTGAGGAAGAATATCTCCGTGGAATGGAAAAGCTTTTGGTACCAAACGAGGAAGGAACGTTATGTTTTGAGAAAAGGATTTGAGTTCCTCTGATTGGTGGATTAAGGGAAGTTATTTTCGACGAAGCGCACAATTCACGGTACTCTATCCACCCTGGATCGGATAAGATGTACCAGGATCTCAAAGATTACTATTGGTGGCCTAGGATGAAAGGCGACGTTGCTGTTTACGTGAGCAAATGTTTAACGTGCGCTAAGGTCAAGGCGGAATACCAGAAGCCTTCGGGACTTCTGCAACAACCTGAGATTCCCAAGTGGAAATGGGAACGAATCTCAATGGATTTTGTTACAAAACTGCCAAGAACGCCAAGAGGCCATGATATGATTTGGGTGATTGTTGACCGCCTAACAAAGTCCGCACACTTTCTGCCAATCGAGGAGAAAGACAGTACTAGTAAACTTGCGGAAATTTACTTGAGAGAGATCGTAGCACGTCATGGAGTACCACTCTCGATCATCTCTGATAGATACGGAAGATTTGTGTCAAGAATATGGCAATCTTTCCAAGAATCTTTTGGCTCACAATTGAATCTGAGCACTGCGTTCCATCCGCAAACTGATGGCCAGAGCGAGCGAACAATACAAACTTTGGAAGACATGCTGAGGGCATGTGTTATGGATTTAGGCGGTAGCTGGGATAAACACTTACCTTTGGGCGAATTTTCATACAACAACAGCTACCACACCAGTATTGGTGTCGCGCCTTTTGAGGCCCTATACGGACGCAAGTGCCGATCACCACTATGTTGGTCTAACGCGGGTGATAGGCAGCTTGCTGGTCCCGAAATCGTCCAAGAGACGACAGACAAGATCGCGCAAATTCTTAAACGCATCGAAGCCGCTCGCCACAGACAAAAGGCCTATGCGGATCCAAACCGGAAGCATGTGGACTTCCAAGTTGGAGAAATGGTTTTACTGAAGGTATCACCCTGGAAAGGGGTAGCGCGCTTTGGAAAGCGTGGGAAGTTGAATCCGCGCTACATTGGTCCTTTCAGAATTCTGGAAAGAATTGGGACCGTAGCATACAAGTTGGACCTACCTGTTGAACTAAATGGTGTTCACGATACATTTCATGTATCCAATTTAAAGAAAAGTCCAACTCAGATTGACGTTGCCATTCCTATCGACGAGATTCATATTGACGACACGCTCCACTTTGTTGAAGAACCTGTCGAGGTCACGGATTGGAAAGTTAACAAGACCCGCCGGAGCAGTGTCAAACTCGTCAAGGTTCGTTGGAATGCCAGACATGGTCCTGAATTCACATGGGAACGTGAGGACCGGATGAAAGAGAAATACCCCCACTTATTTCCTAAGAACCCTGCTTCTACAAGCAGAACTTAAATTTCGGGACGAAATTTATTTAACGGGGGGAGAATGTGACAACCCGCACTAAACCAGGTATCCGTACAACTTAATTAATGATAAATTACTGCTTAATTACTGTGCTTGATTGAACTAGCTGATGAACTGCTACCTGCATACTGATACATGCACTTACTTGCATCATACTTTATATGCTGTCACTACATTATTTACATACGACACCTTAGTGACAAACATGATGCACAAAAAGCACAGTAGCACTAAACGGATACACAGTGAACATGCTGAAATAACCAGCATCAGGCAGACACTGCCTCTAAGGCCTGTTAAGAGCCTCATATATTTTTGCTACACTGGTAGTGAGTGTAGGGATATAAGGGTTGTGGTACCGCGTCTCTAGGAATAAGATACACTGATTCGGATGTGCCTAAAACGTACTTTAAGTACCAAACACAGCACTTTAATAATTAATCCAGCTTCTAGCTGACTGGTAAAGTGCCAGAACATGAGAAAATAACACTAGACACCTTCTAAAGTGTCGGGAAAACAAATTGTGTCACTAAAAATGTAATAACGACACTTTAAAGCGTTACAAAAGACTTTAACGGATTTCTATCCAACCGGACACCCGGACTTTACCCGGAACACGAAAATATTAATATTTTCACTAACTATATTTTTTCTGAGCCAGTTAGGGTCCCTGATTACCCTAACACCCGCCATAACATGTAACATACAACTAACAAGGTTAGACACTTAACTTAACCTATTTAACATAACCATCACCTAACTAACCTACTTAAAATCGGACCAAGGACCCCCCCCCCCAACCGAACCGGTTACCTAGGGGGCACCCCTTGTACTTGAGATCTTGTTAAATCTTGTGTTGTCTAAGATCTATGCTACACTTTAACCATTGGACATTAACACTAAAGTTTGCCTATAAATAACACTTGATGCAAGAGCTTATTATCACTAATCAACACCACACTTCAACTCTCTCTCTTGCTCCCTCCCACCTTCGGCCGAACACCCCACACACCACCATCACACCTTCGGCTCTTGTTCACTCCATTCCATCATCATACAAACATCCAAGGTCGCATATTAGGAGCTTTGGTGCAAGCGGAACACGAAGGACCTCCACCGTTAGCTTTTATCCACGCGTTTTTCATCAAGAATCTTCCCTAGCCTTGAGCTAGAGGTATAATGTTTAAAACTCACTCTTGAACATATCTAAGGTGGTTAATATGATTTATAACGGTTAAAATGCGGAAACCCATCTTTTGAATCTTTAAAGTTTACTAAAACTTGAATCTTGTTGGATAAAAGATCATAACTAGTGTAAAAGTTGTAGTATTTGATATATGAGGTTATTGAGACCCGATCTATGATGTGGTAGCTCGGACCACCGTTTAACCCGACTTTGTAAGATCATGTATCTTCACATAAGCTCGTTTTTGGTTACCGCAAGGGTTAAAAGGTGAAACTCTACCACACACGAAACATGAACTTGTGTAAAAATGTTTTACTCGGGTAAAAGTGTTTTAACGTGTACAAAAGTTGTTTTCTTGTTTAACCCGCTAATCGGACACTTATAACACGATTTAATAACATCTAAACCGCAAAACAGCAAGCTGAGTCACTGTTTCAGCCGCCTTCTTCAGGCTGTAAACGGACTTTAAAAACTCGAAAAACGGAATTTCAAAAGCCTAAATCGTGTCATTTCGAAAAACGAAGAAAATGGCGCTGGAATCGTATTTTTCTGATGTCGGTTACTATTTTAAAAACCTGTTTTCGTGACAGCAGCTAAGGCTGTTTGTTACTGCAGTAAATTGGGCTGTGCGTTTTCGATCACAACTTAAAACCCGAACCAAACCAGCCCCTGAAACTTTTATCTAAGATGGTCACGGATGTATTTGTGACCCTCAAACTGGAATTTCGATAAACGGACATACGACGAATTTTTGACGAATTTTTCCACAAACTGTGATCAGAATGTGACAAATCTGATCACGGTTCGGTAAACGATTTTCTATAAATTATTGATAAGAAACTGGACCCCGATATTTTTATACAATCATTTTTGGGTCGATTAGGACGACCCGTAAAAATTAGGGAATTTTTGGAAAGGGTTACGTATTTTATTTAGTCGTCCGAAAACAGTCCAGTTCCCACATAGTGAAACTGAAACGACAAGGGTAGCGTTTCGCGTGTTAAAACGTAAGGGTTGATTGTTGATGATCATGGGTTGTTTTCAAAAAGAAAATGATACGCTTGAAAGCGTGGCCACCTCCAGTTACAGAGGAAACTCTGGCGAAATTTTCTTAAAAACCTAACACTTAGACTTTTTACACAACAAGTGTTAGAACTATCTTTGGACATACTTTCGAAACATAAATTTCGCCAGCACTATATTTTACTAAATATTCGGAGGTGGGATTTTCACAAAGATTAACGTGATAAATATACTTGTCACAACACTGTTTATGATTATTTTGTGAAAATACATAAATATTATTTTAGAATAAAAATAATATTTACAAGCGTTATTGATTCCAAAACTTTACGAACGCTTCCACAAACATATAAGTTACACCGGTAATTACATTACCACAGGATTGATAAAACGTAACTTACGCACATGTATTGTATCCCCCATCCTTGGGAAGAAGAATAACTACCAAGTGTATACGGAACATAAACACGAAATAGTTGTCTAACTATTTCCCAAAGACATAAACTATAAAGCTAAGGCACGGCCGTCCGTCTAATAGAATTAGCACTTGTAGGTCGTTGCACAGCTTACTGTATTGGAGACACTTGGTAGAGACGCGCATTCACTGTGAGTTCATGTCCCCCTTTTCTCTAACTGTTTTCAGTTTACTTAACCGCGGGGGTGAAATACATGTTACATTGTTTACAAGTACTTTATACACGGTATGATTAACGTAAGGAGGTTTAGATCATGTGAATGGGTAGGCGGAAACTAGAGGCTATTAATCCTCAGGGTAGGACCGAGGGACAGGAGCGGTAGATCTATCTGGGTGTAGCGAGCCCAGCCCCAGGCCAAACAGAACGGACCTTGGGGTGACTTTGTGCCCAACGCATAAATCCGCTAGGGTTGAGTCTTCCTACTTGCATATCACAACATGCTAATGGCTTTGCAAACCATTGGTGATCACAAGTCCTCTTACACTGCTACATACCAGGAAACTTTTATACTTACAAGTGTTTTACTTACTCACTTACACATGAACTCGCTCAACATTATTGTTGATTTTTCAACTCACATGTATTTCAGGAAATTAACGAGATCTGGCACGGTATGGAACGTTTTCCGCTGCACTTGTCATGGAGTCATCCGGGTTTAGGGGATGTGTCTCTTTCCTGGACAAGACACAGTCCTTAAACCACGTTTATGTTATGTTAAAAGTTGTAATGTTGTTAAACAAGGTTATGGTTGTTAGCTAAAACAATGGTACTGTATTTTGGTTTAAAACTTAATGGATGACTTGCATGGTTTTTAAACTCATATAGTTTGTTATGATTAAGCTATGGTATTAAGAAGTCACACCAACATTAACCACGCTTCCGCAAAGCCAGGGTGTGACAGTATCATCCTTGTGGGCATTATACCGGAACTGGTAATCCACTTAGGGGATGATAGCCTGTGGGCATTATACCTGTGGCGTGTCTGTTAATCTAGTCCGGCCCTACAAACCGGCCCTAACGGACGACAAATAAGTAAAACTGTATACAAGATTATATACAAATAATTTTCCCAAGTTATAAAAGATTAATTTTGCCTCTATGCATTTTAATCAAAGTGTCAAAAGGTTTTGTGCCTGGTGCATCTAAATCAATTTTCTTAAACTCTTTTCAAATGAGTCGGTTGAGTGTATTTACCAGTGAAAACTGACGTATTTTCCAAAAAGGTTAAGTGACAGGTACTGAACGTAATTGGCTGGAAGCTCAGGGCGCTAATAAGGAATCTTGCAAGTTCTAGGCGCCTAAAGTCTGTTGAACAAATGATATGTTTTAAGATCCGCCTGTGGATCCTTTACTTTCCGTTGTAATACTGGATATTACTTTATATTCGGATTGTAACATATTTATCTTTTGCTTCCGCTGTGCATTTATATAATTGTGTTGTTTGACTATAATGTTGCCAACCACGTCACGACACTCCCCCACCGGGCCCACCGGTGACACGTGGAAAGTCGGGGTGTGTCATTTAAGGAATGTGATTGGATTGTACAAATGGATAAGGTTCTAGAAAGATCCCAGTGTTGTGAGTCGAGACCAGTGGATCCATCAGTGGTTTCGACCCAGCAGCTGTTTCATTTGAGATTGCGACTCGAGACTAGGGCATGCATATCAGGGACTCGAGACCTGACTCGAGACCCCGAGGTTCCGACTCATGTATACACAACTCGAAACCAACTGGTTTTGATTTAGGAACTCGTGGTTGCGACTCGAGACCTCTTGTTCTCGAGTCGAGACTATCCGGTTTCGGCTGGGCTTCCTTGCTTATTTACTGGGCCACAATGTGCATTAACGTGCTCGAACTATGTGCTTAACTTTACTACATGCTGCTACTGGTTAACTGTTTATGTGATTAGGACATGCCCGATAACATTGGTGGGCCTTATGTACTATGTGTTAACTGATGTCCTGGACTGTGTGCTGGTATAAATGTCTAGCTGTTACTGTTTAACTGTGTACATGCTAGAATAGGCCCAATACCGTGTATGTTTGTATGACATGCATGCTGTATGTAATGTGTTAGATACGTGTAGGATTTTACGTGACACTACTTGCATACAAACCTAACGAATATTATTAAACCATAATAGGGTATGGTTGACCAACCTAACACAAGTAAATTGTCTGCCGAGCAAACCAAGGTGAGTTCACACACTAAAAGCATGCGTCCCAGGGAGGGACACGAACAAACTAAAGAATACTTTTAAGTCACTATTTCCGGGGGAAAATGCGTATGGATACTTTTTACTATTTCCGGGGGAAAATGCAAATGTATACTCTTAATTTACTATTTCCGGGGGAAAATGCGTTTGGGTATTATTTATAAATCACAACTAGCAAAACTAAACGAATCTCTATCACCTTAAGTCCCTGCTTACTGTACCGATTAATCGCCGGGGGCGAACGGGTTATTAGTTGATAGCGCTATTAGGTTTGACAACCTCACACCGTGACCGGGGGAGATCGGGCGTGAACTAGTATACCTTGCATCTTGGTCAATGATGATAGACATTGACTTGGGGCACAACAACTTTTCGTCAACAGTTTCGGTAACGCCAGTTTAGTAGCTTTCATATGGGGTAGCTCCCCATGACGTGATTATAAATGCTTTACCTACACAACTTACGTTTTCAAAAAAAAACTAAAACTGGACAACTCGTGAACTCGCCAACTTTGTGTTGACACCCTACTGCATGCTTTGCAGGTTGCTCGATACAGCTTAGGACGGACATTGCAATCGGCTGGAGTGCGTGGTTTGTAATTTCATAACTAATAAACTTGTGGTTTTAAATTACGACATGTTCTACTTTCCTTTCCGCTGCAAACTTAGACTATGTTTTGAAAAATTTAAATTAGTCGCTAATTACACCATTATTTATATGAATAACTAAACGGTTCAAAATAATTAGTGGTTGGATCCTGGTCAGTCACGCCTCCAAGCGGTGGTACTCCGCATGTGGAATTTGGGGGTGTGACATCTGAAGCTGGTGGCAGCCAATTTTCTTAGTGCATCTGCGTGCTTGTTTTCGCTTCTGTTTATATGATTTATTTTGAACGTTTGGAATTAGCTGATTAACATCTGCGCTTGTTCCAGATATAGCGCCATAACTTCACCTTTCGCATCGTAGTTCCCATTAACTTACTCAGCCACCAGTTTTGAATCAACGTTAGCTTCAAGGTTTTTCGCTCCCATCTTAAGCGCTAAAAGAAGGCCTGCTAGAAACGCTTCGTATTCTGCTTCGTTATTCGTGCTCCGGAAATCTAGGCGTATCGCATATGTAAGTTCGTGATCATCTGGGCTGACCAATCGGAGACCCGCGCCTGCCCCGTCGTCATTAGAAGCTCCGTCTGTGTGCAGAGTCCAGACCCTATCGTCGAAGACGGGAACAGGGTTTTGAATTGCTTCACATTCCTGTATTTTATCGATGGGAACTTCTGTGGTGAAGTCTGCTAAAACTTGCCCCTTGATTGCTGGTCGCGGTCTATATAGGATATTGTACCCTCCCAGCTCAATAGCCCACTTGGCTAATCGCCCCGCAACATCGGGTTTGGATAGAATTTTCCCCAAGTGGTAGTTAGTGAGAACTGTAATTACATGACCAGAGAAATACCGATGTAAGCGTCGTGATGCATGTATTAGAGCGAGGACCAGCTTTTCTATCATTGAGTAGCGCGTCTCTGGGCCGGTGAGCATCTTGCTGATATAATAAATTGGAGGCTGAATGTTCTCTCGTTCCACCATTAACACTGCACCAACCGCTACTTCTGCAGCCGATAAATATAAGATCAGTGGTTCTTTTTCTCGCGGTGTTGTCAGCGTTGGCAGCTGAATTAAACATTCCTTCATTTGCTTGAAGGCTGCTTCTGCTTCTGGAGTCCACTAGAAGTGGGTTTTCTTGGCGCAGTTGCATAGTGTGCTAATAAACGTATAAGATTTTGCAACGTGATTTGCCAAGAATCTGTTCAAGGCTGCTAATCGCCCTGCGAGTCTTTGCATCTCTTTTATTGTTGCAGGTGACGACATCAGCTGGATGGCTTGCACTTTCTCCGGGTTTACTTTGAAACCATCTCTTGTTACTATAAAACCCAGAAATTTTCCTTCTTCCATCCCGAAGGAACACTTCGTTGGGCTGAGTTTTAAGTTTACTGTCACACCCCTATTTTCCACGTGGCACCGGTGGGCCCGGTGGGGAGTATAGTGACGTAGTTGATATCATCATAGTTCAACAACACAATATTTAAATGCACAGCGGAAGCAAAAGGTAAATTTATTACAAACCGATATAAAGTAATATCAAGTATTACAAACGGAATGTAAAGGATCCACAGGCGGATAAAAATAAAATGAATCATTTGTTCAACAGACTTTAAGGCATCCCAAGCTTTCGAGACTTATTGTGGACGCTAGAAGACAGCCAGCCTATTACGAGTAGTACCTGCACTTAACCTTTTGGAAAATACGTCAGTTTACAGTGGTAAATACAATTTAACTGACTCATTTTGAAAAGGTTTGAAAATTGGTTTGAATGCACCTGGCATAAAACATTTTATAACTTGGGATAATTATATAATATAATAATCTTGTGAACGAATTACATGTTACTTGTGCGTTCAGTAGCCCGGATCTTGTCCGGGTTAAAGATCAATAGACCCACCACATTATTGGGTTATACACTGACAGGTGTACGCCTACACCCCCTGCTCGGTCGTGGCCATCTCGTAAGATGATGCCGAGGATATCCGGGACATGGTCATTAACCCCCCAAAGGCTTTAAGTGAACAAGACTGTTCAAACGAGCCGATCAAATTATTCAATTAACCACCCAAAGATGTAAGATTTGATGCTCGATCAAGCGGTATTTTATATACCGTAACCCAAGCCCGTATAGGGAAAATAAGTTAAAAGTATTTACCTGAGCTAAATATAAATTCCATCTCAGCCGTATACCACCAAGCAAGTACAGATAGCTTTTACTGGGCTCCTAAATCTGGAACGAAGGTTTTTAATAACCTATTAGTTTTCTAACGGGTCTTTATTTAAGCCTAAGCTTAGACCGGTTAGTTTTAAGGACGATACGGTTCAAACGCACGATTAAGCGAAGACCGGATAGAATGTGATTTAGACCCGACAAGTTTGAAGACTTGTATAATATGGGTATACTAAATACATTCTGGATTTTGAGACAAAGTTGATAATGTTTGACCTGTTTCGGTCAATTTATGCAAACTAGTTACATAAACCGAACCGGACACGAAAAGGGCGTTACGGGTAACCATAAGAGTCATATGCAAGTTACCTGATTTAATATGCCTTAATTATGTTATAATATCAGTAAGATATTTTCTATTATGCCCAAAACGGATATAAACTCAAATTAAGCCTCATAAGGGCATTTTGGTCATTTAAAAGATTATTAAAAGAGTTTATTTGTAATCTGAGCTATAGGTCTGATTTATACAGTAAATACACTTAATTTAACATGTTATAACAGTAGGGTATGACCCATATGTGAAACTTATCATTTAAAACCAAACTATGCACCTTGGGGGTATTTTGGTAATTTCACAAGGGCTTAAAAAGGTCAAAACTGGAAACCTGAGTTCAAAAACTTTTACTTACTGTTATTATCTCAAAATATACTAAAAACATCAGTAGGTATCAACCTTATATGTTTAATATGGTTATAGCACATACTATGCGTTAAAAACGCTTAAAATGCGATTTGGAGCCGTTTCCGGGTTTTTAAAAGAAAGCTGATATTTTTATAATTCCAGAAGGCTCAAAATATTTTATTTAATAAATAAAATCAGTAGAAAAAGGTTTGGGGTCAAAAGGATTAGTAAAACTCATTTTATGGCTAAAAAGGGCAAAATCGGTATTTACCGAATTAAACTTAGAGACCTATGTTATGCTCAGCCAAAAATTTAATAAAAATCTTTAAAAATCCCAAAATATTATATAACATCAGTGGGTAAAAAGTTTGATATCAAAAAGTGGGTTTAAATGGGTTTTATGCTAATTATGCCGTTTAAGTAACACAAAGCTTTCAAATTACGATAATGAGCATAAGTCTTAATCTAGACCTCAAACTGATATCAAATTTTAGGTGCAAGTTTATAAATCAGCAACAAATGTTTCTACTCTTTCACTTTTTCAAAAATCACGTTTTATAGTCAAAAGGGCATAATAGTCAACATTTAAGCATAAATCGGAAACATGCATATGAATCGGATAAGTATTGAACCAAGTTGTAAAATCTCAGAGAGTTACACTTATATGAAACCTGGTCCAAAATAAGCTCTAAGGCAGATCTCAAACATGCACAAACGGGTCAGAACTGAAAGTCAAAGAACAAGTCAATTTATGCGACTTTCGGTTCCGATCTGGGTTTAAACTGAAAATTGTCGAGTTGAACATGTTGAGACATGTTCTTACATTAATTACCATGTTATTTTAATGATCAAACAGGTTGCATGTACCCTACATTGCTAATTATGCTTAAACTTGCAAATAATCATTCTGTTGACTTTTTAAAGCAAACTTTGACTCGACAATTAACATAGTTAGAGTGGGAATCTGAAAATACCCTTTTAAGGATTTGTTACCCACATAAATACCAACTTGTAGGTACTTTCAATTCGAGAAATGACTGAGCGGATTTCATTTAATCACGAAGTCAAACTTAAATTATGA
The DNA here is from genome assembly GCA_030545235.1 of Helianthus tuberosus. Taxonomy (NCBI): domain Eukaryota; kingdom Viridiplantae; phylum Streptophyta; class Magnoliopsida; order Asterales; family Asteraceae; genus Helianthus; species Helianthus tuberosus. Next base: position 69,541,363 of record CM060435.1, on the reverse strand, counting down.
TGGTTTGACTATTGGTTAATTAACTAAGCTAGAACTAATTAGAAGAGGTTAGGAATACTTACAAGAGTCCTAATTAAGCTTAGAGAGCATTAGAAAGCCTGAGGTTGATCAGAGAACTTCAGAATCTAGAATGTAAGTGAAGTATCAAGTAAACTCATCACCTATTTATACTTTTTGGGACTTCGTATGATCGCGACAAGTGTCGGGGAGTTGAGATCAGATCATGACAAGTGTAGGCCGGTTTTATAAACCAATGGGCAGTCCCTAGTTTGATGTTTGAGAGTATTGGAAACTATCTAGAACATCAGCCAGCAAGAAACAGCCGGTAACCAGCTGTTTCTGCATCAGACCAGCCCACGCGGCCCGCGTAGGGAACACAGCAGACTCACGCGGCCCGCCTGCATGTCCACACCAGCAAAACTTGTTTCAGAATGTGCAATATCAGTCCCTGTGAGTACGTATCTGCATATAACAGCCTTTTATAAACCCGTACATCTTATAAAAAGACATATTTAGTCCTTCTGACCTCTGAATCAGATGGTTACAGGTCTAAAACAACCTTTGAGGGCTGTTAAGATCAGAAACAGCTTGCTGAATTTACAGATTCAGTCCCTATATATGATAAATGTCATTTCTGACATGTTTAAAGTCCGTTAAGCCATCTTCAAGGCTGCACAATGATGCCTTAACATAGGGGACTTGAAACATGCTCAAAAATATGTCAGATGTCGGTTCGTTTGGCCGTACGGTCATGTTGTGCGTCTAATTACGACGAAACACGAACGGACGCGAAAAACGGTCCAAACTACGCGACGAATGGAATTTTATCAAGGCGATCACTAAAATAAAATATCTTAGTGCTTACATAAATTTTTGGGTGTCCGGGGATATTCAGAATGTGAGATATGCGCGAAAGTGCAAACTTGTGCACTTTTTGACACTTTTAGTCCCTGAATGACATAAAAGTTTATTTTTGCGCACCAAACACCTCTAGGCTTATATCTAAGCTATATAAAGAATAATTAGGGCATGCTTAACTCATGGTTATATTCCGGAAGGTTCGATACCCAACGAATCGGCATACTTTTGCCGTTTTGACGCAAATAGTCCTTTAATTGCGCAAAGTAGCGCGAAATGCTGTTTAATGATAGCAAAGCCTTCCATGGCCCATATTGATCATTCCCAAGTATATACATACCTGTTACTCCGCTCCCGTTCGCTTAAATGGTCACCGAAGGGCGTAGATTCAAAAGTTGACGCTTTAGGTCCCTCTATTGCGCAAACTTGCGCATTTCATCATTTAATAGTATTGAAGCCTCATCTAATCCATATTAGACATTCTTGAAAGTATTATTAAACATCACGATGCTTCAGATTCGCTAAAAGGTCATTCAGAGGTATAATTAAACATATTGACACTTTTAGCCCCTTTAACTTGCAAAGTTGCGCGTAACTTTACTTATAGGCATAAAAACCTTAGATGGCCATTATTTGGCATTCCCGAGGGTATAATTAAATATTATTAAGCTCCCGGTTTGTTAGGAGGTCACTCAGAGGTAAGAATTAACATGTTGACGCTTTTAACCCTTTATTGCGCAAACTTTCAATTAATTACGCAATCGACTACACTTATTCATCAAGTGGCACATTTGTGAATATAAATATTGTGAGAGGTTATTTGGAAACTTATTTTAGGTATGCTAACACTTCCAGTCCTTTTATTATCAAAGTTTTCGATTTTTCAAAAAATTAGTCCCTTAAATTCAACATTGGACTTTATTAGGGTTTATTACACGTGTCAATACATCATTGGACGTGATTTTACGAGGTGTTACATCCTCACCCCCTTAAAAGAAATCTCGACCTTGAGATTTGCTAAAATGCTGGAAGTACTTTTTGTCACATAACGGACTTAACTTCTATAGCATATCCGGAGTCTCTCCAAGCTCCCAATTTGACCTCTATATAATAGGTTCATGTATCCTTTTTGAGGTTTCTTATCATGTCGATCCGCATTCGATACAGGTTTATCATTATATCACAAGTCTGCCAACCGTTATGTGATAGTGTTTCTTGACTTACTGGCGAAACATATCCTTTAATCCTTAGGGTGTAATACATTGCGAGCTCCGCCAAGCTCCTTAAATAGGTTTTAGCTCATAAGTTATTTGATCTTTGATACATTCGATTCCTTCGAATGATTTTATATATTCAGAGCTTAACTAGTCTGGTAATTAACAATTTGGCACACCCTTCCAGAGTGATATCTTTGTTGAACCTTATTCCTTAACAAGGACTTAGGAGGGTTGCTATTTTCATTAATCTTTGATTTTCTGCCAATACTGGCAATCTTACAGATGATCATGGATTTGTATGATCCTATTCGTTGTTTCCAAGGCAATTTTCAGATCCTGATGATTGGACGTACCAATCTTCTATTTAACAATAGGTATTCAACATTCCATCTAAGCAAGGTCTCCAAAGGAGCAGCCTTGATACTTATACATCAACTATTATAGAAAAGCTTATCTCAATGTGAAATGGTTATTCCAACCATTATTTAAAACTAATCTTAAGGGATAGTTAATCCTCACAGTTAGTCGAACAAATCGACGATCCTGGGCAGCTGATGGAAATTCTTAATTGCTGCCTAATTTGGGTTGCGGTATTCAATGCATAAGCAAAATGCACCGTCTTTCTTAATTAACAATACCGAATTCTTAGAATATAGGGTTAGGCTATATGAATTCTTTATTTTCAAAGCTTATTTAATTGGGGTTTTGATTCTTCCAATAATGGCACTAGCCGTCTTGGAGATTTCATAAGAATACAACCCTAAATGGGATATAAAATCTTAATTCTACCTGCCTCTCATGAGGTAAACAGGGTAATCAAGATACAATGAGGTTACAGAGATTTTCCAAATCTCAGGCTCCAGTTCATCCGTCATATTCTGTGTCAGATAAGTGACACATTTATGTCACAAGTCCATGAATTCCTTAATCGGGAACATTTACTTTGGCAATTCCATTCTGGATATCTTCCTTGAATACCATTAGTTGACTTTAGTACCATATGACTATTAGAATATCCTTGCGGTTCCATGCATTAAACCTCCATACTGATCAGGCATGGAAGCAATCTATGGAACATATTAAGATACACCAATCCTCATGTGGCGCTTTTATCATACCATCTGGTATTCGCAATCAATGGAGATCAAAGAGATATCAACTATACATGCTGACGCACTTCTTCTAGAGAGAGGGTACTTCTAGAATTCCATGATTAGAGATTTCTAACAGGAACAGAAGAAATGGTTCTTATGATTTTGCCTGTAAGTTTTACCTTACACTTACTATCTGGGGTTCTTACGGAAAAAATTAAAAGTTTGCTAAGCTTATGGTTTTATGAGAGACTTAGCAGTACCTGCAACCAAACGTAACTCCTAGCCATAAAATCACCATAATGGATTTATCTGGTGTCATTATTAATGTGAGTTGCCTCTAATCATACATCAGGAGGGCTAAACGCCTCCATTCTTAAACCTTTTAAACTTAGCTATAAAACCTTTGACAAATTGTAGGGCAATCTCGGCCTTGACTGGTTATTTCTTAATCTATAAAACGTGAGTAGTTGAGGTGGATCCATAATGGATTCATAATAAGCAGGCTTTGAAATCTTAATGTGCCCTCTTATTGCCGATGCTAAATCATACTATATATATAGTGCATTATGCTTAAATTCTAGGTTAACCGAATAAGGGCACTATTTCCATCAATGAACCAAGGTCTGCAGCACACTACCGATAGTTTATAAATCTTATGGGGGAGTCGGAAAATTATTACTCAATCTTTTCCTATTCCGTGACGCGTATAATAGGTTTTCTAATAAGGTCCTTAAAACTTGGACCATCCCATAATGTATAAGAGGATCTTTCTTGTGGATTTCAGTAATGTCCTCACTAATCAAGGGTATTACCATCGAATGATTGTGATGTATACCTTACCATGTTCTTTCTAGTATAACCACTGATATACTTAATGGTTTCTACTTCATCCTTTCTAGTGTTTAGTCAACATAAGCAAGCCAAGAGTAACCAAAACATAGAGGTAAAATCTTGGATTCTAATACTTAGTCAACATAAGGAGGATAAGTAGGTGACTTATAGTAAGAAGTAAGGAAGTTATTGTACATGTGCTTATATTCAATCAAAATAGAAATTTCACAAACTAGGCACCTAGCTCGGTTGGCTAGGCGCACGAAAGGGTGTGGCCTAGACCCAGGTTCGATTCCGGGGACGGCCGGTTCCACCATTTTTTATATTGTTTAATATTAATTAAACATACGGATACATGTAATTATGAGGGTTGTCTCATAAAGAGTCTTGATAACTACTTGTTTCTTATTATACACAATATGGGCTTGATTTTCAAGACAAACAATCGATTTTTATCACTATATTGAGTCCTTATACTTTAACGGAAACTAGGACATCGGACGAATGCTTCCTAGTGGATATAAAACATCCATCTAATATTGCTGAAGTAGTCTCTGAGGTACTATCGACCAATTTTTTTTTACTTTATACTTAACGCTTAGAGTTTTAACAGGCAGATTTAATGATTTACAAAATCTATTGTCTACGAAAGACTTATCTGAACCTGAATCAATAATACTCTAGCATGAGTGTTATTGATAAAGAAAGTACCTGTTGTGACATTGTCATCCTGAATAGCCTCTTGAGCGTCCATTTGAGAGCTCCCAGCTTTGGTCTCCTTAGCCTCCCCAGGCTTCTTGGTTTTATCTGGGCAATTTGTCTTGATGTGCCCTATTTCATTGCAACCATAGCAGGTTGCGTCCTTTATGTCTTGGCACTCCAAGGTCTTGTGCCCTTTCTTGTTACAAATCCCACAAGGCCTAGCTTGTGACTCCAGAGTGCATTTCCTTTTAGTTGCCTTCTTTGGGCAGCGGTTAATTATGTGCCCCTTCTCGCCACAATCATAGCATGTGGCGTCCTTCAAGTCCTTGCACTCATGGGTCTTGTGATGCATCTCCTTGCAGATGACACATCCCCCGGTCTGCTCATAGAAACATTTTCCAAAATGCTTCTTCTTGCAGTTTTTACATTGCCTCCTTTGGTTTGGACTGGTTATAGTTCGAACCGGTCTTACCCTTTTTACAACATTTATTTGGGGTATCATCGCACTTTCGCTTATGATCCTTCAACACACGGTCCACAGCGTTGTTTACGGTTGTATCTATCATAGCCTGTAGCTCGGTGCTTGTTAAGTTCAGTCTTGCATCATCATTCTGATCAACTAGACGATTGTAAGCTTCAGAGGAGTCAGCCATGGTGAAGCTTTGAAGGCTACAAACCAAGTAGTAATAAATTGGTTTAATTATATAGCGAATTGTCGAACTTGATAATTAAGTAGCCATGGTGCGAATAAACCATATGGGCCAACAGATAGTATTTAATTTATTTGATTATGTTTTGCCTAAGTTTTTAAATAAACCATCTTTGGCGTTTAAACGGAATGTAATCCTTCTTATTTACTAGACAGGGGACATAAGTCACGACTGTCAATGTCATACTGACATCTTATATAGCACAACGGCTTGTTCCAAAGGACTTTTCGATGGCACAGATGCCTTATCACTAGGGAAATTTTAAAACATAATCAATGATTCCTTTGGATCGGAAAATTTCATAATTCATTGTTTTGACAAGAAGTTATGAAATAAAACTATCTTTTTCATGTATGCATCTTTGCCCGTAGGTATACATCCCAGGTGGATGTTTAGATGTGTACATCATGTTCGACGTTTATTAGCCATGATTCCTATTGATTATATAGGCTAAATAAGGGGTTTGGAAGTTCCTAATATAGGGATGGCAAGCGTGATTTTATCGCATCACTGTTGTCGGGAGTGTTAACACGTTTTCAAGTGTTAATTAGGATCTGAATCTCTTCTAAACAGGTTTTACCATCTTAGCTAGGTCTTTAATGACATTCAAGCTAGGTCAAACCTTTTAAGATTCTCTTTTAATACATATACTTAACAGAAAAGGAATAATATTTATTTTATTCAGGATTTTTATCATAAATCCTAATTTATAAGTTAGTAATAGCACAAATGGCCTAGTCGAGTAGACAAGTTTAATTTATAAGTCATGATTTCTGAGAATCGAGGCATTATAATTTATCCTAGTTATAAAACATTACGGATATTAAGGTGGCACAAAGGCCTAGTCACATGGACACTTTTAAATTATAAGCTATGATTTCTGAGAATCAGAGCATGAAGGAACTCTGGCACAATAGGCCTAGTCACAAGGACATTTATAAATCATAAGCTAGGATTTCAGAGAATCAAAGCCTTGAGGTTTCAACCTAGTTCATTACCTTTTTCTGACAGGGAGTCATAGCTACCACTATATTTTTGGCTCATGTGGAAATGAGCAAGGCCCGTAGGCATTATATTACCACGTATGGTTAAAATATGATCATCTTAATTGATGATGTAAACCCAGGATTCAGAGATCATTAAACTGGGTTAGGAATCTTTTGAAGAATCCTTAATAACGTGTGTGATTTCCAACGAATCACATCTGCCGGGAGTGTTAACATGTTTTCAGATGTTAACTGGGATACGAATCTTTTAAACAGGTCTTACCATTTTGGCCAGGCCTTTATAATGACACTCAGGCTAGGTTTCAATCTTAAGATTCTTTTAATATTTATCGCATAACAATTTCTAAATTGAACTTGTTAATAGGGATCTGAATCTAAATTGAGAAACTGCCATCTTGGCCGGTCTTAATATGACACGAAGCTAGGTCTTGTCCTTTTTAGATTTTTCCATTTTATTATAATGGTAGATCTTATAACAGAAATGTTATTTTAATTTATTTCATATATTATATTCATATATAATGATATAAATGATACTTAGATAAAACATTCCAATGGTTTTAAAAGAGGTATAGAATTGCCCTAAAAGGGACTTAAAAGAAATGATGTTGTCCTCAAAGGGACCAAAAGATAAATATCGTTATAAAGACTTTTAAGGAAACGATCTTCAGTAAAAGGAGTCTCTTCTTCATTTTAGTTCTGAATGTCCTCTCCTTGGTCGTACGTTAATCCTAGTCGCAACACGAAGCTTGGCCTTTCCTAGGCTTCAAATGGGGAGAAATTTCCATTATAGCTTCTTGCTTGGCGACATATTAAAATATAATTGAAGGTAATAATCTTCCGAATAGGGACGAGAGTATTCCTATGTTAAGTCTAGACTCAGGAGGTCAAAGGATGTGCTATCGTGTCATTGAGATTAAACACAAAAAGCTAGTGTTTAATTCACTCAATGTTGGCTCTGATACCAACCTGTCACACCCCTATTTTCCACGTGGCACCGGTGGGCCCGGTGGGGAGTATAGTGACGTAGTTGATATCATCATAGTTCAACAACACAATATTTAAATGCACAGTGGAAGCAAAAGGTAAATATATTACAAACCGATATAAAGTAATATCAAGTATTACAAACGGAATGTAAAGGATCCACAGGCGGATAAAAATAAAATGAATCATTTGTTCAACAGACTTTAAGGCATCCCAAGCTTTCGAGACTTATTGTGGACGCTAGAAGACAGCCAGCCTATTACGAGTAGTACCTGCACTTAACCTTTTGGAAAATACGTCAGTTTACACTGGTAAATACAATTTAACTGACTCATTTTGAAAAGGTTTGAAAATTGGTTTGAATGCACGTGGCATAAAACATTTTATAACTTGGGATAATTATATAATATAATAATCTTGTGAACGAATTACATGTTACTTGTGCGTTCAGTAGCCCGGATCTTGTCCGGGTTAAAGATCAATAGACCCACCACATTATTGGGTTATACACTGACAGGTGTACGCCTACACCCCGTGCTCGGTCGTGGCCATCTCGTAAGATGATGCCGAGGATATCCGGGACATGGTCATTAACCCCCCAAAGGCTTTAAGTGAACAAGACTGTTTAAACGAGCCGATCAAATTATTCAATTAACCACCCAAAGATGTAAGATTTGATGCTCGATCAAGCGGTATTTTATATACCGTAACCCAAGCCCGTATAGGGAAAATAAGTTAAAAGTATTTACCTGAGCTAAATATAAATTCCATCTCAGCCGTATACCACCAAGCAAGTACAGATAGCTTTTACTGGGCTCCTAAATCTGGAACGAAGGTTTTTAATAACCTATTAGTTTTCTAACGGGTCTTTATTTAAGCCTAAGCTTAGACCGGTTAATTTTAAGGACGATACGGTTCAAACGCACGATTAAGCGAAGACCGGATAGAATGTGATTTAGACCCGACAAGTTTGAAGACTTGTATAATATGGGTATACTAAATACATTCTGGATTTTGAGACAAAGTTGATAATGTTTGACCTGTTTCGGTCAATTTATGCAAACTAGTTACATAAACCGAACCGGACGCGAAAAGGGCGTTACGGGTAACCATAAGAGTCATATGCAAGTTACCTGATTTAATATGCCTTAATTATGTTATAATATCAGTAAGATATTTTCTATTATGCCCAAAACGGATATAAACTCAAATTAAGCCTCATAAGGGCATTTTGGTCATTTAAAAGATTATTAAAAGAGTTTATTTGTAATCTGAGCTATAGGTCTGATTTATACATTAAATACACTTAATTTAACATGTTATAACAGTAGGGTATGACCCATATGTGAAACTTATCATTTAAAACCAAACTATGCACCTTAGGGGTATTTTGGTAATTTCACAAGGGCTTAAAAAGGTCAAAACTGGAAACCTGAGTTCAAAAACTTTTACTTACTGTTATTATCTCAAAATATACTAAAAACATCAGTAGGTATCAACCTTATATGTTTAATATGGTTATAGCACATACTATGCGTTAAAAACGCTTAAAAATGCGATTTGGAGCCGTTTCCGGGTTTTTAAAAGAAAGCTGATATTTTTATAATTCCAGAAGGCTCAAAATATTTTATTTAATAAATAAAATCAGTAGAAAAAGGTTTGGGGTCAAAAGGATTAGTAAAACTCATTTTATGGCTAAAAAGGGCAAAATCGGTATTTACCGAATTAAACTTAGAGACCTATGTTATGCTCAGCCAAAAATTTAATAAAAATCTTTAAAAATCCCAAAATATTATATAACATCAGTGGGTAAAAAGTTTGATATCAAAAAGTGGGTTTAAATGGATTTTATGCTAATTATGCCGTTTAAGTAACATAAAGCTTTCAAATTACGATAATGAGCATAACTCTTAATCTAGACCTCAAACTGATATCAAATTTTAGGTGCAAGTTTATAAATCAGCAACAAATGTTTCTACTCTTTCACTTTTTCAAAATCACGTTTTATAGTCCAAAATAAGCTCTAAGGCAGATCTCAAACATGCACAAACGGGTCAGAACTGAAAGTCAAAGAACAAGTCAATTTATGCGACTTTCGGTTCCGATCCGGGTTTAAACTGAAAATTGTCGAGTTGAACATGTTGAGACATGTTCTTACATTAATTACCATATTATTTTAATGATCAAACAGGTTGCATGTACCCTACATTGCCAATTATGCTTAAACTTGCAAATAATCATTCTGTTGACTTTTTAAAGCAAACTTTGACTCGAAAATTAACATAGTTAGAGTGGGAATCTGAAAATACCCTTTTAAGGATTTGTTACCCACATAAATACCAACTTGTTGGTACTTTCAATTCGAGAAATGACTGAGCGGATTTCATTTAATCACGAAGTCAAACTTAAATTACGACGGTTTGACTATTGGTTAATTAACTAAGCTAGAACTAATTAGAAGAGGTTAGGAATACTTACAAGAGTCCTAATTAAGCTTAGAGAGCATTAGAAAGCCTGAGGTTGATCAGAGAACTTCAGAATCTAGAATGTAAGTGAAGTATCAAGTAAACTCATCACCTATTTATACTTTTCGGGACTTCGTATGATCGCGACAAGTGTCGGGGAGTTGAGATCAGATCATGACAAGTGTAGGCCGGTTTTATAAACCAATGGGCAGTCCCTAGTTTGATGTTTGAGAGTATTGGAAACTATCTAGAACATCAGCCAGCAAGAAACAGCCGGTAACCAGCTGTTTCTGCATCAGACCAGCCCACGCGGTCCGCGTAGGGAACCTAGCAGACTCACGCGGCCCGCCTGCATGTCCACACCAGCAAAACTTGTTTCAGAATGTGCAATATCAGTCCCTGTGAGTACATATCTGCATATAACAACCTTTTATAAACCCGTACATCTTATAAAAAGACATATTTAGTCCTTCTGACCTCTGAATCAGATGGTTACAGGTCTAAAACAACTTTTGAGGGCTGTTAAGATCAGAAACAGCTTACTGAATTTACAAATTCAGTCCCTATATATGATAAATGTCATTTCTGACACGTTTAAAGTCCGTTAAGCCATCTTCAAGGCTCCACAATGATTCCTTAACATAGGGGACATGAAACATGCTCAAAAATATGTCAGATGTCAGTTCGTTTGGCCGTACGGTCATGTTGTGCGTCTAATTACGACGAAACACGAACGGACGCGAAAAACGGTCCAAACTACGCGACGAATGGAATTTTATCAAGGCGATCACTAAAATAAAATATCTTAGTGCTTACATAAATTTTTGGGTGTCCGGGGATATTCAGAATGTGAGATATGCGCGAAAGTGCAAACTTGTGCACTTTTTGACACTTTTAGTCCCTGAATGACATAAAAGTTTATTTTTGCGCACCAAACACCTCTAGGCTTATATCTAAGATATATAAAGAATAATTAGGTCATGCTTAACTCATGGTTATATTCCGGAAGGTTCGAAACCCAACGAATCGGCATACTTTTGCCGTTTTGACGCAAATAGTCCTTTAATTGCGCAAAGTAGCGCGAAATGCTGTTTAATGATAGCAAAGCCTTCCATGGACCATATTGATCATTCCCAAGTATATATATACCTGTTACTACGCTCCCGTTCACTTAAATGGTCACCGAATGGCGTAGATTCAAAAGTTGACGCTTTAGGTCCCTCTATTGCGCAAACTTGCGCATTTCATCATTTAATAGTATTGAAGCCTCATCTAATCCATATTAGACATTATTGAAAGTATTATTAAACATCACGATGCTTCGGATTCGCTAAAAGGTCATTCAGAGGTATAATTAAACATACTGACACTTTTAGCCCCTCTAACTTGCAAAGTTGTGCGTAATTTTACTTATAGGCATTAAAACCTTAGATGGCCATTATTTGGCATTCCCGAGGGTATAATTAAATATTATTAAGCTCCCGGTTTGTTAGGAGGTCACTCAGAGGTAAGAATTAACATGTTGACGCTTTTAACCCTTTATTGCGCAAACTTTCAATTAATTACGCAATCGACTACACTTATTCATCAAGTGGCACATTTGTGAATATAAATATTGTGAGAGGTTATTTGGAAACTTATTTTAGGCATGCTAACACTTCCAGTCCTTTTATTATCAAAGTTTTCGATTTTTCGAAAAATTAGTCCCTTAAATTCAACATTGGACTTTATTAGGGTTTATTACACATGTCAATACATCATTGGACGTGATTTTACGAGGTGTTACATTTACGCTGCGCAATGAATCGAACGTGCGCTGGATATTTACGAGCATTGTTTCCTCTTCGTGGCTCATGATGACGAGGTCATCCATATATACCTCGACTGTTTTACCATTGTCTTCCCCGAATACTGTATCCATTAAGCTCTGGTAAGTAGCTCCTGCGTTACGGAGACCAAAGGGCATTTTTTTATAGCAGAAGATGCCCTTGTCTGTGCGGAAGGCAATCTTGTCCTCGTCCTCCTCTTTTATTTGGACCTGATGGTAGCCTTTATAACAGTTAAGAAAGCACTTCCAGCGAAAAGATGCTAGAGAGTCCATTTTTTGTCTATCTCAGGAAGCGCATAGCAATCTTTCGGGCAGGCTCTATTTAGGTCTTTAAAGTCAACGCACATTCACCATCTGCCATTGTGTTTTTGGACCATTACTGGGTTAGCAACCCAGGTATGGTACTGAACTTCGCGCAAGATTCCGACGTTGAGTAATTCTATTATTTGTTCATTCATGGCTTCCACTTTTTCTGCGCTGAGACTGCGCCTTCCCTGCGCGACAGGTTCTGTTGAGGGTCGGACGTTCAAACAGTGTTGCGCTATATCTCGTGGAACCCCAGTCATGTCCGCCGGGCACCAGGCGAATATGTCTTTATTATTGGAAAGTAATTCCTTTAATTGTACTCGTGTTGCCGGTGAAATGGCGTGCCCTAGTAAGATGGTCTGCTCTGGATACTCGTCGTTGAGGACCCATTTTTCCGGCTCATTTGGTGCTGATGGTTTGGCCACTTTTGCTGGTGGCTCATCGTCCACGTACATAACTTCTTTACTTGAGTACAGAATTGCTACTCCGGTTTCCGTTGGAAACCCACAAGCAGCATGTGGGATAGAAGTGATCATACTGAATTCTCTTTGTGATCTCCTTCCTAGCAATACATCGTGGCGCGATGTTGCTGGCATGACCATGAAATTTACTGTGACTGTGCGTGAATGCTCGCCATCTGATAGAGTCACAGGAAATGTAATTTATCCTAAAGGGAACACTGCTTCGTTGCAGAAACCGGTGAGAGGAAAATCAATCGGCTCTAAACGGGCTTTGTCTTCTGGATCAAGTTGTTTGAAACACTGTTCATATATTATATCCATTGAGCTTCCTGGATCTATGAACATATAATCCGTTCTATAGTGGCCGAAGATGCCGGTAATGATTACTGGTCGCTCCTCCTGAGGACCTCCAGGGACGACAGGAAATATGACTTGTTGTTCTCTCCAATGTGGGTTATGGCTACGTTTATTTGTCCTTCGGGAGGGGCCTCCTTGCACCATATGTATCTGCTTTTGTTCAGCCTTCTGAGAGTTGGTATCTTCTGATTTTTTAGTTATTCCATCATAACTACCGGATTGGATGTACCACTGACTAGTCTATGGGTCCAATACCGTAGTGTCAATTGTACTTCCTCCTTCTGCCGAGGTATCAGATCTGACATTTGGTGACTCAGATCTGATGTTTTGTGTGAAGATCTGGTTCATGGCGATCTGGAATCTGTTATACCAGTATTCTGGAGTTCTTTCTGGGAGTGGATCGGAATGATTACAGACTCCTAATGAGTCATTTTCTTCTGAATGACTATCGTTGCTTCTTTTAATTCCCATGATTCCGTCAATCTGGTCATCTCGGGTTACAGAACCCTGGAACTCAGATTGAGGACTTGATGGGTAAAGTGGTGAATTCTCTGCCATATGAAGCAGAGAGTGAAGAAAATATGAATCGAAACGAGAAAAAATAAGTGAAACAGAGAAAACGGTGGGCGCCAATGAACAAACACTGGATCGATGACCGGAATCAAATTATCCAGGGGGTTAGGTTCTGCATAAGAGGGTGGTTCTCTCACATTTGATTCGAAGGGACAAGTCTTCTTCTCCGGTGAATACTGCAAAACAGAACACCGTTAGCCTCATTATGGGGAGAAGGGAGGTTCTCTCCGTAACCCGACTCCGGCATGAGAATAAGTATGTGTTTATGAAGAAGAAGAAGTATTGACGAAGTGAGTGTAACTTGAAGTTCATACCTGATTTATTCTCATATTTATAGCCGGGAATTTGGGCGGGAAAACTCGTTGTTAAAATATTAACGGAAGATGCTAACTCCGTAGGCGGTTATTTTCCCTCCGTTAATTCTCTCGATCGGATTGTGAGATCACACGGATCGTGATCTTGATCAACAGCTGGGGTGTTGCCACGTGGAAATTGGGCAAGTGGAGGTTTCTCTCCAATTCCATGCCATCAACGTGATTTCAGGATGGTCTGGGGTGATGACACGTGTCCCAGACGGTTATAACCGTCTGGTGGTGCACGATTGAGTCTTCTAGAAGGTTATTGCCATAATATGGTGTGACTCCTTATTGTGTGGTATCAGCTTAGTAAATAATATCCAAGTCTGGGTATCATTTAAGCGGAAGTATTAAACTAGGATTTCCATCCTTGTTTATTATGGGGAAAGGCGTGAGGGTTCATGTATTTCCCTTTAGCGCGCAGGTGTTGTCTTCTGCCTTTATTTCAAACTCTTTGTAGGACCAGTGCGCGGTCGCGCAAGGTCTAAAGCGGTTTAAAGGATGAGGTTATGATATGGTCTCAAGTACTTGATATGAGGTTTTTGGGACCTTACCCCTTCAGACCTATTCTACATTTTGAATCAATTAACTAACCGCCTTATGCAATTCAACTCATCACCCTATACAAAACTGGGAACCTAATAGGAATCATGTTCTAGTTTCTAGTCTAAATGTCATTTGTCTATTCTAGGAGGGGGGTAAGTGCAAATAATATAGTATAAGTATGAGTTATTAGTTACTTGGGGAAAAGGGATAAGAAAAAGGCGTAAGTTGTTAGGCTCTGTTTACAGAGAGAGGGCGTAACCTTGGGAACTCTTCAGAGTTTGTTATCAAGTCTGTAAGATCCGATTGGATCATCTTCTTCGTATCAATTTCAATTCCAATTTATATTGCCATTAATCAGAATTGGATCATACCATTGGTCCGACCTGCCTCACCTCTGCTCTCCTTTTGATTTCAATTTCCAGATCTGTGTTACGTTCAGATTTCAGTTCCAATGCGATTTCAGCTTTGATTATCGAATCTACATCCGATTTCTAATTCCGATTTCTACCTCCAAGTTCCTCCTGTTTTGTTCCTTCAATTTCGATTCAATCCAATTCTTCCATCTGTTTTTCCGATTCACTCATGGTGAATCAGACATTTCGTTGGGATACTCACGATCAACAGATTCAACAGCTTCAATTTGATGTAGCTGAAATTAAAGCAACGTTGCAGGTTTTGAAAGCGGATCAGGAAGAACAGAAAGAATTCCAAAAGTTTTTCTGCATTGGATAAAACAACAGGATTCGAGTGCGGTGGTGGATTCTACATGTGCGGATGTCTGATCTTCACCTCCGTCTTCACAGTTGGCTGCCGTGGACTCGATATTTGCCACATCATCCGTTCGTCACGGCAAATCAGTAGCTCCGGTCACTTCAATTACATCGTCAGATCTGGACGGCCGTGTAAAGGATTGTTCCTCAGGTTTAACTTCTCGATCCTTGTCTTCCTTTGTCAAATTGGCTGCCGTCAGATCTGAATCTGACGTTAATCTGCTTGGCCAAGAGAAATCAGTAATGCAGGGTGACGTTAGGGCCATGTTGAAGGATTTTAAGTGGGTGTTGGGCTCAGATACTGTATTGGGCTGGTACTCTTCAGATCTGGGCTCGTTTTGTGGGACCATTTCTCTAGCAACTTTGTTTCCGTCTTCAACCTTACATTCGGAGCCCGTTACCACCAAACAGACAGCTGTACAAGAGTTGCTACGATTTCAGCTAGTCCTTTCTCTGGTTCTCGATTGCTGATTTCCTTGTTTTGGTTATGCCCTGCTTACATGGGACGCCCAGATGTTGCTCAGTGGTCCGCGGGCCTTGGTAATTTCAACATTCGACTAGCCAACTTACCGCCTAAGTTGTTTGATTTGGACCCTAATCCAGAACCACCTGACCGTTATACGCCTTCGATTTCAGCTCCTGTTCGGGTTCCTTCAAGTCAACTATGGGTGGTGCAAGGGCAGTGTCGGTCTCCTGAAGACTCAACTTCGGAGATCTCAGTTTGAATTTGGAGCTCGTATTTGATTCCAGTCTTGAGGACAAGACTGTTTTGAAGGGGGGAGTAATGATAGGAATCAAGTTCTAGTTTCTAGTCTAAATGTCATTTGTCTATTCTAGGAGGGGGTAAGTGCAAATAATATAGTATAAGTATGAGTTATTAGTTACTTGGGGAAGGGGATAAGAAAAAGGTGTAAGTTGTTAGGCTCTGTTTACAGAGAGAAGGCGTAGCCTTGGGAACTCTTCGAAGTTTGTTATCAAGTCTGTAAGATCCGATTGGATCATCTTCTTCGTATCAATTTCAATTCCAATTTATATTGCCATTAATCAGAATCGAATCTTACCAGAACCATATAAATAACTCATCGTTTTTTTTTTGCATCAGCTAACCTTCATATTCAAGAGTGGGCAAAAGAAGCATCAGAAATTTCTAAATGCCAGCCAAAGGTAAGATGTCTTTCTATGCTTCTTTGGTGAGATGATTTAGTAGAGCTGGCATGATGTGTTTGGTCGGGTTCGTTGGACAGGGTTGAGATATGTTGAAGTTTTGTTTTGTATTCTCTCAACGTTGAAGTAGTTCTTCCGGTATTAATCATGTATATTT
Source organism: Helianthus tuberosus (assembly GCA_030545235.1). NCBI lineage: Eukaryota > Viridiplantae > Streptophyta > Magnoliopsida > Asterales > Asteraceae > Helianthus > Helianthus tuberosus. The sequence continues at coordinate 69,524,974 of CM060435.1, read as the reverse complement.
TTCTTCTTCTTTTGTTTTTATCAGATTGATAAATGATAACTAACAAATCATTCATTTCAGATTTGCTTCTTTGGCAATTCTTTACTTCGGTTTGTAAAGCGGATTATATTACCATTCGCCATGGGTTCATTTATGTAAGTCTAATTCCTTTCACCAAAAATATATTAATTCAAAATAGTTTATGTTAGAGCTAACAAAATGGGCAAGTTGGGGAAACACTTTTTTTTTACATTTAATGTATCAATGTGATAAAGCTTTTTAATAGTTTCAATGAAAATATAATCTTTTAATAAGTTTTAAAATGATTCATAGGTTTTAACAACTAAAAACTATGCTTTGTATTTTATCTAATTCATTAGAGTGTAAAGGTTAAAACATAACCCGACTCAACCCATTTGTTACAAAAAAAGGTTCGATATTGCTGCAAGCAGTTCTGGTCAATGTTTCAGTTTTGGTGAACTTGGGATAAATGATATGATTAATTCCATCTCAACCTTTCAATTTGTTTGATGTGTTGACATATTAAACTTTATAAACGGAGGGGATGTTCAGTTTTGAAAGTGGGTCATTTTAAACATCCAAACGTTGTTTAAAGATGAACTTTAAAATGTTGTTTAACAAAGATGTTAAACCTAGATTCGTTATCTGATAAATTTATTAAAGTTTAGTGGTAGAAATATAAATTGGTTAAAAAAGGAAAAAGATAAGTTGATTGTAGGGATGTAAGTGTAAATTGATTAAAGAAGAAGATAAAAAAATAAGTTTATTAAAGTGTAGGGTTGTAAATGTAAAATTCTTACTAAAAGGTTGTGTTTTATGTAATAGTAATAGTAATAGTAATAGACTCATAGTAATAGTAATATGTTTAGTTCATTTTCTGGTTTATCTTTTGTTATTATATCTTTGTGTTTATAGATACCAGTCACGCGACCAAAATCTCCGAAACTAGGGAGAAATAAGAGCTCTGTGGCTTCAGTAAACCGGATGGATTGCAATTGAAAAGTTTGAACGTTTGGGAGCCCCGATTTGGATTGCAATTGCTCGATTTGACAAGGTTGAATTCCAGGCCCAGTTCCCCATGCACCCCTTCCTATTATTGTCTTATTTATTACTTTTTTTCATTCGCAAAGATATTGAGAGAGAACAAGAAAGAGAAAGAGAGATGTGATGTAGTAAAACCTTCAAGGCGGAGATGCCGCAAGGGAAACGACTGTGGTGTAGTAAAACCTTCAAGGTGGAGATACCACAACTCAAGATCCTTCAAGTTTGAAAGGTCAGTTCTAAGTTTAATAAGTATCATGCAATATGTCGAGGTACCAGGTTTGTGCGATTCTGAGGGTCAATAAAGAGACTAAGGTCGGTGATTTTCTGCTTTTCTTTAGTAAACCGCAATCCGTTTCAATTTTAATGTAGGTTTTCAATATTTCAAATTACTTAATGTTTAATTGCTTATGAATTTGTATGCTTAATTGCTTCATTGGTATTAGGGTTTTCTCATCAATTCCCTATGAGATTTAGGCATAATTTTATAATTTGAAGATCCAAGGTCAAAGAATGGATAAGCTTCTGATGTCCTTGTAAGTAATATCTTTGTTTTTGCATCACATGATTCTCATAAATTCATAAGGCATTTTTTGATGTCTTTGATTTTTGTAAACTTTTACAGACCAGATGTTGAAGGAGGGGGTGAGACAATTTTATATTCTACAAAGTCTTAGACTCATAGCAATTAAATTATTCATGTGGTAATGTCTCTTTGTTTAAAAATACTTGATTCTAATTTCTACATGGTCGATTTCGGTTCAAGAGTTCTTGTCCATTATTCTATTTTGGTTAAACACTTGATGAATTGTGCTCAAATCTAGCATGAAGTTAGCAGATCCATCATTTGATTACATTATTTTTTGAGTTATTGTGGCATTTGAATGTTGAAAAGCAAAAGAAGATGGCATGTGTTGTTCGCACCAGCGTGAATGTAGCATAAGAAGGTATGTATGTTTGTATTATATCCAGATTTGATTCTGCCAGTAAAATAGTACAGTAATCAGATAAATAATTTGAAATTTTGAATAAGCAAATAATTACGTTTACTCAAAATTACTTATTTCACTCTGGTACTCTGATGTTGCTATATATTAGTACGGCCCCAACCTTTTTGTATTCATATATAATTCATTTATAACCTCTCTTTTATTCATATATAGAGTTCATTTGATCTAAGTTGTGGTTTGTTCTATTTGCAGAAATTAGGTTGTGCATAAAAGGCTTTAGTTCACTTTGAAGAGAATAGGAGTAAACTCAACATTATTAGGCGGTTAACATATTTGCAGTCATCCAGTTCTTAAATCCTAAAGGTACCAGCTTTCAAAGTCATTTACGGTGTGTTTGGTTTGAATTTGATAGTGTGTGAATATGTTTGGTTTGGATTACACTATTTCTGTTTGTAAATAAAATGCTTCGGGTTTTCAAAATCATCACTTTAGGCAATAAATAATTGTTGTTTTAATTAAGCAATAAATGGGTCAAATCATTTGTTAGGTCCAAAAGTTTTACGCTTATCTTTATTACGTTTATTTTAGATTTATTTGGTTTAGATTATGTCTTGGGCTAGGCCATGTGGGCCAATGGGGTAGAGGCTCCTATAAATAGTCTTATTAGATTGTTAGTGGTAGAGCTCTCCATTTTAGTAATAATGTAATCCCCAAAGGAGAACCTTGTACCCGACAATCCTAGAGATTGTGTGCAAGGTTCTCGAAGATCGTACCAGACGGTCCTTGAGACTGTGTGCGATCTAAGCAGTGACACTAAGTTATTCAATGAAAAATCTCTTTTTCTTCATTCGGTTCGATCTTATTTTCCGCGTTCGATTGAACCGTCGAGTGATGTCACGGGTTTTTCGGGACTAACAAGTGGTATCAGAGCCATTGAAGTCTTTCAAAGGCTCAGTTTTGATATCACTCGAAGAACAAGAAGAAGCTTTGCAAGTGTCGGGGGATGTGTGTTCGTAAATGGAAAGTTCTCCAGTTCGTAAGATCTAGTATTTCATCAACAGATCTGAAAAACTTTAAGATCTGGTACAGTTTCGGTCACCATTGAAGATGGTGTCGGTTCGACGACAACTGATCGGAAAAGATGGTAGAAAGCGGAGAAGTCAAGGGGTTGTGGTGGCTGTACGGTGTTGGTCGCCGAAGGACGGCGGTGATTATGAAGGTGAGGTAGACGATGGTGAAGGAATGATGATAGTGGTAAACGGAAGGCTTGAAACAGTGACTTGCAGGTCGACCAGCGACGGAGATCGACAGAGGTTTTAAGGTTTAAACGGTGGTTGTTGATCGGAGTTACGGTGGACGTCGGAGTGTGTCCGATGATGACCGGAAGTGAATGGTAATGAAGATGATGTTGTTTGATGATCTCGGATTCGGATGAAAAGAGAATGAAGATATGAAGAATGTAATCCGAGATGGTTGTTGATTGTTTCTGAAATGGTTCTCCGAGATATTTTCTTGGATTGAATCTGATGTAACTCGGATGTATGGTGTAAAATGGAGACGGAGACAAAGGTGGTTCACGATGAAGATGACCGGAGACTTGCAGGTCGACGGAGGTGACTGGTACGGTGGAGAAGATGACGGAGTAGACGGTGTTTCTTATCGATTTCGGATGTTGATGTTGATAATTATGATGATTCGAAATGGTAGCAGATGATATCGGATTGATGAATTCTTTGATGATTGATGAGCTAATAATGATGATGACGTCAGGATGATGGGTCAAGGAACATTCCTTGACGGCTGCATAGGTTGTCTCATCAAGGAATTAAAAATCCCTAGCAATTGTGAGCCGTCAGATAAGGTAAACATCAACGGTCAAAAAGAAAGGTGATCAAATTGAATTGTTTTCTGTGCAATTTTTTTGTGGGGACCATGGTGGAATCTAATAATGGATTGGACAAGAGTTCGATTGGGCTTAATACTAGCCCAATGCAGAATTAAACTAATGGTCTGAATGTAATGAGCCCAGGAAGCAGCAAGAGGCCTTCACCTTCGGTGGGCCCAGTAGAGACTATTTCAGAACCAGCTGGGCCACGCATAGAAATGAACCAGGGAAACTGTTGACACATGAGTTTGTTTGGCTGTTGGACCTGGTTGCCTATGGAGTTCTTATTGGTTCCATTGCAAAAACTTGTGTTTTTGCGCGACTTGACCAGACGGATCACTTGAATCCGTGTGTTCTTGTTAGCAAATCAGATTTAAAGTATCATCCGAGATCATCATAACTTCATTCGAGATACGCTGCATGGCTCGTTCACTGTTGGGCCACTAAAGGAGAAGACCCAAGATTGGAGACTATCTAAACCGTAATAAAGAGAGCATAAAACTAGGGGGAGATTGTTAGGTCCAAAAGTTTTACGCTTATCTTTATTACGTTTATTTTAGATTTATTTGGTTTAGATTATGTCTTGGGCTTGGGCTTGGGCTAGGCCATGTGGGCCAATGGGGTAGAGGCTCCTATAAATAGTCTTATTAGATTGTTAGTGGTAGAGCTCTACATTTTAGTAATAATGTAATCCCCAAAGGAGAACCTTGTACCCGACAATCCTAGAGATTGTGTGCAAGGTTCTCGAAGATCGTACCAGACAGTCCTTGAGACTGTGTGCGATCTAAGCAGTGACACTAAGTTATTCAATGAAAAATCTCTTTTTGTTCATTCGGTTCGATCTTATTTTCCGCGTTCGATTGAACCGTCGAGCGATGTCACGGGTTTTTCGGGACTAACATCATTGATGCTGATATGTATTCATTCTTGTCACCTGTATCTACTCTAAGGTTTTCAAAATTCATCAGTTATCGCAAAAGGGATCAGTAAGCACTTAATGATTTTCATTGATTATGTTTCCGAACTGAGATGGATTCGTTTACCCGCTGTAGAAAGTATGAACCTAAATTTAAGGTATGAAAAGGAAAACTAACTTTTTAATCCACCCACAGTGCTTGTGTTTTATTTTCTTATATTAATTTCTAACTTCGTTACATTCCATATCATGCGGTGCTAAGCGTTCCAGAAGTTTTACACCCTCTATACAAGTGCTTAACATTACTTGCTCAGAGACCAACACTCGCGGTTTTACACCCTCTATACAAGTGCTTAAACTTTAATCTGTATGAGGTGTAAACAAGAGGATGGATTATAAATAGTGATGCACTGAACTTATAAATGGTCTCTTAATGAAATAAACTACTTGAAACATGTTTTTTTTAAACATGTTTTGTGGGTTCGTTATGCTTCTCTTGTGTCTAAACTTAATCAGTCGACAGGTTTAATGTATTCTTAAGTATAATGCGAATGTGAATTCATTAAATAATTTCACATCATATTTTACAAATAAACGTAGGCTTACATTCAATGTTTACGATATACCCGCGTCCATCGGACGGGTGTACGTCTAGTATAATATAATATGTATATATAAACCTTGTCAGCATCTCTCTCTACCCTTCTCCCCACAGTCAGCATTAACCCACCAACAACCACCTCTAGCCACCACTATCCACCACTCTCCCACATCATCATCACACAACCATTATCACCACCACCACCACCACCACCCACACCCATACCACCCACGACCATCACCAACCCTCCTCCACCGCCACACCACCTGCCACTGCCACCAACTGCCACTGTTACCACCTACCCTCTCTTCCACCTGAACAACCTTCTCTTCACCGAAACCCTATCTGCGTCGCTGTCACCTTCATCGCCGTCATCTGATTCGCTTTCATCTACGCCATCGTCATCTGCTTTGCCTTCATCTATGCTGCCGTCATCTGCTTTGCCTTCATCTGCGCCGCCGTGGTGGTTTGTACCCAACCACCACAGGTCGTTATGTGGGATTTTTGGATTTGATTAATTTGTATCTTGCTTTAAAATTTGGTCAGATTTATGGGAGTCTTCAAGGACTTTAATAATATGTTTCTTGATTTGAATTTGTGATGTGAGATTTTTTGGGATTTAATTGTGAATTGTTTGTGGGGTATACGGAAGAGAGAGAGAGAGAGATGGATGAGTGGATTTGATTGGTAATTGTTGTTGGTGGACTACGATTGTGGGTTGGGTTGAAAGTAATGACAGCAGGTGGTGGTAAGTCGTGACAAAAATAGATAAAGATGGGTGGGTGGGGTGGATGGTGGTGGTTGATACTTGATAGCTTATGGTGGTGGTGGTAAGTGACACACAAAGATAGAGATGTGAGAATGAGAGAGAAAATGTTTTTATTTTTATTTAATCCTTTTGTTAGAGGTATCTACATAATTAGTCCTTTTAAGGGTGAAATGACAAAAATGTCCTCACGCTTAAGGCGCATGATCAGATTTAACAGAAAAAATTTAACTTGGTTAGGGTTAAAGGATATACCGTGCAAGATTTTGAAACAAGTATAAAACTCGTCAATATTAAAGATAAAAGACACCGCTTGAAATTGGATATATAAATAAAGGACAAAATTTGAAACTCACTTTTATTTATGAAGAGAAAGAGAGAGAATTTTAGGCTAAAATTCTTTTTTTCAAATTGAAAAGAAATGAAAGAAAAAAAAAGGGTCTCTTCTTTTCTTAATGAAACTCAGAAACACAATTATGAAATACTTTGAGTTTTATGATAGATAAATCCCAAAGAAAGTTAAATGAAAATTAGTTGTAACATCCGTTAACTCCGTTAGCATCGCCATATTTGCCTCCGTTACCTACCTGTCACGTGATCTCTGCAACATCGTGTCATCACCTTCCTCTCATCCATCCCCACACTTCCATGTATATATAACACACATATATATATATCTTTTTCTTTCTCGCATCTTCCTTCAATCACGTTCTCTAATTCCCCAATTTCACATAGATTTCTCCATCCGACGAACCCTAAATCTGCTTCTCACACACTCGGTGCGTTTTCTATTCTAATCCGATTCGATTACTGCTTTTTATCGTCCTTATAATCGCTTTTCAATACAACCGGATGAATCATTTTGCCCTAATTTTGTACGATTCGCCATGACGTAGATTATGTATTGCATATCTTTATCGTAATGTTTTTATATATTTTATGTTTCTAGATTGTAATTTGTACTTGTTTTCTGTGTTTTAGACCGATTTGAAGATGTTCATTTGATTGGTTTAGTTGACCTTTAAGAGACCTAACTTGAATCCTTGAAATGCAGTTATGAATTTGCTAAAGTTGTAGGTTGCTTAAGTAGAAAGCTAAACAATATTGGAATTGAAATTGGAGTTGAAGTTGTTTAGTGAATTGATAGGGATAGTAAGATAGTGTTTGTTTCACAAAAGAAGGTATTGAAATTGAATCTAAAAAAACAAGGGAGCATTTATGTTATTTTACATATTTCACATTCCAATTCCATTGAAAATTATACTAACTAAACACATTATAAGATATCAATAAAAAAATCTTTAAAATCCATTTCCGATTCCATTGCATTCCACGAAACGAACACTACATAAGGATCCTGGGTGTTCGGTGGTAGGTTTTATGGCTGTTTTGATAATTTGGTACACATCTTGTTATTGATTTGATGTTGTGGTCTCTTTGGTTTTTTGCTAAAGTGGCTAATGTTGAGCTGCTCTGATCTTTTGATGTGCATAGCAGGTTAGGTAGTTTAGAAGATGTCATCTCCAAGCAAAAGGAGGGAAATGGATGTCATGAAGCTGTAATGATCTTATCTGTCGTGTCTTGTTTGTGCGTCAAACTTATATGCTTAGTTTGGACGACATGGATTATAAGTACTTTTGAGTGTTTGGATGATGAGTTTATGCTCATTTTAAAATAAGTTGTTTTCAAAAGACATTGTGATTATCTGAATATGCTTTTAAGCATATGCATACGCTGTTTAAATACGCAGTCGCAAACAACTGCGAAATAGCAGCACTTTCATTTTATTTCTGTTGTAATTACTGGATTTTAAAAATTGAACTTTTAAAAAGTAAAATGCGTTGTAATACCATTTAACTTCGTCAGCAGGCTAACGTTTTTCTTTTTTTGGAAATTACCTAACACAATCAGCTTTGAAAAGTATGGTGGTTTTTGTAACGATTTTGAAGGTCCAATGACTAGAATAAAAAAATGAAATGAAATTATGTTGCTATTTATTGCAATTTGCCACTTCCGTTTTTCTGTTACAGTTAACAGGGCTGTCTTGAGATTAAGGATTGATTCATTATATTGATGTTGCGCCTAGTAATATGTTATATTCTTGTTGTAGGATGATGAGTGACTATGTTGTGGAGCCGATAAATGACGGGATTAATGAACTTAATGTGGAATTCCATGGCCCAAAAGAAAGTAAGAGTCGCCCCAGCATCTTCAAGATTTCTTGAATAACAGAATTTTGAATATATCTTCATTCTTAAAAAAAAATACATGTTTTGCATCAGGTTTATATGAAGGTGGTCTTTGGAAAATACGTGTGGAGCTTCCAGATGCTTATCCATACAAATCTCCTTCTATAGGTTTTTTAAACAGGATATTCCACCCGAATGTTGATGAGTTGTGAGTTGTTTTTTAAGTCTTCTGCTACTTAATTTGACTAATGCTAATGCAACCTCTTTGCAACTGGTTACTTTTTAAAACATTTCAAGTTTTTATTTCACTTTTAGCAGCGGGAATATGGTTATTGCTGACTGGATATTGGTGAATTGCAGGTCTGGTTCTGTCTGCTTGGATGTCATTAATCAATCATGGAGTCCGATGTTTGGTAATAGTCACTATTGATATAGGAACATACATTATATATTAAAAAAGGCCTTTGTTTACCTGTTTGTTTCCTTTGAGTTTTTTATTTATTTATTTATTTTACACTTGAGAGGTTAAATATTACCAGAATCGACATATTCTCAAGTATGCCACCTCGAATATGGCTAGGGCTGCAAGCGAACCAAACGTCCGGCGAACCGTCCGTTAACCGTTCGGTGGGAGGTTCGTTTGTGTTCGTTCGTTCGTTTATTAAACAAACAAACACAAACAAGAAATTTGTTCGTTTAGTTAAATCAACGAACATGAACAGAGGCTGCGTTTGTTCGTTTATGTTCATGAACGTTCGACAACGTGTTCGTTTGTGTTCGATAGTTCATTAGTGTATTTAGTTTTTATATGTTATTTAAATGCTTCAACATTCCGACAAATAAAATATTTAATAAGTGTCAGTGTATTATATATTATGTTCATGAACACTTGTTTTTGTGCATTTGTGTTCAACAACATTCGTTTTCGTTTGCTGCGTAATACTAACAAACAAACACAGACGAACACGAACATAAAATCTCGTTCGGTAAGTGTTCATTAACAGTTCGTGAACACATATATTTCTTAACAAACGAACACGAACAAGGTCTTGTTTCGTTCGGTTCGTTTGCAGCCCTAAATATGGCAGAATGTATTAGTTATCGATTTGTTCTACCAAGATCACAAAAGTTTCTTCTGGTGTTTTTCACCTACAGATCTTTTAAATGTATTTGAGGTTTTTCTGCCCCAACTTTTGCTATATCCAAATCCTTCAGACCCGCTAAATGGTGATGCAGCTTCACTAATGATCAAGGACAAGGAACAATACGAGAAGAAAGTGAAAGGTCCATTGTCCATTGATATTAGATGATCTCTTCCGAATCGCGTATCCAAACATATACTTATATGGGTTTTGTGTTGCAGAGTACTGTGAGTTGTATGCAAAGAAGGGAAATATCAGTGGCACGATCACGGATGGCAGTGATGAAGATGAAAGCAATGATGATGTCAGCGATGGAAGAAGCGAATCGAGTGAAGAAGATGTTGCTGGAAATGCAGACCCATAAGAACATAAACCACTACGAAACTCAAATATTATAAAGTTTTTATTTTATTTCTTTTTAATCTCGGCCCTTTTTAACGGGTTTTGTCACATAGTTTCTTGTAAAACTAGAGCAAAAGCAGAGCCTGTGTCCTGTGATGCCTGCCATAGATGTGTAATGAATACTTACAGGTTTTACCTGTCATTCTGGTTTATTTAATGATGAATATAAATTGGAATTTAAGTTCTTGTTGTTTTCCATTATTTATTTATTCGTTTGTTTGTTTATTTTATTTTTTTATTGTTGATTAAAACCTGTTTGTAATTTTTATAGCTAACACCATCTATCTGTCTATAGCAGATTTGATGATGCTACCGTGAAGCGAAGACAAAGTCTCAAGAGATCGAGTCATAGTTCGTGCACTCTTCTGTAAGTAAAATAATATTTGGCTTATGTCTTGTAGCTATTTTTATATAAATGCTTCAGTTTTTTATTTTTATTTTTGCTTTTATGATAGTGAAATTCTTTCTAATGATATAGACATGGAGGATAATCCATAACACAGTACCGTTCATAATAAACTATATACAAACACGGAAAAAGAAATAAATGCAATGAAACTAGTCTAAATAAATGTTACAAAGGAAATAAACAAAACAAAACGGAAAAGAAGAATGAGTGAGGGCTCTGACTGTGACGGCCTCAAGGTATAACAGTCGGAGCAAAACCCGACTGCACAAGTTTAAGTTTTGGATTGACATTCGTGTCTCAAATCTTGTAAGCCATACGGTCCGAATTTTCCACAAGGAAAACACAAGGATCTTACAAAACATATCGACTTTTTTGTAAACGTCTGGCATTGATATCTCGTTCACTTTAGCTTCGTTTTAGACACTTGTTTGCTCGTTGCGAAGATCTTATAACTAGAACACAAATTCATTGATTAACTAATAATTATAAGTATAATAATTGTGTCCAAATTCCTTTCTAACATAATATACCTATGGCATACAAGAAGATAGATTACAAGGTATAATTTATTAAACTTTATTGTGGTCAACATCATGGATGATTCATTATAGAATTAAAAATAGCATCTTTACTGCATAAACTTGCACAAGATTCTTGTGCTCTACGATCAATTCTCTCATACCCTTTCAAGTGCCGGCCTTTTGTACTTGAAGTGTTGTCATCTTCCAATATTAAACATCACTAATTCCAAATTCACCTTCATTGTTATATCCGTCAATGCACCAATTAAAATCCTGCATAATCATACTTTTAAGCTCTTGAAAATCTTTGTTTCTTTGTTTAATGTTATCTTTGATCCAAAATGAAGATAATTCCCACATGCATATTGTTTCTTACGTTGTTATCGCTTACAGACACAGCTAGATCGGTCGATGTAGACGGTATACGTGCACTGGCCGGTTTTTTTGAAATTCTTTCTGTAAACTTTTCTCAGTCGGTTCCTGTTTCGGGCTGGAACCGAACTTCTGATCCTTGCGTGAGTAACTGGACGGGTATCGTTTGTTACGATCAAACACCGTCGGTTAAATCGATTGTTTTAAACGCTTTTAATCTTTCTGGTGCTTTTAACCCGAGTTTCATTTGCAATGTTGCATCTCTTGCCACATCTATTTCTGTTATTAGCCTTGAAAACAATAATCTTCATGGGGAGAGTTTCGACACCGTTGCTAATTGCAAAAGCCTCACTCACTTATACATAAGCGGAAACAAATTCTCCGGTAGCATACCGGATTCTCTCACCCGGTTAAACAATCTCAAGAAACTCGAGATCTCAAATAACGGGTTCTCGGGTTCTTTACCTAATTTTGCCCGAATCTCGGGTTTAATAGATTTCACTGCTCAAAACAATCACCTATCGGGATCCATACCCGAATTCGACTTTTTAAATTTAGACTCGTTTAATGTCTCCAACAATGATTTCTCCGGCCCGATTCCATTGGGTGGTGACCGTTTTACCGCCACCAGCTATTCTGGTAATCCTCACTTATGTGGCGACCCATTGCCAGTCAAATGTGAAGTCCCGGGCTCGCATGCCTCGGATTATTCCAAAAAGAATGGACCGTCTTCATCCGAGATTCTCATGTATTCAGGTTACGCTCTTGTGGGCTTAATCGTGATTCTCGTTGTAATGCTTAAGGTGTGTAAAAAGGGAAAGAAACAAGTAGAATCAATAAAAGAAGTTGATCATAGCTTTCATTCAAAAGAAAATGATGCTTCAACGCCATACACTTATGCATCAAACGAGCTTAAAAGTGTTGCAATGAGTAAATCCGAGGTGTTTGTGGGTAATTCGGTAGAGAGTGCACCCGTTTCTTCATCTTTGATTGTTCTAACGAGCCCGGAAGTAAACGGGTTGAAATTTGAAGAGTTGTTGAAGGCACCTGCGGAGTTGTTGGGGCGAGGGAAGCATGGGAGCGTGTATAAGGTGAACTGTGAAGAACAACGTATGACACTCGCTGTTAAGAGGATTAAAGATTGGTCATTACCCTCAAATGATTTCAAGTTAAGGATGAAAAGATTGAATAATGTGAAACATCCTAATGTGTTACCGGTTGTGGCGTTTTATTGTTCCCGACAAGAGAAGCTTTTGGTTTATGAGTATCAACCGAATGGAAGTCTCCTCAAACTCCTTCACGGTACGTTTCTTTCATTTTTACTTCAAACTAGGGGGTGTTTACAATCCAGTTTTGATGGTTTTTAGGTTAAACCGTGAGCCAAATCGTTAGTAACAGTTTTTGACCATTGTAAACCAAAACTAAACCATTGGAACTAACTAAGCTATTACCAACGGTTTGGCTTTGATTTTGGTTTCACGATTTGGGTTTAATGGGCCTTTATAATACAATATGCATAAAATACGATCAAAATAAAGAAGCGATAATGCTCCAACAGTTAAAACTTAAAAAAGAGACTCTGGATTATATTGTTAAGCAAAGCTCAATTATGTGTATATTTAAAAGGGGTTGCGGCGCTACTTGCTGCTAGTTTACCTGTCATCCTTATGTAATGTTCTTTATTATAATTATATTTGGAATATCAAAAAAGATAACTTATTATTATTAAAGATCCAAGTAATATATAACATGTTACATAGCCCAAAATCCTATGGTCTTGTTCGGTTTTTTTTTCTGACCGGTCTCGAGTATAATCTAAACCAAACCATTTGGTACGGTCTGAAACTTCTTAACCGACTAACCCAAAAAAATTTATTAAAAGACCAACCATGATACCAAATCGATGATTGGTCTGGGCGGTTTCAGGATGCAAACCAAACCTTGAACATCCATCCCTACTTAAACCGTATTCCTAGGCTGCGGTTCGGTTTTATATATAAACAAGAATTTGCAGGAATGGCAACGGGCCAAACATTCGACTGGAGCAGCAGGCTAGGAGTTGCGTCCGCCATAGCCGACGCTTTAGCTTTCATGCACGACGAGCTTCGTCCAGACGGTATAGCTCATGGAAACCTAAAGTCCTCAAACATCTTATTCAACAAGAACATGGAGCCTTCGATCAGCGAGTATGGTCTAATGACGGTGGACAATTCCGCCAATTCACCACTCATTAACGACACCTTCCAGCATTTCAACACTGATCAAATCGAATCTGCATTCAGAGCCGATATCCATGCATTAGGAGTTATTCTTCTCGAGCTCTTAACAGGAAAGATGCCCATGGTTGAGAACAATGGGATGGATCTGGCTACATGGGTCGTGTCCGTGGTTAAAGAAGAATGGACCGTTGAAGTGTTTGATAGAGCACTGATTCGCGAAGGTGCGAGTGAAGAGAGGATGGTGAATTTGCTGCAAATAGCCATAAAATGTGTGGATCGGTCTCCGGACTCGCGGCCTAGCATCAACCAAGTTGCTGTTATGATAAACAATATCAAGGAAGAAGATGAAAGATCTATGGATGTTTCTGAATCTCCATTTTCTATGAGACATTAAAGGTGGTACTTAATCTTGATGCAAGTATGAAGAATTAATAATGTTTATTAATGCTAAAAGGGGTTGTAATTTTTATGAATATTTTTGGACATTTGGCTTTAGGGTTTCTGCATGCAGATAGTAGTTTTAAAGTGGGTTAAATTTTATTTGGAATTAAGTTTGTTTTACTAATTTAATCATTTTGTTTGTATTCACTAAAGAAGAAGTGTTGATTTGTCTTTTAAATTCTCCTATTGTGTACAACATTTTTAGGGTTTCGGTTCAGTTAAGAAGTGTCACGAGTTGTGAAAACCATGAGAACTCTTATTTCTTACGTGAGTCGGGCCACCATTGTTTGCACAAATATAGATGAAAATATTATAAACACATTTGTAGAAACAAAAAATAAATAAAAAAAATTACCGAGTCGGTAGTTAGCCTGATTTAAGTTTTGTTTACGCCTGATGTAAATTTCGTTACGGTAATGAAATTTTTTTTTTACACCTGATGCAAATTTTTGTATGTGACATTTTAAAAAAAAAAAAAATTTGCTGAAACAAGTGATTTTTTTAAAGATTTTTGAGATTTTTTTTGGAAAAAACTTTTGAAAGGCCTAGTTCTCATGGTTCTCACAACTCAAAGTGCTTATCTTTGATAAAAACGTGTTGCCCATGAATTCAAATGACACGCAAAAATGCATTGTGTATTCATGTAAAGTCTTCATATCTAATGCGTTTAGTTTAAACACATCTATAAACTAATTTTAAGTCATCTAACAATACAGACTTAGATATTACTATGAAGCAGTGTATTTTATTAAATGAAGAAGATTAATCATCATTTCTAGTTGGTTCGTAAGGGTCAGTCAGATGAATAGTGTTGTGTAATATTATCAGCTTAACAAAGCACGACTAATGCCACTTCATAGTCGCATGTTTTCATCAAGCCTCACAAAATATGACGAGGCACACGTCCAGTAATTTGTTGCTAGTTTAAAAATAGTTGAATTTTCCTTTTTTTTTAGGAAAATTGGTTTTTAATAAACCAACCTTTACCCCATTGGTAAATAATAATGCTACCTACAGATTTGGTAGATAATAATCCTACGTTTCAATATGTTGGTACTCAATAGACCTCCGTTAGTTTTTTTTAACTGAAGTTGGCTTTTAAGTTTTATTTATTACACAAACAGTCCCTGTAGTTATAATTTACTAGTTTTAAGTTTTATTTATTACACAAACAGTCCTGTAGTTATAAAAAAAATCATAAAAATAAAAAAAAATCTAAAAAATCAAAAAAATTCAAAAAAATCATAAAAATTCAAAAAAATTCTAAAAAAATCAAAAAAATTCTAAAAAAATCAAAACAAATCATAAAAAATCATAAAAATTCTAAAAAATATCAAAAAAATTCTAAAAAATCATAAAAAACCGTTTCGAACCGTACCGTTTCGACGCGAACCGTTTCGACGCGTACCGTTTCGACGCGTACCGTTTCGACCCGTACCGTTTCGACCCGTACCGTTTCGAACCGTACCGTTTCGACCCGGACCGTTTCGACCCGTACCGTTTCGACCCGTACCGTTTCGTCCCGTACCGTTTCGACGCGAACCGTTTCGACGCGTACCGTTTCGACCCGTACCGTTTCGACGCGTACCGTTTCGACCCGGACCGTTTCGACCCGTACCGTTTCGACCCGGACCGTTTCGACCCGTACCGTTTCGACCCGGACCGTTTCGACCCGTACCGTTTCGACCCGTACCGTTTCGACCCATATCGTTTCGACGCGAACCGTTTCGACGCGTACCGTTTCGACCCGGACCGTTTCGAACCGTACCGTTTCGAACCACCACCACAGCACCGCCGCCACCACCACCACCACAGCACCGCCACCACCGCCACCACCACCACCACAGCACCGCCACCACCACCACCACCGCACCGCCACCGCCACCGCCACCACCACCACCACCGTTTTCGAAACGGTCCGGTTCGAAAACAATCTGGGTCGAAACGGTCCGGGTCGAAAACGGTTCGGGTCGAAACGGTACGCGTCGAAGCGGTCCGGGTCGAAAACGGTTCGGGTCGAAACGGTACGCGTCGAAACGGTACGGGTCGAAACGGTACGGGTCGAAACGGTCCGGGTCGAAAACGGTTTGGGTCGAAACGGTACGCGTCGAAACGGTACGGGTCGAAACGGTACGGGTCGAAACGGTACGGGTCGATACGGTCCGGGTCGAAACGGTACGGTTCGAAACGGTTCGCGTCGAAACGGTTTTTTTTATGATTTTTTTGATTTTTTTAGAATTTTTTTGATTTTTTTAGAATTCTTATGATTTTTTTGAATTTTTTAGATTTTTTAGATTTTTTTTTTATTTTTATGATTTTTTTTATAACTACAGGGACTGTTTGTGTAATAAATAAAACTTAAAACTAGTTAATTATAACTACAGGGACTGTTTGTGTAATAAATAAAACTTAAAAACTAACTTCAGTTAAAAAAAACTAACGGAGGTCCATTGAGTACCAACATATTGAAACGTAGGATTATTAACTACCAAATCTGTAGGTAGCATTATTATTTACCAATGGGGCAACGGTTGGTTTATTAAAAACCAATTTTCCTTTTTTTTATAAATAATTTAAAGTTTTGTCTCTGAGGCTTGCATGAAAAACTTTAGACAAAATATATAAACAAGGAAATGAGAAAAAAATACACAAATTTTAATTAACATCTCTCTACAGTATAATTATACCAATTTACTGAATAAAGATAGCTTCACCTAGAATGAAGAAGCAGCAAGGGAGCTGAGGATCACCTGAAGGATCTCGAAGTAGCATTCAACATCCTCGACATATATAACATGAAGTTGAATCCTTCCAAATGCCATTTCGGGGTTAAAGCTGGAAAAATTTTAGGATATATGGTGACCAAAAGAGGGATAGAGGCAAGTCCAGAGCAAATCAAGGCAATTGTAAATATCAAATCTTCTGCCAATGCCAAGGATGTGCAAAGATTGGCAGTTAATAATGTTCTGGCTTTTTGTTAACTAGTTTTAAGGACCTCCGTATTGCGGTGAGGCCACCAAGGAGTTTTTTTTACAGGATCGGTGTTAAACTGATCTCAATTTTGGATATGGGTGTTGGAATGAAAAGATTTTGAAAAATAGATATTATGCTTGTACCATAAGCGCAATGTCAGAGTTGATACCTAATGCGCTTGTACTACGAGCGCATCCCACTTAAATAAAATTCTATTTTGCTGGCGTTAGGTATATTCATCGGAGACAGTCGCCGGCGTAAGGTATATTCACTGGAGAAGACATGAAGATAGTCGCCGGAGACACAGAACTCATCGCACACTCGCCCGAGAAGATATACGATGACTGGAGAGATATAGAGTCGCCGAAGAGTTGATGAATGTGGGTTACGCTTGTTGAACAAGCGGATTGAAGCTGAATCTGACAATGCGCTTGTACGAAAAGCGACTCCTCTTCCCAAGGTTCAGTGTCTTTTGGTTTTGGTTTGTTGTGAAGGTTGAGTTTATTAAAAAGATTCTATGATAATATTGTTTTCTTTTGTTTTTTTTTTGCATGTGATGCATCAGAATTTGGAATTTTCTCTCAATTTTTTTTTGCTTTAGTGTATTTTTTTTATTTTTTACAATGTGTTTGTCACTCAAGCATAACCTATATGAATTGAAAACCATTCTTTTTTCAGTCTAAAAATTAAATCATAGCCTGTTTATTTTGAAGGATATTTGAATATGGTCTTTGCATGGTATAGTCTTACTATTTTCATGAGATGACAAAAAATTGAATTATCATGTCAAATAAAAACAGTTGGCCGATCAAAGGTGTTACAACGCACTAAATTACTCTTGAAAATCATCTTTTATAAAGTTGAAAAACAACCAGGGGGCTACTTTGCGGCTTAATATCTCTCTACCAAATACAAGGTCAATGAGTCCATCCCTCTAGCTCAGCTGGTTGTTGGACCGGTTGTTTCCTTGTGATACTCGGGTTCAATTCCCGGCAAAGGCATATGGGTGTGACATGTGCGCTATGATGGTGAAAAACCCACCGAGGAGGGTTTGATCCTGAGCGTCACTCCGGTTTTCATCCGGCTGTTACTCCAGCGAGTAAAATCGTGTGGAGGCAGTACGGTTTCCGGTGGAAAGCCTTTGACCCAAGACTGGTTAACCCAACACTGGCCCCGCTATCTGGGCCCGCGTTCTTGGAGAGGGTCCGCGATGTGCGGATGTGACAATGATCACCATTAAGAAGTTCACCTTCAAAAAAAAAAAAAATACAAGGTCAATGAACGGGTCCTTGCGTAGCCCTCACGTAATAGATTTAAGGGGCCAACAAAACTGGTCCAATCAAAGGTGTTGCGACACACTAATTAGCACTCAAAACTGGTTCCGCAAGCATATCACACAATCAATAATTATATTTAAAACAAAAAAAAAAACACATTTTACTTTCTCCAGCCTGAAACAATTCTATTATGGACTTTAGTCAACATGTTATATGAACAAGCGTATCCCAAATAATAAATTGAACAAAACGCTTTTCGTACAAGCGTAACCCAAATATACAGTCTCCGGCGACTGTCTTTGTCTTCTCCGGTGAATATAACTTACGCCGGCGAGATTGAAGTTTATTTAATTGGGATGGGCTTGTAGTACAAGCTCAATAGGCATCAACTCTGACATTCGCTCATGGTACAAGCATAATACATATTTTTCAAAAACGTTTCATTCCTACACCAACACCAATATACAAAATCCATATCAATTTAACACCATTCCTGCAAAAAACTCACCACCAACACTTAACTTGCGGCGCGTTAATGTAAATAACTTAGACCGAAACGTAAAACATAGAAAAAATAACTAAGTTGATCTAGGACCCGCGCGTTGCGACAAACTTGTCAAACGGGAAAAAATATACGACATAAAACGTTGAACCACACACATGTTGCGCCGTGTTATCTCGCAAAATTTAGAATGAAACGTAAAACAAAAAAATTGCTTAAGATGAAAGTATAGGGGGCCAAAGTTGAAAGTACAAAGTTGTGAGGTTAAATTACAAGAGATGAAAGTTTTGGTGTTATAAGTAAAAAAACAAATAGTTTTAGGTTAAAAGTGAAACATCAATTTTTTTTTTTTTTTTTGAAAATCTACCAAAGCTTGAGGTACACATATATACTATAAAAAAGAAGGGTATTTGGGACTGACAAATCAGCCTCTGATACTCCCGAATCAGTACCTAATGATTATTGGGGACTGATTTCGTCAGTCCCTAACCAGTTACGAATACCTAGTCCTAAATAGTGGTTTTAGTTACTAAAATTCAGTCCCCATTGCATAGCACCAACATGAAAAAAAACATTTAGTCTCTAATACAGATAAATTTTGTCTTAAATATGTGCACAGATACCACAACATTTCAGTCTCCGATACATCTTTTATGTGACTGAAAATCAATCTATGATACTATGATATTTCATTCGCCATCACATATCTTGAGAGACATGTGAGACAAAAAATCAGTGCTTTAAACTTTCTATTTTGTCTCTAATATGTTTGTTAAGTTCGTGATTTCACGTCAATTCAGTCCCTAGTAAGATGTTTTAGAGACTGGGAATTAGTCTCTAATATATAAATGTTGTAAATTTAGAGCATGTAAATATTTGTTTTAATTCTTTGGAATATTGGATTTTAATAATCTCAACTATTCGCCGATGGCCACCAACAGTCTCAGCTTTAAAAATAATCACTGGCAGTCCAAACTTTTAACATATTGGCCTCCAATGGACCCTGACTAACAGAACCCTAACGCCATTAGTCTCCGGTAGCCGAAAAAACGTTTTTTGGCTGGAAAACTCATTTTTGGCCGGATACTCAACATTTTCGTCCTCAACCTCTTTGTAACCTTATTATGGATATTTGGGAACCTTTTTCTAGTAAAAGCCCCAATTATTAAAGTCGCCAGAAAACTCCTTTTTTGCCGGAAAACTTCTTTTTCGCTGGAAAACTCAACTTTTTTGCTGGAAAACTCAATATTTTCGTCTCAAACGTCTTTGTAACCTTAGATCGGACCTTTAGAAACCTTTTTCTGGACAAAAACGGTTTTCAAGTGACTGGAGACTAACGACGTTAGGGTTTTGTTAGTCAAGGTCCATTGGTGGCCAATATGTCAATAGTTGTGACTACCAGTGGTTATTTTTTAAGTTGGGACTGTTGACGGCCAACAGCAAATAGTTGAGATTATTAAAATCCAATATTCCTAATTCTTTTAACTTTTTCCTAAGCAATTAATCTGACAGGTCGTTTTGTATTTTTTAACTTCGTTTTAGTAATGGTTAATGCTCTTTAAAGGGCATTTTCAGCCACATCAGCATTATATGTCCCTTTAAAATTGTGTAATGGTTAACGCTCCTTAATGTACTTTCAATCATTATTTTCCATCTTTTTTTTTCATTTGGCGTTATACTAGAAATGTCTCTCACACTTCATATCCCTATAACGCCGAGAGGGGTGATGTTGCGGGGCCCCTATAATGCCCGCATGACTTTATTAGATAATTACTAGTATCATTATTTATATAATTTTTTAATTATTTAAGAATATAAGATGTATTAGAAAAAAAAAAGTTATAGACTATGAATCAAATTTTAACTTATCACTTTATCAGTAGTGGTCAAAAGGTCGTTTTTATTAGATCAAACCAGCGTTCAAAATAACTATACACATAACTAAAACTGAAAATTAGTAAGTGTGAAAATTAAAATATTATTAATCTTATTTTATTAAAACCTTTTTTTAACAACAAATTATTTTTAATTTCTGTTATTTGTGGGTAAGACCTTCTTCTCTCAAGATATTTAAAGGTTTTGTCTTTACAATGGACCGCCACCTCATTAACTATTGACAATATTTAATACGGTTGTCGCTTTCCATTTTTGGTTATACGTAACAACGTGCTCTGAATTCTATATTTAAGTCAATATTGTCTTCTCATACGTAACAACATGCTCTAAATTCTATGTTTAAGTCAATATTGTTTTCTCTTTAAGGCTGATCCCCGGTGCGGCGCCGTGCCAGCACACCGCCCTCTCGGGGCTTCTTCGTCTCCCTTTCGACGATGATGCCGGGCCTATTTTAAAAAAAAGAGCCGTTAATAACGTCTAGTTTTCAATAAAAAAAAATCATTTTATTTCTTTATAAATAATAACAATTTACCCCACTTTTCAAACCAATTCAACTCAATCTCTCTCTCTCTCTCTCTTTATACAATTCTTCAACTTTTATAAAATTTTAGCCATAGATCCATATAATCAAAACAACCCGAACCCGAGCCAAAACGTTTTCTCGGTACCCGACTACTATCCAACGATAGATCCTAGTTGGTCTGCATCGCAATTTTCTTTTTCGGGTTTCCAACAAAGCCCCAATGCTTTCACTCAAATGAACCAACTGCAATCAATGCAACAAATGTTAATGCGAAATCCGTTTAACTCGCAGTTTCAATCGCAACCACAACCTTCACCGCCACCGGTAGAATCGTCTCAACCCGTAGAAGATGATGTTTAAGAATATGTGCCGGAGACGCAACCCCAACCCTCCAAACGAAAAAAAAGGCAAGCAAACGGCGCGTGTAGCCGGGCCGGTGATCAACCTTCGAAACCGAAAGCGCAACCATGGTCAAATCGAGGAGGAGGCATTAGCTAAGGTGTGGATTAGTACGTCAAAATGCCCAGTTATTGGTATGTAAAAATATATAAATTTTAAACTTTATAATATATAAATTTTATTACATTTTTAAAATATAGGAAACAACCAAACCGGGATGGTTTTTGGAAAGGAAATACTAGCAAAATTCCTTACGATTATGGAACAAGGTCCGTATCGAGATCTCGATTCCGTCGCTTCGAAGTGGCGAAAGATGTATCGATCCGGTCGTCAACCGTTTTTGTGGGTATTATAACAACTTATATACTAATCGTCCAAGTGGGTGGAGTGACGAAAATGTTTTTAAAAAGGCGGTGCGCAGATATGAAGATGAGCATTGGTAGGTTTTCCCACACGTCCGGGCATGGGAAGTTATGAAGAACAATAAGAAGTGAGCGTCGGTTCCAAATGAGGTTGCAAGCGCTAGACGAACGAAAACCTTAGAGATTGGAAGTTATAGTGCAGGGGAGCTCAGACGCACGATGTCAGATAAATATAAACGGCGAGCCTGAATTTGACGAGAAAGAGAATACAGTTCGAGAGGAGGTACGTCCCACTGGAAGGAACAAAGCCAAAAGGGCAGCGGCTGCAAACAACAAGCCTCGTCAGGGGGCAGTTCGAAAATGGACGAGTTAATGGCCCAGTTCAAAGCATACACCGAGTTCACAGCCGAAAAGGTAAAAGTGAAGCAACGTGAAGCAGACGAACGAGTAAGGTTGAAGCAAGAAGCGGTAGAACTAGATGAATGGAAGATAATGACAACCGATATCAACACGTATCCGAAAGAAGACCGTCACGTTTTGCGTAAAATGAAAGAAAAGATCTCTAGAAAATGGAATTCTTAGTATTTTTAATTTTTGGCAATCTAGTATTTTTTTAAGTTAATGTTTTTTTTTTAGTTATGTAATTTTTTTTAAAGTTATCTAATGTTTTTTTAAGTTATGTGATGTTTTATTTTATAAGTTATGTAATATTTAAAA
The DNA here is from genome assembly GCA_030545235.1 of Helianthus tuberosus. Lineage (NCBI taxonomy): Eukaryota > Viridiplantae > Streptophyta > Magnoliopsida > Asterales > Asteraceae > Helianthus > Helianthus tuberosus. The sequence continues at coordinate 69,502,471 of CM060435.1, read as the reverse complement.
TAATGTTGAATTTTTATAAAAAAAATAAAAAATAAAAAAAGTGGAGGCACATCCTCCACATCCTTAATCCATTCTTTTAGAATGGCATCCTCCTTGAATGGTAATGTGAGGAATGATGTGAAGGACCATCTTGAAAAAATAACCTCTCCAATCCCCATAGTCTAATATTCTTGTTAAGTGTCAACCAAATCAGTTACGGTGAGTCAGAACACTGGTCACAATAAAAATAACTTATACTTTTTTTTAATTATTAATTCGGTTTTGTTTTTAAATTATAAAAAAAAAACGACGGAGTTAAATAAAAAAATACACCCGGAACTGGTGGCATTGTCGTTCCCTCGGGCGGGTGCAGGGTCGGGTTTTCCCCGGAACTGGTGGCATGGTGGGCTAGGGGCTCCGTGCGTGCAGGTTGGGCTGCCGCGGGCTACCTTTCGGCCAATGGGTGCCGCGTACGGAGTACCCGGCGATTCTTATGTTGGACGTTCAAAAAAAAAATAAAAAAATACACTTTTAATACAAAGTTTTATCAGCCGAAAAAGACGACAAACTCTCTGGCAAGAACGGCTAAATCTTCTTCATTGTATCATACGGGTTTACTTTTAGGCCTTTTAATGTAATTAATTAGATAGAATTTAGATTTCTAGTTTTAGTTTTACATAATACACAGATTTTTTGTAATTAATTTCATGTAATAAATACATAAATTACCATCCTGGTAAATATGAAAAGATATAAACTACAAAACTTTTTTTTTTATTAAAAGAAACTCTCACCCCATGTTGATGACTGATGAGGGAATACAACAATTGTAATGGTTATGGTTGAAAGATGTTTCCTGCAATGAAGATTATAAAGTCAACTTAACTCAATCAAAGTGGGGAAGATTTTGAGTTCTTGTGTTGTGTAAGTGTGATAGTAGGAAAAAAAGCACTTAAAAGTGTTAAGGATGAACGTGTAAATTTGTGTTTAGCAGGGTAGGGTTTCCTATTCAAAAAGGGTAGCGACGCAACTTGTTGCCCGTTTACATGTCATTAGTATGTAATCGTCTATGTTATTGTTATTTTAATAAAAAAACAAATAAAAAAAGATAGAATACATATAGAGCACAGCTCTAAAAGGTACTTTGTTTTATTAGGGTGTCCGGAGTGGGGGCGGCAAACCCACCCGACACTGATCGGCAACCATTGCCAGCAACTTTTCCGCCTGAGTTTTACCGAAAATGGGGATGAGTTCGGTGAGGGAACACCGATGCGGGGAGAGGGAAGGTATGAGAGAGAGAGAGGGTAGTGTGGGGTGGGGTTCATTCCAATCTCAACCAATCACACATTTTTCTTTTTTTTTTAAATAGTTTATCACTTCACCAAGTGTCTAAACCATTGCCAACATTTTGAGCAAAGTTTACCACTTTGACATGACACACTCTCATTGGTTGATTTTTTTAGTTTGTCACTCTCAAGTGTTTAACCACTCCTAACATCCTTAGGGTGTTAGGAGTGGTGAAGTAAAGTGGTTCGGCAAGGGGGTTTGCCACGCGGTAACACCGCCGCCAACCCCCTTTGCCACTCGGTTTCATTAAACATCGGTGAAGGGATGACGATGCGGTGAGGGGAGGAAGGGGAGAGAGAGAGAGGGGTGTGTGGGTGGGGTCCATGACATCTCTCAACCAATCACACCTTTTTCTTTTTAAAAAAAAAATTTACCACTTCACCAAGTGTCTAACCATTGCCAACACTTTCGAGCATAGTTTACCACTTTGACATGGCACACTCTCATTGGTTGACTTTTTAGTTTGTCACTCTCAAGTGTTTAACCACTCCTAACACCCTTATAATTAACAATAGCAATGTTCCTTTTTCTGCTATGCTTTAATGTAATTATTTTTACCATAAGTTTTTTTCCCTGCTAAGTAAAAAATCGTGGTTACAAATAGTTCTATTTTTGCGTGGAGCATAATTGTGAGTCACATCCATACTATATACGAGACCCCAAGAACCCAAAGATGTCATATCATATGTTTTCAAGTTGTTGGTTTCATTAATTAGAGTTAAATGTCATTTTAGTCCCTATAGTTTGGGTCATTTTGTTAGTTTAGTCTACATATTTCATTTTTCACATGTGGGTCTAAAAAGGTTTCACCGTTGCCATTTTAGTCCATTGGGTTAACTTCATTTTTTTTTCTGTTAACGAAAAGGGCAATTCAGTCATATTATATGTAATTCTGTTAACTATAAGGACAATTCGGCCATATAAAATGACCGAATTGCCCTTCTCGTTAACAGAAAAAATGGATAAAGTTAATCCATTGGACTAAAATGGCAACGGTGAAACCTTTTTGGACCCACAAGTGAAAAATGAAACCTTTGAACTAAACTGTCAAAATGACCCAAACCACAGGGACTAAAATGACATTTAACTCTTAATTATATATCTAGGGTTAGGGTAAAATGAAAACTTATACGATTTGTGAGAACTTAGCGAGCTCGGCCTTGCGAAACGTTTTTTCAAAAAATTATTTTACCAAAAATCCTAAAAAAACAACTTTTCTAAAAAAACTAGTTTTTTTTTTCATTTACAGCAGCCGTAAATGCTGTAAAAAGTGATGTCATGTTTATGTCATCAGCTTTTTACAGCTGCCGTAAGAGGCCGAAAAACACAACTTCGAAATTTTTTTATTATTTTTTTACGACAGTGTTTTGTAACATTTTAATTTAGGGGTGTGAAAAAAATAGGAGGCAAAACTTGTACGAAAATACCGAGTTCTCTAAGTTCTCACAACTTAAAAGGGTTTTCACTTAATCCTTTATATATATCTATTATATATAATAAATGAAAGTTATTTGGGCCACGTGTCACTTGATTAGGGCATCCTCAGTTCTCTTTTCCCGCCCAACAGTGCCATCTCCTTTACTCTCTTCTCACTTCTCATCTTTGTTTACAAACCTTGGGTTCCTTCTCTCTCTATATTCAGGCGATTCAAATTCAAATTTCACAAACCCTGCAAATTATTGAGATAATTCTTTCCATCCAAACCTTAATCTTCTTCCAGACGCCACCATAAAATCTTCTTTTGTTCATCGATTAGTTCATCAAAAGGTTTGTTCTTCTTTTTTTAGTTGAAATACTTTCATGATTTCCTCTTATTTACACGAATCTTAATTTCTACTCGTAATCTAATCATATGGTTCCAGGGTTGTTGTCATCAAAGTTGAAATCCGCTTAGCTGAGGATAGATTTCTGCCATAAGCTGGTATGTTTGAATATGTTTAGAAATTAGCGTTTTTTTTTCTAGATGGTGATGATATGAGTATAACATCTGTTGTTTATTGATCTTTGAGTATGTTCAGCCATTATTCTTTCTGAAATTAGAGTTTCATTTCCAGTTCTCGAGGTATTATCTGTTTGTAACAGCAGTGGTTCAGCATCTACAGTGGATTCAACATCAGGTGTTTGCTATTATTGTTTGATGTTGTTTGCTATTATTGTTTGATGTTGTTTGCTATTGTTGTTTGCAGTTGAAGATATCTTAATTAAGGTAATAATTGTATTACATCCTGTTGAAAAATAGAACTGATAAATTTAGGGAAAGTGAGGTTGAAAGATAATAACCCAACAGTGGAGCATTTCATTCTACAGGTTCCATAAATTATGATGATGAAGATATCTTAATTAAGGTAATAATTGTATTACATCGTTTAAAGTATGTGTTTTTTGCTACTCCGATTTTCAATTTTGACATTTTTATTTTGAAGTGATATACTCTAATTCTCGGTTTATATTTCAGTCTAATCACAGTTGTTTGAAATTCATACAATCTGCTGCGGGTTATTATAGGTTTGTATTCAAATAAGCATAAAGTTTAATTAAACACAAAGAAAGATTATTAAATTTATAGTTAAAATAATTTTTGCTTATGTCTAAATGATGATGATGATTATAATTCACTTGTGCAGAAGATGATGATGGAGAACCCACAGTAGTTCCTACTAAACGCAAGAAAGGATCTGCTATTGTTGTAAGATAAGATTTTATCTTACTAGAGAGTCTAGAGTAATGGTGTTTCCTGCCTTTTTTGTATTAAAAGAAGCATAAAGTTTGTTTTAAAGGAGCTCTTTATGAACAAAGACTGATGAGGCCTATCCACTGTTGAAGACAAGGTCCTGTTAAAGAGAAGCACTTTATGTACCTAGAGTTTGATTAATCAAAGGAAAACGACTGTTTAGTATCAGCAGTGGTTCGGCATCTACAAGGGATTCAAATTTAGTATTTAAGTATTAGTGGTTCTTATGTAACTTTAGTATTTAATTATCAGTGTTTCTTATGAGGTGTTTATATGTAACAGTATTTATCATAGCATGACATCTGTTTGATCTGTATTATAAATACAACAGTTGTTTGATCTTTATATTACTAAATAAAAATGTAGTATACTTGGATGTTAAATAAGTTCCTCATTATGATTATTTGGATATAATGTTTTTGTAATTCGTCTTTTTTTTTTTGCAAATAGATGTTTATGGCCAAATTTCTTTTTAAGGTTAAACATTTGTTTAACCTCAAACATGTTTTTACTGTTTTAAATATCTTTGACCTTAAACAGATATTTGACCTTCAATATCAGTTGTTTGGAGTTAACAGATATTTAACCTTAAACAGATGTTCACTTTATGTACCTAGAGTTTGATTAATCAAAGGAAAACGACTGTTTAGTATCAGCAGTGGTTCGGCATCTACAAGGGATTCAAATATCTGATATTGAAGGTCAAATATCTGTTTAAGGTCAAAGATATTTAAAATAGTAAAAAATGATAGTTTTCATAAATCGTTAAAAGTCTGTTGGAACCACTGTTTTGGTTCAAACATCTTATTGTTAAATGTTATCCACTGCTGAGAGACAACCTCTGTTTCTTCATCAGTGTTTCAATCACTGTTGGCTATCCACTGATATTTAAAAATTAAAGTTAACATAAAAAATCAAAATAACTGTTGATGAAATTATGTTGCATATAAAATTACTAATTAATGGTAATTTTTTGAGCTTTGGACATCTTAAATATGGAAAATGGGAATTTCAAATTGACAGTTATTTTTTCTTAGATAAAGTTAAAATAAAAATTAGAAATATCATGATGACAATGGCCTTCAGATCAAGTCAGTAATTATTGACAATATCGTTAACTTTTCAAATTCAAAATATGCAAAATACTAATTTAAATCACTGTTGGTTATCCACTGATAGTTAAAAAATTGTTACTGCTCAGATTTTTATTCTTCATATCCACTGATATTGACCATCATTGCTTTTACTAAAAAATATCCACTGCTCACGTTTTTATAATTGATGCGGTTAATTAATTATAGAATGAAATTATCAAATGAAAACTAGAATTGCAATGAAATTATCGTTTAACTTAATCGGTACATTCCAATGAGATAAGAGTTCCTCCAATATTGTTTTGGTCATAAAAATTTAAGTTATCATAAAAAATCAAAATAACTGTTGATTAAATTTTGTTGCATATAAAATTAGTAATTAATGGTAATTTTTTGAGCTTTGTACATCTAAAATATGCAAAATGGGAATTTCAAATTGACAGTTAAATTTTTTTTTCTTAATTAAAGTTAAAATAAAAATTAGAAATGTCATGATGACAATGGCTTTCAAATCAATTAGTAATTATTGACAATATCGTTAACTTTTCAAATTCAAAATATGCAAAATATCTGTTAAAATCACTATTGGTTATCCACTGATAGTTAAAAAATTGTTACTGCTCAGATTTGAATTTGAATATCCATTGATATTGACCATCATTGCTTTTACTAAAAAATATCCACTGGTCACGTTTTTATAATTGATGCGGTTAATTAATTATAGAATGAAATTATCAAATGAAAACCTAGAATTGCAATGAAATTACCGTTTAACTTAATCGTTACCTTCCAATAAGATAAGAGTTCCTCCAATATTGTTTTGGTGATAAAAATTAATGTTAACATAAAAAATCAAAATAACTGTTGATTAAATTTTGTTGCATATAAAATTAGTAATTAATGGTAATTTTTTGATCTTTGTACATCTAAAATATGCAAAATGGGAATTTAAAATTGACAGTTACAATTTTTTCTTAGTTAAAGTTAAAATAAAAATTAGAAATGTCATGACAATGGCTTTCAAATCAATCAGTAATTATTGACAATATCGTTAACTTTTCAAATTCAAAATATGTAAAATGGTAATTTAAATAATTGTTGGCAATACACTGATAGTTAAAAAATTGTCCACTGCTCACATTTTTATAATTGATGCGGTTAATTATTTATAGAATGAAATTATCTAATGAAAACTAGAATTACAATGAAATTACCGTTTAACCTAATCGTTACATTCCAATGAGATAAGAGTTCCTCTAATATTGTTTTGTTTGATAAAAGTTAAAGTTAACATAAAAAATAAAAATAATTGTCGATTACATTTTGTTGCATATCAAATCAGTAATTAATGTTAATTTCTTGAGCTTTGGACATTGAAAATATGCAAACTGGGAATTTCAAATTCACGGTGTTTTTCTTTTAATTAAAGTTAAAATAAAAATTACAAATGTCATGATGACAATTGCTTTCAAATCAAATCAGTAATTACTGACAATATCCATAACTTTTGAAATTCAAAATATGCAAAATGGTAATTTAAAATTCAGGGGTATTCTCAAATAATACTTTCTAGCATATTTTAGATGCAAAATATGCAAAACAAGGTCACAACACCGCTAGCAACCACCAACACTAAAGTTGCGACGTGTTAATACGGATAAATTAGACCGAAACATAAAACATAGAAAATACTAACTAAGTCGAATTAGGACCCGTGCATCACGATGAACCTATCAAACGGAAAAAATAGACGACCATAAACTGTTGTATGATGTTGAGAGTTTCACGATTTTCATTCAAAGTTTTATGATACTTCAGTGTTTGTTCATTCATAGTGTTTAATTTAATCTATCATGGGTTTTCAAACATCTGTTGACCAAACGTCAAACATCTGTTCATCAAAAGTTAAATTGAGATTCACCAATAGTCAAATACATCTTGACCTTAAACAGATGTTTGGTTTAAGACCATTTGTTTAAGGCTAAACATCTATTTATGGCCAAATATCTGTTTATTGCAAATATCTGTTTAAGGTTAAACATTTATTTAACTCCAATATCAGTGATTCAATTACTATTGGCTATCCGCTGTTAGATAAAAAACAACTACTGCTCACTTTTTGTTAGTTGACATCTAGTGAATAAAAATGAAGTACACCTGGATGTTTATTAAGCTCCTCATTTTGTTTGTTTGGGTATAGTATTCTTGAAATTGGTCTTTTCTTGCAAACAGTTGTTTATGGGTCAACTTCTTTTTAATGTCAAACATTTGTTTAAGCGCAAACATGTGATTGTTAAATGTTATCCACTGCTGAAGGCCATCCTCTGTTTCTTCATTAACAACTGTTGACCACTGACTGACCAAACATCTGTGTTACATTTTGTTGGGTATCCACTGATAGTTAAAAAATAGTCACCGCTCCCCTTTTATTATTGACATGCACTGAAATTTACAATCATTGGTTTTTTTAAAAATCATCCACTGCTCACATTTTTATTGTTGATGTGGTTAATTAATTATAGAATGATATTATTAAATGAATACTAGAATTACAATGATAGGTTAACTATATTATCTAATCGTTACATTCCAAAGGGATAAGAGTTCCTCGAATATTGTTTTGGTGATAAAAATTAAAGTTAAAATAAAAAATAAAAAAAACTGTTGTATAAAATCAGTGTTTTAACACACTGATGGCTATCCACTGCTAGCAAAAACTTACACACTGTTCTCATTTGTGACTGTTGCAAACCACTGTTATTGTTCCATCAGTGGTTTCCTACCAACTGTCCTCCATTATCATCAGAGGTTGGCACGTGGACAGTACATAGCGGTAAGATCTATTAGTAACCGATGCCACGTCAGCATTCACTATTTCACCAAAAAAAAACCCTGATCAAAACCCCCCAAACAGTGTTTTTACTGTCGAATCGAATTCTAAATTCTTTTCTCAAAGCAGTTATCATCCATTTCTCTCAAAATCACTCATCCTCTTCATCGTCTTCTTCCTCTCGCAATCATAATCAAATCACGATGTCTCTCCCACGCAAATCCACACATAACTACTTAGGTCTACTTGAAAAACCCAGTCACACCAAAACCTTCAATTCCATCATTGATGTTCTGTCTTCTTCAAAGTACAAAACTTTGTTGAGTTGTGATGCTCCGATCTACATGGATACCCAGCAAGAATTCTGGAAAAATGCTAAGTTGGAAACTAAGGATAAAAAAGCCCTTAGCCATCAATTCTTCTATAAAGGACGTTCCAGTCACAATAACACCTCAAACCATTTCGGAAGTTTTTGAACTCGATGATCTTAAAGGTAAAACATCTTTCCCTAAAGAAGAGTATCAAACGTTTTTCATTCAAATGGGTTATGAAGAGGAAATCAAAAAAGACACTTTAGAAAAAGGCAGTTTTCCTCCTGCCACAAGGTTTTTGTTTCATACCCTACTGATGTGTGTCTCAAACAAGACCACTGCTTTCAATGAAATCCCATTGAAGATTCAATATCTAGGTTATGCTATATTACATGGTGAAAATTTTAACTATTCCCAGGTAATCTTCAATTATCTTGTTAGAAATGTTAATAAAAAGGCGTTTTTGCTCTTTCCAAGGTTTTTAAGTTACTATTTTAAAAAGAAATTTTCAGAAGATAATGCCCATGTGCTTATCCAGGGTAATCCTTTTTCAATTAAGAGCCTCACTACTGAAACCTTTACAAGGATGTCAAAACTTTCCAAAACACAAGCAGAGGTTCCTGAGCAGACTTCAGCAGCTACCACTGCTCCTCAGGTACCTGCTGTTGAGCCCACTGCTCAAGGTGATGATAGCAATAAAACAACAGCTGTTAAACCCCCACCTAAAACCACCAAAAGACCAAAACAGAAAAAATCACAAAAGCCCCCTAAACCCAAAACAAAGGTAACTCTGGAAGATGAGATCCCAAAGCAACTACCAGTGACAAGACAAAAGTCACCAATAACCACTGCTGCTACTACCTCACAGCAGTTGGAAGAAAAATCTCAACCTGAGCCTCAAACTCCTCCTGCTTCTTCTAAAAAAGAGCAGGTTGTAATAATAGGGACACCAAATTATGATGCTCTGGAATCACTTGATTCCATCATCCACAGCCCATTGCCCGGGGTAAATTCGCTTTCTACACCTATCCTCACTTCTCAAATCCCCCCAGAAACAAAACTTTTGTTGGATGCAGTTGATTTAGCCCGGACACAAACCAGTTCTTCTCAAACACCTGTTAATGAGAATATACCTCAACAAGTGATTGGGTCTGGTGTCTCAATCATTGCTAACCCACCAACAACTGAGGAGGTTACACTGCAGGAAATACAAGTACTTCCTGTCAGTAGTTCAATTGGAGCAGCAACTACAGGTGTTGGATCCACTGATCTACACCTGGCCAGTTGTTTCATCAATAAGACTCCTCTGAAGGCAATTTCCTCTCCAGCAACTGTGATATCCGCTGCTGTCTTTGTTCCAACCCCTGGTTCTATTAAAAGGATCCCAATTGCTGAGGAAAGAAGTCCCTAGTACCAAGAAAAAGGGGCATCTGTGGATGACTTTTGGGAAACTTTCCCTAAGTCAACTGCTGATACAACCACTGCCAGTGGGAAATCAGATGATCCCATTAACTTGGGTGATGGTTTAATGTACAAGGAATTGAGGGAGAGGGTTAAGAAATTGGAAACTTCTGTTGCAGATATTAAGTCAATGCTCCAACAGTTGTTACAAGCCCAAAAGGCAACACCCACTGCAGTACCAGATACAACATCTGCTCCATCATCTGCTCCTACTCCCATTGAGCTTTGGAGTTTATTTCAACCTGTGCTTCACCAACAAAGGGCATATTCTGATCATCAACATGAAATACAGATTCAAAAGATCGGAAATATGATGGAAGCTAGGTTTATGGATACACAAGCAGACATAAAGGCATTGAAGGCCCACTCGCTGAAAACCACTGGTTCTGCTCCTCTTACTATAATCTTTGTGGACAACCCACCACCAGCTGATGCCAAAAAGTGGGAGAAAATGAAGCAGCTAAAGAAAAAGGGATATGAAGATGGTTTGTACATTGCACCAGACAAATCCACTATGCTTGCAGAGATACCTAAGCCAGATGGTACTAAAAAGGTTGATGTAACCACAAATGCCATTGCTGATGCAAAAGGAACGGTAAAAAGGGATATGGAGGCAAAGGATAAAGCAAGGTGGGAACAGGAGAAAAGAGTTTGTATGGAGAAGGATGAGCAAGGTGTTTCTGAGGCCAAGAATGAAGAAAATCCTGAGCCTAAAAGAAAACAGCCCACTAGAAAAGTGAAGGAACCCAAATCCACACCTCCCAAAAGCTCCACACATCAAACCTCAAAACGAGCAGATGTTAAAACATCTGTTGTATCGACAGCTGTAGGTACTTCAGTTGTTTCAACATATGTTACACCAACAATTTGCACCACTTCAACACAAATTCAATCCACTGCCTTACCACAAATCCCATTACCATCAAAAACATCCTCATTACTACCAACACCACCTGCCAAAAAGGAAAATACTTCAGGTGACACATCATCTGTTGTAATGGTAACAGTGGTTGAAACACCAGTTGTTTCAACAACTGTTAGTCAACCATCTACCACTCAAATCACTACCACTCAACGCACCAAAACACCACCAACCTCTCCAAAACATAAAAGGAGAAGGATAATTCTGAATGTTGATCCTTCAACACCGCAAACATCCACCCAACCATTGTCCCTTGTTACCATTCCCAATGTTGTCCCATTCTCTTCAGCACAAGTTTCAAATTCAAACACTACCATTCTTCCTGCAGGAGTCCTGTATCCATTAGAACTGGAAGCAGTTAGAGAGGAGATCATATCCTTCTACTCTGAAGATGACCCTGCTAAAAGGAACTTGCCATCTGTTCAAGGATATCCAAGGCCTAATAACATTAATGAATACTTGAAGTTAAAGGCTCAACAAGCAGAGGATATCTCCAAAAGAAATACACAAGGAAAATTTGACAGAGAGATTCAAACATTTTACCAACATTTGCTAACCCAAGTGAAAATTTTGGAGCAGTTTTCAAAAGATCTCTGTCAAAATTTATCAGAAAGAGCTGATGAAACTTTGAGGAAAGATTATATTGACTATATCATGGCTTACAAAACATACAAGGGAGAAAAGTACAAGTACAAAGAATGGACCATCAGTGAGCTAGAAAGTGAAACAGCCAGAATTCAAGATATGATCAAAAAGAAGGTGAAGCAGACTCCTCCTATCTGGGCAAAGTTTAAGAAAAATGTACCAGATAGGTCTCTGCAGCTAAAGAGAATGAAAGAAGAGTTAATAACAGCTAATTTTGGGTCAAAGAACCAAGTGTCAAGGTGGAAAGAGGATAAAGTGTTTTTCTCTTACAAAAAGCTGGAAGAATTAAGAAAGAAAGATCCTAATGTTCCCCAAAAGCATGTTTACCCTGAAGCAGTGGTTCCAGCTAAGCCAAAAAAGCTACAAATCAGGAGATCCTAATACAGATTCGTTGGACTTTGAATTACAATTCAAAGGGCAAGTCAGGGAATTATTGATGAGGCAATAAAGATTCACAATGGAAATGTGATATTTGGGTTTGTGTTTTACAGTTTATAGCAGAGTTAAGATTACTAGGTGTGGTAATGTTTGCGGTTATATAAGAAATTTTATGTATTTGTGAATTTGGTAAGTAACTGAATTGACTTTGAAAGTCAAAGGTGAAAGAAACATGGTTGACTTCACTATTGGCATTGTTTGTTAATCCTGTTTTGTAGTAAAAATACTCTTTGAGCTGTTTAATTTGTTATCCTTTTAGTGAATTTTCTTTTTCTGTTGACCCATCTAATATAAAACACATGATTAAATCATATGGTCAAATTGTTAAGGGTCTTGATGATTTAAGTTGCTAATTGTGTGCCGTCTATTAGCTAATTATTTGTAATTTATGTTAACAGTGTTTATATTTTAACAGATGTTGACCAAAAGTCGAACAGATGTTGGCGAATAGTGAAACAGATGTTGACCTCAAGCAGATGTTTGGTTTGTGGCCAAATATCTCTTTATGAGCAAACATCTGTTTAACTTCAAACATTTGTTTAAGGCCAAACATATCTTTATTGGCAAATTCTGTTTATGGCCAAACATCTGTTTAAATCCAAACATCTGTTTAAGTCCAAACAACTGATATAGAACGCCAAACATTTGTTTAAGCCCCAACATCTGTTTAGGTCTAAACAGATGTTTAAATATCTGTTCAAAACACTGTTCAATCTAACATGGGTTTCCATGCATCTGTTGACTAAAAGTCAAACAGATTTTCATTCCACTGATTGACTTATCCAAATTTCTGTTGAATACTAAATGAGATGTTGATCAAAACTCAAACAGCGGTTGACCAAAAGTCAAACAGATGTTGACGAAAAAATGGGATTATCCGACCCGGTTACATGGGATATTTTTAAACTTCTAACATTTTAAAGATCCTCAGAAAATCTCGGTTCATTTCTCTCTCCACGTTTCTTTCTACACTTTCTCCAACAAAATCAATCATCTTCTTCGATTTCTTCCGATCTTCATCAATATCATCTTGTATAATAATAAAGGTATTGTTAAATAATCTGATTTGTTTTGTATTTTTTATGTTTATTCTTTTAGTTATGAATTCTTTGGGCGATTATGGTTCTTGCTATTTAAATGAAGAAGTTGTAGTCGACGGTAGTGTATTCATGTATGTCCCTGTTTTTTTTTCAATCCATTGTTGGTTATGATTGCGTTTATTGTTGCGGCTTATACTTGAACAATTTTTGATAGTCCTAATTTTTTTGAATATCCGATTAATATGTAGTTATTATGCATGTTATGATAGACATATATGTTTCTAAAAAAAGTGATCTGCATTTCCTGTATCTACCATTTGTGTTATCTATTGTTGATTTTATTGGATTTCACTTTGCTCATGTATTTATCTTATTCTGATTTATGATATACCATCTGATGTATTCTCATGTGTATTTAAAAAAGTTGAATTTATTTTGATTAGTACTTGGTATATTGTTTTTAAGTTTTTCTTTTGAATAGACACAAGTCACTATCCTGTTTTTCTATACAATTTATACAGCTGTTGATCGTTCTTGTATATTTGTGATACTTAATCGGAAAAGTAGGTTTTAAGTTTTAATTATATGATTTGATGTAAAAATATATATATATTTCGATATGATAAGAAATTACATGTATTCTCACCTTTTTGATGTTGTCTATTTTTATTTTGATATATATTAGTTGTATCATCTTTTATTTAGATGTATTGCATACCTTAATGGATTGTATTCATTTGTTTCTTAATGTTATTGATTTTGATTATATATGATTGATACTGTTACAGTTTTATGTGAGAATGATTTATGGATTTCCGTGTTACCTTCAAAGCAGTAAAAGGAAATGTTTGGTTAGTAGTTTTATCCGATCTTAGTTTAACACTTAATTTTAATTTTTTGGTATGATAATTAGCAATAAAAGTGTTTCTTTTATTTATGCTTAGATTTTTCCAAAACAGTATCAAAATTGGATTCAACAGTTTAATTATCCAATTGGAAATACAAATATCCGAACCACAGCTGGAAATGTTTTTAAAGTCAAGATCTATCCCCTAAGCAATGGCAGATATTATTTTTATAATGGTTGGTGTCAATTGGTAGACAGTTTGAAAATACCTTCAGATTCATGGTTGATATTTCATTATGAAGAAACTTTACAAAGTTTCAGAATATTGTATTTTTATCAAGACATTGCTCTTTCTCCTTGTGAAGAGTTTTACTACAAACCATCTGGTAACGAAGATTATGTGGTATGTAACTTCGAATATTATTCATCATGTAATTTTATTGGAGATACAATTGTTTATTTGTTGTGTTTTATTTTTTTACTTAATTTTCTGATATATTTTTACTAATGTACTATATAATGTGTTTTATTCTAATTGTAGAGTATTAATCGTTCTTTTGTTCATCACAAGATGTTAAACACTATTCCTTCATATCCGGTCGTTATTAAAGGATCTGAAAACCAGAACTGGTCTGTAGGGGTGGAAGATATCAACAATGAACTTTACATAATTACCGGATGGAAGGAGATAAAGAATGACTTGTCATTAACTGCTGATCATCTCATTGTCTTTGAGATGATAGATCTTCAGACTTTTCATATCACGGTTTTCAATTGTGCTACCTGTGATTTAGTGCTTCTACCTGAGGTTTGTGCTGTTGTTAAACAAAAGGTGATAGAAGAGATTGTGTTGAGTTCAGATAGTGAAGCTGTACAGGACGTTGTTGATGTCAATAATAGTGGTATGGTTGTTGGGAATGAAGATGATCAGATCGTACCTCTTTCTTTCCGTGTGGACGGTCATTTTGTAAGTTTGTGATGATGAGTTTACTAATATATAATACTTTAGTCAGATTTTAAAGATGTGTTAATTCTTTGTTTATTGAATTGTTCGTTGTTTGTTACAACACCTTTTTAAAAAACAGGCTGAAGATCTTGGACTGAATCGTAAGATGGGTTTGAAGATTGTGGACGTGGCAGGTGATGTTTGGAATATTCAAGCTGCTATAGGTTCATCTCGAGGTCAACCAAGATATTATCTGCAAGGAATGAGAAAGTTTGTGAGAGATAAAGGCATGGTTTCAGGTCAAGCATTTACACTTAACTTTGTGAAAGGTAAAAAGTTTTTTATGTTCGGATGAATGTTTGTGGTTTGAAGAAGGCAAATGCAGAAGCATACATTGAACTAAATTTTCGGGTTGTAGTTGTTTGCTTTTCGAAACTGATACTAGACGTGTTTGTTTAGTTTTGAAGTTGTGATTCTAAAACTATATATGTACATGTAAATTATTAGCTCCATGTCTAACGGAAACAATGTGGAGTTGTGAACTAAAAACAATATACTCCGTTTTACTTTTGGTCAACATCTGATTGACTTTTGGTCGTATTAATAACAGTATAAGATGGTTGATGTAATGTGGTCGTATTAATAACCAATGGTAATTAATTAATCTAAATAACTTTCCCGAGCCCGGGAAGCAATCCCGGGTAAAAACCTAGTATATACATATATATATTATATATATATATATATAAGGCAATGATAAATTGAAAACCCACTTGAGTTGAATAAACCCTGAAAACCCATTAATAACCATTGATCATAGTTAATAGATGGCTAAGATTGATTTTGAGCATTTAGTTGCTTTTGTTTTCCTTTTCCTCTATTTTATTTCATTTGATGTACGTTAAGGGTAATATAGGAAACATCAATACAATCTCTTACAAAGAGACAGAAGTCTGCATGGTGTAAGAACAATCACATGGGGACATCATTACACTTACTACACATCACTCTTCATTATTTTCAAAACTTCAAAAACAAAATATACATTCTCTCTCTTCCAAAGTCTTCATCAACCCTTCTTCATCTAACCTAAATCACCGGACCTGTTCATGTATACCCAAAATCACCGAAGAAAAATCGCCTAATATATTCAAAATCGCCAGAGAAAATCAACGATCACTAGATGATGGAGATATACCGCCGGAGAACAATCACCAAGGAATTTCAACCATCGACACCGGATATATACCGCCTAAAAACCGCCAGAGATATACCGCCTAAAAACGAGAGAATCTTAGGTGCGTCGGTTCTTAGTTGACAAAAATTATCAACTTTCTTTTAGCTATACAGGTTCGGTAGTGGGAGAAAATGGGGTTTTGTGATTTTTTGGGGTTTTTTATAGTTATTACAGTTGAATAACAAATATGTAAGGGGGTTTTTATACTTATTAAAGTTGAATAACAGATGTTTTTAGGATTTAAAGGTGTTAACTATATTCTTGTAAAAACAATACTTGTTACCCCAAAAAACTTTTCAACTAAGAAAACTTTATATTTTAAACAAATTTAATCAGAAAGGTTGTAGGTTGGTTTTGTTTTGTTTATACAAATAATTATGATGAACAAATGTCTTTTGGTTTTGTTTTTAGGGGTTTTGGTTTTTAATAATGTTACATGGTTGGTTACATTTGTGTTCTATTGGAAAAAAATGTTACTTTTTTATGTCGCATATTTCAACAAAGTGTATAATAAAGAAATTATATTTAAAGGGGAAAATGTAAAAAAAAAAAAAGGGTTACATGTTGGTTTTAAAACAAAACAAAAGTTACATTTTTTGTTCTTTGGTTTTTTAGTTGAATTCCTTTTTACATAAAAAAGTTACATTCATATTTGATTCGTATAAAAAAATGTACATGTGTGTTGCATTTTGAGATAATCCAAAAAAAATATACATCGTACATGAATACTTTACATTGTTGAATCTCTGGAAAAAAATGTAACTTGTTATTAATCTTCGTGCTTGTAGATAGTGAAGATAAGCAACAAAACAGATAAAAATGACCACATGTGTTTATACATTCAAACATTTTTTTTTTTGCTTGGGTGTTCCCCATCTTCAAAAACGTTTCGTATTGCGAGGAATGTTGATGTTTTTTTTAATTGAAATGCAGGGGAAAAAAGGCATCTACCACCAAATTGGAAAAAAAGTGTTAAAGGGAAACTAATAAGTATTTAATCTCAAATTATTATTACATTACTTTGTATAGTTTGTGTTTACGGATTTCTTTGTAACATTGGGGAAATGTTTTGTTTTATGTATGGTGCTATGATTATATATCTTATTACCTGGTTATATAAAAAAACTTTTGGGCTTTATTTTTATTTATATGTACAAATGTGAAATGAGACAAAAAAAATGTGTATGTTGTAGCCTTAATGTGTATTTCTATGTAGGATAAAATATGAAAAAAAAATGATTTTTGTAACATATGAATCGGTTTGGGTAGTATATGAAAAAATGATTGAAGCCTAATTAACTAATGTTGATATGACTCGGGTTGTGTAACATATGAAAAAAAAATGATTTTTGTGGATATAAATTAAAAAACGTTAGATAAATGGATGTATAGTCTTTTAAAAGGCTTTGGGTAAAAGTTTAACATTTTTACATAAAAAAGTCAACCTACAAAGAGGTAAAAAAAAACTAATACCTAAATCTATAAATTCTATGGTATGGTATGTGACATTTTCTTGGAGATATATGTATTTCTACTTCTTTATTGTAAATAACTAAGATATGTAACATTGGGCCCTTGTAACATATTTGTTAATTTATGTTTTTTGATTTATTGTTTTGATTGTTACTGTATAATTTAGTAAGAACTAAATTTCATTCATTAGTTTTATGTAAACAAATATTATATAAGTAGTGTGTACTTGAACAAAGGTAAAAAGTACAACACTTTTTAATCTAAAAAATCAACCTACCTATAGAGCTAAAAAGTAAAAACATGCACCTCACATGGAAACATGTGACCTGCAAAAAATCCATCAAATCCATTCTCTTTCTTCATTTTCTCTCTCATCTTTCATTATTTTGTATACTAGGTTAATGCCCGCGTAATACGCGGGCTTCAACCAAAACCATATTATTTACTTTGAAATGAAATATTCTATACAAATACGTACTTTGGAAGAAACAAACAGAAAACTATTCAAATGCCGGAAAAAACTTCCTTGTAGACTACATTTGTTGTTTTACTCGTTACATTCCCATCTTTGTCTAGTCTAGGTTATATACCCGTGAGCTTCACGGGTTATATGTTGTGTTAAAAAAATTTATATCTATAAAAGTATTTTTTTTGTATGTTATATAATCTGATATCTCTTCATGCTAGGACCCATGTTTGGAAAACCTTACCAAAAAGGAAAAAAAAAACAGAAATTGAATTACTTAGGGTAATATGTCGAAACATCGCCAACACGCGCTATAGCGTATGACATCAAACGAACTTTTTAACTTCATGGCTGCTTTGTTGTTTTGACCCATTGCTGCTGCTCAGTTTGTGTAGCCAACTTAGGAACTTGAGCATGTGGAAGTTCAAGAACATTATCCTCTCCTGCAACCATAGTTAATCCCACAATTACAATTGTTTTGTACCAATTAAACAATGCTATCATGAAGCACCATTATTTGAGTTCATGAAAAGTAAACCATAATTTGGTCAACCTTAAATAGTATATTTATATGCGCCATACAATGAGATACAATGCGAAATAAATAGACCAATAGACCGAAAACTAAGACCCAATTCGAAAATAACAAAGTTATTATGGGTCAAACATACCTATACAATAGGATAACCTATAAAGCCTATCTACATAACTTAATATGTTATTAAAGAAGGATACCTATATATGATCTCCACTTTTATACAGAAGCAACTTCCATTGAATGAGATTTCTTTTCTTTTCCCATTTGATATAGTCACCCTCAAACATCAAGCTTTATGATAAGGAAGGTGACATCCTTCCTACACACCATGGTTGAACCGTGATATAAAATGCTCAATTGATATCGCGTTTAGCAAATACCCGCCTGCATTTATTGTTGCCTGATAAAAGTCCAATCATCTTAGTGCAATTACTGTAATAACCCAATTGAAAATTGAAATGGAAAGAATGAAATGAGTTGAACCGGTCACCTTTTGCATTAGTGTTGGCATCATTTCCGGACTCTCGGGTATTCCATGCTCTAAATATGCCTGTCATATTACCTAACCCGTGTAACACTTTGAAAAATATATGTCGTTGACACTTAACGATATAAATGGAATCATAAAAAAATATACTTACATTCATCATACAAATATTGTAAGAGTTTATCCAAAATGCGAGCTTTTGCTGATGTGTCAAACCCTCTAAAGAGCATGTAGAGAGCCTTCTACACCGCAGTCCTATTCCTATTGATCATTATTCAAGTGTTATTTTAGGTTTAATTGGTCATCGAGTGGGTTGTGTAATGAGACAAAAAGGTTGGGAAAATGTGAAAATATAGTTGCAAAATAACTATCAAAATTGCTTACAGGCCAGGTAGCATTGGGTTGGTTCGGAACACTCTTTGTCTAAGCTTTTTTATAAACTTTCAATTTGTGAAATACATCACAAAAAATACATTAGTTCCGCCCAACAAACCGATTTGATACAGTTTTATTTTAGATAAATTTTCATATGCAACATAACTGAATCAACCCGTTCGCAATAAAAGGGGTCAGCTGGTCAATGACCTTTAATAAACCTGTTCGCCTAACAAAAACTACATTAGTCGTTTGGTCAACATTATTATGAATAAAATGAAGAAAATACCTGCTGAGCTCGCTTGTAATAAGCATCATAATAACCCACTGAAAGGGCATATGTCCCCATCAAAATTATCCTTTCAACCTACAGTAAATTATTTGAAAATAATTTTTTTTCGTTATAAACTTATAATAATGCTAAGCCATAAGAAACTTAAAAGCTAAGTGTTATGAATATATTATTTATTAGTGACTATCCACATTACCAACTCCCATATCACATTTATGTTTGTGTTAAAGTCATAATGCCTATATATATTGGCATCTGTAAATGATGTATATCTCAATGAATAATAGTTCTTTATTCTATCTTTCTCTATGTGTTCCTTTGATTATGTTCATATACTAGTCGCTAGTAGGCCGTTGTTTTACAACACGTTATCAGCACGACCGTCTCGATCGTAATTGATATCTCTTATATTAGTTGGAGTCACCGCTGACGATATTGCACTGCTACGAGCCACCACCGTATCACCGGATAATGGAGTTTGTCGATGTCGAGATCGAGATTCGGTGATAAGCTGCTCCAACCATCCAACTTCTTTATCGCTGGTATGTTTCTTTTTACTCAACGATGATGAAGGTAATAATTTATGGCTTTTTCCAAACTGAATATGTTCCGTACAAGTATGCTAAACATGAAATTTATATAATTAGAAGCAAATCAGTTAATTTACGTATTTATAATTTCTAGATAGTATAAAGGTTATAATTCTTTTTGCTAGTTTTAATTTTTCTGAATTCTGTGACTTCACCGGAGATTCCGTATAACCTACCCTTAATCGGTAAAAGAAAAGAAAGAAAAAAGATCCGGACAACAGCAAAATATTGTAAAGTTTTCATTTAATTTTAATTTACAATTTGAAAATTGTGAAGCTTTTATTTACCTGGTTTTCTTAAAGGACTGATTGGACTTATATATATGTATATAATAATTGAGAACTAGTAGCAAGTATTTGTGATAAGTTTTAAAATCAATTTTCAGTATACGATTAAGAGTAGTAGGATTTTGAATTAAGAGTAGTAGGATTTTGAGCCCAACCCACCACAACATATATTTTGTTAACATATAGTTTTAAAACCAAATTATTAATGGTTTGGCTGTTTCGCGATGCCAACGAAAACGAGAGAAATTTATGAACATCTATTTTGATGTAATGTAATGATTGGAGCTATTAATATATTCTGAATTAGTATTATTGTAACGATTTCCGGTTTCAATTCTTCCAATAATGGCATTGAAGATATATAGTCGATTTATTTGGTTGTTCTTTTTGTCGGTTACAACAGATTGAAACTTTCTGATAGTTACAGCAATGAATAAAGTGATTAATTCAAATTTTCATATTACACCTTTAGGGGCATTTTAGGGATTTCGACACCATTTTAACCTATATAATTAAGATGACATATGAAAAGTCTAATTTAATTGTTATTCTAAATATTTGAAAACTTTAAAAATAATATAAACGATTGGTATGGTACGCCTGGGATCTTGATATGGTGTGGAATCATATATGAATCCTGTATAAAAGAATAGTATAGTTATAAAACAAAAAAATATGAAATAGATGGTTTATTTTAATCCCCTGGTTATAATTTTAGACAAACTATATCTTATTTATAATTTGGTAAATTTCATATTTAATGTTATATTTCACAATTATGATACTGACTTATCATCTTTTAAAAGTTTGGATTACTATAATTATATTTATAAAAGAAAATACATATATTATAATTCGTTACTTTTATAATATATAAAAGATATTTTTATTGGATTAGAGAAGTATATTGAGTTCCAAATAGATGAGTTTTTTTTTCTCTTCAAAGTTATGCATCTCGATTCCCATGTGGTTCAAATTTGATTATTTTTTGGGCACACTTATTTTTGTTGTTAAAGTTTTCCCTAGATAAATATATTTAATTTAGTTACTACCATATGAAAATTGATTATTATATCCTACTTTATGCAATTTGACTACTGCATGAAAGTTGTTTTAATCTGTTTGTTGAATGATTAAACTAACATAACATATTCTATGTTAATATGCACTTTATTAAAACAAAGTGCATTATTTAAAATTGTTGATTCATGAACCCAACACTATTTTGTAATATGTGTGTTATAAATACACTACATAATATAGCAATCTCATATAAGATATGCATGTGATTGGGTATACCATGATAGATTGATACATAAGTTATATAGTTGTTTGTAAGTAAATAAAATGGACATTTTATAATGTTTTAATACAACCTGATTTATGTGACGACATATTATAATGTCATATACTATATAAATCTGGCTTTATGGTATATTATGTATGTTATATTAGTATAACCTATTTATTTGGTGACATGTGATATAGTAATGCATTGTATAATCTAATGTATATATTATGTTCCATATGTTATAAATTTGGAAGGGGACATCAAAGTAACCAGGGTTGTTGTATATGATTACAAGCTTTAAAAACGATTGAATTGTGGTCAAGGTTTATATAAAAAGACACCTGGAGTGTCCAACTTCTCAAAGCTTATTACGAGTTAATCGAATCTTGTAAGATTTTAAACCGATAAGTATAAATGTCTCGGTTATATAACTACATCTCGATTTATATCATGTGATGAGAAAAATCTATATCATAATCCATTTAACAAAACAATTTCCATCGTCAAATATCATATAAGCTATTCAAGTACCAAGATTGTTAAAGAATATATATAAAGATTGAAACAACAAGCATGAAAGTTTTGTGGTTGTAATCCATTCCCTGATGTGAATGTGATGATATAATGATCAATTCAAAGGTTATGATCATATACATAACTAAGAAAATTGTAATGATGCCACCATGAATGTTGTATGTGTATAATCTATTCTTTGAATAGAATGTGATGATATAATAATTGGTGTAAAGTTCGTGATGATGGTAATTGAGGAAATTGTTATGATTATCATGTGATAAGATCAACCATGTTAATACTGCAATGACTATACAATGATCATTATAAAGGTCATGATCATGGTAACTGAGGAATTTGTAATTATTTTCATTTTGATAACCATTTTAATATTGAGATCGACCACCAAAAGTGGCAAACTAAGGAATGACCATATAACATGATGGTTTAAACTATTAAGTTATAATACATTCTCTCGTATCTTATATTTTGTATTACATACATACAAGTAATACATATGTGATCATAATCCAAAAGTTTATGGATGATAATTATTTAGTTAGTTGGCATGACCGGTTAGACCACACTGAGTCATTAATGATGATGTGAAAAGTATTGAAGAAACAAAAGATTCGTCTTGATAATTATACATGTCATGTTTGCTCTTAAGTGAAGTTATATATTGATCAACAAAAGTAGGGTGTGAATCCCTAAATATTCTGGAAATGATAATGGAAATAAATATACAAACATGATACCATTTAGTGTTTTAAAATCGATGCATCGTCTAAATGGTTATCAAATCCACAACCAGAAGCTTGTGTGATTGTGGCTTAACTAATGTGATAGCAAGCATATTAATCCAGATTAGTATATTTATTTTGATTCCCAAGTTATTAACGATCATTGGAATAAGTGTTATTATTGAGATGATCACTAAACGTCTACTATTGGTTACAAAGCCAATGATCGTGTGAGGAGCAAAAGTTCATTTAGGTACATGTAATTTTATATATAGTACCATCAATTCACATCAAGCCAATAAGTTATAGTTCTCCCCACACAGTTGGTTTTTGGTCAGGAACCAAAGATGTCTCATCAAAGATTTTGGTTGTGCAACATATATTGAAACTCATCGACCACACCGCATAAAGATGGGACTTCTAAAAAGTTTGAGAATATGTTGGGTATAAATAATCGTCTATGATTGAATACTTAAAGCCATCAGTGAGAAATTTGTTTATGTCTCATTGGTTTTCACTTTAGTGAATGAATGTTCCCAACATTAGGGGGAGATAACAAGCAGTTGGAAAGTGAAAAGTGAAATGAATTATCATGTCATCTTGATCCTCAGACTATAAACCATGAACTAGAAGTTAAAAGGATAATTCATTTACCAATATTAAAGAACAAATTACCAGACAAGTTCAATGACCTAAATCGAGTGACTAAGTAAGTCACATAATCAACTGCTTATTCTCCAGTTATCGTTGTGTCCCAAGAGGACAACCACATATTTTTGTAATGAGTCTATTGCACGCCTATAGCGTGGTAGACTAGTTGATTCCAACAATAAAATACCTCGAAAATTCAAGCAAGTAATTAAGATGGTTAAGTCGAGGTTACAGTAATAAGATCCCCTGAAGGGACAATAGACATGATGGTTCAAGAAGAACCTCAGGTACCTGAAAATAAAGAGATCTCGATAAGCTGTATCATGTCTAAGATATGTATGGAATCGAAACAAAAATCGACGTCGTTATACTTTTGTATATAATATAGCGCTTGAAATGATGTAATGACGAGGATCAAGATTTAAGATATGCCTATGAATGAAAATACATAAATGATTGGCCAAAATGGAAAGACGCAAAGTATGGCAGATTTAAATTCTCTAATGAAATGGAAAGTTTTCGGACCAACAGTCCATACAACAGAATTTGTAAAGTATGTTGGATATTAATGGGGCTTTTATGCGAATCATGTGAAAATCAAATTAAACGAGATAAGGCAAATATGGTGCACAAGGATTTTCGCAAATACCCATGATTGATTATAATGAGACACATTATCTAGTGGTGGATGTAATGACTTTCCAATATTTTATTAGTCTGGTAATATAAAGAGAGAATTGATATGCGTCTTATGAATGTTATGTATCACTTGATACTAAAAGTTTACATGAAAGTCCCTCAAGGATTTGAATTATCAAAAATCATGTAAAATGAGTTCTCGAGAACGATATAATCGTTGTATACAATTTCATATTTGAATACGTTGAATATAATTGGAACTCCTTATGAGTATCGTAAAGCATTTCAGTGCTTATAAGGTTAGTTGAAACATCTTAATGATGTAATTCTTGTGCACCAATAACTATACATAGGAATCTTGTGCCTGGTTATTATGGCATCTTAATGTAGAATGTATAAGCATGGTACAATATGGATTAAATATTCAAGACATCTTTGCATATGATATAGAAATCAATGAGGAGGAATATATTATAGAACTCCTAAAGAGTGAATGCACATACATTGTGTTTTCAAAGTTGAAAGAAGTATGTATATGATTGCCACTGCCTGTAACATTGATTTCAAGTCCTCAAGAATGTATCTTTATAAAGTTAAAGATAGTATGAACTAAAATAGTCAAGTTGAGTGTTGTACAACTCATGATATATTCTGATAAAGAGCAATATAAGTTTGATAATATTATCCATCTTTATCAAATGTTTCTTTCTTAAAAGTTCACTATAATGGCAATTTACAGTGACGATGCCTGAGCATCATCAAGAGAAACTGGTGAGCTTTTAGAATGGGAATTTTTTTTTAATGACCCTAGCACAGTCTAATTATTACTCGACTTACAGTTCGAATATATTTGTAATCATACTTTTATTCATCTATCAAACTACATCTAGAGGATGTTGGTGGGACATTTTAGTATGAGTGCTCAACCTTATAGTATGTTAAAGGTTGTTCAGACACTTTTTATAAGAAATAATTATTATCATCTCCTACCAAAGTAGAGATTCTCATTTCAAAAGTACCATGGCTAAAGTGCAATTGTGCATTAACTTAACTTTCTAGCTATGCATGACAATATATATTTTTTATTTATCAACATGATATAGCACATGTCCAATGAGGAGACATTTGAATGGTAAAGCAGATATGTCGATACCCTAAAGGTAAGAATGATATGTGTCTAAATTTTTACTAACCCATGAAAGCTAGTTTTGTTAGTCTTGTAGATATAAAGAATGTAACACAAATAGTCTTGGATCTTATGGTATTTGTTCGCAAGAGGAAGTAGAAGAAGTCTCACAAGAAGATTTTACAACATTACTCAATATAAAGGATTGCACTTCAAGGCATCAAACGACAAATAATTCTACAAAAGTTTTGAGCAACTTTCGAGGATGATGGACACACTTTACTTAAAGGATACATATTATAATGAGGGGGATATTTATTCAAGTTGCACTCTTTTTCCCTTAACTAAGTTTTATCCCAATGGGTTTTCTTAGTAAGGTTTTTAATGAGGCAACATACCTGATCCAGAAGTATCAGGGGGAGACAATACGCGCTGCTCTCTTTTTCCCTTAGCTGAGGTTTTGTCCCACTGGGTTTTCCTGGCAAGGTTTTTAACGAGGCAGCATATCCAAGCATATTAAAAGAATAATGTACCCCTTGCTTTTATCATATGTGGATAGTCAAGGGGGAGTGTTATGAATATATTATTTATTAGTGACTATCCACATTACCAACTCCCATATCACATTTATGTTTGTATTAAAGTCATAGTGCCTATATATATTGGCATCTGTAAATGATGTATATCTCAATGAATAATAGTTCTTTATTCTATCTTTCTCTATGTGTTCCTTTGATTATGTTCATATACTAGTCGCTAGTAGGCCGTTGTTTTACAACACTAAGCTTATTAATGCGATTTTTTTCATACCTCAGGACCAAAGCCATTAGCACGAGAAACTTTTAAAGGGAACTCAGTTCATCAATAACCATTTCGTTACTACACCTGTAGATCAAAAACTTACAATCATTTAAATTTAAAATATGGTAAATAAGTGCAATAATAATATAAAAATTATAAAAGTTTCTTGCTTATAAAAATGTCAAATTTAAATGTATAAATATATATCTCACCTAATACCATCATAGGACGACAAATTTGAAGAAGATTCAGATGAAGCGAGGGCATAGTATGTGGACAATCCCAAGAAAAAAGGCAAAGAAACCTGCAAACCATTACAAAATGAAAAAAAATGTTAAATTACTCATATTCATTAAGACAGTCTCAAAGATAAATTTATATAAATAATCTATGAAAATTAGGATATCTTTTACTGTAATTAGGTGATAGATAGATAGATGAATATCCCAGAAGTCTTAGGTATTTTAACATCTTGCTTGATAATCTCTCTCTAAATCCTACAAACAGTAGCAGGACCAACAACATAGAACCATACAATAGAAGCAATGGTTTGTATCGCTATATCGGTAATTGAGACGCGAGCAAAAAAGCCTATTGCCGGCGATGTGCTCATGGAGTTTCTCACAACGATGCATTCGTCTTCTGTTGTGGCTCAAAGGTGAAATCATCAAAGGTGATTGAATGTGGTTCTAAAGCGTACAATGTTCCAAGCCGGTTTATTCAAAGATCTAGATTATTAATGTAACAGTGTTGTGTTGAATTCATCATTAGCGCATTTACTTTTTCAAGAAAACATCTTAAAAGGGCAAAAGAATGTGTGGCTCGACCCGAGCCTGTCCCAACCCATTTGACTTGTAATCCAACCCCCAATCTTGCCACTACTACATAAAACAAACCTGCACGACTTACTGTTCTCCAACCGCGCCCAAGAAACTCATTTAACTACTATTCAATTCATTGCATACATCATGGGAGATGACAAGCATCCCCATAAACACCAACTCTTGATGAAGCAAATAAAAGCCCACTTGTTAGCCGAAAAAAAAGCAAGAAACACCAGAATATTTAACGTCTTTATTTGAATCTTTGATCAGTCCAAAGATTATAGAAAAAAGATTACAAAACAACTTACCTAAGAAGACAACAACAAATGCATGAAAGGTGAGTATGACACATCACGCCTTGAGTGTTAAATAACCGGTTTAAGTTATGGAATCGAAACGACGAAGCGATCATACCGGTACAATGATCTTCAAATCAGACCACACAAGTCTGTCTTGATTAATTGTTATTCATATCAATGAAAATAAAAAAGTTACAGTTTTAACTTACAATCTGTAAATACAACAGAAAGCCCTTTAAAACTCTTGTTAGCAACAATAAGGCGAACAACAACATCAGGGGCTAAAACAAAATGGCCCGTCTGCATCCTTTATATATAAACCAAAAATAAAATACGAAGAATCGCAACATTTTGTATTCAAATAAAAAATACCCAATTTAAACTAATTAAAGAAACCAACCTGATTAGCCATTAGAGAAATCACTTCCACTGTTTAGGAAACGGTTCGTACTCGCCGGTAGGTACACCGGAATCTCTTCTCCGGCAAGTTTTCACATCTGGCTCTGATAATTGCCAGACATTGTTCTAAGATATGAACTGAACCATCATCAAATAAATACCTGCGAGTTCCGTAATCAAAATCGGCAAACCATTGAAAATCAATCATAATAGAAGAAGATCAAGGAATCATTACCGTCGATATTC
Organism: Helianthus tuberosus; assembly: GCA_030545235.1. NCBI lineage: Eukaryota > Viridiplantae > Streptophyta > Magnoliopsida > Asterales > Asteraceae > Helianthus > Helianthus tuberosus. The sequence continues at coordinate 69,474,603 of CM060435.1, read as the reverse complement.
ACTATTGAGTATTGAAGATGGATTAATCGTTTTCTCACAGGGTCGATTGATTGAGCTTCTGAAGAGGCGATTCGACTTTTAGGGTTTACGAATGAGAGAAGGATCGATGGATGAGAGATTAAGAGAGAGAGAGTAAAAGAAACGTACGTAATAAGCTTCTCCAATCCTGACCTTAGAGCAATGCCACATGTCCAATTATTTGAGATTTGCCACCTCATTGCCTATGTGTCTGCTTAGTTGGCTTGCACCATTGGGTGACATGTGTCCCCCAATGGTTTGCTTTATTAGAGATATAGATTAAAAATACTTTTATTTGGTCGTGTAACATTGACTGTATGTTACATCTTTTTAGGTATTAAAAAAATGTAACAGTCTCTTTCTTGCAACTCCATAAAAAACGTAAACATAAAAACATGTAAATGTTACATAAACATGAAAATGTAACATAGAAATGTTATACACAAAAATGTAACATGTAATACGTTACATAAATATGAAAACATACCATGTGTAACAATAACAAAAACCACTTTATGTAACACATTGTTTCTGTAAACATCTATAACAAATAACACTTTGTTTCTGTAACATGATAGGTAGATGTGTAACAACAACAAAATCCACTTTTTTACATGATCAAAAAATGTAACATGCACCTTCACCACCATCTCCAACCACCTACAAAAACCCCTTTCTACTTCACTATGGCGGTGGCGGTCCTTCCACGTTTCATATACACAACCAACAACAGGCTTTAAAACAATAGGAACATTAGGACACCACATTCTAGTGCCATTGGGTGTGTGGTGAACATAAAATTCCTCGTCCGCATGAATACCTACAAAAAAAGTATTGTTTAATAAATTTTAACACGTATAGGTTAAAAAAAGAGTTAATTACATAGTTAGTCCCTGTGGTTTGCATAAAGTAACATACTTAGGTACTAATAGTTTAACATCACATTCTAGGGTATTAACTTTTTATTTTGTAACGTTTGCAGGTATTAGCGTTATTTGTAAGTTTAAAATCACATTCTATTAGTACCTAAATATGTTATTTTGTGCAAACCACGGGGACTAACTATGTTAATACCCTAGAAGTTAATACCTCCAAACGATACAAAATGAAAAGTTAATACCCTAGAAGGTGATTTTAAACTATTAGTACCTAAGTATGTTATTTTGTGGAAACCACAGGGACTAACTATGTAATTAACTCTAAAATAATTTTACTTGTAACATGATACCTAACAAACTGATGCATTTTACTGTATTCTCAATATAAGTTTAACACGTTTTCCTAAAATGCAAACAAAACATGGTGGTACATTTTTTTGATCTCACCAAAAAGTGTAGATGCTGGTGCATTTTTTTTATGTAATCCAGAAATGTAATCTCGAATGTTTTCCCCTTCCAAAAAATATAAAAAAATAATACAAGTGTAACCACATGTTTTTACCTTCTACAAAATATAAAAGCTTGTTTCATAAAAATAAAAAATAAAAATGGTTACACTTGTTTTTACCTTCTACAAGTTTACCACATTTTCAACCAAACTAACCAACACATCATATGATTTTTTTCCTCCTCTACCAACAAAAATAATAATAATAATAATAATAATAATAATAATAATAACAAACTACAAACATTAAAACTAGGGGTGTTACAATAACCCTATAGAAAAAAATTGATGGTTTCACATAAACAATGACCTATGGATAGTAGTTGTGTAAAAGTACAATTCTGAACACCATCCTCAACACCATTTGTGCCATTTTGATTCAGAACTAAGGCTACACATAAAAAAATACCAAAAAAAAAAAAAATCAAGAAGAATCCAATGAAAATCTAAACAAGAAAACTTTAATTTACACAACTACTCGTATGCATTTAAAGCTGTACAATTAATAAAACTGAAAAAAAAGTATCACTCACCTGGAAACTCTGAAGAAATAGGTTCAGGATCTTCAACAACTCTACTCTCACCCAATGCATCTTCATCTTCATTAAATGCAAAATCAGGTAAAAGATTATGTGGGACAACATTTAATGGTGAACCCGGATGATCATTGAGTGTCCGCGTACCACCGGCAACAGTCCGAGGTTGTTGGCTGTTCAAATCAGCCATGTTAAATGCAAAAACTATTCAATGGTGAGTATGGTTTCTTTCTTTCACTCCACTTCTCTGGTTGGGATAAATGAGATGTGAGATATGAAGCCTATGGATATGTAATAAAACAAAAGAGAAGATACGTGAGAGAGGTGAGAGATTATACAAGTACAAAGGTATTAAATGTGATAAAGATGAAAAGAAGAAGAAAAGTCTGCGTGTACAGACTTACACATTTCATACAATCAAAAGGTTAAAAGAAAATGACGAAAATGCCCTTGTCTCCTATCAAACTAATATCAAATGTGGATCAATCCTAGCCACATGTGAGAGTTTCCTGGGTTTTCTCAACTGGAATGGGTTTTCTCATTATAATTAGCATATATATATATAGAGTAGGAGTTGGGTGGAAAGTCTATTTTTCCTAGAAAGTCTAGGAAGGAATAAGAATTGGACATGTGTCATTGAGGGATTTTAAGTAGAAGGGCTATCATGTAATTTCACATTTTATTTTTATTTTTGGAATGTATCTTCATTAACTAAAATTCCATGATTTTCGGAATTTTTATTATTTTCGAATTCAAATCTGGAAGTCAATGTGTTCATTAACTAAAATTCCATGTCACATTACATCGCATATTCCATTGTTCAGAAGATTACTGGAATTTATCAGCATGTTCTTGGTGCTGTGTTTTAACAGTTTACAGGGCTAAAGTCAATTTTTTTATAGATCCCACAATATAAAGATGGTAAAACACAGGGTATGAATCTGATTGCTGTTAAAACACAACTGTATGAATCTGAATGCTAAAACACAAGTCTATGAATCTGCTTGCTGTTAAAACACAACTGTATGAATCTGTTTGCTGTTAAAACACAACTGTATGAATCTGAATGCTAAAACACAGCTGTATGAATCTGCTTGCTGTTAAAACACATCTGTATGAATCTGCTTGCTGTTAAAACACAACTGCATGAATCTGCTTGCTGTTAAAACACATCTGTATGAATCTGAATGCTAAAACACAACTGTATGAATCTGCTTGCTGTTAAAACACATATGTATGAATCTGGATGCTAAACCACAACTGTATGAATCTGTTTGCTGCTAAAACACAACTGTATTAATTTGCTTGCTGTTAAAACACATCGTCAAGAAAACGGAGATGATAAGAACAATATTTGAATGGTGATGATGAACTCGGAGATGGTGGAGATGGATGAGTGTTTTAATTTGATCCGGTGCTCTCCATCGTTTCTAAAGTTATCTTCTTCCATGATTGTAGTTATTTTTTGTAGGGATTGGGGTTTCCAAGATGGGTTTGGAGAGAGAGAGAGAGAGGGAAAATCGCTTGAATTTAGGAACTGGGCGGTTATCTAATTGATTTAAAACACGGCCATTGACAAAATTGCCCCTACTCATTTAAAACAATCAATTAATTAAACTCAAATATTACAAGATTGCCATTGATTTAATCTCAACCCTTAAACACACCAATCGGATGGACCAGATCGCTTCCTAGACTTTCTAGGAAAAACACACTTTCCGTGCGAACCCTACTCTATATATATATATATATATATATATATATATATATATATATATATATATATATATAGGGGATGGATCATGAGAAAACTAGTTTAAATGAGAAAACCAAAAAACTAACCAAAAAAGCCTAAAAACATACCAAATTTTTTTTTTTTTTTACAATTTTTTATATAAAAATCGCTACTTTTTATGTATGAAAAAAAATTTTCAAAAAAAAAATAATTTTTTTTTGTTGTTGTACTGCACATGTGCACTAATACATAAAGCTTAAACCACTTAACCCACCCCCCCAAAAACCTAAACCCCCCAAAAACCTAAACCCCCCACCCCCACCCCTCAAAAACCTAAATTCACCCTCCCACCAAAAGCCTAACCCCCCCCCCCCCCCAAAAAAAAAACCTAAACTCCCCCACCCTCCAGAAAACCTAAAACTACACCCTAAACATAAAACCCGAAAAAAACCTAAACCCCCCACCCCCCAAAAACCTAAACCCCCTCCCCTCACACCCAAAAACCTAATCCTAATCCTAAACCTCCAAAAAACTAACCCTAAAAGCTAAACTAAGCTCAAAAAGCTAATTTTAAGCATGTAATGCAATTGTAAACCCGAAAAAAACCTAAACCCCCCCACCCCCACCCCCCAAAAACCTAAACCCACCCTCCCCCCACACCCAAAAACCTAATCCTAATTCTAAACCTCCAAAAAAACTAACCCTAAAAGCTAAACTAGACTCAAAAAGCTAATTTTAAGCATGTAATGCAATTGTAGTACATGTTATATTGCACATGTGCACTACTATAATATAATAGTATTGAAAACAAGACGACACCATAAATCTTTTTTTATGTCATAAAAAATATGCTCGAATATACTTGAATGAAAGATACAAAAATTTGTGATCTTATGGTGCCATTTTTGTTTTAAAATGATAACGTATGGAGAAATGAGAAATGTTTGAAAAGTTATATATATTTTTTTCCAATTTTACCCCTCCTTCATTAAAAGTCTCCCCCCTCCTTTTTTAGTGGTTTTTAGTTAGTTTTCTAGTTTTCTCATTTATATCTAGTTTTCTCATGATCCTCTTCCTATATATATATATATATATATAAGCCATCTATAAATTTCCAAAAACAATATAAAAAATTTCAAGGTCTTTAATGTACGTTAATCTTTGTTTTTTATGTGACATCAATTAGTCAGCATACAAATATTTTTTTATTAGATTGCAGGGAGTGGGGCGTTGGTTGGGGCGGGATGTCCTTCAACGCCAGCTGCTCCACTCCGGGTTGGTGTTGGTTGGGCGGGGCATGGCGTTGCCCTTTTAGTGTGGGTATTCAGACTGTCGTGGGGCGGTGGGCAGGGTGACTTGCCTGACTTTGGTTGGCTGGTTCAATATGGCTGGCTTTGGTTGACTACTTTAAATAAAAAAGAAATTCACATGGTTGACCACGCCAAGCAAAGCCACGTCACACAATACCCCTTATTTTTCATCATAAGCTTGTGGATCCCACTCTCGTTATGTGTCGAACAATGCTCACAACCCAAGCCCCTCCACTCCTCGGAGTCTTAGAGGCATGAGTTACTCATCACAAGAAAACAAAGTATTTACAAGTATCGTGAAAATCTCATTCTCATAGTCCATATATTGACCTAAAAAGTCAAATATTCAAACAAATTCATGGTGAGATCATTCAATTTCACTCATGGGCCACCATTAGTTTTCAAATTGGTCCTCAATCTACACCATCTATGCACCTTCCAAACAAGCTTCCTAGAAGTTAAAATTTTAGCTACCATATGACCATAACCTCTATAAATACTACTATACCTTCACCACTTTAAACACCAAAAAGCTTTTTAGTTCTTTACAAAGATCTTAGCTATTTACAAGTCAAAGTTGACTCTAAAACCATGGTGATGAAATCAAACAACATTGTATTGTTTGCAATTCTTTTCTTGAGTGTAAGCTCGTTGTTCACATCAACTGAAGCACGCGCGTTAAAGGGCAATTTGAACCACCATAAAGCGGAGGTTGTAGAAAAAGGAGGGAAGTTGATTTATGGGCGTTATGAACAATTTATTGCACTTTATGGGATCAAGAACTCGGGTCCAAGCCCTGGGGCAGGACATTCGGCTGTTGATGGAGTGCATAACTAGAGAATCAATCTTTATTATTTTTGTTACTATTAGATTATTTTTTTTATTTAACGACCCATTCTTTGTAATTTTGGACATATACAATACACATTAATGGATAAATCATGTTCAAAAAATAATTATTAATGGATAAATCATGTATCTCGATACTGTCTTTATTGATATAGTTCCACACATCTTTTTTAGAACGGCTAACTCATAAACACTCTAAACCTAGTCCTGACCTAAATCTACGCCCCTTCTAAAGAAATACTTTTACTACACATCTTGATGCTACTAGACCACAAGTCGTCAAGCCCTTATGGTTAGCTTCACGCATTCTATCATGTTTCTGAATCGCCTCCAAAACACTTAGGTTGTTCTCCTCATAATAAGTTTGGGGACCCAATAAGGAGTGAACCTGATGGTGTTGTTGCATGGGTCTAAATGTTGAAGTGTGGAGGTGGTTGTGGAAATTTAGGTTTAGTTGGAAATGGTAAAGGAACAGTTTTAAACTAACCGCACTGTTCAAATGAAGCAATGGTTCAATCGGTTGACGATTTATATAGTTTGGTTCACATTTTGTTTTGATGGTTTAGCGGTTTAACGGCCTGGTTGACAGTTTAGAACTTGGAACCGATTGAATTTGTTTAAACCGGTAAAACCGATTTGGCTTGTTGTTTCTCAAAATAATAGTTAGCTTTTTAGCATGGGGTCTCCACTTTTTTAGTGGACCCATGGATGACCGTATATGAATTTGGTGGAAAGAACTTGGGCAAACTTTAGTTTTTCTTTATTTATTTTGTTGGTGTGTTTTTTTTTTTTTTTTTGTATGGTTTTGGTCTTCTGGCTTCTTGCTAGTTGTTTCACGTTTTCAATGAAGTGTCGCCTTTAAAATATTTTGGTGGAAAGACTTGTAGGCTCATACTAGTGTTTTTTTTAATGGCAAGAAACGACGTGCCAACCACCATGATATCGGGCATTGTGGCCAAGGTCGTCTACTCGACCGCCACCAGCCCCTTGGCTCTCCCAGATGCGCGGAAACCCGACCTCCACCCGCCAGAAGACACAACAGTGGAATAATCGGTAAAACCTTGCCTCCCATCCAAGACAAACCGGCGCCACCCGTATTCGCCCTGGGTAACAAGAAACACCAAATTTTTCCCCAACCACTCTACCACTAATTTATTGGCAGGCTCATACTAGTCTTATGAACTATATAGTCTATTCCAAGCAAGTCATAGTTTTCCCATTTAATATTTGTGAAAATCTAGTCACCTTCAACAAGTCTAGCAACTCCACCTAAGTTGAGTGAACGCCGGCTAGTCAATTAGAAGACTGCACTGTGTATACAACCATTTGACGTATCAAAAATGAAAACATCCATCCATTATAATTATAATTATAAATTAATAACACAAGTTGATAAAGAAAACTCAAACATTCATGTGTGAGCTTGGTCTATTAGCTAGTTTACCTTACTATCTAATTTGTATTAATACCTCGCGCGTTGCGGCGAGAATTTGATTATCAATATAGTACTCGCACTCAGTATACCAAATGAAAGAGAAAACGTAGAACCATGGGAAAAGAAAGAACATTCAAACATAGTCACCGTACGTGTTAAAAAGTAGAGGTGCTAAACGTGTCAAACCGCAGAACAAATAAAATAAAGTGTCAAAACGTGACGGAAGAAAAACAAAAGGAATTTGAAAACTTTATTAAAGTAGAGGTGCTAAACATGTTATGAGCAAAGTTGAGAGACTGAAATTTTCTTGATTAAATTTTATTAAAGTAGAGAAACTAAACATGTATATTAAAATAGAGAAACTAAACATGTAAAGTTAAAAATGAAAACAAAGAAATTTGAAATTTTTTATTAAAATAGAGAAACTAAACATGTTATTACTTATTAGGAAAGCTGATGGATTAGTTAAATTACAAAAAACAAAGGATTTTCAAAACTTTATTAAAATATAAGGGCTAAACGTATTGATTAAAGTGATAAAAGAGTTTTAGAAAAGGGAAAATTACGAAATTAACCAAAGACTAAGTTGACTTACCAAAATGGCCACCTCCTGCGTCGGTGGGACATCGCATCAGCGATCCCGATGCACGTGATGCGTCTGCAGGTCATGTTATGGCGTCTTTCATTAGGTGATTGACACGTGGCCAAATAGAAGCGGACGCATTCCTAACGGCTTGCATCCGGCTCCTTGCCAAGCGCCTGGCTCAGCCCTCTCCTATCGCTAGTCCCGATGCCTCTTATTGAAACGGTTTGAAACCAAGTTTTGACCGGTTCAGATCAGGTTTGACTAGGTTCAAACCGGTTACAAGGTATAGGGTTACAGCCCGATTTCAATATTACAGTTTGGGTCGGTTCCTAATCGGTTCTTTCCAAACTAATTTCAATACCGGTTCTGGTTAGCGAACCGGAACTTTTTTAAATTCTTGTCCTACCCATTTGGGTTGACTACTTAGGTTGGGCCGTTATGGGTTATTGTTGACATGTAGACGGCTACAAGCCCACCAACGTTTTTCTTATGATATACAACAAAAGTGAAAGTTAATTACATGCATTTGTTGGGCCTCTTTATGGACCATTAAAAGCCCAATAGATTATTTTGACATACGAATAATCAAACTTGGTACACCATCCCAACCTCTAGGGTAGATGCTTGAGGGAAGCTCAAGGCATTTGTTGGGCCTCTAGAATTCCTTCTTAAAAGATCATACCCAAAATTTATCACAAACCTTTTCATCAAACCCGACCCGCTTTTCGCCTTTACGTAACAATGTCCCTGAATAAACGCTAGCCCGGCTTCTCGGGCCTCCATAAGTTCCCGCAACTCTTCTCTCACACCTCTTTCCATTTGCGGGCTCTCGGGCACGACAAACCTCACCCGCTTTCTGGGAACGGGTGATGTAACCGCAACTGTTATCTCTTTAAGTTCAGGTGAAAGCCCGTTTTCGTCGTCACATATCCGTATACTCCCTTCTACGTTGGTGGAAGCGGTCCCCACAACCGACATCTTCCCGTCGTTATCAGAGTCTTCGGGTACATCATTAACGTTGTTACCATCGGAAGCATTGGCACGTTCCGTACGAATGAACTCGGCTACGCAACAAATGAGATCTTTCTCGAACTCAACATCGTCCATGTTGACATCACGGTACCCGTATCTTGCTATACACCGATACAGTCTGTATTCCTTCGGGCCGATCCTTCCGACCAGAAACCGCTCCTCTGGCCCTACGTGAGGCACAGGGACCGACTTCACACAGAGAAATATGACAACTTGGTGAAACGCTGGGAGGTTTGTGACGAAATGTGAGAAAATGGCGGGGATCCCCGAAACGAGCTCGGTGTGTATGAGTCCGATCCCACGGACCCGCATGATGCCGAGAGTAGGGCCCAAGCTGAGGAGCCAATTGATTGAAACTTTGTTTTGAACATCGAACTCATACTTTTTTATCGTTCCGTAATGCCACACAAACATGATGACTAGAAAGATGCATGAGAGGACGACCGGGACCCATGCACCTTCGCGAAACTTTATCAAGGATGCCGAGAAGTACAGCATTTCTATCGAACCAAAGAAGAACATGAACCCGATAGCCAAGAATACACTTTTTTGCCAGCATAAAACCATTACAAGCGACATTAAGCAGGTCGTGACCAACATAACCGTAATAACCGCCAAACCTGTACAAAAGTCAGACTAACATCAAAACAAAGAAGTGGCGGGTCAGGTAATGGGTCAAAATGGGTCACGGGTTAAGTACCTGCTGCATTGCTTATATGTTTGGTGTCACGAAAACCGATTGTGACAGCTAAACATAGGAGCATCAAAGTCCAATTGATCTCGGGAATGTATATTTGACCGTGCTTATTAGTAGGCGACGTGTGGATTATTTTGACCCTCGGGAAACAACCCAATGCCGAACACTGTTTGATAATAGAAAACGTCCCGGTGATGATCGCTTGGCTTCCAACAACCGCAGCAAGTATTGCGATTCCAAGAACCGGCCATCTTAACTTTTCTGTTTTCAATAACAAACACATAGTTAGCTTAACTTCACATGAAACTAACTCAGAATAAAAACATGAAAAATGCCTACCGGGAACGGATACGTAGAAACCGATGTGGTAGTCGGTTTCAAGAATGTGATGCTTTGAAAGATACGCGGCTTGGCCCATGTAAGCAAGAATCAAGGATGGGTAAACCACAAACGTAAAAGCCATCTGCATATAACATTATATCAAGAACCGCATTTAAAATACCAAATTTATGATTTTTTAAGAAGACATAAAAAAACGTTGACGGGTCAACCCATATAAGCAGGCCTGTAAATGAACCTACAATCGAACACATTTTTTTTGTTCGTGTTCGTTTATTACTAGAAAACCCAATTACCAATTGGTTATATTTATATAAGTAGTTAGGAGGTTCCTTTTATCTTTAATATTAACATAATTATGTGTTTAAATTGAAATGAAGATTAATGAACAAACATAAACAAATGTAAATAAACGAACACAAACGGATGTTCACGAACATAAATGAACGAACTAAATGTGTGTTCATGTTCTTTCGTTTAATTAAATGAACAAAAAAATGTGTTCATGTTCGTTTGTTTATTTAATAAACGGACATAAACGAACTTCCCGACAAACAAGTTCACGAACAGTAACGTTGGGTTTGTTTACAGGCCTACATATAAGACAGCCCGTTTTGACTCATTACACAACCCGATTAACCTCCCTTTGTTTCCACTAGTAATTTGATTGAATACCTTGATAGATAACTGTGAGAAATGACCAAGATCAGCATACATAGCCTCTGAGCCTAGAAACCAAACAAAGTCAACAAAAGTCGTTTTAAAAGTCAACAAAAGTCCATCTACGAATAGAATAGCCGATCTACCTGTTATACACAACAAGATCCCACCCAACGACATCCATCCTCCTATTTTTGTTTTCTTAAGAAACTTGTACATGTAATAAGGCGATAACGCTTGAAAAACTTGTGGGTTCCAGTAAAAAATGTTGTAAACTCCGATGGCGCTGATGCACAGAAGCCACATGATCACGATAGGTGCAAACAAGAACCCTACACGGTGGGTCCCGTAATGTTGGAGGCAAAACAGGAGCACCAATATGACGCAAGCAACCGGGACTTCCACATCTGAAATTATGAAGTTCAGTCGAATGGGTCAAGCGGGTCAAATGGGTTGAAAGTCACCGTAAATGTATACAAAATGAACAAAATGCCGTAAATACTTTTATTTCAAAAAATATATTACCGTAACAATATAGTTTTCTTAATCGTATTCAAAACATTAATTATTTGTAAAACCCAAAAAAAGAAACTAAAAAATATGTTTGTGGGTCGATCCAGCCCGACCTGTTTTGACCCATTACCGACATCTAGCAAAACTTGCCAATAATAGCATGGTCATTTTTTATGCCTAAATTTATATTATGTTTCCCTCTAAGGTGTCACTATATCATTTGCTAAAGCATCTACAACGTTTTGCAGTCCAAACAAGATGAATAATTTATAACAAAACTATTATTATATAAAAAAATAGAAGCTTTATCTCAAAAGGTCCCATGAAACATTGTTTTTTAATCAACTTGGCACCTTTCTATGTCCACCAACAGCATGTTTGGAAGAATATTGTTTGTATGTGTATATATATAAGTGAAGTCCAGCATCTGAATAATTATAAAATAAAACCAAGAATTCATATCCTGATCATGATCCTGTCAGCATTTCTTTACAATTTGTTCGAATTGATACGAAGAATCGCAACTGTAAAAAGACTCCACTTTCCATTCAAGATTTTTTCACGTTTGAAATTTCAAACTACCTAAATTAGACAGATTTTCAAGATAACCTAAGGGTATTTTCGGCAACGAGATTGTTTTTATTTTTTGAGGATCCCACAAACCAGCAGGGAAATTGTTAAGTCTACAAAGGGGACCAAAATTTTAAATTATATAGGGTGGTCACAGCCCCTACCACTCAACCAGATCCGACAACAACGACACAAACTCGATTGCTAAAACCAGCAGAAACAACTAAAACCCTTAAAACTATCAACAACTGAATTCTCAAATACAAATAAACTAAAGCAATTCAAGCATAAAGCATTCACACTCACTATGACACAAATTTGATCATAAAGATTTGTTTTTTGGTATAAAATTTGTCTAATTTATTATCTAATATCGACATGGTTGTAAAAATTCCGACTAGCCTCTGATAAGTTGCCGATTAATCGCTAGTCGGAGGTTCACGGAGTAATTTTTATCTAATCGGCCAATTAATCAGTAGGCAGCCAACAGTTGTCAAATCCAGTCCTAATTGGCCAAAAATCGGTGGCAGACTAGCGATTTCAGCTAGATTCTTGACCAAAAACTGTAAATTCCGACAATTAATACTATCTACTTGAAAATATGGGTCAAAGAAGGAGTTAAAACATGTCTACTTAAAAAAATACATATAAAATCTCAATCTGATTAATCCCGATTAATCGCTGGTAGGTATGGTACCCCACCGGCCTACTCGCGCCTAGTGATTCTTACAACACTGAATATTGACTATCTTTCCGGTAGAAAATTGAAACAGAAACTTACATTGATGGTGCTCTCTTGACATAGAAAGCTCAAGCCCAGAAACAGCAGAGAAAACTACAACAACCACAAACAAAAAAAAAGGTTTCAACTTTCAAGCTCAAACATTTACACACCAAAAATGATTAAACTTTTCTAGATTCGCATACCCGAGATAGCCGGAGTAAGAACGCCATCACCAATGACCATACAAGTACCAAGCAAAGCCAAAACAAGCAAAACTTTCTGCAAGATTTTATATTTCTCCAAAACTGATTTCAAACTGAACCCAAAATCCCTATAACCAGAACTGATTTCATCTTTTCTATACTCATAAAGCTCTTCATCAGCAAGCTGCCCATTGGGCGAAGTGCTGACGCGAGCATGACGACATAACAATGTATACAAAGCAAAAGTACCCCCCTCACCATTGTCATCAGCTCTAAGAACTATAAACACATATTTTAGAAGTGGGATTAAAGTTAATGTCCAGAAGACAAAAGATAAAACACCATATATCTCTTCATTAGACTCTGAATGTTGTATGTCTTCTGCAAAAGCACTTTTGTATACATACAAAGGTGAAGTGCTTAAATCACCATAAACAATTCCTAAACTTTGATAAGCTAAACTCATCACTGTCCTCCATGATTCTTTCTGCAATATAATGAGCACCAGAATGAAATTACCATAAAAAGATTCAAACTTTATGGTTGTAATTGATCTTTTTATACCTTAATTGGATGACCTTTTTGGTTTCTGCCTTCAATATCCATCTTAGAACCTAAAAAGACCCATTTTTTGTACATTTTAACAGGATTTGAGATGACCCAGATGAGGAAACAAAATACCCACTTCAAGATTCTTCAAGAATTGATCAAAATAGATAAAAAGATTGAAACTTTGTGACAAAACATAACAAATTTGAGCAGTAGGAGTTGTGGGTGGTGAGAATTAGGTGCTGTATGTGTGTGGGGTTCTTTTATGCTTAAATGTTTTGAGGTTGAAGAACAGAGTTCTATATGACACTTGGTGCTTGTTCTTCAAGATTGGAATGGTGTGTGCAACTATATTACAAATATTTTGTGTAGTATGCTTAGGATTGGGCGGTGGGAGTTCTTTGCCTTCTTGGCTTCCACATTTATTTGAGGTTTAATCATAAAGTAGTAATAATATTAGTATATTACTAATCATATCTTAATTATGATTAGATTAGTCATTAGAATTTAATGGCATTAAAAAATTGAATTGTATTATATAAGTTTATAGGGAAAGTTTATAAAAGTCTATTATTGGGAAAGTTAGTTAATGTTATAAAGATAAACATGTAAAACGAGTTAAAGATGTGTGTGATAATGTATTTATCATTGGATGTGAATTTCTAATATGTTATATGCTACGTAATACGAAATTTGTGAATTTAGGTTTCTTATGAACGATTTTGGCTGACTTATGGACATTAGGTATTATATGTATAGGGTAGGGTTCATTTGAGAACCACTCTTATTACGAGAGCTAGGAGAATCAATGTGAACACAACAAAATAAACTCACCTCACCACCATCCAAAACCTAACCCCCCCCCCCCCCCAACCCTAAAAAAAGAGTAAATTACAAGTTTTGTCCTTTATGTTTACACCAAATTGCAGGCGATGTCCTTTAGCGCAAAAGTCGACAAGTTCTGTACTTAATATTCAAAAATCTTGCACGTTATGTCCTTTAGGCCAAACCCAGTTAAATTTTTTTTCTTAAATTTGCTCACCAAAGGGTATTTTTGTCTTTTTACCTATATATTTAATATTATTATTTAAAAAATACTATTATTATTATTACTATTATATATATAGGGGAATGCTAAAATGAGAACCACCTCGAGTTGTAAGAACCGTGAGAACTACACCGTAGGGGGCGCGGTGGACCAAATTTTTTTTTTCATAGACGTAAATGCATGTATAAAAACACCATTTGTAAAAAAAATTCAAAAAAAAAAATGTCGTGTGTGAAGTTTTGAGCGCCACAAGTTTGTGTTTACGGGACCCGTAAATCTGGTCGGAAAATTTACGGGTCCCGTAAACACAAACTTGTGTTGCTCAAAACTACATCCACGACATTTTTTTTTGAATTTTTTTTTTACAAATGTTGTTTTTATACATGCATCTATGTTTCTGAAAAAAAAAATTGTCCACCAAGGCCCGGATCAAAAAGTTCTCGCGGTTCTTACAACTCGAGGTGGTTCTCATTTTAGCGTGATCCTATATATATATATAGAGAGAGAGTAGGAGTTGGGTGTATATATATATATATATATAATTATGTATCATATTCTCTATCTACAACTCTCTCTCTACCACTCCTTCTCCCTTTAGGCCTTTACCACCATCAACCACCATCCACCACCGCAACCACCATCCCCACCCATGCAACCACCATCTCCCTCTGCTCCTTCTTCTTCGTCTTTCGACGCTTGGTTGTGTTGCCTCTGCTCCTGCGAAACTAGGGTTTCTCATCTCCAACTTCTTCTTGTTGTTGTTCTTCCATAAAATACAAAGAGAGAAGGTTCGATTCCAGTGATGAGAAGCTTCCAAACGGATTATCCCAAAATCACTATCAGGTTAGGTTATATATCGACAATTGATTGCGTGATAGGGTAAGCAATACGGTGATGGGTGTATTTGGAATTTACAGTGGCGATGATTGTGTTTTGGTCTTGACCCTTCAGATTGTGTTAGAGGGAGAGAGAGGACTTTCAGTTGTGTGTGAGAGAGAGACACAGAGATTATATTTCTTTGACTTTTTAATTTATTACAAACTAGTCCTTAAACAGAAGTTGTTTTACACAATAGTCCCTGAGAGATGAAATGACAACAATGCCCTCATGTGCAAGGCACATGACCAGATTTAACCAAAAAATCTAACTGAGTTTGGCCTGAGGGACATAACGTGTAAGATTTTGGAACATTAAGTACAGAACTTGTCAACTTTTGGCTAAAGGATACCGCTTGCAATTTGGTGTAAAAATAAAGGACAAAACTCGTAATTTACTAAAAAAAAAACTATACCTCACCAAAAAAACCTAACCCCCCCCCCCCCACATCCCACCCACAAAAACCTAACCCCTCACACCCCAAAAACCTAAACCCCCCACCCAAGATAAATGCTAAAAACTAAACCA
The DNA here is from genome assembly GCA_030545235.1 of Helianthus tuberosus. Classification (NCBI taxonomy): domain Eukaryota; kingdom Viridiplantae; phylum Streptophyta; class Magnoliopsida; order Asterales; family Asteraceae; genus Helianthus; species Helianthus tuberosus. The sequence goes on along the minus strand of CM060435.1, from coordinate 69,459,009 downwards.
TAAAGCTAAACCCCACAACTAAATGCTAAAAAAGTTTTTTTAATTAAAATTCGCTAAAGTTCGTCACTAAAAAAGTTTATGGACGAAAATTAGCGATTTTTAATAATAAAAAATATTTTGTGTCTTTCTAATTTTTTATGTATTTTTGGTTGTGTTCACACTGGTTCTCGCGGTTATCGCAATAAAGGGTTGTTTCTAATGGATCTTTATCCTATATATATATATAGAGTATGAGTTCTGTGGAAAGTGTGTTTTTCCTAGAAAGTCTAGGAAGCGATCTGGGCCCTCCGATTGGTGTTTTTAATGGCTTAGATCAAATGGATGGCATTTTCGTAATATCTGAGTTATATAATTAGAGACTTTTAATATAGTGAGGGTATTTTCGTAATTGGAAGTGTTTTAAATCAATCAAGAAACTGCCATATCAATAACATCCCTAAAATCATGGGATTTCCCCTCTTTCTCTCTCTACCTCTACCACCGTCCTCCGCCCCTCTTTCCGCCTCAACTAACTCCAAACTCATCTCAAACCCTAAACAACAACAATTCAACCTTCAGAACTCGATCAGATTAACCGAATCGACATAGGTTTCGTACATCTATTCTCGCTGTTCATCAGGTACGTTTAATCGTTTCAGTTCAATTAATGCAATCGGTTATTGAAATGTATGCGCATAGGCTTAATCTGTGAGAGGTTTTAAGATCTGAACGCTGCGTATTAGTCGGTTTTTGAGTCGTAATCGATCGTAATGCTTTGACTGTTTGTTTACTTCGAATTGTTGATGAATCGTACAGGTCATCAAATACATTGTCAAGAATCCTCCAGCAATATGTTTGCTGTTAAAACACAGTGTCAAGAATCCTCCAGCAATCTGCTTGCTGTTAAAACACAGTGTCAAGAAATCTGATTGCTGTTAAAACACAGTGTCAAGGAAATCTGCTTGCTGTTAAAACACAATGTCAAGAAATCTGCTTGCTGTTAAAACACAGTGTCAAGAATCCTCTAGCAATCTGCTTGCTGTTAAAACACAGTGTCAAGAAGTCTGCTTGCTGTTAAAACACAGTGTCAAGGAAATCTGCTTGCTGTTAAAACACAGCGTCAAGAAATCTGCTTGCTGTTAAAACACATTGTCAAGAATCCTCCAGCAATCTGCTTGCTGTTAAAACACAGTGTCAAGAAGTCTGCTTGCTGTTAAAACACAACGTCAAGAAATCTGCTTGCTGTTAAAACACAGCGTCAAGAAATCTGCTTGCTGTTAAAACACATTGTCAAGAAACACAGCGTCTTGTATGATTTAAATTGAAACTGTCAATTTGATTTAAATGGAATTTTTAGTTTCCATAATTTTCTGGTTAGTTAGTTATCCTAATAAAGTAATCCATAATTAAAATAATATTCAAATTACACAATTGCCCTTTTAGTTAAAATTCTTCAATGCCACATGTCGCGTTCTTATTGCTTCCTAGACTTTCTAGAAAAAACACACTTTCCGCAGGAACCCTACTCTATATATATATATGATGTAATTTATTTTATTTTTAAATTGTTATGTTTAAGTTTAAATATACAAAAAAAGTAAACAAAATTAAAGTTTTCGAGTTAAACAACTCGTGTTCGTGTCAACCCAAAAAAAATGTATCGTGTTCGGATTCATGTGTCTGTAATGGTTTTAGGGTTAAAGTCAAATTTTCTGGTTCATGTTGCCATGTTGGGTTTCATCCGTCAACTTACTAACACGACTCATTTAACACTCTTATATATGCCTTATGGTATTTAAAATATATGCTATAAAAGTATAGTTTGTGTGTTGCTATATTATATGTCCATTGGTAAAGACAAAACCTTTAAAACACCTAGGTTGGGAAGGGGAAGGTATTGGGTTCAAGCCGCACAGACGACAAGGGTTTAAAGAAATTAGCCGTTAAAAAATATTATAATGTTAAAAGATAATACAAATGTTAATGGAAACCTAACATTGTCTTACTCTTACCAAAAAAAATGTGTCGTTTAACCAACTAATTTTTAATAATTGTTATATAATATGTCTATTTTATTATTTCTAAAAAAGGCAACCCAACATGATTCATGTTATCTTATATAATTACTTTACCAAATTCTAAACATTTTCTTGATATTTTTAAACTTTAACAACTAAATAATGACAAACTTATTAGGTAAATCTTTGTATTAATTATTGTATTTAGCTTTAATGATTGGTATGGTAGAAGACAATTCTCATTTAATCAAAACTTTAACAGTCTAATGGGTCGTCGTTTATGTCGATTTGACAACGAGCGGTGGAGCCTCCCGCACTATAACTTCCGGACTTGGAAGTTTTAGTCCGTTTGGCGGTTGCGACCTCATTTGGAACCGACGCCCATTTAGGTTCTTTCTTTAAAATGTTCCATGCTCGGAGGTGCGGGAAAGGCGGATTTTTTGCTTCCCATTTAGCCATCGCAAGGTTAAGAACGTCCTCGTCGCTACTCCCACTAGGACGATTGATGTAAAGTGGGTTATAATACCCGCAAAAATCATTCACGGCCTTGTTCATTCTCCGCCACTTGCCCGATACGGAATCGAGATCACGTATCGGGCCTTGCCCCATAAGCTCGTTAAATCTATCCGTACATGCCTTCTAAAAACTAGAACCCGTTTGATTGTTCCCTAAAATTAAAAAAAATTGCATTAGTAAAACTAAAAAATAAATCTTTTTAAATTTAAATTAAAAAAATTAACTTTGGTTCATACCGACAATCGGGCAAGTTGAGGCCTTAACATACGCAATTGCTAGCGCCTTCTCCTCTACTTTTGTCCACTGTCTCGGCTTTGCTCTCGAACCGCTTTTTTTGTGGTGTCGGGTTCGGTTTCAACCGCCTTCCCCTTCCCCGTGTTTTTTTTTGCGCTTGAGTTCATTAGGTGGCGATTCAGGGACGACTTCATCATCATCGTCAAGTTGAACCGAGGGTTGCGGTTGGGAAGTTGGCGATTGCGATTGGAATTGATCAAGTTGAACCGAGTTGCGTTGCATGAATTGTTGGAGTGCTTGGTATTGTTGCATTTGTTGAACTTGGGACATTTGGGAGAAGACGTTAGGTGATTGTTGGAAGCCCGAAAACGTAAATTGTGGAGACCCCCACGAAGGATCCATAGTCGGAGTGTAAGCGGGACTCGAAAAAAGTTAGGTTGGTTCGGGTTGGGATTGTTCGGGTTCGGGTTGTTTGGGTTGAATGGATTCATGATTGTATAAAAAATGAGAGTGTTTTTTATAAGGGTATCCGGGGCACTCCCCTAAGAGGGGAGTCCCCTCTCTTACGCATAACCAATCCTCGTGTGTCACGTCAACTCCCCTCTTAAACTCCCCTAACACCCCAATTTGATGGCGGCACTCCCCTATTAGGTGACTTGTTTTTTTATTCAAAAAAAAAAAAAAATTTTTTTTTTTCATTGGTCAATCAGTTCCCTCTCTCCTCCCTCTCTCCTTCCTTTCTTCGGTGACTCCCCACCGATTTGGCCCCCCGATTTCCCTCCCCTCTTGGTTGGTAGCACATCACCACTCGGCAACTTTGGTCCCCGAAGGGAGTCACCGAGGGTGCCCCGGATAGCCTAAAAATGGATGAGAATGGGAGAAATGGATGAGAATGGTATAAAAAATGGATGAAAGTGATATATATTTAAAGTGAAAAAGTAATTTTTTTATTAAATCTAGCCGTTACAACGGCTATTTGTTTGAATCATGGCCCGTCGACTTCGTCTGTGGGGAGCCGGTTACGCCGGGACGGGATGAGGGGCACGGTGTGGGGGACCGGCGCCGGGCCTCGCCGGGCCTAAGCGCCATACCGCTTAGTCTTATAGCTCGCAACTTGCTCGTATTTTTTTTATTTTTTTATTTTTTTGAATTCTTTTTTTAAAAAACGAAAACTAAATTGTATTAACAAACGTTCATAATTAGTTAACAAACGTTCATTTGTAACTAAAACTAAATTGTATTATTTAACCTTGAAATTTCTAATAAGTAATATAAAGAAAGTAAAGTTTGATTAGATGTTCTATTAGAAAACAACGATTGTGATAATACAGAATAAAATATGTTAAATTTGAGTATTTGACAATGTCTACAAGTAAATTAACCCCACGTCTTTTACAAAATCACAATTTCTGATGTGTAATGTAAATGTTTTTTTTTCTTTTTTTTTTAAAGTAAACTTCATTAAAACAAACACGCCAAAACCTCAAACCGAGGCGGCACCAAACAACAAACACTTACATAATTACAAATTTACACCAATCGTTCCAAGAGACCCTAAACCTTTTCTCTCTACTATTTAACCACAAGAAACCAACGGCCTTAATCTCACTAAGAATGCCTCCAATGCTAACTGGCTTGCTATTAAACTTAGCTTCATTCCTGGCTCTCCAGAGACTCCAACACGCAATTCTAATAACGCCATTAACCACATCTTTTTTCCTCCCAACTAACCCACAATATTCATAATATTCCAATAGGTCTTTCACCGAGAACGCCATAATATTAGAAATCGAACACCATCGACTAACTTGCTGCCAATAAGGTGGTGGTGGAGTGGTAAGGGAGAGTCTTGGTGTTCTAAGGGACCCAAGTTCGATTCATGCCCTCCTCATTATTTTCTGCGGCACCTGGTGATGATGGGAGATTAGGCGAATAGGTGGATATCGCTAGTTCGATCATTGAACTGAGCAGGTTTTACCTCACCGCACTGTCGTGCCTTCGGGCGAGTGTTCACGGGCTTCGGCCCTAGGTGAGGGTTTTTCCCAGTTCGGATGCGAGTGTATCCCGATGTGGTGAATTTCGCCAGTAGCCCATTTGGAGGATTAGTTGGCCGTTCAAAAAAAAAAAACATAACATGACGTGAAGACGTGTATTGTAAATGTTACGTCTTGTTTTCTTTTCCCTATTATTTTAAATCAACGACAACCATTAATTGAAAATTTTAATAGTATTTATTATGGTCAAAATATTAATTTTACAAAGACTGCTTTTTTAATAGCGTTTGGAACTAACCTCAATACACACGAGGTGTTAATCGTTCATACTGATTTTGTCGCTCTAGACCTAACTCACCAAGAAACACCATCAAGAACGAAACCCACTACTCTGAAAAAACCCCATGAGTGAGGCTTAAATTTGAGACCTCGTGAAATCCCAATCTGTAACCATCACCCCATACCAACCAAAAAACTACATGAAATGCCCAATACCCGAGGGTCTATACTTCAGCATAGAGTTCTTCAACCATAAAATTTTATTAAAACATGCAATGAAAACTTTAACACATAACATTCAAGTCAATTACAAATAGTCTTGTATCGTCTTTAATAAAAGCAAAACATAAACATAGATGGGATGTTCAGTGGCGAAGCTTGGATTTTTCGGCCGGGGGGTGAAACATATATACCCAAAAATTTCTATAGAACCGGGGGGGGGGGGGGGTGAAAACGTATATACCCACAAATTTCTATACGAAAACTACATATATAACACTACTGAGCGAAAAATCCCGGGGGCTGACGTCCCCCCCCGCCCCCATTAAGCTTCGCCCCTGGGGATGTTAGTCTCCCAGCAGGAGCCTACACCAATACTAAGTCTCCAGTTTTCTAACTCTAACCTGATATGTATGCGAAAAGTCAGCTATGTTGAGTAAGTTCTATTGTAAAGCAATTATTAACTTTAGCAAACATTAAAAACACTATACGTGTAAGGCACATCATTACATCACATAACTTTAGACAATGTAGCAAAATATAACACTTTATTATAAAGTATAAACTGTAATATGTTGGGATGGCAATCAGCCGAGTATACATTAAACACACTATACATGTAAGGCACATCATTACATCACATAACTTTACACAATGTAGCAAAATGTAACACTTTATTATAAGAGTAAAGTCCTTTTTGAGTCCCTGTGGTTTGACCATTTTAACAACTTGAGTCTAAAACCCAAAATTATCTTGATTCGAGTCCAAGTGGTTTTTAATCTTTAACTTCTTGAGTCCAAATGGTAAACTCTACTAGATTTTGTAAATTAAATTTCATAAACTTACCAAAATACCCTTACCATCTTGACACACACACACACACGCTCATCTACTCACTCTCACACACACACTTATGTCTCCCTTTCTCTCTCTCTCTCTCTATATATATGTATATATATACACACATACATATATAGAGAAAGTATAATGTACAAAACTGCTTATCATACATTATCGTACGCGACAGACTATATAACGTGCGTTATTATTTTTTTTTGCCAGTATAACGTGCGTTATTTGTATCCCATGCGTGATTTATAGGCTCCCATGCGTGATTTTGTACCTCCATGCGTGATTATCACAAAAACTAGGGTTCCATGCGTGATTTTTCCCTGATCCGACGGTTGGCGCTGTCGCGTACATGATGTACGATAAGGGGTTTTGTATGATAACCTTTCCCTACATATATATAATATTATATCACACACTGACTATTGCTAGAGAAAGTGAAAGTAGAGAGAAAAGCAGTTAGAGAGATGGTAAGTGAGAGAAAGAGTCGATCGAGAAGGAGGTCGTTGCCATGGCCTCCGGTCGGCCGGTTGGTTCTGCCAAAGAAAAAAGAAGACAGGCATGACGGCAATGGAGGTTGGGTGTGATATAGATAATAATGGTGGGTGGTGGTGTTTTTGGGGTTGTGAATGGGTGTTTGGAAAAGAAGAAGATGATGGCGACAGTGGTTGGTGTTAATAGCAGTGATGATGGTAATGGTTGAAGGTGTTGACGATGGTACTTAAGGTGAACGGCGATGGCGATGGCGATGGCGGTGGTGGTGGTGGTGGTGTTGAAAGTGATGGTTGAGGATGTTGCAAGTGGTGCTATACAATATCGGAGGTGATTTTGGTGATAAGCTTAGCGATGCTGAAGATGATATTAGCCAAAACCGTCCCCTTTTGGTTCAAAACAATCCCTCTGTTGCTCGTTGATGATGATGATACTATCCACCCGAGCCTCCATGTATCAAGTCTTAGGCTTAACTGGATGATTCTTGGCAAAAATCACCATTTTTTTCTCTCTCTCTCTCTCTGTAACACCCCGTGTTTCGGAAGTCAAAGTCAAGATTGAAGTCAAAGGAAGAAAAGATCGCTAATTGCGATCTGCCACTCCTTACTTAACTACTGTTTTCACTTCTTTGACTTGTAGATAATCTATTTGTTTTATCGCATTAGTTGTATTATGTAACACCTCGCAAAATCATGTCCAATATAGTATCGACACGTGTCATGGACTTTAAACATGTAACGGATTGATTATGAGGGACTAAAGTTGACAAACAAAGAAAGTATATGTATATAAAGATTCAAAGTGTCAACATTTGATAATTTTGCCTTTTAACAACCCTACACGATGTTTATACCCTAAAACGAATGTATCAAGAAGCGTGTGAAACCGTTTGTGGAAGAAAGTGAAAGTTTACAAGACGCGAGGGTTTAATGTGTCAACATGTTTAAGTTATACCTCTGAGTGACCTTTTAGCGAACCCGAAGCCTTGTAACGATTAATTATACTCCCAAGAATAAGTGGTAAAAATTTCACAAGGTTTCGATATCGCATGAGAAAGATACGCTAACTTTCGTAATTAAGGGGTTAAAAGCGTCAACGAGGCAAAACTTGTGTTTTCGGTTATCGTTTAATGAAACCGGACCTAATGATGATTGGTTATATCTCATGGATCATAGAAATATAAATTTCATGGGTTAAAAGTGCTTAAAATGGAAGAAATTACGCTTTAGAAAGTCCAGGGGGTGAAAATGTCATTTTTCAAACTTGAATTGCTGAACCCTTACCTGCTGGCGCTGCGCCACCAACTTCAGCCTCCCCCGTGGCGCGGCGCGACGGACTGCCAGTTCAGCAAAAATCTTTTTAACGTGGCAGCTTGCATGTTTGCCGAATTCCGCGAGTTTGCCACCCTCTAGCTGCTTGAAACACGTCCCTAGACACTTGTTTTCATCCCTAAAGTTGCCATAACACCTGTAGCAATCTCCATGATCCTCCATGGCTATATATAGAGCCCTTTGTTGCAACTTGTGAACTCACACTTTCACATTTGCTTGTTTTAACTCTCTGGAGCATTCTTGGCAATTGAGAAGCCTTTCCTCTGTTCCAATCTCGTGCTAAGGACCATTGTAAGACATCTTAGCTTCTTTAATTCAGTTTTAATTAGTTTAATGGCCCAAAGTCAAACCGCCGTAATTAAGGTTTGACTTAGTAATTAATCACTAATGGTACAGTCAATTCTCGAATTGAAAGTAGCTTTGAGTTGGTAATTATGTGGGTAATAAACCCTTAAAAGGGCACCATCTGATTCCCACTCTAACTAGGTCAATTGTCGGGTCAAACTTAATTATAAAAAGTCAACAGAAAGCTATTTTTCGCATAAACACATAATTAACAATGTAGAAGCTATGGAACCTATTTTATCACTCATATAACTTGGTAATCAATGTAAGAACATGTCTAAACATGTTCAACCCGACAATTTTCAGTTTAAGCTCGGCTCGGAACCGAAAGTCGCAAAAGTAGACTTTTGATTTGACTTTCAGTTCTGACCCATTATAGCATATTTTAGAAATGCCTTAGAGCTTTATTAGGACCAGGTTACATGTTAGTATAACCCTCTATGATTATACAACTTGGTTCATTAGTTATCATATTCATATGCATGTTTCCGTTATATGCCTAAATGTTGACTATTATGCCCTTTTTACCTTAAAACGAGAATTTTGAAAATGTGAGAGGACAATAATCTTTATTACTAATTTAAACATGTCCCTAAATTTTCACATCAGTTCGAGGTCTAGATTAAGAGTTATGCTCAATAGCGTAATTAGAAAGCTTTTTATTAATTAAACGACGTAATTAGCATAAAGCCTATCTAAACCAAATTTTTGATACCAAAATTTTTACCTACTGATGTAAAATAATATTTTGGGATTTTTGAAGATTTTTATTTATTTTTAGCCTGAGCATAACATAGGGTTATAGCTTTGATTCGGTAATTGTCGGTTTTGCCCTTTTGGCCTATAAAATGAGTTTTACATAATATTTTGATACCAAACCTTTTGCTACTGATTTTATATAATAAATAAAATATTTTGAGTCTTCTGGAATAATAAAAATATCAGCTTTTCTTTAAAAACCCAGAAATCGCTTAAAACCGTCTTTTTACGCGTTTAAAACGCATAGTATGTATTAAAACCATTTTTCTCATATAAGACTTAATACCTACTAATGTTTTAAGCAAATTTTTATATTTTAACAGTAAGCAAAAGTTTTAAACTCAGACTTCAAATTTTGACCTTTAAAGCTTATGTGGAATTACCAAAATGCCTATACGGTGCATAGTTTGGTTATAAAAGATAAATTTCACATATATGACATACCCTACTGTTATGACTTATAAAAATAAATATTTTTACTGATTATATCAGACCTGAAACTCAGATTAGTATTTAAAACCCTTTTTAAACCTTTAAAATGACCAAAATACCCCTACGGGGCATAATTTGAGTTTAAATCCATTTTGGGCATAATGGAAGGTATCCTACTGATATCACAACATATTTAAGGCAAATTAACTTAGGAAACGTGTTCATGACTCGATTGGTTACCCGTTACGCATTATTCGCGTTCGGTGCGGTTTATGTAACTAGTTTGCATAAATTAGCCGAAACGGGTCAAACTTTATCATTTTTACCTCAAAATCCAGAATGTGTTTAGTTTACCCATATTATACAAGTATACAAACTTGTCGGGTCTAAACCACATTCTAATCTGGTCTTCGCTTAATCGTGCGTTTTGAACCGTATATCTTCTTTTAAAACTAACCGGTCTAAGTTTAGGCTTAATTAAGACCCGTTAGAAATCTAATAGGTTATTAAAAACCTTCGTTCCAGATTAGGAGCCCAGTAAAAGCTATCTGCACTTGCTGATTGAATACGGTTGAGATAAATTTGAATATTTGCTCAGGTAAATACTTTTAACTTATTTTCCCTATACGGGCTTGGGATACGGTATTATAATAATACCGCTTGGTCGGGTGTGTAGCCATTTAAATCGGATTGTGATAAATGTATTTACATAACTCGTTTTAATCTGTATTATTTGGTGTATGGCCTTTGGGGGTTAATGACCATGTCCCGGATATCCTTGGCATCATTCAAAGAAATGGCCACGACCTAAGCACGGGGTGTAGGCATACACCTGACAGTTGCATTATGTAAAAACTGGTAATCCACTTAAAGGAATCAACCTTGTGGGCATTATACCTGTGGCGTGTCAGTTAATCTTGTCCGGCTCTTCTAACCGGCCCTAACGGACGACAAATAAGTAAAACTGTATACAAGATTATTTTAAATAATTGTCCCAAGTTATAAAAGATATTTTGTGCCCTGTGCATTCAAATCAATTTTCTTAAACTCTTTTCAAAATGAGTCAGTTAATTGTATTTACCAGTGTAAACTGACGTATTTTCCAAAAAGGCTAAGTGCAGGTACTAGACGAAATAGGCTGGCTACTCCTGGCATCATTAATCAAGTCTTTCAAGCTCTAGATGTTAAAGTTTATTGAACAATGATCTTTTTATATTTTGATCCGCCTGTGGATCCTTTACGGTCCGTTTGTAATACTTTGATATTACTTTTTATTCGGTTTGTAATGTGATTCATCTTTTGCTTCCGCTGTGCATATAAATTGTGTTGTTTGACTATGATGATATCAACTATGTCACGATACTCCCCACCGGGCCCACCGGTAATACGTGGAAATATCGGGGTGTGACATATTATGTGGAGTACTTGTTAATAATCGAGGTTTAATCGCATATTAATCGCTAATCGACCTAATCGCAATCACACTCGCAACTCGAATTATGCGTTTTGGATATGGTTTTACATGTGTGTGTTACTTATGGGTTATTTGTACAAGTTTATTTATATTATGCTGTGGTAATCAATCGAACGCAATCGCAATCTATCGCATCGCAATTGAATCGAAACGCTAAACGCAGTAATTATAGTGACTGTATGTTAGATATAGTAGTTGGGAAAAAAAAATAATTTAATAAGCAACTCTATCGCATCGCTTGATCGAATCACATCACATCGCAACGCACAACACGCGAATCGAAAGGACAAAACTCGTCGCGCCAAACACTCGGATCGAGTGGCCAACCGGTCAAGTGGCCAACCGATCGGGTTGCCATCCGATTGGGTTGCCACCTGACCGAGTTGTCACCCGATTGGGCTGCCAACCGATCGGACAGCCACCCGATAGACCAGCCTTTTTCCCCACTTTCCATTTTAGGAAATCCTATAAATACCCCCATTTGTCACCTCCTTTGATGGTGACAGCTCTCTACTCGAACCAGCCGCACTCAAGCTCATTTCTCCCGATTTCTCTCAACTCTTGTAAGTTTTCAACCTAAATCTTGTACTTCTATGATCTACACACAATTCTTCATCATTCTCTCTTTCAAATCTCAACTTTTAACCGTGAAATCAGTGGATTTGAGGTGTTCTAGGATGATGTCATCATGGTGTTCTTATGAACTTCATGTTTTGGCTTCAATCCGCCAAGAACAACTTAGATCTGAACGATTTCCACATGAAAGAACAAAGATCTTACATAGACCTGAACATATTCATGGTGAAAATGATTGAAAGATGGATTTATAACTTTTTTTCAACTCTTTTACACTCAATGCCCTCAAACCCGATGGAATCGGAGCTTGTTCTGATCTTCTACTCATTCTTAGTGATGTATCAGTTCTAGATCTGAATTCTATCCAAGAGATGGTTGATTTCGGGTTTGAACATGAACAACCGTCTTGAACCGTGAACTGGTTGGACTAGGGTGATTCCTGTTCGGTCGGGTCACTTGGGTCGAGACGAGGTTCCTGTTGTTTAAACAAGCTATCATAACGTCTCGTTCAAACTACAAAACTTCAAATAGAATCAGGTGTCAAGACGACCAGGTCATCGGGACGGAATGCCGTCCGATCGGGTTGCACTTTGGTTCAACACTTAAACTTTTATTCAAACTATTCAAGGATCTGGACGTTGAACGGATTCCCGCCCGATCGGATTGCCATCCGATCATGTGACGTTTGGGACTTTGACACTTAAACAATTTCCAACATGTTCAATATGCACGATAGCCACCCGATCGGATTGATATCCGATTGAGTGACCGTCCTGCTATGAACTTGTTCTCACACTGAGAAGCCTCGCCAATCGGATCGCCGTCCGATCGAACGACCATTCGATCGATCGACCGACCTGAAGGGTAGAGAAACTTCTCTATTTTCAAAATGCTACAACGAAAACTTCAAAAGTTAAACCATCATACACAAACACATCCTCACCAAGCGAGGTGACAATCCAATCGAACGGCCATCCTATCGGATGACCATCTGAACGGATTGCCACCCGATCGACTGGCCATCCGATCGGATTGCCATCCGATCCTTGGTACACTGGGATCGTTTTACGCGCCAACTCTCGCTTATGCTATCATTAACTATTCAGGCTGTCACACCCTGTCTTTTGCGGAAGCGTATGATGTGTGACTGGTTTAATATCATTGCATTCAATCGTAATAAACAACTACATGATCAAAAAGATGTTCATCCATTCATAAAATTTGAGTATTACAAACACTTGTTATTTAAGTTTTAAAACACAACCTTCGTCTAGGTTACAATTCAACAAAAGTGGATGACATCTAAACTTGAAGTCTACTTCTAGTTACGACCCCTGCGCCCAAGATCCATCATGTTACCTGAAATACATGTAATTTTGGAAAACATCAACAAAAGTTGAGCGAGTTCATGCGTCTTGTTTGTGTACTGTAATTCTTGTAAATCTTTGAGAGACTCCTTTGTAAACAGGTATGAAAAACGGATATGAACATGAATGTTTTACAAGGACTTTAAGGCATGTGAGGACATATGGAGCACTAATATTGGCTCATACCCTTGTCGATTTTCCTCGAATGTGTCGATTAACCTCGACTGTGTCGATTTCCCTTGACTGTGCCAATTTCCCTTGACTGTGTCGATTACCCTCGACTGTGTCGATTTCCCTCGACTGGGACTCCGAAGCACTACTAGGTACTAGTTTTGACCATGAGTGGGGTTCGGCTGTACCCGTTAGATCTAACCCTCGTCCCTAATTAAGTATTAATGGCATTTCTGTATTAAGTCTGTGCTCACATGATCTAGTATTTCATAGGCATTTCATACTGTTTATGTATTCGTACATGTATTTCACCCCCAAGAGTTATAAAACCAAAAATAGTTAAGAGAAAAGGGGGAGCATGAACTCACTGTTTTGCATCTTCAGTACTCGTAACTCAAATCTTGTCAGCAAATATGACTACCTACAATGTGCTAGGGTCTATTAGACGAGCGGGCCGTGCCTTGCCTTGCCTTAGTATTCATGTTTTGAGTTACGTTTCCTTTATGTATTATCCGAAGTTATAATACTTTTCAAGTATTTTTTTTCGTGTTTCCTTCCCAAGGATGGGAGTATTTCATACATGTATTCTCGTATTCTTGTATTTGTAGTTTCCAAGATAATATATTTTCACTTAGAAAATATATGTAGACTTGTTTTGTCCAAAAATAATGTATCATCAAGAAAATATATATTTTTCTTCAAAAATCATATATCTTCTAAATATTCTAAGAAAATATATTTTTACTTCCAAGAGTAATATATTTCCTCTTTGTCGAAAATATGATATACTTTGTAATAATAACGAAAATCATATTTTCATTTCTTGTGTCCAAAATAATATTTACCAAAAATATATTTATAAGAGTACTTCCCGGAATATTTCATAAGTTACGTTTTATCGTTCGGTTTCTCAATATCAAGTGTGTAACTTATATTTCATTCCTTGTGATTTTTGGTATTATTTTGGAGTTGTAATTTCTTGGTATTTTTGTTAAGTCATATTATTAAAATAATATAACTACACACAAAGTATACACATATTCACACAAGTGACTTTAGGATAAAATATATATTCTAAATATATATTTACCCATTTTTATTTACAAAAACCAACCGCCAATATTTGTATTTTTGTTACAAAAATTTATGGCAAAATTTATGTTATAAATCATAGTTTAAAACACACTTGTGAATACTTGTTTAGAAAATATTTTCTAAGTGTTGGAATTTTTAGAAAATTTCTCCATAGTTTCCTTTGTAAATGGAGGTGTCCATGCTATCTAGCATATCACTTTCTTTTCAAAAAAAAAAAAAAAAACCATTCAAACAATCAACAACAATTCACTAAGCAATATTACAATGCAACATGAACTTGATCTTTCACACAAATACGTAGTAACTTGGTAAAGTGTTTAGTAGCCTTAGTTACCCTCTAAAATATATTTACTTCTTGGTAAACTTCATTCTTGAAAAGATTTAGTGTTTACAACTTGTAAACACATTTTACAAAAATGTTTATTTATAACATCTTCATGCCTCATAAGTATTTCTACACTTATTTTATCACTAAAAATAGTGTAGGTTTAATAAAAATCATGATCTTTCAAGAATCATCTTTTTAAACTTGGTTTTCTTGGAAAATCATTCACAAGTCTTGAAACTATAAGTTTACTAGTTCACTTTGTTTATTACTTTTCAAGAAATCATATTGTTTATCAAGTTCATGTCCATATGTGAAGATGATTATCTTATGTTGTTACATAATCATCTTCCTACTTGCTAGATTATGTGTTAAATCACCATCTAGCAAGCTTCATGTGATGATTAACATCATCATCTCAAGAAATCAACAAACAAACATTATTCATGCACTAAACAACATCATATCATCTATATATCATCATATTTCATCTTATGTTTCAAGATTCAAGTTTATGTCTTTTAGTGTTCTTGTGGTTTCAACATATTACATCTTTTAACCACCAAAAATATGAAGTAACAAGTGTTTAAAAAGGATCTTACTACTAGCTTCAAGCTAGGGAAGAACAATGTTGAAGATGGAGTGGATAAAAGAAATTGATGGAGGTCCTTCAAGATCCGTTGCTTGCAACCTTCTTAGATAGGCTCCTTACACCTTAGATTATACTTAGAACACTTGGGAATTGGTTGAAAATGATGGTGATATAAGGGGGGGTTTTGGGCCGTAGCTCTAAGGGAGAAGATGGAGGAGTTGTGGTGGTGTGTTGAGAATGAAAGCTTCAAGTATTCCTATAGTCCATCCATTTCTTTTATCCAAGGATCTAATTAGTACACATATAATCTAACCAAATCCAAGGAAGATACAATAGGATAAAGGGAAGATTTGCAAGATCATGGAAGATCACCCAAAATCTAGGTGGGGTCACACCTTCATAACCATGAATATGAGGGGGGGGGGGGTCTAAGTGTAACATTGAACTAACTAGTACACCACAAAATCTTAGCATATCCAAGGAAAATCATTTGGAGATTACATGTGATCTTATTAAGATTGAGAAGATCAAATGAGATCTAGTGAAATCTTGGAAGATTTAGGGAAAATCTTGGTGGGTCCATATTTGGGCCGTAAATAATGAGGGGGAGGGGGGTTATATGTAACTTTGATGGTAAATGTAGGAAATTAGTTGGGAGTTAAAGGTAAAGTCTAGTGTTTTATGTGTATCATGCATTATGTAGTATGTTAGGGTGCACGGGAACCATAACTAGCTTAAAAATAATAAAACAATGCTTCTAGCAATATTTTGGTGTTCCGGGTAATGTCCGGTTATTCGGTTTGATACCGGTTCGTTAAAGTGTCAAGTTATTCCGTTTGATGCTTTTTAAGTACCCTTTTGTAACACTTTTAGTTCCCGACACTTAGGAAAGCATACAGGACCAATAAACCACATTTCTGCATTATATTTTGGAGTTTAAATGCTGAAAATAGCTGAATTTTGGTTATTTTCTGCAGAATTCTGCACTTTTAGTGTGTTTTAGGCACTTTCTGGCACTTTATCTATCACCTAGAAGAGCAGTTTTGTAGTCCTTACTTCCCTACACACTATACTAGTGTAATACGTCATCTCTGGCTCATACTGGGCCTCAAAATATTGTATGTCTATGTACTGAACTTCGTCAGCATTTTTAGTTTGTCTGGTAATAGCGTCAATTCTGTTCTGTGTATTATTTGGACTATCTCGTGTTGCATGTAGCAACGAATAAAGTCTTGCAACATGAAATGCCATTGTGTGTATATAACAGTAATAAAAAATTCATTTGTCTTGTAAACTAGATCATGCACGATTATTTAAGCACATATTACTGTTCAATTGGTGTACGGAATGTACGAAAAAGTGACAGTTGTCACAGTCTCCCCCCGTTAAAAGAATTTCGTCCCGAAATTCAAGCGATGCCATCGGTCGCAGGGGAGTTGTGAATCAAATATGGTCACTTAGATTCATGATCTGTCTTTATGTTCCCATGTACTCTGGGTCATGATATGAATTCTAATGTACTCAAGTAATTCAATTATATCTTTTCTGTGTCTTGTGGACTCTTGGTCCAAAACCTTAACAGGTTCTATAGTAATTTTTTTCGTTTGTCGTTGACGTGATTCTTATTTGTGGGAACAATGACTGTTCCTTGAGTCAGACTCCTCTAAAGACTAGACACCTGAATGTGTCGCGATCACTACTGATCTTTTTCTGGAAGTTTCATCTTGTGAACAATGGTTCCGATCCCTACATCGGGGATTCAACCTTTACGTTTTCCAAATCACACCACGCCTTCTCTAGGCGAGGCTCCCATTTATGTCATACTTCTAATCTCAAATTCTTACGATTTCTGCCGCTCATCGGTGCAATCTTTCTGTATTCCGCGGCTGTCTAGATATGATCACATATCTGAACGATCTTGCCTCTAGTTTTTACTGGACCAACTCGGGCCAGTAGATTGTTTACCTCTGGTCTCCGTTCAACACGACGGGGATCGTCTTATTATGTTCCATCTAAAGCTTCACATGAAGCGATTTAAACGGCGGTGTGATAAATACTGTTGTAGGAAGACTCCACTAAGGGCAATTGAGTGTTCCAACTTTTCATCAAAGTTTATCACACAGGCACGTATCATGTCCATATAGTCTGCATCGTTCAGTAGCTTAGTCCGTCTACGTTAATATTCAAGTTCTTACGATCAACGGTGTACTACAATCTTTGTGATCAGTAAAGATCGTGCAGCATTTTCATTCAGGTAATGACGTCAAGTTTGCGGCGTGCAATTACTGTATCTAGCTCAAGGTTTCTTCTTATGATTCCTTAATCAATGTGCCGCGTATGCAATGTTGTGGTCTCGTTGCATCGACGTGCATTCGAGACTTTGTCAAGATGCGTCACATAATGGCAACTCTAGCTCCTTAGCTCTTGGTTGCAGGGTTGGAATGAATTTCGTTCTTTATCCATCATGCATCTTAAAGTTCTTACCTCGCGAATTCGAAATCCGCTTTTCGTTATCATAGCACATACTGTTCTTTCTCGAAGAGTTGCAAGGTAAACTGCAGCTGTTGCTTACGACCTTCCTTGATTTAACATTTAATTTCTCTCATTACGATTTAATTACTGCATGATTAGGTCGTATAAGTTCTAGCAATCATAGGACATGCTTAAAAATGCTAAACAATACTAACACAATCGCCATGTCGCGAGAAAACCGCAAACTATGTCCTAATATGTTGGCAAAATGCTGAAAACACTATTCACCGGAACACACTATTCATGCCAGCAAGTTCTGAAAACTGTCTGAACGAGCGACGAAGGGCATGAATGCACTCTATAGATGAAATACAAATGAAAATCCCTAATTTGGGACATTAAACACTAAAACACCCTAACATTCCGGTAAATGCACATAACTACACTTTGTCCGTTCTGCGCTAAATTATAACCAAAATAAAATGTCCGCGACACTAGAACCCAGCATTTTAGTGTCCGTAGGACATAATACATGATGTGCGCAAAATGCAACATATAAATTACATCAAATGTGGCATTAAATTAACCATTTTTTAGTACTAATGTTGGAAAAAGTGTGTTTTTGTCTTCCTTTTGTATTTTCAGGATTAAAAGAGCTCAAATGAACAAAAGAAGCAAAAAAGCAGCTAAATCTAACATAAATACAAGAAAAGGAATAAATGTGGCATGCCCGACCCCCCGACAGCATCTTCCCAAGCAAAACAAGAGAACAGAAGGCTGAACACGCCCCGTGCTCAATGAGCACGGGGGCGTGCCCAAGTGTCTGCAGAAAAGACAAAGCTGTAGAAGCTTCTATCACCCACCACGGGGGCGTGCCCAGCAGATACGGGGCCGTGGTCAACTCTAAGATTTGCAGAATCTAGGGAAATCTTGATAGTACAGATACGCTTCTGCACACGGGGTCGTACCCAGCGGACACGGGGGCGTGGTAAACTAATGCAGACAAACTGCAATTAATGAAGAAAGAGAAGATGGGTGGACACGGGGCCGTGCCCAATGGACACGGGGCCGTGTCCGAGCTTCTGTGCAGACTATAAATAGGGGTGCTTGGCTCATTTGCAAACCATCCCTTGGCAAACCACCTCTCTCACACTTCACCCACCCACCCACCACCACCATCACAACCCACATCCACCACTATCATCCATCATCCATCATAGAGTGTGTGAGTAGTCTCGGGATCCAAGATTGATCGTAAGATTTCTTGACAATCAAAGGCCATGTTTGCCTAAGTCTATTACATCACTTGGTGAAGATAAGTGTCTAGTGTAATACTTTTTATTTTTAATCTTTTCGCACTTTTTATTTGGTTATGTATTAATGACTTTAATAACTAGTTTCTTATGTTGAAGGTGAGTCTTCCTTATCGTTTGTCCATGGTGTCTTGGCATTATTTTACTGTCTATATAAAATAAAAGATTTTCACCATTCATATCTCCACTGTCTATATGGAGGTATGTTGGCTACCTGGTCGGGGGTTAAGGGAACGGTTTGGTAAGAGTCTTGCCTTGTTCAGTGTATAGATCCTGCAAGGACCTGGGTCAACTTTAGTAGGACCTCCTTCAATACCCACTGGTATTGGATGGCGGGGGTCCGAACTCCTTGATCCCCTCATATGTAAACTACTATTAAAACTTTTACCCAGCTACTTAGGACTGTATCCTTGCTGACTCAGACTACTTAGCCGAGGGTTACGTCACCTCCAGAAGAGGGGCCTACCACAATATGCATTAATAACTTAATTAATTATCTTTCAATAATCCAACCCTTTAGGATTGTATCCTTGCTGACTCAAACTACTGGGTTGAGGGTAACGTCACCTTCAGAAGAGGGGCCTACTACAATAACTAAGATAATCTCTTAAAAAGTGCAAAAGTGCGGAAATAATCAAAGGTTACACTAAACATGAGTCGGATCCAAGTGATTCATCTTGTCTACCTGTTTTTATTTTTATTTTATTTTTCAGCATTTTAGTTAGTTTTATTTTTTTAGTTAAAAACCTTTTTCTAAACTTTTGATTTGATTAGACGTTGAGGATAAACCGGTATTAAAAGCTCTTATGTCCTTGGATGACCTCGGTATCTTACCAACACTATACTACGCTCACGATGGGTGCACTTGCTCATATGTGTGTTTAGTGTTAATAAATATCGTGTTTTATAAATTTAAAACTTGGCTAAAAAGTGTTAAAGGGCTTAAAATATACATAAAAAAATCTATAACACCACACACACATCAAGTTTTTGGCGCTGTTGCCGGGGACACAAGAATTTTAAGAAAGTTAGGAATCAACGGCCTAATCGTTTTCTCTTATTTTTCTATTTTTAGGATTTTTTTAGATTTCCAGCTTCTGCAGAACTCAGCACGGGGCGTGCCCGCTGAACACGCCCCCGTGCCCAATCTTTGGTACTGGCAATCCTGTTTAAAGTTAGGCATTAAGCTGAACATGGGGTTGTGCCCACTCAACATGCCCCGTGCCCAAGTTTCAGTTACTGAAAACAGAACCGTAAGATCCCGACGGTTGGTAATTTCTGACACAAACATGAGTGATGCTGATATTTTTTACTTTCGACACTCTTATGGTACGTGGTGTCAAATATGTGGTGGCCCTCATAAAGATTTAGAATGTTATTTTCTAAATTATAAGCCCCACTATATAGACCCATTGTTTTTCTGCAGCCTTAAGAGGGGCGAAAGTAAAAATAATCCCTATCTCTCCTTCGAATGCTCTCAATCGTCCCTTCTAGGAGAAATGCTTCTCGATGAATTATTTCAAATGGAAGATCTAATTCTTAATTGGATGAAAGAACTTGAGATGGATTTCATTAATTCACCTCAAGACGAAGCCCAAGAAGAATTATTGAGATCACATTCAAATAAAAACAACTTCGTTGTTCCCGAAATCACCTCTAACTCTAGCGAGGACTTGAGCGATAGTCGTCCCTGTGTCGATTGTGCCGTGAAGGGCTCCCCATCGATTTCGTTCGGTGCATACATAGACCTAAGCGATTCGGGATACACCTTCTTTAACGAGAGCCCGGGAAAGGGTTGAACTTGTCCACCTACATTTAGCATAGGAATCACCCTCACCGACAACCTCTTGCGTTCTCCTCTTAGTCTAGAGCAATTAAGGTATCTCAGGCACTTTGGGGTTGTTCCATCCAGTAAGGAACCACCCGATCCGGATGAATTCCTTAA
This sequence comes from Helianthus tuberosus, assembly GCA_030545235.1. Lineage (NCBI taxonomy): Eukaryota > Viridiplantae > Streptophyta > Magnoliopsida > Asterales > Asteraceae > Helianthus > Helianthus tuberosus. The sequence continues at coordinate 69,438,232 of CM060435.1, read as the reverse complement.
AAATAGAAGAAACTTCATAAACAACCTCTAGACACGGGGCCGTGTCCAGGTCAGCACGCCCCCGTGTCCACCCAGAGATTCCCGTCTGATTTCGTGTCAGAATACGAACAAAATGTGTTAGGATCTTGCCTGCACACGGGGCCGTGTCCAGCCGACACGGGGCCATGTGCAGCGTGCTGTCGTTTTCTATAAATGCAGCAAGATTCCTACACATTTGGACCACTCCAAAGACAAAGATCTGGTGGATCTTCACACATACCATCCTAGGTATATTCTAAAGAAGGTTCCCAACAACCATCTTGTCTTTTCCACTTTTATCCATTACCTTCATCTTCAATTTTTCCTTAACACCTCCATTAGAGCTTGAAATCTCCATAATTCCAAGCTTTATTGAGATGTTTGTTAGATTTTTATTCAAGAAATCTTGTTAAAAATAAGTTCTACAACAATGTTTTAAGTTGTTTCTGCATAAAAACGTTTTAAAAATCACGAAAACAAATTAAAACTCCAAGATTCCTTGTTCCAAAAATCTGCAGACATCTGAACACGGGGCTGTGCTCATTGAACACGGGGCCGTGTCTGTGGTACTGTTTCCATGAAATTGAACTCTTTTCGGTATGTTTTCTCAGAATGGCGAGCAGACCTAGCGGAACATCTTCATCGCACTCCAGAAACAACCGACAAGGGAGAAGGTCATCAACGGTTGAAGATTCTCTTGTAAACTACGTTTACGCTTTAAGAGAAGCTATTGATGAAATGAAGGGAGTGGAAGAAGCATTGGTCGACCGTATCAATCATTTGAAGGTGGGACTAGAGGGATGTCTTCGAGAGGTCAATCTTTTGCACCAAAGGTTGAACATTCTCGCTTCTCCTCCTTTGGTGCCAATTATCACCCAAAGGGCATGGAATGTGGTACCGGAAGTCATCATACCGGCCGAATGGTACACCATACACCCGGAGCCCCCTCGAGACATACTACAAGGGGTTCCAGTTGGTGTCACTCCCCCTACGCAAGATGTTGAGGAAAACGAGCCCGGCTTCTTCCTCCCAAGAGAGATAGAAGAATGACTTTAACCACATCTAGGGAATACCCCTCGGTCTAAAAGTTCTACGAGGCTTTTAAATACCGGAAAGCTATTTCCGGAATTTTGATTCTTATTAAAGTAGAACTCCTTAGGATGATTTTATGTAACATTTGACCCATCTATCTTAGGACCTTTAGTTTTTATTTTTCTGCCTTGTCTTTAAATTCTCTAGGACCTTATTTAATAGTTTTAATGAATGATGGTTTTAATTAATTTGGTGTTTGGATGATGATGTAATGGGAAAAACACACTTGGGATGGTGAAGGATACCAAGGGAAACTTGCACCAGCACCCCATGCACAAAAACAGAGCCTTCCGCCGATTTTTCTTCATTACAGCAAGTTCAGCACGGGGCCGTGCTCATCCAACACGCCCCGTGCTCAACCATCTGCAGAAAAATGCCCAGTTCAGGTACCTGGACACGGGGCGTGCTCACTGAACACGCCCCCGTGTCCAGCCTTCTGTTACTTCACTTTCTTTTCTGTTACTGGCGATTTGAACATGGGGCCGTGCCTGGACACCACGGGGCCGTGTCCAGATGCCCAGTAACGTAAAATTTTTCTTTTTCACAAATTTTTACACATTCAATAAACCTAAAAACTTATTTTTGGGACACATTGAGGACAATGTGTAATTTAAGTGTGGGGGGGAGGATGCTAAAACCTTGAATTTTGCAAGTCCTAATTACAAGCCTTACACAAAACTCTATTGGAACCGCTAAACACCCCAAATTTTTTCATTTTTTTTTACTTGTCTAGGTTTAATTTGGGAATTTCAAATTCTAAAAAGGTGATATTTTTACAAATTTACAACCGATAGCGTCGTGATAAAAAGTACCAACATAAGAAAATTATGAAACGGCATGAGAAATCTAGTTAAAATTTGATTATATATACTTGATCACATAAAAACCCATTCCCACAAAAAGTGAGTTTTGAGCCTTTATTAAGCATACAAATACACATCTTTAAACTAAATGCTCATTTTTCGTTTCTTGTGTGAATAGCCGCTTGGTTCTTACGACTCTAGAACTTGCCACGACGATACATTCCTGGTCCTTACCAATTTAAACCCAAGTAAGTAAATGATGGAGGCATTAGGACTAACCCTTTTTATTTCAACACCATTATTTTTCTTTTTTTTACCACCTACCCAAAATCCCCCTAGTTAACCTCTTTGAGCCTAAACCTTTTCATTTCTTAACCCAAAAACAAACACCCTTTTACCCACCAAAACCCTTTTTCATTTTAAACCCTTTATTTTAGTAACAAAGCTCGGTTTTTCATATGACCTTCCTTATCAAAAAAAAAAAAAAAAAATTTGATGATGAAGTCAAAAGAAATAAACAAACAAGTTTATCAAAAAGAACTTTGTTTGAAGAATTGCTTCATCAAAATAACAAGTTACAAAAATAAAAAGTCTTACGAAAACCGATGCTTTCTACGCCTTTCGCCCTTTTCTACTAAACACTAACCCAACCACCTACCTTTAACCCAAGCCTAACCCTTCCCCCAAAGTCCTCTTGATATTTACAAAGGTATATAGTTAAAAAGGAGGAGGATTGATTGCTTGGCAAACTTATGGTAGGAGTAAGTTCCATGCCGCTCTCGAGTGTTTCACTAAAAAACATTTTCGGCCGAGTGTTGAGTGATCCCCCGTGAGGTATGTGAACTTGTATATAAATGGAATTTTAAAAAGGCATGTTATGCCCTAATAAATAATTTCTCTTATGAAACGTTTTAAATAAATCACGACGAATAAGATTGTAAATAATTAAAAATAAAACTTAATAAAGAATCTTGGAAATCCCGACACTCTATGACAAGCCCAAAAACCTTCTCTTCTACCCGTTCCATTTGGGAGTGTAAAGCCACATTATAAAGAGTTTTGCTTGAGGACATGCAAAGATTCAAGTGTGGAGGTATTTGATGTGCGCAAAAGGCAATATAAATTACATCAAATGTGGCATTAAACTAACCCTTTTTTAGTACTAATGTTGGAAAAAGTGTGTTTTTGTCTTCCTTTTGTATTTTCAGGATTAAAAGAGCTCAAATGAACAAAAGAAGCAAAAAGGCAGCTAAATCTAACATAAATACAAGAAAAGGAATAAACATGGCATGCCCGACCCCCCAGACAGCATCTTCCCAAGCAAAACAAGAGAACAGAAGGCTGATCACGCCCCGTGCTCAATGAGCACGGGGGCGTGCCCAAGTGTCTGCAGAAAAGACAAAGCTGTAGAAGCTTCTATCACCCACCACGGGGGCGTGCCCAGCGGACACGGGGCCGTGGTCAACTCTAAGATTCGCAGAATCTAGGGAAATCTTGATAGTACAGATACCCTTCTGCACACGGGGTCGTGCCCAGCGGACACAGGGGCGTGGTCAACTAATGCAGACAAACTGCAATTAATGAAGAAAGAGAAGATGGGTGGACACGGGGCCGTGCCCAATGGACACGGGGCCGTGTCCGGGCTTCTGTGCAGACTATAAATAGGGGTGCTTGGCTCATTTGCAAACCATCCCTTGGCAAACCACCTCTCTCACACTTCACCCACCCACCACCACCATCACAACCCACATCCACCACCATCATCCATCATAGAGTGTGTGAGTAGTCTCAGGATCCAAGATTGATCGTAAGAGTTCTTGACAATCAAAGGCCATGTTTGCCTAAGTCTCTTACATCACTTGGTGAAGACAAGTGTCTAGTGTAATACTTTTTATTTTTAATCTTTTCGCACTTTTTATTTGGTTATGTATTAATGACTTTAATAACTAGTTTCTTATGTTGAAGGTGAGTCTTCCTTATCGTTTGTCCGTGGTGTCTTGGCATTATTTTACTGTCTATATAAAATAAAAGATTTTCACCATTCATATCTCCACGGTCTATATGGAGGTATGTTGGCTACCTGGTCGGGGGGTTAAGGGAACGGTTTGGTAAGAGTCTTGCCATGTTCAGTATATAGATCCTGCAAGGACCTGGGTCAACTTTAGTAGGACCTCCTTCAATACCCACTGGTATTGGATGGCGGGGGTCCGAACTCCTTGATCCCCGCATATGTAAACTACTATTAAAACTTTAACCCGGCTACTTAGGACTATATCCTTGCTGACTCAGACTACTTAGCCGAGGGTAACGTCACCTCCAGAAGAGGGGCCTACCACAATATGCATTAATAACTTAATTAATTATCTTTCAATAATCCAACCCTTTAGGATTGTATCCTTGCTGACTCAAACTACTGGGTTGAGGGTAACGTCACCTTCAGAAGAGGGCCCTACTACAATAACTAAGATAATCTCTTAAAAAGTGCAAAAGTGCGGAAATAATCAAAGGTTACACTAAACACGAGTCGGATCTAAGTGATTCATCTTGTCTATCTGTTTTTATTTTTCAGCATTTTAGTTAGTTTTATTTTTTTTAGTTAAAAACATTTTTCTAAACTTTTGATTTGATTAGACGTTGAGGATAAACCGGTATTAAAAGCTCTTGTGTCCTTAGACGACCTCGGTATCTTACCAACACTATACTACGCTCACGATGGGTGCACTTGCCCATATGTGTGCTTAGTATCAGTAAATATCGTGTTTTATAAATTTAGAACTTGGCTAAAAAGTGTTAAAGGGCTTAAAATATACATAAAAAATCTATAACACCACACGCACATCAATACACTCTAAATAAGCTTGGGGATATCCATGGGATATCCGAAACACCAGCTACCGGTACTATGACATAACTTACATAACTTGTCTGTTTTTTTTATCCGACGGACTAGCAAACAATATTTTTATCACCCTAACGCCTAAACGAATCATCTAGCGAACTAGTGAGCGACATTTTGGCGTCGTAAACGCTTTGAATAAAAACTCTAGCATCAATGGTAAATTAAAAACATAGCTCCCGGTATTACACTATAACTTTTGTATATCACCCGATATCGAACCGGCGAGCGAACTAGTGGTATTTTTACCATCTAAAATTTATACCAACCAATCTAATGAACTAGTTAAGACTAGTTTAACACCCTAAACATGATTAATGTCTTAATCATTCAAGATTTTCTTAATTATCAAAATATCTACCATTAATTATTTACCACATGTTATAAATTATAAAAGATATTTTATAAAAAAATTACACTTTACCCCCCCCCATGTGGACCCCACCAAATCCACCTACATCAACTTGAAATATATTAGAAGCATGGTGTGTGATTTTTTTTATTTAAACTTGAAAGACTTGAAAGATTTTATAAATCTTTCCATACCTTACCAACATCACTTCACATCATTTTCCTCATTCAAATTATCACCTACAAACCCTTCCCTTTCTCCTCTTTGATCTCGGCTCAAGAACACACACATAACACCATCTTTTTCTTTGATTAAACACCCCATTTTCACTAAAATTAAGCCAACATATGATCATCTAAGCATCAAGAACACATGGAGCACACTTTGGGCTTTGGTTGGAGCTTAATCTCTTCTAAATCACCATCTTAAGACACTTGCAAAGTTGTAAGCTACTTTCTTACCATTTTTAAGCTTGTTATTAAGCATAGATTAAGAAAGTACTTGTTGATCATCTTGAAAATCAATAAAAATCTAACTTAAAACCCTAAACATAACTTAACAACTTACTAATTGTTATGGGTGGTTTTCTACTCGTATATCTTGAATAATATTCTGACTATGTTTCTTTTATTTGTGATCAGGATACCGGATCAGGATATTGGTAACATCCTGATACAGTATCCTGGTGGTGACTAATTAATCCACGTGCAGATTAACGATGCAAGTTTATAACGTTCAAGTGGACTTCTTCTCCCAAAGACTCCGGCAAATCTGTTGGAATATGAACGTTGAAGCTGGAAGATGTAGATTACAACGTTCACAAAGGGAATATTCGTTGTATCCCGACTTTGTAGGCTTGTTAGTTAGTTTTGTTTTACTATAAATAGGAGTGATCGGATCAGATAAGAACACACACAATCTCTCGTACACTCTTGCTCTCTAACTGCAAACACTCACAATATACTTACACTTCTAATCAAATCACATTATAACACCTAGTCGATCCGCATCATATCCTGCACTGTATCCGGATATTTGAAGCAATAAGAAGAACAAGGCAGCTGCGATTGTCAACTCCTGAGGTTTTGTGCCGGCGATCTATATTGATCAAGGGCTTTCCTCGTACATCCTGTGTCACCCTTTACCTTTCTACTCATTGTTTGATTGTTGACACAACTTGATATCCTGAGCCGTATCTTGAAAACTGTTTTTGTTAAACAACTTAATCAGCACATTTTTAATACACATTCTTAGCACACTACCTCACTTAACTAATTTGATCACTTAATTGCTTCGGTAATTTTTGTCCAAAACAATTTGGCGCCCACCGTGGGGCAAGTGGTGCTATTTCTACTAAAAGCTTTTGCAAAATCATTACTTGGTTTTCTATTTTCAAAACTTTTTGCTACACTATTTTCAATGGCTTCAAGATCAAACATGAGCTCTTCTATCGTGTCTGCTACAACATCTGCAACGATTGGTTCGGTGCTTCCACCACCTCCTGCAAGGACGCAAGCTTCTTCACAGCCTCAGGATATTATCCCCACTCAGAATATTCAGGGATCTGCTCCTGTTTTGGCCTCTAATGATGAAATTCTGACTTTATTTGGTAGTATACAGGATCAGATGAAGCAGCAACAGGAAACAAATCAAATGTTGATGAGAGAAATACAGCTCTTGAAGTCTGGTCCGAGTAGACCTGCTGAGGATATTGTCACTCCCCTGCAGCCAAGAGCGTTGAACTTCAGTTCAGCAGTGTACACCGAGGATAACATGGGGAATATTGTGCCTAGTCATTCCCATAATCATACTCCTGAGATACCCTCCTTAGTTAGGGTGTCAACTGTGAGAAGTTCAGGATATGCTTCGGGATATGGCCAGTTTCCTCAGACTGGTAACGCGTCTAATAATAATAATACTCTTGCTACTAATGGTATTGGATCTTTGCAGGATGCAGGTATGACGTTAGCATTTTCTAGGGAGCTTCAGAAATTGAAGGACATGATATCCAGTATACCTGAGGTGGTCCAGCCAATTCCAGAAGTGTCCCAAGACAGGCACAAGATATCTCAATTTGCATATCCTATTTGTGATGCTGAAATCCCAAAAAGATTTCAAACCCCCAACATGAAGCTCTACGACGGAACTACGGATCCCGAAGAGCATATTGCTCAATATAGGGAAAGGATGGAAATTAATCCTATTCCCCCAGATCTTAAGGAAGCATGCCTCTGCAAGGGTTTTGGTTCTACCTTAACAGGATCAGCCTTAAAATGGCTCTTAAACATTCCTCCTCATTCAATTACATCATTTGCTCATTTAGTCAATTTATTTAACAGTCAATTTTCTTGCAGTCAAAGTTTCGAAAAACTAACCAGTGATCTCTACAGGATAACTCAAGGACCTCAGGAATTCTTGAGAGATTATGTGAACAAGTTTAGCAGGGAATCTCTGGACATCCCACACCTTGATGTTGCAACAGCTGTGCAAGCATTCAAAATGGGTTTGCAAAAGGATTCCCAATTTTACCAGGATCTTGTAATGAATCCCTGCAGGAACCTGGATGAAGCTCGGAATAGGGCTTTAAGATATATTCGGCTGGAAGATGATGTCACACCCCGACCACGTAGAACATACAAAACGTGGCGGAAATGTCGGGGAGTGTTGTAACAGAATTAATTGTTTCAAATCCATGGCAATTGAAGTTTCGTTTTATTGATTAAAAGTGTTACAATGTCTTAACAAACAAATAAATACAACATAATTAACTAGTCTTGCATCTTTTATTGTCACTAAAGCCCAAGTCTGCCTATGTGTATCTTGATCATCTTATGCAACAGCTCCTGAAAAACACATGTGAAAATAGGTACGTCAGCATAAAAATGCCTGTGAGATACATAGGTTTTGTGAAAATAGGTTTCATGACTTATGTTTGAGAAAATGTTTAGTCATGAACCTTGTAATTTGCTTTGTCTTGTAAATCATTTGAAAAACAATGAGTTCAGATGATATGTATAAATAAGAGAATAATGTATGGTTAAATGAATAACCATTGTAAAATGAGTTTGTATAAGATAAGTTGTTTGTAAATCAATGTCTTGTGAAAAGTATGATATTTGTATAAAATGTTATATGTCTCAAACTGAAATGATTCAAATAACGCTACGCTATGTAATACCATACAAACACTTATATATAGGAAGTACCAACGGCGTATCCACCATGCTTGTATCATATTACACACGCCTCGTTACTTAAATCACTTACTCAAACCAAACTACCAAAGTAAAATGTTCATGTCTAATGTACATCATGTAATATGTATCCAAAATGTAAGCATGTGATGAATAACAAATGTACTAAGTATGCAACAAATAGACATACGTAGCATGTGACCTGTACTAAGTATGCAACAATAGACATACATAGCATGTGACCTGTACTACGTATACAACAATAGACATACGTAGCATGTGACCTGTACTACATATACAACAATAGACATACGTAGCATGTGACCTGTACTACGTATACAACAATAGACATACGTAGCATGTGACCTGTACTACGTATACAACAATAGACATACGTAGCATGTGACCTGTACTACGTATACAACAATAGACATACGTAGCATGTGACCTGTACTAAGTATGCAACAATAGACATACGTAGCATTAAATGTAATGTAAAACATGTACTATAATTGTTGTTAGTGCAGTATGTCTATCGCCTCCGTCATCTCAAGACCGTAGCAGAAATAGTTTAAGTTTAGTGCTTATAGTGTTATATTTTAGTAAAAGGCAAGGTGGCGTTTGTGTAAATAAGGGGAACTCTCCTTATAAGCCTTGGCCTATAAATAGAACCATTAGGGTTCTTATTTGAGACTTTTGCCATTTCACACTTTGGAGAGATCTAGTTCTAGAGAGAGAAACTAGAGAGAGAATCTAGAGAGAGAAAGGCAAAAAGTGATTCAAGTGATTGTACAATTTCATATCTTGAATAGAATCACGTTTATATTACGTCATGTGTATTTAGATCGCGTTCGTGTACGGATTCCGCACGTTTCACGTTCGTTTTGCAATCGTTTCGGAGTCAAAACCGGTCCTACAAGTGGTATCAGAGCAGGAGCTCGATTGCACTGATCCAACACACATTTTCGATCGTGATTTCAGCCGATTCAGATCCGATTTCATCAATTTCTTCATCTTCTACCTATTTCTCACGTTTTTTTCAGAAATTTGTCAAATTGAACGTGATTTCATGGTCCGTTTCGTCTGATTTTTGGATATGTTGTGCGCCTATATCTGATCTAAAACCCTACCAAGTTTCAGATCGAAAATCCTAGCCGTTTAGGAGAAATCTTAGTTTATGTGTCCGACATCGTTTGAAATCAGACCCTCCCGTTTGAAAATTGTTCCATCGTTTGAAAAATTGGTCTGTCGTTTGAAAAATCAGATCCATCGTTTGAAAAATTGGTCTGTCGTTTGAAAATAAGATCTGTCGTTTGAACATCTGTCGTTTGAAGTCTGCCGTTTGAAAGTTTGTCGTTTGAAACTGTATCGTTTGAATATTCGTCGTTTGAACTGATCGTTTGAAGGTGTGATTGTTTGAAGGTGTGACAGTTTGAGGGTACCGTTTGATACACGATTCCTGTTTGAAAGTGGTTATCGGGTCACGTGAAATCAGAATTGAAAATATTGGCCTAATCAGATTGAATTGAGAATTAAAATTGTTGGACAAGAAGTGTTTGGGATATGTGATTCATTAATTGTATCAGTTTGCACGTGAACAAAACTAACAGCTACAATCTTATTGATAATATCAAGTGCATGTGAAGAAAGTTAAAATTGTTGGACATTTTAATTGAAGTATATCAGTAGTTCACGAGAGGTGTCAGGCCACTTAATACATTTGTTGTTATCTAGAAGTGCACGTGAATTCATAGGATTGAATTGAAACTTAAAATTGTTGGTCACGTGAATCAGAATTGCAAGTCTATTAAATTCATGAGAATATAAGTGTTGTTTGACCTAAGATTCTATTCAGAACGCATGTGATACATATTAAAGGCTCATGTGACATTGATTTTAACGACTCAATGGAATTGATTTGGTAGTAATTGTTGTCAGCCATTTGCAAAGCTTTATCAGATTACATGTGAAGTGTAAAATTGAAAAGGTGTTGGATTAATATAGTATCTCGAAATCTGCGACCCAATTAAAGTTTGAGTAGAAAGTTAAGATCATTTGAAGCCCATATTTCGTGGTTCATCCGATAAAATTCATTCATTTAGTGGTTTCACCCAAACATACAACATCGGAACGAATCCGCAAATCTTCGACACGAATCCTAGATCGATTCAACCGTCACTCACTTTTACGTATTCCGTTTGTTTAAACTGATAGTTTGTTTGTTTGATTGCAGGTGATTCGAGGTGATTTACAAGGCACAAATACCAAGAATTCAAAATGTTTGATGAACTGGAAAACACTAAAATTGAAAGAATAAACAATTGGACTTGTTGTTCTTCTTTTGAGAAAAAGGAGGTTTTAGTTGAAAGATTTGAATATTTCATGTGTCAAAAGGATGAAACGTTGGATGAGTTGGAAATACGGTTTAAAATTTTAATGGACAGTTTGAGAAACAAGGATATTAGAATATCAAATGATGAACAGATATCGAAATTGGTAAATGCATTACCTGCTAAATGGGATAAATTCTTGGTTGAGCTAAAAAGGGAAGATTTTTTTCAAGAACTTTATCCAAAACAGTTTTTTAATGAGGTTAATGGAGAGTTTCGTAAGGAAAATAAGAAAAAGAAGGAAATTTTGACCGAAATGGAAAAGAATTTACAAAAATTGGAATTGGATTTAATTACTGAAATTGATAATAGAATTCGTGTGTGTCTTGAAACAAAGAGTATTCTAAAATTTGATATTAAAAGGAAATGTTATATTGATGAAAGTATGAATCCTTTTGATTTCGTTAAACTCTTTTGTGCAGGAACATACATGATGGAAACTCAGAAAGAAGCCGACGTTGAAAAGATGAATGAAAAGTGCTCAAAATGTGATAAACTTGGAGCAGACAATGCCAAATTCTTGAGTGATGCGGAGAATTTGAAATTGGAAAACAAAGCTTTGAAAGACGGGAAGAAAACCGATGATGAACAGATTCTGGAGTTGCGCTTGAACTGTGATAAATTGAGATCTGAAAATGACAAACTTTTGAAGAATGTTGAGAGTTTGTCATCAGAAAATAAAAATTTTAAACAATTAGAAAATGATTTCAAAAGTCAAATAAAGATTTTAGAAGATGAGCGAGATGTTTTTGGTAAAAATAATCTCGAAAAACAATGTGAAATAAATTCTCATCTTGATAAAATCATTCAACTTGAGCATGAAGCCGAAGGTAATAGAAAGAAAATTGCTGATTTAGAAAACAAATTGAAAAGTTTTGTGACTTCTGCATCATATGTTTGTCCAAAACCGATCAATTCTGTTCCAATAAGTGACAATGTCACAAATTTTGACAAAGTTAAAGTCAAAATTGAAGATTGTGATGAAATATCTGATGATGAAAAAGAAAAGAAAAGAAAAATATTTTTAGATTTACAAGAAAAATTTAAAAATACTGTGTTGCAATCTACTGAAACAGGTGAAAGCTCAAAGCAAAAACCTGTTAAGAAGAAGGCAGAACAGAAACAAAAAGTTAAAAATTTGAAAAATTCTAAAATTGAAAATAAAAGCTCATCAGATAAATCATCCAATAATTATCAAAAATCACAAAAATTTGTAAATGAAAACTCACAAAATGTTGGTAATAAGTGGTGCAGGTTTGACCACAGTGCTCAAAAGACGAATCCAGCATTGAAGAGGAGAAATGATTATTACCAAGCCAAACAATGTTATGATTTGAAGGTTTGGACTGACCAAAGTGGATGGTACGATAACAGAGTGTGCTACACCTGTGGTGTTAGAGGACACATTGCTGTTAACTGCCAGAATTGGAATTATGAGACAAGAAGATGCTATAATTGTCAAATCAGAGGTCACATTGCCAGAGATTGCCCAAAGAGATCGATGGGGAGATCAAGGGTTGAATCTCAGAGAATGATAAAGAAACCAGTCACTGTCAAGCCTAAAGAACAGAAAGTGGAAGATAAGAAAGTAAAGCTTTCACAGGGGCAGAGAGACAGACTGAGGAAAAAGAGGAAGAAGGCGAGAGAGTATTTGGAGAAGATTTTGTCTTCAGGTTCACCGGTTGGTTCGAATAAAAGTTCTGATGAATTGATTCACTCGACGGCAAAGTCAAGCAAATCGAATTCTTCAGATGCAAATCTGAGGACAAACAAGAAGAAAAAGAAAGTTATTGGCGATGAATCTGGCTTATCCAAGTCAGACAAGTCAAGTTCGGGCAATGAATCTAATTCCACAAAATCAGAGGAGCCACAAGTTGAGGTAAAAAAGGAAGAGACAGTTCCGTTAATGAATGATGAGAATTTTCCACCATTACGAGCCGCAAACCTAAAATCAAAAGGTGTTGATGCTGGAAAAATGTTTAATAGCAATGTTAAACATATTTTTAGCAAGATGGTTGATGGTAAGGAAAAAGGAGTAAAAGAGTTTTATGAAGAAAAGAGAAAAGCTCAAAATGCGCCTAAGGCTGGTCAGGCTTGGGTGTCAAAATCTGTTGGTTGAATTCCTGACTTGCCGGAGCTTCCAGGTTGGTAAGTGTGAAGCAGGTATCGGCATCATTCTTGAGAAATTCACAGGATGGTAACTGTGATATTTCGTCTTACAAGTGGTTAATCAAGGACATTAAGTTGTACTTGATTTTCTACAAGTGATTGTGGTGTTTGATCTTATATTGTTAAAATCTGTACAAAAAGGTTAAAAGAGAACAAGGTGATATGATGACCCCGAACTCACAAGTGATGGGTAAACAAACTAATTTTTCCGGAAAAACCATTCTGATTAAAACAAACTTAAGTGTTTTGAAATCATTATGGGAAAATAGTTTGTTGTAAGGGGGAGTTCTGATTGAATATGCCGAAACCCTCACGGCTGAACAAACATGATTACTTTCATCAGATTGAAAAACGGTTTTCAAACTGTTAAGATCAATGGGTTGTAAATCATGGGGGTATGTTATATTTTCTGCAAAACAGAGCATGAGATGCAGAAAATGGATGGCGAGACAAAGCTATCAGTGTTGGTTGTCAAATTTTCTTTAAATGATTTTGCATTTTAGGGGGAGAAATATTGTTAGAAAATACAAAAACATTTGAAAATTTGAAAAAGTCAAAAACATGATAAAATTCAAAAATTTGAGTTTTTGCGTAAAAAGAGGAAATGATAGTACATCAGTAGACGGTTACAGTACGCTAAAGAAATGGAAAGTTTAAATGTGTTAAACGATCTCACCGTGGATGTGTCGGTAGATTTTTATACATTTAGTAAACTTTTTCGGGATATAAACCTAAATTCAAACTTACTTATTTCGTGGGGAACACTACTTGGATATATAGGTAACCCCTGAAATCTCGTTTGAAAGGTCTCTTAATCTGATATACTAGGTCTTTATACTCAATGATGTCTGGGGTATTATTCCGGGACTTCTGCTGAACGGTAGTTCTGACCTAGTCCTTGGATAATGCTTTCTGCAATGCTTGAAACATAGCATTAAACCCTCAGCATGCCGATGAAACAATAAAATTGATAGTCGCTGCTGTTGTAAGCAAAAAGATCCTCTAAAGGGGACATACCGTAAAGTCGAAGCTGATATCTCTCTGCGTATACGGAAGTATCGACCTGAGATCCCTCGGCCCTCGCATACCTAATTTATATACAGATATCATTGTAGTATACTCACCTGTAAGACTGATTATTGGGATTCTGGATACGGGAGTATATTCAAGAGGTGGGACACATGAATAGGTTTAAGTTCTTAATACACCTAATTCGTATCCTGAATCAGTTGAAGTTTGTATGAAAATTTAAGTGGATAAGTATATCGACAATCTAAGTGAATTGTTTAATGCATAATGTGATTTTAAGCTCAACGGTACTTGTGACTTGTCAAAAACTGATATGATCCTCTAACGCATACTCAAACAAAAATATTGTATGTAAATATGTTTGTACATATTTCTTTACTGCTTTATATTTTCAGAAAATACAAAAAGATTTTTGATTCTGCTTTATTTTCGACAACCGATGTCTGAGTGCTGAGTTTCAAAATCTAAGTAAGCTGATTGTGTTTCTGAAAATAAAACAAGTTCATTAATTTGAAACTTGATTTAAAATCAAAAATTTTCAAAAACAGTTTGTGATATCTCCAAGGTCATTAGTTTGGACTTGGATGATTAACTGAGAGGGATTTGGATGCTTATACTGTTATAGAGCTAGTTTCCGATTCGATTCGATGAAACTGCCAAATTTCTTGAAAATTGTTTGTTTAGAATGTTTGAGTGAGCCAGGTTACAATTCCTGGATAGATAAAATTTGAAATGTTATTACTTATAAATGGATGAGTGATTGCAGATAAGATTCCAGACTACGATCCCGGAAGCTGAGTCTAAGGGGGAGTCTGAAGACGAGCTCAAAGCAAGGGGGAGTTTGTATACGGAAAGCAAGGTGTCGATCCCAAAGCACGGAAGCTTGACGAAAGGGGGAGCCTGAAGAGTCTACTGAAAGGAAGGAGCTGGAGCTGAAGACAGATCCATGGGGATTCTGTTCAAGCTAGAGAAAGAGAGAAAGACTAGAAGCTACGAGTCTGAATGTTTGAGATTGACTGCGGCAATATCCAAGGGGGAGTCTGTTAGTGCAGTATGTCTATCGCCTCCGTCATCTCAAGACCGTAGCAGAAATAGTTTAAGTTTAGTGCTTATAGTGTTATATTTTAGTAAAAGGCAAGGTGGCGTTTGTGTAAATAAGGGGAACTCTCCTTATAAGCCTTGGCCTATAAATAGAACCATTAGGGTTCTTATTTGAGACTTTTGCCATTTCACACTTTGGAGAGATCTAGTTCTAGAGAGAGAAACTAGAGAGAGAATCTAGAGAGAGAAAGGCAAAAAGTGATTCAAGTGATTGTACAATTTCATATCTTGAATAGAATCACGTTTATATTACGTCATGTGTATTTAGATCGCGTTCGTGTACGGATTCCGCACGTTTCACGTTCGTTTCGCAATCGTTTCGGAGTCAAAACCGGTCCTACAATTGTACTAATGAACATAGCATGTATATGATGTGAAAACAGGAAAGCGGGAAAGTAACAAGTAGGCACATGTGTTCCACCCCAAAACAGTTTGGAAAACAGTAAAAGAGGGGTCTATGTACTCACTTGAGATTGCTTAGTAGTCCTTGAGTAACAACCAAACAATGCTAGAGATCACGGATATCAAACGGCACCTAATATAGGTAACTATGTTAATAAACCGGACCTAAATCGGAAGATCTGATAGAATGAGGGTTCGTAAACCAAACGAGTATAGAGACTCATGTCATATGGTTTAACAAAGCCTACATACTAAATAAAACCTTAATCTAAGTGCTTACGACCCATTACGACCCGTTTAGGTAGCTTATGCTACTTTAACGAGTCGTTCGCGTGAAACGCGTTCGGACCGTCTAACTAGCCCTATGACAAGTGTTATATGCCTAAACATGTTACATAATCAGTTATGTGACAAAAGTTTAGGTTACATATGCTTAATTACCAATTATACATGAAAAGGGTATTCTGGTAATTTACCAAAGGCATATAAACTACCTATCATACAACTATTCAAACGAAGCGACCATAGGGTATAACCTCGGAAGGTTATTCCCTACCTACTATGGTCACCTAATGTATTTGGTCGGATCCTAATGATCGACCAAACTAGGTCGGGTTCGAGGTATAAGCGATTTATTAGATCGCTTACCCTACGACCCTAGACAACGTGGTAATCAGTAGGCATAGTCCCAAGGGACTATAACCAACGTGATTACACTCACGTTGCGAAGTTCAAACGAACTTCGCATTGACCATAACTGGTCAACGCAGAAAGTCAAACAAAGTTTGACTTTCAGACTCGAAAGACTCGAAAAGCAATAAAAGAACGAAAGAATACTTACGAAGGGTCCCCGAATGCTAATCTAGATCTTAATAACTCAGGTATGAAACAATGGTTCCAACTTAGAGTCACTTAGATCAGATTCTAGTGGTTTTTGAAGTTGGGGTGATGGGGTATTTATAGTATTCGGAGAACCGTTAAGATCGTTTGTCGAATATCGTGCCTTAATCGTATCCGTACAAGTGTCGGAAAGTTGTGGTGCCTAAAAACAATCCTTATCAGCTGATTAGGCAAGTGGTGAGTGTGTGGTTGTGGTTAAAACAGCTGGAACATGCTGACTGTTCGATATTATCTGATCAGGGAGTCGGACGCGGGCCGCGTAGTGGACACAAGGATCTCACGCGGGCCGCCTGGCCTGCACAGATCAGAAACAAGTTCCAGAAATTACAGTTTCAGCCCCTGCACGTGTTTAAGCCCATTTCCGACACTTCTAAGGCCCGTAAAGCCAACTTTAAGGCCCTAAAATGATGCCTAAACATTGTGGACATGAAACATGCTCAAAAATATGCCGGATGTTGGTTCGTTTGGTCGTACGAACGCGATGTTCGCTTAATTACGACGGAATGCGCATAAGCACGAAAAACGATCCAAATGACGCAACGAATGGATTTTTGGCAAGCCAAACACTAAAGCATAATATGGTCTTGCTTACATAAATTTTTGGATGTCCGGATGTATTCAGAACGTAAGTTATGCGCGAAAATGCAAACTTGTGCACTTTTTGACACTTTTAGTCCCTGAATGACACAAAAGTTTATTTTAGCATACCGAACACCTCAAAGCCTATTTCTAAGATATGTGAAGGGTATTTATGGTATGTTTAACTTATGGTCATGCTCCGGAATGTCTGTTACAGTTCAAATTGGCATACTTTCGCAGTTTGTCAACTTTAGTCCCTGTAAGCGAATTAGCTTGTTTTTGCCATACCAAAGCCTTCAAAACTTATTTCTAAGTTATGTAAAGGTTATTTAAGGTATGTTAAGCCTATGTCACTATTCCGGACTGTTTGGTGCATTAAACTGGTTATATTTACGCATCGGTGCGCGTATAACCTTCCAGAAAGCGATTTAGAGTTTGGAAATCGAACAAGAGTTGATATGTGCAAACGATACACATATTTTTACAAATACCAAGTATGAAATACAATATTTCATTGGTTTGGCATTTGTTTGATGGTTGAAGTGACACAGGTGTCACAGTCTCCCCTACTTTAGGAAATTTCGTCCCGAAATTCTTTCGTAGGAGTCTATTTGTGACTTTGTGTTAAATAACCATCAAAGATAAGCAAGGAATAAGCCTGTTATTTCTCTTTAACGGACATTTTTCAAAAATGAAAAATGAACGGAGTTATTTTCAACAAGCTTTCTTTAGAAATGAAAATGAACGAAATTAGTCATTTTCCACCACTTCTTCAGAACCGAAAATGAACAAAATGAGTCATTTTCCACCACATCTTCAGAACCGAAAATGAACAAAATGAGTCATTTTCCACCTCTTCTTCAGAACCGAAAATGAACGAAACGAGTCATTTTCTACCATTTCTTCAGAACCGAAAATGAACGAAACGAGTCATTTTCCACCTCTTCTTCAGAACCGAAAATGAACGAAACGAGTCATTTTCCACCATTTCTTCAGAACCGAAAATGAACGAAACGAGTCATTTTCCACCATTTCTTTAGAACCGAAAATGAACGAAACGAGTCATTTTCCACACACACGACCAAACTAGCTGTGGTTTCCGTGCACTGAATTTCATAATTATGTATGCATCCATAATTACGCAATTCCTTGCATAGTCCGCACA
The DNA here is from genome assembly GCA_030545235.1 of Helianthus tuberosus. Lineage (NCBI taxonomy): Eukaryota > Viridiplantae > Streptophyta > Magnoliopsida > Asterales > Asteraceae > Helianthus > Helianthus tuberosus. The sequence goes on along the minus strand of CM060435.1, from coordinate 69,420,142 downwards.
ATTTGTTTGTAATGTGAAGGGGAGGAAAAATCAAACCTGTGATGAGTGTGACTAGACTACCATAGGGTCCTTTTAATTAGATCGACAAAGGATCCTTTTTAATTAGGCCACCAAGGAGTCCTTTCAGCTATATCATCACATGATATTCCTAACCAGATTTTTGGATCAATCTGTTTACCTAGACCACTCAGGGGTCTAATTATGGAATGGTACAATATAATCCAAGGGTCTTTACTATTACGTACAAGCCCATTGAGGATTTAATATAGTACCTTTGGATATCCTACTATGAATCCCTTATACGAAGATATGGAAGATTCTACGAGGATTTGGATGACAAAAACTTGGATTACACAAAAACATAAAAGGAAACACATAAGCACATAATCACATAGTTGTTTAACTTGGTTATTGATTTGTTATCTTTGAACGCGGATACTTAAAGCACACCAGGAATCCAATTCGTGGATTTCATTTGTCACTTTAATCATTTCAAGAATCCATCCATGAAGATAGGATGATCTACCAAAAATTCGATTTTCGTTTTCAGGAAAACGCAATATGCGAATTAAGGTACACAATAATTTAGGACATACGGAAATACCCTTGGGTACCCTATTAAGAATTTATAGTGGTACTTGGGGTATTCGTACAGAATTATAACTTGCACCTTGCACTCCGTCTCTTTGTAAGAGACGGGTACTTAGGATCTTTGTGTAAAACGTAAGAGATTGTAAAATGGAAGAATTTTGGGGGTAGTCTGTTCTTCAAGGAATGCGGTTCCTTGATTGTCGGTATTGTAGGGGATATGTTGTTTATACATACAATCACATAAATACATTGCAATGTAAATAAAAAGATTTATTTATTAACAATGATAACAACTGTTTCGTGGACCTTGACAACAAAAGAAAATAATACATAAGACATGATTATTTCTAAACGGTGTTGTCTTCTAGTCGGTCAGATGCTCATCTCTGTGCTGGATTAGCATTAGCACGCTTTGGGCAATTTCTTCGGAAATGTCCCATCTCGCCACACTTGTAGCAAGAACCTGGTGGAAAGCGAGCTCGAGCAGGTTTATTGTTAGCTTGATTTGGTGCAACTGCTGCTACGCAAACTTTTGCTGTATGACCTTTACGTCCACAAATTTGGCATTCGCGGCACTTCACATTAACATGATGATAAAGGTTACATTTGTTGCACAAGGGTGAAGTTCCATTGTATGGCTTCCTAGTACGGGGTTTAGCTGGTTGGTTGGGGACGGCTTGACCATTGTGAGCGACCATGGCGAAGTTCTGAGAAGCCTTTTGCTTCTTTGACCGCTCAAGGGATCCGGTCTGTTCATCCATGGCCTTTGATTCCTCGATTGGTTTCGATTCCTCGACCGGTTTCTTGTCACCCTTTCGGAAAAGCTTACGTTTCCTGATCTGAGATTCAGTCAAAGTTGCAGATAGCTCAATGGCCTGCCTAACCGTAGTGGGGTTACTACCAGTAACAATGTCTTGAACTGAGTCAGGGAGACCATCAATGTATTTTTCGATAGCCTTATCCAAAGGCGTAACCATGGTGGGACACAACAGGCTCAGCTCCTCATATCGATCAGTGTATGCTCGATGTTCACCGCTGTCTTGCTTAAGGTCGTCGAATTCTCTTTCCAATGCCCTGATCTCGTGACGAGGACAGAATTCCTTCATCATCAGTGCTCTAAGTTCTTCCCATGTTTGAGCCAGTGCCACATCGACACCCCTATCTCTCACCACACCGTTCCACCACGTCAAAGCTCGTTTCTCAAAGACACTAGATGCGAAATCTACCTTTCGCTCATTTGGACATTGTACATGCCTGAAGGTGCTCTCTAGACTCTCGAACCATTGCAGAAGTGCTGTCGCTCCTTGAGACCCAGAAAACTTTGATGGCTTGGCCGAGTTGAACGTCTTGAAGCTGCAGAGGGCATTATTGTTGTTGATAGCTTGGTAACATTGAGCAACAACGTTCGGGATTGCAGCAGTCATTTGCTGTGTAATAACAGCTGCCAGCTCATCAATAGATACCGGGTTTCCGCGTCGTGGAGGCATTCTAAAAAGAGGAAACATGAAAGGAAACGAGTGAAAGAATTAGACGAAAAGAATGAGATGAAACAAATCTGATGAAAGCAAGGATTGTGGTCATTTGTTTGTTACTACAAAGCAACAAACGACCCTGGTGATTAATCAAAGTAAATAGGTCAAAAATAATGTATCGCGAAGACATGCTCGCCTATAAGTGAACACTCATCCCAAGAATTCCCAGGTAAGCACAACTGGTCTCGCGTCTGATGAGATGTATACGAAGTGCTTGCCTAGATAGAAAACCCAGAATACAGGCATTCACCCTTCCAGTTTGCACGTGTTCACATTATTTAGGACTCAAAACTTTGGCAAGAGTTTGAAAATTTAAAGGGGTTCAAAACCATATAACAGAGGGTTCAAAACCTTACAATAGAGGGTTCAAAACCTAGTAATCAATCATCCTAGAACAGATGATTAGTTTTCAAAGCGGTTTTGAAATTTATGTTCTTGTTGTGGTCGTCGCCTAAGGATAGGTGACGGTATTGTTTTATGACTAAACGCAAGTAAACTCGCGTTAGGGTCCTAAGAAGGTTATAGACTAGGTCAAAGCATTACTAATAACCTAATTCCCTATAACCATTGGCTCTGATACCATCTTTTCTGTCACACCCCGACCACGTAGAACATACAAAACGTGGCGGAAATGTCGGGGAGTGTTGTAACAGAATTAATTGTTTCAAATCCATGGCAATTGAAGTTTCGTTTTATTGATTAAAAGTGTTACAATGTCTTAACAAACAAATAAATACAACATAATTAACTAGTCTTGCATCTTTTATTGTCACTAAAGCCCAAGTCTGCCTATGTGTATCTTGATCATCTTATGCAACAACTCCTGAAAAACACATGTGAAAATAGGTACGTCATCATAAAAATGCTTGTGAGATACATAGGTTTTGTGAAAATAGGTTTCATGACTTATGTTTGAGAAAATGTTTAGTCATGAACCTTATAATTTGCTTTGTCTTGTAAATCATTTGAAAAACAATGAGTTCAGATGATATGTATAAATAAGAGAATAATGTATGGTTAAATGAATAACCATTGTAAAATGAGTTTGTATAAGATAAGTTGTTTGTAAATCAATGTCTTGTGAAAAGTATGATATTTGTATAAAATGTTATATGTCTCAAACTGAAATGATTCAAATAGCTATGTAATACCATACAAACACTTATATATAGGAAGTACCAACGGCGTATCCACTATGCTTGTATCATATTACACACGCCTCGTTACTTAAATCACTTACTCAAACCAAACTACCAAAGTAAAATGTTCATGTCTAATGTACATCATGTAATATGTATCCAAAATGTAAGCATGTGATGAATAACAAATGTACTAAGTATGCAACAAATAGACAAACGTAGCATGTGACCTGTACTAAGTATGCAACAATAGACATACATAGCATGTGACCTGTACTACGTATACAACAATAGACATACGTAGCATGTGACCTGTACTACGTATACAACAATAGACATACGTAGCATGTGACCTGTACTACGTATACAACAATAGACATACGTAGCATGTGACCTGTACTACGTATACAACAATAGACATACGTAGCATGTGACCTGTACTACGTATACAACAATAGACATACGTAGCATGTGACCTGTACTAAGTATGCAACAATAGACATACGTAGCATTAAATGTAATGTAAAACATGTACTATAATTGTACTAATGAACATAGCATGTATATGATGTGAAAACAGGAAAGCGGGAAAGTAACAAGTAGGCACATGTGTTCCACCCCAAAACAGTTTGGAAAACAGTAAAAGAGGGGTCTATGTACTCACTTGAGATTGCTTAGTAGTCCTTGAGTAACAACCAAACAATGCTAGAGATCACGGATATCAAACGGCACCTAATATAGGTAACTATGTTAATAAACCGGACCTAAATCGGAAGATCTGATAGAATGAGGGTTCGTAAACCAAACGAGTATAGAGACTCGTGTCATATGGTTTAACAAAGCCTACATACTAAATGAAACCTTAATCTAAGTGCTTACGACCCATTACGACCCGTTTAGGTAGCTTATGCTACTTTAACGCGTCGTTCGCGTGAAACGCGTTCGGACCGTCTAACTAGCCCTATGACAAGTGTTATATGCCTAAACATGTTACATAATCAGTTATGTGACAAAATTTTAGGTTACATATGCTTAATTACCAATTATACATGAAAAGGGTATTCTGGTAATTTACCTAAGGCATATAAACTACCTATCATACAACTATTCAAACGAAGCGACCATAGGGTATAACCTCGGAAGGTTATTCCCTACCTACTATGGTCACCTAATGTATTTGGTCGGATCCTAATGATCGACCAAATTGGGTCGGGTTCGAGGTATAAGCGATTTATTAGATCGCTTACCCTACGACCCTAGACAACGTGGTAATCAGTAGGCATAGTCCCAAGGGACTATAACCAACGTGATTACACTCACGTTGCGAAGTTCAAACGAACTTCGCATTGACCATAACTGGTCAACGCAAAAAGTCAAACAAAGTTTGACTTTCAGACTTTCAGACTCGAAAAGCAATAAAAGAACGAAAGAATACTTACGAAGGGTCCCCGAATGCTAATCTAGATCTTAATAACTCAGGTATGAAACAATGGTTCCAACTTAGAGTCACTTAGATCAGATTCTAGTGGTTTTTGAAGTTGGGGTGATGGGGTATTTATAGTATTCGGAGAACCGTTAAGATCGTTTGTCGAATATCGTGCCTTAATCGTATCCGTACAAGTGTCGGAAAGTTGTGGTGCCTAAAAACAATCCTTATCAGCTGATTAGGCAAGTGGTGAGTGTGTGGTTGTGGTTAAAACAGCTGGAACATGCTGACTGTTCGATATTATCTGATCAGGGAGTCGGACGCGGGCCGCGTAGTGGACACAAGGATCTCACGCGGGCCGCCTGGCCTGCACAGATCAGAAACAAGTTCCAGAAATTACAGTTTCAGCCCCTGCACGTGTTTAAGCCCATTTCCGACACTTCTAAGGCCCGTAAAGCCAACTTTAAGGCCCTAAAATGATGCCTAAACATTGTGGACATGAAACATGCTCAAAAATATGCCGGATGTTGGTTCGTTTGGTCGTACGAACGCGATGTTCGCTTAATTACGACGGAATGCGCATAAGCACGAAAAACGATCCAAATGACGCAACGAATGGATTTTTGGCAAGCCAAACACTAAAGCATAATATAGTCATGCTTACATAAATTTTTGGATGTCCGGATGTATTCAGAACGTAAGTTATGCGCGAAAATGCAAACTTGTGCACTTTTTGACACTTTTAGTCCCTGAATGACACAAAAGTTTATTTTAGCATACCGAACACCTCAAAGCCTATTTCTAAGCTATGTGAAGGGTATTTATGGTATGTTTAACTTATGGTCATGCTCCGGAATGTCTGTTACAGTTCAAATTGGCATACTTTCGCAGTTTGTCAACTTTAGTCCCTGTAAGCGAATTAGCTTGTTTTTGCCATACCAAAGCCTTCAAAACTTATTTCTAAGTTATGTAAAGGTTATTTAAGGTATGTTAAGCCTATGTCACTATTCTGGAGTGTTTGTTGCATTAAAATGGTTATATTTACGCATCGGTGCGCGTATAACCTTCCAGAAAGCGATTTAGAGTTTGGAAATCGAACAAGAGTTGATATGTGCAAACGATACACATATTTTTACAAATACCAAGTATGAAATACAATATTTCATTGGTTTGGCATTTGTTTGATGGTTGAAGTGACACAGGTGTCACAGATGACAAAAAGATGCAAGAGAGGATGAATTCATCTTCATCCTACGAATCGACCAACAGGAAATCAGAATCCTCGTACAAGCCATACCGCTCTAAGCCATATGGCAGAAATGACAGCAAGAAAGTGAATGCTGTTGAAGACGAGGATCCTGAGGAGTATCCTGAGTTATCAGAATATTGTTTTTCTGTTAATATACCTGAACTGATGTATGCTATGCAGGGTTTAGAAGACAAAGCAAGGTGGCCTAGGAAGAACCAACAGAAAGCTAACTGGAAGGATAAATCCAAGTGGTGTGCCTTCCAAGAGGATTTTGGAGATATTACAGAAGATTGCATTGCCCTGAGGAAAGAAATAAGCTATATGCTGAGCAAAGGATATCTAAAGGATCTCCTGGGAAGAAAGAAGAATAAGGGTCAGGATACTGAGAAAGATCCTGAACGAGCATTATCACCTCCTGCAGATGCCAAGATAATTAACTTTATTTCAGGAGGATCCGATATCTGTGGGACCTCTTATTCTGCAGCAAAAAGACATGCAAAGGAGGCTAAGGCAGAAAAGGGAGATAAGCCAACCAGGATGTCAACCCTCACAACTGACAAAGTGATCACGTTCGACAGTGATGACAGGGATACTGTCCAGGATCCTCACTATGATGCTTTGGTAATAACTTTATATGTTGCTAATCATTTTGTGAGCAGGATACTGGTGGATAATGACAGCTCCGTCAACATAATTCAGCTGGAAACACTGAAGAGGATGAATGTATCCCCGATGGATATTACCTCGAAATCCACTGTGCTTGTTGGATTCAGTGTAGAAGCCGTGGGAGAAATAAAGTTGCCTGTGTATGTTGAAGGGGTCAACTCAATGCAACGCTTCTGTGTCATGGACTCCTTATCCTGCTACAATATTATATTGGGCAGGCCTTGGATCCATGATATGAAAGCTGTGCCATCTACCTATCACCAGTGCATCAAGATACCTACCCCTTGGGGGGTTATCAAAGTGGAAAGTGATCAACAAGAAGCGAAGGAGTGTTATTCTTCTTCGATGAAATCTTCAACAAAGCCCAACGCAGCATAGCAATTAAAGATGCGAGCCTAGGATATCGTGGAGGCTTCAGAGCAGGATGTTAAGAAAATTGTCCTAGATCAGGATAATCCAGGTATCTCGGTGCTCGTAGGAACCAATATCCCTCAGGATATTGCAAATCAATTGACTAACTTTTTAAAATGCAGGATGTCAACATTCGCATGGAAACATGAGGATATGACAGGTATTTCCAAGGATATTATAACTCAGAAGCTCGGAATTGATAGGTCTTTCAAGCCTGTCCAACAGAAACGAAGGAAGTTTGCTCCTGAACGGAATGCAATAATTCAGGAAGAGGTTGAAAGATTGTTGAAAAGCAAGATGAGTAGGGAAGTTAAATTTCCCAAATGGCTAGCAAATGTAGTTGTGGTTCAGAAGAAAAATGGGAAATGGAGAGTTTGTGTAGATTACACAGACTTGAACAAAGCATGTCCTAAAGATCCATTCCCTCTACCTCACATCGACTCAATGGTGGATGCTACTGCCGGTCATGAAATGTTAACCTTCATGGATGCATCCTCAGGATTCCAGCAAATACAAATGGAACCTTTGGATCATGACACCAACATGTATTTATTGTTATACTGCTATGCCTTTTGGTTTGAAAAATGCATGTGTAACATACCAGAGATTGATGAACATGATGTTTAAAGACAAACTGTGGGACACCATGGAGGTATACATTGATGATATGGTGGTAAAGTCCAAGAAAGCTGAGGATCATCTCCGGGATATTGAAGGAGCATTCGATATCCTGGACTAGTACAATATGAAGCTGAATCCTGCCAAATGCCATTTCGGAGTGGGGGCCGGAAAGTTTTTGGGATACATGGTGAATAAAAGGGGGATCGAAGCAAGCCCAGAACAAATCAAAGCTATCTTGGATATCAAGTCACCTTCGAACATGAAAGATGTACAAAGATTAACAGGGCGAGTAGCAGCATTAAACAGGTTTATATCAAGATCCTCGGAAAAATGCAAGGAATTCTATGATATCCTGAAAAAGAATAAGAAATTCGAATGGGAAGAGAAGCATGAAGCAGCCTTGCAGGAATTAAAGCAGTATCTTTCAACTGCACCACTATTGATGAAGCCCGAGGATGGTGAACCATTATCCCTGTTAGGGGAGGATTTTCTAACAATTAGTGATCCTTACTTGTTATCCTAATTAATGATCCTTACTTCTGTGACAGATAGTGATCCTCAGAAGAGCTTCAGGATCAGGATCATGGATCACCTTAAGGATCCTCATACTAACGATTGATTGTTTATGTTTCGTATTATTGTGCAGGAGTAACAAGCTTGACTTGGTCTTGGCAACGTTACTATGGAATATTCCACGGGTATTTCGCACACGTTTGACTGGAAATGGACGTTGTGGAGAACGTGGGAGCTTGGCACAAAAGTCGGATAGTTTGTTATTATAGTTAACTTCTATTTTTAAAGGGGTGACGAGCTAGTAATTAGAAGACTTAGCCATTTTCAGCTACACACACTCTCATACAATCGCACTCTTGAAGCTCTCGATAAACACTTAACAATTTTCACTCACTTTTACACATTTCACCATAGTGATCCTTGTACCTAGCTCGTTACTATCCGAAGTTGTAAACATTTATTGATTTATTTGAGCTTGGTGATCGGTAGTTTCCATCACCCGGGGTTTTTTGTGCCGGAGAACAACTCTTGATCAAGGGATTTTTCCCCGTATAAATCCTTGCGTCGTTTGTGCAATTTACATTGAAGTGATCCTTATCATTGTTCTACATTTAAAGCATCATTCCCCGTAACAAAGAGTTTGGTTGCATTATCCTCATCAGATTTTTTGACCAAAACAGTTTGGCGCCATCCGTGGGACAATTGGTGCTTCATTCCTAAGAAGTTTTTCTGTTGTTGATCGTTCCGGTTCATTGCATACAAATACATGGCTTCATCATTGAAGAATACCTCTACTGCAATGTCTGCGGTCAATTCATCTCAGGGCATTCCACCTTTGCCTCCACCACCTTCTGGACCTCAGAAAAATGCCGAGAAGAAACCAACTCCCATTTTCTCCAAACCTCCAACTTCTTCTGCTTCTTACACTCCCACTACTAGTGACATGTTTACTTTGATTTTACAGATGAAGGATCATATACAACAACAGGACAAGACCAATGAGAGGATTCTCAAAGAAATCGGAGATCTCAAGAAACAAAAGAAAACAGCAGAGGATCATTCCCCACTGGTGCCCAGATCTTTGAATTTTGATACTCCGGTGATTACTTCGCAGCCATCAGTGGTTCCAGATGTTCAATATGTGGGTGGACCGAAAGGAGTGCACTACGGAACAACAACAGTGACCCAGGCATCGGGTTCATATTTCCAACCAGCAGGATCCTATCCTCAACATATGGGATCCCTCATGAATTCAGGAGGATACTCAGGAGCGCAGCAGATTCAAGGATCTTCCTTCGTTCCAGGATCATTCCAGGTTCAAGGATCCTCCTTTGTTCCAGGATCATCCCAGGTTCAAGGATCCTCCTTTGTTCCAGGATCGTCCCAGTTTCAGGGATCCTTCCAGATGCCAGGATCCTTGAGGAGTTTGCAAACAGGAAGTTCAGATGTCCATCAGGGAGATTTTATTCCAATGCAGACCAATGCTTCTACTGGTCCTTCGATCATTCCAGAGCCCCAACAATATGGATTAACATCCATTCTTCCTAATTTAAATCCAATGGGAGGTAACACTTTTAATAATTCTTATACTACTAACCATGGCCTTATGCAGGATCCAGGTATCAATCATGCCATGGCCAGAGAATTGCAAAAGTTGAAGGATATGATATCGAGTGTTCCAGGAGTGGTCAAACCTATCCCAGAGATTGCAGATGGGAGCCACAAGATATCTCGTTTTGCACTACCAATCTGTGATGCTGAGATACCCAAGAGGTTCCATGTCCCAACTATGAAGCTGTATGATGGTTCGACGGATCCTGAAGAACACATAGCACAATACAGGGAAAGGATGGAGATCAATCCAATCCCAGAAAGGTTAAAGGAAGCATGCCTGTGCAAGGGATTCGGATCCACTCTTACTGGATCAGCTCTCAAATGGCTGCTAAGTCTTCCCCCTACTCTATTACCTCATTTGCTAATCTAGTTAACCTATTTAATAATCAGTTTTCTTGTAGTAGAAAATTTGAACGATTAACTAGTGATCTATATAGGATAACCCAGGGTCATAATGAATCATTAAGGGATTACATTACCAAATTCAGTAAAGAATCCTTAGACATTCCCAACTTGGATATAGCCACGGCTGTTGAGGCCTTTAAAATGGGATTGCTTAGGGATTCATTATTCTATGATGATCTTGTTATGACACCATGCAGGAACCTAGATGAGGTAAGAACCCGGGCACTTAGGTTCATCCGGCTAGAGGATGACAAAAGGATCCAGGAGAGGTTAGTAGGATCCTCAAAGCAAGATAAGCAAGGATCCTCATTCAGGAACAACAAGTTCAGATCCTATAATAGATCTGATAACCAGAACGTGCATGCTGTTGATCAGGAAGAGGATGATGAGGATTATCCTCCAATTTCTGAATATTGTTTTTCTATTGATAACAATGAACTAATCCTTGCGATGCAGAATCTAGGTGATAAAGCCAGATGGCCCAGAAAAAATGACAGACCAGCTGCAACCAAAGATAAATCAAAGTGGTGTGCATACCATGAAGATTTTGGGCATCTTACAGAAGAATGCATTGCACTAAGAAAGGAAATTGGATACTTGTTGAGCAAGGGGCATCTAAAAGAATTGTTGGGTCGAAAAAAGTCAAGGACTCAGGATCCTGAAAGGATCCCTGAGAAGGCTCCAGCCCCTCCAGCAGATGCACAAGTGATAAACTTTATTTCTGGAGGATCAGACATTTGTGGCACATCCTTCTCAGCAGCTAAAAGGCATGCAAAGGAAACTAAAATGGATAATGGAGAAAGACCCGTTCGAACATCAAGTGTCTCCGAAGGGAAAGTCATAACCTTTGATGAGGACGATCGTGTTGATATCCAGGATCCTCATCACGATGGTTTAGTTATTACTCTTTTCATTTCTAACCATTTTGTCCGCAGGATCCTTATAGACGGAGGAAGCTCAGTGAACATTATCCAGCTTGATGTTCTAAAGAAAATGGGTATCCCTGAATCAGATATCATACCAAGATCCTCCGTGCTCGTAGGATTTAGTGGTGAAACTAAGAATACCCTGGGGGACATTAAGCTCCCAATATACATCGAAGGCCTACACTCTTATCAAAAATTTTGTGTTATTGACTGTTTATCTTGTTGTAATGTTATCCTTGGCAGGCCCTGGATACACGATATGAAGGCAGTCCCATCTACTTACCATCAATGTGTGAAGCTCCCTAGTCCTTGGGGAATAGTCAAGATTGATAGTGATCAGCAGGAGGCTAAAAATTGCTATACTTCAACTATGAAACCAGCCTCGAAGTCAAGGGAGCAATAGCAATCAAAGTATCCTCCAAGGGATGTCTTGGAGGCAAGAGAGCAGGATGTGGTAGAAATCCTCATGGATCCTCATGATCCAGAATCCAAAATCTATATTGGATCAGGGATCCTTGGCGATATGAAGGAAGACCTCATATCCTTCCTCAAAAGGAGAAAGACTACCTTTGCATGGAAACACGAAGACATGACAGGCATATCTAAAGATGTAATCACTCACAAACTTGGCATTGATAGGCCCTTCAAACCAATCCATCAAAGGAGAAGAAAGTTTGCACCGGAAAGAAATGCCATTATCCAGGAAGAGGTAGAGAAATTGCTCCGGGCAGGTATGATTAGAGAGGTCAAGTATCCAAGATGGTTGGCCAATGTGGTTGTTGTTCAAAAGAAAAACGGAAAGTGGAGGGTATGTGTCGATTTTACCGATTTAAATAAGGCATGTCCCAAGGATCCTTTCCCATTACCCCACATTGACTCCATGGTGGATGCAACTGCGGGTCATGAACTGTTAACTTTTATGGATGCTTCATCTGGATTTCAACAAATCCAAATGGAACCATCCGATCAAGAGGATACAGCCTTCATGACTCCAACTGGTATATATTGCTATATTGCTATGCCGTTCGGACTAAGAAATGCAGGTGCAACTTACCAAAGGCTAGTGAATATGATGTTCAAGGATCAGATTGGACAAACTATGGAGGTTTACATAGACGATATGGTGGTAAAATCAATAAAGGCCGAGGATCACCTAAGTGACTTGGAGGAAGCATTCAATATCCTTGACAAATATAATATGAAGCTTAATCCTTCAAAATGTCACTTTGGTGTTAAAGCAGGTAAATTCTTAGGATATATGGTGACAAAGAGAGGCATTGAAGCCAGTCCAGAACAAATCAAAGCAATAGTGAACATCAAATCTCCGGCCAATGCTAAGGATGTTCAAAGGCTAACAGGCAGGATAGCAGCTTTGAACAGATTTATATCCAAATCCTCAGAGAAGTGCAAACAATTCTATGATATCCTAAGGAAGAACAAGAAATTTGAGTGGACTGAGAAGCATGAAAATGCCTTAAGAGCTCTCAAAGATTAACTATCCTCAGCCCCGGCCTTGATGAAACCAGAAAAAGGCGATGTGCTATCCTTGTATCTTGCAGTATCCTCAAAAGCAGTAAGTGCGGTCCTTGTTAAGGATCACGAAGGTACACAACATCCTGTCTATTATGTAAGTAAAAGTTTACTTGATGCCGAATCCAGGTATTCACACCTTGAAAAGCTTATTCTTGCATTAATTATGGCATCTACTAAGTTGAGACATTATTTTGAAACTCATGTTATTGTTGTTAAAACTAATTTTCCAATTAAGAATGTCCTCAGGAAACCAGAGATGTCAGGAAGGATGGCTAAGTGGGCAGTGAAGCTTAGTGCCTATGATATAAGATATGAGCCTAGGACATCCATCAAATCCCAAGCATTAGCTGACTTTGTGGCTGATTTCAGTAGTGATCTACAAAAAGAAGCTGAGTTAGAAGTCCAGCAGCTAGAGGAGACCAAGGATCCTTGGATACTCTATACTGATGGATCCTCAAATGTCAAAGGCACAGGGCTTGGAATACTACTAAAATCGCCACAGGGGGACATAATACCCCACTCTATAGCTTGTGAGTTCCAAACCACTAACAATGAGGCTGAATATGAAGCCTTAATTGCTGGTTTGCAAATTTCTAAGCATATGGGGATCAGGTATCTTGAGGTACATGTAGATTCATTGTTAATTACAAACCACTTTAATGGATCCTATGCTGTTAAAGGCGAAAAGCTAACCAAATATTTAGAGATAGTCAAAGAATTGGCACTCTCCTTTGTTTCCTTTAGTTTGACACAGGTACCAAGGGAAGAAAATACAGAAGCTGATGCATTGGCTAACTTAGGATCATCTTTGAAGATCCCGGAGGATATCAAGATCCCTATTATCCATATCCTGACCCCGGCTATCGAGGATCATGTGGCTATAGAGATAGGAAAGAATTCTGCAATTATCCCTAGTGAGGATACTCAATCCCATTCAGGATCAGGATCATGGATCTCACTAATTATGAGATACTTACAACATGGAGTGATTCCTACAGGAGAAAACCCCAGGGCTTTCAAAATTAAGGTATCTCAATTCAAAATTTTAAATAATATGTTGTATAAGCGATCTTTTGCAGGACCATACTTAAGATGCATTGAGGATCCTGAAATCCAAGAAGTTTTAAAAGACTTCCATGAAGGAGATTGTGGAAACCACACTGGGGGCATGGCGTTATTCTCAAGGATCCTGAGGACAGGATACTACTGTCCAACCATGAAGAGAGATGCTGTGGAGTATGCTAAGAGATGTGATCCTTGTCAGAGACACAGCAATATCCTTCATCAACCAGCTGGATTTTTGCATCCTATATCCTCCTCTTGGCCATTTATGAGATGGGGTATGGATATAGTTGGTAAGCTCTCTAAGGCACCTGGTGGAAAAGTATTCATGCTTGCTATGACTGATTACTTCTCCAAGTGGATAGAGGCTGAAGCTTTTGCTCAAGTCAGAGAAAAGGAAGTTATATCCTTCATTAAAAGAAATATTATAACTAGATTCGGTATTCCTTCTGAAATTATATGTGATAATGGTTCCCAATTCATTGGGGGCAGAACCACTAACTTTTGTGACAGCTGGGGGATTAAGATGATAACATCAACACCAGTCCACCCACAAGCTAATGGTAAAGCTGAATCATCCAACAAGATCATCATCAACAATTTGAAGAAGAAGCTAGGATCCAAGAAAGGGAAATGGGCAGAAGAACTACCTTATGTGCTTTGGGCTGATAGGACAACCCCTAAGAATGCTACTGGTCAAATGCCATTCTCTTTGGTATTTGGGGTTGAATCAGTGATCCCAACAGAAATGGTGGTTCCAACTGCTAGAACAAGTACCCGGGATCCTGAGGAAAATGATGAGAACTTGGCTCTAGACCTGGATACTATTGAAGAAATCAGGGATATGGCTAGGATAAGGATGGCCAGTTATCAACAAAGAATGGCTGGTGCTTACAACAAAAATGTCAGGATCAGGAAGTTTCAAGTTGGAGATATGGTATTAAGGAAAGCATTTCAGAATACCACCAATCCTGCTGATGGAAAATTGGCTCCAAAATGGGAAGGCCCTTATTTGATTGAAGCTAAAGCAGGAAAGGGGGCATATAGATTGCTAACCATGGAAGGTGATTTGCTACCAAGAGCTTGGAATGCTGTCCACTTGAAGAAATATTTCATGTGAGCAGGATCCTCATGGCACAGATGATCCTTACGTTAGGGGGTATCCTAGAAGGATCCTTAAAGTATCGGTGATCCTTACTTTGGTAATGTCCTAATCTTGAACTATTTCATTTCTTTATTTTCTCATATAAGGATAAGGATCATGTGTCCTTTATCCATCTCTCACGTGATTTTAAGTTTTGAAAGTTCAGGTATCCTTAGCAAAATATTGGTTATCTGCAGAAGCAATCCGTTCCTTGGGTTTAACCCCAGTTATTTGGGCTTGACCCCAGTTCCGCCTGTAGCGCATGATGATCCTGGTATAGTTCAAGGCAGTGGGACCAGTACTTGCCTTAGGGGCTGATAATTCCATTGTACTGGCTATACCTAGGATCCTACGTATAATGGTAGACGTACCATACATCCGTTCCTAAGGTTTCTAACGTTTTCACGTTAGCTAAGGTTTTGACATTTTCATGTCACTAAGTTTGGATAGTCGCCAGTTAGGGCCATACTCCAGTTTACATACGATCCTTGGGCTTGTCCCCAGTTATCCTTGGGCTTGTCCCCGGTTATCCTTGGGCTTGTCCCCAGTTGCTAACTCTTATCTTATATTGGCTTAGTCCCAAGTTATGCCCTATTTCAGGTCCTTGAAGATAAACAACTAGGGATCCTTGATCCTTACTTTTCTCTAAGGTTTATCTTACAGTTATCCTTATTATGGTTAGGATCCTAACCTGGATCCTCAGGTATGATCCTTAACTATTTTTAATTCTATTCATTGTTTATTTGAATAACCCTTAAAATTTGACAACTAAACTTGCGATCCTTAAAATATATTACTTTTTGGGATTCTTTAACTATAGGATATTTGGTCATGGGTCATGTCCTAAATATTTTCAATCTGACTTGTTCAAAATTGTTTATTCAATAAGTGTACATCAAAACAATTGAGAATTAAAGAGACAAAAAGGCTAACAATACAAGATAAGCGACAAAAGATTAAGGTTTTATTTATTAACAAAAGATTAACCCTTAAAAGGTTGTCAAAATTACCTACCCCGAGCATCTACCAGCAATACGTGGCCCGTCCGCTGGGGTAGGTAAAGGGTGTCCATGATAATAGGTTCAAAAGTAGTGCAGGAATATAAAGGCGGCAGGATCACAATGGCTTCATCCCCCAAACAGAGGATCCCTCCACCATTTGCAATCCTGCCTATTGTCCAAAGGATCATACATGATCCTTAATCCTAAAAACTATTGTTCAGTACAAACCATCAAATTGTTCAACAAAACAACCATCAAACTAAAAAATTGGGCTCCGGCTATGTCTAGAAGTTTCCATCATCGCCCAATCATGCAGCCTAAACCTTCCCTGCATCACCACCTCCGGCTCCACTTGCTTCACCACCTTCACCCTTGCCTCCGGCCTCGATCGCCAAAACCTCCTCAGCCTCTTCATCATCTTCAAGATCAGCCAACCTTGCTTTCCAGTCCTCAACATCTCAGCTGCTTCTGTCGAAGTTAGGATGTTGAGCTTCCTGGGCCATCTTTAGTTTTGTCTGATACATTGTGATGGCAGCAGAGACCTTTGCACCTTCTATGAGATCATGCTTTTCATAGTCAAGGTCAATCAGAAGTTTAGCCGTCTTAGTCTTGGCATCCTGGAGCTCCTTCTGAAGATCAGCAATTTTGAGGTCCTTTAGCAATGCAACCTGCTGGAGGTCGGCAATCTTCCTATCCTGATCCTCAACGTGGCCAACATAGTCCTCGATCTCAGTGAATTTCTGCAAAGGGGATAAAAGATAAGGTCAAGACCAAGTGATCCTCAAATCAGCAGGATATATCAGCAGGATATGTCAGCAGGATATACTAGCAGAGACAGTGATCCTTACATCGTTGAAGTACTCGAGGAATTGGTGGCGGATCAGAGGCAGACCCTGCAGATCCTCAGCTTCAGAGGCCTTTCTCTTCTTGATTCCCTTTCCTTTGATGGGTGCCTTGGGGACTGAAGCTGTCGGGCTGGTAGGAGCCTTTCTTTTGGAGGATCTGACGGTGGTGAGATCGGTGACATTGAACTTTGAAGCAGACTTGGTGGATTTTCCAGCACCTACACAACCAAAACAAGATAAGTATCTTTACTTCACTTATATTTTACTATTTATTTAAATTTTTAAACAAAGATACTTACTTGACATCGTGACAGAGCCTGAGGATACCTCCTGAGAATCCTGGGTGGTTGTCTTGAAAGATCTTGTTTCAGGATCAAGTTTCTTGAAAGCGATGAGTCTCTCTTTGGCAGCAGGAGACAGTCTGAGGTGTGAAACGGTGATAGCTGCATAACAAGAAAGCAAAAGTATATAAGTGATCCTTATATCAAAAGAAAGTTCTCTGGTAATCCTTCTTAGGATCCTCCACCCTACCATGGGTAGCCCATTTCTTGGGTAGATCATTTCCGTCATTAATAGAATCTCTCTTGACGAAAAAGAAATGCCGCTTCTGTTAGGGGAGGATTTTCTAACAATTAGTGATCCTTATTCGTTATCCTAATTAGTGATCCTTACTTCTGTGACAGGTGGTGATCCTCAGAAGAGCTTTAGGATCAGGATCATGGATCACTTTAAGGATCCTCGTACTGACGATTGTGTACTTATGTTTTGTACTATCTCGCAGGTATAACCAGCTCGACCAAGTCTTGGCGACATTCCTGGAGAATATTCCCAAACTATTCTGCACGTGCTTAGCTAAAAATGGACGTTATGGAGAACGTGGGGGCTTGGCACAAAAGTCGGATAGTTAGTTTGGTAGTTAAATTTCTATTTTAAAAGGGGTAACGAGCTAGTGGAGAAACACTTAGTCATTTTTACAGCTACACACACTCATATACTCGCACACTTGAAGCTCTCGACGAACATTCATTCGTTTTCACTCACATTTACACATTTCACGATAGTGATCCTTGTACCTAGCTCGTTACTATCCGAAGTTGTAAACATTTATTCATTTATTTGAGCTTGGTGATCGGTAGTTTCCATCACCCGGGGTTTTTTGTGCCGGAGATCAACTCTTGATCAAGGGCTTTTTCCCCGTATAAACCCTTGTGTTGTTTGTGCAATTTTACACTAAAGTGATCCTCATCATTGTTCTACATTTCAAGCATCATACCCTATAATTGAGAGTTTGGTTGCAATATCCTCATCTGATTTTTTGACCAAAACAGTTTGGCGCCCACCGTGGGGCAATTGGTGCTTCGTCCTTAGAAAAAATACGCATTTCTGTGCTCATTTCGGTTCACTACAACCAAGCAAATGGCTTCCTCAGGGAAGAGTGCTTCAAACTTGATGCCATCATTCACTTCTTCACAAGGCATCCCTCCTTTGCCTCCACCACCTTCTGGATCCCAGAAGAATACTGAGAATGCCGCGAAGAAACCAACTCACATTTTCTCAAAACCACCTACTTCTTCTGTTTCAACTAATCCTACTACTAATGATCTCTATGCCTTGATTTTGCAGATGAGGAATCATGCACAAGAGCAGGATAAGACCAACGAAAGGATCCTCCGGGAGATTGACGAAATTAAGAAACAGAAGAAAACAGCAGAGGATCATTCCCCACTGATGCCCAGATCTTTGAATTTTGATACTCCGGTGATTACTTCTCAGCCATCAGTGGTTCCAGACATTCAATATGTGGGTGGACCAAAAGGAGTGCACTACGGAACAACAACAATGACCCAGGCATCAGGTTCATATTTCCAGCCAGCGGGATCCTATCCTCAGCATATGGGATCCCTCACGAGTTCAGGAGGATATTCAGGAATGCAGCAGTTTCAAGGATCCTCCTTCGTTCCAGGATCATCCCAGGTTCAAGGATCCTCCTTCGTTCCAGGATCATCCCAGGTTCAAGGATCCTCCTTCGTTCCAGGATCATCCCAGGTTCAAGGATCCTCCTTCGTTCCAGGATCATCCCAGGTTCAAGGATCCTCCTTTGTTCCAGGATCGTCCCAGTTTCAGGGATCCTTCCAAATGCCAGGATCCTTGAGGAGTTTGCAAACAGGAAGTTCAGATGTCCATCAGGGAGATTTTATTCCAATGTAGACCAGTGCCTCTACTGGTCCCTCGATCATTCCAGAGCCTCAACAATATGGATTAACATCCATTGTTCCTAACTTGAATCCAATGGGAGGTAACACTTTTAATAATTCTCATACTACTAACCATGGTCTTATGCAGGATCCAAGTATCAATCATGCCATGGCCAGAGAATTGCAAAAGCTAAAGGATATGATATCAAGTGTTCCGGGAGTGGTCAAACCTATCCCAGAGATTGCAGATGGGAGCCACAAGATATCTCGTTTTGCACCACCAATCTGTGATGCTGAGATACCCAAGAGGTTCCATGTGCCTACAATGAAGCTGTATGATGGTTCGACTGATCCTGAAGAACACATAGCACAATATAGGGAGAGGATGGAAATCAATCCGATCCCAGAAAGGTTAAAGGAAGCATGCCTGTGCAAGGGATTCGGGTCTACTCTTACTGGATCAGCTCTCAAATGGCTGCTAAGTCTTCCCCCTTACTCTATTACCTCGTTTGCTAACCTAGTTAATCTATTTAATAATCAATTTTCTTGTAGTAGAAAATTTGAGCGTTTAACTAGTGATCTGTATAGGATAACCCAGGGTCATAATGAATCATTAAGGGATTACATTACCAAATTCAGTAAAGAATCCTTAGACATTCCTAACTTAGATATAGCCACGGCTGTTGAGGCCTTCAAAATGGGATTGCTTAGGGATTCGTTATTTTATGATGATCTTGTTATGACACCATGCAGGAACCTAGATGAGGTAAGAACCCGGGCCCTTAGGTACATCCGGCTAGAGGATGACAAGAGGATCCAGGAGAGGTTAGCAGGATCCTCAAAGCAGGATAAGCAAGGATCCTCATTCAGGAACAACAAGTTCAGATCCTACAACAGATCTGATAACCAGAACGTGCATTCTATTGATCAAGAAGAGGATGATGAGGATTATCCTCCAATTTATGAATATTGTTTTAGTGTTGATAACAATGAACTAATCCTTGCGATGCAGAGTCTAGGTGATAAAGCTAGATGGCCCAGAAAAAATGATAGGCCAGCTGCAACTAAGGATAAATCAAAGTGGTGTGCATACCATGAAGATTTTGGGCACCTCACAGAAGAATGCATTGCACTAAGAAAGGAAATTGGATACTTGTTGAGCAAGGGGCATCTAAAAGAATTGTTGGGAAGAAAAAAGTCAAGGACTCAGGATCCTGAAAGGATCCCTGAGAAGGCTCCAGCCCCTCCAGCGGATGCACAAGTGATAAACTTCATTTCTGGAGGATCAGACATTTGCGGCACATCCTTCTCAGCGGCTAAAAGGCATGCAAAGGAAACTAAAATGGATAACGGAGAAAGACCTGTTCGAACATCAAGTGTCTCGGAAGGGAAAGTCATAACCTTTGATGAAGAGGATCGTGTTGATATCCAGGATCCTCATCACGACGGTTTAGTTATTACTCTTTTCATATCTAACCATTTTGTCCGCAGGATCCTTATAGACGGAGGAAGTTCAGTGAACATTATCCAGCTTGATGTCCTAAAGAAGATGGGTATTCCTGAATCAGAAATCATACCAAGATCCTCTGTGCTTGTGGGATTTAGTGGTGAAACTAAGAATACCCTGGGGGACATTAAACTCCCAATATACATTGAAGGCCTACACTCTTATCAAAAATTTTGTGTTATTGACTGTTTATCTTGTTGTAATGTTATCCTTGGAAGGCCCTGGATACACGATATGAAAGCAGTCCCATCCACTTACCATCAATGTGTGAAACTCCCTAGTCCTTGGGGAATAGTGAAGATTGATAGTGATCAGCAGGAGGCTAAGAATTGCTATACTTCATCGATGAAACCAGCTTCGAAATCCAGGGAGCAATAGCAATCAAAGTATCCTCCAAGGGATGTCTTGGAGGCGAGTGAACAGGATGTGGTAGAGATCCTTATGGATCCGGATGATCCTGAATCTATAGTTTATATCGGATCAGGGATCCTTGGCGAAATGAAAGAAGACCTCGTATCCTTCCTAAAAAGGAGAAAGACTACCTTTGCATGGAAACACGAACACATGACTGGTATATCCAAAGATGTAATCACTCACAAACTCGGCATTGACAGATCCTTCAAACCAATCCATCAAAGGAGAAGAAAGTTTGCACCGGAAAGGAATGCCATTATCCAGGAAGAGGTAGAGAAATTGCTCCGGGCAGGTATGATTAGAGAGGTCAAGTATCCAAGATGGCTGGCCAATGTGGTTGTTGTTCAAAAGAAAAACGGAAAGTGGAGGGTATGTGTCGATTTTACCGATTTAAATAAGGCATGTCCCAAGGATCCTTTCCCTTTACCCCACATTGACTCCATGGTGGATGCAACCGCGGGTCATGAACTGTTAACTTTTATGGATGCTTCATCTGGATTTCAACAAATCCAAATGGGACCATCCGATCAAGAGGATACAGCCTTCATGACTCCAACTGGTATATATTGCTATATTGCTATGCCGTTCGGACTAAGAAATGCAGGTGCAACTTACCAAAGGCTAGTGAATATGATGTTCAAGGATCAGATTGGACAAACTATGGAGGTTTACATAGACGATATGGTGGTAAAATCAATAAAGGCTGAGGATCACCTAAGTGACTTGGAGGAAGCATTCAATATCCTTGACAAATATAATATGAAGCTTAATCCTTCAAAATGTCACTTTGGTGTTAAAGCAGGTAAATTCTTAGGATATATGGTGACAAAGAGAGGCATTGAAGCTAGCCCGGAATAAATCAAAGCAATAGTGAACATCAAATCTCCGGCCAATGCTAAGGATGTTCAAAGGCTAACAGGCAGGATAACAGCCTTGAACAGATTTATATCCAAATCCTCCGAGAAGTGTAAAGAATTCTATGATATCCTAAGGAAGAACAAGAAATTTGAATGGACGGAGAAGCATGAAAATGCTTTGAGAGCCCTCAAAGATTACTTATCCTCGGCCCCGGCTTTGATGAAACCAGAAAAAGGTGATTTGTTATCCTTGTATCTTGCAGTATCCTCGAAAGCAGTAAGTGCGGTCCTTGTTAAGGATCATCAAGGTACACAACATCCTGTCTATTATGTAAGTAAAAGTTTACTTGATGCCGAATCCAGGTATTCACACCTTGAAAAACTTATTCTCGCATTAATTATGGCATCTACTAAGTTAAGACATTATTTTGAAACTCATGTTATCATTGTTAAAACTAATTTTCCAATTAAGAATGTCCTCAGGAAACCAGAGATGTCAGGAAGGATGGCTAAGTGGGCAGTGAAGCTGAGTGCATATGATATAAGATATGAGCCTAGGACAGCCATCAAATCCCAAGCATTAGCTGACTTTGTGGCTGATTTCAGTAGTGATTTACAAGAAGAAGCTGAGTTAGAAGTCCAGCAGCTAGAGGAGACCAAGGATCCTTGGATACTCTATACTGATGGATCCTCAAATGTCAAAGGCACAGGGCTTGGAATACTACTAAAATCGCCACAGGGGGACATAATACCCCACTCTATAGCTTGTGAGTTCCAAACCACTAACAATGAGGCTGAATACGAAGCCTTAATTGCTGGTTTGCAAATTGCTAAGCATATAGGGATCAGGTATCTTGAGGTACACGTAGATTCTTTGTTAATTACAAACCACTTTAATGGATCCTATGCTGTTAAAGGTGAAAAGTTAACCAAATATTTGGAGATAGTCAAAAGTTTGGCACTCTCTTTTGTTTCCTTTAGTTTGTCACAGGTACCAAGGGAAGAAAATACAGAAGCTGATGCATTGGCTAATTTAGGATCATCCTTGAAGATCCCGGAGGATATCAAGATTCCTATTATCCATATCCTGACCCCGGCTATTGAGGATCATGTGGCTATGGAAATAGGGAATGATTCTGCAATAATCCCTAGTGAGGATACTCGATCCCATTCAGGATCAGGATCATGGATCTCACCAATTATGAGATACTTACAACATGGAGAGATTCCTACAGGAGAAAACCCTAGGGCTTTCAAATCTAAGGTATCTCAATTCTCAATTATAAATAGTATGTTGTATAGACGATCTCTTGCAGGACCATACTTGAGATGCATTGAGGATCCTAAAGTCCAAGAAGTTTTAAAAGACTTCCATCAAGGAGATTGTGGAAACCACACTGGGGGCAGGGCATTATTCTCAAGGATCCTGAGAACAGGATACTACTGGCCTACCCTGAAGAGAGACGCTGTGGAGTATGCTAAGAGATGTGATCCTTGTCAGAGGCACAGCAATATCCTTCATCAACCAGCTGAATTATTGCATCCTATATCCTCCTCTTGGACATTTATGAGATGGGGTATGGATATAGTTGGTAAGCTCCCTAAGGCACCTGGTGGAAAAGTATTCATGCTAGCTATGACTGATTACTTCTCCAAGTGGATAGAGGCTGAAGCTTTTGCCCAAGTCAGAGAAAAGGAAGTTATATCCTTCATTAAAAGAAATATTATAACTAGATTTGGAATTCCTTCTGAGATTATATGTGATAATGGTTCCCAATTTATTGGGGGCAGAACCACTAACTTTTGTGACAGCTGGGGGATTAGGATGATAACATCAACACCAGTCCACCCACAAGCTAATGGTCAGGCAGAATCATCCAACAAGATCATCATCAACAATTTGAAGAAGAAGCTTGGATCCAAGAAAGGGAAATGGGCAGAAGAACTACCCTATGTGCTCTGGGCTGATAGGACAACCCCTAAGAATGCTACTGGTCAAACGCCATTCTCTTTGGTATTTGGGGCAGAATCAGTGATCCCAACAGAAATGGTGGTTCCAACTGCTAGAACAAGTACCCGTGATCCTGAGGAGAATAATGAGAACTTGGCTCAAGACCTGGATACTATTGAAGAAATCAGGGATATGGCTAGGATAAGGATGGCCAGTTATCGGCAAAGAATGGCTGGTGCTTACAACAAAAATGTCAGGATCAGGAGGTTTCAAGTTGGAGATATGGTATTAAGGAAAGCATTCCAAAATACCACCAATCCTGCTGATGGGAAGTTGGCTCCAAAATGGGAAGGCCCTTATTTGATTGAAGCTGAAGCAGGAAAGGGGGCATATAGATTGCTAACCATGGAAGGTGATTTGCTACCAAGAGCCTGGAATGCTGTCCATTTGAAGAAATATTTCATGTGAGCAGGATCCTAGTGGCATAGATGATCCTCACAATAGGGATATCCTTAAAGGATCCTCAAAGCATCGGTGATCCTTACTTAGGTAATATCCTAAACTTGAACTAATTCATTTCTTTATTTTCTCATATAAGGATAAGGATCATGTATCCTTTATCCATCTCTCACGTGAATTTGAGTTTTGAAAGTTCAGGTATCCTTAGCATAACATTGGTTATCCACTGAAGCAATCCGTCCTTTGGGTTTAACCCCAGTTATTCGGGCTTGACCCCAGTTCCGCCTGTAGCGCACGATGATCCTGGTATAGTTCAAGGCATTGGGACCAGTACTCGTTTTAGGGGCTGATAATTCCATTGTACTGGCTATGCTTAGGATCCTACGTATAATGGTAGACGTACCATACATCCGTTCCTAAGGTTTCTAACGTTTTCACGTTAGCTAAGGTTTCTAACGTCTTCACGTTAGCTAAGGTTTTGGCATTTTCATGCCACTAAGTTTGGATAGTCGCCAGTTAGGGCCATACTCCAGTTTACATACGATCCTTGGGCTTGTCCCCAGTTATCCTTGGGCTTGTCCCCAGTTATCCTTGGGCTTGTCCCCAGTTATCCTTGGGCTTGTCCCCAGTTGCTAATTCTTATCTTATGTTGGCTTAGTCCCAAGTAATGCTCTATTTCAGGTTCTTGAAGGTAGGCAACTAGGGATCCTTGATCCTTACTTTATTCTAAGGTTTATCTTATAGTTATCCTTATTAAGGTTAGGATCCTAACTTGGATCCTCAGGTATGATCCTTAACTATTTTTAATTCTATTCATTATTTATTTGAATAACCCTTATACTTGACAACTGAACTTGTGATTCTTAAACTATATCACTTTTTAGAACTTATCGGTTATGGGATATGTGATCCTTGATCATATCCTCAACTTTCTGGATATCTTTTCTAATTTTTCAAGGCTTGATAAGTATAAATAGATTGAACATTACAACAGTTGGAAAATAAGATATTAAAAAGTATAACAACACGAGATAAGCGACAAAAGGTTAAGTTTTTATTTATAAACAAAAGACTAACCCTTAAAAGGTTGTCAAAATTACCTACCCGAGCATCTACCAGCAAAACGTGGCCCGTCCGCTGGGGTAGGTAAAGGGTGTCTATGATAATAAGTTCAAGAGTAGTGCAGGAATATAAAGGCGGCAGGATCACAATGGTTTCATCCCCCAAACAGAGGATCCCTCCACCATATGCAATCCTGCCTATTGTTTAAAGGATCATACATGATCCTTAATCCTAAAACCTATTGTTTAAGTACAAACCTTGAAATTGTTTTAAACATCACAACCACAAAAAACAAACTACCACCAAATTTAAAAATTGGGCTCCGGCTACGTCTAGAAATGTCCTTCATCGCCCAATCATGCAGCCTAAGCCTTCGCTGCATTGTCACCTCCAGCTCCACTTGTTTCACCGCCTTCACCTTTGCCTCCAGCTTCGATTGTCAGGATCTCTTCAACCTCCTCAGCCTCTTCATCGTCCAGTTCAGCAAGCCTTGCCCTCCAACCTTCAATATCCCAGGTGCTCTTGTCAAAAGCAGGATCCTGAGCTTCCAAGGCCATTTGAAGCTTGGTCTTGTACATTGTAATGGCGGCAGAGATTTTGGCATCTTCGGTGATCTCGCTCTTCTCGTAGTCAACATTAACCAGCACCTTGGCCATCTGCTGTTTGGTATCCCGGACTTCCTTCTGAAGATCAGCAATTGTGAGATCCTTCAACACCGCAACCTGCTGGAGATCAGCAATCTTCCTATCTTGATCCTCAACGTGGCCCACATAGTCCTCAATCTCGGCGAATTTCTGTAAAAAGGATAAGGTCAGGATCAAGTAATAAGCAGGATATACCAGCAGGATATGTCAACAGGATATACGAGTAAAGACAGTGATCCTCACCTCGTTAAAGTACTCAAGAAATTGATGACGGATCAGAGGCAGAACCTGCAGATCCCCAGCTTCAGAGGCCTTTCTCTTCTTGATTGCCTTCCCTTTGAGGGGTGCCTTGGGGACCGAAGCTGTCGGACTGGTAGGAGCTTTCCTCTTGGAAGATCTGACAGTGGTGAGATCAGCAACGTTGAACTTGGAAGCAGACTTGGTGGATTTTCCAGCACCTACACAACCAAAACAAGATAAGTATCTTTTCTTAATTCATATTTCACTATTTATTTAAATTTTAAACAAGGATACTTACTTGACATTGTGACAGAGCCTGAGGATACCTCCTGTGAATCTTGGGTCGTTGTCTTGAAAGTTCTTGTCTCAGGATCAAGTTTCTTGAAAGCAAGGAGCCTCTCCTTAGCAGCAGGGGACAGTTTGAGGTGTGAGACGGTGATAGCTGCATAAAAAGAAATCAAAAATATAAGTTATCCTTACATCAAAAGAGAGTTCCTGGTGATCCTTCTCATGATCCTCTATCCTACCATGGGTAGACCATTTTTTAGGAAGATCCTTTCCATCCTGGATGGAATCTCTCTTGATAAAAAAGAAGCGCCGTTTCCAATTAGCATCATTCTTGGTGGCTTTGAAGATCGGGTGTTCCTCACCGGGTTTACGTTTGAATAAATAACGGTGAGAGCCAAAGGTGGTAAGATCATACAGTTCTCCCAGCTCTGCCATTCCTAGATCTATTCCCTCCTGATCGATGATCCTTTCAAGGGTATACAAAACCCTCCAAATCATCGGCATGGCTTGGATATAAGAGATGCCGGTTAGGGAAAAGAAAGATTGGGTGAAGGCTGGAAAAGGATATGTATAGCCTATGGTGAAAGGAGTGATGGGGAAAGCAACCCACTTATCGGAGATATGATCGCTCAAGGCATTGGGGTCAAAAGGCCTAAATTCGGTGTTCGCCGGGAAGCAGTGGCGGATCCTATCTATCTGAGCATCATTGAAGAGACAGCGCTCTTTAATGGAGTCTTCAATAATCCCCTGGCTTTTCGGAGGACTGTTCTTTGGGTGATCCTTGGCTGGTGAACTTCGGAGCAACATTTTCGAAGTGACGGAGATAAAGAAAGAAAAACAGAGTAAGAGAGGAAGAAAGAGGAGAAAGAAATACCTGGTTGATCGTCGACTGAGAATTTAAAGGGAGTTTCTTTCGAATTTGAATGCATAATGATCCTATCTATATCTCTATTTATAATTATGATTCTGCAGGATTGTCACTTCCGTGACGTCATGATCGCAACGGCTAGTTCTATTTTAACGGCTATATATCCGTTAGTTTGTTGCGGATAAGATCAGTAAAATATAACTCACATATTTACAATCTAACTCCTTATATTTTGGGGGCAATTGTTAGGGGAGGATTTTCTAACAATTAGTGATCCTTATTCGTTATCCTAATTAGTGATCCTTACTTCTGTGACAGGTGGTGATCCTCAGAAGAGCTTTAGGATCAGGATCATGGATCACTTTAAGGATCCTCGTACTGACGATTGTGTACTTATGTTTTGTACTATCTCGCAGGTATAACCAGCTTGACCAAGTCTTGGCGACATTCCTGGAGAATATTCCCAAACTATTCTGCACGTGCTTAGCTAAAAATGGACGTTATGGAGAACGTGGGGGCTTGGCACAAAAGTCGGATAGTTAGTTTGGTAGTTAAATTTCTATTTTAAAAGGGGTAACGAGCTAGTGGAGAAACACTTAGTCATTTTTAGAGCTACACACACTCATATACTCGCACACTTGAAGCTCTCGACGAACATTCATTCGTTTTCACTCACATTTACACATTTCACGATAGTGATCCTTGTACCTAGCTCGTTACTATCCGAAGTTGTAAACATTTATTCATTTATTTGAGCTTGGTGATCGGTAGTTTCCATCACCCGGGGTTTTTTGTGCCGGAGATCAACTCTTGATCAAGGGCTTTTTCCCCGTATAAACCCTTGTGTTGTTTGTGCAATTTTACACTAAAGTGATCCTCATCATTGTTCTACATTTCAAGCATCATACCCTGTAATTGAGAGTTTGGTTGCAATATCCTCATCTGATTTTTTGACCAAAACAGCTTCCAGTTAGCATCATTCTTGGTAGCTTTGAAGATCGGGTGTTCCTCACCAGGTTTACGTTTAAACAAATAACGATGAGAACCAAAGGTAGTAAGATCATACAGCTCTCCCAGCTCTGACATTCCTAGGTCTATCCCTTCTTGCTCGATGATCCTTTCAAGGGTGTACAAAACCCTCCATATCATCGGCATGGCTTGGATATAAGAGATGCCGGTTAGGGAAAAGAAAGATTGGGTGAAAGCTGGGAAATGATATGTATAGCCTATGGTGAACGGAGTGACAGGAAAAGCAACCCAGTTGTCGGAAATATGATCACTCAGGGCATTGGGATCAAAAGACTTAAACACGGTGTTCGCCGGGAAGCAGTGGCGGATCCTATCAATCTGTGCATCGTTGAAACAGCAGCGTTCTTTTATGGAATCTTCGATGATCCCCTGGCTTTTCAGTGGGCTGTTTTTCGGGTGATCCTTAGCTGGGGAGTTCCGGAGCAACATCTTTGATAAAATGATGGGAAGAGACGGAAAACAAAGCAAAAGAAGGAAGAAGATGAAGAGAGAATACCTGTTTATCTTCAGATGCAGTTATAAAGGGAGTATCTATGAAATTTAAATGCAAACGATCATATCTCTATCTCCTATTTATAATCAAGATTATGCAGGGTTGTCACTTCTATGACGTCATAGTTGCAACGGATAGTTCTACAACAACGGCTATATTTACGATAGTTAGTTGCGGATAAGATCAAGAAAATATAATTCGCTCATTTTACATATCACTCCTTATATTTTGGGGGCAATTGTTAGGGGAGGATTTTCTAACAATTAGTGATCCTTACTTGTTATCCTAATTAATGATCCTTACTTCTGTGACAGATAGTGATCCTCAGAAGAGCTTCAGGATCAGGATCATGGATCACCTTAAGGATCCTCATACTAACGATTGATTGTTTATGTTTCGTATTATTGTGCAGGAGTAACAAGCTTGACTTGGTCTTGGCAACGTTACTATGGAATATTCCACGGGTATTTCGCACACGTTTGACTGGAAATGGACGTTGTGGAGAACGTGGGAGCTTGGCACAAAAGTCGGATAGTTTGTTATTATAGTTAACTTCTATTTTTAAAGGGGTGATGAGCTAGTAATTAGAAGACTTAGCCATTTTCAGCTACACACACTCTCATACAATCGCACTCTTGAAGCTCTCGATAAACACTTAACAATTTTCACTCACTTTTACACATTTCACCATAGTGATCCTTGTACCTAGCTCGTTACTATCCGAAGTTGTAAACATTTATTGATTTATTTGAGCTTGGTGATCGGTAGTTTCCATCACCCGGGGTTTTTTGTGCCGGAGATCAACTCTTTATCAAGGGCTTTTTCCCCGTATAAATCCTTGCGTCGTTTGTGCAATTTACATTGAAGTGATCCTTATCATTGTTCTACATTGAAAGCATCATTCCCCGTAACAAAGAGTTTGGTTGCATTATCCTCATCAGATTTTTTGACCAAAACAATTCCTATATCTTGCAGTATTAGGGAACGCAGTAAGTGCTGTCTTGGTAAAAGATCACGAAGGTCAGCAGTATCCTGTTTATTATGTTAGCAAAAGTTTATTAGATGCTGAAACTAGATATTCTCATTTAGAAAAATTAATATTGGCTCTAGTTATGGCATCAACAAAGCTTAGACATTACTTTGAGACACATAGGATACATGTTAAAACTAATTATCCTGTTAAGAATGTGCTTAGGAAACCTGAGATGTCGGGTAGGATGGCTAAGTGGTCAGTGAAATTACGTGCCTATGATCTAGTATATGAACCTAGAAATGCTATAAAGTCTCAGGCTCTAGCAGACTTTGTGGCTGATTTCAGTAGTGATATTCAAAATGAAGTAGACCTAGAAGTACAACAGCTAGGAGAAAACTTAGAATCCTGGACATTATATACTGATGGTGCATCTAATGTGAGAGGTGTAGGATTGGGTATACTACTAAAATCGCCACAGGGGGACATATTACCCCAGGCTATTAGGTGTGAATTTCTTGCCACCAATAATGAAGCAGAATATGAAGCTTTGATTGCAGGATTAGAATTGTCCAGGAATATGAATATTAAATGTTTGTAAGTATTTGTTGATTCCTTGTTAACTGCTAACCATTTTAATGGATCCTATGCAGTTAAAGGTGAGAAGTTAATCGAATATCTCAAAATTCTCAAAAAATTAGCAGGATATTTCGATGTTTTTACACTTGAACAGGTACCGAGGGAGGATAATGCTGAAGCAGATGCTTTGGCAAATCTAGGATCATCAGTCAGGATACTGGAGGGAACCCAAATACCAATACTACATATCCTGTATCCTGCGACGGATCTTCTCAAATCTCAGGATAAGGAAGTAGTAAGTATCCAGGATCCTGATGATGAGTATCCCGAGGAGGATCCTAAGTCCTGGACGGCTCCAATCATGAGATATCTCAAGGAAGGACACATTCCAAAGGATGAAAATCCTAAGGCCTTCAGGATGAAGGTATTACGATTCACTATTATAAATGATGTTTTGTATAAGAAATCTCTTGCAGGACCATACCTGAGGTGCTTGGAGGATCCCGAAACCAAGGAAGTGCTTCAGGATATACACGAAGGGGATTGTGGCAACCATACTGGGGGCAGATCATTATTCTCAAAGGTGTTAAGAACATGATATTATTGGCCGACGATGAGGAAGGATGCTGCAGAATATGCTCGAAGATGTGATGCATGTCAAAGGCACATCAATATATTACATCAGCTTGCTGAACCACTATATCCTATTGCTTCCCCTTGGCCATTCATGAAGTGGGGGGATGGACATTGTAGGAAAATTGCCAAAAGCTCAAGGAGGAAAAGTCTTTATGCTGGCAATAACTGATTATTTCTCTAAATGGGTTGAAGCTGAGGCATTTGTTCAAGTCAGAGACCAAGAAGTAGTATCCTTCATAAAAAGGAATATCCTGACCAAATTTGGGGTACCAGCTGAAATAATTTGTGACAATGGCTCTCAGTTTATAAGTAAGAGGACTACTGACTTTTGCAAGAGTTGGGGAATTAAAATGATTACATCTACACCAGTACATCCTCAAGCAAATGAACAAGCAGAATCATCAAACAAGATAATTGTCAACAATTTGAAGAAAAGACTTGGAGCTAAGAAAGGAAGATGGGCAGAAGAATTACCCTTTGTTTTATGGGCTGATAGGACGACAATAAAAAGTGCAACTGGGCAAACCCCATTTTCCTTAGTATTTGGAGCGGAGGTAGTGATCCCGACAGAAATGGTGATACCTACAGCAAGATCCAGTCTCAAGGATCCTGAGAAGAATCCTGAAGCCCTATGTCAGGAATTAGATACTGTGGATGAAATAAGAGATGCGGCAAAGCTAAGGATGGCAACATATCAATAGAGAATATCCAGAGCCTATAACAAGAATATAAGGACTAGAAGGTTTTGAGTCGGAGATTGGGTGTTAAGAAAAACTTTTCAGAATACTACTAATCCTGCTGATGGAAAATTAGCTCCAAAGTGGGAATGACCATATGAAATTGAATCAGAATCTGGGAAAGGAGCATACCGGCTTAAGGATATGGAGGGGGATATGTTGCCAAGATCCTGGAATGCTATACACCTTAAGCTCTATTTCAAGTGAGTTTAGAATTTAATTTCTAACTCAGGATGGTATGAATTCTATCTCTTTTAAATATGTTTGATTTATTCTTTGAGACCCAATACTGACTTAAGCAACGGAGGGGTGTTAGCCAGGCTAACACCCACCTTAGTTTAAGGTTGTTTTGCAGAATATGCTTCGGGATATAGCTCCAGCATATACACTCAGGATAAATCGGAAGATTAGAGGATTGGCCTCCTCTCTCATGTTTAAGGGATCCTGATCCCTTCACAGGTTTAAATGTATTCACCTTTCTCTCGGATTGGGTTTAAACACCCCGCCTGGAGCGCAAGTTATTCAGGAATAGTTCAAGATGGCGGGACCAGTCCATGTAAAAGTGGCTGACAATTTCGTTATCATTGGCTATATCCTGGATCCTTAAGGTATACGAGGATTAATCAGCCTCTCTCATGAAAGGGTATTTTCATACTCTCTAAGGTTTAAAGGTTTTCACCTTTCTAAGTCTTGGAGTTTATACACTCCCGCCTGTAGCGCACGAAAACTTGGGAATTTCCCCAGAATACCTATGGGATTATCCCCAGAATTTCAAGGATTTATCTCCAGGATACTTTAGGGTTTATCCCCTGTGATACGAAAGTTATACAAACTCTTGCAATTGATGTCCAGAAAATTCCTAAGTGTTCAAAGATATTATACACAAGGGACATTCCCACTAAGGCATTGTGAGGAGCTCAAAGGATCAAGTCTGGGCATAATTCACTAAGCACCCCAGACTGGGGACATCTTCGGTAGAAAGGTTGTAAGGGGATCGAAGTTTAAGAATAGGGTTGTACTCTATTTCTGGTATGATCTTTCCTTTTTCCTTTTAACCTTATCTAAATCATCTAAATTTTAGAAATTGCATGTATCCTGATCAGGATATGTTCTCAAGATATATTCACAGGATATACTTCAGGATATTCGGATTGGAATGTTTGAGATATGAAACTTAGAGTGAAAATTGAAACTATGCTTAAATCAAACAACCGTTATCAAAACAAGCTTTGCAAAATAAAAGTGAACTATCCTTTTTCTTTGAAAACGTTATCTAAATTGTTTGAGTTATAAAAAACCCTATTTGACAAAAGTCTAAATAGGATATTTACGAGTATCCTGATCAAGATATTTTCATTTGGTTGGGACATTTGAAATATTACACTAAGTTTGGAACATTGGAATTGTATTCAAACTAAGCAATGCAAAGAATTGAAAAAGGACAATGATAGATAAGGTCATAAAAAGGTTATATTATTAACATATCAAAAGATTGTGCTTTTGGTTTCATCTCAAACTAAGATCCATCCGCCAAAAGCACAATTAGTTTTTGACCATATTTACATAACAGTTGAAGGTTTCATCTCAAACCGAGACCCATCCGCCTCCAACTGTTACATTGTTCAAAATAAACGATACTAACTGTTTTGGTCAAAAATTACCGAAGCATTTAAGTGATCAAATTAGTTAAGTGAGGTAGTGTGCTAAAAATGTGTATCGAAAATATGCTTACTTAGTTGTTTGTAAAAACAATTTTCAGGTTACGGCTCAGGATATCGAGCTGTATCTACAATCAAACAATGAGCAAAAAGGTAAAGGATGACACGGGATGTATGAGGAAAGCCCTTGATCAATCTAGATCGCCGGCACAAAACCTCGGGAGCTGACAATCGTAGCCGCCTTGTTCTTCTTATTACTTCAAATATCAGGATACAGTGCAGGATATGATGCGGATCAACTAAGTGTTACAATAAGATTTTGATACAAGTGTAAGTGTGTTGTGAGTGTTTGCAGCTAGAGAGAAAGAGAGTTCGACAGATTGTGTCCTTATCTGATCCGATCACTCCTATTTATAGTTAAACAAAACTAACTAACTAGCCTATAAATCCGGGATATATCTAATATTCCCTATGTGAACGTTGTAGTCCACGTCTTCCGGCTTTAACGTCCATAATTCAACAGATTTGCCCGAGCCTTAAGGAGAAGAAGTCCACCTGACCGTTATAGACTTGTTCCAACAATCTGCACGTGAGTTAATTAGTTACTACCAGGATACTATATCAGGATGTTACCAATATCCTGACCTGGTATCCTGATTACAACAAAAGAAACATAGTCAGAATATTATTCTGGATATATGAGTAGAAAACCACCCATAACAATTGTCCCCGAAATATATCTGTTGGTATACCAATTCCAACGGATATATTTTAAAACTTATCTCTTAAATCGAGGTTATTAAGTTGAAGCGACGATCGAGATATCATTGGGCAACTTCCAACGCGGTTTACACTCAATGGCTATCTATTACGCCCCTATATCTTCTCTCTTTCTGTTTGAAAACCAAATATCATCAACAGAATCTCCAGGTAATTATTCATTCTTTCTTCTTTTCCCTAATCTCTTCATTCTACTCCCAATGGCTACCAGAACCCGTTCTCATACTGGTGAATCGACGGAGACCTTCATCCAACAAAACCTACTCAAGAACCCCGAGAAGGAAATCTGTGCCTTCGATAACGCAGACATCGTAGCGTTGAGAGCCTCCGGCGCCTTTGCATACGGTGCGATTATTAGACCATTCGACCGGTCAGTTCGATCGGACGTTTCGTTAGCCGATTGGGTTTGTTTTCCGGCATATCCTTTTTCGCTAGGCCTTCGGTATCCCTTTCCCGAATTCATGATGCATTTTTTTCGAACCACCGGTCTTTGCTTTGCCCAAACGATGCCCATGGTTTGGAGGGTATTGATTGTACTTAACCAAATCAAAAACCTTCACTTTCCTGACCTCTGCATCGAGGATATTCCAATCGCCTATCGTCTCTGATCACACGGTTCTAGCCGGTTTTCACTCTTTTCCACTTCCAGTAAACCCCTCATTCTCAAAGCCACCAAAAACGAGGATGGATGGCAGCAGCAATTCTTCTTCGTTAAGCGAGATTCCATCTACGAGGGTACTAGCCTTCCGGTGGAGTGGTTAACCACCGGTAGGACTTAGGGTTTTAAAAATATCTCCAAATACATCTTAAAACTATATCCTTGACTGACATCTTCATTTCTTGTGCAGCAAATTTCAGAGATCTAGCCCCTCCAAGCGCAGAATCTGAAAAGAGAATCAAAGCAATTTGCCAGTTACCGGAAGGTGATAGGAGCTTTTCCACACACCTCCCGAGTTCCAGCCAATATTCATCGTCTGATATGTCTGGTAAGAGTTACTCTGCAAATAATTGATTAGCGTAATATAATGAAAGAGTAGAAAAGATTTAGAATTTCTCCTTTTATGCAGCACCAGTCAAAATCCCAGAAGTTTTCGACCTTGAGGAGTTGGACAGTTACTCCGATCCTGTCCAGGTCAAGAAAGAGCCAAGTCCCAAACCTATTACTTCATCCAAGCCTACCAGTTCTAAAGCCATCATCATCCCCAAGCCTTCACCATCTACTAAGCCCCGGGCCTCTAGTTCTCGTAAGAGGAAAGAGATTGATTCGCTTGCCACTCCCGAGACGTTTCCCTACGAGAACCATGCATTGCTTAGTTTGAATTTCAATGTTCCAAACTTAGTGCAATATTTCAAATATCTTATCCAAATATTGTGAAAATATCTTGACGCAAATATTCTATTAAGACTTTCGTCAAATAGAGTTTTTCAATTGATTCAGATAAAGTTTCCAAAGAAAAAGGATAGTTCACTTTTATTTTATAAAGCTTGTTTTGATATAGATGTTTGAGATGAATACAATTTTAATTTTCAATCCAAGTATCAAGTCCCAAACATTCCAACCAAATATCCTGAAACATATTCTAAGAATACATTTTGAAAGTATATCCTGAGAACATATCCCAATCAGGATAATGACAAGCGTTATAATCAAGCTTTTGTCAAACATAATTTCAAAAACTTAAATGATTTAAATAAGGTTTTTAAAGAAAAGATCATACCAGAGGTAGAGTACAACCCTATTCTCAAACTTCAATCCCTTTGTAATCTTTCCAATGAAGATGTCCCTAGTGTGGGACACTTAGTGTACTAAGTCCATGCTTAATCCTTTGAGCTTCGCACAATTGCCTCAGTAGGAATGTCCCCTGTGCAATATGTCTTCGAACACTTAGAAATTTTCTGGAGATCAATCGCAACCGTTTGAATAATTTTTTGTATTACAGGGGATAAACCCTAAAATATACTGGAGATAAATCCTTAGTGTTCTGGGGATAAACCCATAAGTATTATGGGGAAAATCCCAAGTTTTCATGCGCTACAGGCGGGAGTGTATAAACTCCAAGACTTAGAAAGGTGAAAACCTTTAAACTTTAGAGAGTATGAAAATACCCTTTCGCGAGAGAGGGTGATCAATCCTCATATACCTTGAGGATCCAGGATTGTCACACCCTGACTTTTGCGGAAGCGTGATTATGGTGTGACTTTCTTAATATCATTGCATTCAATCATAACATCAACTATATGATAAAACCATAGGTTTGTCATCCATTAAATGAGTTCAAAACATAACAACATTGTTTTAAAACGTAGACACCCAATTTCAAGTTTTACAAATCGTACAAATTGTTTTTGAGTTCATTAAGGACTCGTCTAAAGATGTTGAATAATACCAAGGTTTGGAAGACATGTCTCGTCCAGGAATAAGACACGCCGTCCAAACTCAAAGACCATAGATGACATCTTTATTCTTAACGCAGCATAAAAACTTCCAACGCCCGCCAGATCCATTAAAATTTCCTGAAATACATGTAGTGTGAAAAACATCAACAAAAGTTGAGCGAGTTCATGTGTTCGTTTGTGTGTATGCATAAACCTTTGAAAATGTTGTAAGTATGTATATAAGTCCCTGGTATGTAGCAATAAGGAAAAAGAGATCACTAATGGTTTGCAAGGCCATTGATATGTGTGAAGTGATGCAGGAAGACTCAAACCTAGCAGATTTCGGCGTTAAGACATAGTCACCTCATGGTCCACTCAGCGGACTCAGGAGTGGGGCTCGCTACACCCGAATAGATCTATCACTCATGTCCCTCGGTCCTACAATGAGGATTAATGGCATTAAGTGTCATACCCACCACTCACATGATCTAAGTAGTAAACCCTCCTTAAGCTAACCATACCATGTATAAAAGCGTCTGTAAGTGTCTGTAATAATTGTAACATGTATTCCACCCCCGAAGTATAAAACTGAAAACAGTTAAGAGAAAAGGGGGACATGAACTCACTGTATTGCGTCTTCAGTATGTGTAACCCAAGTCTCCTGAGCCAACACGACTACCTACAGTGGACCAATATCTATTAGACGAACGGGCCGTGCCTTTGCTTAGTATGAAGGTTTTGAGTTACGTTTCTTGTGTTCCCAAAATTATTCCAGGTTATAACTATTAGTTAAAATAATTATTTTAACTTTAAATTATAGTTAATGTTTGGAATAATTGTTAAACAATATTTCGTATTCCTACTTCTCAAGTATTTTAACTTCGTATTTCCTTCCCAAGGGTGGGGGTATCTCATACATGTATTTTCGTATTTGTATTTGTATATCTTGCCAAGTAATGGCGTCGTATTTCAGTGTATTGTTCCAAATAAAAATATGTTAATATATTCCCAATATATATTTCCAAAACCATATATTTCAAGTCTCACTTAAATATATATAAACTTATTTTGTTCAATCATGTATTGTCCCAGAAAATATATATTTTTTCTCAAAAAATATATGTCTTCTAAATATACTAGGAAAATATATTTTTAACTCCCAAAAATAATATATTTTCTCGTTGTCGAAAATATGATATACTTGGTAATATTTACGAAATCATATTTTCACTTCTTCAATTTCCAAAATAAGATTTACCAAAAATATAGTGTAATGGTATATCCCGAAATATTTCATAAGTCACGTTTTTGTGTTCGGTTTCGCAATATTATGTGTGTAACTTAAATATTTATTCCTTGTGATTTTTGGTATTACTTTGGAGTTGTAAAAGTCAATGGTAATTTGTGAGTTATATTATTTTACCCTAAAAATAATATGACTAGTTCTCAAAATAAACAAATAATCACACAAGAGTTTTAGTATAAAATATATATTCTAAATATATATTTATCAAATTTTATTTACGAAAATCAACCTTCGATACCTTGTATTTTTGTAACAACAACTATGGCGAAGTTTATTTTGAAAACAAGGTTAAAATATATTTGTAACACTTGTTAGAAAAATATTTTTTAAGTGTTTAATTTTTGAAAAATTTCGCCAGAGTTTCCTTTGTAAATGGAGGTATCCATGCTTACTAGCATATCATTTTCTTTTTCAAAAATTCATTCAAACAATTCTCGATCAACAATATACAACCTCTACTTACCAAACTTGTCAAAAACAAGCATAAACTATAAACTCATGAACTTGAAAATTTATAAAAATATGTAGTAACTTACTGGTGTCCTTAGTAAGTCTTGTTACCTTTTAAAATGTGATTAGTTCTTTAAAAACTTTATTTTTAAAGAGTTTGTGTGTTTACAACTTGCAACCTTATTTTCTAAAAATATTTCTTCATGAGATTTTCTTGTCATACAAGTGTTTCTACACTTGTTTATCCACCAAAAATGTGATTAGTTTATGTAAGATCCAAGTTTTAATGAAACTTATATTTTTCACTTGGTTCTTTTGAAAAACCACTCATGGATCTTTAGATCTACATGATTATCACCTACTTTAATCTTTATTTTTCAAGAAAACATTCATTCATTCAAGTTCATGGTTTATGTGTGGATGATTTCATCATCCTACAACATTCTTACTTTTTCATCTTGCTAGATCATGTTTTTAATCATGATCTAGCAAGACCACATGATGATCCATATCAACTACATGAGTAAACAATAACCAACAAGCATCACAACACATGAATATCATGATTTCTTAATCATTTCAACAATACTTCATCACCAAGTTAGTTTATGATCATGATTCTTATTGTTCTTAAGTTTTCATCATACTTTAACTATTAGCCATAAAAAACATGTAGTAGATGAAGATTCAAGAGACTTACCACTAGCTCAAGGCTAGGGGAGTTCAAGAGTAGAAATTTGGTGGTTAATAGCAATTAGAGGTGGTCCTTGAGCTTCCGAGAACACCAAGCTTCGTTGTTTGCACTTTAGCACCTTTGGATCAGTAGAGATTGGTTGGAGATGAGCAAATGATGGTGGTGGCGATGGGGGTGGCTCACGGCCAAGATAGAGGAGAAGGGAGAGAGTTTGGGGTGTTGTTGATGGTAGAAGATGATGAGAATGGAGGACTTGTGGATTATATAAATAAACTCCCAACATTCTTTAACCCATTAGTCCATATGTCTCTCTAGTACATAACAAATCTAATAAACAAATGAAGAAAAATCAAGTGGGTGAGGTCTCACTTCACAACCGGTTAAGGGGGGGGGGGGGGGGTGGGTTGGTTTAGTTGAGTTTCAATGGTAGTTAGGAGATTAAGTGGTTTAGTTAGTGGTTTAAGTGTGTTATATAGTATATAGTGTGTTAGGGTGTTCGGGGACCCTAACTAGCTTAGAAAAATAAAAATAATTCTTCTAGCATTATTTTGGTGTCCCGGGTAAAGTCCGGTTGTTCGGTTGGGTATCGTTCCGTTAAAGTGCTTAATTGTTCCGTAATGTGTCTTTTATGATACTTTTTGTGTCACAAGTAATTCCCGACACTTTGGAAAGTGTACAGGACCATTTTGTTAAGTTTTTGCACATTACTAGCATAGTTAAATGCTGAATTTTGTTATTAAGTGCAGAATTCTGCATTTAGGGTGTGTTTTAGGCACTTCCCGGCACTATAACTATCACCTAGTGACGCAGTTTTACGGTCCTCACTTCCCTACACTCCCTACTAGTGTAGTACCCTGTCTCTGGCTCATAGTGGCCTCAAAAATATTGTCTGTCTAGGTGCTGGCATTGTCAGCATGTTTCTGAGTTATCCGCTCACTGTGTTAACTGTGCTTTGTGCATCAAATTTGTCACTAAAGGTTGTATGTAATATATGGAGTGACAGTATGAATGTGATGCATATATATGTATGATGCAAAAATCATAAAGCATTTTAATTCGTCAGTTGTAATTAAGCACAGTCATTAAGCATAAATCAATATTAATTAAACGTACGGATGCATGCAAATTTGACAGTTGTCACATTCTCCCCCCGTTAAGTAAATTTCATCCTCGAAATTTGTACTTCCTTAACTCCTTATGGTTACGTCACACGTGTATGTATATGAATAATACCGAGGTAGATAATCACCAAATCGAATCAAACCTCACTCATATCAGGTAAGTCCAAGAATATATAATAACCCGAATCCTATGGTTAAAAGGCATGTGCTTTTAGCATTTGATGTCAAAGGTACAAGACGTATTTGACGTATAGTCTAGTGTAATCCAGCTAGCAGGGGTTCCACAAAAGAGGAGTTTTGACTAATAAGATTCTCGAACGATCGATCGCAATATGCCAACGAGTTTTCACAAACCATAGCATCCGCTATATGAATTCAAAATCAATAACTCAAATGTAATAGTAAAATGATCTGTCAACTTCTGAATAAATGAATGGTAAGGTTTAGTGGGTTGACATTCTTGAATTTCCAAAATACGCCAAATGAAATTCAAGTGGATCTGGTGTATCATTGTAGTTGCATCAGAAATGTTTAAATGACAAGTCAAACGAAAGTATATGCAGTTTTGTGTGATACGGTTGACCCTGATTAGCACAAGTTACAAGTTTGTAACGACACCACAAGGTGTCGTAATGACATAATTTTAAGTATAGTGGTGACTGAACAAGTTCACCGTGTTGGAAATCAAATGAATATGTACCGAACAAGCCTGAAGATTTGATTTACTCAGTGTCATAGAGTTTTCAGTTGAATATGGAACATCAAAGAGCCACTGTTTTTGGTCGAAGTGAGAAAGCAGTAAGCACCGCAGGGTATTCAATTTATAACGAAAGAACCGTTCGGAGGTACATCGTGGTATGAAATGAATCTATGTACCCTTGTCTTAACACATAACTGTGTTGAGACTGTTTTGATTGTGATAAACAAAACGGATTTAGAGCAAGTCAATAAATAAACAATTAAACCCGTGTATGAGGTGCGTAACCAACTTAGCGCAAGCTTCAATCTTGTGAAAGTATCCCCACAAGGTATCGTAACCAACAAACGATTTGGTGGAGTCGTAGGCCAAACGAGTCTACTACGACTCGAAACAAAAGAATCTTTGCCAATTATTTGAATATGATGCTCTCAATACATCATATGACGTCTTAAACTGAATATGCGAAATGGATGAGTTCAGGCAATTGAACTGGGTTTCAGCGTAACCCGACAATAAACGTATGTACCAACAAAGGAATCTCGGCATGGTCACAAAGATAAACCATGAATGTATCTTGAAATAAATGAAGTTTCAAGAAAGTGTGTTGACTTGATAGCAAAAGAGTCAGTAGTCACAATAATGTAGGCCATTCGAATTACAAACCAGTAATTAGAGTTAGCGTCATAATATTTGAACTTCAACGAAGCGTTTATTCAAAATGAAGTCGCATGCGTAGCAAATGGTGCATGTGTGACAGATAAGTTTCCAAGAAAAGGAATAATAAGTATCTGCTAAAATGAAGAAATGACCAGATATCGAAGCAAATGTGTGTTTCGCTCTCAGCGAAGAAAATTAACGTGATGCAACTACCATTAAGGGGAGTAGAGATGCAAACATCTACTCGCTAGAAGTAAAAGAAATTCAAGTACTCTCTGTTTGGTCAACGGGACTGGCATATATGTCAGGTTAATGGTGTCTGCTTGAGTTAACAGATGTGGTTCCTAAGTAACAACCTTTGTGAATTTGGACCTGGTTCCCGATGGTCCTAAGTACAAGTTCTCTAGATTCTCAGAGTTTCGTATTCGGTGTAGAATTGTTCTGTGCATCGTGTAGGAAACACCACTCTTGTGTACGTTAAAACAAATTATTGTCCCACAATTTCCCCGGTATACTTTCTTTCTGACTTCACCGCTAATGTCACTCGGTCATCGATCAGTCGTGTAATAGTAGTTGGATCCTCTCCGTTAGTTAAATAAGTAATTCATTAATCCTTAGCAAGAGTCACCGACTCTTGTTGGTTAGCTCGTTCGGCTTCCGGTAGTTTGATGTTCATTTGAAAAATCATCGTCCTTTCTTTTGATGAGCAGAACTGGGGTTACCCAAAATGGAAATTTTGGTCTGTTATCTTCCTTCTCTATCCACTACTGAAACTGTACTGACAATCCTTGCATCTCCGAAGGTGTAAGTTGCTAAGGTGCATCGACTATAGGCGCGATGTCTGGTACTAAGTCGATGCGAGATTCGACTTGTCGTTGTGGAGATAACTCTGGCAAGTCTGTGGGGGAGACTTCAAGGTATTCCCTTATCACAGGAGTATCTTCATGTTTTGGTCCTTCGTCTCCCTTGTCCTCGACATGAGTCAAGAAAACAACACATCCTATTCGCAAACAATATTCGTGCCTTCAAGCAATTTGTAGTTTGTAAAGGCGTATCCTGCTTCATGAGTGGAGATAGTCTCTTTGTTCAGCATCGGGATGCGGATACCAATCTCCTCTTGATCAATTGTCAACCAATCCAACCATCTACCTTGTTGAAGCTTCCCAATTCGCTGGCAGTAGATCAAGCGTAAACTCACGCTCTCTAGGTCCTATCTTGCCATCTCCAAATACTTCGTTGGCTTCCACTAGCTTCCTATTAGCTAGTTCCATCGAGTGCAGGTTATCTAACTTACTTGTTACTAAACCAAGTATACTTTCAAACTTTAGGGATGCAAAGCTTAAAATTTGCAATAGTATCTAGCAGCACAGATGCATAACGTTGAATAATATGGGACGTACCGATATCCACGCTTGGATTCCTGGTGTGCTCCCCTAGTTCTGCTACTGAGCTTTCATCCTTGTGCCTGATTCTTCTTAAGGCAGTATTTTCTGAAATGCTTCTTGCTCCCACAGTTAAGACAACCTCGGGCATGTTTTTGTTTGTCACTCGCCCTGCCTTTGTCGTTGTCGTTGTTTTCTACGTGATTTTCGCTCCTACCTTGGCCTCCATTTCTACGTTCAGTGTCTTGCCTACAAGTTTCCTTAGGATGCCCCCTCTTACCACAGTTATCACATTTTCCATATTTACATCGCCCGACATGATAACGTAGACAATTGTCGCACTTAGGTAGGATACCCATGTAGTCTTTTCCCTTTTTGGCCTTCTTCTCATTACTCACCCGAGTAACCTTCTTGAAATTTACGAGTTTTCTCTTGTTATCCCCAGATGACTCCACAAAAGTCTCATTTTTCTCTTCCGGGGTGGAAAATTTTCCTTGTCTAACTGCTTCTTCAGTGAGCGCCACACTCATGTCGATTGCTTCGATGATAGTTGAAGGTTTAGATGTTGTTACTAGGCTCAGAATCTGAGGTGCCAGTCCCCCGATGAAACGTTCGATCTTCCTAGATTCTGGTTCCACCAAACGCGATGCAACTTGTGATAATTCGCCAAATCTCTGCACATATTCAGCTATCTTTGGACCTTCCATTTTCAAGTTCCACAATTCAGTTTCCAACTTCTGGACTTCCGCCCTAGAGCAATATCTTGTGCGCATTAGTTCCTTCAGTTCGTCCCACGTCAAAGTATACGCAGTAGTCTCGCCCATTGTTTGAACCTGAAGGTTCCACCATGACAGAGCCCCATCTACAAATAGTCCAGCTACGTACGTGACCTGATGTTCTGGGGCACATTTGCTCATTCGTAAGACAGAATTCGTTTTCTCCACCCAACGCACAAAAGCTAAGGCACCCCCAGTGCCGTCGAATTCTCAAGGTTTGTGGTTCAAGAACTGCTCGTAAGTGCAGCCACTGGGTGGGTTATTTCCTGAGGTACCTCCGCCGTGTTCGGAGCGAAGGGCCTCGAGTTGTGCGATGGCTTGCGAGAGGCGCCCTTGCAGTTCTGACTCTGCTGTTGTCGGCAGAGGGTTGTTGGTATCGATGTTCCCTTGTATCGACATCTTCTGAGAAGAAGATTGGTTAGGTCAGGTCTTATTTGTTCGGGGAATGCATATAGTTGTTTAGAGATCATACGCACATACACATAATAGGTTATCAACCAATCAAGCAGTAGTATAATCATAGTATAATCAAGTAATTTAGTAATTATGTTTAATGAGAGCATAGAAAGTAAGCACGTAGCATCATAATTATAGCACACACATATAGATCAATAACGCGCTTAACGAAGACATAGCGACTGAGCTTTCGTTGGTCATTGGTCACAAAGTATTGTCGCATGCTTAATGATGATTGGCTTCTCATTATTCCCTGGCCACAATTGTGTTGTCTTCCAAAATGTATCACATCAACAGGGACACCGGGTCACCATTCCCTTATCCATTAAATATATTAGTGTATCAAAATTACGTAGTCAGATGTGGTCTTCAAAAGTCTCCCCAATCTCTGCTTATCATTAGTGTCCTTACCCAAATGTAATGCAATCCACGTAATCCAGAAACCAACTATACTGGTGACTGAGGTGGAGGAGGAAAGAAAATAAACTGTCAATATGCGTGAATTCCTCCTCGAGCTTGTATATACGTCGAAGTAAATAACTGATTTGCCGCTCGACAGTAAAGAAACGAGCATCAAAAACATGGGAAAGGTGTAATAGCAGCAGGCGAGAGTTCAAAAGGGATCTTTGATAAATGT
The DNA here is from genome assembly GCA_030545235.1 of Helianthus tuberosus. Lineage (NCBI taxonomy): Eukaryota > Viridiplantae > Streptophyta > Magnoliopsida > Asterales > Asteraceae > Helianthus > Helianthus tuberosus. The sequence goes on along the minus strand of CM060435.1, from coordinate 69,375,542 downwards.
GGGGGACCAAAGCATGCTGGCAATAGACAGGGGGGAGGACGTGGTGCTCAAGTTCCAAAACTCTGCGACTTATATCCTCAAACCGTAGCTGATGTTATAGGGTCACTCATCCCGTGTGCAGACTCCATAATGTGAGGGATGGTAAGGGTCCAATATCAGCATAGTGTATCATAGGAACCATCGAAATGGTTCGTCCAGCGATGTAGAGGTGAATGTATCAGACGGTGCGGCCTGTGAGGTCGTAGAAAATGCTGCTGTAGCAAAAGGGACCGTTACGCGGGTGCTGACCTGGAGTACCTTCCCGGGGTGCGGGTATGTCTTGAAAGAAAGCGATAGGCATGTTGGCGCAATGGACGTCGGTCTTCACGAGAGCAACATCAGCGGGTGAAGGTGCAGGTACAAACGTCTCAACTGATAGGAAGATCATTAGGTGCAGGTACTGGGTCGGGTATAAAGGATGCATGGTCTGTTAAGTCAAAAGAAACAGGGTCATGATCAAGTAAGGGTGCAGGATCAGCAGTTACAACATCAGGCTGACCCTAAAAGGAACAGGAGTTGGCTCAGAAGCAGGTTCTGGGTCGTGTAACAGTGTGGTGCCTCGAGCAGGTGATAGTTGCAGCAGTTATAACGGCGTCGTCGTCTGCGTCAGTAGTAGAAAGCTGTAATCAGGCTGTCTGTAAGGCTGCAAATGTCACAGACTCAAAGGAGTCTGAAATCGAATGTATGTTAGAATCCGTGGATAGCTTGTTAACAGGGGTCTCAAAAAGTGAACTTAGTAACAACGTGCTCGTCAAACTTTCCATCATCATAGGTGTTATCAGAAGGACCATCAATAACGTGCCAATGTCATCATCAATTATTCGTTGAGTAGCCAACCTTCGGAAGGAATGTCCACAGGAGACGCATTGTCGAGGATTGGAGTCAAGAGGTGCTCTCCGCCGAAGTGTCCAAACGGTAAGGTGGTCGTGGACCGAATCAAGAATGACAGGAAGATTATCGTCAAGGAAATCATCAGCAAGGGTAATTCATCACCAAAGTCTGGCAGCGCGGACGGTTGGAAATTGTCCTCGTCCTTGGTCAGCATGTCAGGGTCACTCTCAGTGTCTGTCGTAAACATCTCCGGCGCAGGTACAGTCTCATCATCTGTGGCGGTGGCCGTAGGGTCATCATCATCTGACAATTCATTCCCTGAGGGAGGTGTCGTGTGTGCCGGTACATAATAGTCACAACATGCATATTCACAGTAATCTTTAACACTTTGCATATTGCAAACAAAGACAATTCATAATGTAATCATGTATCCACATATTCGTCCTAGTCTTCCCAGAGTATCCTACCCAGCCTCTCAGACTGAACTCCCTAGTCTCTAAGACTAATTATCCCCAGCCTCTATGGCTAATTCCCTGGTCTCTAAGACCAACTCCCTGGCCTCTAAGACTAATCCTCCCAGTCTCTAAGACTAATTATCCCCAGCCTCTAAGGCTGATCCTCCCTCAGCCTCTAAGACTGAACCTCCCTCAGTCTCTAAGACTGAACCTCCCTCAATCTCTAAGACTGAACCTCCCTCAGTCTCTAAGACTGAATTATAAATATGAATTTTGAAAAGTGTATTTGAGCCTTTTGTTTGTAAAAATGTTTGTTCCCTAGATCTGGACGTTTTGTGTATGCAATGAAAAACAAGTCGTGAAAACATTTTCGTGAGAGCCCTAATGATCGTAGTCTAGACTCGAGAAAGAATCCTAGTTCGCTACGATCGAAGCTCTGATACCAAGCTGTCACACCCTGACTTTTGCGGAAGCGTGATTATGGTGTGACTTTCTTAATATCATTGCATTCAATCATAACATCAACTATATGATAAAACCATAGGTTTGTCATCCATTAAATGAGTTCAAAACATAACAACATTGTTTTAAAACGTAGACACCCAATTTCAAGTTTTACAAATCGTACAAATTGTTTTTGAGTTCATTAAGGACTCGTTGAAAGATGTTGAATAATACCAAGGTTTGGAAGACATGTCTTGTCCAGGAATAAGACACACCGTCCAAACTCAAAGACCATAGATGACATCTTTATTCTTAACGCAGCATAAAAACTTCCAACGCCCGCCAGATCCATTAAAATTTCCTGAAATACATGTAGTTTGAAAAACATCAACAAAAGTTGAGCGAGTTCATGTGTTCGTTTGTGTGTATGCATAAACCTTTGAAAATGTTGTAAGTATGTATGTAAGTCCCTGGTATGTAGCAATAAGGAAAAAGAGATCACCAATGGTTTGCAAGGCCATTGATATGTGTGAAGTGATGCAGGAAGACTCAAACCTAGCAGATTTCGGCGTTAAGACATAGTCACCTCATGGTCCACTCAGCGAACTCAGGAGTGGGGCTCGCTACACCCGAATAGATCTATCACTCATGTCCCTCGGTCCTACAACGAGTTAATGGCCATAAGTGTCATACTCACCACTCACATGATCTAAGTAGTAAACCCTCCTTAAGCTAACCATACCATGTATAAAAGCATCTGTAAGTGTCTGTAATAATTGTAACATGTATTCCACCCCTGAAGTATAAAACTGAAAACAATTAAGAGAAAAGGGGGACATGAACTCACTGTATTGCGTCTTCAGTATGTGTAACCCAAGTCTCCTCAGCCAACACGACTACCTACAATGGACCAATGTCTATTAGACGAACGGGTCGTGCCTTTGCTTAGTATGAAGGTTTCGAGTTACGTTTCTTGTGTTCCCAAAATTATTCCAGGTTATAACTATTAGTTAAAATAATTATTTTAACTTTAAATTATAGTTAATGTTTGGAATAATTGTTAAACAATATTTCGTATTCCTACTTCTCAAGTATTTTAACTTCGTATTTCCTTCCCAAGGGTGGGGGTATCTCATACATGTATTTTCGTATTTGTATTTGTATATGTTGCCAAGTAATGGCTTCGTATTTCGGTGTATTGTTCCAAATAAAAATATGTTAATATATTCCCAATATATATTTCCAAAACCATATATTTCAAGTCTCACTTATATATATATAAACTTATTTTGTTCAACCATGTATTGTCCCAGAAAATATATATTTTTTCTCAAAAATTATATATCTTCTAAATATACTAGGAAAATATATTTTTAACTCCCAAAAATAATATATTTTCTCGTTGTCGAAAATATGATATACTTGGTAATATTTACGAAATCATATTTTCACTTCTTCGATTTCCAAAATAAGATTTACCAAAAATATAGTGTAATGGTATATCCCGAAATATTTCATATGTCACGTTTTTGTGTTCGGTTTCGCAATATTATGTGTGTAACTTAAATATTTATTCCTTGTGATTTTTGGTATTACTTTGGAGTTGTAAAAGTTCATGGTAATTTGTGAGTTATATTATTTTACCCTAAAAATAATATAACTAGTTCTCAAAATAAACAAATAATCACACAAGAGTTTTAGTATAAAATATATATTCTAAATATATATTTATCAAATTTTATTTACGAAAATCAACCTCCGATACCTTGTATTTTTGTAACAACAACTATGGCGAAGTTTATTTTGAAAACAAGGTTAAAATATATTTGTAACACTTGTTAGAAAAATATTTTCTAAGTGTTGAATTTTTGAAAAATTTCGCCAGAGTTTCCTTTGTAAATGGAGGTATCCATGCTTACTAGCATATCATTTTCTTTTTTCAAAAATTCATTCTAACAATTCTCGATCAACAATATACAACCTCTACTTACCAAACTTGTCAAAAACAAGCATAAACTATAAACTCATGAACTTGAAAATTTATAAAAATATGTAGTAACTTACTAGTGTCCTTAGTAAGTCTTGTTACCTTTTAAAATGTGATTAGTTCTTTAAAAACTTTATTTTTAAAGAGTTTGTGTGTTTACAACTTCCAACCTTATTTTCTAAAAATATTTCTTCATGAGATTTTCTTGTCATACAAGTGTTTCTACACTTGTTTATCCACCAAAAATGTGATTAGTTTATGTAAGATCCAAGTTTTAATGAAACTTATATTTTTCACTTGGTTCTTTTGAAAAACCACTCATGGATCTTTAGATCTACATGATTATCACCTACTTTGATCTTTATTTTTCAAGAAAACATTCATTCATTCAAGTTCATGGTTTATGTGTGGATAATTTCATCATCCTACAACATTCTTACTTTTTCATCTTGCTAGATCATGTTTTTAATCATGATCTAGCAAGACCACATGATGATCCATCTCAACTACATGAGTAAACAATAACCAACAAGCATCACAACACATGAATATCATGATTTCTTAATCATTTCAACAATACTTCATCACCAAGTCAGTTTATGTTCAAGACTTTGTCTTGATGATTCTTAGTGTTCTTAAGTTTTCATCATACTTTAACTAGTAGCCATCAAAAACATGTAGTAGATGAAGATTCAAGAGACTTACCACTAGCTCAAGGCTAGGTCAAGAGTAGAAATTTGGTGGTTAATAGAAATTAGAGGTGGTCCTTGAGCTTCCGAGAACACCAAGCTTCGTTGTTTGCACTTTAGCACCTTTGGATCACTAGAGATTGGTTGGAGATGAGCAAATGATGGTGGTGGCGATGGGGGTGGCTCACGGCCTAGATAGAGGAGAAGGGAGAGAGTTTGGGGTGTTGTTGATGGTAGAAGATGATGAGAATGGAGGAGTTGTGGATTATATAAATAAACTCCCAACATTCTTTAACCCATTAGTCCATGTGTCTCTCTAGTACATAACAAATCTAATAAACAAATGAAGAAAAATCAAGTGGGTGAGGTCCCACTTCACAACCGGTTATTGGGGGGGGGGGGGGGTTGGTTTAGTTGAGTTTCAATGGTAGTTAGCTTAACTAGTTAGGAGATTAAGTGGTTTAGTTAGTGGTTTAAGTGTGTTATATAATATATAGTGTGTTAGGGTGTTCGGGGACCCTAACTATCTTAGAAAAATAAAAACAATGCTTCTAGCATTATTTTGGTGTCCCGGGTAAAGTCCGGTTGGGTATCGTTCCGTTAAAGTGCTTAATTGTTCCGTAATGTGTCTTTTATGATACTTTTTGTGTCACAAGTAATTCCCGACACTTTGGAAAGTGTACAGGACCATTTTGTTAAGTTTTTGCACATTACTAGCATAGTTAAATGCTGAATTTTGTTATTAAGTGCAGAATTCTGCATTTACGGTGTGTTTTAGGCACTTCCCGGCACTATAACTATCACCTAGTGACGCAGTTTTACGATCCTCACTTCCCTACACTCCCTACTAGTGTAGTACCCTGTCTCTGGCTCATACTGGCCTCAAAAATATTGTCTGTCTAGGTGCTGGCATTGTCAGCATGTTTCTGAGTTATCCGCTCACTGTGCTAACTGTGCTTTGTGCATCAAATTTGTCACTAAAGGTTGTATGTAATATATGGAGTGACAGTATGAATGTGATGCATATATATGTATGATGCAAAAATCATAAAGCACTTTAATTCGTCAGTTGTAATTAAGCACTGTCATTAAGCATAAATCAATATTAATTAAACGTACGGATGCATGCAAATTTGACAGTTGTCACAAGGATATAGCCAACAGTAACGAAATTGTCAGCCACTTTTACATGAACTGGTCCCGCCACCTTGAACTATCCTTGGATAACTTGCACTCCAGGCGGGGTGTTTAAACCCAATTCGTGAGAAAGGTGAATACCTTTAAACCTGTGAAGGGATCAGGATCCCTTAAACGTGAGAAAGGGGGCCAATCCTCTAATCTTTCGAAGTATCCTGAGTGTGTATCCTGGAGCTATATCCCGAAGCATATACTTCAAAACAACTGTAAACTAAGGTGGGTGTTAGCCTGGCTAACACCCCTCCGATGCTTAAGTCAGTACTGGGTTCCAACAAAATAAAATAGAATTATATTTAAAAAAGATAGAATTCATACCATCCTGAGTTAGAAATTAAATTCTAAACTCACTTGAAATAGAGCTTTAGGTGTATAGCATTCCAGGATCTTGGTAGCATATCCTCTTCCATATTCTTGAGTCGGTATGCTCCTTTTCCAGATTCTGATTCAACCTCATATGGTCCTTCCCACTTAGGAGCTAACTTTCCATCAACAGGATTAGTAGTATTCTGAAAAGCCTTTCTTAATACCCAATCTCCAACCTGAAACCTTCTAGTCCTTATATTCTTGTTATATGCTCTGGATATCCTCTGTTGATATGCTGCCATCCTTAGCTTTGCTGCATCTCTTGTCTCATCAATAGTATCCAATTCTTGGCCTAGGGCTTCAGGATTCTGCTCAGGATCCCGGAGGTTGGATCTCGCTGTAGGTATCACCATTTCTGTCGGGATTACTGCTTCTGCTCCAAATACTAAGGAGAATGGAGTTTGGCCAGTTGCACTTTTTACTATTGTCCTATCAGCCCACAAAATAAAGGGTAATTCTTCTGCCCATCTTCCTTTCTTAGCTCCAAGTCTTTTCTTCAAATTGTTGACAATTATCTTGTTCGAGGATTCTGCTTGTCCATTTGCTTGAGGATGTACGGGAGTAGATGTGATCATTTTGATTCCCCAACTCTTACAAAAATCGGTTGACCTCTTACTGATAAACTAAGAACCGTTGTCACAAATTATCTCAGCTGGTACCCTAAATCTAGTTAGGATATTCCTTTTTATGAAGGATACTACTTCTTGGTCTCTAACTTGAACAAATGCTTCCGCTTCAACCCATTTAGAGAAATAATCAGTCATGCCCAACATAAAGACTTTTCCTCCCAGAGCCTTTGGCAATTTTCCTACTATATCCATTCCCCACTTCATGAATGGCCAAGGGGAAGCAATAGGATACAGTGGTTCAGCAGGCTGATGTAATATATTGCTGTGTCTTTGACATGCATCACATCTTCGAGCATATTCTGCAGCATCTTTTCTCATCGTCGGCCAATAGTATCATGTTCTTAATACTTTTGAGAATAACGACCTGCCCCCAGCATGGTTACCACAATCCCCTTCGTGTATATCCTGAAGCACTTCTTTGGTTTTGGGATCTTCCAAGCACCTCAGATATGGTCCTGCAAGAGATTTCTTGTACAAAACATTATTTATAATAGTGAATCGTGATACCTTCATCCTAAAGGCCTTTGGATTTTCATCCTTTGGGATGTGTCCTTCCTTAAGATACTTCATGATTGGAGTCATCCAGGACTTAGGATCCTCATCAGGATCATGACCAGGATCTTGAATGCTTGTCACCTCCTTATCCTGAGTCTTGAAAAGATCCACAGCAGGATGTAGGATGTGAAGTATTGGTATTTGGGTTCCTTCAGGTATCCTGACTGATGATCCTAGGTTCGCCAAGGCATCTGCTTCAGCATTATCTTCTCTCGGTACCTGTTCAAGCGTAAAAACATCGAAATATCCTGCTATTTTTTTTGAGAATTTTGAGATACTCGATTAACTTCTCACCTTTGACTGCATAGGATCCATTAAAATGATTAGTAATTAACAAGGAATCAACATATACTTATAAACTCTTAATATTCATGTTTCTAGCCAACTCTAATCCTGAAATCAAAGCTTCATATTCTGCTTCATTATTAGTTGCAGGAAATTCACATCTAATAGCCTGGGGTAATATGTCCCCCTGCGGCGATTTTAGTAGTATACCCAATCCTACACCTCTAACATTAGATGCACCATCAGTATATAATGTCCAGGATTCTAAATTTTCTCCTAGCTGTTGTACTTCTAGGTCTACTTCATTTTGAATATCACTACTGAAATCAGCCACAAAGTCAGCTAGAGCCTGAGACTTTATGGCATTTCTAGGTTCATATACTAGATCATAGGCGCTTAATTTTACTGACCACTTAGCCATCCTACCCGACATCTCAGGTTTCCTAAGCACATTCTTAACATGATAATTAGTTTTAACATGTATCCTATGTGTCTCAAAATAGTGTCTAAGCTTTGTTGATGCCATAACTAAGGCCAATATCAATTTTTCTAAATGAGAATATCTAGTTTTAGCATCTAATAAACTTTTGCTAACATAATAGACATGATATTGCTGACCTTCGTGATCCTTTACAAGAACAACACTTACAGCATTCCCTGATACTGCGAGATACAGGGATAACGGTTCACCATCCTCAGGCTTCACTAATAGAGGTGCAGTTGAAAGATACTGCTTCAAATCCTTCAAGGCTGCTTCATGCTTCTCTCCCCATTCGAATTTCTTATTCTTCTTTAGGATATCATAGAATTCCTTGCATTTTTCCGAGGATCTTGATATAAACCTGTTTAATGCTGCTACTCGCCCTGTTAATCTTTGAACATCTTTCATATTTGAAGGTGATTTGAAGTCCAAGATAGCTTTAATCTGCTCCGGGCTTGCTTCTATACCCCTTTTGGTTACCATGTATCCTAGAAACTTTCCTACTCCCACTCCAAAATGGCATTTGGCAGGATTTAGTTTCATGTTGTATTGGTCCAGGATATCGAATGCTCCCTTAATATCCTGGAGGTGATCCTCAACTTTTTTAGATTTTACTACCATGTCATCGATGTACACCTCCATGGTGTCCCCCAGCTTGTCTTTAAACATCATGTTCACCAATCTTTGGTATGTTGCACCTGCATTTTTTAAACCAAAAGGCATAGCAGTATAACAGTAAATACCTGTTGGTGTCATGAAAGCAGTATCCTCATGGTCTGAAGGTTCCATTTAGATCTGCTGGAATCCTGAGGACGCATCCATGAAGGTTAACATCTCATGGCCGGCAGTAGCATCCACCATTGAATCAATATGAGGTAGAGGAAATGGGTCTTTGGGACAAGCTTTGTTTAAGTCTGTGTAATCTATACAAACTCTCCATTTCCCGTTTTTCTTTTGCACCACAACTACATTTGCTAACCATTTGGGAAATTTCACTTCATAATCTTTCAACTTCTTCCTGTATGATAATGTTCCGTTCTGGAGCAAACTTCCTTCGTTTCTGTTGGACAGGCTTGAAAGACCTATCAATTCCGAGTTTGTGAGTTATGATATCCATGGAAATACCTGTCATATCCTCGTGTTTCCACGCGAATGATGACATCCTGCATTTCAAAAAGTTAGTCAATTGATTTTCAATATCCTGAGGGATATTGGTTCCTACGAGCACCGAGATATCTGGATTATCTTGATCTAGGACAATTTTCTTAACATCCTGCTCTGAAGCCTCCACGATATCCTGGGCTCGCATCTTTAATTACTTTGCTGCGTTGGGCTTGGTTGAGGATTTCATCGAGGATGAGTAACATTCCTTTGCCTCCTGTTGATCACTATCCACCTTGACTACCCCCCAAGGAGTAGGGATCTTGATGCATTGATGATAGGTTGACGGCACAGCTTTCATATCATGGATCCACGGCCTACCCAATATAATATTATATGTAACACCTCGAAAATTCACGTCCTATAATGTGTTGACACGTGTCGTATGTTTGAACGTGTGAAATAATGTTCTAGAAGGACTAAAGTTGACAATCATGGAAAGTATGTAAATATACGAGTTCTAAATGTCAACAGTGAATAAATGTATTGCACATTAGCCCTACATGATGCACATACCTTCAAACGAATAAATCATAGATCATACGAAGCTAAAAGTGAGAGGTTACAAACTTCAGGGTTAAATGTGTCAACATGTTTAAGTTATACCTCTGAGTGACCTTTTAGCAAACCCGAAGCTTTGTAACGGTTAATTATGCTCACTAGAATGCACGATTAAAATTTCATAAAGTTTCGTTATCGTATGAGAAAGTTATGATCAAATTCGTGTACGAGGGGTTAAAGCGTCAACAGTGAAAGTTATGACTCTTCGGGATAACCGGAAGTGTCCAGGGACTTGGCAAAGTGAGTATAAGTCATAAAGCCCTTGTATATAAATAATAAGGGGTCAAAATGCAAGAATTAAGCTTAGTTGACCTTTCGGAGCACCAAGAGCCAGGGATGCAAACTGAAAAATGGAAGAATTGCCCCTGAGGAGGGCTAGCGCACCGTTACATCAGAAGCGTAGCAGTGCGCTACCAGTCACCAGCGACAGCAACTTGGCTGTTGGCTGTTTTAAGAGTTGCAACTGATCTTTAATCGATTTTCCACATATTTCTTGGCCCCTAAACACTCCCTAAACATGTAGGACACATGTTGATCAGTTGTGGTAAGTAATAGACCTAGTTGTCAACATCTTATGGTGATTAAAATCACTATATAAAGGCTTTAAGTTGCAACATTTCAATCACACCTTCATCTGCAATTGAGGAGCCCTTCTGGAGCTTCAAAGCAGACCCAAGTCCTTCCCAATCAAGCTTAGGACCTTGGTAAGTTTGCTAAACCTTTCTTGATTAAGTTTTAGCTTAGTTTTAGCTTAAAAGTCAAACCGTCGTAATTAACGGTTGACTTAACGATTAATCACTAATGGTCTAGTGATTAGTCGAATTAAAAGTAGTTATAAGTTGGTAATTAGGTGGGTAATAAACCCCTAAAAAGGTTCCCCCTGATTCCCATCCTAACCAGGTCAAATGTCGGGTCAAACTTTTAATTAAAATGTCAACATAATGCTTAAAATGTCATTTATGCATAATTAGCTATCTAGAACATATACAACCTGTTTGATCATAGTTATAACTTAGTAATAAGTGTAAGAACATGTCCAAACATGTTCAACCCGACTATTTCCTGTTTAGACCCGGTTCGGAACCGAAAGTCGCAAAGCTTTGACTTTTGCTTTGACTTCAGTTCTGACCCGTTTAGGTATGTTTTAGAAATACCTTAGAGCTTCATTTGGACCAGGTTACATGCTAGTATAACCCTCTGTGATTATACACCTCGGTTCATTAGTTATCCGATTAATACGCATGACTCCGTTAATTGCTCATATGTTGACCATTGTGCCCTTTACACCTTAAAACGAGAATTATGAAAATGTAAAAGTGTAGAAACCTTAGTTACTGATATATAAACTTGTATGCGAAGTTTGACATCAGTTTGACTTATAGATTAAGAGTTATGCTCAATATCGTAAATTTAAAGCTTTATGTTAATAAAATGGCGTAATTAGCGTATAGCCTAGTTAAGCCTACTTTTTGGTATCAAACTTAATACCCCTGATGTAATATATTATTTGGGGATTTTTAAAGATTTTTAATTAATTTTAGGATGAGCATAACTAGTAGTCGTAGGCTTAATCCGGTAATTGTCGGTTTTGCCCTTACGGGCCATAAAATGAGTTTTACTTATCTAAACGACTCCAAACCTTTTGCTACTGATCTCATATGTTAAATAAATTATTTTAAGCCCTCTGGAAATATAAAAATATCAGATTTAAGTATCGAACCCGGAAATGGCCTTTAATCGCCATAATTAGCGTTTTTAACGCATAGTATGTCTTAAAATCATATTGGACATACCCGGGTTGATACCTACTGATATATGAGGCAAATTATGATATTTTAACAGTAAGCAAAGGTTGATAAACTCAGACTTCGTTTTGAGCTTTTCGGCTTATGTGAAATTACCAAAATACCCCTACGGGGCATAGTTTGGTTAAAGATGATAAATTTCACATATACGCTTTAGCCTACTGTTATAACTCATCAAATTAAGTATGTTTGCTGTTTACATCAGAACTGTAACTCAGTTAAACATTTAAACTCTTTTATAACCTTTTAAATGACCAAACTACCCCTACGGGGCCTAGTTTGTGTTTAAATACGTTTCGGGCATAATGAAAGACATCTTACTGATGTTGCAACATATTTGAGGCACAATTAACTTAGGAAACCTGTAGATGGCTCTAATGAATACCCGTAACGCTTATTACGCGTTCGGTTCGGTTTATGTAACAAGTTTACATAAATTAGCCGAAACTGGTCAAACCTTATCAGTTTTATCTCAAAATCCAGAATGTGAATAATAAACCCATATTAAGCAAGTCTCTGAACTTGTCGGGTCTAAATCACATTCTATCCGGTCTTCGCTTAATCGTGCGTACGAACCGTATCTTTGAAACTAGCCGGTCTAAGCTTAAGCTTAATTAAAGACCCGTTAGAATTCTAATAGGTTATTATAAACCTTCGTTCCAGATTAGGAGCCCAGTAAAAGTACTTTCTATTACTGTATTGGATTTATACTTTGCTCAGGTAAATACTCTTAACTTATTTTCCCTATACGGGCTTGGGATACGGTACTATAAAAGTACCGCTTGGTCGGGTATGTAGACATGTAAATCGGATTGTGATTAATGTATTACATAACTCGCTTTATTCTGTATTATTTGATGTATAGCCCTTGGGGGTTAAATGACCATGTCCCGGATATCCTTGGCATCATTTTACGAAATGGCCATGACCTAAGCACGGGGTGTAGGCGTACACCTGACAGATGCATTATGTAAAAACTGGTAATCCACTTAGGGGTATCATCCTTGTGGGCATTATACCGGAACTGGTAGTCCACTTAGAGGATGATAGCCTGTGGGCATTATACCTATGGCGTGTCAGTTAATCTGTCCCGACGGACGGCAATGAGTAAAACTGTAAACAAGATTATTTATAAATAATTGTCCCAAGTTATAAAGATATGTTTTGCCGAAGTACATTCAAATCAATTTTATTAAACTCTTTTCTAAATGAGTCAGTTGAGTTGTATTTACCAGTGTAAACTGACGTATTTTCCAAAAAGGCTAAGTGCAGGTGCTAGACGAAATAGGCTGGCTACTCCAGGCATCATTACTCAAGTTTCGCAAGCTCTAGATGTCAAAGTCTGTTGAACAGTTTTTACTTTATTTCGATCCGCCTGTGGATCCTTTACTTCCGTTGTAATACTGAATATTACTTCATATTCGGAAAGTAATAATAAATATCTTTTGTTTCCGCTGTGCATTCATATATATTGTGTTGTTTGACTATTATGTTGCCAACCACGTCACGATACTCCCCACCGGGCCCACCGGTGACACGTGGAAAGTTGGGGTGTGACAGGTTGGTATCAGAGCCAACACTGAGTGAATTAAACACTAGTCTTTTGTGTTTAATCTCAGTTACACAATTGCACATTCTTGAGTCTAGACAAGAACATAGGAAAAAATCCAAATTTGTTTCATTTTACCTTATTTGGTTCCTTTGTTATTTTTCTGATTAGCCCTTGCATGGGCAAGTCAATTGCTATAGAAGTCCCGTACAGGGCAACCATATACTTGTTAAATTTTAAAGGAACGATTATATTTAAAGTACCATTCCTATATTATAAGATCTACCATTATAATAAAATGGCAAAAATTTAAAAAGGACAAAACCTAGCCATGTGTCACATTAAGACAGGGCCAAGATGGCAGTTCCATAATTAGATTCAGATCCTTGTTAACAGTTCAATTTAGGATTGTTCTGCGTTAATTATTAAAAAGAATCTTAAAGGTAAAACCTAGCCTAAATGTCACGGCATACAAGGCCAAGATGGTAGAACCTATTCAAGAGATTCAAATCCTTATTAAACATATGAAAGCATATTAACATGCTCGACAAAATGTGATATGATAAAATCACATAAGTCATTTTGGGATATACTAAATTTCCTTAATTATATAATCATCCCTTATGGATGAAGTGCCCACGGGCTATAACTAACGTCCTCTGGGACTAAAGACAGTGGTAGCCTACAACTCCCTGTCAAGAAAAGGTAATGAACTTTGATTCAGACCTTGAAGCCTCGATTCTATAAAATCAAGGCCTATAAATTAAACTTGTCTAAGTGACTAGGCCTTTTGTGCCATTATTAACTTATAATTTAGGAGTATAATAAAGATCCTGAATAATTATATATTTATCAAATTAACCAATATGTGTATTAAAAACATGGTTAATAAATCGTTCAAAAAGATAAAAACTGTTTAAACTTCCGTAAAAACCTTGTCCTTGTTTAATTTTTATGTAGCAATTTAAACTACATGGCTGGGTCGGAGGAAGGGAACAGTCACCCTTTGGATAACCGCGATGATGAAAGGATTAATATAACCAGAGGAGAGCTTCGTACATTGATTAATTCAGCTGTATCTAAAGCTGTGAAGGAGCAATTCCAGGAGTATAGTGAGACAAATAGTAAAGCCTCATCTGTACCCCACCCTAAATCCATCCCTAAAACTCATTCAGAGCTTGATAACAAGCCGCCCTCAAAGAAGGATGAGTTAAAGAAAGATGACGATCGACATTCATCTAATGGACACAGTGTTCCATCCAAGAGGATAGTGTTCGATAATGAACCACATACCAAATCCTGTAACTATAAGTACTTTGTTTCCTGCAAGCCCCGAGATTTTACTGGGGAAAAAGGGGCGGTTGATTGTATGATTTGGTTGGATGAAATGGACACAGTTGTCGATATCAGCGGTTGCGCTGAAAGGGATGTCGTGAAGTACGTATCCCAATCGTTCAAAGGAGAGGCACTGGCATGGTGGAAGTCTCTCATTCAAGCTGCTGGGAAGATTCCGCTCTACAGCATGTCATGGGAACAGTTTGTTATTCTCATTAAGGAGAATTACTGCCCTCAACACGAGGTTGAGGGGATTGAGTCAGATTTCTTATCTTTGGTGATGACAAACTTAGATTGTCAAGCTTACCTCACCAGTTTTAATACCCTGTCCAGACTGGTCCCTTACATTGTAACACCAGAGCCCAAGCGAATTGCACGCTTCATTGGGGGTTTACCCCCAGAAATCAAAGCCAGTGTTAAGGCTTCAAGACCTACTACATTTAGGTCAGTAACTGACCTCTCTCTGTCCCTTACTTTAGATGCGGTCAGGCTAAGGTCGCTAAAGAAATCTGAAGAAAGTAAGAAGAAGCGTGAGGATGATAACTCACGAGGATCTGAGAAGAAACACAAGGGAAACACTGACTCTGAGAGGTCTGGGTCTGGAAAGAATGGTCAGCGGACAGAGGAAAAGCCAAGGTGCTCGACTTGCCAAAAACGCCACTTTGGAAAATGCAGAATGGAGTCCAATTCTAAATCAGGACCACCTGCATGTGGGATATGCAAGTCTAGGGAGCACAAGACTGTTGATTGCGGGAAGATTAAAGATGCTACGTGCTACAACTGCAACGAGAAAGGGCACATAAAGACCAACTTCCCTAAGTACGCGAGGAAGCCCGAGTAGGCCAAGAGAACAAACGCACGAGTTATCAGGAGGAACGCCCAGGAGATGATGCAGAATAATAATAGTATAATATGTACCTTTCCTTATCAAACAGTTTATGCAGAAAACTTATTTGATATTGGCACATATAAATATATTATGGGTAATAAATGTTGAAAACTGTTGTCTCCGTCTGATTTAGACTCCGGTCATTTAATACGATGTAGAAATTGGCCGATGATACTTTAGAAAATGCTCCAACAAATCCCATATTGATATTTAATATCTATCAGAAATCACTCTTTTTCTAATACCCTTATTGCAAATTTTTGGTTGCATACATAAGGACTCGACATAGTGATAGAAATCGATTGGTTGCCTTAAAAATCAAGCCCATATCGTGGGTGACAAGAAGCAATTAATTATCAAGACTCCTTAAGAGACAACTCTCATAATTACAGGTATCTGTACGAGTAATTAATATTAAACATAAAAAAATGGTGGAACTGGCCGTCCCCGGAATCGAACCTGGGTCTAGGCCGGCCGCACCCTTTCGCGCGCCTAGCCAACCGAGCTAGGTGCCTAGTTTGTGAAAATCTCCATTCTAATTAAATATAAGCACTTGTGCAATAAACTTCCTTATCATTTATCAATGATAATTTCTGCTAAGTGTCCTGTTTTAATACAGGCAATAGTAAATCTTCATGAACCATAAACTTAGCAAATTTTTATTATCATCCACAAGGTATAACTACCAAGGAAACCATAGTAACCGATTCTTATAGATCGGCAAGGAATTCTTCCGAAAATCTAAGAGCACTCTTTCTTTGCATAGAGTGCGACGACATATGTTATTTTAATTATTTTCTTCATTGTTTTCTATCGCCTGCGAATGCCAAACTATGTTTGATAAAAGTGTCATATGAGGATTGGCGTATCCTAGTGTGTCCCATAGATTATTTCCATGTCTGATCAGCATGGAGGTTTAATACATGGAACCCCTGAGATATCCCAATGGTCATATTGTACTAATGTCGACTAGTAGTATTCAAGGGAGATATCTGGAATAGAATTATCCAAATAAATATTCCTTGGTAACGGAATATGTGGACTCATAACATGAATGTGTCACTTATTAGACACAAGCGTTGATGAGTGAACTGGAGCTTGAGATATGGAAAATCTCTGTAACCTCCTTGTATCTTGGTTATCTTCTTCTAAGTTTACCCTGTTTACCTCTCTAGAGGCAGGTAGAGTTACGATTAACATCCCGCTTTGGGTTAGAGTGTTGTAAGAACTCCATGTTTAATATGGAACAACCGAAAACCTGATTAAGAAAATTTTAAGATATAGATTCATATATCCTAACTCGATATTCTAAGAGTTTGATATGGTTGGGTAAGAAAGACGGTTCATTTTTGCTTATGCATTGTTACCGCAACCCTACTTAGACAACGATTAAGAATTTGCCATCAGCTGCCCAGAATAGTCGAATTGTTCGACTAACGGCAAGGATTAGCTATTCCCTAAGATTTGTTAAGCAGTGGTTGAAATAACCATCTCACCTTAAGATAAGCTTTTCTATAAAAGTTGATAAATAAGTATCAAGGCTGCCCCTTTGGAGACCTTGTATAAATGGAATATTAAACAATCTATTGATTAGGACAATAGATTGGTAAGTCCAATTATCTGGATCTGAAAGTTGCATTGGAAACAACGAACCAGATCATACAAATTCCCAACCATCTGTAAGTTGCCATTATTAGGCAGAGAATACTTCCTTTATTTCAGTAAATCTCGGGCCGAGATTTATTTTAAGGGGGTGAGGATGTAACACCTCGAAAATTCACGTCCTATAATGTGTTGACACGTGTCATATGTTTGAACGTGTGAAATAATGTTCTAGAAGGACTAAAGTTGACAATCATGGAAAGTATGTAAATATACGAGTTCTAAATGTCAACAGTGAATAAATGTATTGCACATTAGCCCTACATGATGCACATACCTTCAAACGAATAAATCATAGATCATACGAAGCTAAAAGTGAGAGGTTACAAACTTCAGGGGTTAAATGTGTCAACATGTTTAAGTTATACCTCTGAGTGACCTTTTAGCAAACCCGAAGCTTTGTAACGGTTAATTATGCTCACTAGAATACACAATTAAAATTTCATAAAGTTTCGTTATCGTATGAGAAAGTTATGATCAAATTCGTGTACGAGGGGTTAAAGCGTCAACAGTGAAAGTTATGACTCTTCGGGATAACCGGAAGTGTCCAGGGACTTGGAAAAGTGAGTATAAGTCATAAAGCCCTTGTATATAAATAATAAGGGGTCAAAATGCAAGAATTAAGCTTAGTTGACCTTTCGGAGCACCAAGAGCCAGGGATGCAAACTGAAAAATGGAAGAATTGCCCCTGAGGAGGGCTAGCGCACCGTTACATCAGAAGCGTAGCGGTGCGCTACCAGTCACCAGCGACAGCAACTTGGCTGTTGGCTGTTTTAAGAGTTGCAACTGATCTTTAATCGATTTTCCACATATTTCTTGGCCCCTAAACACTCCCTAAACATGTAGGACACATGTTGATCAGTTGTGGTAAGTAATAGACCTAGTTGTCAACATCTTATGGTGATTAAAATCACTATATAAAGGCTTTAAGTTGCAACATTTCAATCACACCTTCATCTGCAATTGAGGAGCCCTTCTGGAGCTTCAAAGCAGACCCAAGTCCTTCCCAATCAAGCTTAGGACCTTGGTAAGTTTGCTAAACCTTTCTTGATTAAGTTTTAGCTTAGTTTTAGCTTAAAAGTCAAACCGTCGTAATTAACGGTTGACTTAACGATTAATCACTAATGGTCTAGTGATTAGTCGAATTAAAAGTAGTTATAAGTTGGTAATTAGGTGGGTAATAAACCCCTAAAAAGGTTCCCCCTGATTCCCATCCTAACTAGGTCAAATGTCGGGTCAAACTTTTAATTAAAAAGTCAACATAATGCTTAAAATGTCATTTATGCATAATTAGCTATCTAGAACATATAAAACCTGTTTGATCATAGTTATAACTTAGTAATAAGTGTAAGAACATGTCCAAACATGTTCAACCCGACTATTTCCTGTTTAGACCCGGTTCGGAACCGAAAGTCGCAAAGCTTTGACTTTTGCTTTGACTTCAGTTCTGACCCGTTTAGGTATGTTTTAGAAATACCTTAGAGCTTCATTTGGACCAGGTTACATGCTAGTATAACCCTCTGTGATTATACACCTCGGTTCATTAGTTATCCGATTAATACGCATGACTCCGTTAATTGCTCATATGTTGACCATTGTGCCCTTTACACCTTAAAACGAGAATTATGAAAATGTAAAAGTGTAGAAACCTTAGTTACTGATATATAAACTTGTATGCGAAGTTTGACATCAGTTTGACTTATAGATTAAGAGTTATGCTCAATATCGCAAATTTAAAGCTTTATGTTAATAAAATGGCGTAATTAGCGTATAGCCTAGTTAAGCCTACTTTTTGGTATCAAACTTAATACCCCTGATGTAATATATTATTTGGGGATTTTTAAAGATTTTTAATTAATTTTAGGATGAGCATAACTAGTAGTCGTAGGCTTAATCCGGTAATTGTCGGTTTTGCCCTTACGGGCCATAAAATGAGTTTTACTTATCTAAACGACTCCAAACCTTTTGCTACTGATCTCATATGTTAAATAAATTATTTTAAGCCCTCTGGAAATATAAAAATATCAGATTTAAGTATCGAACCCGGAAATGGCCTTTAATCGCCATAATTAGCGTTTTTAACGCATAGTATGTCTTAAAATCATATTGGACATACCCGGGTTGATACCTACTGATATATGAGGCAAATTATGATATTTTAACAGTAAGCAAAGGTTGATAAACTCAGACTTCGTTTTGAGCTTTTCGGCTTATGTGAAATTACCAAAATACCCCTACGGGGCATAGTTTGGTTAAAGATGATAAATTTCACATATACGCTTTAGCCTACTGTTATAACTCATCAAATTAAGTATGTTTGCTGTTTACATCAGACCTGTAACTCAGTTAAACATTTAAACTCTTTTATAACCTTTTAAATGACCAAACTACCCCTACGGGGCCTAGTTTGTGTTTAAATACGGTTCGGGCATAATGAAAGACATCTTACTGATGTCGCAACATATTTGAGGCACAATTAACTTAGGAAACCTGTAGATGGCTCTAATGAATACCCGTAACGCTTATTACGCGTTCGGTTCGGTTTATGTAACAAGTTTACATAAATTAGCCGAAACTGGTCAAACCTTATCGGTTTTATCTCAAAATCCAGAATGTGAATAATAAACCCATATTAAGCAAGTCTCTGAACTTGTCGGGTCTAAATCACATTCTATCCGGTCTTCGCTTAATCGTGCGTACGAACCGTATCTTTGAAACTAGCCGGTCTAAGCTTAAGCTTAATTAAAGACCCGTTAGAATTCTAATAGGTTATTATAAACCTTCGTTCCAGATTAGGAGCCCAGTAAAAGTACTTGCTATTACTGTATTGGATTTATACTTTGCTCAGGTAAATACGCTTAACTTATTTTCCCTATACGGGCTTGGGATACGGTACTATAAAAGTACCGCTTGGTCGGGTATGTAGACATGTAAATCGGATTGTGATTAATGTATTACATAACTCGCTTTATTCTGTATTATTTGATGTATGGCCCTTGGGGGTTAAATGACCATGTCCCGGATATCCTTGGCATCATTTTACGAAATGGACATGACCTAAGCACGGGGTGTAGGCGTACACCTGACAGATGCATTATGTAAAAACTGGTAATCCACTTAGGGGTATCATCCTTGTGGGCATTATACCGGAACTGGTAGTCCACTTAGAGGATGATAGCCTGTGGGCATTATACCTATGGCGTATCAGTTAATCTGTCCCGACGGACGGCAAATGAGTAAAACTGTAAACAAGATTATTTATAAATAATTGTCCCAAGTTATAAAGATATGTTTTGCCGAAGTACATTCAAATCAATTTTATTAAACTCTTTTCTAAATGAGTCAGTTGAGTTGTATTTACCAGTGTAAACTGACGTATTTTCCAAAAAGGCTAAGAGCAGGTGCTAGACGAAATAGGCTGGCTACTCCAGGCATCATTACTCAAGTTTCGCAAGCTCTAGATGTCAAAGTCTGTTGAACAGTTTTTACTTTATTTCGATCTGCCTGTGGATCCTTTACTTCCGTTGTAATACTGAATATTACTTCATATTCGGAAAGTAATAATAAATATCTTTTGCTTCCGCTGTGCATTCATATATATTGTGTTGTTTGACTATTATGTTGCCAACCACGTCACGATACTCCCCACCGGGCCCACCGGTGACACGTGGAAAGTTGGGGTGTGACATTATAGCAGGATAAGGAGTCCATCACTGTCACGGCCCCAGCCCCGGTTTTACACGGTCAGGAGCCGCGGGACAGGAACCCGTGGTATTTAACTGATGCGACAGCGGAAGATTTTAACAGGATCTTTTAAAACTTAAAATGCCCGATTATTTTATTTCATAATGCGGGATAAACCCCGTAATTTACAATAAAGGAATTTCATAAGTAAATTCCCTGATTTATAAAACATGTTTATTTATTTTAACTGAGCCACCTCTTCAAGCTTGTTAGTGCTCTGTAGCACGTTTTCCTTGATTTACCGCAGGTCGCCTGAAACATGTTTTAAAAATATTTTTGTCTGCGGGGAAATACTGGTGAATCATTCATTTTGCACAAAATGACACATAGTTATAAATTACAGCATAAGAGCGATTACAATGGCTTCTATCTTATTTTTTATCTGGCACCGTGTCACCTGGTGACGATGGTCATACCACTATTGGGTCTTTCCCCAAGTAGTAACGTTAATCACTGTTAGGATTTATTAGCCTAACTGTGAGAAATTAGTAATGTGCACAATACCCTAATTAGCCAGTGATTCAAGATAACCATGACTTAATCCCCGTAATTATAACTTTTGAAAATAATTGGAGTATTGTAAAATACTTTTGATAAAAGAGAATGACTCACATTGCAGATTTATACGAGCAGAGTTTAGCCTACTGATTAGCCTTGTAACCTAATTTAGATAACAATGCACACGAACTAGGTCAGTAACTAATACAACATTTACAATAACTCACGAGATTAAAACCCTCACAACGAATGACAAAGTGCAATACTTAAACATCCATCGAATTCATGACGAATGACAAAGTATAACCCAAGTTTGAGCAGCACTTAAACATCCATCGGATAGTTTCAATCGATCGGACATTGAATCGTAGTAGCGATCGAGTTAATACCTTGTATCGTAGCAGCGCCTCGCTATATTAATTTGAAATTCGATTTTTGAGCAGTAAGAATTCGTTTTTACGAATTTTTTTCGACACAGAATAAAAGCTCCTGATCCAAGCTATTTATAGGTGAAATATGGATCTCACGCGGCCCGCGTGAGCCCTAAGCCAAACTTTACGCAACCCGCGTGGCCACCTAGTCTATGCGTAGGTCGGATTGGTCACAAGTAGGGTTGCCATGTGGATTATACGTGGCCCGGATGCTTATCCGGTTGAACTTCAAGTTGACGCGGCCCGCGTAAGGGTCTGTTCATCCTTTACGCGGCCCGCCTGAAGACCAGATTTCTTGTTTTCATGGTTTTTAATTTAGACTAGGGTTTCAGGGTCCGGGTTTTCGCTTACGGGTCAATTTGGGACATTTTTGAGAGTCCTTACATCCTCCCCACCTTATTTAAAATCTCCTCCTTGAGATTTTACTGAAATAAGTGAGGATACTTTCGCTTCATCTCTGATTCCAGCTCCCAAGTATATTCGGGTCCTCTTTTTGAATCCCATTTGACTTTGACTAATACTAGTCGCTTGTGTTTGAGAAACTTGATCTTTCTGTCTTCTATTTGTAATGGCTTCTCAACAAATTTTAACTTTTCATTTACCTCTATATCTTGAAGAGGTACTACCAAGGATTCATTAGATAGACATTTCTTGAGATTGGATACATGAAATACATCATGTACCCCAGCTAGCTCCTCTGGTAGTTGTAAGCGATATGTAACTGGTCCTATACGTTGGATTACAGGGAATGGTCCTACGTATCTCGGACTTAGCTTTCCTTTCTTACCGAACCGTACTACTCCTTTCCAAGGAGAAACTTTTAGTAGTACCTTGTCTCCAACTTGAAACTCTAACGGCTTACGTCGATTATCGGCATAACTCTTCTGACGATCTCGAGCCGTTTTGAGTCTTTCCTTGATTTGAGTGATCTTGTCGGTAGTTTCTTGCACAATCTCGGGACCTGATAATTGGCTTTCTCCTATTTCTGCCCAGCAGACTGGAGTTCTGCATTTACGCCCGTATAGTGCTTCGAACGGGGCAGCTTCAATGCTTGAATGATAGCTATTATTATAGGAGAATTCAATTAAGGGTAGGTGATCATCCCAATTTCCACCAAAATCTATCACACATGCTCTAAGCATGTCTTCCAGAGTTTGGATCGTCCTTTCACTTTGTCCGTCTGTCTGAGGATGGTATGTAGTGCTTAGGTTTAGTCGGGTTCCCATAGATTCTTGGAAACTTGTCCAGAAGTGGGAAGTGAAACGACTATCCTTATCCGATACAATGGAGAGTGGGAATCCATAGAAGGATACTACTTCATCTATATACAACTTGGCTTACCTTTCCATGCTAAAGGTTTCTTTCATAGGTAGAAAGTGAGCTGATTTGGTTAATCGATCCACAATTACCCAAATCGCATCATTACCTTTTCTGGTTTTGGGCAACTTAGTAACAAAATCCATTGTTATGAGTTCCCATTTCCATACAGGCATTTCTAATTGTTGTAGCAGACCTCAAGGTTTCTGGTGTTCTGCCTTAACTTGTAAACAAGTAAGACATTTAGAAACATATCTAGCTATATCCTTTTTCATTCCTATCCACCAGAAATTATTTCTTAAATCTTGGTACATCTTATTGTTACCAGGATGCATGGTATACCTAGATTTATAGGCTTCTTCTAAAATCTTATTTCTTAAATCTCCCTGCTTAGGTACCCAAATTCGTTTCTTATGGAATCTCCAAATTCCATCCCTTCCTTGCTCTAATTCCTTTATTCTTCCTTTCATTCCTTTAGCATCATCCTTGATTGCTGTTTCTTGAATGCTTTTCAGTTGTTCCATTAAATCTAACTGTAGATTTAATCTAAGAGCACGAACTCGTCGTTGCTTCTCATGATACTTACGACTTAAAGCATCAGCAACTACGTTTGCTTTTCCTTCATGATATTGAATATCACAGTCGTAGTCACTTAGGATTTCCATCCACCTTCTTTGCCACATGTTTAATTCTTTTTGCCCAAATATGTATTTAAAACTCTTATGATCTGTATAGACAGTAAACTTACTTCCATACAAATAATGTCTCCAAATCTTAAGGGCAAAAATTATGGCTCCTAACTCTACGTCATGAGTTGTATAATTTTCCTCGTGCTTTTTCAATTGCCTTGATGCATACGCAATTACCTTCTTGCGTTGCATAAGCACACATCCTAATCCTAGTTTTAAAGCATCAGAGTATATTTTAAAATCTTCTGTTCCTTCTGGTAAAGCTAAGATTGGAGCATTTGTTAATTTGTGCTTTAAAATCTTAAAAGCTTCTTCTTGTCTAGGTCCTCATTCAAACTTAACTGCTTTACAGGTTAACTTAGTTAATGGTACAACTATTTTGGAAAAATCTTTAATAAACCGTCTATAATATCCGGCTAAACCTATAAAACTTCTAATTTCCATAGCTGACTGTGGGACCTTCCATTTGGTGATTGCTTCTATCTTAGCAGGATCTACGTGAATACCTTCATGATTCACCAAGTGTCCTAAAAATTGCACTTCTTGTAACCAAAATTCACACTTCTAGAATTTGGCGTAAAGATTCTCCTTTCTTAACAAAGTTAAGAGTGCATGCAGGTGCTGACAATGCTCCTCCTGGCTTTTGGAATAAATAAGTATATCATCGATGAAGACAATTACGAATTTATCCAAGTACGGTTTACAGATCCTATTCATCATGTCCATAAATGCTGCAGGGGCATTTGTTAACCCAAAGGGCATGACTGTAAACTCGTAGTGACCATACCTAGTTCTGAAAGCAGTTTTAGGTACGTCTTCTTCTTGTACCTTCAATTGATGATAACCGGAGCGTAAATCTATCTTAGAAAAATATCTTGCTCCTTGAAGTTGATCGAAAAGATCATCAATCCTAGGCAATGGGTATCGATTCTTAATTGTAACTTTATTTAATTCTCTATAATCGATACACATTCGCATCGAACCATCTTTCTTCTTTACAAACAACACTGGCGCTCCCCATGGGGATGAACTAGGTTGTATAAATCCTTTGCTTAGTAATTCATCTAACTGCTTTTTCAATTCTAACATTTCTGTGGGTGCTAACCGATAAGGTGCCTTGGCTATCGGTGTAATTCCAGGAATTAGATGAATTCTAAACTCTACTTCCCTATCAGGTGGTAATCCAGTTAGTTCTTCTGGGAATACCTCTGGGTATTCTAATACTACTGGAATTTCCTTGAGTTCCTTACCCTTAGTGTTAATGATTACCGAAATCATATACACTATTCCTTGCTTTCGTTCATAACTAGCAACTTTCATTACTGAAATGAACTTTAGGGGCTTTCGTGGCTTATCTCCTATAATCACCACTAATTCTCCTGAGGGTGTATGAATTTCTATGGAATTCTTATCACAAAGAATTCGAGCATGATTGGCTACTAGCCAATCCATTCCTAACACAACATCGAATCCGGCTAAATTCATAGGTAACAGGGTTGCCGAAAATTTATGACCTAAAAGTTCTATCTTTCCTTCTCGCACAATCTTATTTATTTTAACAGAATTCCCATCTGTCGTTTCGACTGTAAAAATCTGCCTAAGGTTGGTTAAGGGTAAATTAAGAGCTTGTCAGAATGAAGTATTTATAAAACTTTGGTTTGCACCAGAGTAAAATAATACTTTTGCATAAACGTCGTGAACTAGGAACGTACCAGCTATTACGTCAGGAATTAGTTCTGCTTCCTGAGTAGTCAACTGGAAGGCTCTTATGTTCTTCTTGGTAGCTCCTTCTGCGGGTTTGGCTTTGTTATCGGCTGGTTTGACCAGTTTTGGATAGTCTGGCCTGAAGTGCCCAACTTCTCCACAGTTGTAGCAGACTGTTGCTTTCTTCTTCCTGCAGTCTTCTTCTTGATGCCCCAGAATTTTGCAGAAATTGCAATATCCTTTGCATCTTCCAAAATGCTTCCTTTTGCAGGCATTGCAAAATGGAACAGTGGAAGATTGCTCGGTTCCCTTTCTCTTGAAATTGCTACGATTACCCACACGGAATCCTTGGGTAATCTTTTGAGCCACTTCCTTTTTCCGGGTTTCTTCTCTTTTGCGTACCAGTCCGTCAGTTAGAGTGTTGGCTAATTCCACAGCATCGTCAATAGTGCGTGGTCTCGCAGCTTTGACGATATCTCGAATTTCACCAATCAATCCCCAAATATAACGGGAAATAAGTATTGGTTCTGGCGAAGCCAGGGTTGGTACCACTCTTGCATATTCGAAGAACGTCGAAGTATACCCTCGAAAGTCTACATTCACCATCCGGTGGTTCAGGAATTTATTTGCCATTTGTTCTTTTTCATACTCGGGACAGAATTTTCTTTCCACTAGTTGCTTAAATTCTTCCCAACTCATGGCATAGGCCATATTTTTTCCTTTGGCTTGAAGTACTGTATTCCACCATTCTAGCGCCCATTCTTTAAAAAGATGTGACGCGTACATGACCTTATCTTTCTCACCACATTTACTTATCATAATTACTGCTTCGGTTTTCTCCAACCAACGCAGCGCCGTAGTCGCTCCTTCATTACCTGCAAACTCAGCTGGTTTACAGGCAAGAAATTCTTTATAAGTGCAACCAGGCGTTGCAGCTTTTATTTTCTTAAGGAGCGGGGCTTGCAGTTCGTCATTGTTATTAGTATGTTTGCCGCCTCCGTTTACACTATTGCTGAAATTGTCACCGTGTGTGCGTTTGCTAGGAATAATTTGTTGAGGTTCAACTGGATTTCGAGCAGCAACAAGTATTGCTGGAATAGCATTGGCTATCCCCTGAGCAACAATATTCTCGATATCTTGCCTATTCAGGAATTGATCCTCGTTGTTATGCTCAGATTGGTTACCCTCGTTAACTTGTTCATTACCAGCGTTTGCCATCTGGTATTTAATTTATATAAGTGATTAGTATAAAATAATTAATAACTAAACATAACAAAATAATTACACATAATCACGTAAACGATTATAGCCAAAATCGTCGATTTTTCGACTTTCGATATTTTATATATTATATTATGCATCCATACACACCGTTATCTTACAAAAGTTTTATTTTTAGGTTATTTTACCTAGTTATATTTTTATTACTATTATTATTATACAATCACATCTTCACAACCACACTATCTTCCGTCAGCTGGCACCTCAGAAGCGACGTTCCCTTTCGTCGTACTTCCAGGAGATTTGTTCTCCCACTTCCCGGATCCTATTCCCTGCATCTATCAGCTCTTCGCCAAAATGGCGGAGTTCAGCTAAATTTTCATTACTCATTGGTCGGTTCGGTGCAGGTTCTGGGTCGAACTGAGGGGAAAAGGTATAAGGATTATTTAGGAGGTTTTGAAACTGCCAGTCGTTGGTCCACCATTCGTCCATTTCTCCTAGAGGTTGAGTATGGATCAGAGGTTTTGGAATGGCTGGTTCCAAGTTTACTGGAAGTTGGGTTTCAGCAGGATAAGGGAAGAGGTTTTCATTGATAGGCCTAAGGACATCACAATTTGCCAGTATGCGATCTAGTTCCTCCTGCAGTGGCAATTCCTCGGCTTGTTTAGAACTTTCCCCAATTTCTATTTCTACTTGTCTAAAACTTTCCCCAATTTCGATCCCTTTTCCTTTATCAATAGGATTTTCTATCTTGGGAATTCTCCTAGTTGCTGGTTTCCTTCTGCGCACACGCCTCCAACCCACAAATCTTCTTCTTTTCTTTGGCTTTGATTTCTCCGGAGTTGGAGCTTGGAATTCCATAGGTTCCTCCACATCAGCCAAGTAACCAGTAAAGTCTTTGGAAACTTCCACTTTCACCGGATAAAGATTGAGATTTTCAAGGGCTTCAGATAATTCATTCATGCTGTTTAGCATTTATGAAGAAACACACAAAATTCTAGGTTAAAAGTTTGTAACTTAAATTTTTTCACATAAGCACAATAATGGTAATCGGAAAATTTATTATTAATTACAATTATCTAATAAACCATTTTATTAAAACAAAATATTTATTTATAGTACAACGAAAATATTAAAGTTTCTGGCTTAAATATAGGTGATAATACTGAGTCAGGGTGTTGGTAGTTAAAGGTTAACATGTACTGCTACGGTGGCTAACATGTAGAGATTTGCCCATTGTTCATCTAACTCATCTTCCCATGGTGGGTTATTGCTTATTTCCTGGGCTTCCTTATTAATTATTCCTTCTTTTGGTTGTAATTTCCTCATTTTCTCTTGACTTTTTCTAATAATCATACTTCTTTTATTTGGGGTAAGTGGTTTCTCATACTGTGCCTTACGAACAAATATTCCCTCCTCAGTATCTGCTGAGTATCTTGAGGAATTTGTTTGAGATGAAGTTCCCTTATCTTTTGGTGAACTATCTAATTTAAGATAGATATCCGACACTCTTTGCTTACCCATACTGTAACTAACAGATAGTCAAGATAAGAGCACATAATTACAAGATGATAATCAGGAAAATTAAGTATTTTAAATACTTAATAGGCTAAAATCAGTGGCTCTGATACCACCTTTTCCTGTTACGGCCCTGTTTTGGTCAAAAATTACCGAAGTAATTAAGTGATCAAATTAGTAATGTGAGGTAGTGTGCTAGAAAGTGTATAGAAAATATGCTTGTTGAGTTAATTAGGAAATCAGTATTCAGGATACGGCTCAGGATATTGAGCTGTATCTATGATCAAACAATGAGCAAAAGTAAAGTAAACGACACGAGATGTACGAGGAAAGCCCTTGATCAATCTAGATCGTCGGCATAAAACCTCGGGAGCTGACAATCGCAGCTGCCTTGTTCTTCTTATTGCTTAAACTTCAGGATACAGTGCAGGATATAGACCAGATCGCTATGTGTTACAATGTTTTTTGTGTGAGAGTGAAAGCTTGCTAGAGAGCGAGTGTTAGAGTGTAACGAGTGCAAAAATGTGATGTCCTATTCGATCTGGTATACCCACCTATTTATAGTAATGAATTACAAACAATAATCCCTACAAATATGGGGTACTCCGAATATTCCATTGTGAACGTTATTGACCGAGTAATACGGCTTCAACGTCTTTATTTGAACGACTTGGACCGAGTCTTCCGCGGAATGAGTCTTCGTGAACGTTGATAGCTTCTAACCCACGTACCTGCACATAATCCGTTAGTAATCCTGAGGATACCATTCAGGATGTTACCAATATCCTGAATCAGCATCCCGGATGTAAACAGATACTATATAACCAAGATATATGTCAAGATATTTTCCAGGATATGGGCTCAGAATTTCACCCATAACAATTGTCCCCAAAAATGTTACCGTTTGATATCCTGCACTAACGGTTACATTTTTCACGGTGGCCGAGGTAATTAAGAGATAAGACTATTGATGTGACAGCTTTCAACCACCCGGCCTATATTTACTCATCATGCCCTATATCTTCTCATCCTCATCTCCTTTTTTAACCACAATCGACAAGGAAAAAGGTAATATTCTCTCCCTCATCTTCATATTCATCTTTTATCTTTCTCCAGCGAAAATTCATGCGACCAAATGCCTAGGCAAACAAGGTCCAGTTCAGGCGACTCGGCTCCCACATTCATCCAACAGAATCTTCTCCAAGAACCGGAGAATGAGACATGCACCTTTGACAGTGCCCACCTGTCAGCCTTGAAATCCTCCGGCATCTTTCCGGAAGGAACTATATTCCGACCCTTTGATAGAGAAATCCGGTCAGATATGGTTTCCAATGAGTGGATATGTTTCAATGCCTTCCCCTTTACCTTAGGGTTACGATTCCCCTTTCCGGACTTCATCACCGAGTTCTTTAATATCACCAAAATTTCTTTCAGCCAAACCATGCCAATGCTCTGGCGTGTTTTGTCTGTTCTTGACCAAATCAAGAGAAACCACATACCTGCCCTTTCCGTCCATGATCTCCCTTTAGCCTACAAGCTTAGATGCCATGGCTCATCTAGATTCCTATTTTATTCTACTTCTGGTGACCCATTGATACTTCGTGCCACCAGGAACGAGGATGGTTGGCAATCCAAATTTTTCTTTGTAAAAAGGGATTCAATCCCTGGTGGAACGGATTATCCGATGAGATGGTTGAGAAAGGGTAGGACTTAGGGTTTAAGAATGATCCTGTCTCTTATTCTGTCTCATATCCTGAGCTAATGAATTTTATTTTCTCTGTCTGTGTATGCAGCTGATTTCAGGAAGATCGCACCTCCCCTTGCTGATTCTCAAAAAAGAATAGACGCCATCAGACTGCTTTCAGAAACAGAGAGAAGCTTTAATCCATCTCCACCAACTCCAAGCCCTCTTTCAAGTGCAAACATGTCTGGTAAGAATCCTGCAAGATATCCTGTACACACATGTTTTTATTTGATATTCTTAGGAGAGATTCAGAATTTTACTCCCTGTGTGCAGATTCCAGCAAAGTTCCAGTCTATCTAGACCTTGATGAACTCGATAGCTATCCAACTCCAGCCATAGTCAAGAAGGAGACTCCTGCTGCTACTAGCTCCAAGCCACTCCCGGCTCCTAAGGCCAATCCAAGAACCCGTGCTTCCACAGCGAAAAAGAGGAAGGGTCTTGAAGTCAGTGCTCCAGGCTCAGAAGGGTTCTCCTATGACGAACTCAGCTTCTCTGACTCCTTAGAGCCAATGACATCCTTCCTTAACAAGGTAATATCCTGACGCATATCCTTCATGTATATCCTGCACATATATCCTGCACGTATATCCTAACAGGATATCCTGGTCAACATATATTCTAACTTTATACCTGTAATTGATGTGCAGGGCCTCCAGCATTTGCTCCATTTGTACAATGACGCTTGTGGTACTGTGGCACTTCATGAAGCCAGGATCAAACAACTCGAAAGCACCGTTGCTGACCAAGGTGCCATTGCTGAAGCGAAGACCCGGCACTACGAAAGCCTGCTGAAGAAGGTCACCCAAGACGCTGAGGTCAAACTTGCCACCGTTCAAATGGATCATGATCAAGCCTTGATCAATTTCCGGGAGGGAATCAAGGCTTCTGCTATCGTCTCCCTGTTACAAGCACGCATCAAGATGGCCTACGAGGCCAAGGAGACGGGCCTTGTTTGTCCATCTTGGCCAGTTGAATCCTGGGTGGCCAAGTTAAAGGAGCTTGGAGGCAAAGCTTTGCCATTTCCTGCTAAAGCCGGTGAGTCTTCTAAGTCAGCAGAGGTGGTGGTCCAGGCTGGAGACAAGAAGGATGCTGGAGCAGATGCTGGGATGGACATTGGCGAGGATGCTGCTCAAGATGCTGGTCAGGATGCTGGTGCTGAGAAGTCTGAGAAGGTTGGAGGAGATGCCGCTGTGTGAGGGCATTTAGGTGGGCGATGACGGATATACGTGCCAAGGCCAGAGCCCACCTTTTTGAGTTTGAATGTTGGTTTGTAGTCCCTTAAACAATTTACTTTTCCGCACTTTACTTTCCTGCACCTGAACAATTTACATTTCCTGCATGCTTTTTGAACAATACAACAGTTGGAGGTGGATGGGTCTCGGTTTGAGATGAAACCTTCAACTGTTGGGTAAATATGGTAAGAAACTATTAGTGCTCTTAGCGGATGGGCCTTGTTTTGAGGTGAAACTAAGAGCACATCTTTTGGTATGTTAATAATATAACCACTCTTTTGACTTTATTATTATTGTCATTAACATACAAATTTTACTTGTGAAAATTGTTTGGTTTGAAAATTCTTAGGAACATATATCATAAATGTATCCTGGGAGATATCCTGAAAGATATCTTGAAAAGGATATTGAAATATAACCTATAAATTGTCCAAAAAAAAAAGGAGAGATCATACCAGAGATTCTTAGAGAATCAGTTCCAATCCTTTATCATAAGTTTGTCCCCAGTGCATACTTATAAACTTGGATCCATCCTTTGAACAGTATAATGTATGTCCCCTTTGTTCGACAAAAATACAAATGTATTTATATTTTGACTCGAATGAATTCCGAATGCCCAAGGGCAGAACCCCTGATATCCTGAAATAAATCCTTAGCATACTGGGGATAAACCCTGATATCTGGGGATAAACCCTAAATTTCATGCGCTACAGGCTAGAGTGTATAAACTCCAATTCTTAGAAAGGTGAAAACCTTTAAACCTTAGAGAGTATGAAAATACTCTTTCGTGAGAGAGGGTGATCAATCCTCATATACCTTTAGGATCCAGGATATAGCCAACAGTAACGAAATTGTCAGCCACTTTTACATGAACTGGTCCCGCTACCTTGAACTATACCTAGATAACTTGCGCTCCAGGCGAGGTGTTTAAACCCAATTCGAAAGAAAGGTGAATACCTTTAAACCTTTGAAGGGACCAGGATCCCTTAAACGTGAGAGAGGGGGCCAATCCTCTAATCTTTCGACTTATCCTGAGTATATATCCTGGAGCTATATCCTGAAACATATCCTGCAAAACAATTGTGAACTAAGGTGGGTGTTAGCTTAGCTAACACCCCTCCGATGCTTAAGTCAGTATTGGGTTCAAAACAATAAACAAATATATTTAAAAATAGAATATATACCATTCCGAGATAAAAAATAAATTCTACTCTTACTTGAAATAGAGCTTTAAATGTATTGCATTCCAGGATCTTGGTAGCATATCCCCTTCCATATTTTTGAGTCGATATGCTCCTTTCCCTGCTTCTGACTCGACTTCATAAGGTCCTTCCCATTTCGGAGCTAGTTTGCCATCGGCAGGATTAGTAGTATTTTGAAAAGCCTTTCTTAGCACCCAATCACCAACTCGAAATCTTCTAGTCCTTATGCTCTTATTATATGCTCTGGATATTCTTTGTTGATATGCTGCTATCCTTAGTCTTGCTGCGTCTCTTTTTTCATCTATAGTATCCAAATCCTGACATAAGACTTCAGGATTCTGTTCAGGATCCTGTAGCATAGATCTTGCAGTAGGTATCGTCATTTCTGTTGGAATCATTGCCTCCGCTCCAAATACCAAGGAAAACGGGGTTTGGCCAGTTGCATTCTTCACCGTTGTCCTATCAGCCCACAAAACAAAGGGTCATTCTTCCGCCCATCTTCCTTTTTTGGCTCCAAGTCTCTTCTTTAAGTTATTGACTATTATCTTGTTCGAGGATTCGGCTTGTCCATTCGCTTGAGGATGTACCGGAGTAGATGTGATCATTTTGATTCCCCAACTCTTGCAAAAGTCAGTAGTCCTTTTGCTTATAAACTGGGACCCATTATCACAAATGATCTCAGCTGGTACTCCAAACCTAGTCAGGATATTCCTCTTTATGAAGGATACTACTTCTTTGTCTCTAACTTGAACAAATGCTTCAGCCTCAACCCACTTAGAGAAATAATCCGTCATTGCTAACATAAGTACTTTTCCTCCCGGAGCTTTTGGTAACTTTCCTACTATATCCATCCCCCATTTCATGAATGGCCAAGGGGAAACTACAGGATATAGTGGTTCAGCTGGTTGATGTAGTATGTTACTATGCCTTTGACATGCATCACATCTTCGAGCATATTCTGCAGCATCTTTCCTCATTGTTGGCCAAAAGTATCCTGTCCTCAATACTTTCGAGAACAATGATCTGCCCCCAGTGTGATTACCACAGTCCCCTTCATGTATATCCTGAAGTACTTCTTTGGCTTCATGATCCTCCAAGCACCTTAAATATGGTCCTGCAAGAGATTTCTTGTATAAAATATTATTTATAATAGTGAATCGTGATACCTTCATCCTAAATGCCTTAGGATTTTCATTTTCAGGGATGTGTCCATCTTTAAGATATTTCAGAATTGGAGCTGTCCAGGATTTAGCATCCTGTTCAGGATATTCCACTCCAGGATCCCGAATATCCACTACTTCTTTATCCTGAGGATTCGTTGCAGGATATAAGACATGTAACACTGGTATTTGGGTCCCTTCCGGTATCCTGATTGATGATCCCAGATTTGCTAAGGCAACCGCTTCAGCATTATCCTCCCTTGGTACCTGTTCAAGTGTAAAAACCTCGAAATATCCTGCTAATTTTTTGAGAATATCAAGATATTCAATCAATTTCTCACCCTTAACTGCATAGGATCCATTAAAATGGTTAGTAATTAACAAAGAGTCAACATATACTTGTAAATTTTTGATACTCATACTCTTAGCCAATTCTAATCCTGCAATTAAAGCTTCATATTCTGCCACATTATTAGTAGCAGGAAATTCACACCTAATAGCCTGGGGTAATATGTCCCCCTGTGGCGATTTTAGTAGTATTCCTAATCCTACTCCTCTTATATTAGATGCACCATCAGTATATAATGTCCAGGATCCTGAGGATTCTCCTAAATGTTGAACCTCTAGGTCTACCTCATCCTGATTGTCACTACTAAAATCAGCCACAAAGTCAGCTAAAGCCTGAGACTTTATGGCATTCCTAGGTTCATATACTAAATCATAAGCACTCAACTTTACTGACCACTTAGCCATCTTGCCTGACATCTCTGGTTTCCTAAGCACATTTTTGACAGGATAATTTGTTTTAACATGAATCCTATGAGTCTCAAAATAATGTCTAAGTTTTGTTGATGCCATAACTAATGCTAGTATTAATTTTTCCAAATGAGAATATCTAGTTTCGGCATCTAACAAGCTTTTACTAACATAATAAACAGGATATTGCTGACCTTCATGGTCCTTTACAAGGACGGCACTTACAGCATTCCCTGATACCGCGAGGTATAGGGATAATGGTTCACCATTCTCAGGCTTCATCAGTAGAGGTGCGGTTGAAAGATATTGCTTTAAATCCTGTAGGGCCGCTTCATGCTTCTCACCCCACTCGAATTTTTTGTTCTTCTTCAGGATATCATAAAAATCTTTGCATTTCTCTGAGGATTTTGAGATAAATCTGTTTAATGCTGCCACTCGCCCCGTTAATCGTTGAACATCTTTCATATTTGAGGGCGATTTAATATCCAAGATGGCTTTAATCTGCTCCGGGCTCGCTTCTATTCCTCTTTTGGTCACCATATATCCTAGAAATTTTCCTGCCCCCACTCCAAAATGGCACTTAGCAGGATTCAGCTTCATGTTATACTGATCCAGGATATCAAATGCTCCTTTAATATCCTGGAGGTGATCCTGAGCTTTCTTTGATTTTACCACCATATCGTCGATGTACACCTCCATGGTGTCCCCCAGTTTGTCTTTGAACATCATGTTTACCAATCTTTGGTATGTTGCACCTGCATTTTTCAAACCAAAAGGCATAGCTGTATAACAATAAATACCTGTTGGTGTCATGAAGGCAGTGTCTTCCTGGTCAGAAGGCTCCATTTGGATTTGTTGAAATCCCGAGGATGCGTCCATGAAGGTCAGCATTTCATGCCCGGCAGTAGCATCTACCATTGCATCAATGTGGGGAAGAGGAAATGGGTCTTTAGGACAAGCTTTGTTCAAGTCTGTGTAGTCTACACAAACTCTCCATTTCCCATTTTTCTTCTGTACCACAACTACATTTGCTAGCCACCTTGGGAACTTAACCTCTCTAATCATTCTGGACTTCAATAATCTCTCAACTTCCTCTTGAATAATCGTATTCCGCTCAGGAGCAAACTTCCTTCTTTTTTGTTGAACAGGCTTGAATGATTTATCAATTCCAAGCTTGTGGGTGATGATGTCTTTGGATATGCCTGTCATATCCTCATGCTTCCATGCAAACGTTGACAACCTGCATTTCAAAAAGTTAATTAACTGTTCTTCAATATCCTGAGGGATATTGGTTCCTACGAGCACCGAAATATCGGGGTTATCCTGATCCAAGATAACTTTCTTCACATCCTGCTCCGGATCCTCCACGATATCCTGGGCCCGCGTCTTTAATTGCTATGCTGCACTAGGCTTGGTTGAGGATTTCATCGAGGATGAGTAACATTCTTTCGCCTCCTGCTGATCACTATCAACTTTGACAACTCCCCAAGGGGTAGGTATCTTGATGCATTGGTGATACGTTGATGGTACAGCCTTCATATCGTGAATCCACGGTCTTCCTAGTATGAAGTTATAGCAGGATAGAGAATCCATCACACAGAAACGTTGTATCGAGTTGACTCCTTCAACGTATACTGGCAACTTTATCTCTCCCACTGTGTTTCTAGCCTCTCCACTGAACCCAACAAGCACGGTAGACTTTGAAGTGATATCC
The DNA here is from genome assembly GCA_030545235.1 of Helianthus tuberosus. Classification (NCBI taxonomy): domain Eukaryota; kingdom Viridiplantae; phylum Streptophyta; class Magnoliopsida; order Asterales; family Asteraceae; genus Helianthus; species Helianthus tuberosus. Next base: position 69,339,695 of record CM060435.1, on the reverse strand, counting down.
ATTGGAGATACATTCATTCTTTTCAGCGTCTCTAGTTGGATTATGTTGACGGAGCTGCCATTATCAACCAACATCCTGCGTACAAATTGGTTAGCCACATATAAAGTTATTACCAGAGCATCATGGTGAGGATCCTGGACAGTATCCCTGTCATCAGCGTCAAATGTGATCACTTTGTCAGTTGTGAGGGTAGTCATCCTGACAGGTTTATCTCCCCTTTCGGCCTTAGCTTCTTTTGCATGTCTCTTTGCTGCCGAATACGAAGTCCCACAAATGTCGGATCCTCCCGAAATGAAGTTGATTATCTTGGCATCCGCGGGAGGTGATGCTGCTCGCTCAGGATCCTTCTCAGTATCCTGACCCTTATTCTTCTTTCTTCCCAAGAGATCTTTCAGATATCCCTTGCTTAGAAGATAGCTTATTTCTTTCCTTAAAGCGATGCAATCCTCAGTCATATGTCCGAAATCTTCGTGGAAAGCACACCATTTTGATTTGTCTTTCCAATCGGCTTTTTGTTGATTCTTTCGAGGCCATCTAGCTTTGTCTCCTAGACCCTGCATGGCATACATCAATTCAGGAATGTTAACAGAAAAGCAATATTCAGATAATTCAGGATACTCTTCAGGATCCTCGTCTTCGACAGCATTCACTCTCTTGTTTTCACTTCTACCATATGGCTTAGGCCGATATGATTTGAATGAGGATTCTGAGTTCCTGTTAGTTGACACATAAGTGTTAGATGAGTTCATCCTTTCTTGCATCTTTCTGTCATCCTCCAACCGAATATATCTTAGGGCCCTGTTCCGAGCTTCATCCAAGTTCCTGCATGGGTTCATTACAAGGTCTTGATAAAATTGAGAATCTTTTTGCAACCCCATCTTGAAAGCTTGCACAGCTGTTGCAACATCAAGATGAGGAATGTCTAGGGATTCCCGGCTGAACTTGTTCACATAATCCCTAAGGGATTCCTGAGGCCCCTGTGCTATCCTGTAGAGATCACTTGTTAATTTTTCAAAACTTCTACTACAAGAAAACTGACTATTAAATAAATTTACTAAGTGAGCAAAAGAGGTAATCGAATGTGGAGGAACATTCAAGAGCCATTTCAAGGCTGATCCTGTCAAGGTTGAACCAAAACCCTTGCACAAGCATGCTTCCTTGAGATCCGGAGGGATAGGGTTAATTTCCATCCTTTCCCTATACTGAGCAATATGCTCCTCAGGATCCGTAGTTCCGTCGTAAAGCTTCATGTTGGGGGTTTGGAATCTCTTTGGGATCTCAGCATCACAGATAGGATATGCAAAACGAGATATCTTGTGGCTATCTTGGGACACTTCCGGGATCGGCTGGACCACCCCGGGTACACTAGATATCATGTCCTTCAACTTCTGAAGTTCCCTAGTAAGCGCTGATGTCACACCTGTATCCTGCAAAGATCCACTATTGTTAGTAGCATGAGTATTATTATTATTATTTGACATGTTACCCGTTGGAGGATTTTGCCCATATCCTGAAGCATATCCTGAGCTCCTTATGGTCGATATCCTGACCGAGGAGGGTATTTCAGGAGTATGATTCTGAGGAAGGCTGGGCACAATATTCCCCCTGTTATCCTCAGTATACACAGCTGAACTGAAGTTCAACGTTCTGGGATGTAATGGAGTGACAATATCCTCAGCAGATCTGCTCGAGCCAGACTTCAGGAGTTGTATTTCCCTTAAAAGCATTTGGTTTGTTTCCTGTTGTTGCCTCATTTGTTCCTGCACACTTCCAAATAAGGTTAAAATTTCATCGTTAGAAGCTAAAACGGGAGCAGATTCCTGAACACTGCGGGTAGGGATAATATCCTGAGGTCGTGTAGAGGCTGGCATCCTTGGAGGAGGTGGTGGAAGCACCGAACCGGTAGTAGCAGAAGTCATAGCAGACACAGTAGAGGAACTCATGTTTGATCTTGAGGCCATTATGGACAATGTGGCAAAAAGTTTTGAAAATAGAAAACCGATTAGCGATTTGACAAAAAAATTTAGTAAAGAGAGCACCACTTGCCCCACGGTGGGCGCCAAATTGTTTTGGTAAAAAATTACCGAAGTAATTAAGTGATCAAATTAGTAATGTGAGGTAGTGTGCTAGAAAGTGTATAGAAAATATGCTTGTTGAGTTAATTAGGAAATCAGTATTCAGGATACGGCTCAGGATATTGAGCTGTATCTATGGTCAAACAATGAGCAAAAGTAAAGTAAACGACACGAGATGTACGAGGAAAGCCCTTGATCAATCTAGATCGCCGGCATAAAACCTCGGGAGCTGACAATCGCAGCTGCCTTGTTCTTCTTATTGCTTAAACTTCAGGATACAGTGCAGGATATAGACCAGATCGCTATGTGTTACAATGTTTTTTGTGTGAGAGTGAAAGCTTGCTAGAGAGCGAGTGTTAGAGTGTAACGAGTGCAAAAATGTGATGTCCTATTCGATCTGGTATACCCACCTATTTATAGTAATGAATTACAAACAATAATCCCTACAAATATGGGGTACTCCGAATATTCCATTGTGAACGTTATTGACCGAGTAATACGGCTTCAACGTCTTTATTTGAACGACTTGGACCGAGTCTTCCGCGGAATGAGTCTTCGTGAACGTTGATAGCTTCTAACCCACGTACCTGCACATAATCCGTTAGTAATCCTGAGGATACCATTCAGGATGTTACCAATATCCTGAATCAGCATCCCGGATGTAAACAGATACTATATAACCAAGATATATGTCAAGATATTTTCCAGGATATGGGCTCAGAATTTCACCCCACGGTGGGCGCCAAATTGTTTTGGTAAAAAATTACCGAAGCAATTAAGTGATCAAATTAGTTAAGTAAGGTAGTGTGCTAAAAATGTGTATCAAAAATATGCTTACTTAGTTGTTTGTAAAAACAGTTTTCAGGATATCGAGTTGTATCTACAATCAAACAATGAGCAAAAAGGTAAAGGATGACACGAGATGTACGAGGAAAGCCCTTGATCAATCTAGATCGCCGGCACAAAACCTCGGGAGCTGACAATTGATGTGTGCAAAATGCAACATATAAATTACATCAATTGTGGCATAAAACTAACCCTTTTTTAGTACTAATGTTGGAAAAAGTGTGCTTTTGTTTTCCTTTTGTATTTTCAGGATTAAATGAGCTCAAATTAACAAAAGAAGCAAAAAGACATCAAAATCTAACATAAATACAAGAAAAGGAACAAGACGTGACATGCCCGACCCCACGACAGCATCTTCCCAAGCAAAACAAGACAACAGAAGACTGAACACGCCCCGTGCTCAGCCAGCACGGGGGCGTGCCCAAGTGTCAGCAGAAAAGACAAAGTGGTAGAAGCTTCTATTGCCCACCACGGGGCCGTGCTCAACGGACACGGGGCCGTGGTCAACTATAAGATTCGCACAATCCAGGCAAATCTTCATAGTACAAAGATTCTTCTGCAGACGGGGTCGTGCTCAGCGGACACGGGGGCGTGGTCAACTAATAAGACAAAGCTGCATTAAATGAAGAAAGAGAGGATGTGGACACGGGGCCGTGCCCACTGGACACGGGGCCGTGCCCGAGCTTCTGTTCAGCCTATAAATAGGAGTGCTTGGCTCAAGCTCAAACCATCCCTTGGCACACCACCTCTCTCACACTTCACCCACCACCCACCACCACCATAACACCATCATCCACCACCATCATCCATTGTCCATCGTAGAGTGTGTGAGTCGTCTCGGGATCCAAGATTGATCGTAAGAGTTCTTGACAATCAAGGCCATGTTTGCCTAAGTCTCTTACATCACTTGGTGAAGACAAAGTGTCTAGTGTAATACTTTTTATTTCTAATCTTTTCGCACTTTTTACTTGGTTTTGTATTAATGACTTTAATAACTAGTTGCTTATGTTGAAGGTGATCTTTCCTTATCGTTTGTCCATGGTGTCTTGGCATTATTTTACTGTCTATATAAAATAAAAGATTTTCACCATTCATATCTCCACGGTCTATATGGAGGTATGTTGGCTACCTGGTCGGGGGTTAAGGGAATGGTTTGGTAAAGGTCTTGCCATTGTTCAGCGTTTAGAGGTCCTGCAATGGACCTAGGTCAAATTTAGTAGGACCTCCTTCAATACTTAACGGTATTGGATGGCGGGGGTCCAAACTCTTTGATCCCCTCATAAGTTAACTACTATTAATACTATAACCCGGCTATTTAGGACTGTATCCCTGCTGACTCAGACTACTTAGTCGAGGGTAACGTCACCTCCAAAAGAGGGGCCTACCATAATTTGCATTAATAACTTAATTAATTATCTTCCAATAATCCACCCTTTTAGGATTGTATCTTTGCTGACTCAAACTACTGGGGTGAGGGTAACGTCACCTTCAAAAGAGGGGCCTTCTACAATAACTAAGATAATCTCTTAAATAAGTGCAAAAGTGCGGAAATAATCAAAGGTTACACTAGATACGAGTCGGAACCAAGTGATTCATCTTGTCTATCTGTTTTTTCTTTTTATTTTCAGCATTTTAGTTAGTTTTTATTTTTCTTAGTTTAAAACTTTTTTCTAACTTTTTTGATTTGATTAGACGTTGAGGATAAACCGGTACTAAAAGCTCTTGTGTCCTTGGACGGCCTCGGTATCTTGCCAACACTATACTACGCTCACGATGGGTGCACTTGCCCATATGTGTGTTTAGTGTTAGTAAAATATCGTGTTTTATAAATTTAAAACTTGGCTAAAAATAAGTGTTAAAGGGGCTTAAAATATACACCTAATATATATAACACTTCACACGCATCAAGTTTTTGGCGCCGCTGCCGGGGACACAAGGATTTTAAGAAAGCTTAAAATCGACGGCCTAATCAGTTTTTCAAAACCTTTTTAAACGCGCACACATTTTTCTGCATTTTAGTTTAGAATTGCATTTACAGTAACCTGTACACGGGGCCGTGTTTACTGAACACGGGGCCGTGCTGCACATTTTAATAAAAACACCCAGTAACAGAAGCTTGAACACGGGCCGTGCTCACTGAACACGCCCCGTGCTCAACAAAATCAGTAAATTTAATTAAAACGCCCAGATACAAATTCTGAACACGGGGCCGTGTTCACTGAACACGGGGCCGTGTCCAGCCTCTGTTTCTGTTTTTATTTTTGTTTTCTGATCTCGAGACTTGGTTGTGGTCTGCTGAGTGATTCTTATGGATCAATACTCGGGAGGTTACAACTACACCTATGAGGAGGATGATTATAGGAGTAATTATTGCACTAATTGTCGTAACACACACTCGGTTCAAAATAGTCACTCATATCAACCATCCAATTCATACACCTACTATGAGGAGCCCAGGTACGAGCCATCGACTTCATACACATCCTATGAAGACCAAAGGTATGAACCTCCTCCCTCATACTCATATTTTGAGGAACCAAGGTATGAGCCTTCATACTCATACTTTGAGGAACCAAGATATGAGCCACCACCTTCGTATGCTTATTATGAGGAACCATGGCGTGATCAACCCACCTCATATGAGTATTATGAAGAACAAAATTACGACCCTTATCCATCATATGCTTACAATGAAGAACAATGGTACGAACCATCTACTTCACATGAGTACTATGAGGAACAAAGGATCGAACAACCGGATTCAAGCTTTGAAAATTCCGATTCTTTTTCTCTAACCGAAGTAACCGATAGGATATTAGAACACATTAGAGTTATCGATCGCTGTATAAAAGAATCTCACGCAAGGGAAGAGGAGTCCCGTGCAAGGGAAGAATTAAAAAATGAAGAGATAACTGAAAGTGTAAAAATGGAAGAACAAATAAGTGAAAAACCGACACATGAGTTAAACAACGAAAAAGGTGAGTCCGACAAAGTTGAAATTCAAGAAGAGTCTAATTTTGAAGAAATTAATCTGTTGTATCCTTCTTTCGAAAATCATTGTTTGGTACCCACTCATGCTAAGTTTTTAAATGAGTTAAACACTAACACTAAAATTGACGAAACGGTAAGAGTTAAGTTAACTAATGATCAAACTTCGCTAATAAAAGAAGACCCATTTGAAATTAACATTACACCGGTTCCATGTTTCTTTCAAAATTCATTTATTAGTAATGTAACAATTGATAAAGATATTTGTGTTAACATAATGCCTAACTACATTTTCGAAAAATTAAGTATTAGTGATTTTTCACCACTTCAAATACCCATTTTTCTATCCAATCGGAAAGTAATAAAATCAATCGGTGTAGTGGAGGATGTATTGGTTCAAACAAATCAAATGGTAATACCGACCGACTTTGTCATCCTCGATGACGCTCCCCTAGTGTTGGGACGACCATTTGTAGAAACTCACGAAGCTTTGAAAAACCGGAAGTTCAACAATCTACCTCTTCAATTAGGGGCATTTAAAAGAAGTGTCGATCTTGAGCGGTCAATGAAATATCCTTTCGGAAATAATGACCCCTTAATTGAAGATGAAGATGAACCACCCGATACAAGTGAAGAGATTGACCACTTTGTCGAAGAAGAGGTCGCCGTAGAACAAACTTTTAAAGTTCTTGATCGAAATGAGCAACCAAAGAAGGAGTCTCCTAAAGACCCACCACCTGAGCTCAAAGAACTTCCAAAAGGTTTGGAATATGCTTTTCTAGACAAAGATGGTAATTTACCTGTAATTATTTCATCTAAATTAGATAGCTTAGAAAAAGAAAAATTAATTAGTCTTTTGAAAAAACACAAAAACGCAATAGCTTGGAAACTTGTAGACATAAAAGGAATTAGTCCTTCCATGTGCACACACAAAATTTTGATGAATGATGACTACAAATCGGTCATACAACCACAACGTCGAGTAAATTCAAATGTTCAAGAAGTGGTTAAAAATGAGGTCATCAAATTACTTGACGCCAGACTTATCTATCCTATCTTCGATAGTCCTTGGGTAAGTCTCGTCCAAGTAGTTCCAAAGAAAGTAGGTATGACGGTAATAACTAAGGAAAAGAATGAATTAATACCAACGAGAACCGTCACAGGATGGAGAGTATGTATAGATTATAGATGATTAAATGAAGCAACAAGAAAGGATCACTTTCCTTTACCTTTCATTGATCAAATGTTAGAAAGATTATCCGGTCATAAGTTTTATTGTTTCTTGGATGGTTTTTCAGGTTACTTTCAAATCCCGATAGCACCCGAAGACCAAGAAAAGACAACTTTCACATGTCCCTATGGAACTTTTGCTTATCGACGCATGCCGTTTGGTCTATGTAATGCCCCGGCAACATTCCAACGTTACATGGTAGCCATCTTCCATGATATAATAGAAAAGACAATGGAAGTCTTCATGGACGACTTTTCTATCTTTGGGGATTCATACGATCAATGCGTCGATAACCTTGAACGAATGCTATCCCAATGTGAGGAAACTAACCTCGCCCTTAATTGGGAAAAATGCCATTTCATGGTAACAGAGGGAATAGTACTCGGTCACAAGATCTCAAGCGAAGGAATGGAGGTGGATCGAGCTAAAATAGATACCATTTCTATATTACCACCTCCATCCTCCGTAAGAGCTATCAGAAGTTTCCTAGGGCATGCCGGATTTTACAGGCGGTTTATTAAAGACTTTTCAAAAATCTCAAGGCCTCTAACAAAATTACTTGAAAAAGATGCCCCTTTCATCTTTGACAAGGATTGCAATCAGGCATTTCTAACCCTAAAGGAAATGTTAGTCAATGCACCTATCATGATAGCGCCTGATTGGAAATTTCCTTTCGAAATCATGTGTGATGCCAGTGACTTTGCAGTTGGAGCTGTCTTGGGACAAAGAAAAGAAAAGCACTTACACCCAATTTATTATGCTAGTAAAACACTTAATGATGCACAAGAAAATTACACAACAACTGAAAAAGAATTACTAGCTGTGGTATTTGCTTTTGATAAATTTCGTTCATATCTTGTTCTTTCTAAAACTATAGTCTATACAGATCATGCAGCCATTCGATATCTCTTCAAAAAGCAAGACGCAAAACCACGTTTGATTCGGTGGATTCTACTCCTCCAAGAATTCGACATTGAAATCAAAGACAAAAGAGGAGCAGAAAATACCGCAGCAGATCATCTTTCGCGCTTAGAAGACCCAGCTTTAGAAGCAACCAGGGACGAGCAAATCAACGAAAAATTCCCAACTGAGTCCCTGGAAATGGTGGAATACAAGGAAGAACCATGGTACGCCGACTATGCTAACTACCTAGCTAGCGGTATAGTCGCAAAAGGGTGGCCACATCATCAAAGAAAAAAAATTCTTTGCCAATGTGAAACACTATTTTTGGGAAGATCCATATCTTTTCAAAATGTGTGCCGACCAACTTGTTCGACGATGCGTACATGGTAGCGAAGCACGAAGAATTCTTCGCCATTGTCATGAAGGTCCATACGGAGGGCATCATGGTGCTGCTAGTACCGCACGAAAGGTATTTAATTCAGGATTTTATTGGCCAACCATTTACAAAGACGCCCAAAGTCTTGTCAAGACATGTGATGCTTGCCAAAGAACAGGTAATATTTCTTCCAAAAACGAAATGCCACAAAATGGCATTCTTGTTTGTGAAATTTTTTATGTGTGGGGACTCGACTTTATGGGACCTTTCCCACCATCGAAAGGAAACAAATATATACTTGTGGCAGTAGACTACTTGTCTAAATGGGCCGAGGCCGAGGCACTTCCAACAAATAATGGAAGAGTCGTGGTAAGATTTCTGAAAAAATTATTCTCTCATTTTGGCACACCTAAAGCATTAATAAGTGATAGAGGTACCCATTTTTGCAACCATCAACTTGAAATTTTTTTAACAAGATATGGGGTCTATCACCGGGTCTCAACAGCCTATCACCCTCAAACAAATGGACAAGACAAAGTGACTAATAGAGGTTTAAAACGAATACTCGAAAAAACCGTAGGGTTAAATAAAAAGGAATGGGCAGACAAATTAGACGATGCTTTATGGGCCTTTCGAACTGCTTATAAAACAACAATAGGCACAACCCCATATAAGCTAGTCTATGGAAAAAGTTGTCACTTACCAGTAGAAATTGCACACAAAGCCTACTGGGCAATCAAAAATGTAAACTTAGATTTAGAATTTGTTGGTAAAAATCGATTTTGTCAATTAAATGAATTAGACGAGCTTAGGAACTATGCATACTCAAACTCTGAAATTTATAAGGAAAGAATGAAAAATCTACATGACAAACATATTAAACCTAATGAATTTCGAGTAGGAGATCTAGTTCTTTTGTTTAATTCACGTCTTCGATTATTTCCTGGTAAACTAAAGTCTAGGTGGTCAGGACCTTTTTCCGTCACCCATATTTTTCCACACGGTGCAGTAGAGATTAAATCTCGAAATGGGCCTCCATTCAAAGTCAATGGCCAACGGCTGAAACTCTATCAAGGATTCATTGAGGATGAAGAGGAAGAGATCTCGTTTCAAACGGTGGAAGAATGAAACCAACATCATACCTGGTAAGTTACGAACGATTGGGACGACATCTAAAACGGTAAGTTTTCTAACCAAAGCTTATGGGAAACAAAGGGCACTCACACGAGCACTTTAAAAAAAATTCAAAACTTTGCTCGGCACGAGGCCGTGTCCGCTGGACACGGGGCCGTGTTCGCGCTGCAGTCGGGATAAAACCCCTTTTTCCAAAACAGTTACTTCATTCCACACGCCCCGTTTCCCCGAAAAAGCTCTGGTTACAGGCGATTTTTCGCAGATTTTCGACGTCTCCTATCACTCTAACAACATCAAGGTATGATTCTATCACTTTTAGTAGTTAGATTAGTTACTTGCATGTAGTCAAAACACCAAAAATTTGGGGAAAATCTAGGGTTCTTAAAGTTCATCCGGATCGAACCTCAAATTTTTGTTTAGATCTGTTTGCATTTAGTTAGATTAGTGTTATGGGAAGTAAATACACTTGTATTGTTCATAGATTCACCCGATTTCTCACAAAAACCCCAACCCCTTGTTCTTGAACCGAAAAAGATAAAATTGATAGGGTAAACGGGTTATTTTGGGAAAAACGGCACTTAGGGTTTCATTTTCGAGGGAAACCGCACCTATTGGACCAAAAATGTTCAAGTTTTCGAAACCAGGTCGAAAAATGGAATTTTTGAGTAACAGACGCCTGGACACGGGGCCGTGTCCGCTGAACACGGGGTCGTGTCCAGCCCACTGTTTGCAGTTTTTGTCCGAAAATACTTTTGTTTCGTGCTGACTCTTAGTGTATTCTTTCAGATGGCTAGGAAGTTCACAAGATTTAATGCCAATGAGCTCGATGCTAGAGCTAGATACGAGATACTTCAAACGAGGTCGGAGGGATACCCGAGGCAAGCATGCACGGAACTGTTAACTCTGGTGAATCAAATCAATCGTTTCAACAACATTGTCACGGGACCACTCAGAGCCGCTCTAACAACTCGACTCCGTTCCGTCCACGAATGCACTTTGGAATTCTATAGCACCTTCACATTCAACTCGAGGTGCGACCCGTTCGACAATGATGGGGTAGCATTCCGATGTGGCGGAACAATGTATTCGATCTCTATGGCACAATTTGGATCGATTGTCGGGTTGTATGCGGAAGGGGATGCGGGAAACGAGGAAAATACTGGGGGAATGCGAGAGATAGGTGAAAACGAATGCCAAGCCATTTGGGCTCAGATTGGTGAAGGGTACTACAATCCGAGCAGCACTAAGAGTACGAAGCTGAGGGATCCGCTCTATAGATACATTCATAGGCTCCTCGGCTACTCTCTTAGCCAAAGGCATGATAGTAGTGGCGTCGTTGGGTTAAGAGATCTTGTTGTCCTCCACTGTATCCACACCCGCAGGCCGCTTGATGTTCCATTCCTCATGCTCCGAAACATGCATCATAACCGCCTTGCTAGTGCACCGACTCCCATCTTCTTTGGGGGATGGGTGTATCGTCTCTTCAGGCACTTCGCCCACATACCTAGGTCATTTGAGAGGAGTCCATGGTCGGGTATGGTGGATATACACATATGCCGCTCAATGAACCTAATTTATGAGGCGGAAGACGGGACGGTAAGCTTTCAAAGGATGCAAGGTCATGCATGGAACCCGCAGGAAGCACTTGTCCTTCAAGCTCCACAACATCATCAGTATCAGTATCAACCCCAAGGTGATCCGGGCCAATCCTCCTCCGGAGGCGGTTTTCCTAATTTCCAAAGTTTGCATGATTTGTTGCAGGAGAACCTTATGTGCACCAGGAACACCTACAACATGGCGAGCAACACCTACCACCGGGTTGGAGCTATCGAGAGAAACATATCCGATATCCAAGATGATATTGGATATATTCGAGACCACATTGCGCGCCATGGAGAAGATGATGATGATGATGACGATGACGATGCCATGGAGTAGGCGGGAGGAGCGGAGGAAGAGGCGGTTGTTTGATGGTTCCCCAGGTTAACCCTTTTCTACTCTTGAACAATTGATGGCCTGCGTGCCAAGTGTTGAACAATTTACTTTCCCTAACTTCTTTTATTTTCTGCACTTATGTTTTCTTTTAACTTTGACATGGATGTTGAATATTTGTAAAAGTAGGATGTTTGCTATGGTATGGTATGGTGTTTATTGATTAAGCAGGTACATACGAGGCTTAGAGTACTAAGCATTAGTACTACTAAAGCCGGGACATGAAAATCGAAGAAAGAAACCTGTTTTTCAACTTTGCAGACCGTCCACACGGGGTCGTGTCCAGCCGATACGCCCCCGTGCCCACTCCCCTGAACCTGCTGTTTGTATTTATTCTGCAGACCTTGACAGACACGGGGTCGTGTTCAACCAACACGCCCCCGTGTTCACCTTCTGTAAGTTTTCGTTACTGGCACCTGAGCACGGGGTCGTGCCCACCCAACACGGGGCCGTGCCCAGGTAACCAGTAACACAAAATTTTTTTGCTTTTTACACCTTTTTACACATTCAATCAACCTAAAAACTTATTTTTGGGACACATTGAGGACAATGTGTAATTTAAGTGTGGGGGGGGGGGATGCTAAAACCTTGAATCTTGCAAGTCCTAAATACAAGCCTTACACAAAACTCTATTGGAACCGCTAATCACCCCAATTTTTTTTTTTCAAAAATTATCATTTTTTTTTACTTGTCTATGCTTAACTCGGGAATTTCAAGTTCTAAAAAGGTTATATTTTTACGAATTTACAACCGATAGCGTCGTGATAAAAAAAGAACCAACATAAGAAAATTATGAAAAGGCATGACAAGCTTAGTTAAAATTTAATTATATATACTTGATCACATAAAAATCCATTCCCACAAAAGTGAGTTTTGAGCCTTTATTGAGCACACAATTACATATCATTAGACTAAATGCTCATTTTTCATTTCTTGTGTGAATAGCCGCTTGGTTCTTACGACTCTAGAACTTGCCATGACGATACATTCCCGGTCCTTACCAACTTAAACCCGAGTAAGTAAATGACGGAGGCATTAGGACTAACCCTTTTTATTTCTACACCATTATTTTTTTTACCACCTACCCAAAATCTCCCTAGTTAGCCCCTTTGAGCCTAAACCTTTTCATTTCATAACCCAAACCAAACACCCTTTTACCCACCAAAACCTTTTTTATTTTTAACCCTTTGTTTTAGTAACGAGTTCGGTTTTTCGTATGACTTTTCAAAAAAAAAAAATTTAATGATGATGAAGCAAAAGAAAGTAAACAAACAAGTTCATCAAAAATAACTTTGTTTGAATAATAGCTTCATCAAAATAAAAGTTACAAAAATAAAAGTCTTACGAAAACCGACACGTGTTACGTTTTTCGCCTTTTTTCTACTAACCACTAACCCAACCACCTACCTTTAACCCAAGCCTAACCCTTCACCCACAAAGCCCTCTTGATGTTTACAAAGGTATATAAGTTAAAAAGGAGGAGGATTGATTGCTTGGCAAGCCTATGGTAGGAGTAAGTTCCATGCCGCTCTCGAGTGATCCACAAAAATACATTTTCGGCCGAGTGTTGAGTGATCCCCGTGAGGTATGTGAACTTGTATATAAATAGAATTTTAAAGAGGCATGTTATGCCCTAATAAGTAATTTATCTTATGAAAAGTTTTAAATAAATCATGACGAATAGGATTGTAAATAAATAAAAATAAAACTAAATAAAGAATCTTGGAAATCCCGACACTCTAGGACAAGCCCAAAAACCTTCTTTTCTACCCATTCCATTTGGGTGTGTAATAGCCACATATTAAAGAGTTTTGCTTGAGGACAAGCAAAGATTCAAGTGTGGGGGTATTTGATGTGTGCAAAATGCAACATATAAATTACATCAATTGTGGCATAAAACTAACCCTTTTTTAGTACTAATGTTGGAAAAAGTGTGCTTTTGTCTTCCTTTTGTATTTTCAGGATTAAATGGGCTCAAATTAACAAAAGAAGCAAAAAGACATCAAAATCTAACATAAATACAAGAAAAGGAACAAGACGTGACATGCCCGACCCCACGACAGCATCTTCCCAAGCAAAACAAGACAACAGAAGACTGAACACGCCCCGTGCTCAGCACGGGGGCGTGCCCAAGTGTCAGCAGAAAAGACAAAGTGGTAGAAGCTTCTATTGCCCACCACGGGGCCGTGCTCAGCGGACACGGGGCCATGGTCAACTATAAGATTCGCACAATCCAGGCAAATCTTCATAGTACAAAGATTCTTCTGCACACGGGGTCGTGCTCAGCGGACACGGGGGCGTGGTCAACTAATAAGACAAAGTTGCATTAAATGAAGAAAGAGAGGATGTGGACACGGGGCCGTGCCCACTGGACACGGGGCCGTGCCCGAGCTTCTGTTCAGCCTATAAATAGGAGTGCTTGGCTCAAGCTCAAACCATCCCTTGGCACACCACCTCTCTCACACTTCACCCACCACCCACCACCACCATAACACCATCATCCACCACCATCATCCATTGTCCATCGTAGAGTGTGTGAGTCGTCTCGGGATCCAAGATTGATCGTAAGAGTTCTTGACAATCATGGCCATGTTTGCCTAAGTCTCTTACATCACTTGGTGAAGACAAAGTGTCTAGTGTAATACTTTTTATTTCTAATCTTTTCGCACGTTTTACTTGGTTTTGTATTAATGACTTTAATAACTAGTTGCTTATGTTGAAGGTGATCTTTCCTTATCGTTTGTCCATGGTGTCTTGGCATTATTTTACTGTCTATATAAAATAAAAGATTTTCACCATTCATATCTCCACGGTCTATATGGAGGTATGTTGGCTACCTGGTCGGGGGTTAAGGGAACGGTTTGGTAAAGGTCTTGCCATTGTTCAGCGTTTAGAGGTCCTGCAATGGACCTGGGTCAAATTTAGTAGGACCTCCTTCAATACTTAACGGTATTGGATGGCGGGGGTCCAAACTCTTTGATCCCCTCATAAGTTAACTACTATTAATACTATAACCCGGCTATTTAAGACTGTATCCCTGCTGACTCAGACTACTTAGTCGAGGGTAACGTCACCTCCAAAAGAGGGGCCTACCATAATTTGCATTAATAACTTAATTAATTATCTTCCAATAATCCACCCTTTTAGGATTGTATCCTTGCTGACTCAAACTAATGGGATGAGGGTAACGTCACCTTCAAAAGAGGGGCCTACTACAATAACTAAGATAATCTCTTAAATAAGTGCAAAAGTGCGGAAATAATCAAAGGTTACACTAGATACGAGTCGGAACCAAGTGATTCATCTTGTCTATCTGTTTTTTCATTTTATTTTCAGCATTTTAGTTAGTTTTTATTTTTCTTAGTTTAAAACTTTTTTCTAACCTTTTTTATTTGATTAGACGTTGAGGATAAACCGGTACTAAAAGCTCTCGTGTCCTTGGACGACCTCGGTATCTTGCCAACACTATACTACGCTCACGATGGGTGCACTTGCCCATATGTGTGTTTAGTGTTAGTAAAATATCGTGTTTTATAAATTTAAAACTTGGCTAAAAATAAGTGTTAAAGGGGCTTAAAATATACACCTAATATATGTAACACTTCACACGCATCAACAATCGCAGCTGCCTTGTTCTTCTTATTACTTCAAATATCAGGATACAGTGCAGGATATGATGCGGATCAACTAAGTGTTACAATGCGATTTTGATACAAGTGTAAGTGTGTTGTGAGTGTTTGCAGCTAGAGAGAAAGAGAGTTCGAGAGATTGTGTCCTTATCTGATCTGATCACTCCTATTTATAGCTAAACAAAACTAACTAACTAGCCTATAAATCCGGGATATATCGAATAGTCCCTATGTGAACGTTGTAGTCCACGTCTTCCGGTTCAACGTCCATAATTCAACAGATTTGCCCGAGCCTTAAGGAGAAGAATTCCACCTGACCGTTATAGACTTGTTCCAACAATCTGCACGTGAGTTAATTAGTTACTACCAAGATACTATATCAGGATTTACCAATATCCTGATCCGGTATCCTGATGACAACAAAAGAAACATAGTCAGAATATTATTCAGGATATATGAGCAGAAAACCACCCATAACACTAACTGATGACCAAGGGCTTCATCCTGAAACTCAGGACCCATCCATCTTTGGCCATCATATTGTTTTAATGCAAGAAATTAAAATTGTTTAACAAACAAGAAAGGGAAATTGTTCAAACAACCATAAACCACCAATTTTAAAGTGGGCTCCGGCCTCGGCGACAATATATATCATCGCCCACTTCGCTGCATTCAAGGTATTTTGGTAAAAAATTACCGAAGCAATTAAGTGATCAAATTAGTTAAGTGAGGTAGTGTGCTAAAAATGTGTATCGAAATATGCTTACTTAGTTGTTTGTAAAAACAGTTTTCAGGATACGGCTCAGGATATCGAGCTATATCTACAATCAAACAATGAGCAAAAAGGTAAAGGATGACACGGGATGTACGAGGAAAGCCCTAGATCAATCTAGATCGCCGACACAAAACCTTGGGAGCTGACAATCGCAGCTGCCTTGTTCTTCTTATTACTTCAAATATCAGGATACAGTGCAGGATATGATGCGGATCAACTAAGTGTTACAATACGATTTTGATACAAGTGTAAGTGTGTTGTGAGTGTTTGCAGCTAGAGAGAAAGAGAGTTCGAGAGATTGTGTCCTTATCTGATCTGATCACTCCTATTTATAGTTAAACAAAACTAACTAACTAGCCTATAAATCCGGTATATATCGAATATTCCCTATGTGAACGTTGTAGTCCACTTCTTTCGGCTTCAACGTCCATAATTCAACAGATTTGCCCGAGTCTTAAGGAGAAGAAATCCACCTGACCGTTATAGACTTGTTCCTACAATCTGCACGTGAGTTAATTCGTTACTACCAGGATACTGTATCAGGATGTTACCAGTATCCTGATCCGGTATCCTGATTACAACAAAAGAAACATAGTCAGAATATTATTCAGGATATATGAGCAGAAAACCACCCATAACAATTTTCCCCAAAATATATCTGTTGGTATACCAATTCCAACGGATATATTTTAAAACTTATCTCTTAAATCGAGGTTATTAAGTTGAAGCGACGATTGATGTGACTTTGTGCAACTTCCAACGCGATTTTTACTCATCACCCCCTATACTTAGCCTATATTTAGCCGGAGTATTCCTCATTATCATCATCTTACTTTAAGCAACTTTTCAGGTATCCTTTTCTCTTTCTCTTCTCTGTTTTTCTTTGCTTAAATTTCTTGTTTCCTGGTTGAAACCTTTCATGGCCTCACAAACAAGATCACGTTCAAACGAGCCAGCCCCAACCCTTGAGAATCAAAATCTTCTTCGGGAACCCGAGAAGGAGATTTGCTTTTTTAACAACGCCGATATCGCTGCCTTGAAAGATTATGGCGCCTTCCCTGCTAGAGTGATCATCCATCCCTTCGACCGAGAGGTCCGTTCAGATGCAGTGTCGAACGAGTGGGTGTGTTTCTTAGCCTATCCTTTCTCCTTGGGAATCCGGTATCCTTTTCCACCCTTCATTTCCCGCTTTTTCGAACTTACTGGCCTCAGTTATGCTCAGACCATGCCAATGGTGTGGCGAGTTTTAATGGTGTTAAACCAAATGAAATCTCGTCATTCCCCCGATCTGTGTGTCGAAGATCTCCCCATAACATATCGACTGAGATCCCATGGTAACAGCCGCTTTCTTCTATTCTCCACCTCTAAGAACCCCCTAATCCTCAAGGCCACTAAGAATGAAGATCAGTGGCAACAAAAGTTCTTTTTCGTAAAAAGGGATTCTATCGACAAGGGTTTTGACCTGCCGGTTAGATGGTTGACTTCGGGTAGGATTTAGGGTTTTAGGAATATCCCCAAATATATCTTAAAATTATATCCTTTACTGACATCTTCATTTCTTGTGCAGCAAATTTCAGAGATCTAGCCCCTCCAAGCGCAGAATCTGAAAAGAGAATCAAAGCAATTTACCAGTTACCGGAAGGTGATAGGAGCTTTTCCACACACCTCCCGAGTTCCAGCCAATATTCATCGTCTGATATGTCTGGTAAGAGTTACTCTGCAAATAATTGATTAGCGTAATATAATGAAAGAGTAGAAAAGATTTAGAATTTCTCCCTTTATGCAGCCCCAGTCAAAATCCCAGAAGTTTTTGACCTTGAGGAGTTGGACAGTTACTCCGATCCTGTCCAGGTCAAGAAAGAGCCAAGTCCCAAACCTATTACTTCATCCAAGCCTACTAGTTCTAAAGCCGTCATCATCCCCAAGCCTTCACCAGCTACTAAGCACCGGACCTCTAGTTCTCGTAAGAGGAAAGAGATTGATTCGCTTGCCACTCCTGAGACGTTTCCCTACGAGAACCACGGATTCATCGAGGCAAGCGGGTTCATGACTTCCTTTCTCAACCAGGTATAGATCCTTATTCCATATCCTGCATATATGTCAAACCAGTGTCTTGGTTATTATACGATAATACCTGTGTTTCTCGTTGTAGGGCCTCGAACGTCTGGTTCACTTGTACGAAGAATCCTGCGGGCTCAACAAGATGCTCGAGTCCAAATTGTATAAATCCGAGGTCACCATTTCCGATCAAGGTATGATCGCTGCTGCTAAATCTCAACATTATGAGTACAAGTTCAAAGCTATGACCCAGGAACACCAGGCTGCCATCAAGAAAGTTACTCACGAAGCCCAAGTCCATCTCGACGCCTCCCAGGCTTAACATGAACAGGATATGACCTCTTACCGGGAAGGCCTGAAAAGCTCCGTCGTCATCTCCCTTCTTCAGCTGGGCTTTGAATGCCCTTCTTGGAATGTCTACTCCTGGGAGATGAAGCTCAGGGGTCTTGGCGGTAATACTGTAGAGCAACCTGCTAAATCTGTAGCTGAGGGGTCTTCCAAGGCGACTGAAAAGCTAACTGGCGCTGGTGGCAAGGCTGAGAAGGATACTGGAAAGGATGTTGCTGATGAAGTCATGGAAGAGGGTGCTGCCCCTTGAATGCAGAGAAATGGGCGATGATGGATGTTGATGCCGAGGCCGGAGCCTTTTTTTTTAAATTTGATGGTTGTACTTGTTGGAACAATTTCTATTTCCTGTCTTTCAAACAATTTACATTTCCTGCACTTAAAACAATATGATGGCCAAAGGTGGATGGGTCCTGAGTTTCAGGATGAAGCCCTTGGTCATTAATCAGTATGGTTTATTTTGAACAATATAACGGTTGGAGGTTGATGGGTCTCGGTTTGAGATGAAACCTTCAACCGTTATGTAAATATGGTTAGAAACTAATTGTGCTTTTGGTGGATGGATCTCAGTTTGAGATGAAACCAAAAGCACAACTTTTGCTATGTTAATAATATAACCTCCTTTTGACCCTATCTATCATTGTCTTATTTCAATTCTCAATATGCATTGCTTAGTTTGAATTTTAATGTTCCAAACTTAGTGCAATATTTCAAATATCTTATCCAAATATTGTGAAAATATCTTGACGCAAATATTCTATTAAGACTTTCGTCAAATAGAGTTTTTCAAGTGATTCAGATAAAGTTTCCAAAGAAAAAGGATAGTTCACTTTTATTTTATAAAGCTTGTTTTGATATAGATGTTTGAGATGAATACAATTTTAATTTTCAATCCAAGTATCAAGTCCCAAACATTCCAACCAAATATCCTGAAACATATTCTAAGAATACATTTTGAAAGTATATCCTGAGAACATATCCCAATCAGGATAATGACAAGCGTTATAATCAAGCTTTTGTCAAACATAATTTCAAAAACTTAAATGATTTAAATAAGGTTTTTAAAGGAAAGATTATACCAGAGGTAGAGTACAACCCTATTCTCAAACTTCAATCCCTTTGTAATCTTTCCAACGAAGATGTCCCCAATGTGGGACACTTAGTGTACTAAGTCCATGCTTAATCCTTTGAGCTTTGCACAATTGCCTCAGTAGGAATGTCCCATGTGCATTATGTCTTCGAACACTTAGAAATTTTATGGAGATCAATCGCAACCGTTTGAATAATTTTTTGTATTACAGGGGATAAACCCTAAAATATACTGGAGATAAATCCTTAGTGTTCTGGGGATAAACCCATAAGTATTCTGGGGAAAATCCCAAGTTTTCATGCGCTACAGGCGGGAGTGTATAAACTCCAAGACTTAGAAAGGTGAAAACCTTTAAACCTTAGAGAGTATGAAAATACACTTTCGCGAGAGAGGGGATCAATCCTCATATACCTTTAGGCTTCAGGATATAGCCAACAGTAACGAAATTGTCAGCCACTTTTACATGAACTGGTTCCGCCACCTTGAACTATCCCTGGATAACTTGCACTCCAGGCGGGGTGTTTAAACCAATTCGTGAGAAAGGTGAATACCTTTAAACCTGTGAAGGGATCAGGATCCCTTAAACGTGAGAGAGGGGGCCAATCCTCTAATCTTTCGAAGTATGTTGAGTGTGTATCCTGGAGCTATATCCCGAAGCATATACTGTAAAACAACTGTAAACTAAGGTGGGTGTTAGCCTGGCTAACACCCCTCTGATGCTTAAGTCAGTACTGGGTTCCAACAAAATAAAATAGAATTATATTTAAAAAAGATAGAATTCATACCATCCTGAGTTAGAAATTAAATTCTAAACTCACTTGAAATAGAGCTTTAGGTGTATAGCATTCCAGGATCTTGGTAGCATATCCCCTTCCATATTCTTGAGTCGGTATGCTCCTTTCCCAGATTCTGATTCAACCTCATATTGTCCTTCCCACTTAGGAGCTAACTTTCCATCAGCAGGATTAGTAGTATTCTGAAAAGCCTTTCTTAATACCCAATCTCCAACCTGAAACCTTATAGTCCTTATATTCTTGTTATATGCTCTGGATATCCTCCGTTGCTATGTTGCCATCCTTAGCTTTGCTGCATCTCTTGTCTCATCAATAGTATCCAATTCTTGGCATAGGGCTTCAGGATTCTGCTCAGGATCCCGGAGGTTGGATCTCGCTGTAGGTATCACCATTTCAGTCGAGATCACTGCTTCTGCTCCAAATACTAAGGAGAATGGAGTTTGGCCAGTTGCACTTTTTACTGTTGTCCTATTAGTCCACCAAACAAAGGGTAATTCTTCTGCCCATCTTCCTTTCTTAGCTCCAAGTCTTTTCTTTAAATTGTTGACTATTATCTTGTTCGAGGATTCTGCTTGTCCATTTGCTTGAGGATGTACTGGAGTAGATGTGATCATTTTGATTCCCCAACTCTTACAAAAATCGGTTGTCCTCTTACTGATAAACTGAGAACTGTTGTCACAAATTATCTCAGTTGGTACCCCAAATCTAGTTAGGATATTCCTTTTTATGAAGGATACTACTTCTTGGTCTCTAACTTGAACAAATGCTTCCGCTTCAACCCATTTAGAGAAATAATCAGTCATCGCCAGCATAAAGACTTTTCCTCCCGGAGCGTTTGGCAATTTTCCTACTATATCCATTCCCCACTTCATGAATGGCCAAGGGGAAGCAATAGGATACAATGGTTCAGCAGGCTGATGTAATATATTGTTGTGTCTTTGAAATGCATCACATCTTCGAGCGTATTCTGCAGCATCTTTTCTCATCGTCGGCCAAAAGTATCATGTTCTTAATACTTTTGAGAATAACGACCTGCCCCCAGCATGGTTACCACAATCCCCTTCGTGTATATCCTGAAGCACTTCTTTGGTTTCGGGATCTTCCAAGCACCTCAGATATGGTCCGGTAAGAGATTTCTTGTACAAAACATTATTTATAATAGTGAATCGTGATACCTTCATCCTAAAGGCCTTAGGATTTTCATCCTTTGGGATGTGTCCTTCCTTAAGATACTTCATGATTGGAGTCATCCAGGACTTAGGATCCTCATCAGGATCATGACCAGGATCTTGAATGCTTGTCACCTCCTTATCCTGAGTCTTGAAAAGATCCACAGCAGGATGTAGGATGTGAAGTATTGGTATTTGGGTTCCTTCAGGCATCCTGACTGATGATCCTAGGTTCGCCAAGGCATCTGCTTCAGCATTATCTTCTCTCGGTACCTGTTCAAGCGTAAAAACATCGAAATATCCTGCTAATTTTTTGAGAATTTCGAGATACTCGAATAACTTCTCACCTTTGACTGCATAGGATCCATTAAAATGATTAGTAATTAATAAGGAATCAACATAGACTTGTAAACTCTTAATATTCATGTTTCTAGACAACTCTAATCCTGCGATCAAAGCTTCATATTCTGCTTCATTATTAGTGGCAGGAAATTCACATCTAATAGCCTGGGGTAAATGTCCCCCTGTGGCGATTTTAGTAGTATACCCAATCCTACACCTCTAACATTAGATGCACCATCTAGTAAATAATGTCCAGGATTCTAAATTTTCTCCTAGCTGTTGTACTTCTAGGTCTACTTCATTTTTGAATATCACTACTGACCACTTAGCCATCCTACCCGACATCTCAGGTTTCCTAAGCACATTCTTAACAGGATAATTAGTTTTAACATGTATCCTATGTGTCTCAAAATAGTGTCTAAGCATTGTTGATGCCATAACTAAGGCCAATATCAATTTTTCTAAATGAGAATATCCAGTTTCAGCATCTAATAAACTTTTGCATACATAATAGACAGGATATTGGTTACCTTCGTGATCCTTTACAAGAACAGCACTTACAGCATTCCCTGATACTGCAAGATACAGGGATAACGGTTCACCATCCTCAGGCTTCATGCTTCTCTCCCCATTCGAATTTCTTATTCTTCTTTAGGATATCATAGAATTCCTAGCATTTTTTCGAGGATCTTGATATAAACCTGTTTAACGCTGCTACTCGCCCTGTTAATCTTTGAACATCTTTCATATTTGAAGGTGATTTGATGTCCAAGATAGCTTTAATCTGCTCCGGGCTTGCTTCTATACCCCTTTTGGTTACCATGTATCCTAGAAACTTTCCTGCTCCCACTCCAAAATGGCATTTGGCAGGATTTAGTTTCATGTTGTATTGGTCCAGGATATCGAATGCTCCCTTAATATCCTGGAGGTGATCCTCAGCTTTTTTAGATTTTACTACCATGTCATCGATGTACACCTCCATGGTGTCCCCCAGCTTGTCTTTAAACATCATGTTCACCAATCTTTGGTATGTTGCACCAGCATTTTTTAAACCAAAAGGCATAGCAGTATAACAATAAATACCTGTTGATGTCATGAAAGCAGTATCCTCCTGGTCTGAAGGTTCCATTTGGATCTGCTGGAATCCTGAGGACGTATCCATGAAGGTTAACATCTCATGGCCGGCAGTAGCATCCACCATTGAATCAATATGAGGTAGAGGAAATGGGTCTTTGGGACAAGCTTTGTTTAAGTCTGTGTAATCTACACAAACTCTCCATTTCCCGTTTTTCTTTTGCACCACAACTACATTTGCTAACCATTTAGGGAATTTCACTTCCCTAATCATCTTGCTCTTTAATAATCTTTCAACTTCTTCCTGAATGATAATGCTAAGTTCTGGAGCAAACTTCCTTCGTTTCTGTTGGACAGGCTTGAAAGAACTATCAATTCCGAGTTTGTGAGTTATGATATCCTTGGAAATACCTGTCATATCCTCGTGTTTTCACGCGAATGTTGACATTCTGCATTTCAAAAAGTTAGTCAATTGATTTTCAATATCCTGAGGGATATTGGTTCCTACGAGCACCGAGATATCTGGATTATCTTGATCTAGGACAATTTTCTTAACATCCTGCTCTGAAGCCTCCACGATATCCTAGGCTCGCATCTTTAATTGCTATGCTGCATTGGGCTTGGTTGAGGATTTCATCGAGGATGAGTAACATTCCTTTGCCTCCTGTTGACCACTATCCACCTTGACTAACCCCCAAGGAGTAGGGATCTTGATGCATTGTTGATAGGTTGACGGCACAGGTTTCATATCATGCATCCACGGCCTACCCAATATAATATTATAGCAGGATAAGGAGTCCATCACACAAAAGCGTTGCATTGAGTTGACCCCTTCAACATACACAGGCAACTCTATTTCTCCCACAGTATTCCTGGCTTCTCCACTGAACCCAACGAGCACAGTGGATTTCAAAGTAATATCCATCGGGGATACATTCATCCTCTTCAATGTCTCCAGCTGAATTATGTTGACGGAGCTGCCATTATCCACCAGTATCCTGCGCACAAAATTGTTAGCAACATATAAAGTTATTACCAAAGCATCATGGTTAGGATCCTGGACAGTATCCCTATCATCACTATCGAACGTGTTCACTTTATCAGTTGGGAGGGTCGACATCCTGGTTGGCTTATCTCCCCTCCCTGCCTTAGCCTCCTTCGTGTGCCTTTTTGTCGCAGAATATGATGTCCCACAAATGTCGGATCCTCCTGAAATGAAGTTAATTATCTTGGCATCCGCAGGAGGTGATGCTGCTCATTCAGGATCCTTCTCAGTATCCTGACCCTTATTCTTCTTTCTTCCCAGGAGGTCCTTCAGATATCCCTTGCTCAAGAGATAGCTTATTTCTTTCCTCAGAGTAATGCAATCCTCGGTAACATGTCCAAAATCCTCATGGAAGGCACACCATTTGGACTTATCCTTCCAATCAGCTTTTTGTTGATTCTTCCAGTAGCCTTGTCTCCTAAACCCTGCATAGCATACATCAGTTCAGGTATATTTATAGAAAAACAATATTCTGACAACTCAGGATACTCCTCAGGATCCTCATCTTCAACAACATTCACTTTCTTGCTGTCATTCCTGCCATATGGCTTAAAGCGATATGGTTTATACGAGGATTCTGATTTCCTGTTGGTTGACTCATAGGTTGTGGATGAATTCATCCTCTCTTGCATCTTTTTGTCATCCTCCAGTCGAATATATCTTAAAGCCCTGTTCCGAGCTTCATCCAGGTTTCTGCAAGGATTCATTACAAGATCCTGGTAAAATTGAGAATCTTTCTGCAATCCCATCTCGAAAGCCTGCACAGTTGTTGCAACATCAAGATGCGGGATATCTAAGGATTCCCGGCTAAACTTGTTCACATAATCTCTCAAGGATTCCTTTGGTCCTTGAGTTATCCTGTAGAGACCACTGGTTAGTTTTTCAAAACTTCGACTGCAAGAAAATTGACTATTAAATAAATTCACTAAATGAGCAAATGATGTAATTGAGTGAGGAGGAACGTTTAAGAGCCATTTTAAGGCTGATCATGTTAAGGTAGAACCAAAACCCTTGCAGAGGCATGCTTCCTTGAGATCTGGAGGGATAGGATTGATTTCCATCCTTTCCCGATACTGGGCAATATGCTCTTCAGGATCCGTAGTTCCATCATAAAGCTTCATGTTAGGGGTCTGAAATATTTTTGGAATTTCAGCATCACAAATAGGATATGCAAACCGAGAATTCTTGTGGCTATCCTGGGATACTTCTGGGATTGGCTGGACTACTCCAGGTACACTGGATATCACGTCCTTTAACTTCTGAAGCTCCCTGGAAAGTGTTGATGTCATACCTGCATCCTGCAAAGATACAATACCATTGGTAGCAAGAGTATTATTATTATTGGACATGTTACCAGTCTGAGGATTCTGGCCATATCCTGAAGCATATCCTGAGCTTCTCACAGTTGACACCCTGACCGAAGAGGGTATCTCAGGAGTGTGATTATGAGAATGGCTAGGCACAATATTTCCCCTGTTATCCTCAGTATATACTGCAGAACTGAAGTTCAAAGCTCTAGGTTGCAAGGGAGTGACAGTATCCTCAGCGGGCCTACTTGAGCTGGATTTCAAGAGTTGTATCTCTCTAATCAGCATTTGGTTGGTCTCCTGCTGTTTGCTCATCTGTTCCTGTACACTACTAAACAAAGTTAGAATTTCTTCATTAGAGGCCAAAACAGGAGCAGATCCCTGAGTGTTGCGAGCGGGGATGACATCCTGAGAAAGTGAAGAGGCTTGCGTCCTTGGAGGAGGTGGTGGAAGCACCGAACCAATTGTTGCAGAGGTTGTAGCGGACACGATGGAAGAGCTCATGTTTGATCTTGAGGCCATTGAAAATAGTGTAGCAAAAAGTTTTGAAAATAGAAAACCAAGTAATGATTTTGCAAAAGCTTTTAGTAGAAATAGGACCACTTGCCCCACGGTGGGCGCCAAATTGTTTTGGTAAAAAATTACCGAAGCAATTAAGTGATCAAATTAGTTAAGTGAGGTAGTGTGCTAAAAATGTGTATTGAAAATATGCTTACTTAGTTGTTTGTAAAAACAGTTTTCAGGATACGGCTCAGGATATCGAGCTATATCTACAATCAAACAATGAGCAAAAAGGTAAAGGATTACACGGGATGTACGAGGAAAGCCCTTGATCAATCTAGATCGCCGGCACAAAACCTCGGGAGCTGACAATCGCAGCTGCCTTGTTCTTCTTATTACTTCAAATATCAGGATACAGTGCAGGATATGATGCGGATCAACTAAGTGTTACAATACGATTTTGATACAAGTGTAAGTGTGTTGTGAGTGTTTGCAGCTAGAGAGAAAGAGAGTTCGAGAGATTGTGTCCTTATCTGATCCGATCACTCCTATTTATAGTTAAACAAAACTAACTAACTAGCCTATAAATTCGGGATATACCGAATATTCCCTATGTGAACATTGTAGTCCACGTCTTCCGGCTTCAACGTCCATAATTCAACAGATTTGCCCGAGTCTTAAGGAGAAGAAATCCACCTGACCGTTATAGACTTGTTCCTACAATCTGCACGTGAGTTAATTAGTTACTACCAGGATACTGTATCAGGATGTTACCAATATCCTGATCCGGTATCCTGATTACAACAAAAGAAACATAGTCAGAATATTATTCAGGATATATGAGCAGAAAACCACCCATAACACAAGGGGCAGCACCCTTTTCATCCATCACATCTTCACTAGCATCTAGTCCAGGATCAGCGCGAACATCCTTCTCGACCTTGCCACCAGCGTTAGTTAGCTTTTCAGTCGCCTTGGAAGACCCCTCAACTACAGGTCTAGCAGGATGCTCCACAGGGTTACCACCAAGACCTCTTAGCTTTGTCTCCCAGGCAACGACATTCCAAGAGGGGCATTCAAAACCCAGGGCCTTGGCTTCGTAAGCCATTTTTAGCCTAGTCTGAAGAAGGGAGACGATGACTGAGCTCTTAAGGCCTTCCCGGTAAGAGGCCATATCCTGTTCATGTTGGGCGTGAGCAGCATCAAGATGGGCTTGGGCTTCGTGAGTAACTTTCTTGATGGCAGCCTGGTGTTCCTGGGTCATAGCCATGAACTTATCCTCGTAATGTTGAGACTTAGCAGCGGGGATCATACCTTGGTCAGAAATAGTGACTTCAGCTTTCTTCAATTTGGACTCGAGCATCTTATTGAGCCCGCAGGATTCTTCATACAAGTGAACTAAACGTTCGAGGCCCTACAACAAAGAACACAGGTATTATTGTATATTAACCAAGATATTGGTTTAACATATATATGCAGGAGACAGGATAAGAATCTATACTTGGTTGAGAAAAGAAGTCATGAACCCGCTTGCCTCGACAAACCCATGATGCTCGTAGGGAAATGTTTCGGGACAGGCAGGTGAATCGGCCTCTTTCCTCTTACGGGAAGTAGAGGCCCGGGGCTTAGTAGCTGGTGAAGGCTTGGGAATGGCGGCAGATTTAGAGTTGTTGGGCTTGGATGAAGTAATAGGTTTGGGGCTTGGCTCTTTTTTGACCAGGACAGGATCGGAGTAACTGTCCAACTCCTCAAGGTCAAAAACTTCTGGGATTATGGCTGGTGCTGCATAAAAGGAGAAGTTCTAAATCTTTTCTACTTTTTCATTATATTAAGCTAATCAATCATTTGTAGAATAACCCTTACCAGACATGTCAGACGATGAATATTGACTGAAACTTGGGAGATGTGTGGAAAAGCTCCTATCACCTTCAGGTAACCGGTAAATCGCTTTGATTCTCTTTTAAGATTCTTTAGTAGGAGGGGCTACTTCTCTAAAGTTCACTGCATAAGGGCCAAATAAAAGAGTATCAGCACAGGATATAGGCTCAAGATGTATTTGGGGATATTCCAAGAACCCTAAACCCTACCGGTGGTTAACCACTCCACCGGGAGGCTAGCACCCTCATCGATGGAATCTCGCTTAACGAAGAAGAATTTCCGCTTCCATCTGTCCTCATTTTTGGTAGCCTTGAGAATGAGGGGTTTATTGGAAGTAGAAAAGAGTAAAAACCGGCTAGAGCCATGTGATTGGAGACGATAGGCTATCGGAATATCCTCGATGCAGAGGTCAGGGAAGTGAAGGTTTTTTATTTGGTTAAGTACAATCAGTACCCTCCAAACCATGGGCATTGTTTGGGCAAAGCAAAGACCGGTGGTTCGAAAGAATTGCATCATAAATTCGGGGAAAGGATACCGAAGGCCTAGCGAGAAAGGATATGCCGGAAAACAGACCCAATCGACAGACGAAACGTCCAATCGAACTGACCGGTCGAATGGTCTGATAATCGCACTATCTGGAAAGGCGCCGGAGGCTCTCAATGCTGCGATATCTGCATTATCGAAGGCACAGATTTCTTTCTCGGGGTTTTTGAGAAGGTTTTGTTGGACGAAGGTCTCCTTCGATTCACCAGTATGAGAACGGGTTCTAGTGGCCATCAGGAGTAGAATGAAGAAATTAGCAAGAGAGGAAGGAAGAATGAATGATTACCTGGAGATTTTGTTGAAGATATTTGGTTTTCAAATAGAAACAGAGAAGATATAGGGGAGTAATAGATAGCCATTGAATGTAAACCGCGTTGGAAGTTGCACAATGTCATCTCAACCGTCGTTTCAACTTGATGTCCTCGATTCACGAGATAATTTTTAAAATATATCCGTTGGAATTGGTATACCAACAGATATATTTTGGGGACAATTGTTATGGGTGGTTTTCTACTCGTATATCCTGAATAATATTCTGACTATGTTTCTTTTATTTGTGATCAGGATACCGGATTAGGATATTGGTAACATCCTGATACAGTATCCTGGTGGTGACTAATTAATCCACGTGCAGATTAACGATGCAAGTTTATAACATTCAAGTGGACTTCTTCTCCCAAAGACTCATGCAAATTTGTTGGAATATGAACGTTGAAGCCGGAAGATGTGGACTACAACGTTCAGAAAGGGAATATTCGTTGTATCCCGGATTTGTAGGCTTGTTAGTTAGTTTTGTTTTACTATAAATAGGAGTGATCGGATCAGATAAGAACACACACAATCTCTCGTACACTCTTGCTCTCTAGCTGCAAACACTCACAATACACTTACACTTGTAATCAAATCACATTGTAACACCTAGTCGATCCGCATCATATCCTGCAATGTATCCTGATATTTGAAGCAACAAGAAGAACAAGGCAGCTGCGATTGTCAGCTCCCGAGGTTTTGTGCCGGCGATCTATATTGATCAAGGGCTTTCCTCGTACATCCTGTGTCACCCTTTACCTTTCTGCTCATTGTTTGATTGTTGATACAGCTTGATATCCAGAGCCGTATCCTGAAAACTGTTTTTGTTAAACAACTTAATCAGCACATTTTTAATACACATTCTTAGCACACTACCTCACTTAACTGATTTGATCACTTAATTGCTTCGGTAATTTTTGACCAAAACACTAATCATTAAGTTTTATGTGTTTATTATGTACTTTAGTGTTGTATGAGTTGTATAATCTTGTTAATCTTGGTTAAAATAGGTTGTTTAACCTAGGATTTATGATAATCATGTTGTATGTTTAGTGTAGTAAACTAGATTAGTGATGATCTTGATGGATTAGTCTTAGAAATATGATTTAAACACTTAGAAGTTTAAATCAAGAAAGATCATCACCCTTAAATCCATGAGCTTTATATATATGTGTGTTTAAACTTGAAAGATTAAGGGTTAAATGAACTAAACATGGTGATTAAGAACTAATAAATGTGATTTCTAAAGACAACTAGTGATTTAATAAATGGTTATGAAAACCACACTTAAAAAGTCTTGGATCTCAAGAAATAAAAGTGTTGGATTTTTTTAGAAAATTTATATATATATATATATATATATATATGTATATATATATATATATGTATATATATATATATATATATATATAAGTGCCCATGATTTAAGAAAATAAGTGGTAGAAATTGTTTACTTAATGTTGTAAATTGTTGAGATTAGTAGATTAATGTTGACGGTAAATTAGAAATGATTTTAAACATATTTTGAATACATGGGAAAAACGCCATACTTTAGTGAAACTAT
The DNA here is from genome assembly GCA_030545235.1 of Helianthus tuberosus. NCBI lineage: Eukaryota > Viridiplantae > Streptophyta > Magnoliopsida > Asterales > Asteraceae > Helianthus > Helianthus tuberosus. Next base: position 69,309,727 of record CM060435.1, on the reverse strand, counting down.
GGCGAAATTTTATAAAAATCTAATCGCGATTAAAATGGGATTAACGGGGTGATTAGCGTGGATAATCATGATTAGTAACCTTAATTGCGATTAACGACCTTAATCGTGATTAGACGAACCCTAATGACAAGGGTTAAGTATTAACTATCCAAGAGTTTATTTAAACACTAAAAGGTATTTTTATTAAATAAACATGGGAAAATTATAAGCATACCAATAAATATAATTATTGGAGAAAATTATATGTATATATTTCAAATACTTTATTTGATGTACAAAGTGTGTATATTATGTGTATATATTAGCCTTAGGAATACATACCAAAATGTTAAAAATAATACACATTAACATTATACACTTACAAGTAATCGAAACCTCGCTAACATTCGCGAGCATGGCGATAGCCGCGAACCTTCACGAGCACTCGAAACACAGTCGTGTAAGACCATAACTCAAGGCACAAACATCGGACGACGCTTTATGCGTCATCGGCGAAACAGACAACTTCAACACAAAAACTACATATATTAACCGAATGTTGCGCCAAGTGTAAAAATAAACTATTTTTTTAGACACTTCATATATATATCAAAGACAACGAAAGCCGGTAAGTTCAATAATAAAAATAACACTAAGTGTGGTTCTAAAAATTTACTAATATGATTATATCATACTTAGTAAAAATTTGTCACAAATTCAAGAACACAAATATTGGTCTAGATTATATAACTTTGGGCCTTTGAAATTGATTTGGGCTTAGAATAACATAAATATTGGGCTAAGCCCAATACCATTAATACATGGGCAAAGGCCCATTTCCTAAAATACTTATAAAAACCCACTTACAATACTAACATGGGCTAGGCCCAATAACTCATAGAACTTGGGCTAGGCCCAAATGCCATAAAATGTAGATTAAGCCCAAAACACTAAATTGTGGGCTAAGCCCAAAGTAAAATACATGTACATTTTTATAAATATATTGTACAAGTACATATATAAATACGGCATACCAACACGTATAATACAGTATACCCACGCGTATAATACGGCATACCTACATGTATAAATACGGTATACCTACACGTATAATACGGTATACCCACACATATAATACGATATACCCACACGTATAAATACGGTATACGTACATGAATAGAACACACAAATACACGTATAAATGCGGGATACATATACGTATAAAAGACTCTAGTACATAATGATCTACACACATACACTTGTTGAAGTGCACTCTCTCACTAAGGTTGTATACATACGACAACGTATTTCGACGTTAAAAATAAATATTTTCAACACTTTTTACACTTATATTTGTGTAACAAATATAAAGTCTCGAATCAAAGTATACCGGAAACAAATGCCAACATATTACTAAAATACACAAGTGTTCCAAGAACGAAATAAAAATAATAAACGTTCAAGATGAACAACGAGTACAAGGTCTTGGAAGGACCGACGTGTCTAATGAGTTAGAACCCTTGTAGGTTGACTCGCGTTTACGGAACACGTTGATTGAGTATCTCTCTCTCAGGAACGCAAAGTTGTGAGTTCATGTCCCCCTTTTCACTTAACTGTTTTCGGATTTATAACTCTCGGGGGTGGAATACATGTCTCGATGGTATGGTTTAGCTAGGGAATGAACTGTTAGATCATGTGAGCGAATAGTAATCTCTCTTAAGTGCCATTAATCTTGTATAAGACTGAGGGCAAAAGTGGTAGATCTATCGGGTGTAGCGAACCCCACTCTTGGGTCCTTGTGTGGCCCATGTAGTGCTTTTGTTGTTCTAACCGGGTAGACCGGGGGAAATTCGCTAGGGTTGAGTGCTTCCTATGTCGCCACACATATTAATGTCCTTGTAAAACATTAATGATATGTTCATAGACGCTATACATACCTGTTTGTTATAAAAGATCTCTCGCATGTTTAAAGGTTTAATTGGAGCTCACTCAAAACACATTAACTCGCTCAACTTTTGTTGATGTTTTCCTACTTACATGTATTTCAGGAAACTAATGGGACTTTGGTGCTGGTGTTTGTGTTTACTATGAAGCTTTTGGATTACAAGTTATCGATGTCATCTCTTTTGGTGGGTTTGGTCCATATATCTCATCTTCAATGAGATATAGGATGCAAAGCCTTATGTTTTAATCTTATGTCAAACTAGTCCTTTTGTAAAACTTAAAACTTATGTCGGTTTGTATCCTAAACGACTTATGATGTATAATATTTTAAATTATGTCAATGGATGAACACCGTTTGTTTTAATCATGTAGTTGTTTACTTAAATCGTATGCAATGAAAACTAATCAAGTTCACACCACGCGCTTCCGCTAATGAATGGGTGTGACAGATTGGTATCAGAGCTTCGATTGTAGTGAACTAGGATTCCTTCTCGAGTCTAGTCTACAATCACTAGGATCCTCTCACGAAAACATTTTGTTTTTGTAAAATGTTTTTCATTGCATATACAAAAGCACCAAGACCCGTTAATAAAACTCTTTTCAAGAAAACAATGTGAGGACTTTAATCGGGGCATAGTCTATATGGGATAGACTTGTCGAACTAGATTGATTCGCACAAAATAACATGATTATGTTTGATATGCTATATTTATTTACATATATATATATATATATATATATATAATAAGTATTGATATTATTTATTGATATATATATATATACATGTTGTACGGAATATTTTGCTGAGAATGAAATACCTTCGACTTCAAATTCTATTGTTGTTCTTGACTCGCGTGATGAGAACATCGACCTTGCATCTGTTGCGAAGCTCATGGCGGATGTAGTTACTAAGTGAGACCTTAAGCTTGATGCCGTAGAAGATGGTTGTTCTTCCCTTGAGTGTGGAGATGCCTGACTTCAGTAACGATGACGACGAGGCAGAGGAGGCAACCCTGGACAACAACTCTATTTGTGGGGCGAGGTCCCTGTGGATTTTACGAATCATGATTGACGACACTCTTTGTCACGGCCCTTGGCCCTGGTTTGACCCGGTCTAGAGCCGCGAGGCAGGAAATCTGATGATATCTAATTTTAATGACAGCGGAAGTCTTTTTAAACAGGATCGATTATTATTAAAAACTGCTCGGTTATATATAATATAGGGATAAATCCCATAATTTACAAATCATTGATTTTAATATAAACTCCTTTATTTCTTAAAACATGTTTCTTTATTTATTTACATTGAGCCACTTTCTAAGCTTGTAGTGCTCCACAGCACTTTTCCTGTGCTCACAACAGATCACCTGAAACATGTTTGAAAAAGGTTTTGTCAGCAGGGAAATACTGAGTGAATCATTCAGTTTTACTTAAAACGACACTTTTGTTATAATTTTCAGTATTAAGAAATTACAATGTTTCTGATATCAAACCAACTACCCACAGTACTTGTCACTCGAATCTTTACGGTGACTGTGGTCATATCACCATTGGCTGCCCCAATGAATGACGATTATCACAAATTTTAGGTTCGCCCACCTAAAGTGATAAACTGCAATACTGTGCACAATACCCCACATACCGGCTGTAATTTGGTGATTACATAAACTTAATCACTGTAATTATAACTTTGAAAATAATTTGGAGTATTGTAAAACAGTTGATAAAAAGAGAATGACTCACTTTGTAAATTTAACGAGCAGAATATAAGCTTACTGATTAGCCTTTGATTAACCTAATTTAATTAACAATGCACACACAATAGGTTAGTAACTAATACAACAGTTACGACAATTCACGAGATTAAACCCTCACAACAATTCATTAGTGCAATACTTAATAATTCAGCGGATTCACAACGAATGACAGAGTATAGTCCGAATTCGAGCAGTACTCAAACATTCAAGTCGAAATCACGATGAATTAACCAAATATAAACTCAATCTGAGCGGCACTTAATTAATCGTTGGATAGTTCTAATCGATCGGATGTTGAATCGTAATAGTGATCGAGTTATTACCCTGATTGTTGCAGCAATTAGTGATTGTGTGTGTTTAGTGTATTGTTTCTGCGATAACTCTTGCTACGAAACTCGATTTTACGTCGTTCCAAAGACAGATTTCAAGTTCCAAGGCCGACTATTTATACGTGAAATGTGCACCTCCCGCGTGTCGCGGAAGAAGTCGTGACACCTGTCGCGACTCGCCTGGGGTGACGACCTAGCCTAGGGTAGCCTTGTCACTAGTATAGGCTTGATGAATTGACAGTTCGTTAATTTGAAACGTATACAACGCATTTTAGAGATAATTGTCAACTTAGGGTTTACCCCCCTTAAGTTTTAGGGGCCCTAATCCTGATTCTAAATGTTTTGAAAATTTTAGGGTTTGTGCGAAATTACTTGGGTTTCTCAATTAGGGTTTCCTATTGGTGAAATTAAATAATAATTAGGACTTTTGATGAGAGTTGTTACATTCTCCTCACCTTAAGAAAAATCTCGTCCTCGAGATTTATTGGAATAAATGAGGATACTTTCTCTTCATTTCGGATTCCAGCTCCCAAGTGTATTCAGCTCCTCTTTTTTAATCCCATCTGACTTTGACTAAAACTAGTCGTTTATGTTTGAGAAACTTGATTTTTCGATCCTCAATTTGAAGAGGTTTCTCAACAAATTTCAGCTTTTTGTTTACCTCAATATCTTGAAGAGGTACTACCAGTGATTCATCTGATAAGCATTTCTTGAGATTGGATACATGAAATACATCATGTACTCCTGCTAATTCTTCAGGTAGTTGTAAACGATAAGCAACTAGTCCTATACGTTGGATCACTGAAAATGGTCCTACGTACCTTGGACTTAGCTTTCCTTTCTTTCCGAATCTAACTACTCCTTTCCAAGGAGAAACTTTCAAAAGTACTTTATCTCCAACCTGAAATTCTATCGGCTTGCGGCGATTATCTGCATAACTCTTCTGGCGATCTCTAGCTGTTTTCAGTCTTTCCTTGATTTGAGTTATCTTGTCAGTAGTTTCTTGCACAATTTCTGGACCTGATAATTGACTTTCTCCTATTTCTGCCCAACAAACTGGAGTTCTGCACTTACGTCCATATAGTGCTTCAAATGGAGCAGTTTCAATGCTTGAATGATAACTATTATTATAGGAGAATTCAATTAATGGTAAATGATCATCCCAATTTCCACCAAAATCTATTACACATACTCGAAGCATGTCTTCTAGAGTTTGGATGGTTCTTTCACTTTGTCCATCTGTTTGTGGATGATATGCTGTGCTTAGATTTAGTCGAGTTCCCATTGCTTGCTGGAAACTTTTCCAGAAATGTGAAGTAAAACGACTATCCCTATCTGAAACAATGGAGAGTGGAACTCCATGTAGGGATACAACTTCATCTACATACAACTTGGCTAACCTTTCCATGCTAAAGGTTTCTTTCATTGGTAAAAAGTGAGCAGATTTGGTTAATCGATCCACAATTACCCAAATCGCATCATTACCTTTTCTTGTTTTAGGTAACTTAGTAAAAAAATCCATTGTTATAAGTTCCCATTTCCATACAGGCATTTCCAATTGTTGTAATAGTCCTGAAGGTTTCTGATGTTCTGCCTTAACTTGTGAACAAGTAAGACACTTCGAAACATATCTTGCTATATCTTTCTTCATTCCTATCCACCAAAAATTCTTTCTTAAATTTTGGTACATCTTATTGTTTCCAGGGTGCATAGTATACCTAGATTTATGAGCTTCTTCTAAAATCTTATTTCTTAACTCTCCTTGCTTAGGTACCCAAATTCTTTTCTTGTGGAATCTCCAAATTCCATCATTTCCTTGCTCTAGTTCCTTTATATAACCTTTCATTCCTTCAGCATCGTCCTTGATTGCTGTTTCTTGAACTTTCTTTAATTGTTCCATTAAATCTACTTGTAGATTTAATCTAAGAGCACGGACTCGCTTTTGTTTTTCATGATACTTACGACTTAAGGCATCTGCAACTACATTTGCCTTTCCTTCGTGATATTGAATATCACAGTCGTAGTCACTTAAAACTTCCATCCATCTTCTTTGCCTCATATTTAACTCTTTCTGCCCAAATATATACCTTAAACTTTTATGATCTGTATAAACAGTAAACTTACTTCCATACAGATAATGCCTCCAGATTTTCAAGGCAAAAATTATGGCTCCTAATTCTAAGTCATGAGTCGTATAATTTTCCTCGTGCTTTTTCAACTGCCGAGAGGCATACGCAATTACCTTCTTGCGTTGCATCAACACACATCCGAATCCTAATTTTGAAGCATCACAATATACTTCAAAATCTTCTGTTCCTTCGGGCAATGCTAAAATTGGAGCATTTGTCAATCGATGTTTTAAAATCTTAAAAGCTTCTTCTTGTCTAGATCCCCATTCAAACTTAGTGGCTTTACAGGTTAACTTAGTTAAAGGTATAGCAATCTTAGAGAAATCCTTAATAAATCGTCTGTAGTATCCGGCTAAGCCTAGAAAACTTCTAATTTCCATAGCTGTTTGTGGAACCTTCCATTTGATTATTGCTTCTATTTTAGCAGGATCTACGTGAATTCCTTCGTGATTCACCATGTGACCTAAAAATTGCACTTCCTTTAACCAAAATTCACACTTTGAGAATTTTGCATAAAGCTTTTCCTTTCTTAACAAAGTTAAGAGTGCATGCAAGTGTTTGCAATGTTCTTCTTGACTTTTGGAGTAAATTAGTATATCGTCGATGAATACGATTACAAATTTATCCAAATATGGTTTACAGATTCGATTCATCATGTCCATAAATGCTGCTGGGGCATTTGTTAGTCCAAAGGGCATGACTGTAAACTCATAATGACCATACCTAGTTCTGAACGCAGTTTTAGGTATGTCTTCTTCTTGTACTTTTAACTGGTGATATCCGGATCTTAAGTCTATCTTAGAAAAATACCTAGCGCCTTGAAGTTGATCAAAAAGATCGTCAATCCTAGGTAATGGGTATCGATTCTTAATTGTAACTTTATTTAGTTCTCTATAATCAATACACATTCTCATTGATCCGTCTTTCTTTTTCACAAACAACACTGGTGCTCCCCAAGGGGATGAACTAGGTTGTATAAAACCTTTACTTAATAATTCATCTAACTGCTTTTTCAATTCTAGCATTTCGGTGGGTGCTAATCGATAAGGTGCTTTGGCTATTGGTGTAGTACCCGGAATTAGATGAATTCTAAACTCTACTTCCCTATCTGATGGTAACCCAGGTAATTCTTCTGGAAAGATGTCTGGGTATTCTGAAACTATAGGGATATCTGCAAGTTCTTTACTTTTAGTGTTAATGATTACCGAAATCATATACACCATTTCTTGTTTTCTTGAATAACTGGCCAACTTCATGACTGAAATAAATTTCAGTGGCTTTTGTGGTTTGTCTCCTGTAATTAAAATTACCTCTCCTGTGGGAGTACTGATTTCTACCGAATTCTTATCACAAAGGATTCGAGCATGGTTGGCTATTAACCAATCCATTCCTAACACTACATCAAATCCGGCTAACTTCATAGGTAACAACTTTGCAGAAAACTTATGGCCTAACAGTTCTATCTTTCCTTCTTTCAAAACCTTATTTATGTTAACAGAATTTCCATATGTTGTTTCTACTGTAAAAATTTGCCTAAGGGTGGTTAAGGGTAAATTAAGAGCTTGGCAAAATGAAGTATTGATAAAACTTTGGTTTGCACCAGAGTCAAATAATACTTTTGCATAAACGTTGTGGACCAAGAACGTACCGGCTATGACGTCAGGGATTAATTCAGCTTCTTGAGTGGTTAGCTGGAATGCTCGGGCATTCTTCTTTGTTGTTCCATCAGCTGGTTTGCCTTTATTGTCTGCGGTTTTAGTCAATTTAGGACATTCTGTTTTGTAATGTCCCTTTTCTCCACAGTTATAGCAAACTATGGTTCTCTTTTTGCAATTTTCTTCACGATGTCCTGCCATTTTGCAAAAGTTGCAAATTACATAGCATTTTCCAAAATGATTCTTTTTGCAATTGCTGCAAAAAGGCGGTTGTGCAGATTGTCTTCTTCCTCTTTTCTTGAACCTATTATTATCATTACCCTCACGGAATCCTTGAGTAATCTTTTGAGCCAATTCCTTCTTTCGATCTTCTTCTCTTGTGCGTACTAGTTCATCAGTTAGGGTATTAGCTAGTTCCACAGCATCGTCAATAGTGCGAGGTCTCGCAGCTTTAACGATATTGCGGATTTCACTAATTAATCCCCAAATGTAGCGAGAAATGAGTACCGGTTCTGGCGAAGCCAGTGTTGGTACCACTCTAGCATATTCAAAGAATGTCGAAGTATAACCGCGACACTCTACACCTACCATACGATGGTTTAGGAATTTATTTGCCATTTGTTCCTTTTCATATTCAGGACAATATTTTCTTTCTACAAGAATTTTAAATTCTTCCCAGTTCATAGCATAAGCCATCCTTCTTCCTTTCGCTTGTAGCACCGTGTTCCACCATTCTAACGCCCCTTCTTTGAACAAATTTGATGCATACATCACCTGATCTTCTTCTGAACACTTACTTATTGCAATTACTGCTTCAGTTTTCTCTAACCAACGCAGTACTGCAGTTGCTCCTTCACTTCCTGCAAATTCAGCAGGTTTGCAGGCAAGAAATTCTTTGAAAGTGCAACCAGGCGTTGCGGCTTTCATTTTCTTAGGAGGTGGAGCCTGCCGTGGATTATTATTGTCATGATTTCCGCCTCCATTTACACTATGACTAAAATTATCTTCCTGAGTACGTTTACTAGGAACGATTTGTTGTGGTTCTATTGGATTTTTAACAGCAGCAACAAATGCTGGAATAGCATTGGCTATTCCTTGAGCAACAATATTTTCAATATCTTGTCTAGTCATATATTGGTTTTCCTGATTTTGTTCAGATTGATTTCCTTCATTAACTGGTTCATTACTAGCGTTTTCCATCTGATAATTATTAAAATATAACTATTAGTATCAAATGATTGTAAATAAAATAATTACACAGAAGCATATAAAATCTGATAACACAGATATATATATCCAAAATCGTCGATGTTTCGACTTCTATTTTGCTTTATATTTCATATAGGCATCCATACACACTGTTTATCTTACAATGTTTTATTTCCCATTTTACAGAGTTATATTTAACTATTATTAGTATTATTATTATACAGACATTCTTCCCAACCCCACTTTTCTTTGGTCAATTAGCAGTTTAGTAACGACGTTCCCTTTCGTCGTACTTCCAGGAAATTTGTTCTCCCATTTCCCTGATCCTATTCCCTGTACTTATCAGCTCTTCACCGTACTGACGGAGTTCGGCTAGGTTTTCGTTGCTCATTGGAGGATTAGGGATAGGTTCTGGATCCCACTGTGGAAGAAAAGAATAAGGACTGTTGACGATATTTTCAAATTGCCAGTCATTTGTCCACCATTCTTCCATTTGACCTAAAGGTCGAGTGTGGATTAGTGGGTCTGGAATAGCTGGTTCCAGATTAACAGGAAGTTGGGTTTCTAGGTAAGGATATAGATTATTATGGATAGGGCTAATAACATCACAGTTTGCTAGTAGACGGTCTATTTCGTCTTGGAATGTGAGTTCTTCAGTTTGTCTGGAGCTTTCTCCAATTTCTATTCCTTTTTGTTTATAATCTTTCCTGATTTCTGTTTCTGCGGGATTAGAACTTTCTCCGATTTTGATTCTTTTTCCTTTGTCAATAGGGTTTTCTATTTTAGGGAGTTTCCTAGTAACTGGCTTTCTCCTGCGCACTTTCCTCCATCCTACATATCTTCTTTTCTTTTTAAGTTTTGCTTTTTCCAGCGGTGGAGCTTGGAATTCCAGAGGTTCCTCTATGTCAGCAATATAACCAGTAAAGTCGTGGGAGACTTCAATTGGTACTGGGTAGAGGTTGAGATTCTGAAATGCTTCCGATATCTCAGTCATGCTGGACAGCATATATGCAAAATGCACAAGAATGCTAAGTTAAAACTTTGGAACAAAGTTTAACAAATAAACATTAAAGTTTATTGCATACGGATTTGTACAAAAGACTACAGGAAAGTGAACACACTCTACTTTATTTATTTACTGGAGATTAATTTTCTACTAGACCAGGCTTATTAAAAGTTTAGAGATTTGCATTCTCTGCTACGGTAGCTAGCATATAAAGGTTTGCCCATTTTTCATCTAATGTATCTTCCCAAGGAGACCTATTGCCTAATTCCTGGATTTCTGAATTAAACCTCACTTTCTTGGCTTGGGTTTTCTTTATTTTCTCCTGTCCCTTCCTAAGAATCGAATTTCTTTTGTCTTGGGTAAGAGGATTTTCATAATTTGCTTTACGGACAAAAATCCCTTCATCTAGATCCGCTGGGTGTTTGGAGGAAGAGGTTCCTTTTCTTGTGGGTGTAGTATCTAATTTGTGGTAGATATCAGACAGCTTGTGTTTACCCATACTGTAACTCAACAATTAATCAGTTAATAAAACATATTTTTCACAGAATAGCAATTAAATTTCCTAATTATTTTAATAGGCTAAAATCAATAGTAAGCTTAAATCAGTGGCTCTGATACCACCTTTTCCTGTCACGGCCCTTGGCCCCGGTTTGACCCGGTCTAGAGCCGCGAGGCAGGAAATCTGATGATATCTAATTTTAATGACAGCGGAAGTCTTTTTAAACAGGATCGATTATTATTAAAAACTGCTCGGTTATATATAATATAGGGATAAATCCCATAATTTACAAATCATTGATTTTAATATAAACTCCTTTATTTCTTAAAACATGTTTCTTTATTTATTTACATTGAGCCACTTTCTAAGCTTGTAGTGCTCCACAGCACTTTTCCTGTGCTCACAACAGATCACCTGAAACATGTTTGAAAAAGGTTTTGTCAGCAGGGAAATACTGAGTGAATCATTCAGTTTTACTTAAAACGACACTTTTGTTATAATTTTCAGTATTAAGAAATTACAATGTTTCTGATATCAAACCAACTACCCACAGTACTTGTCACTCGAATCTTTACGGTGACTGTGGTCATATCACCATTGGCTGCCCCAATGAATGACGATTATCACAAATTTTAGGTTCGCCCACCTAAAGTGATAAACTGCAATACTGTGCACAATACCCCACATACCGGCTGTAATTTGGTGATTACATAAACTTAATCACTGTAATTATAACTTTGAAAATAATTTGGAGTATTGTAAAACAGTTGATAAAAAGAGAATGACTCACTTTGTAAATTTAACGAGCAGAATATAAGCTTACTGATTAGCCTTTGATTAACCTAATTTAATTAACAATGCACACACAATAGGTTAGTAACTAATACAACAGTTACGACAATTCACGAGATTAAACCCTCACAACAATTCATTAGTGCAATACTTAATAATTCAGCGGATTCACAACGAATGACAGAGTATAGTCCGAATTCGAGCAGTACTCAAACATTCAAGTCGAAATCACGATGAATTAACCAAATATAAACTCAATCTGAGCGGCACTTAATTAATCGTTGGATAGTTCTAATCGATCGGATGTTGAATCGTAATAGTGATCGAGTTATTACCCTGATTGTTGCAGCAATTAGTGATTGTGTGTGTTTAGTGTATTGTTTCTGCGATAACTCTTGCTACGAAACTCGATTTTACGTCGTTCCAAAGACAGATTTCAAGTTCCAAGGCCGACTATTTATACGTGAAATGTGCACCTCCCGCGTGTCGCGGAAGAAGTCGTGACACCTGTCGCGACTCGCCTGGGGTGACGACCTAGCCTAGGGTAGCCTTGTCACTAGTATAGGCTTGATGAATTGACAGTTCGTTAATTTGAAACGTATACAACGCATTTTAGAGATAATTGTCAACTTAGGGTTTACCCCCCTTAAGTTTTAGGGGCCCTAATCCTGATTCTAAATGTTTTGAAAATTTTAGGGTTTGTGCGAAATTACTTGGGTTTCTCAATTAGGGTTTCCTATTGGTGAAATTAAATAATAATTAGGACTTTTGATGAGAGTTGTTACACTCTTGTCCAGACCAGGAAGATGAAGTACTCATCTTGAAGGTGCCCCTCCAGCTACTATTGCTACAAATTCTCTTTATTTCTACTTCGTCTAACGTTGTGCCATTTCGCGAGTAATGACAACGGATGTTAGCACGTGGACCATCATGAAGGTCCCTTCTATATTGAAGGTATGACGACAGTAGTGTCCCCTCTCTGACTGATCGTCTGCTTTGAGCGAGAGAACATTAGGGTGACCATGCAAGGCAATTTATTATTACGGGGGCCCACGTAATAACAACTTGCAGTGCATGGAAATCCTGGTGGGCTCAGCGGGTCAAGCTAATGATCACTAACTATTCGAAATTCTTAAGTTACTCAAGTTTCTATCTGGTAGAACACTAACTAGGGTGGTACTATAACACCCTACGACACTGGAAGATCAAACATATTTGTTCACACCTAGCAATCGAGCTACATCACAAGTCGGTTAAGACTAGTCATCCAAACAAAAAAAAAATTGTTAGCCACCTAGAGAGGATTTTTCCTCAACATTCTAGGATCCTTGCACATTGGTTGGTTCCTTGGTGTCTACGACACCTCATCTTAGCTTAGTTATTGGAAATAGTTAAAACAAACTCCGTCCCTTAATAGTGGACTCGTCTCAAGGGACGGTATGGCATGAACCATGTTGCAACTATCCCTTGAATTTTATTTGACATCTAAGGAAATTATAACAATCTCATTGGAGCTTGTGGAGCTCAAGGGGTATCAACGTATTCGGCACAAGGGATAGGGCGACGAAGGATTTGCCTACTTTGGACGAATGAGGTCCATCAAGTATGGAACGCATGCTGTAAGATTAGAGGCGGTCGTTTGACGAATTATTTCTTTTCCACTTAGACATGTGACTGATACACGTAAGAGGCGCATGATGTACTATATTTATCCAAATATATGTCAATGTTCTCTTAAAATGGAGTATTAAAAAGGAACATGGCGCCAAAAGGAAAGTCTACACCCAAAGAGGGGTTGGTTAATTAGCATCTTACAAATAAAGTCGAACGAGAGTTCTTATGGGACAACATGAGGTTATTGAGGTGACACTAGTGACGGTACTGATGGTGCTGGTACTTCAAGTGGTTCAAATCCCAATAGTCTATGAATGAGTGGCAATGTCACAACCGAAGATGTGACCATACAAGATTTTAATTCTAAGGATTTCCCAGACTGTATGCCGTGAGACCTCATTAGTACGAGAGGTGCGGTAGGTTTTGTCTGCTTGATAAAGACAATGAAGTCGGTTAGCCGTGCTAGTAAATGTACTCATGAGTAAATGATTAGTTGAATAAAAAGTTTCCTATTGAATGCAACATTAACTTGGTGGAACCTCCAAGTACGAAGTTTAGGGAGTGACACAACAAAGAAGTTGTCATGGGAAGAACTCAAGGATCTTATGCGAGAGGTGTATTGCTCGCCGACTGAGATTCAATGATTGGAAACGAATTATAGAACTCGATCATGATTGGAGCCAATGTAGTTGGTTACACTCGACGCCTCCACAATCTCTCAAGGATTATTTCCTACTAGGCAACACCTGAATTCTAATGTATTGAGCGTAACATTTGGGGGTTTAGCCCCTGAGATCTAAAGCATGATCACATCATGCTACCCTACCTCGGTCAGTCAAGTAGTAGCTCTCGTAGTTAGCCTCACCTAGGATGCAGTGAGAATGAGGAAATTGTCAAAGAACGATGCTGAGAAAAACGAAACACATGTGGAATCTACTAGCGACGGGAAGCAAAAGTACTCAGACCTTAGGAAAGGTTCAGGAGTGAGTAACGAATGAGAGGAAACTCCCGTGAAGAGCGAAACTACATAAATTACTGCCATAGACAATGATGGCACCAAGAAGTATGCTAATAATTTTCCGAAATCCTGAATGTGATAAGTGAAACTTTCATCATGAGGGCACTTGGGAAAGTGCCAAGGGTAGAAGTGTGATGAGTCCGGGCATAAACTAGAAACTATTAAGGTAGTAATACTTAAGAAAGAACAAGGATGTTTAATTTTCAATCGACCTCTTACCCGTTGACTTGGGTAGTTTTGACGTTGTTGTCAGAATGGATTGGTTGTCCGACAACCGGGCGGAAGTGGTTTGTCACGAGAAAACCATCTGCATCCCACTGCCAAATGAAGAAACGCTTATAATTCATGGGGAGAAATGCGAGACACCCCTACGGATCATAAATTGCATGAAGGCACAAAAGTGTCTCCGAAAAGGCTGCATAGCCTTCCTCGCCCACGTAGTCGACAAGGGAACCAGGGAGCCGAAGCTAGGAGACATCCCTGTCATGAAAGAATTTTCAGAAGTCTTTCCAGAAGACTTGCATGGACTACCTCCACAGCGACAAGTGGAGTTCCGAATTGATTTGGTGCCAGGAGCGGCCCCCGTGGCGAAATCACCATATCGGTTAGCCCCATCTGAAATGCAGGAGTTATCTACTAAGCTGCAAGAGCTGCTAGATAAAGGATTTATTAGACCGAGTTTCTTACCTTGGGGAGCTCCGGTATTATTTGTTAAAAAGAAAGACGGCAGTTTTCGCATGTGCATTGACTACAGGGAGTTAAACAAGCTGACCATCAAGAACCGATATCCCTTACCGAGAATCGACGACTTATTCGATCAACTACAAGGTTCCAGCTACTATTCCAAGATCGATCTGAGGTCGGGATACCATCAGTTGAGAATACAGGAGGAAAGTATCCCCAAAACGGCTTTTAGGACTCGTTACGGACATTACGAGTTTCTTTTTATGTCGCTCGGCTTAACGAATGCACCAGCGGTGTTCATGGACCTCATGAACCATGTGTGTAAGTCGTATTTGGATAAGTTTATGATTGTGTTTATCGATGATATCCTAATATACTCGCGAACCAAGGAGGAACACGAGCAATATTTGCGAGCTATTTTGGAACTCTTGAGGAAGGAACAACTGTATGCAAAGTTTTCGAAGTGCGAATTTTGGATTCGCAAGGTTCAATTCCTAGGTCATGTGGTAAATGAGAAGGGAATTCACGTCGACCCTGCCAAGATTGAGGCGATTAAGAATTGGGAAGCGCCTCAGACCCCTACTGAAATACGACAGTTTCTGGGATTAGCGGGCTATTATAGACGATTCATAGAGAACTTTTCAAGAGTTGCTCAACCGCTAACATCCCTAACACAAAAGGACAAGAAATTTGATTGGGGCGAGAAACAAGAGGCGACTTTTCAACTACTAAAGGATAAACTTTGTGACGCGCCTATTTTGTCCTTACCCGACGGTACCGATGACTTCATGGTTTATTGTGATGCATCACACCAAGGTCTTGGTTGTGTGTTGATGCAACGGGACAAGGTCATCGCGTACGCGTCTCGTCAATTAAAGGTGCATGAGAAAAACTATACCACGCACGATCTGGAGCTAGGTGCGGTGGTATTCGTGTTAAAGATCTGGCGTCACTACTTATATGGTACTCGTTGTACAATCTTTACAGGTCACAAGAGTTTGCAACACGTATTCGATCAGAAGGATTTAAACATGCGGCAACGACGATGGGTCGAGTTATTGAACGATTATGATTGTGAGATAAAGTATCATCCGGGCAAGGCGAACGTTGTCGCGGATGGCTTGAGCCGCAAGGAACGTGTAAAACCTCTAAGGGTGCGAGCCTTAGAATTGACCATACAAAATGATCTCACTTCCCGGATTCACGATGCTCAACAAGAGGTGCTTAAACCAGAAAATATACAAGCCAAATCCTTATGAGGAATGGAGACACAATTAGTGCCAATGGAGGATGGAACACTATACTTTATGGGACGAATTTGGGTCCCGTGCTTAGGCGAACTACGAACAATTATTTTGGACGAAGCACACAAGTCAAGGTACTCTATACACCCGGGTTCGGATAAGATGTACCAAGATTTAAAAGAATTTTATTGGTGGCCTAAGCTTAAAAGCGACATTGCTACTTATGTCGGGAAATGCCTTACCTGCGCCAAGGTTAAGGCGGAATATCAGAAGCCTTCGGGATTACTCCAACAACCTGAAATTCCCGTATGGAAATGGGAACAAATCTCAATGGACTTCATTACTAAGTTACCCCGAACCTCGAGAGGCCATGATATGATTTGGTAATTGTAGACCGACTTACAAAGTCTGCACATTTCCTACCGATCAGTGAAAAAGATGGCACTAATAAATTGGCTGAAATATACCTCAAGGAGATTGTGGCACGACATGGAGTGCCTGATTCTATTATATCAAACCATGATGGTCGATTCGTGTAAAAAATATGGCAATTATTTCAAAAGGCCTTTGGATCACAACGGAATCTTAGTACGACCTTTCACCCTCAAACGAACGGCCAAGGTGAACGAACGATACAAACTTTGGAGGACATGTTACGTGCTTGTGTGATGGATTTGGGTGGAAACTGGGATACCCACTTACCCTTAGTGGAGTTCTCATACAATAATAGTTATCACACTAGCATTCAGGCTGCCCCGTTTGAAGCTTTGTATGGACGAAAGTGTCGGTCCCCGCTATGTTGGACGGAGACCGGGGATAAACAACTCATTGGTTCGGAATTGGTCCAGGAAACCACAGACAAGATCATTCAGATACGAGACCGTATCAAGACGGCTCGTGATAGACAAAAGAGCTACACCGACAAACGACGCAAACCATTAGCTTTTGAGGTCGGAGACATGGTATTGTTGAAAGTCTCGCCTTGGAAGGGCGTAGTAAGATTTGGTAAACGTGGAAAGTTGAACCCACGTTACATTGGACCCTTCAAAATCCTGGAAAAGATCGGAACTGTTGCGTACAAGTTAGACCTACCAGAGGAACTGAGCAGTGTACACGACACGTTTCACGTGTCAAATCTCAAGAAAAGTCCCACTCAAGAAACAGTCGTCATCCCAGCGGACGAGATACAAGTCAACGATAAACTCCAATTTACTGAAGAACCTGTTGAGGTTACGGACTGGAAGGTCCACAAGACACGGAAGAGTCGTAGGAAGTTTGTTAAAGTTCGTTGGGACTCGCGTCACGGTCCCGAGTATACGTGGGAACGTGAAGATCAAATGAAATCCAAGTACCCTCACCTGTTTCAAGACTCCCCTACAACCGGTAACACGACTTGAATTTCTGGACGAAATTCTTTTAACGGGGGAAGAATGTGACAACTGGCAAAAATAATAGTAATTCCGTACAACTTAAACACTTGATTTAACGTTTAATTTCTCTCATTACGATTTAATTACTGCATGATTAGGTCGTATAAGTTCTAGCAATCATAGGACATGGTTAACAATGCTAAACAATATTAACACAATCGCCATGTCACGAGAAAACCGCAAACTATGTCCTAATATGCTGGCAAAATGCTGAAAACACTATTCACCGGAACACACTATTCATGCCAGCAAGTTCCGAAAACTGTCTAAACGAGCGACGAAGGTCATGAATGCACTCTATAGATGAAATACAAATGAAAATCCCTAATTTGGGACACTAAACACTAAAACACCTTAACTTTCCGGTAAATGCACATAACTACACTTTGTCCGTTCCGCGCTAAATTATAACCAAAATAAAATGTCCGCGACACTAGAACCCAACATTTTAGTGTCCGTAGGACATAATACACCCTAAATAAGCTTGGGGATATCCATGGGATATCCGAAACACCAGCTACCGGTACTACGACATAACTTACATAACTTGTCTGTTTTTTTATCCGACGGACTAATAAACAATTTTTTATCGCCCTAACGCCTAAACGAATCATCTAGCGAACTAGTGAGTGACATTTTGGCGTCGTAAACGCTTTGAATAAACACTCTAGCATCAATGGTAAATTAAAAATACAGCTCCCGGTACTACACTATAACTTTTGTATATCACCCGATATCGAACCGGCGAGCGAACTAGTGGTATTTTTACCATCTAAAATTTATACCAACCAATCTAATGAACTAGTTAAGACTAGTTTAACACCCTAAACATGATTAATGTCTTAATCATTCAAGATTTTCTTAATGATCAAAATATCTACCATTAATTATTTACCACATGTTATAAATTATAAAAGATATTTTATAAAAAAATTACACTTTACCCCCCCCCCATGTGGACCCCACCAAATCCACCTACATCAACTTGAAATATATTAGAAGCATGGTGTGTGATTTTTTTTATTTAAACTTGAAAGATTTTATAAATCTTTCCATACCTTACCAACATCACTTCACATCATTTTCCTCATTCAAATTATCACCTACAAACCCTTCCCTTTCTCCTCTTTGATCTCGGCTCAAGAACACACACATAACACCATCTTTTTCTTTGATTAAACACCCCATTTTCACTAAAATTAAGCCAACATAAGATCATCTAAGCATCAAGAACACATGGAGCACACTTATGGCTTACGTTGGAGCTTAATCTCTTCTAAATCATCATCTTAAGACACTTGCAAAGTTGTAAGCTACTTTCTTACCATTTTTAAGCTTGTTATTAAGCATAGATTAAGAAAGTACTTGTTGATCATCTTGAAAATTAATAAAAATCTAACTTAAAACCCTAAACATAACTTAACAACTTACTAATCATGAAGTGTTATGTGTTTATTATGTGCTTTAAGGTTGTATGAGTTGTATAATCTTGTTAATCTTGGTTAAAATAGGTTATTTAACCTAGGATTTATGATAATCATGTTGTATGTTTAGTGTAGTAAACTAGATTAGTGATGATCTTGATGGATTAGTCTTAGAAATGTGATTTAAACACTTAGAAGTTTAAATCAAGAAAGATCATCACCCTTAAATCCATGAGCTTTATATATATGTGTGTTTAAACTTGAAAGATTAAGGGTTAAATGAACTAAACATGGTGATTATAAATGTGATTTCTAAAGATAACAAGTGATTTAATAAATGGTTATAAAAACCACACTTAAAAAGTCTTGGATCTCAAGACATAAAAGTGTTGGATTTTTTTAGAAAATTTATATATATAAGTGCTCATGATTTAAGAAAATAAGTGGTAGAAATTGTTTACTTAATGTTGTAAATTGTTGAGATTAGTAGATTAATGTTGACGGTAAATTAGAAATGAATTTAAACGTGTTTTGAATACATGGGAAAATGCCATACTTTAGGGAAACTATG
The DNA here is from genome assembly GCA_030545235.1 of Helianthus tuberosus. Lineage (NCBI taxonomy): Eukaryota > Viridiplantae > Streptophyta > Magnoliopsida > Asterales > Asteraceae > Helianthus > Helianthus tuberosus. The sequence continues at coordinate 69,290,443 of CM060435.1, read as the reverse complement.
GCGAAATTTTATAAAAATCTAATCACTATTAAAATGGGATTAACGGGGTGATTAGCGTGGTTAATCGTGATTAGTAACCTTAATTGTGATTAACGACCTTAATCGTGATTAGACAAACCCTAATGACAAGGGTTAAGTATTAACTATCCAAGAGTTTATTTAAACACTAAAAGGTATTTTTATTAAATAAACATGGGGAAAATTATAAGGATACCAATAAATATAATTTTTGGAGAAAATTATATGTATATATTTCAAATACTTTATTTGATGTACAAAGTGTGTATATTATGTGTATATATTAGCCTTAGGAATACATACCAAAATGTTAAAAATGATACACATGAACATTATACACTTACAAGTAATCGAAACCTCGCTAACATTCGCGAGCATGGCGATAGCCGCGTACCTTCACGAGCTCGAAACACACTCGTGTAAGACCATAACTCAAGGCGCAAACATCGGACGACGCTTTATGCGTCATCGGCGAAACGGACAACTTCAACACAAAAACTACATATATTAACCGAACGTTGCGCCGAGTGTAAAAATAAACTATTATTTTAGACACTTCATATATATATCAAAGACAACGAAAGCCGGTAAGTTCAATAATAAAAATAACACTAAGTATGGTTTTAAAAATTTACTAATATGATTATATCATACTTAGTAAAAATTTATCACAAATTCAAGAACACAAATATTGGTCTAGATTATATAACTTTGGGCCTTTGAAATTGATTTGGGCTTAGAATAACATAAATATTGGGCTAAGCCCAATACCATAAATACATGGGCAAAGGCCCATTTCCTAAAATACTTATAAAAGCCCACTTACAATACTAACATGGGCTAGGCCCAATAACTCATAGAACTTGGGCTAGGCCCAAATGCCATAAAATGTAGATTAAGCCCAAAACACTAAATTGTGGGCTAAGCCCAAAGTAAAATACATGTACATTTTTATAAATATATTGTACAAGTACATGTATAAATACGGCATACCTACACGTATAATACGGTATACCCACGCGTATAATACGACATACCTACATGTATAAATACGGTATACCTACACGTATAATACGGGATACCCACACGTATAATACGATATACCCACACGTATAAATACGGCATACGTACACGAATAGAACACACAAATACACGTATAAATACGGGATACATATACGTATAAAAGACTCTAGTACATGATGATATACACACATACACTTGTTGAAGTGCACTCTCTCACTAAGGTTGTATACATACGACAACGTATTTCGACGTTAAAAATAAATATTTTCAACACTTTTTACACTTATATTTGTGTAACAAATATAAAGTCTCGAATCAAAGTATACCGGAAACAAATGCCAACATATTACTAAAATACACAAGTGTTCCAAGAACGAAATGAAAATAATAAACGTTCAAGATGAACAACGAGTACAAGGTCTAGGAAGGACCGACGTGTCTAATGAGTTAGAACCCTTGTAGGTTGACTCGCGTTTACGGAACACGTTGATTGAATATCTCTCTCTCAGGAACGCAAAACTGTGAGTTCATGTCCCCCTTTTCTCTTAACTGTTTTCGGATTTATAACTCTCGGGGGTGGAATACATGTCTCGATGGTATGGTTTAGCTAGGGAATGAACTGTTAGATCATGTGAGCGAATAGTAATCTCTCTTAAGTGCCATTAATCTTGTATAAGACCGAGGGCAAAAGTGGTAGATCTATCGGGTGTAGCGAGCCCCACTCTTGGGTCCTTGTGTGGCCCATGTAGTGCTTTTGTTGTTCTAACCGGGTGGACCGGGGGAAATTCGCTAGGGTTGAGTGCTTCCTATGTCGCCACACTTATTAATGTCCTTGCAAAACATTAATGATCTGTTCAGAGACGCTATACATACCTGTTTGTTATAAAAGATCTCTCACATGTTTAAAGGTTTAATTGGAGCTCACTCAAAACACATGAACTCGCTCAACTTTTGTTGATGTTTTCCAACTTACATGTATTTCAGGAAACTAATGGGACTTTGGTGTTGGTGTTTACTATGAAGCTTTTGGATTACAAGTTATCGATGTCATCCCTTTTGGAGGGTTTGGTCCTTATATCTCATTTTCAATGAGATATAGGATGCAAAGCCTTATGTTTTAATCTTATGTCAAACTAGTCCTTTTGTAAAACTTAAAACTTGTGTCGGTTTGTATCCTAAACGACTTATGATGTATAATATTTTAAATTATGTCAATGGATGAACATCGTTTGTGTCACACCCTGACTTTTGCGAAAGCGTGATTATGGTGTGACTTTCTTAATACCATAGCATTCAATCATAACAATAACTATATGATCAAACCATAAGATGTTCATCCATAAAAATTTAGTTTGAAAATACCACAACATACTTGTCTGAAACGTAGACTCCAAATTTAAGTTACAACCACAACATGTTTAAATGAGTTCACGAAGACTCGACAAAAGACCTTAAATAAAACCGAGTTTAGAACCATGTCTCGTCCAGGAATAAGATACATCTCCTAAACCCTACGACCTCAGATGACATCTTTTATTCATGACGCAGCTTGAAACATGCAAACACCCGCCAGATCCACTTAATTCCCTGAAATACATGTAGTTTAAAAACATCAACAAAAGTTGAGCGAGTTCATGTGTTTGTGTATATGTATGTATAAAACCTTTGTAAACAGTGTATGTAAATTTGTAAATCCCGGTATGAAAGCAAACTAGGAAAAGATCACCAATGGTTTGCAAGGCCACTGATATGTGTGATGGCGTAGGAAGGCTCAAACCTAGCAAATTTGTACCGGGCTTCCGGCTGGAAGACATAGTCACCCTATGGGCCACCCTGGTCCTCATGCCCCTCGGTCCTTATACGAGGATTAATGGTCTCAAGTATGCGCCTACCCATTCACATGATCTTTGGTACTTTCCTAGGCTAACCATACCAATTGTATTTGTATGTAATCCTTTTGTAACATGTATTTCACCCCCGAAGTTAATAAACAAAACAGTTTAAAGAAAAGGGGGACATGAACTCACTGTCTTGCGTCTTCAATAATCGTAACTCAAATCCCTTCAGCAAACACGACTACCTACAATGTACTAACGTCTATTAGACGAACGGGTCGTGCCTTGTCTTAGTATTAATGTTTTTGAGTTACGTTTCTGATATCATTCCAATATAATTATTGTCAAAATAATTAATATTTCAACTTAAATTATATTTATAATTTTAGGAATAATTGTTAACCAATATTTTTGTAATAATACTTCTCAAGTATTTATACTTATATTTCATTCCCAAGGATGGGGGTATCTCATACATGTATTTTCGTATGCTTGAATTTGTTAAGTATTTTTATACTTAACTCCTAATTAATTATTCCAGTATAAGTATCCAATATATATTTCCAAAATATATGTTTTATTACTTAGAAAAATTATTCATAATTTTTCTTTTGACAAAACTTATTTGTAGTTCCAAATTAATATATTTTCAAGTCTCACTTCAGCATATATATATAAACTTATGTTATCTAAAAACAATGTATTCCAAGAAAACAAATATTTTTCCCAAAAATATTATACTTCCTAGTAATTCCAAGAAAATATATTTTTACTTCCCGAAGATAATATATTTTCTCCTTGTCAAAAATATGATATAACTTGGTAATATTTGGAAAAATCATATTTTTACTTCTTTGTATCCAAAATATCATTTACCAAAAATATATTTATAAGCATATTTTCCGGAATATTTTGGTAAGTTACATTCTTTCGTTCGTTTTCACAATATTATGCGTGTAACTTGTATTTTTATTCCATGAGATTTTTGGTAATATTTTAGATTGTAATTTCTTGGTATTTTGTTAAGTTACATTACTTTAACCCTAAAATAATATAACTAATACACAAAGTATACAAATATTCACACACATCATATCTTTAATGTAAATATATATTTATCCATTTTTATTTATAAAAACCAACCTCCAATATTTGTATTTTTGTAACAAAAATTATGGCAAAGTTTATATTGAAAACCATAGTTAAAATACAGTTGTAAATATTTGTTAGAAAATATTTTTCTAAGTGTTTATATTTTTAGAAAATTTTGCCATAGTTTCCCCTAAAAATGGAGGTGTCCATGCTTTTAAAGCATATCATTTTCTTTTTAAAATCATCACAATCGATCAACAATTCATTCAACACTTACCAAGTGCCAAAACAATGCTATCTACATAGCAACATGAACTTGAACTTTCATAAAAACTTGTAGTAACTTGGTAGTGTGCTTAGTAGGTTTAGTTATCCTTTAAAAAGTGGTTATTTGTTTGTAAATCTTATTCTTGTAAAGTTTAGTCTTTTACAACTTACTAAATGATTTTTCCAAAAATCATTCTTTTGATTTTTTTTTCTTGTTAACAATGTATTTTTATACTTGTTTCACCACTAGAAACATCGTTAGTTTCTTTAAAAACAATGTTTATGTAAATCTTGTGACTTAACTTAGTTTCTTGAGAAAACTAGTTTTGAAATCATCCAAGTTTATGTCTAGTAATTATGTTACACGTTTCATTATTCATAAAATCATTTTCATTCTTCAAGTTCATGAGGAACATAAAGTATGATGATCTTGTTCTTTCACAAGATCACCACCTTAACTTACTAGATCATGTGTTAAATCACAATCTAGTAGGTTTCATATAATGTCTAACATCACTAACACAAATCATCAATCATCAAGAAGCAAATCAACACTAATCAACATGTATTCTTATGTTATTAAGCTTATGTTAAAGTTTCATCTTCTTGTTCATTAGTGTTCTTGTGAATAACATCTTACATAACATCTTTTAACCAACTAAATATGAAGTAAAATCAAGTGACAAGAAGCTTACTACTAGCACAAGGGCTAGGGTAGAACACTAGAAGATGAAGGTGACAAATGTGGTGGATAATAGCAAATAGAAGAGGTCCTTCAATCTCCAAGACCACCAAGATTTCTTGTAGACCTTCTAGCACCTTGTGATGAACTTGGATTGGATGAACTTGAATGAATGATGATGGTGGTGTGGGTGGTTGATCTCGGCCGAAAAGAGGAAGAGAGGGAGAGAGTATTTTGTGTGTGTTTAGGTGTGTGTGAGATATGAGCTCTTAATCCTTCACCCATTACTTGTAATCATATTAGAGGTTTATCCATTGGTTAATATGTCCCATAAGTACACAACAAATCCACTAACCAAATCAAAGGAGATCAAGGGAAATCAAGGGTGGGCCACCCTTGGTGACCGTCCACCATGGGGGGGGGGGGGTATTGGTTGTGTTTCAATGGTAAGTTAAGTTAGATGGTTAGATTCTAAGGGTGATGTTTAGTGTTTAAGTGTATTATGTGTTATATAGTGTGTTAGGGTGTTCGGGGCCCATAACTAGCTTAGAATTGGTAAAACAATGCTTCTAGTATAATTTTGGTGTTTTGGGTAGTGTCCGGTTGTTCGGTTAGATACCAGTTCGTTTAAGTGCTAAACTATACCGTTTAGTGATCTTTATGTACCCTTTTGTGACACTTTTAATTCCCGACACTTAGGAAAGCTTTCAGGACCATTTAGTCATATTTTAGCATGTAAGTAGCTTGTTAAAACGCTGATTTTTGCTGATTTATGCTGAATTCGGCACTTTATATGGGTTTTAGGCACTTTCCGGCACTTAAACTTTCACTTAGGAATGCAGTTTTGTAGTCCTTACTTCCCTACACACTATACTAGTGTAGTACTTAGTCTCTGGCCCATACTGGGTCTCAAAACACTGTCTGTCTATGTACTGAACTTCGTCAGCATTTTTCTGAGTTATCAGCTAACTATGCTAGATGTGCTTTGTGCATTATTTATGTCAATGTGGTTTGTATGTAATAATGATGTGACAACATGCAATATGTGATGCACATGTAAGTATGATGCAGTAATCAGAAAGCAGTCATTTGTAATTCAGCATGGTCATTAAGCACTAATCATGGTTAATTAAATTGTACGGATACCTGGATTTTTTACGGTTGTCACATTCTCCCCCTGTTAAGAAAATTCCGTCCCGAAACTTTAGTTCTGCTACTAGTTGCAGGGGTCTTAGGGAATAAGTGCGGATATTTTGCCTTCATGCGATCCTCACACTCCCAAGTGAACTCTGGGCCGTGTCGTGCGTTCCATCGAACCTTGACGAGTTTAACACTACTCCTACGCGTCTTGTATACCTTCCAATCAGTAATCTCAACAGGTTCTTCGGTAAAGTGGAGTGTGTCGTCAATGTGAACTTTATCGGTAGGAATGACAACTGTGTCCTGAGTTTGTCTCTTTTTCAGATTAGATACATGAAATGTATCATGAACTCCGTTCAGTTCTGCGGGTAGATCCAACTTGTAAGCTACAAGACCTATCCTCTCCAGGATTTTAAACGGTCCAATATATCGCGGGTTCAACTTTCCACACTTCCCAAAGCGTGCTACCCCTTTCCAAGGTGATACTTTTAGTAAAACCATATCTCCCACTTGAAACTCCAAAGGTTTCCTTCTTTGGTCCGCATAGCTCTTTTGTCGATCACGAGCCACCTTGATGCGCTCTCGGATCTGTATAATCTTGTCTGTCGTCTCTTGAACCAATTCGGGACCAACAAGCTGTCTATCACCCGCATCTGCCCAGCATAACGGTGATCGACACTTGCGTCCATAGAGAGCTTCAAACGGTACAGCTTGAATGCTTGCATGGTAACTGTTGTTATACGAGAATTCTACCAAATGTAGATGGGTGTCCCAACTGCCACCTAAATCCATCACGCAAGCTCGTAACATGTCTTCTAGCATTTGAATCGTTCATTCGCTCTGGCCATCCGTCTGCGGATGGAAAGTAGTACTCAGATTCAACTGAGAACCAAAGGCTTCTTGGAAGGATTGCCAAATCCTTGACACAAATCTTCCGTCTCTATCAAAGATAATCGAGAGAGGCACTCCATGTCGTACAACTATCTCTCTTAGGTACAGCTCAGCAAGCTTGCTAGTGTTATCATTTTCCTTGATCACCAAAAAGTGTGCAGACTTTGTCAGACGGCCTACGATTACCCAAATCGTATCATGACCTCTGGGTGTCTTTGGTAACTTCGTTATAAAATCCATTGAAATATGCTCCAATTTCCACATGGGTATTTTAGGTTGTTGTAGAAGACCTGAAGGCTTCTGATATTCGGCCTTTACCTTGGCACAAGTCGAACATTTGCCAACATATGTTGCAACATCACCTTTCAATCTCGGCCACCAATAGAAATCCTTTAAGTCCTGGTACTTCTTATCTGCTCCAGGATGGATCGAGTACCTTGATTTGTGAGCTTCATCGAAAATTACTTCTCTAAGGCCACCAAAGAGGGGAACCCAAATTCTTCCCATGAAACACAATGTTCCTTCCTTGTTGGGTACTAACTGTTTCTCCATCCCACGGAAATATTCATCCTCAAAATTCTTTTCCTTAAGAGCTTCTCTCTGCGCGGCACGAATGCGCAATGAGAGGTCTGTTTGTATAATCATTTCCAAAGCCCTAACCCTTATGGGCTTGATTCTTTCTTTCCAACTCAAGGCGTCTGCTACTACATTCGCCTTTTCCGGGTGGTACTTGATTTCACAATCATAATCATTTAACAACTCAACCCATCGTCGCTGTCTCATGTTAAGCTCCCTCTGATCGAATATATGTTGTAAGCTCTTGTGATCAGTAAAGATCATGCATCGGGTGCCATACAAATAATGTCGCCAGATCTTCAAAGCAAACACCACAGCGCCTAATTCTAAATCATGCGTAGTGTACTTTTTCTCGTGAACCTTCAGCTGGCGTGAAGCATAAGCTATAACCTTCTGTCGCTGCATCAGTACACATCCTAATCCCTGACGCGAGGTGTTGCAATATACCATGAAGTCGTCGGTGCCTTTGGGTAGGGATAGGATGGGTGCATCGCAAAGCTTGTTCTTCAGCACCTGAAAAGCTTCCTCTTGTTTATCTCCCCATTCGTACTTTTTTATCTTTCTGAGTAAGGGAGGTCAAAGGTTGAGCAATTTTCGAAAAATCCTCAATGAATCTGCGATAATCACCAGCTAAGCCTAGGAACTGACGGATTTCAGTTGGCGTCTTCGGAGCCTCCCAATTCTTGATCGCCTCGATCTTTGTGGGATCCACATGAATTCCATCTCCGTTTACCACGTGACCAAGGAACTGAACCTCACACAACCAGAACTCGCACTTCGAGAACTTCGCGTACAATTTCTCTTTCTAGAGCAGTTCTAAGATAGCTCTTAGATGTTGCTCATGTCCTTCCTTCATCTTTGAATAAATCAAAATATCGTCGATAAACACAATCACAAATTTATCGAGATATGGCTTGCAGACTCTATTCATCAAATCCATAAACACTGCTGGCGCGTTTGTCAAACCAAACGGCATAACCAGGAACTCGTAGTGTCCATATCGAGTCCTAAAGGCCGTCTTTGGAATACTCTCCTCTTGAATTCTCAACTGGTGATACCCTGATCGAAGATCGATCTTGGAGTAAAAAATCGAACCATGCAGTTGATCGAAAAGATCATCAATCCTCGGCAAAGGATACCGATTCTTGATGGTTAACTTGTTTATATCTCGGTAGTCGATACACATGCGGAAACTACCGTCCTTCTTCTTGACAAATAGCACTGGAGCTCCCCAAGGCGAGAAGCTTGGTCTGATAAATCCCTTGTCCAATAGCTCCTGGAGTTGTGTTGACAGCTCTTTCATTTCTGAGGGTGCAAGTCGATAAGGTGCCTTAGCTACAGGCGCGGCGCCTGGAACTAAGTCAATGTGAAACTCGACTTGTCTTTGCGGCGGCAATCCTGGAAAGTCTTCGGGAAAGACTTCAGGATATTCCTTCACGACTGGGATGTATTCTAGCTATGGCTCAGCGGCGTCCTTGTCCACAATGTGTGCCAAGAAGGCAACACATCCTTTCTGCAAACCTCTTCGAGCTTTCAAACAACTGATGATCCTTAGAGGCGTATCATGCTTTTCTCCATGCACCACAATCGTATCTCCATTCGCCATCGGAATGCGAATGATCTTCTTGTGACATACGATCTCCGCTCGGTTACTTGATAGCCAATCCATTCCGACTACCACGTCAAAGCTTCCCAACTCGACTGGCTGAAAATCAAGCATAAACTCATGCTCTCCCAGTTCTATCACGCAACCTTTAATGACTTCATTCGCTTCTACTAGCTTTCCATTAGCAAGTTCTATCGAGTACGGAATATCTAGCTTACTAGCTACCAACCCAAGTATATTCTTAAATTCTAGGGATACAAAGCTATAATCAGCACCAGTATCAAACAGTACAGATGCAAAGCATTGGTTGATAGGGAACATACCAGTGACTACGTTCGGATCTTGGCGAGCTTCCCTCGCTCTGATGTTGAAAAGCTTTCCCTGAGCTTGGTTGATTTTCGGGCATTCACGCTTGAAGTGCCCAACGTCTCCACAGTTAAAGCAACCTGGTCCTCGACTATTTCCATTACCACCCTGGTTGTTGTTTTCTCCACGGTTTCCACTGCCAGCTTGATTCCCAAAATTACCACGATTACCATTACCGCCATTCCCTCCTTGATTGCGGTTTCCGTACCCATTTCCACCATGGTTATTGTTTCCATTCCCGTTGCCATAACCTCTCTGACCACCATTACCACGACCAGTACCAGCCCAGCACGTCTCCTTCGAATGACCAACCTTTCCACAAGACTCACATTTCCAAGCTCGGCATCGTCCATGGTGATGCAACTAACATGCATCGCATTTGGGCAAGGTGCCCATATACCCTTTTCCTTTGTTTTCAACACCAGTCTTGACTTCAGCTGGTGTGTTCACATCCTTCTTCTTGTTAGCACTGTTGGTACCCTTCTTAAAATTTGAGAACTTCCTTTTGTTCTCACCGGATGACTCAACGTGAGTCTCCTTCTTCTTCTTCTGGTCAGAGATCGAGAACTTGTTCAACCTGATTGCTTCTTTAGTTAATGCTACACTCAGATCAATAGCCTCGGTGATCATGGCAGGCTTTGAAGTCGTCACCATGCTCATGATTTGGGGTGCCAATCCCCAAATAAAACGCTCGATGCGCTTGAATTCCGGATCAACCATGTAAGGAATGACACGTGATAGGTCGTGAAATCTCTGCACGTATTCAGCAATCTTCGGACCATCCATCTTGTGGTTCCAGAATTCAGTTTCTAACTTTTGGATTTCAGCCCTGGAACAGTATTTCTAGCGCATGAGTTCCTTCATTTCATCCCATGTCATGGCATATGCAGCCTCTTCTCCCAAGGTCTGAACTTGGAGATTCCACTAAGATAGCGCTCCATCTAAGAACAATCCAGAGATGTAGGTGACCTGGTGCTCCGGCGCACACTTGCTCATTCTTATCACAGAATCAGTTTTCTCCGTCCATCTGACAAAAGCTACAGCACCCCCGGTGCCGTCGAAATTCAGAGGCTTACAGTCTAAGAACTGCTTATAGGTACAGCCTGTACAAGCAACATCATTCACATAAAGCATTAGCGATCGCACATGGAATATCCAAATGTAACGTAATGTGTCTTTTAGTGACTTAAACATTACCAAGAGGTGGGTTGCTTCCCGAGGTACCTCTGCTATGCTCAGAGCGTAAGGCCTCGTGTTGTGCTATCGCTCGTGAAATCCGTTCTTGTAACTCAGCCTCTGTTGTAGGCAGCTGGTTGTCTCTTCGAGGAGGCATCTTCTAAAGAAGATTGTATAGGTCAGGTCTTATGCATATAAGTATGTAGTACATGTATGTAATAACATTTTTCAACGCAAGTAAACACATGACATCTCAATCATAACACAAACAAGTAATTCAACAATGTATATAATGAGAATGTTGCGATTGAGCTTTCATATATCATCGACCACAATTACAGTTTTACATGTTTCACAAATGTACCATATCACATCAAAAGGGACTATAGGGTCACACTACCCTTGTCCAAAATATCCATCAAACTACAACAATCATAAAATCAAAAAGTGGTCTTCAAAAGGCTGTGCAAGCTAGGCTCAATAGCGACACTCTCATCAAAAGTATGCTACCTGCATAAAACCAAAAACCTGCTATACTGATGGTGGAGGAGGAGGAGGTGGAGGAACGAAAAGTAAACTGCGCACATGCGCTAACTTCTCCTCAAGAGCATGAACGCGACGCAACAGATAACTAATCTGCTGCTCCATGGTAAGAAAACGAACGTCAAAATCTGGGTATGGCAGAAGAGGAGCAGGTGGGGTCGCGAAAGGTGACTGACAATTACAAGGTGGAGGACGTGGAATCCTCTCTAGCTCCATGACTCTACGACATAACATCTCCTGCTGAAGCTGCAAGGACAGGAGTAGCTCATCCCTCGTGTAACCAGTGTAGTGGAAGGGATGGTATAGATCATAGACTGGCATAGTGTTAGGCGGAAACCATATGAGTGGCTCGCCTGACGGTGCAGAAGCAAAATGAGTAGTAGGTGTAAACTGTGGCATGAAAGGAAAAGCTGCTGACACTGGAGGAATATGACCAGGCTGCTGGCTGGACGGACCTTCCCCTGGACGGGGTGGAGGGATATCCTGCAAGAATGTGATCAGCAAGTCCGTGCGGTGTATATCAGACACATGAGGGTGAAACGGGGCAACGTCAACAGGTGCATGTGTAGGTGCAGGTGGGGGAGTAACAGGCTCAACGAAAGGGGGCATATCATCATCATCCTCTATCCACCCATTGTGGGTGAATGCGTAACGGGGATCTATCTGATCAGCAAAAGGAGCATGGTCAGCGGCTGCAGAGATCAGATCGGGTACAAGTGGTGCAACAACAGGTATGCCAACAGGTACAGGGTCATGCTCAGGCAGAGGATCATGAGCAAGTATAGGCTCGGGTGCAAGCATAGGCTCAGGGTCAGCTGATGCTAACTCAAGATCAGCGGGTACATCAAAAAGCTTATCGTTGGGAATAAAGTCAATCTCATGCTCAGGCTCATCATCAAACTCAAAGTCCTGTGGAGGAATAGGTGCGGCAGACATAGCTGTGTCAGAGTCAGAATCAGTGGGATAACGCTGCAATCCCAGTGCGTGCAAAGTAGTGGATGACACAGACTCAAAAGAATCAGGACCAGAATGATCAGATGAAATCTCAATGATAGGCATCTTAATAAGTGGAACAACAAAGACATCATCGACTGGGGCTCCATCACCCTGGGCATCCTCAGGGGGACCCTCAATAAAAAGATCGACATCATCGTCAGACAAAGCATCAAAAGGCAAATCCTCGAGAGGAAATGCAGCAAGGGGCAAAGGAGCGAGGATCGGAATAAGAAATGGATCCTCGTCGGGTAAACCATCAGCTAGCGGTATATCATCACCAAAATCCGGCAAAGCAAAAGGCTGAAAGTCATCATCATCGTCACTCTCAGTGTCAGAAGTGAAAATCTCAGGGTCTGGGACAATCTCATCGTCCGAAACTATGGCCATAGGGTCAACTGTATCTGACAATCCACTCTCAGATGAGGACATGGTGTCTGTAATCAAAACAATCACAACATATGCACATACATCAACAATTATCAAATAAGCATGTAAGTAGTAACAATGTAAGCATGTATGCATCCTAGTCTTCCCAGACTATCCCACCCAGCCTCTCAGACTGAACCACCTAGTCTCTCAGACTAAACCTCCCAGTTTCTCAAACTGAACTACCCAGTCTCTCAGACTGACCTTCCCAGTCTCTCAGACTGCCCCAGCTAGTCTCTCAGACTAACTCCCCAGTCTCTCAGACTGAATTACCCAGTCTCTCAGACTGAACTATGAACGAATTCTTTGAAATGTGATTTGTTTCTTTTGATTGTAAAAATGTTTGTTTCCTGGATCTAGGTGTTTCGTGTATGCAATGAAAAATATGTTATGAAAACATTTTCGTGAGAGCCCTAATGATCGTAGTCTAGACTCGAGAAAGAATCTTAGTTCGCTACGATCGAAGCTCTGATACCAAGCTGTCACACCCTGACTTTTGCGGAAGCGTGATTATGGTGTGACTTTCTTAATACCATAGCATTCAATCATAACAATAACTATATGATCAAACCATAAGATGTTCATCCATAAAAATTTAGTTTGAAAATACCACAACATACTTGTCTGAAACGTAGACTCCAAATTTAAGTTACAACCACAAAATGTTTAAATGAGTTGACGAAGACTCGACAAAAGACCTTAAATAAAACTGAGTTTAGAACCATGTATCTCGTCCAGGAATAAGATACATCTCCTAAACCCTACGACCTCGGATGACATCTTTTATTCATGACGCAGCTTGAAACATGCAAACACCCGCCAGATCCACTTAATTCCCTGAAATATATGTAGTTTAAAAACATCAACAAAAGTTGAGCGAGTTCATGTGTTTGTGTATATGTGTGTATAAAACCTTTGTAAACAGTGTATGTAAATTTGTAAATCCCGGTATGAAAGCAAATAAGGAAAAGATCACCAATGGTTTGCAAGGCCACTGATATGTGTGATGTCGTAGGAAGGCTCAAACCTAGCAAATTTGTACCGGGATTCCGGCTGGAAGACATAGTCACCCTATGGGCCACCCTGGTCCTCATAGGTGTGGGCTCGCTACACCCAAATAGATCTATCACTCATGCCCCTCGGTCCTTATACGAGGATTAATGGTCTCAAGTATGCGCCTACCCATTCACATGATCTATGGTACTTTCCTAGGGTAACCATACCAATTGTATTTGTATGTAATCCTTTTGTAACATGTATTTCACCCCCGAAGTTAATAAACAAAACAGTTTAAAGAAAAGGGGGATATGAACTCACTGTCTTGCGTCTTAAGTACTCGTAACTCAAATCCTTCAGCAAACACGACTACCTACAATGTACTAACGTCTATTAGACGAACGGGTCGTGCCTTGTCTTAGTATTAATGTTTTTGAGTTACGTTTCTGATATCATTCCAATATAATTATTGTCAAAATAATTAATATTTCAACTTAAATTATATTTATAATTTTTGGAATAATTGTTAACCAATATTTTTGTAATAATACTTCTCAAGTATTTATACTTATATTTCCTTCCCAAGGATGGGGGTATCTCATACATTTATTTTCGTATGCTTGTATTTGTTAAGTATTTTTATACTTAACTCCTAATTAATTATTCCAGTATAAGTATCCAATATATATTTCCAAAATATATGTTTTATTACTTAGAAAAATTATTCATAATTTTTCTTTTGACAAAACTTATTTGTAGTTCCAAATTAATATATTTTCAAGTCTCACTTCAGCATATATATATATATAAACTTATGTTATCTAAAAACAATGTATTCCAAGAAAACAAATATTTTTCCCAAAAATATTATACTTCCTAGTAATTCCAAGAAAATATATTTTTACTTCCCGAAGATAATATATTTTCTCCTTGTCAAAAATATGATATAACTTGGTAATATTTGGAAAAATCATATTTTTACTTCTTTGTATCCAAAATATCATTTACCAAAAATATATTTATAAGCATATTTTCCGGAATATTTTGGTAAGTTACATTCTTTCGTTCGTTTTCACAATATTATGCGTGTAACTTGTATTTTTATTCCATGAGATTTTTTGTAATATTTTAGATTGTAATTTCTTGGTATTTTGTTAAGTTACATTACTTTAACCCTAAAATAATATAACTAATACACAAAGTATACAAATATTCACACACATCATATCTTTAATGTAAATATATATTCTAAATATATATTTATCCATTTTTATTTATAAAAACCAACCTCCAATATTTGTATTTTTGTAACAAAAATTATGGCAAAGTTTATATTGAAAACCATAGTTAAAATACACTTGTAAATATCTGTTAGAAAATATTTTTCTAAGTGTTTATATTTTTAGAAAAATTTACCATAGTTACCCCTAAAAATGGAAGTGTCCATGCTTTTAAAGCATATCATTTTCTTTTTAAAATCATCACAATCAATCAACAATTCATTCAACACTTACCAAGTGCCAAAAACAATGCTATCTACATAGCAACATGAACTTGAAATTTCATAAAAACTTGTAGTAACTTGGTAGTGTTCTTAGTAGGTTTTGTTATCCTTTAAAAAGTGGTTATTTGTTTGTAAATATTATTCTTGTAAAGTTTAGTCTTTTACAACTTACTAAATGATTTTTCCAAAAATCATTCTTTTGAATTTTTTTCTTGTTAACAATGTATTTTTATACTTGTTTCACCATTATAAACATGGTAAGTTTCTTTAAAAACAATGTTTATGTAAATCTTGTGACTTAACTTAGTTTCTTGAGGAAACTAGTTTTGAAATCATCCAAGTTTATGTCTAGTAATTATGTTACACGTTTTATTATTCATAAAATCATTTTCATTCTTCAAGTTCATGAGGAACATAAAGTATGATGATCTTGGTCTTTCACAAGATCACCACCTTAACTTACTAGATCATGTGTTAAATCACAATCTAGTAGGTTTCATATGATGTCTAACATCACTAACACAAATCATCAATCATCAAGAAGCAAATCAACACTAATCAACATGTATTCTTATGTTATTAAGCTTATATTAAAGTTTCATCTTCTTGTTCATTAGTGTTCTTGTGATTAACATCTTACATAACATCTTTTAACCAACTAAATATGAAGTAAAATCAAGTGACAAGAAGCTTACTACTAGCACAAGGGCTAGGGAAGAACACTAGAAGATGAAGGTAACAAATGTGGTGGATAATAGCAAATAGAAGAGGTCCTTCAATCTCCAAGACCACCAAGCTTTCTTGTAGACCTTCTAGCACCTTGTGATGAACTTGGATTGGATGAACTTGAATGAATGATGATGGTGGTGTGGGTGGTTGATCTCGGCCGAAAAGAGGAAGAGAGGGAGAGAGTATTTTGTGTGTGTTTAGGTGTGTGAGAGATATGAGCTCTTAATCCTTCATCCATTACTTATAATCATATTAGAGGTTTATCCAATGGTTAATATGTCCCATAAGTACACAACAAATCCACTAACCAAATCAAAGGAGATCAAGGGAAATCAAGGGTGGGCCACCCTTGGTGACCGTCCACCATGGGGGGGGGGGGGGGTATTGGTTGTGTTTCAATGGTAAGTTAAGTTAGATGGTTAGATTCTAAGGGTGATGTTTAGTGTTTATGTGTATTATGCGTTATATAGTGTGTTAGGGTGTTCGGGGCCCATAACTAGCTTAGAATTGTTAAAACAATGCTTCTAGTATAATTTTGGTGTTTCGGGTAGTGTCCGGTTGTTCGGTTAGATACCGGTTCGTTTAAGTGCTAAACTATACCGTTTAGTGATCTTTATGTACCCTTTTGTGACACTTTTAATTCCCGACACTTAGGAAAGCTTTCAGGACCATTTAGTCATATTTTAGCATGTAACTAGCTTGTTAAAAAGCTGATTTTTGCTGATTTATGCTGAATTCAGCACTCTATATGGGTTTTAGGCACTTTCCGGCACTTAAACTATCACTTAGGAATGCAGTTTTGTAGTCCTTACTTCCCTACACACTATACTAGTGTAGTACTTAGTCTCTGGCCCATACTGGGTCTCAAAACACTGTCTGTCTATGTACTGAACTTCGTCAGCATTTTTCTGAGTTATCAGCTAACTATGCTAGATGTGCTTTGTGCATCATTAATGTCAATGTGGTTTGTATGTAATAATGATGTGACAACATGCAATATGTGATGCACATGTAAGTATGATGCAGTAATCAGAAAGCAGTCATTTGTAATTCAGCACGGTCATTAAGCACTAATCATGGTTAATTAAATTGTACGGATACCTGGATTTTTTACGGTTGTCACATTCTCCCCCTGTTAAGAAAATTTCGTCCCGAAATTTTAGTTCTGCTACTAGCTGCAGGGGTCTTAGGGAATAAGTGCGGATATTTTGCCTTCATGCGATCCTCACGCTCCCAAGTGAACTCCGGGCCGTGTCGTGCGTTCCATCGAACCTTGACGAGTTTAACACTACTCCTACGCGTCTTGTATACCTTCCAATCAGTAATCTCAACAGGTTCTTCGGTAAAGTGGAGTGTGTCGTCAATGTGAACTTCATCGGTAGGAATGACAACTATTTCCTGAGTTTGTCTCTTTTTCAGATTAGATACATGAAATGTATCATGAACTCCGTTCAGTTCTGCGGGTAGATCCAACTTGTAAGCTACAAGACCAATCCTCTCCAGGATTTTAAACGGTCCAATATATAGCGGGTTCAACTTTCCACGCTTCCCAAAGCGTGCTACCCCTTTCCAAGGTGAGACTTTTAGTAAAACCATATCTCCCACTTGAAACTCCAAAGGTTTCCTTCTTTGGTCCGCATAGCTCTTTTGTCGATCACGAGCCGCCTTGATGCGCTCTCGGATCTGTATAATCTTGCCTGTCGTCTCTTGAACCAATTCGGGACCAACAAGCTGTCTATCACCCGCATCTGCCCAGCATAACGGTGATCGACACTTGCGTCCATATAGAGCTTCAAACGGTGGAGCTTGAATGCTTGCATGGTAACTGTTGTTATACGAGAATTCTACCAAATGTAGATGGGTGTCCCAACTGCCACCCAAATCCATCACGCAAGCTCGTAACATCTCTTCTAGCGTTTCAATCGTTCGTTCGCTCTGGCCATCCGTCTGCGGATGGAAAGCAGTACTCAGATTCAACTGAGAACCAAAGGCTTCTTGGAAGGATTGCCAAATCCTTGACACAAATCTTCCGTCTCTATCAGAGATAATCGAGAGAGGCACTCCATGTCGTGCAACTATCTCTCTTAGGTACAGCTCAGCAAGCTTGCTAGCGTTATCCTTTTCCTTGATCGCCAAAAAGTGTGCAGACTTTGTCAGACGGTCTACGATTTCCCAAATCGTATCATGACCTCTGGGTGTCTTTGGTAACTTCGTTATAAAATCCATTGAAACTCATAGATTGTTTGCGCGGTGCGGAGATAAGAGGTGTCACTAGAATTGTTTGGTGAACGTGTCACTAGAATTGTTGCTCGAATTGAAATATAACCAATGACTTGTGTTGAAGCTGGTTGATGCGACGCTGAGAGAACGAACCCATGATAATCCAGTGGATGACCGTGAGAGAACTCTGTTTTAGTCATCAGTGTTGGTGCCTCTCATGTCTTTGGTGCTAAAGTGAAATTTTCATCTGGTGGCGAGTGCTGGTAGGGTTAGTGGTGGCCTGAGGTGATGGTAGCTGGTGGTAGGTGATGGTATGTAGTGGTGGTGGTGGTGATAGGAAAGAGAGACGAGGAAGAGAAAGAGAAAGAGAAAAAGAGTGACATTTTTGTTTTATTAAATTCAATTGGAAGAAAAAAGCATCCAATGGGATTATTTAATGATATTTTTAGATAAATTGGTGAAAAGAATAAATTACCCTTTTGTAATCAAACTTAATTGGAAATTTTAATTGGGTAAAGGCAAATGGATATACAGTGCAAGGTTTTTAAAACGTAAGGGATAACTTTTTGTAATTTCAAATGGTAAAGGGCATCCATTGCAATTTGGTATAAACATAAAGAACGAAAAGTGTAATTTACCTTTAATTTTAACACAATTCCAAGCTTTAAATTTATAAAACACGAAACGATACGATGGATCACTCACTACGACACGTTAGGCAAGTGCATCCATCATTGGTGTAATATAGTGATGGTAAGATACCGAGATCGTCCAAGGACACAAGGGATTTTGATAACAGAATACGATCAACGTCTGGTAAGCCAAAAAGAGAGTTGTTTTGAAATGGTTTTAAATTTAAAATACATAAATTATAGAAAGCAATAGATAAATGTTTGAAAACAATCACAAGAAAGAATCATTGGGTTTGATTTCCCCTTAATGATGAGTTTAACCCCTTTAATCTAGATTTCCAGACGATCACTATACGAAAATAGAAGTGGCTATGGTTAAGGTTACCAAATCATACATCTCTCTGGAAATTTGCCACGATCACTTGTCACATGACTACCACCTAAATTTATTCTTTGAAGAAAGCGAACATGTGTGTGTTAATGCCATAAAATGGAAGGACCCTAGTTACGGGCATCACAACCCTTAACAATATTAGAAAGTTACCACCAACGTTATCACATGACAACCACCGCAATGTCAGTTTTAAAGTATCAAATTAATATCTTTAGAAGAGATTTAGAACACCCACTACTATGTACCTATTGATTTGGTGCTATCTCCTCAAGGGTAGTAGCAATGAACGAGACCAAGTTCTCGCATATCGAGTATACAACCCGATGACTAGACCAAGTTCTCGCATATCGAGTATACAACCTCTCCATGCGAGGCAAGAACTTCCAAAACTCAAAATCTAACCCTCTTCTTCTAACCCTCGTCTAAGCAACTAACATGTTTTTAAACTACATAAATATAGAGAATTTAAGTGTTTGAATCAACAAACACAAAGTGAAAAGATTATTTTAAGTGGTTTAGAAAACTCACTTTCAATATAAAAAGTCTTTCATTTCAAGTCATTAACACACACCAAATGAAAAACCAGAGAAAAGGTTTAAAGAATCATAAAGGATTCATCTCCCATAACTAATGCAAGAACTTAACCAATCGTGGCTATTAAGGTAAACATCATTAAACTTGATTGTTTAAAAAACATACAAAATTGAATTGTTAAAGGTTGTTCTTACAATCTTGAATCAAAACAAAATGTGATAATAAAACTAAAGTGGGAAATGGGTGGAAGAGTGGTGGTGTGGTGACGGTGAATGGCTGGATAGATGAAGTGTGGAACGATGGTTATGGAGGTTGGGGACGTTTTCAAATGGAGGCTTGGAGTTGAATTTATAGGTTGAACATGGGCAGAGACACGACCCCATGCCTGACGAGGCACAACCCGTTTTGTTGACTTCTTCCTTTTTTGTCTGGTAGTAACAAATGGAAGAGTTTACTTCTTTGAGGAGACACGATTGTGGTCAACTTTGGGGGGGGGGGGGTCCACCTTGCTTTTGTCTTCACTTGGGTGCTTGAACACGTGCCTGTGTTTGATCAGACACGACCCCGTGTCTTGGCGTCCTCTTTGTCTTTTTCCTCAGGGATGAAGCCCATGGGCATGCTCTAGGGCACAAGGCCCCATTTTGTTGCAAGTAGATTTGCCTTTTCTGAAATTACATAGACATGGGGGCGTGTCTTGGGAAATACGGGGGTGTGTTTTGGTCTGTTTTTTTTAACTTGATTTTTAGCAAGGGAATGTTTTATTTGTCATTTGTGGCATGTTTATCTATGAAAATCAAACATAAAAATATATAACTTACTTATAATATTTATGCAAGAAAATAAAAAGACAAGAACTCTTATTGACCATAAATAATATGCAACTAATGAGTCATGTAACAACCTTATGACACCATTTGTTTTTTTTTTTTTTTTTAACGGTTAACTTCATGTATAAGGTTACTACACTCTCCAAATCGAAGAGCCCCGTATTGACCCACTTTGGCCAGACTCATCATCATACTCAGTAAATCGCACCAATAGCAAAGCTAATGTATGGTCTGATGAGGGTAGATGTAGACAGCCTTACCTATACCCCATAGGAATAGAGAGGCTGCTTCCAGTGAGACCCCCGACTCGATTGTAGTTTTGTATTAAGCCTTGTACCTAAGACACATAACACTTAAACAATCGGGAAAGAGACTGATTGGTGCATGTACCTCCGTGTCTTTCAGCTATCAACGTCACTACATGATGCATGATTAACCATTCGCCGCTTTTAACGTTATTTTTACGAAATTAGTAAAATAACGTTAAAGTTAGTACCATTTCACTTTTGCCCCCCGAGCGCCCACACATATATACATTATATGTGCACACCGCAAGCGGGGCATCCACTTTGGCCAGACTATGTTGTCTTAACCGGGCCCATGCTGGCTTCAAAGTTTGGTTTTTTTGGGCTTTCTCCTAGGAAACCAAACCGACGGTTGCCACTTGACAGTCGTTGTGCCACCACAATAGCAGAACTCTCTGACGTAACACACGGTGGGACGAAAACCCGGTTGAGCTCTGGAATCGAACTGACAACCTCACATAAAACATACTCCAAATCCTTCATTGCCTATATCTACCCTAATATGATACAAGTAGGAATTGAACTTGAGTCTCCATTAGAAAACCCAAGTCTCCTACCAGTAGACCACAAGTGTGAATTAAACTTGGGACACCATTTGTTCACTTGCAACTTGTTATCTTACCACTTCAGCGCGATCGCATTTAACATTGTCAATCATTTAAAAACTTTTGATTTTATAGACTACAAAGCCCAATAGACTGATGATTAAGAAATGCATCCACGACACTAAAAACTCAACCAAACAACTATTCATGACAACTCATCATAATACAACATTTAATCTATATATATTTGGAAAAGCTTACCTTAACGCAAATTTACAAGTTGACCTATGAAGTCATGACTAGAATCCAATACCAATTGCGTAGCCTTAATACCTCAATATCGTTGTTACACTCTCTAGCTGCTCATAGTGTTCTCTCATTGTTACACTATGGGGTGTGGAGAAACCCTATCCTTTAAGAATGATCCTCCACGTCACCCGTCAAGTTACCACCAAAGGAGAATGGTCCTCCAAAGATGAATCAAGAGTGTGGATGATGGCCCTCCACCCTTTTATTTATTTATTTATTTTTGTTTTTTTATTAAAATTCAACATTTTTTTAAACATTACATAACTTATAAAATAAAAACAGTACATAACTTAAAAAAAACATTACATAACTTAAAAAAAATACTAGACTGCTAAAAATTTTAAAAACCTATGAATTTCATTTTTTTGGAGATCTTTTCTTTCATTTTATGCAAAATGTGACGGTCTTCTTCCGGATACGTGTTGATATAGGTTGTCATTATCTTCAATTCCTATATTTATGTCGCCTCTTGCTTCAACCTTACCCGTTCATCTACTTCACGTTGCTTCACTTTTACCTTTTCGGTTGTGACCTCGTTGTATGCTTTGAAATGGGCCATCAACTCGTCCATTTTCGAATTGCCCATGATGAGGCTTTTTTTTTTTTTTTTTTTTTTGCAGCCGCTGCTCTTTTGGCTTTGTCCCTTCTAGTGGGACGTACCTCCTCTCGAACTACATTCTCTTTCTCGTCAAATTCAGCCTCGTCGTTTATATTTATCTGACATCGTGCGTCCGAGCCCCCCACACTATAACTTCCGGTCTCCGAGGTTTTGGTCCGTTTAGCGGTTGCAAACTCGTTTGGAACTAGCGCCCACTTCTTATTGTTCTTCATAACTTCCCATGCCCGGAAGTGTGGGAAAACCTGCCTATGCTCATTTTCGTATCTACGCATCGCCTCTTTAAAAATGCTTTCGTCACTCCACCCACTTGGACGATTAGTATATAAATTGTTATAATACCCACAAAAACGGTTGACGACAGGATGCATCTTTCGCCACTTGGAAGAGATGGAATCGATATCTCGATACAGATCTTGTTCCATAATCGCAAGGAATTTTGAAAGTATTTCCTTCCAAAAAAAAAACATCGCCGGTTTGGTTTTTTCCTATATTTTTAAAATGTAATAAAATTTATATATTAAAAAGTTTAAAATTTATATATTTTTACATACCAACAATTAGGCATTTTGACGGACTAATCCACGCCTTAGTTAATGCCTCCTCCTTGATTTTTGACCAAGGTTGCGCCTTCAGTTTCGAAGGTTGAACAACGGCTAGACGTGCCATTTGCTTCCCTTTTTTTTCGTTTGGAGGTTTGGGGTTGCGTTTCCGGCACATGTTCTTCAACCTCATCTTCTATGGGTTGAAACGATCCTACCAGTGGCGGTGAAGGTTGTGGTTGCGGTTGAAATTGCGAGTTAAACGGGTTTCGCATTAACATTTGTTTCATAGATTGCATTTGGTTAATTTGAGTGAAAGCATTGGGGCTTTGTTGGAAACCCGAAAAAGAAAATTGTGATGCCGACCAACTCGGATCCATCATTGGATAGTAGCCGGGTAACGAGAAAACGTTTTGGTTCGGGTTTGGGTTGTTTTGATTGTATGGATCCATGGCTAAAACTTTAAAAAAGTTGAAGAATTGTATAAAAAAAATGAGAGAGATTGGGTTGATTTGGTTTGAAAAGTGGGATAAACGGTTATTATTTATAGAGAACTTTTTTTTAATATTTTTAGCCGTTACAATGGCTAGAAAGTTTGAAAAGGAGGCTCGGCACGAGCGTCAAGGGGGAGACGGAAAGGACAGGAACGACCGGGGGGGAGGGGGGGTGTGCAGCCCTGTTGGCCGTCGCCGGACTAGGCTTGCCTGGGTATATCCCCACACCGAGTAGTCTTACGGTTCCTCTCATTTGTAGCATGCATGAAGGAATAAATGTCGATCATTCATATTTCTTCAAAATAGTGTCACATGAGATTAAAATGATCGTATTTAGAACAGGCAACACATACCTAAAACTTAAAATTATTCATATTTCAATTTTCAGAAACATATGTAAGAGATAATAAACATTTGTGATGTTTTTATGAATGTACCACCACTAAGTGATGGAGTGGCATGAGACCATTCTTTTAACACATGCTGACCCTGAAAGCTACATGTCCAATCAATCTGCACTTTGGTATACCCAACATTTAATATATTTAGGATCCAATGATTTAATATGCAAATAATACTGCCATGAAGTTATCAACTTATTCCACATTTTTAAATAACAATGGTTTATATTCAAGGTGACTCAGTATGACTTACAACATGACACCAAACATGACACCAATAATCATGTTTATGTTTGTAGCTTTATAGGGGTCGTTTTTTCATTCGTCCGGGGCCCAAAAAGTTTAACGGTATCTTGGAGACGGCCCCCGGGTACCTCAACATCAGGCCTGAAACTAAACACATGTTCTTTATTTGGATTCATGAAAATTTAAAACTGAAACAACACATATTTCATATTTATTTTAAAATAAAAACCCCAAATATATGTGTTTAGTTCGAGGTCTAGTTTAGACCAGATAAGTTCGCGTTTGAGTTCTAAACGCGAACCACACTAGTTTAAATTGATCTAGTTTTGTATTTCGTACTTTCATATCTTCTGATTTTGATATGCTCCGATTCTAGTAAGTCATGCAACCCTACTTTACACTTGATTTTTCAAATGGATATTGATGCACAACGCGAAGTGCATAAAAATGAAAGTCTTGTGGTAATGTGTTACACATAAGTGCGAAGGCAAATGTTTTGTAAGCGTATTTAGTATCAACTTTTTTCTCACACTTGGGGAGGTGCGAAGTTTTCGAACTTGTGCATGTGCAAAACTCACAGGCTTGCGTAGCTGAGTTTTGCTCGATCCAGAGCGCTTTTTTAACCTGTTTCTCCTCAAAAGGCATGTTTACAAGCACTAAGAGATCTTAGAAGAGAGTGGTTTTGAGGTTTCCCCATAAGTTGCGCTCTAAATAGTCTGATCGATCAACAAATTTATTATTAACCAAAGGGCTTATAGCCTAGCGATATCAAGGTGTTTAGAAACGGTATGTGGTTGAAGATCCAAGTCTCATGACGGACAAATGTGTATGTAGTACAACTAACTACTTCAGTTGTTCTAAATAGGGGGACACGTGTTCCCAAAGAGAGGCGTAAAGTCACTTTTAAAAGAACCATGTCAAACATTAGGCTCCAACCGTTCTACTTCTACACTAAGTAGTTAATGCGGTAAAATATCGGATATCGGTCAAGGACTGATATTTGAGATATCGGTTATCACCGGGATATCGGTAATTTTAATGTCATGCTAAATTTATATGTATAGCAATTTAACACTAACAATTCAGTATACTCTCCTACCATTAACAAATTAACCTTTTGCAACTTGCAAAATAATGACAATTGTAGCAAGTAGAGACTAAGACTTAAAACACTAACATTGAACAGTTACAACTAACAATTAAGACTTAAAACACTAATAGCAACAATAAGAGGAAAGACGAATTGTAGAAAAAAGAAGACAAGTAATGATATCGGGAAAATCAGTGATATATTGGTCAAATATCGGTCAGTGTCGCCGATATTATCGGTACCGAAAATTCTGACCGAAATTTTGCACCGTTATCTCGGTAGGAGACCGATAACTGTGATATATCAGGATACTAACTACATACCTTCTACATCTTCTATTATTTTTGTTTATTTGATTTTTGTTTTGAGTGTTCCACCCAAACTTACAATCACATTAGCAAAATGATACCAACAAGTGGCACGTATAAAAAAAAAAAAAAAGCAATGTTGAGTAGGATCTCAACTCACTCACTAAAATGGGCTACACTTGGGATCAAAGCATACCAATCACTTTTCATATTTTTGCTACATGTTTAAAGGCATTTTATTTTTTTAGGTAAAACTATACTAAATAAATACCAGAATTGATAATTATAATATATCAAACTTAACACTTTTACTGATTTATGTAATGTACACCTAAAATTTGAAGCTAAAATGTATTGAAGTAATGAAGTTGATACTTTAAATGAGCTAAAATTGATTGTGGTAATTGCAATTCATCCAACTTTTAATAATTTAGCTATTAGTATCTAGATTGTATTACGAGCAAGAGTGTATCTACGCAAAAGACAGTTTTTTTTTATGTGAACAGAAAAACAAAATAAACTATTCATCTTTTCAGTTTTAAAAAATTCAAAATACAAGAGAATGGTTATAATGCGATGTTTATTTATCTCTTGTAACATTCTAAAAAATATCTAAACAAAATCCGTCTATTCATAGAACCTACACATATATAATCATGTGTAGGTATACTACAAATAACCTACATGTATAGGTGAATGTTTAAAAATGAAAAAAAAAATAAAAATAAACCATATGAGTAAATTAGTTTAATGATATATACATAACATAGATATATGTATGTCATAAGTAAGAGTTTTCTTTAGAAATTTGAACCACTAATAGAAAAAATAAACAATTTAGGTTTATTTTTTTAGTCGCAATACTTTCGGTCTTGGTATGCACATATAATTTATATGTGTGTGGGCCCTCGGGGGGCATAAGTGAAAGTGCACTAATTTTAACGTTATTTTACAAATTTTGTGAAAATAACGTTAAAAAGTGAGGGATGGTTAATCATGCATCATGTGGTGGCGTTGATAGCCGAAAGACAAGGGGGTACATGCACTAATCGGCTTTTGTCCCAATTGTTGAGTGTTATGTGTCTTATGTCTAAGGCTTGATACAAAACTACTATCGAGTCGTGGGTCTCACTGGAAGCAATCTCTCTATTTCTATGAGATAGAGGTAAGGTTGTCTACATCTTATCCTCCTCAGACCCTAACTTAACTTTGTTATTGATAGGATTTACTGAGTATGATATTGATGATGATGATGATGATGATGATGAATACTTTCAGTCTTGGTAACGAAGCTCTCCCTATTTATATACACACGCACACATTTATATACATATATATATATATATATATATATATATATCGTTTTACTCTATTATAGACTGCTCAATGGTTTAAACTAAAAAAATCGACAATGTTAGATACATGTACTAAAAAGAATTGGCCAACAATAGTGTCAATGGGCATCGTCCTCGGACAGGCTAAGGGGTTGTTTGTTTACCTCTTAATGAGACTCTTAATGGTTCAGACATCTTACTGGTTTAGCACTTAATGGTTCAGACTGTTTGTTTCACGGGCAGATGTCTGAATGATTCAGACATTTGCCTCTGAATGATTAAGATTTATACAAAGTCTGAATGGTTAAGACCTCTAATCTGAATTGGTTAGACATTTGCCCCTAAACGGTTAAGCATTATACATGCTCTTAATGGTTCAGACCTCTTACTGGTTTAGCACTTAATGGTTCAGACCTCTTACTGGTTCAGGACTTAACCATTTAGATGTTGCCAAACAGCCCCTAATTCATTCCATGATTTTTATCATTTATCTGCTTATATACAGGGGCGCAGGATTGAAGGGGCCCGGGGGGGCTCAACTTTTCGCGCAGTAGTGTTACGTATGTACTTTTCGTATAGATACGTTTTCGATCCCCCGGTTTTTAAAAAAAATAGGTATATACGTTTTCGACCCCCCCGGTTTAAATTTTTTTTAGGTATATACGTTTTCGACCCCCAGTTTTATAAAAGAAAAAGTTTATTTATATAGCCCAAATAAAATATTTAATCAAATCTATTCAGCCCAAATTAGATTGTTATGTTTATTATAGCCCAAATTATTATATAAAGCCCAAATTAAAAGCCCACCTAACATTCTATAAAAAAAAAAACACAAATCGTTGGGTTTTTTTTTTTTGGGGGGGGGGGGGGGGGGGGCGATTACGAATAGATCAACAGAACACTCAAAAAAACCATCGCTATTGTGGTCTTGTTCGCTGGAATCGCTGACTGCTGAGGAGACGAAATTGTTCGCTGGAATCGCTTTTGTGGTCTTGTTCGACTTCTTCAATTTTCAAGGTATGTGTTTTTTATCTTTAGGTTTAATTTAGGGCTTCAATTTATGTGATATTGGTTGAAATTGGGGGTGAAATTGGTTCAGTTTTTTGCCCTAAACTTGTTGAATCTTTCTGTAACTATTAGAGTTTGCAATTTAGGGTGATTTGTTTTGTTAATTTGTGTTATTAGATTATGCTATGGGAAAGAATAAATTCATAACTTCTTTTTTCAAAAGAAATGATGAAGAACAAGTAGAGGGAATTGTTGATGGAAACAATGAGATTAAACGTCAAAAAGCTTCAACAAGCGAACCGGTTAATGAAGCGAATGATGAGTCGACGTTTTTTATTTGATATTAATGTTTGACCGGACCCGAATCAAATCACCGACGTCCGACCCAAACATACAACTCGAAACTACGCGATAAAAAAATTTTTAGGTCCGTTACCTTCAAACCCCTGAACTTTTTTTTTCAAGCTTCGCCTCTGTTTATACTTTATATAATACTGAAATAATACCATTGAAATTCAATAAACCATATACGTGATGAGTATGAGCTCTATTTAAGAAGTTCTGTTTAAATTATAGTAAAACTTGCTCACTTGAATGACTATATTTAAACCAAAAAAAATTATTATTTTTTGATAATTTATGCATATAATATAAAAATAAAAAGAAAATACGTGACGATATTATCTTGTAAGACATGGTTGGTTATGGCTAATGATCTCTAGATGAAAGGCTTGCATTTCTCTTGAGATATGCAAGTTCAACTCTCATTTGATGCAGAGTGAGGCATTGGTGGGCAATTATAGGAGACTTAGGGAAACTTGGGTTCGATCATTGAGCCAAACGGGTTTTACCGGTAATTTCATCGTCGTGCCTACGGTCGGGTGGGTTACCGGGTTTTCCCCTGAATTGGTGGCGGACTCGGGTTACTCTCGGAGTACTCCGTTTGGTCCAGTAGGTGCCCGAGAGTGCTCGGGATTGATTTTGTTGGCCGTTAAAAAAAACATATGGTTGGTTATGATTTAACGTTGTTCGACTTATAAACGGCCCAAATTTGCATGCTTCAATTCATACCGCAATATCATTTTGTTTCTTTCCCCTTCCTTCTAAAATCCTCTTGCCTTTCTAGATTCCGTCGACATAAAAAATAAAAACATACCCTTAAAAGGGTGGCCATGTTGGTTATCGGTCTCGTTATTTTCATAAAAAGTGTGATGTCTAAAGTTCGAAAGTATTCGGTTTTCATTTCTTGCAATATATTATATACGATATACAAAAAAGAATATTATATATATATACTAGTTTAAGTTCTCGTGTGTTGCATGGGTGATTTTACAATAAAATATATTATTTAACACTGTTGATATGGCCTTCGGTAAAACCCGGTTGGAATCGGGTTCAAACTTGAGCCATCTTGTTATCATCAATAATATGATATTAATCGACGGTGTACCTTACAAAGAATATCATTGCATGTGTTCTCATCAAGTGCCTTCTTAACTCTTGTAAATTATAAATGGTAAATTCTTGTTTTGGCCCCTGTGGTTTAACCAGTTTAACCATTTCAGTCCAAAATGAAATCTTTTAATATATCACACCATGAGGTTGCATTTTATAACGGTTTTGGCCTCTGACACTATCTTGTCTACTTTTTTGCAGTTATGTGTAAGAGTAATTAGGTCATTATATATCTTAAGGGTTGTTTTTGATAATTACAAAGTTTTTTTAATATTTAAGAGATTATTAATGCAATTACTCAAGTTTTCTTTATTATTTTATTATTTTCACGATTATTATTTAACAAAATACGTTTTAAATATACAAATAAATATGTATTTTCATTAACCGTTTATTTTTATAAAAGTCGTTTTAAAAAAATAATTTTTTATTTTATATTTTGTTTAAACCATCTATCGTATTTAAAATTGTTTCTTTTTAAACCATTTGTTTTTTAAAATCGTTCTTTTTAAAGTCATTTGTATTTTGAAGTTTTTTAAACACGTCATTTTATACCATTTTTTTAAATCATTTATTTTTTAAACACTTATAAACTACTCACTTTTTAGGCCGTTCGTTAATTAAATTTTATAAAATGACGTGTATAAAAAACAAAAGAAATGTAAGATTTGAAAAAAAAGAAACATTCTAAAAAAAGTTTGCAAAAGATCGTTCATTTTTCAAACTTTTTGTAGAATGGTTTATTTCTTTTTCAAATCTTTCATTTCTTTGGATCGTTTGTTTATTCAAAATTCGTTATTTTTTCACCTTTCGTTTATTAAATTCGTGCATTTTCTAGTTGCTTACACTTGTTAACTTATTTTTTTAAGGTTTTTTTTTTTATAAACATCATTTTTTAATCTTCGTTTTCTAAACCACTCGTTCGTTTTTAAATTCCTTCAATTTTTGAAATCGTTCATTTTCTGAAGTTATTTTTCCCTAACGGCTATAAGTAAACTGAATACAAAGTTTAAAGAATGGATGATATAAAAAACGGTTCTAAAAGGAACGGGTTAAAAAGAAACGCTTTTAAAAATTAATGACTAAAAAACGAATTGTTTAAAAAAGTTAAAAAAATGATTTTAAAAAGAATGGTATAAAATGAATCGTTTAAGAAAAACATTAAAAGACAAACAACTTTAAAAAGAACGATTTTAATAAACAAGCGGTTTTAAAATGAATAATTTTAAAAACGACAGACGGTTTAAAAAAAGTTAAAAAACAAATGATTTTAATGTGACAACCCGTATTCTCATCATCGAGAGAAGGGTATTTTAGTAATATATGTATTTATTATTAGTAATATATTATTGTTGTTGTTGTTGTTGTTGTTGTTGTTGTTGTTGTTGTTGTTGTTGTTGTTGTTGTTGTTGTTGTTGTTAATAACACACGACGAGAGATTTATTTATTTGTGTGTTTATTTACCGTTATAAATATTAAGTGTTAAGTTAAGCGGATCGGTCAGTTAAGCGAGACACCCGATGTTAAACAGATCTATATACCTGGGCCGAACCCAACCCAACCTACCTAAACCCCTAAACCCTACACTATACAAACAAACTAACCCCTCACCCCCTCATTTTAAAACCAAAACCCTAATTAAAACACATCAGCCGCACGATAATACACTGCCTCCCCTTCTCCTTTCTAATCTCCGGTCATCGGAGATTCACTCTGACCGGCGACAAACTCCAGCCACATCTCAGGCCAATCGACACACCTCTTTCCTCACCTTGTTCCCCTCCCGCGCACCCCCTTTCTCGAACACAATCTAAACCGCAACCCCATTTTCTTCTACTACGAGCCCACTTACTGATATTCTACAGAAGAAAGAGAGGGTGACAATAAGGACAGAGAAGGGAGATGTCGCGCCACTCACGGCAAAGATTTCCGGCAACAGATAGCGACGACGGAGGTGATGGTGGCTGTAAACGACGACGGCAGCGGAGGAAGTGGTGGTGGTTGTCAGTGGCGGTGGTCGGTGATGTGATTCAGATGGTGTCGTGGCTTGGCTCCGGCAAGATAACGTCAGCTGGAGCATCGGTACGGCAGTGACGACTGTGGTCCTGTGGTTCGAAGTACACGGCAACAATAATTATGGGGGTGGTCCTCGATGGTCAGCAGGTGTATATTTGAACATTTGTTTGATTAACTGTTTTGAGTGTCTGCCTATGTTTGTTTTAAGTTCTTGTAATTTTGAATCGTGTTGTTGATCTGCTGATTGTTGAATTTAGGATGTTGTTTATATGAATTAAAAAAAGGGAATAAGACATTGATGTTGTAGTAAAATGATGTGTGCAAAATGCAACATATAAATTACGTCAGATGAGGCATAAAACTAACCCTTTTTTTAGTACTAATGTTGGAAAAACTGTGCTTTTGTCTTCCTTTTGTATTTTCAGGACCAAATGAGCTTAAATGAACAAAAGGAACAAATATGCAGCAAAAAACTAACATAAATACAAAGAAATGCAATAAACGTGGCATGCCCGACCCTCGACAGCATCTTCCCAAGCAAAAACAAGAAACAGAAGGCTGACCACGGCCCCGTGCCCACTGAGCACCGGGGCGTGGCCGGGTGTTTGCAGAAAAGGCAAAGCTGTAGAAGCTTCTATTGCCCACCACAAGGGCGTGCCCACCGAGTACGGGGTATGGTCAACGCTAAGATTCGTAAAATCTAGCAAATCTTGGTAGTACAGATACGTTTCTGCACACACGGGGCCGTGCCCAGCGAACACGGGGCCGTGTGAAGCCTAATACAGACAAGAGCAATTAATGAAGGAAGAGAAAGAGGATGGCCCCGGGACCGTGCCCAGCGGACACGGGGCCGTGGCCGGGCTTCTATTCAGGCTATAAATAGAGGTGCTTGGTTCACTTCAAAGGCATCACTTGGCAAACCACATCTCTCTCATTTTGCCACCACTCCACCACCACTATAACACCCACACCCACATCCACCACCATCATCCATCATCCACCTTAGAATGTGTGTTGTAGTCTCGGGATCCAAGATTGATCGTAAGAGTTCTTGTCAATCAAAGGCCATGTTTGGTTAAGTCTTTTGCATCACTTGGCGAAGACAAGCATTTAATGTAATACTTTTGATTTTTAATCTTTTTGCACTTTTTATTTGGTTTTGTATTAATGACATTAATAACTAGTTTCTTATGTTGAAGGTGAAACTTCCTTATCATTTGTCCGTGGTGTCTTGTCATTACTTTACTGTCTATATAAAGTAAAAGATTTTCACCATTCATATCTCCACGGTCTATATAGAGATATCTTAGCTACCTGGTCGGGGGTTAAGGGAATGGTTTGGTAAGGTTCTTGCCTTGTTCAGTGTATAGATCCTGCAAGGACCTGGGTCAAGCTTACTAGGATCTCCTTCAATACCCACTGGTATTGGATGGCGGGGGTGCGAATGGCTTGATCCCCTCATATGTAAACTACTATTAATACATTAAACCGGCTACTTGGGATTGTATCCCTGCTGACTCAAACCACTTAGCCGAGGGTAACGTCGCCTTCAAAAGAGGGGCCTACCACTTTTCGCATTAATAACTTAATTAATTATCTTTCAATATTCCGACCCTTTGGGAATGTATCCTTGCTGACTCAAACCACTGGGTTGAGGGTAACGTCACCTTCAAAAGAGGGGCCTACTACTATAACTAAGATAATATCTTAAAAAGTGTAAAAGTGCGGAAATCATCAAATGTTACATTAAAGGCGAGTCGGATCCAAGTAATTCATCTTGTCTATCTGTTTTATTTTATTTTTATTTTTAGCATTTTTAGTTTTTATTTTTCATGTTTAAAACCTTTCTAAAAATTTTGATTTGATTAGATGTAGAGGATAAACCGGTACTAAAAGCTCTTTTGTCCTTGGAGTATCTCGATATCTTACCAACGCTATACTACGCTCACGATGGGTGCACTTCCCCATGTGTGTGTTTAGTGTTAGTAGAATATCGTGTTTTATAAATTTAAAACTTGACTAATGTGCTAAAAAGGGCTTAAAATATAAATAAAAACATATCACATCCAACACACACCAAGTTTTTGGCGCCGTTGCCGGGGACACAAGGATTTTAAGAAAGCTAGGAATCAGCGGCCTAATCGTTTTCTGTTTTTTTAGGATTTTTATAGATTTTTCAGCTTCTGCAGAGCTCAGCACGGGGCCGTGCCCGCTGAACACGCCCCCGTGCCCAATCTTTGGTACTGGCAATCTTGTTTTAAGTCAAACAGTAGCTGAACACGGGCCGTGCCCACTGAACACGCCCCCGTGCCCAAGTTTCAGATACTGAAAACAGAACCGTAAGATCCCGATGGTTGGTAATTTCTGACACAAACATGAGTGATACTGATCATTTTTACTTTCACTCCTCTTATGGTGCGTGGTGTCAAATATGTGGCGGAACTCATAAAGATTTAGAATGTTATTTTTTAAATTACACTCCCCACTATTTAGACCCATTGTTTTCCTGTAGCCTTAAGATGGGCGAAAGTAAAAACAATCTCTATCTCTCCCTCGAATGCTCTCAATCATCTCTTCTAGATGATATGATTCTCGAAGAATTATTTCAAATGGAAGAATTAATTCTCCAATTGATAAAATAACTTGAGACGGAAGTAAATAATTCATCTCAAGACGACGATTAAGGAGAATTGTTGAGGTCGCATTCGGAATATAACAACATCGTTGCTCCCGAAAGCACCTCTAACTCTTGTAAGGACATGAGCGGTAGTCGTCCCTGTGTCGATTGTGCCGTGAAGGACTCTCCATCGGTCTCCACCGATGCATACATAGACCAGAGCGATTCGGCATATACCTGCTTTAACGAGAGCCCGGATAAGGGAAATAAAGGTTCGTCTTGCCCATCGGTATTTAGCTTAGGATTCACCCTTTCCGATAACCTCTTGAGTTCTTGTCTAAAACTGGGGCAATTAAGGTACCTCAGGCACTTCGGGGTTGTTCCGTCCAGTAAGGAACCACCCGATTAGGATAAAATCCTTAAAACAAGACAAAACTTCATAAAAACCTCTAGCCACGGGGCTGTGTCCAGGTCAACACGCCCCCGTGCCCACCTGAAGAGTTGTGTCTGATCTCAAATCAGAATACGGACAAAATGTGTCAGGCTCTTGTCTGACCACGGGGCCATGTTCAGCCGACACGGGGCCGTGGTCAGCGTGTTGTCGTTTTCTATAAATGCAGCAAGATTCCTGCACACTTGGACTCATTCCAAAGACAAAGATCTGGTGGGATCTTCACATATACCCTACAAGGTATATTCTAAACAAGTTTCTCAACAAATATCTTGTCTTTACTACTTTTGCCTTTTGCCTTCTTCTTCACTAACTCCTCAAAACCTCCATTAAAGCTTGAAATCTTCAAGTTTTCAAGCTTTATTGTGATATTTGTTAGGTGCTTAATCAAGGAATCTTGTCAAAAATAAAATTTACAACACTGTTTTAAGTTATTTCTGCTCAAAAATATTTCAAAAGTCAGAAAAATAATTTAGAACTTCAAGATTCCTTGTTTTAAAAACCTGCAGATTGGTGGCCACGGGGCCATGCTCAGCGAGCACGGGGTCGTGGCCGGAGTTACTGTTTCATTAAATTGAACTCTTCGACCTGTTTTCTTAGAATGTCGAGCAGGAATAGCGGAACATCCTCAGCCCAGTCAAGAAACGATCAACGAGGAAGAAGATCATCAGTGGAAGACTCCCTAGTCAACTACGTGTATGCCTTAAGGGAAGCCATCGATGAAATGACAGGAGTAGAGGAAGCCCTAATTGACCGTATTAACCATCTCTCGGTAGGGCTAGATGGGTGTCTTCAAGAAGTCAACCTTTTGCACCAAAGGTTGAACATTCTTGCTTCTCCTCCCATGGTGCCAATCATTGCACATCGAGGGTGGAATGTTGTGCCGGAAGTCATTATTCCGGCTGACCCATGTCATGACTCCGGAACCCCCTCAAGACATATTACATGGGGTCCCGGTGGCCGTCGCACCTCCTCCGCAAAACATCAAGGAGAATGAGCCCGCCTTCTTCCTCCCTAGGGAAATAGAGGAATGTCTCAATGACATTTAAAAGACATCCCTCGGTTCCGAGTTCTACAAAAATCCTTAAGTACCGGAAAGCTATTTCCGGGTTTTTGACATTCCTACAATAAGGATATAACTCCTAAAAATGATTTCCAGCATTATTTGACCTATCTATCCTAGGAACTTTTTAGTTTTTCATTTTTTTTATCTTCATTTTAGGATCCTATGTAATTCACTCTTTAATGAAAGGTGGTTTTTAATTGATTAAAAATGGTGTTTGGATGACGTTGTAATGGTTAAACACACTCGAAATGGTGGGGGTTACTAAGGGACCCTTGAACCCACACCCCATGCACAAAAACAGAGCCTCCCGACAATTTTCCTTCATTACAGCAAGTTCAGCACGGGGCCGTGCCCAGCCCAACACGCCCCCATGCCCAAGGATCTGCAGAAAATGCCCAGTACAGGTAACTGGACACGGGGCCGTGCTCACTGAACACACCCCCGTGCCCAGCCTTCTGTTCATTATGTTACTGGCAATCTAAGCACGAGGTCGTGCCCAGACCAACACGGGCACGTGTCCAGACGCCAGTAACATAAAAATTGTTTTTAAACACCTTTTTACACATTCAATCAACCTAAAAACTTACTTTTGGGACACATTGAGGACAATGTGTAATTTAAGTGGGGGGGATGCTAAAACCTTGAATTTTTCAAGTCCTAATAACAAGCCTTACACAAAACTCTATTGGAACCGCTAATCACCCCAAATTTTTTCGAAAACTTTTCATTGTTTTTACTTGTCTTGGTTTAATTTGGGAATAACAAGTTCTAAAAAGGTTATAATTTTACAAATTTACAACCGATAGCGTTGTGATAAAAAGAACCAACATAAGAAAATTATGAAATGGCATAACAAATCTAGTTAAAATTTGATTATATATACTTGATCACATTATAAACTCATTCCCATAAAAAGTGAGTTTTGAGCCTTTATTGAGCATACAAACATACATTTTTAAACTAAATGCTCATTTTTCGTTTCTTGTGTGAATAGCCGCTTGGTTCTTACAACTCTAGAACTTGCCACGACGATACATTCCCGATCCTTACCAACTTAAACCCAAGTAAGTAAATGATGAAGGCATTAGGACTAACTCATTTTCTTTTCAACACCATTATTTTTCATTTTCTTTTTCACCTACCCAAAATTCCCCTAGTTAACCCCTTTGAGCCTAAACCTTTTTTATTTCTAAACCCACAAAACAAACACCCTTTACCCACCGAAACATTTTTCTTTTCAACCCTTTATTATAGTAAAAAGCTCGGTTGTCTTGTGACCCTTCTTTAAAAAAAATGAAGTCTAGCAATAAACAAACAAAGTCCTCAAGGAAACTTTGTTTGAAAATGCTTAGTTTGAATAAAAGTCACAAAAACAAAAAGTTTTATGACGACCGATGCTTTTTACGCTTTTAGCCCTTTTTTACTAACCACTAACCCAAAACCACCTACCTTTAGCCCAAGCCTAATCCTTCCAAAAGTCCTCTTGATATTTGCAAAGGTTTATAGTTAAAAAGGAGGAGGATTGATTGCTTGGCAAGCATATGGTAGATAAAAACGAATAGGATTGTAAATAGTATAAAAACAAAACCCAATAAAGATCTTGGATTCCCGACACTCAAGACAAGCCCAAAACTTCTCTTCTACCCATTCCATTTGGGTTTGTAAGCCACATAATAAAGAGTTTTGCTTGAGGACAAGCAAAGATTCAAGTGTGGGGGTATTTGATTCAACTTAATTGACATCATACGTGCTACTTGCTTTTGTATATTGAGTCGTAGGAGTCTAATTGCCCGTGTCTTTTAGTTTTGTATTATTTTTATTTTATTTTATTTATATTGAGTCTAGAAAATATGTGTGAAATTTGTGGAGAACCCCATTTTACAGTTAAATGCCCACAATATGAGGGGTCCTCTGCATATTATTATGCTAACCCCTATGTGCAGCCGCAGTCATATTTTTCACAGGGGTATTCTTCGTACCAGTATGAGGAACCGTATCACCAGCCCCAACAGCAAAATTCTGAAGTCTATGAGCAAGACCAGCTGGATAGGATAATGGGGTTGTTAGTTCAACTGGTACCTACGGACGTGTAACACCTCGAAAATTTGTGTTCAATAAAATAACGACACGTGTCATGTAAGACAAAAGTGTTATAAACCCGGATCTAGTTAAAGATGTATGGTAGGATTTAAAAGCGTCGACATGTTAATTAAATACCTCTGAACGACCTAATTATAAATCCCAAGACCCTAATCTATATTAGAAACATCTGATATACATTAAAATCCGGTAATTACTAGTAATATTTGATTCAAAGTGCAAGAAATGGGATCCTATGAGATTATTTGCATCAAACTTTCATTCGTGACCCTTTCGATAAAGTCCAAGAGAACATTACAACATGGTAGGGTGTACATGACTGTTCAAGCATGATCTAAAGGCCCATACTGATAATTCATGACCCAAATTCGTATTTACTAGTTGCCTGTTCGAAGCTTGAAAGGGCAAAGATTTTTGCCCCTGATAAAGGGCTTACGGACCGTAAAGGATCTCGTTACGGTCCGTAAGGGTTTGCCAGCGACTGTAAAATGGACAGCAGCCTGTATAAACGTTATAACCGACTTAAAAAGATATTTTCCACTTCCATGGGCGACCCCTACATGCTTTTAGACCCTAGGGACACTTGTGGATGATCCATGATCAGTTGTAGCATGATTTGTCATGATCACAAGCCATTAAATTCACTATAAAAGGCCCCTCATGTTGCAACATTTTGATCACACCTTCCATCTGCATTTGTGGAACTTCCTAGAGCATAAGATCAGTCCCCAAGCATATCTAATCGTGCATTAGACCTTGGTCAACATCCTTGATCTTCCTTATTTGATTTTTGCTTAGTTATTAGCGTAAAAGTCAAACCGTCGTAATTAAGGATTGACTTATTGATTAATCACAAATGGTCCAGTGATTAGTCAAACTTAAGGTATTTATAAGTTGGTATTTATGTGGGCGATAAACCCTTAAAAGGGCACCCACTGATTCCCGCTCTAACTAGATCATTTGTCGAGTCAAAGTTTGTATTAAAAAGTCAACAGAACCTTAATTTGCGAATTAACATGTAATTAGCAATGTAGAAGGCATGTAACCTATTTTACCACTCATATAACTTAGTAATAAATGTAAGAACATGTCTAAGCATGTTCGACCCGACAATTTTCTGCTTAGACCCGGTTCGGAACCGAAAGTCGCAAAACTTTGACTTTTGCTTTGACTTCAGTTCTGACCCGTTTTAGATGGGTTTGGAAATGCCTTAGAGCTTCCTTAGGACCAGGTTACATGATAGTATAAACCTCTGTGATTAGTTCGTTGATTGCCCGATTCGTTTACACATTTCCGTTAATTGCTTAATGTTGACCATAATGCCCTTTTGACCATAAAACGAGAATTTTGGAAATGTGAGAGGACAATAATCTTTGTTACTGATTTATAAACATGTCCCTAAATTTTCATATCAGTTCGAGGTCCAGAATAGGAGTTATGCTAAATAGCGCACTTAAGAAGCTTTTTGTTAATTAAACGGCGCAATTAGCATAAAGCCTATCTAAACCCAATTTTTGGCACCAAACCTTTTTTCCACTGATGTAATATAATATTTTGGGATTTTTGAAGATTTTTAATTATTTTTAACCTGCTCATAACCTAAGGTTATGGCGTTGATTCGGTAAATACCGATTATACCCTTTTTGGTTATAAAATGAGTTCTACATAGTATTTTGACACCAATCCAATTGCTACTGATTTTATATAATAAATGAAGTATTTTGAACTTTATAACCTGATCAGAAAACTCATATTTCCTGTATAACCCGGAAATCGCTTAAAACGGTTTTTTACGCGTATTAAACACCTAGTATGGGTTTAAAACCATTTTGCCATATAAGACTTATTACCAACTGATATAACCTATTAAAATAAGTTATTTTACTGATGTATTCGGACCTGAATCTCAGAATTTCATTTAATCTCTTTTATAACCTTTAAAATGACCAAAATACCCCTACGGGGCTTAAATTAAGATTAAACTCGTTTTGGGCATAATGGAAGATATCCTACTGATATCACAACATATTTAAGGCATATTAACTTAGGAAACCTGTATATGACTCTTATGGTTACCCGTTACGCTTCTTGCGCATTCGGTTCGGTTTATGTAACTAGTTTGCATAAATTAGCCGAAACGGGTCAAACCTTATCGTTTTTAACTCAAAATCCAGAATGTGTTTAGTTTACCCATATTATACAAGTCTTCAAACTTGTCGGGTCTAAACCACATTCTATTTCGGTCTTCGCTTAATCGTGTGTTCGAACCGTATCTTTATTTAAAACTAACCGGTCTAAGTTTAGGCTTAATTAAAGACCCGTTAGGATTCTAATAGGTTATTATAAACCTTTGTTCCAGAATATGAGACCCGGTAAAAGCTACACGCACTTGCTATTTGTGATAGATACTTGCAAAGGTAAATACTTTTAACTTATTTTCCCTATACGGGCTTGGGGTATGGTATATAAAATACCGCTTGGTCGGGCATTGAATCTTTAATCGAATAGAGATTAAATCATTGATATGCTCTATTTTGAAATGTTTTGTTTGCTTAAAGCCTTTGGGGGGTTAATGACCATGTCCCGGATATCATTGGCATCATTTTACGAAATGGCCACGACCTAAGCACGGGATGTAGGCGTACACCCGTCAGTGCCTAAAATAATTATGTGGTGTGTCTATTGATCTTTAACCCGGTCTACGGATCGGGCTACTGAACGCATAAGGAACATGTAATTCTTTTACAAGATTATATTCAAATAATTATCCCAAGTTATAAAAAGTTTGTGCCACGTGCATTCAAATCAATTTTATTAAACCTTTTCTAAATGAGTCAGTTGATTGTATTTACCAGTGTAAACTGACGTATTTTCCCAAAAAGGTTAAGTGTAGGTACTAAGCGAACTAGGTTGGCTTTCTCCTAGCGTCCACAATAAGTCTCGCAAGCTTGGATGTCAAAACTGTTGAACAATGTTTCCATTTTATTTTGATCCACCTGTGGATTATTTTCAACTGTTTGTGATACTTGATATTACAATTATATTCGGTTGAAATATATCTATCTTTTGCTTCCGCTGTGCATATTAAATATTGTGTTGTTTGACTATAACGATATCAACTACGTCACGATACTCCCCACCGGGCCCACCGGTAATACGTGGAAATATCGGGGTGTGACAGGTTGGTATCAGAGCCAACATTGAGTGAATTAAACACTAGCCTTTTGTGTTTAATCTCAATGACACAATTGCACATTCCTAAATTTTCGAGTCTAGACAAAGAACTTAGGACAAATCCAAATTTGTTTTTTTTTATTTTATTGTAACTTTGTCCTTTATATTTCTTGTTGTATCTTTTATTGTTAACAGGAAATATGCCACCCAGATTCAGAAGAGGAGGACGAGGCAAGGGGCCAGTCACCGCCCCCAACGATCACGAGGTCGGGCCTTCGCACCGGCGAACTCCTTCCACTACTATGAGTGCCGATCCGCAACGAAACTGGAGGACCCATCTGGAGCCCGCCAGACGATCTACTTCGCATAGTTCAACGCCTCCCTATCGTAACTCCTACGGGCCACAGTCAGAAAACGAGCCCGATAACCCACAACCTTCATATATACCTCTCCAGCGATCCCTTTCGCACCATTCCTTCGGCGACCCCACTCCTGTCTTTCAGGGCCGGTTTAACCCGGCAAACTATATTCAAGAACCACTGGGTTTTAACCCATTGGGACCGGAGGATCACTTTTCCGGCGATCACGCCATGCATATGGATGAGGACACCGACCCTATGGAGCCTGCAACCAGGACCCCCAACCATCCTATTGAGATATCTGATGGATCTTCCTTCCACGGATCACCCTACCGTGGACCAGACAGTTACCAAGCAAGGTTTAACCAGCATGAATGGTACTTCACACCTTCTCACCATTCATCGCCCCACCAGCAACAGCAGCAGCAGCAGGATCCCTCCGGGGATTCGCGATTCGTGGCAGTCACGCCACCGCCTCCACCACCGCCAGTTCATTAAGCACCTCCAGAACCACCAAGACGTAGGAGGACAGGCGCACGAATATCGGCGCGAGGAGTGGACTTTCACTTCAGCACTCCCCATCCCTCCAGTGGCAGTCACTACCTGCCACTGCATGAAGACCCACAAATGGGTGGGCCCTCAAACCCAATTCCAGAGGTGAATTCTGCACCAGTTGCACCACCACCACCACCGATGGGTTTTGATAAC
This sequence comes from Helianthus tuberosus, assembly GCA_030545235.1. Taxonomy (NCBI): domain Eukaryota; kingdom Viridiplantae; phylum Streptophyta; class Magnoliopsida; order Asterales; family Asteraceae; genus Helianthus; species Helianthus tuberosus. Next base: position 69,248,826 of record CM060435.1, on the reverse strand, counting down.
CCGATTCCTGCATACGCCGGTTCAATGGCATACAATCCGTTTGAACAGCCGGTTCACACTCACTATAACTATGCCGAAGCCGACCCGTACCTTGTGGCGGCAAACTACAATGCCCTCCACCCAGAAGGACCATATGGAGCCCCTTGGGGAGTTGGATACCCAACTCATGGATACCAAGTACCTGCTCAACCTCCGTTGCAGCACCAGCCACAGCCACCACGGTTTTTCCCACCAGAACAGGAGGAAATCCTGCAAAGACTAAGTCGGGTGGAACATGAATTCCAAGAAGAACGTAGGAACAACAGGGGTTTCCTCAAGGGCCTAGCGAGCTTGCTAAAGGGGAAGAAGAAGAGGGATCATTAAATCCCTACATGTACTGTTGTATTTTCTATTTCAATTAAGTCCCTGTGTGGACATTTATCTGTGTATTTAGTCCCTGTGTGGACTTGTCTTTTTAGTCCCTGCGTGGACATCTATTCTAGTATTTGGTCCCTGCGTGGACTTGTATTATCGGTTTAGCCCCTGCGTGGGCAAATTGTTTCTGTTAAAAGTCCCGCTTAGGGCAATGTGTAATCCTTTTAATAATTAATGGAATGTTAAGTTTATAAATTTCACTTTTGTCATTATATGCATAAATATATGAAATAAATAAATCAAAATCATTCCTTTTAAAATAATCTGCCTATTAAATATTAAATGAAAATCTTAAAGGTATAACCTAGCCTGCATGTCATTATAAGACTTGGCCAAGATGGTAAGACCTGTTTAAAAGATTCGGATCCCTATTAACATCTGAAAACATGTTAGCGCTCCTGGCAGACGTGATTCGTTAAAAATCACACACGTCATTCTTATATAAGGATTCTTCAAAAGATTCCTAACCTAAACTTAATGATCTATAAATCATGGGTTTGAATCATCAATTAAGATGATCATATATTAAACATCCATTGGTGATGTAGTGCCTACGGGCCAAACTCATTGTCATATAAGACAAAAGACAGTAGTAGTCTATGACTCCCTGTCAGGAAAAGGTAAAGAACTATGTTCAAACCTTCATGCCTTGATTCTCTGAAATCATGGCTTATAATTTAAAAATGTCCTTGTGACTAGGCCTTTTGTGCTACTAATAATACTATTATTGTTTGATAATTAGGATAAATTATAATAAAAATCCTAAATAAACGTGATTAATAAATTAACCAAATATGGTCTGTGTTTACCATGGTTAATGAATTGCCATAAAAGACAATTCCATAATAAACTCCCAAATAAATTATTGTCAATATCTTATGTAACAGTTCAAGATACAATGGCTGACTCGGATGAGATCAACAGTCACCCACGGGGGAATCAGGATGATGCCCGAATTAATATAGCGGGTTCTGAACTGCAAGCGTTAATAGACAACGCTGTTACGAAAGCCATAGAGCGACAATATCAGGAATATAGCGGGACTCAGAGTAGGACCCTATCCGCACCGCATTCCAAGCCTAAGACTCATTCTGAGGCTCACAGCAAGCCACCACCCTCTAAGAAAGACGAGCCAAAGAAAAATGATGACGATCGTCAGTCCTCAAATCAGCAAAGTGTTCCATCTCAAAGGATCGTACTGAATCAAGGACCCCGTGATAAGGGTTGCTCCTACAAGTATTTTGTTTCATGCAAACCCAGGGATTTCACTGGGGAGAAAGGAGCTATAGACTGCATGACATGGTTGGATGAGATGGACACCGTGGTTGATATCAGCGGGTGCGCTGATAAGGATGTGGTAAAGTTTGTGTCTCAATCGTTCAAAGGTGAGGCCTTAGCCTGGTGGAGATCGTTGATTCAAGCTACTGGGAAAATCCCATTGTACAATCAGACATGGGATCAGTTCATGGCATTGATTAGAGAAAACTACTGCCCTCAGCATGAGGTAGAAAAGATTGAGTCGGATTTTCTGTCATTGGTTATGAAGAATCTGGATTGCCAAGCTTACCTCACGAGCTTTAATACAATGTCAAGGTTGGTTCCTTACCTGGTGACCCCGGAACCCAAAAGAATAGCTCGTTTCATTGGGGGTTTAGCCCCAGAGATAAAGGCAAGTGTAAAAGCCTCTCGGCCAGCTACTTTCAGATCTGTAGCTGATATATCTTTATCCCTCACACTGGACGCGGTCAGACAGAGATCGCTGACGAACACGGATGCCGAGAAAAGGAAGCGTGAAGATGACAATTCATGACGGTCAGATAAGAAGCACAGGGGAAACAATGACCACAAGAAGGGGTCTGGTTCTAAGAAGGATGGGCATCAATCTGGAGATAAGCCCAAGTGTAAGATTTGTCAGAAGCACCACTTTGGGAGGTGCAGACTTGACTCAAAATCCCAATCTCAGCCGAGGCCTTGTGGGATTTGCAAATCTTCAGAACATAAGACCCTAGAGTGCAAGAAACTGAAGGACGCAACGTGCTACAGTTGCAACGAAAAAGGGCACATTAAGACAAATTGCCCAAAATATGCAAAGAAAGTTGATGAAGGAAAGAAGACCAATGCTAGGGTCTTCAGGATGGATGCAAAGGAAGCTGTGCAGGACGACAATGTGATCACAGGTACCTTCCTTATAAATGATGTTTATACGAGAGTGCTATTTGATTCAGGAGCTGATAAATCATTTGTAGATAATGAGTTTTGTAAGTTACTGAATTTACCTGTTAAAACCCTAAGTGTGAAGTATGAGGTGGAATTAGCAGATGGCACCTTAGAAACCGCCTCAATCTTATTAGATGGATGTTTCATATCCATTAAGAACCACTTTTTTCCTTTGTCCCTACTTCCTTTGAAATTAGCCGGTTTTGACATAGTTTTGGGTATGGACTGGTTATCTCATAACCAGGCCCAGATTGTCTACAATAAGAAGCAAGTGGTGATCAAGACTCCGTCTGGTGAGTCACTTACCATTCAGGGATATACCCAGTATGGACTGCCTGAGCAAGTGACTATGCTCAAGGCCTCTAGGTGTTTGAAGAAGGGTTGTGTCATCTACATGGCACAAGTGACTATTGACGAGCCGAAGCCTAAGATTGAGAATATCCTCGTCATTTCTGAATATCCCGATGTTTTCCCTGAAGAACTACCTGGTTTACCACCAGATAGACAAGTAGAATTCAGAATTGACATCATCCCTGGAGCAGCACCTGTTGCTAGAGCACCTTATAGGTTGGCACCAACAGAGATGAAGGAATTGAGAACACAACTAGATGAATTGCTAGCCAAAGGTTTCATTAGACCTAGTTCGTCTCCTTGGGGAGCACCAATCTTATTTGTCAAGAAGAAGGATGGATCGATGCGTCTGTGCATCGATTACCGTGAGGTTAATAAGGTCACTATCAAGAATAGGTACCCATTGCCTAGGATCGATGATCTGTTCGATCAGCTTCAAGGGGCAAGTTACTTCTCTAAGATTGACTTAAGGTCAGGCTATCACCAACTGAAGGTTAGAGATGAAGACGTACACAAGACTGCATTTAGGACTCGTTATGGTCTTTACAAGTTCTTAGTGATGCCTTTTGGGCTCACTAATGCACCAGCGGCATTCATGGATCTCATGAACCGTGTCTGCAAGCCCTACTTGGATAAATTCGTTATCGTTTTCATCGACGACATTCTCATCTACTCAAAGAACCAAGCTGATCATGAGAAGCATCTTCGATGTATTCTTTCACTACTTCAACGGGAGAAGCTTTACGCCAAATTTTCGAAGTGTGAATTCTGGCTTCGTGAAGTCCAATTCCTTGGACATGTGGTTAGTGAGCGTGGTATCCAAGTGGACCCCGCTAAGGTTGAAGCTGTCATGAATTGGCAAGAGCTGAAGACGCCCACAGAAATTCGTAGTTTCTTGGGATTGGCAGGATACTACAGGCGCTTTATTGAAAATTTTTCAAGGATTGCTGCACCCCTAACTTCTTTGACTAGGAAGGATATTAAGTTCAACCGGGGACCCAAGAAACAAAAATCCTTTGATATCCTTAAGCAGAAGCTAAGCAATGATCCTGTACTGACATTGCCTGAAGGTACCGAAGAATTTGTGGTTTACTGCGACGCATCACAAACCGGCATGGGGTGTGTGCTTATGCAGAAAGGCAAGGTTATTGCCTATGATTCACGTCAGTTAAAGGTGCATGAAAAGAATTACACCACCCATGACTTGGAGTTGGGTGCCGTTGTATTTGCACTAAAACTGTGGAGACACTACTTGTATGGAATCAAGTGTGTGATCTATTCTGATCACAAGATCCTCCAACACCTGTTTAACCAAAAGGATTTGAACATGAGGCAACGACGTTGGATGGAAACCTTGAATGATTATGATTGTGAGATAAGATACCATCCTGGCAAGGCGAATGTAGTCGTCGATGCCTTGAGTCGAAAGGAAAGAGTGAAGCCTATAAGAATCAATGCCAAGAGCATTGAGATAAAGAATAGTTTGAATGAAAGGTTGTTAGCTGCACAGAAGGAAGCTGTGTTGGAAGCTAACTATCCTAATGAAAAGCTAGGAGTAACTGAAAAACAGTTATCCTATGGCAAGGACGGAATTTTAAGGTTAAATGGACGAATATGGGTTCCAGTTTATGGAGGACTACGAGATGTTATCCTCCAGGAAGCCCACAGTTCCAAATACTCCATTCATCCTGGAGCTGACAAGATGTACCAGGATTTGAAAGCAAACTTTTGGTGGATAGGCTTGAAGAAGTCTATAGCTACCTATGTAGCTAAATGTTTGACGTGTGCGCAAGTCAAAGCTGAACATCAGAAGCCGTCAGGTTTGCTACAACAGCCTGAACTTCCCACGTGGAAGTGGGAAATGGTGACGATGGATTTCATCACCAAGTTTCCAAAGACAAGGAAAGGAAATGATACGATATGGGTGATAGTAGATAGACTGACTAAGTCAGCACATTTCCTACCCATCAAGGAGACCTATAGCTCCGACATGTTAGCCCAATTGTACGTAGATAAGATTGTATCTCTACATGGCGTACCTATGTCTATTATCTCTGACAGAGATACTAGATACACGTCACATTTTTGGAAAAGTTTCCAACAATCTTTGGGCACGCGCTTAAATTTTAGTACGGCTTACCATCCTCAGACGGACGGCCAGAGTGAGCGTACAATCCAAACTTTGGAAGACATGCTTCGTGCATGTGTGATTGACTTAGGTGGTAGTTGGGATAACCACCTGCCATTAATCGAGTTCTCGTATAACAATAGCTACCATACGAGCATCAAGGCTGCGCCTTTCGAAGCCTTGTACGGTAGAAAGTGCAGAACGCCCGTCTGTTGGGCGGAAGTTGGAGATGTCCAATTGACAGGACCTGAAATAGTCTTTGAAACGACGAACAAGATTGTCCAGATTCGTAACCGCCTGAAAGCTGCCAGGGATAGGCAGAAAAGCTACGCAGATCTAAAGCGTAAACCTCTGAAATTCGAGGTAGGTGATAAAGGGTTGCTTAAAGTATCACCCTGGAAGGGAGTGATGCGATTTGGTAAGAAAGGTAAGTTAAGCCCGAGATACATAGGACCATTCGAGGTCATCGAATGTGTCGGATCAGTTGCTTATAAGTTAAAATTACCCGAAGAGCTCAGTGGTATTCACAATGTATTCCACATCTGCAATCTGAAGAAGTGTTTCGCTGATGAATCACTAGTCATACCACATACAGATGTGCACATAGAAGAGAGCTTGAAGTTTGTTGAAAAACATGTGTCGATCGAGGATTGACAGGTTAAGAAGCTTCGAAGGAAGCATGTACCGATCGTAAAGGTTAAATGGGATGCCTGATGCGTGTGAAGTGTTATATATATTAGGTGTATATTTTAAGCCCCTTTAACACTTTTTTTAGCCAAGTTTTAAATTTATAAAACACGATATTTTACTAACACTAAACACACATATGGGCAAGTGCACCCATCGTGGGCGTAGTATAGCGTTGGTAAGATACCGAGGTCGTCCAAGGACACAAGAGCTTTTAGTACCGGTTTATCCTCAACGTCTAATCAAAATAAAAAGTTTAGAAAAATGTTTTTAAACTAAGAAAAATAAAAACTAACTAAGATGCTGAAAATAAAAATAAAAGAAAAAACAGATAGACAAGATGAATCACTTGGTTCCGACTCGTATCTAGTATAACCTTTGATTATTTCCGCACTTTTGCACATAATTAAGAGATTATCTTAGTTATTGTAGTAGGCCCCTCTTTTGAAGGTGACGTTACCCTCACCCCAGTAGTTTGAGTCAGCAAGGATGCAATCCTAAAAGGGTGGATTATTGGAAGATAATTAATTAAGTTAATAATGCAAATTATTGTAGGCCCCGCTTTTGGCGGTGACGTTACCCTCGGCTAAGTAGTCTGAGTCAGCAGGGATACAGTCCTAAATAGCCGGGTTATAGTATTAATAGTAGTTAACTTATGAGGGGATCAAAGAGTTTGGACCCCCGCCATCCAATACCGTGAAGCATTGAAGGAGGTCCTACTAAATTTGACCCAGGTCCATTGCAGGACCTCTAAAGGCTAAACAATGGCAAGACCTTTACCAAACCGTTCCCTTAACCCCCGACCAGGTAGCCAACATACCTCCATATAGACCGTGGAGATATGAATGGTGAAAATCTTTTATTTTATATAGACAGTAAAATAATGCCAAGACACCACGGACAAACGATAAGGAAAGATCACCTTCAACATAAGTAACTAGTTATTAAAGTCATTAATACAAAACCAAATAAAAAGTGCAAAAGATTAGAAATAAAAAGTATTATACTAGACACTTTGTCTTCACCAAGTGATGTAAGAGACTTAGGCAAACATGGCCTTGATTGTCAAGAACTCTTACGATCAATCTTGGATCCCGAGACGACTCACACACTCTATGATGGACAATGGATGATGGTGGTGGATGATGGTGTTGTGATGGTGGTGGGTGGTGGATGAAGTGTGAGAGAGGTGGTGTGCCAAGGGATGAGTTGAAATGAAACCAAGAACTCCTATTTATAGGCTGAACAGAAGGCTGGGCACGGCCCCGTGTCCGCTGGACACGCCCCCGTGCCTGTCTGACACTCTCTCTCTTCATTAATTGTAATTCGCAATTACAATTAATGCGCCTGCTGTACTTTCGCCACGCCCCCATGTTCACTGGACACGGCTCGTGGTGGGCAATAGAAGCTTCTATAGGTTTGTCTTTTCTGCTGCTTGTTGGGCACGGCCCTGTGCTGGCTGAGCACGGGGCGTGTTCAGTCTTCTGCCTTCTCTATTTTGCTTGGGAAGATGCCGTTGAAGGATCGGGCAGTCCACTTATGTTCCTTTTCTTGTATTTATGTTAGATTTAGCTGTCTTTTTGCTTCTTTTGTAAATTTGAGCTCATTTAATCCTGAAAATACAAAAGGAAGACAAAAACACTCTTTTTCCAACATTAGTACTTAAAAAGGGGTTAGTTTTATGCCTCATTTGATGTAATTTATATGTTGCATTTTACACACATCAATGCCCGTAGAGGTCCCGAATACACATGGGAGGTTGAGTCCACAATGAAAGAAAAGTACCCTTATTTATTTCAGTAAATCTCGAGGTCGAGATTTCTTCTAAGGGGGTGAGAATGTAACACCTCGAAAATTTGTGTTCAATAAAATAACGACACGTGTCATGTAAGAAAAAAGTGTTATAAACCCGGATCTAGTTAAAGATGTATGGTAGGATTTAAAAGCGTCGACATGTTAATTAAATACCTCTGAACGACCTAATTATAAATCCCAAGACCCTAATCTATATTAGAAACATCTGATATACATTCAAATCCGGTAATTACTAGTAATATTTGATTCAAAGTGCAAGAAATGGGATCCTATGAGATTATTTGCATCAAACTTTCATTCGTGGCCCTTTCGATAAAGTCCAAGACAACATTACAACATGGTAGGGTGTACATGACTGTTCAAGCATGATCTAAAGGCCCATACTGATAATTCATGACCCAAATTCGTATTTACTAGTTGCCTGTTCGAAGCTTAAAAGGGCAAAGATTTTTGCCCCTGATAAAGGGCTTACGGACCGTAAAGGACCCCTTACGGTCCGTAAGGCTTTGCCAGCGACAGTAAAATGGACAGCAGCCTGTATAAACGTTATAACCGACTTAAAAAGATATTTTCCACTTCCATGAGCGACCCCTACATGCTTTTAGATCCTAGGGACACTTGTGGATGATCCATGATCAGTTGTAGCATGATTTGTCATGATCACAAGCCATTAAATTCACTATAAGAGGCCCCTCATGTTGCAACATTTTGATCACACCTTCCATCTGCATTTGTGGAACTTCCTAGAGCATAAGATCAGTCCCCAAGCATCTCTAATCGTGCATTAGACCTTGGTAAGCATCCTTGATCTTCCTTAGTTGAGTTTTGCTTAGTTATTAGCATAAAAGTCAAACCTTCATAATTAAGGATTGACTTATTGATTAATCACAAATGGTCCAGTGATTAGTCAAACTTAAGGTAGTTATAAGTTGGTATTTATGTGGGCAATAAACCCTTAAAAGGGCACCCGCTGATTCCCGCTCTAACTAGATCATTTGTCGAGTCAAAGTTTGTATTAAAAAGTCAACAGAAACTTAATTTGCGAATTAACATGTAATTAGCAATGTAGAAGGCATGTAACCTATTTTACCACTCATATAACTTAGTAATAAATGTAAGAACATGTCTAAGCATGCTCGACCCGACAATTTTCTGTTTAGACCCGGTTCGGAACCGAAAGTCGCAAAACTTTGACTTTTGCTTTGACTTCAGTTCTGACCCGTTTTAGATGAGTTTGGAAATGCCTTAGAGCTTCCTTAGGACCAGGTTACATGATAGTATAACCCTATGTGATTAGTTCGTTGATTGCCCGATTCGTTTATACGTTTCCATTAATTGCTTAATGTTGACCATAGTGCCCTTTTGACCATAAAACGAGAATTTTAGAAATGTGAAAGGACAATAATATTTGTTACTGATTTATAAACATGTCCCTAAATTTTCATATCAGTTCAAGGTCCAGAATAGGAGTTATGCTAAACAGCGCACTTAAGAAGCTTTTTGTTAATTAAACGGCGCAATTAGCATCAAGCCTATCTAAACCCAATTTTTGGCACCAAACCTTTTGCCCACTGATGTAATATAATATTTTGGGATTTTTGAAGATTTTTAATTATTTTTAACCTGCTCATAACCTAAGGTTATGGCGTTGATTCGGTAAATACCGATTATACCCTTTTTGGTTATAAAATGAGTTCTACATAGTATTTTGACACCAATCCAATTGCTACTGATTTTATATAATAAATGAAGTATTTTGAACTTTATAACCTGATCAGAAAACTCAGATTTCCTGTATAACCCGGAAATCGCTTAAAACGGTTTTTTACGCGTATTAAACACCTAGTATGGGTTTAAAACCATTTTGCCATATAAGACTTATTACCAACTGATATAACCTATTAAAATAAGTTATTTTACTGATGTATTCGGACCCGAATCTCAGAATTTCATTTAATCTCTTTTATAACCTTTAAAATGACCAAAATACCCCTACGGGGATTAAATTAAGATTAAACTCGTTTTGGGCATAATGGAAGATATCCTACTGATATCACAACATATTTAAGGCATATTAACTTAGGAAACCTAAATATGACTCTTATGGTTACCTGTTACGCTTCTTGCGCATTCGGTTCGGTTTATGTAACTAGTTTGCATAAATTAGCCGAAACGGGTCAAACCTTATCGTTTTTAACTCAAAATCCAGAATGTGTTTAGTTTACCCATATTATACAAGTATTCAAACTTGTCGGGTCTAAACCACATTCTATTCCGGTCTTCGCTTAATCGTGTGTTCGAACAGTATCTTTATTTAAAACTAACCGGTCTAAGTTTAGGCTTAATTAAAGACCCGTTAGGATTCTAATAGGTTATTATAAACCTTCGTTCCAGAATAGGAGACCCGGTAAAAGCTAGACGCACTTGCTATTTGTGATTGATACTTGCAAAGGTAAATACTTTTAACTTATTTTCCCTATACGGGCTTGGGGTATGGTATATAAAATACCGCTTGGTCGGGCATTGAATCTTTAATCGAATAGAGGTTAAATCATTGATATGCTCCGTTTTGAATTGTTTTGTTTGCTTAAAGCCTTTGGGGGGTTAATGACCATGTCCTGGATATCCTTGGCATCATTTTACGAAATGGTCACGACCTAAGCACGGGGTGTAGGCGTACACCCGTCAGTGCCTAAAATAATTATGTGGTGTGTCTATTGATCTTTAACCCGGTCTACGGATCGGGCTACTGAACGCATAAGGAACATGTAATTCTTTTACAAGATTATATTCAAATAATTATCCCAAGTTATAAAAAGTTTGTGCCACGTGCATTCAAATCAATTTTATTAAACATTTTATAAATGAGTCAGTTGATTGTATTTACCAGTGTAAACTGGCGTATTTTCCCAAAAAGGTTAAGTGCAGGTACTACGCGAACTAGGCTGGCTTTCTCCTAGCGTCCACAATAAGTCTCGCAAGCTTGGATGTCAAAACTATTGAACAATGTTTCCATTTTATTTTGATCCACCTGTGGATTATTTTCAACTGTTTGTGATACTTGATATTACAATTATATTAGGTTGAAATATATCTATCTTTTGCTTCCGTTGTGCATATTAAATATTGTGTTGTTTGACTATAACGATATCAACTACGTCACGATACTCCCCACCGGGCCCACCGGTAATACGTGGAAATATCGGGGTGTGACAGGACGAGACTACTCAGAAAATGATTCAAGAACATGAAGTCCTGTTTCAAAATCACCAGTCTATACTCTCAGACATTCGATGCTCAGTAGAAGAAATGTCTAGGAAATTAGAAGAAGTAGAAGAAACTAAGAATAAAGGTATCATTGATTTTGGTTGTGAAGAAGAGGAGATTATGATGCAAATGGCTAATTGCGGGATATTGAGAGAGAGTGTGTAAGAAGTAGACGAGTGGCAAGTCTACCAGGAATCATTGGTTAAAGGCGTAGATGTTGATGAGGAATTAGATTTAGGAGATTCCTTAGGTAGTCTGTTTGATGATGAGGTAGAAGTTGAGGTAGAGGAAAAGGTATTAAGTTTGGAAAATGAGTTTTTAGGGAAGTTAGAAGGTTTACCAGAATATAAATATGTAGAAGAATTCGATCCATTAGGTGATTTAGCAATTTTAGAAGCCCTACTAGAAGGTAAACCCGAGAAAATAAATGAACCCACACCAGACGAAGAAACTAAGTGTGGGGATCTTCCCAAGGAAGTAGACAAAGTGCTGGAAGAGGAAGAACACCACAGCTGGCCCATGGTACTAATAATAAACGAAACTAAAAAATCAAAACCAGGGGAGAAGGCAAGGAAAAGAGCACCTGGGAACCGGAACTTGTTGCGGGTTAGAATATGGTCTACAAAGAAGCAAGTGAGATCTTTGAAGTTCAAGCATGACCAGTCTTCTCATTACATGCCTCGCATCCGCTTCATGCCAGGTAAGTTCAAAGTTTGGTGGTCTGACACGTTTCAAAGTTTTATATTATTTTATAATTCCACCAATAAATTTTTAATTATTTTTGAGGACCGGGTGGAATTAAATGGGTTAGACCGGGTTCAGATCAAAGAAAAATCTCCTGATTAAATTTAAGTGTGGGGAGGTTTTGTAGAGTTTGTTAAATTTATTTATCCGGTCGATTTTAGGTAGTTCATAGTGTTTGTTTAGAGTCGTAGTTTTTTATATTTTGAGTCTTAGTTAGTAGTTTTTTGAGTCATTTTTTTTAGAGTCGGTACTGCTTTTATTTTTGCTTGTTTTGTTTATGCAGATTTGAATATGTACCACCCGTACTCGATCTCCATTCGGGTGAATTTGGAGCTGTACAACAAATTTCAAGGAATTTACTAAGTGTACTAGTCAGTGTCAGAGCCGATCGCGAATGAAATTCTATACGATCGAGCTGAATTGGACGAGAGTTATGGAGCATACGCGTTATAAAACCAGCTAAGTCCTTTCCAATTATGCCCTTAGTCTTTTTATTTCTTATTTATTTTAGTCTTTTGAGTCGGTTTCCATCCTACATTGAGGTCAATGTAGAGTTTAAGTGTGGGGATGGGAAACTATCGTTTAGTGTTTAGTTAGTAGAGTCTTGAGTTTAGTTAGTAGTATTCGAGTCTTGAAATTTGAAAAATAAAAAAAATAAAAAAAATGAAAAATCTGAAAAATGTCTTTCGAGTAAAGAAGTTTGCAAATAAAAAACGGAAAATGATAGAAAAGATGAATTTTAATTCGGGTTTAAATAATGATAATATGAGATTAATTAAGTCGAGCTTGTGTCTAGTTAGGGATGTGTGAATAGGCCCAGGTTTGGTTTTAAGTCCCTTTGAGTTAATACACCTTAATTGTCGGTCTACTAGTGGGTTTTCATCTGGGAAATATGGGAAATTCAAACTGCCAATAAGAGTATTAGGGACACCGTTATAAGTTAAAACCGTTAGAGTTTGTTGTCATAAAAAAAAGAAAAAAAAATAAAGTAATGAGCTAGAAACTGAATGAAAGTAGCGCATTTCTATGTAGTCTGGGTTGGGGATAGTGACTTTACAACCGGATTACTGCTAGGATGTGTGAAATCGACCTTGCAAAGAAAAAAAAAGTACCAACGCCTAAGTAATCCGAGTTGGGGATAGCGACTCTACAGCCGGATTGCCTCTTGGTTAGGGAAACCGACGTCTACGCTCATTGAAAAAAAAATCTGATTGTAAACTCTCTTGGTTTTGATATAAGACGGTTGGGAATTGGTTCAGCGATCGTTCCTTTAGTTCTATAAGCTTGAAGCGGGAGTAGGTGGACTGTAGATTCTAGCGTGAGACCCTAGGTAGACTGACCACACTTAAATTAAAATCATATGATAAGGGCTTGAGATTGGATTTGGGTTTAAAGGGACAAGCATATTTGCAATCGCGGCTAACACAAGTTTTGATTTTAACAAGTATAAATAAGTTTTTGACCCGAGTAATTATTTGTCTCTGATTCCGTTGCATAATTCTTTTTCGGGGACGAAAAAAGGTTAAGTGTGGGGATATTTGATGTGAGGTAAAATATACATATTTGTCCCATGTAAATTGAATAATATTTGTATAGTTTTTATTTATTATTTTTAGTATTAGTTGTATATTATATTATTTTGTGTTTTGCCAGTTCCTGGTGCAAATGGAGCAAAACGAGTAATATTGAAATAACCAGCCAGTTGGGCAGAGTAGGATGCCAGTGACCGAAGTAAAATTGCCGTATCTTTCTCGAGTGAGCCGAGCCCCCTATCTCTAAAATATTATTTGGGAGGCTGCCATATTTTTAAGAATAGTGTACAAAAAGGAAGTTGTTGCATAGTATTATTATTATGGCCATATATGTTCTTAAAGAAACAAAAGATGGCACATATGAATATATATCTTTTGAGGGAACGAACAAAAGCATTAGAAGGGATGTATTATTTTCATTGGCTGCCATCTATATAATTAATTAGTAAGGGGGCACGTGAATAATTGGGCATATGGAGAGTTTTGGACGGCTATTATGCTTGTTGGGCCAAAGCCCATTCTTGCGGGAGGTGGCAATATTATTGTTTTGGAAAAACCTCAAAGGAAGGAGAGGATACATCAGACGGCTGGGGGACGCACAATCAGAAGGAGAAGACAACAGACGCACAAGAAGATTATTTTGCAAGCTTTCAAGGTTAAAGAATTATTAGAGATCAAGGATTAAACGGGTTCTAATTCTCCGGTTCTTCTTGTTTTCTAGTTTTTCTTATTTTAATTCAATGAACTCAGTTTTGAGACTTTGTTTATTTGTTTTTAAAACCATGATTGTTGGCTAAACATTTGAACCGCCTAGACTTTGATGAATGGATTAGTATAAAGTTTTTACTTTTTTCGTTATTTGCATGAATATTATGGATTGATTGTGTTTAGTAAGAAGTTTGGTCTATTAATTTGATGTATATGCGTGCTTTAATTTGGTTTATTATTATCACTTGCTTCGTACGATTCTTGGTGACGGTCTTTATCACAGAATAGAGTCGTGCTAGGGTTTATGATTTTGGTGAGTGTCTATATCAGGTAAGGAATCTCAACTCTTTAGGGAGAATCGGCCGATAACCCCTAGAAGTAATTGTTAGTAATTTGCTAGGTTTTAGTGTTCTGCTAGTCCTAATACCTGGAAAGTGAGGGGCTATTGATAGATCTTACCCTGCAAATTGCTTTAGACAGTCCTTGGAAAAGGTCGTGAATTTAGTTGCCCTGTCGGTTTATTAGTCTATCGAGTCAAGTTTAATAATTCAAACTACCCTAGATCTATGATTGGAAAAGAGTAGGTCAACATTAGGGTACTTACACAATAATTAGACAACTGGCAAGACGTCTAATAACCGGTAGGATTAACGGCTTAAGTAGAGCCATAAGTTTCACCTCGAGAAGGGTTGAGGGGCTTAGTTGGTGTCTTAATAGGTTTAGTACCATAAGATCCCAGTTCCATAATTCGTGCATTTAACTTAATCGGTAATCTCTTAAAATCAATCCAGGATTCTAGTCTAGGTGGTCCTCGTTCTCATATAAGAATCATCTTCGTCTTCATTCGTATTTAGTCTAGTTCTTAGTTAATTAGTTTAAATAGATTTCCTTAGTTTTTCCGTACCCCCCCCCCCTTAAAACAATTAAACAAGTTTAAGTCGCGTCTGTCAGTGTCTGTCAGAGTCTAGTTTACGTGATACATAGAGTGTCGTGGTTCGATATCCGGACTTCCTAGGGTTATACTACATCGATCGGTACACTTGCCGATTGTGTGGTTTTAGGTCGAGTCTAGAATTAAAGCTTTGTAGTGTCTAGTTTAGAGAATCTAATATAGTTAATTTTTATAGTCTGTTTAGCACACATCAAGTTTTTGGCGCCGCTGCCGGGGACTCTTTGGCAATTGCGTTGATTACTTTATCTAGACTTAATTGACATCATACGTGCTACTTGCTTTTGTATATTGAGTCGTAGGAGTCTATTAGCCCGTGTCTTTTAGTTTTGTTTTATTTTTATTTTATTTTATTTATATTGAGTCTAGAAAATATGTGGAGGACCCCATTTTACAGTTAAATGCCCATAATATGAGGGGTCCTCTGCATATTATTATGCTAACCCCTATGTGCAGCCGTAATCATATTTTTCCCAGGGGTATTCCTCGTACCAGTATGAGGAACCGTATCACCAGCCCCAACAGCAAAATTCTGAAGTCTATGAGCAAGACCAGCTGGATAGGATAATGGGGTTGTTAGTTCAACTGGTAGCTACGGATGAGACTACTCAGAAAATGATTCAAGAACATGAAGTCCTGTTTCAAAATCACCAGTCTATACTCTCAGACATTCGATGTTCAGTAGAAGAATGTCTAGGAAATTAGAAGAAGTAGAAGAAACTAAGAATAAAGGTATCATTGATTTTGGTTGTGAAGAAGAGGAGATTATGATGCAAATGGCTAATTGCGGGATATTGAGAGAGAGTGTAGAAGAAGTAGACGAGTGGCAAGTCTACCAGGAATCATTGGTTAAAGGCGTAGATGTTGATGAGGAATTAGATTTAGGAGATTCCTTAGGTAGTCTGTTTGATGATGAGGTAGAAGTTGAGGTAGAGGAAAAGGTATTAAGTTGGGAAAATGACTTTTTAGGGAAGTTAGAAGGTTTACCAGAATATAAATACGTAGAAGAATTCGATCCATTAGGTGATTTAGCAATTTTAGAAGCCCTACTAGAAGGTAAACCCGGGAAAATAAATGAACCCACACCAGACGAAGAAACTAAGTATGGGGATCTTCCCAAGGAAGTAGACAAAGTGGTGGAAGAGGAAGAACACCACAGCTGGCCCATGGTACTTATAATAAATGAAACTAAAAAATCAAAACCAGGGGAGAAGGCAAGGAAAAGAGCACCTGGGAACCGGAACTTGTTGCGGGTTAGAATATGGTCTACAAAGAAGCAAGTGAGATCTTTGAAGTTCAAGCATGACCAGTCTTCTCATTACATGCCTCGCATCCGCTTCATGCCAGGTAAGTTCAAAGTTTGGTGGTCTGACCCGTTTCAAAGTTTTATATTATTTTATAATTCCACCAATAAATTTTTAATTATTTTTGAGGACCGGATGGAATTAAATGGGTTAGACCGGGTTCAGATCAAAGAAAAACCTCCTGCATAAATTTAAGTGTGGGGAGGTTTTGTAGAGTTTGTTAAATTTATTTATCCGGTCGATTTTAGGTAGTTCATAGTGTTTGTTTAGAGTCATAGTTTTTTGTATTTTGAGTCTTAGTTAGTAGTTTTTTGAGTCATTTTTTTTAGAGTCGGTACTGCTTTGGTTTTTGCTTGTTTTGTTTATGCAGATTTGAATATGTACTACTCGTACTCAATCTCCATTCGGGTGAATTTGGAGCTGTACAACAAATTTCAAGGAATTTACCAAGTGTACTAGTCAGTGTCAGAGCCGATCGCGAATGAAATTCTATACGATCGAGCTGGATTGGACGAGAGTTATGGAGCATACGCGTTATAAAACCAGCTAAGTCCTTTCCAATTATGCCTTTAGTCTTTTTTTTTTTTTTTTAATCTTTTGAGTCGGGTTCCATCCTATATTGAGGGCAATGTAGAGTTTAAGTGTGTGGATCGTTTAGTGTTTAGTTAGTAGAGTCTTGAGTTTAGTTAATAGTAGTCGAGTCTTGAAATTTGAAAAATACAAAAAAAGAAAAAAAATTGAAAAATCTGAAAAATGTCTTTCGAGTAAAGAAGTTTGCAAATAAAAAACGGAAAATGATAGAAAAGATGAATTTTTATTCGGGTTCAAATAATGATAATATGAGATTAATTAAGTCGAGCTTGTGTCTAGTTAGGGATGTGTGAATAGGCCCAGGTTTGGTTTTAAGTCCCTTTGAGTTAATACACCTTAATTGTCGGTCTACTAGTGGGTTTTCATCTGGGAAATATGGGAAATTCAAACTGCCAATAAGAGTATTAGGGACACCGTTATAAGTTAAAACCGTTAGAGTTTGTTGTCATAAAAAAAAGAAAAAAAATTAAAGTAATGAGCTAGAAACTGAATGAAAGTAGCGCATTTCTATGTAGTCTGGGTTGGGGATAGTGACTTTACAACCGGATTACTGCTAGGATGTGTGAAATCGACCTTGCAAAGAAAAAAAAAGTACCAACGCCTAAGTAATCCGAGTTGGGGATAGCGACTCTACAGCCGGATCGCCTCTTGGTTAGGGAAACCAACGTCTACGCTCGTTGAAAAAAAAAATCTGATTGTAAACTCTCTTGGTTTTGATATAAGACGGTTGGGAATTGGTTCAGCGATCGTTCCTTTAGTTCTATAAGCTTGAAGCGGGAGTAGGTGGACTGTAGATTCTAGCGTGAGACCCTAGGTAGACTGACCACACTTAAATTAAAATCATATGATAAGGGCTTGAGATTGGATTTGGGTTTAAAGGGACAAGCATATTTGCAATCGCGGCTAACACAAGTTTTGATTTTAACAAGTATAAATAAGTTTTTGACCCGAGTAATTATTTGTCTCTGATTCCGTTGCATAATTCTTTTTCGGGGACGAAAAAAGGTTAAGTGTGGGGATATTTGATGTGAGGTAAAATATACATATTTGTCCCGTGTAAATTGAATAATATTTGTATAGTTTTTATTTATTATTTTTAGTATTAGTTGTATATTATATTATTTTGTGTTTTGCCAGTTCCTGGTGCAAATGGAGCAAAAACGAGTAATATTGAAATAACCAGCCAGTTGGGCAGAGTAGGATGCCAGTGACCGAAGTAAAATTGCCGTATCTTTCTCGAGTGAGCCGAGCCCCCTATCTCTAAAATATTATTTGGGAGGCTGCTATATTTTTAAGAATAGTGTACAAAAAGGAAGTTGTTGCATAGTATTATTATTATGGCCATATATGTTATTAAAGAAACAATAGATGGCACATATGAATATATATCTTTTGAGGGAACGAACAGAAGCATTAGAAGGGATGTATTATTTTCATTGGCTGCTATCTATATAATTAATTAGTAAGGGGGCACGTGAATAATTGGGCATATGGAGAGTTTTGGACGGCTATTATGCTTGTTGGGCCAAAGCCCATTCTAGCGGGAGGTGGCAATATTATTGTTTTCGAAAAACCCCAAAGGAAGGAGAGGATACATCAGACGACTGGGGGACGCACAATCAGAAGGAGAAGACAACAGACGCACAAGATTATTTTGCAAGCTTTAAAGGTTAAAGAATTATTAGAGATCAAGGATTAAACGGGTTCTAATTCTCCGGTTCTTCTTGTTTTCTAGTTTTTCTTATTTTAATTCAATGAACTCAGTTTTGAGACTTTGTTTATTTGTTTTTAAAACCATGATTGTTGGCTAAACATTTGAACCGCCTAGACTTTGATGAATGGATTAGTATAAAGTTTTTACTTTTTTCGTTATTTGCATAAATATTATGGATTGATTGTGTTTAGTAAGAAGTTTGGTCTATTAATTTGATGTATATGCGTGCTTTAATTTGGTTTATTATTATCACTTGCTTCGTACGATTCTTGGTGACGGTCTTTATCACAGAATAGAGTCGTGCTAGGGTTTATGATTTTGGTGAGTGTCTATATCAGGTAAGGAATCTCAACTCTTTAAGGAGAATCGGCCGATAACCCCTAGAAGTAATTGTTAGTAATTTGCTAGGTTTTAGTGTTCTGCTAGTCCTAATACCTGGAAAGTGAGGGGCTATTGCTAGATCTTACCCTGCGAATTGCTTTAGACAGTCCTTGGAAAAGGTCGTGAATTTAGTTTCCCTGTCGGTTTATTAGTCTATCGAGTCAAGTTTAATAATTCAAACTACCCTAGATCTATGATTGGAAAAGAGTAGGTCAACATTAGGGTACTTACACAATAATTAGACAACTGGCAAGACGTCTAATAACCGGTAGGATTAACGGCTTAAGTAGAGCCATAAGTTTCACCTCGAGAAGGGTTGAGGGGCTTAGTTGGTGTCTTAATAGGTTTAGTACCATAAGATCCCAGTTCCATAATTCGTGCATTTAACTTAATCGGTAATCTCTTAAAATCAATCCAGGATTCTAGTCTAGGTGGTCCTCGTTCTCATATAAGAATCATCTTCGTCTTCATTCGTATTTAGTCTAGTTCTTAGTTAATTAGTTTAAATAGATTTCCTTAGTTTTTCCGTACCCCCCCCCCCTTAAAACAATTAAACAAGTTTAAGTCGCGTCTGTCAGTGTCTGTCAGAGTCTAGTTTACGTGATACATAGAGTGTCGTGGTTCGATATCCGGACTTCCTAGGGTTATACTACATCGATCGGTACACTTGCCGATTGTGGGGTTTTAGGTCGAGTCTAGAATTAAAGCTTTGTAGTGTCTAGTTTAGAGAATCTAATATAGTTAATTTTTATAGTCTGTTTAGCACACATCAAGTTTTTGGCGCCGCTACCGGGGACTCTTTGGCAATTGCGTTGATTACTTTATCTAGACTTAATTGACATCATACGTGCTACTTGCTTTTGTATATTGAGTCGTAGGAATCTATTAGCCCGTGTCTTTTAGTTTTGTTTTATTTTTATTTTATTTTATTTATATTGAGTCTAGAAAATATGTGGAGGACCCCATTTTACAGTTAAATGCCCATAATATGAGGGGTCCTCTGCATATTATTATGCTAACCCCTATGTGCAGCCGTAATCATATTTTTCCCAGGGGTATTCCTCGTACCAGTATGAGGAACCGTATCACCAGCCCCAACAGCAAAATTCTGAAGTCTATGAGCAAGACCAGCTGGATAGGATAATGGGGTTGTTAGTTCAACTGGTAGCTACGGATGAGACTACTCAGAAAATGATTCAAGAACATGAAGTCCTGTTTCAAAATCACCAGTCTATACTCTCAGACATTCGATGTTCAGTAGAAGAAATGTCTAGGAAATTAGAAGAAGTAGAAGAAACTAAGAATAAAGGTATCATTGATTTTGGTTGTGAAGAAGAGGAGATTATGATGCAAATGGCTAATTGCGGGATATTGAGAGAGAGTGTAGAAGAAGTAGACGAGTGGCAAGTCTACCAGGATTCATTGGTTAAAGGCGTAGATGTTGATGAGGAATTAGATTTAGGAGATTCCTTAGGTAGTCTGTTTGATGATGAGGTAGAAGTTGAGGTAGAGGAAAAGGTATTAAGTTGGGAAAATGACTTTTTAGGGAAGTTAGAAGGTTTACCAGAATATAAATACGTAGAAGAATTCGATCCATTAGGTGATTTAGCAATTTTAGAAGCCCTACTAGAAGGTAAACCCGGGAAAATAAATGAACCCACACCAGACGAAGAAACTAAGTATGGGGATCTTCCCAAGGAAGTAGACAAAGTGGTGGAAGAGGAAGAACACCATAGCTGGCCCATGGTACTTATAATAAATGAAACTAAAAAATCAAAACCAGGGGAGAAGGCAAGGAAAAGAGCACCTGGGAACCGGAACTTGTTGCGGGTTAGAATATGGTCTACAAAGAAGCAAGTGGGATCTTTGAAGTTCAAGCATGACCAGTCTTCTCATTACATGCCTCGCATCCGCTTCATGCCAGGTAAGTTCAAAGTTTGGTGGTCTGACCCGTTTCAAAGTTTTATATTATTTTATAATTCCACCAATAAATTTTTAATTATTTTTGAGGACCGGATGGAATTAAATGGGTTAGACCGGGTTCAGATCAAAGAAAAACCTCCTTTTTAAATTTAAGTGTGGGGAGGTTTTGTAGAGTTTGTTAAATTTATTTATCCGGTCGATTTTAGGTAGTTCATAGTGTTTGTTTAGAGTCGTAGTTTTTGTATTTTGAGTCTTAGTTAGTAGTTTTTTGAGTCATTTTTTTTAGAGTCGGTACTGCTTTGGTTTTTGCTTGTTTTGTTTATGCAGATTTGAATATGTACTACTCATACTCAATCTCCATTCGGGTGAATTTGGAGCTGTACAACAAATTTCAAGGAATTTACCATGTGTACTAGTCAGTGTCAGAGCCGATCGCGAATGAAATTCTATACGATCGAGCTGGATTGGACGAGAGTTATGGAGCATACGCGTTATAAAACCAGCTAAGTCCTTTCCAATTATGCCCTTAGTCTTTTTATTTTTTATTTATTTTAATCTTTTGAGTCGGATTCCATCATATATTGAGGGCAATGTAGAGTTTAACTGTGTGGATGGGAAACTATCGTTTAGTGTTTAGTTAGTAGAGTCTTGAGTTTAGTTAATAGTAGTCGAGTCTTGAAATTTGAAAAATACAAAAAAAGAAAAAAAAATTGAAAAATCTGAAAAATGTCTTTCGAGTAAAGAAGTTTGCAAATAAAAAACGGAAAATGATAGAAAAGATGAATTTTTATTCGGGTTCAAATAATGATAATATGAGATTAATTAAGTCGAGCTTGTGTCTAGTTAGGGATGTGTGAATAGGCCCAGGTTTGGTTTTAAGTCCCTTTGAGTTAATACACCTTAATTGTCGGTCTACTAGTGGGTTTTCATCTGGGAAATATGGGAAATTCAAACTGCCAATAAGAGTATTAGGGACACCGTTATAAGTTAAAACCGTTAGAGTTTGTTGTCATAAAAAAAAGAAAAAAAAATAAAGTAATGAGCTAGAAACTGAATGAAAGTAGCGCATTTCTATGTAGTCTGGGTTGGGGATAGTGACTTTACAACCGGATTACTGCTAGGATGTGTGAAATCGACCTTGCAAAGAAAAAAAAAGTACCAACGCCTAAGTAATCCGAGTTGGGGATAGCGACTCTACAGCCGGATTGCCTTTTGGTTAGGGAAACCAACGTCTACGCTCATTGAAAAAAAAAGAAAATCTGATTGTAAACTCTCTTGGTTTTGATATAAGACGGTTGGGAATTGGTTCAGCGATCGTTCCTTTAGTTCTATAAGCTTGAAGCGGGAGTAGGTGGACTGTAGATTCTAGCGTGAGACCCTAGGTAGACTGACCACACTTAAATTAAAATCATATGATAAGGGCTTGAGATTGGATTTGGGTTTAAAGGGACAAGCATATTTGCAATCGCGGCTAACACAAGTTTTGATTTTAACAAGTATAAATAAGTTTTTGACCCGAGTAATTATTTGTCTCTGATTCCGTTGCATAATTCTTTTTCGGGGACGAAAAAAGGTTAAGTGTGGGGATATTTGATGTGAGGTAAAATATACATATTTGTCCCGTGTAAATTGAATAATATTTGTCCCACTCTTACTGCCAGCTGACGTCATTACATGTCAGAGCATGATTACAAAAGCCAAGTTTTTCCTTTTTCAAACTTCCAAGAGAAGATTTCTTATTTCTCGCGCCTAAAAAACACCTCCCTCTCATAAGTCCAGTGCTCCACTTACTTGCATAAGTACAACACTAGACTGGGGGGACTTGAAGGGGTAAGGTCCCAAAAACCTCATAAAAAGGATTCGAGACCGTACCACAAACTGGCTTTTTCAACCTTTTTAACCTTGCGCGGCCGCGCATGGGTCTTATTAAAGGAAGAAAACAATCAGTAACTTATAGTCGCACGAATCCTTGCGCCTTTTCCCATTTAACAAAGGATCAAAATCCTTTGTTCAAATACCTCCGCCCAAATATCCAGACTTGGATACTATTTCACCCAGACTTGGGATTTATTTGTCTGTATCCACACAGTAAGGTGTCACACCAGATTACAGCAGTAATCTTCTAGAAAGAAATATAATCGTGCACTACCCAGACGGTTATAACCGTATGGACACGTGTCATCACCACAAGCAACTCTGAAATCACGACGAAGGCATGCAATTGGAGAGTAATCTCCACTTAATCACTTTCCACGTGGCAACTCCCCAGCCATAGATCAAACCACGATCCGTGTGCATTCACATCGGATCGAGACAACTTAACAAAGGATCAAAGAACTTAACGGAAGAAAAGATAACCGCTACGGCGTTAGCATCTTCCGTCATCTTTTCAATAACAGGTTTTCCCTCCCAAACTCCCGGTTATAAATAAGAGAACTATTCAGGTATAAACTCAGACTACTCTCACTTCTCAAATACTTATCTTCTCCGATTATCAATACTTATTCTCACACCGGAGTCGGGTCAAGGAGAGAACCCTCTTCTCCCCTTGGCGAGGCTAACGGTGTTCTTTTTTGCAGAACCACCGGAGAAGGAATTCCGTTACAACTGAATCAACCGAGAGAGAGCTAACCCTTTTATGCGGATTCAAACCCCCTAACTATCTCGGTTCCGACCATTTAGTTAGTGTTTCTTCATTGGCGCCCACCGTTTTCTCAGTTTTTCTAGTTTCTACCTCGTTTCGATTCAGTTCATTCCATTTTCTGTTTTTGCACATGGCAGAAAATTCGTCATCTTACCGGCAGCCTGGTCCTCGACCAAACGTCGGAAACAATTTACAACTAGAAGAATCTCCAGAACATTGGTTTAGCAGATGCCAAGCTGCTTTAAAAACAATCGTTATTCAAATCACCAGATCTGAATTATCAAACATCAGATCTGAAAAAGTAATTGATATCACAGTGTTGAATCCACCAACACCACGTAGGAGGAACATCCAATTTAACCAATATGGCAGTTGTCAGAAACAAATACACATGGTTCAAGGAGGTCCGTCACGAAGACCAAATAAACGAAATTATGACCAACATTGGAGAGAACAGCAAGTCGTATTTTCCGTTGTTCCTGGGGGCCCTCAGGAAGAACGGCCAGTAATTATTACTGGTATTTTCGGTCATTACCGAACCTACTATATGTTCATAGATCCAGGAAGCTCGATGGACATCATATACGAAGAGTGCTTTAAACAACTCGATCCAGAAGATAAAGCACGTCTAGAGCCGGTCGATTTTCCCCTCACCGGATTTTGTAATGAGGCTGTATTCCCATTAGGACAAATTGTTTTTCCGGTGACCTTATCTGATGGCGAGCACTCACGAACAGTTACAGTCAATTTCATGGTCATGCCGGCAACATCACGTCATGATGTCTTGCTCGGGAGAAGGTCACAAAGAGAATTTAGCATGATCACTTCCATTCCACATGCTGCTTGTGGATTTCCGACAGAGACTGGAGTTGCAATACTCTATTCAAGCAAAGAAGTCATGTTCGTAGACGACGAACCACCAGCAAAGGTAGTCAAACCTTCGGCACCAAACGAACCAGAGAAATGGGTTCTAAACAACGAGTACCCAGAGCAGACCATTCTGCTAGGACCAGCCATTTCACCAGCAACACCCATACAACTGAAAGAATTATTGTCTAATAACAAAGATATATTTTCCTGGTGCCCAGCAGACATGACTGGAGTTCCACGCGACATCGCACAACATTGTCTAAACATCAAACCATCAGTAGAACCTGTTGCTCAGGGGAGGCGCAGTTTCAGTGAAGAAAAAGCAAAAGCAATGAACGAGCAAGTAGCAGAGTTACTTAATGCGGGAATCTTGCGCGAAGTAAAATACCATACATGGGTAGCCAACCCAGTGATGGTACAAAAACATAGCGGCGGGTGGAGAATGTGCGTCGACTTCAAAGACCTGAATAAAGCATGCCCAAAAGATTGCTACGCGCTTCCAGAGATAGACAAGAAGGTCGACTCTCTAGCATCATTCAGATGGAAATGTTTTCTTGACTGTTACAAGGGTTATCATCAGGTCCAGATGAAAGAAGAAGACGAAGACAAAACGGCGTTCCGCACAGATAAAGGCATTTTCTGTTATACCAAAATGTCGTTCGGCCTGCGCAACGCAGGCGCAACTTATCAACGCCTAATGGACACAATTTTCAAAGATGATATTGGCAAGACTGTCGAGGTATACATGGATGACCTCGTCATCATGAGCCATGAGGAAGGCATAATGCTTGACAATATTCAGCGCACATTCGACTCCTTGCGCAGCGTGAGCCTAAAACTCAACCCAACTAAATGCTCCTTTGGCATGGAAGAAGGAAAATTTTTGGGATTCATCGTCACAAAAGATGGTTTTAAAGTAAATCCAGAAAAGGTGCAGGCTATTCAACTAATGCCGTCACCCGCAACAGTTAAAGATATGCAAAGGCTCGCCGGACGCCTAGCGGCTTTGAACAGATTTTTGTCTAATCACGCAGCGAAGTCTTATCCATTCATCAGTACGCTACGAAACTGCGCAAAGAAAACTGACTTTCAGTGGACTTCTGAAGCGGAAACCGCATTCAAACAAATGAAAGAATGTTTAATTCAGCTGCCAACACTGACAGCACCAAAAGAAAAAGAGCCACTGATTTTATATCTATCTGCCGCGGAAGTAGCAGTTGGTGTTGTATTGATGGTAGAACGCGAGAACATCCAAACTCCAATCTATTACATCAGCAAAATGCTCACCGGCCCAGAAACTCGGTACTCAATGATAGAAAAGCTAGTCCTAGCACTAGTACATGCATCCCGACGCTTACGCAGGTATTTCTCGGGTCACGTCATCACAGTTCTTACCAATTACCATTTAGGCCAGATCTTATCCAAACCCGACGTGGCGGGACGACTGGCCAAATGGGCAATTGAACTGGGCGGCTACAACATTTTTTACAAGCCAAGACCCGCAATCAAAGGGCAAGTTCTAGCAGACTTTGCCACTGAAGTTCCTATCGATAAAGTACAAGAATGCGAGGCAATCCAGAACCCAACACCTGTTTTCGACGACAGAGTCTGGACCTTACACACAGATGGTGCTTCCAATGACGATGGAGCAGGAGCAGGTCTCCGATTAATCAGCCCAGACAACCACGAGCTCACGTATGCTATACGCTTAGATTTCAAAAGTACGAATAACGAAGCCGAATATGAAGCCTTCTTGGCAGGTCTTCGCTTAGCGTTAAAAATGGGGGCAAGAAATCTTGAAGCTAATGTTGATTCAAAACTGGTAGCTGAGCAAGTTAATGGCAATTACGATGCAAAAGAAGCTATGGCGTTGTACCTTGAACAAGCGCGGATGTTAATCAGCCAATTTCAAACATTCAAAGTTAATCACATAAACAGAAGCGAGAACAAACATGCTGATGCGCTAAGCAAGTTATCCGCTACCAGCTTTAAGCATCTAGCAAAGGAGGTACACATAGAGGTATTATCCAATCCTTCCATTCATCTCAAGCAAGTAAGCGTTATCGAAATGGGAGATCCATCCTGGATGTCTCCAATTATCTTATACCTTCAGCACGGAAAACTACCGGAAGGAAAGGCAGAGGCTCGAAAAATACAACACAAGGCAGTAAATTACGAAATGGCGGATGGCGTCCTCTACCGAAAATCATTCATGGGCCCATTACTACGCTGTGTCGATAAAACAGACGCCCAGTACCTTGTCAGAGAAATCCACGAAGGATTATGCGGAATACACGCGGGACCGCGCATGGTCGTAGCGAAAATAATGAGCGCTGGGTACTATTGGCCAGGAATGCATATGGACGCAGTCGATTTATTAAGAAGATGCGAGGCATGTCAACGCCACGCACCAAAGACACTCCGACCCAAAAATCCGCTAATTCCCGTTACTTCCGCCTGGCCTTTCCAACAGTGGGGCATCGATCTTGTCGGGCCATTCCCTGACGCGCCAGGCGCAGTAAAGTTCATCATCGTTGCGGTAGATTATTTCACAAAATGGGTGGAAGCTAAAGCTCTGGCCTCAACAACCCCAATGGTAATCCGCAAATTTATATGGGAATATATTATTTGCAGATTTGGATTGCCATTGCGCATTATTTCCGACAACGGTACAAATTTCGCAGCAGAAGATCTCCAAAAATGGTTCAAAGAAATGAAGATCGAGCATAGCTTTGCGTCCGTTGCGCATCCGCAAGCAAACGGACAGGTAGAA
The DNA here is from genome assembly GCA_030545235.1 of Helianthus tuberosus. Classification (NCBI taxonomy): domain Eukaryota; kingdom Viridiplantae; phylum Streptophyta; class Magnoliopsida; order Asterales; family Asteraceae; genus Helianthus; species Helianthus tuberosus. The sequence goes on along the minus strand of CM060435.1, from coordinate 69,221,814 downwards.
AGTGTAAACAAACAGATCGTTGACGGCATAAAAGCGCGACTCGGAACAGCGCGCAGAGGGTGGATCGATGAACTTCCCAGCATCCTCTGGGCGCATCGAACAATGCCAAAGACTAGCACTGGCGAAACTCCGTACAGTCTAGTCTATGGGTCTGAGGCCGTCATTCCAGCTGAAATAGGTTTACCGTCACCGCGCATGATAGCCATGGAAAAACAGAATAACGAGCAAGAAAGAAGAATAGATTTGGACCTTCTAGAAGAAAGGCGCGAGAACGCCGCCATAACAGAAGCAAGGTACAAATCTAAGCTCGAGAAATATTACAATGCACGCGTCCGCGTTTGCACTTTTGTCCCTAGTGATTTCGTCTTGCGCGATAACGAAGCTTCCAACGCTGAGAAGCCGGGCAAATTAGCGCCAAGATGGGAGGGACCGTACGTCATTAACGAGGTCCTAGGCAAGGTAGCATACACCCTAAAAAGGATCGATGGGACCCTAGTCCCTCGCACCTGGAACGCACAACAGTTGCGCAGGTGTTACATATGAACTAAGCCTTCAAAAGCGGAAAGAACATACAGGCAATGTATTTCTTTATTATGTTTTACAAGCCTTGCGCTCTTATCAATACGAACATCATTTTTACTTATCTCACTGTTTATTACAAATTGCATGTAATTTCTTTGGTTCGCGCGAAAACAATATGGTCAAACATTGTATACCTCATGAACAGTCTAAAAACAAGGCAAGCTGTTACGCCTTTTAGACAAACGTTCAAACATGAGCACAATACCATCTCTCATTCGCCTTACCTATCCAAAAGCAATTAAAAGACATGCAACATATTGTAATCCAAACACGTAAGAAGTAAAAACATTGTCAATATACATATCATTAAGTATAACAAAACACTTCATAAACAAGATCGTGACAATGATCTTCAAAATTTTAGTTTCAGAAACTAAAAAAGCAAAAAAACCTTGTAGCACGACGATCAAACAACAGCCGTTAACAACGATCACACCTATGTTCTTCAAAAGAAAGGATCTATGCTAACAGACTTATATAAACAATCAAAAGAAGGGATAAACAACTCCCAAACCTAACCAGCCATAGGTTCGTCTTCAACACCCACGTTCACCGGAGGTTTCTTCCGACGACGATGGTACACCAACTTACACGTACTCGGACGGAGAGTTGGGAAACGAGCCATTAAAACTTCAACCGACAACACAACGGCCTCATTATCAGCCTCCGGTGAACGATGATCAACATCAACAGACCCAACAGCAGACGTCACCTTGCCAGTCCCGGTAAGAGGCGGTGACGGAGAATCGGCAAGCAGCAACAAGCTCTCGGCAGCATCGTAAAAACTCAAGATATCATGAAGACGGCGGGTACGATACAAACCCTTCATCTTCATTTTCCCCAAATTGAAGGAATAAACAAACAACCCAATATATATATATACAAAAGGAACTCAACCTCGGAAAAGGAGAAACCTACTCATCATTAGTTGTCAGAATTACATCACATCCAAACGGCGCTACAGGAACCAAGGTCGTATCCTCATTAATGAAGTCTGACAAGCGCCACTACGAATTTCAAGACAAAAAGAGAAATACCCACTCTTACTGCCAGCTGACGTCATTACATGTCAGAGCATGATTACAAAAGCCAAGTTTTTCCTTTTTCAAACTTCCAAGAGAAGATTTCTTATTTCTCGCGCCTAAAAAACACCTCCCTCTCATAAGTCCAGTGCTCCACTTACTTGCATAAGTACAACACTAGACTGGGGGGACTTGAAGGGGTAAGGTCCCAAAAACCTCATAAAAAGGATTCGAGACCGTACCACAAACTGGCTTTTTCAACCTTTTTAACCTTGCGCGGCCGCGCATGGGTCTTATTAAAGGAAGAAAACAATCAGTAACTTATAGTCGCACGAATCCTTGCGCCTTTTCCCATTTAACAAAGGATCAAAATCCTTTGTTCAAATACCTCCGCCCAAATATCCAGACTTGGATACTATTTCACCCAGACTTGGGATTTATTTGTCTGTATCCACACAGTAAGGTGTCACACCAGATTACAGCAGTAATCTTCTAGAAAGAAATATAATCGTGCACTACCCAGACGGTTATAACCGTCTGGACACGTGTCATCACCACAAGCAACTCTGAAATCACGACGAAGGCATGCAATTGGAGAGTAATCTCCACTTAATCACTTTCCACGTGGCAACTCCCCAGCCATAGATCAAACCACGATCCGTGTGCATTCACATCGGATCGAGACAACTTAACAAAGGATCAAAGAACTTAACGGAAGAAAAGATAATCGCTACGGCGTTAGCATCTTCCGTCATCTTTTCAATAACAGGTTTTCCCTCCCAAACTCACGGTTATAAATAAGAGAACTATTTAGGTATAAACTCAGACTACTCTCACTTCTCAAATACTTATCTTCTCCGATTATCAATACTTATTCTCACACCGAAGTCGGGTCAAGGAGAGAACCCTCTTCTCCCCTTGGCGAGGCTAACGGTGTTCTTTTTTGCAGAACCACCGGAGAAGGAATTCCGTTACAACTGAATCAACCGAGAGAGAGCTAACCCTTTTATGCGGATTCAAACCCCCTAACTATCTCGGTTCCGACCATTTAGTTAGTGTTTCTTCAACCGGCTACTTGGGATTGTATCCTTGCTGACTCAAACCACTTAGCCGAGGGTAACGTCGCCTTCAAAGGAGGGGCCTACCACTTTTCGCATTAATAACTTAATTAATTATCTTTCAATATTCTGGCCCTTTGGGATTGTATCCTTGCTGACTCAAACCACTGGGTTGAGGGTAACGTCACCTTCAAAAGATGGGCTTACTACTATAACTAAGATAATCTCTTAAAAAGTGCAAAAGTGCGGAAATCATCAAAGGTTATATTAAAGGTGAGTCGGATCCAAGTGATTCATCTTGTCTATCTGTTTTATTTTTTTATTTTCAACATTTTTAGTTTTTATTTTTCATGTTTAAAACATTTTCTAAAAATTTTGATTTGATTAGACGTTGAGGATAAACCGGTACTAAAAGCTCTTGTGTCCTTGGACGACCTCGGTATCTTACCAACGCTATACTACACTCACAATGGGTGCACTTGCCCATCTGAGTGTTTAGTGTTAGTAGAATATTGTGTTTTATTTATTTAAAACTTGACTAATGTGTTAAAAAGGGCTTAAAATATAAATAAAAACATATCACACCCAACACACACCATAAAACATGTAATCAGTTTCTAAGGAGCTCGTTTTTAATGCAATTTGGTGATAAACTGCTAAGTTAGGACCTACACTTATGTTTGCTGATTTGGTAGTTGTTTTGAATGAAATTAGAAATATGTGTTTCTTACAATCTGAGGGTTTTAAGTATATATGAGTGTTTGCTGTTGTTTGCAAATATATATATATATATAATAAATACATAAGAGTCGAGGATTGTTAAAACTGTTGGAACATTCGTAATGATTGCTGTTTAAATGCGTCCTTTTATTGTCGAAAATGTATAATATTGATAGGATTCTTAGTAAAGATGATAGTCGATTTATTGGACTTGGGGTTTGATCTGGTAGTATTAAAACAAAGATATAATTTTCGTATGAAAACTCGGGTTGATATGGTGTTTACGGATGCAGTCGAAAGCTTATTCATGTTCACTGTTTTTTATATTTAAACAGTTTATGTGATATGATAATGAAGTGTTTGTGATTCATGTTCACTGTTTTGATATTTAAAGAAAATTGGTTATGATATAGTGATTAGGAATCTTGTATGGTGGAATAGAAGGGTTGTTGGACATATAAGGCATATGTTGATTTCATATTGTTTGGTTATAAATCTGCTTGATGATTGATGCCTACGAAAATGCTGAACATGATATTAGGATTTATGAGAATTGATAGGAATTCGGTGTTTTGTCTGATGAAATAAATGTTGTCGTACACATGTAAGTCGCACACCTCTCTTGTACAAACCACAAATGCACAAGGTACAACTTTCTTTTAGCATGATCGTACACTACCAGGCGGCCGCACACTTCCCTGTGTGCCGCGCACTTGGTAGTGGGCCGCACAATTGTATCGGTCCTTATCTCTGTTGGGCTACAACCTCAGCGGGCCCCACACTCAAAGAACTGGACGGTACACTTATTTAATTAAATCGCACACTTATTAAAACAACACACTTAATGTATGACCGCACACTTATCAGTGGGCGCACACTCCTGTGTGGACCGCACACTGATAATTGGGCCGCACACTTCGTTATTAATGGGCCTTATTTTAGTGGGCCGCACACTAGAATAGCCCAAACCTTTTGTAAGTCTCACACAGCCCACTGTTCCATGTTATTTCGTGTTAATTGTTTTATAAAATGGATTATTTATGGTTGAAGTGTTATACAATAATTGATACTTGTACACTACTTGATGAATACGTGTTAGATACGTGTAGCTTATACGTAATTCCTTGTTTACTGTCCTAATAAGTGGTAACCATAATAGGACGTGGTTGACCAACTTAGGACAAATGCTTTATCTACCGAGCAAAGCAAAGGTGAGTTCACACTAAACCTAAACTCATGTATTCCCAATGGTTTGGGAACTTCACACACCAAGGTAACTGTGTGACAACTTAATAAATATCATAAAGCATGCACTCCCAATGGTTTGGGAGCTTCCATACTAAATGAAAGTCTACCAAGGAAAGTCCCTTACACTTATACCGATTAATCGTGGGGAGCGAACGGGATATTAGTTGATAGCGCGATTAGGTTTGACAACCTCACACCGTGCGGGGAGCCGGGCGTGAACTATTATCTGGATATCGGGTCAATGACAGTACACATTGACCTAAGAGGGCAAATAACAACTACGTCAAAGTTTCGGTACTACACAATTTAGTAGCTCATTATGGGATGGATTTCCCACAACATGTTTTGATAACATGGTAACTTATAAAACAAATGTTTTTGGATAAAACGAGAAAAACTTTTCGAAAACCATGAACTCGCCAAGTTTATGTTAACACCCTACTGCATGCTTGCAGGTTTTTAGGTACAACTACAGACGGACAATGCAAACGGATGGAGTGTGTAAGTGGTACGTTTTGTACATTCAACTAAACTGTGGTTCCAAACTACAATGGCTTTATCTTTGAGTAAATTACAAGTTTTATCCTTTATGTTTACATCAAATTGAAGGCGCTGTCCTTTTAGCCAAAAGTTTACAGGCGGTGTCCTTAACCTTTCAAAATCTTGCACGTTTTGTCCTTTTGGCCAAACTTGGTTAGAAATCTCAGTTAAAAACTATCATGTGCAATGCATGCACATGAGGGTAAAATGGTAATTTCCTCAAAACCCTTACATTTTCCCTTCTTCTTCAATGATTTAAACCTACTGTAGAGATTGAAGTTTAGGGCATTATTCAGAAGCAAATCTGAAATTTAGAGAGAGAATCAGAGCTGTTTGTAGAGAGAGAAAGCTCTGGCGACCGCTCCGTATTTCAAGCGACCACTCCGTCTTTGTAGAGATCGAATTTAGTTGCAGCATATTGTTGTTTGTGAAAATGGAAAAGTGCAAATATGTCGTTATTGTTTGTTGCTGTTTGAACGAAGAAGACAAAAATTGCAGATTTTCAGTTTGATATTGTTGATTTGTTGAAAAAGGTTAGTTGTTTGAACGAACCCATCCCTTCCCCTGCCGCTGCTATAAACACCACACACACACACATGCTTGAATGGTTACCACCGATACTAACATCAATCATCACCCAATCTACCCACCACAATCATCAAACTACCACCCACACCTAGTAAATAAGATCGACAGAGGTGGTTTTGGAGTTGTTTACGAGGGGGGTCTAAGAGATGGCTCTCAGGTGGCCTCAAGCCTCTTTCCGCTATGTATAAGAAAATGTACCATCGAATTCTTGACCATTAATCAATGTATTATAATTATCTTTATTCGGATCAAACTCGTTCTTTACAATCTGATAAAAAAAGTTGACTACTTGATAGAGCTTACCATAACTACATAGCCCCCGGATAATCGGATTCAAGATCGGGGGATGTAAACATGTAACCTAGCTTTATAACATTCCCTAATGCAAAAACCCCAAAGCACTGAAGAAGAAGAATGGAAAGTGTAAGGGTTAAGACTTAAGAGGTAAATTACCATTTTACCCTCATGTGCATTGCACTTGACAGTTTTTAACTGAGATTTCTAACCAGGTTTGGCCTAAAGGACAAAACGTGCAAGATTTTGAAAGGTTAAGGACACCGCCTGTAAACTTTTGGCCAAAAGGACAGCGCCTGCAATTTGATGTAAACATAAAGGACAAAACTTGTAACTTACTCGTTTATCTTTTATTTCCGCTGCAAACTTAAATCATATTTTTGAAAATTTTAAATTTAGTCACTAATTGTATTATTATTCGTAATAATTTACACTTTTCACAAATGGTTCAAAATACTTAGTGGTTGGATCCTGGGCAGTCGCACGCCTCGCGGTAATACTCCGCAGGGGGAAATTGAGGGTGTGACAGATTGGTATCAGAGCCACTGGTTTTAGTGAACTAGGTTTAAAATATAAATTATTTTTGGTTAAAAAAATAAAATATATTTATACGGAAACCAGTCTATAACCATTCTTTAAAAAGAAACCACAACATCACACTCCAGGTTTGCAAGGTTCGTCGGACTTAGCTGCTTACTTGGTAATTGTACCATTCGACCTTTACTTAGGTATGATGTATGTATAAACGTGTATACGTACGTATATTTAGTATCTAACACCGTTACTAATACGTAAAAAAAATTTGCAAACACGATATATCTTAGAAAAGCACGAATTCTCTTAACTTTAATTCGATATCACAACACGTTGGGTATGAGTGATCAGTTATTCATGACCTTCGTCCACACCTTTTCCCGATCTCATTTCTGGACTAGGACGAACCGACGCGATGAACGTCTAGGAGCCTGCTACGGACCCTAGAAGGAAGTCTTGAGAGCGAAACGACGAAGGAGAGCCAATCCTAAATCGCGTGTTTTTGGGGGAAACAAGCTGCTATGGCACGACAACACAACGACTTGGTCCCATATATGAAACAACTAGCAAGGGTTAGTAGGATCAACGACATCATTCACGTCCTTTTTACTCACACATTTCTTTTCCCGACTTGAGTACTAAAGGCTCATTCCCTCATCCGACATTGATTATTTCCCATATGCCTACTTTGTCTTGTATTTTAAACTCCAAATCCCTAATCCTCCGTTAAACATCCAATACTTACTCACACCTATGTTTCTTCATGTAGAAGGACTTGGTGCTCCATTCTAATCAACCCATACACTCGCGGACTTATCAAGTGGAAAGCTTGCAAAACCATGAGTATACTCGATCCCATTTTACTTTTTAACACTTTGGGATACAACATGTATGTTATAGAAATCACACGACACTTGAAACTATTTTAATCTCTATCCATGCTTAACATGAAGCTATATGATGCTTGTTAGACTTGTATGCTATGTAAACTTTTTGTATCGATATATGCTCATTAACTTTGCTAGCCTAGCTTAACAATTATAGCGCTATAGGATTAACGTACCGCCAATTAGTCTTGGGGTATTGTTAAGTTAAACATGTTAACCTCCCGTTATTCTTTGGGATAGGAAAAATTAACGCGTTGTATACTTGGGTTTGAACATATAATACACTGTTTCAGCATATTTGTAACTTGCATATTGGTTATTCATGTTGGATATGAGCCTTGAACTTTTTATTCTATATTATGAAAACTTGTATACTCGCCAACTTTTTGTTGATATATTTTAATACATGTTGCAGGTTGATAGACTTGATGATGATATGAGAAGAAACAAGATTTAGGTAGACATAGAAACACACCTAGATTAATTTTTCATTTTGATGTTATGTTTTGAAACAATGTTGTTCCTATTTGAATCTTTGTATGACAATCTAGTTTTGAAATGAAATTAGAATTTGAATTACATTGTCACATAGTGTTATGATGTTTTGGGCAATTTGTTCATTTCATCCCGATGTTTCCGCCATCGGTTGGGGTGTGACAGATTGGTATCAGAGCCATAACTATAGGGAATTAGGAAAAGTAGGAATGCTTTGCCTAGTATATAGTTTTAGGAACTTGATTCTTATTTGTCGTTTAAAACTATATGTATTCTACCTTATTTGCTTCTTATCTATCTTCTTTGGTCTTTTTAAACTTACATGCTTTTCCTAAGGCTAACACAATACACTTTGAAGACTTGAAGATACTCGTAACAAAAACGAGACGAATTTAACAAAATAGGCGTGAAACCCACAATTTGGTAAACGACTCTCATTCCGCTTGATTCTATTTTGCACGAAATTACACCATTAAGTTAGGAGTGAAATCCACATCTTAATGGTAATTTCCAATTCAAACTCTAGTGGACCCTCGTCAAAGTGTCGAAATTTGATTTTGACCCGACGAGTACTAACCACATTAGGGTACGAAATCGTCAAGTTAGGGTTGAAACCCGCATCTTGTTGATTAAGTCCCACTCGTCGATTTTCAATCTCTCCAAAGTCCCGATTGTTTCAATCGATTACAGACCTGTAGTAACTGGAAGGGTAAAATACTGTTAATCGCTTCTCGATGAGAGTATTTTACCTATAGGCTAAAGCACGTTTTCTTTAATTCGAAAGGACATTCGACCCACTTTGGAATAGTCGACTTTTCTCTACCCGAAACAATCCAATGTTTTATGAGCCTCTATTTTATATTATCTCAATTTATATGTGATTTTATACTTGTTACTCCGTTCATTTCAAAACCGTTACACAATTCGCACGTTTCTCGCAATCAAAGACAATAATAATATCTCGTGGACAAACTAAATTTACGATGCTTTCATTATCAATGTTATGCTATGTGGAATTCATGATTATGCTATGTGAAACAATTTGAACATTTTATGCGCTATGTGAAACTTTATGCTATGTGATACATTCATGAGAACGATTTTCTTAACAAACATTATGATCAAGTCTCATCTATTCTTTGTTTTGAATCTTTTAGATGTCGTCTTTTCATAATCTCTCCAACTCGACTAAGAAGTTAAAGACCAGCTCCCAAAAGAAGTTGATGGCATTCATGGCAATCAGACTGCTCGTATCGTCACTGAGATCCAAGCCGCTACTCCAAATTCCTCTGTCGATTCGAAAGTGGTCCAACCTAAGTCTGTGTCGTTCAAGTTCAAGCACTTCTCATCTTGCAACCCTAAGCCATTCACTGGCAACGAGGGGGTGACCGCTATGCTAGAGTGGTTCGACAGCATAGAAGTTACGTTGATAAACAGTGAATGTCCTGAAGAGCTTAAGACGCGTAGCGCTACTGGGGTCTTCCAAGGCTGAGCCTTGGAATGGTGGACTAACGAACGTAACCTCCGCTCTAACGAAGTTTCCTGTGCACTACCTTGGGAGGAAGTTAAGCAGCTTATGATGGAAGAATTCCTTCCTCCGCACGAGCAACAAAAGCTTGAGGAAGAATTCTTGGCGATCAAACAGATTGGTGACGACAACTTAGCCTACACCACCCACTTTAAGCAGCTTAGTTTCATTGTTCCCCACCTCGTGTTAACCACCGACCGAATGATCCGAAAATACATCAATGGTTTGCCTCCGACTTTGACGACGGTTGGGAACAACACCTACCTCGTTTAGAGTATTGATAGAACTCTATCTTATGTGGAACAACCGTACCCTAGTACTGGTTACTCAGGACGTGCAAACATTATTAAGAGTGTTTTGGTGATTCTTTGCATACTATGCCAGTTCGTGTCGTCGACACAAAACTTTTGATGTAGCACGCACCCTAAAGTGAGATAACAACTTTGTACCATAAGCATGCGTCCCTGGTTTGGGAAAACATCATATTTTCCCGGTTTGGGAAATACATATGGTACCCCTAGCTTGGGACTACACTCTCGTCCTTAGAATAGTACACATTCCCGGGTATTGGGAACCACTACTCTCCCTGGATTGGGACTGTTTCATATTCCTGGATTGGAATACTACTATCCCTGGATTGGGGAGGAATACTTTTCAAACTAATAGTCCTGGAAGAATGCTTTTAGATGTATTGGTGCGATTTCGATGATTAGATAAGGAACTCAACTTTACCACTTCGTTTAGGGACCGGGGGAGACCATAACCCTCAAGCGTTGTAAGTTACCTATAGATCGAGTTCGTTGGATCTCTCGTCGTGGCCCGGGGCTTTACTCGGGAACGGGAAGACCAGATGATGCGCTTGTATCCCCAGTCATTTAAGAACAAACTTCCAACCATCATTTTAGAACAACGTAATTTAAATTTTCGGGATGAAAATTCTCTCAACTAGGGGATGATGTGACACCCGGCCTTTATAGGGTGGACACAAACTCGGTCATCTTAGACAATCACTTGGACATCTTGTTTCAGTTCGGGTAAACTAAGTGTCTCAAAAATTTCACATACACTCATAACACAGTATCCTTGAGCAAATATATATAATTTATGTAATATTCCCTGCTATGTGAAACTAATATAAACTCTGAGAATTTTCATGTTATGCAAATTACGTGACTTTACGTGATTCATGACTTTATGTGATATGTGTCTAACATGAATCGCTTTGTGAACTTTCGTGAAGTTATGTGTACTTATGTGCACCAATAAGGTTATTAACGAATTAATAAATAAAAGCGTGCCGTATAACTTAGCTTAAATTTCGAGGACGAAATTCCTGTAACATGGGGAGAATGTGACAACCCGTACTCTCATCGTCGAGAGAAGGGTATTTTAGTAATATATGTATTTATTATTAGTATTATATTATTATTATTATTATTATTGTTTATAATAATAACACGCGACGAGAGATTTATTTATTTGTTTGTTTATTTACCGTTATAAATATTAAATGTTAAGTTAAGCAGGTCGGTCAGCTAAGCGAGACACCCGATGTTAAACGGATCCATATACTTGGGCCGAGCCCAACCCAACATACCTAAACCCCTAAACCCTACATTATATAAACAAACTAACCCCTCACCCCCTCATTTTAAAACCAAAACCCTAATTAAAACTCATCAGCTGCACAATAATACACTCAGTGGCGAAGCTTCGCCCCCCCCCCCATTTTTCCGAAATCGGGGGGGGGGGGGGTGGAAACGTATATACCTAAAAATTTTCTATACGAAATTACTATTCATAACACTACGCATCGAAAAGTTCGAGGGGTCGGGCGCCCCCTCGGAGCACCACTAAGCTGCGCCCCTGAATACACTCCTTTCCCTTCTCCTTTCTAATCTCCGGTCATCGGAGATTCACTCCGACCGGCGACAAACTCCGGCCACATCTTTGGCCAATCGACACACCTCTTTCCTCACCTTGTTCCCCTCCCACGCACCCCCTTTCTCGAACACAATCTAAACCCCAACCCCATTCTGTTCTACTACCAGCCCACTTACTGATATTCTACAGAAGAAAGAGAGAGTGACAACGAGGATAGAGAAGGGAGATATCGCGCCACTCACGATGAAGATTTCCGGCAACAAATAGTGACGACGGAGGTGATGCCGTGATGGTGGCTGTAAACGACGACGGTAGCAGAGGAAGTGGTGGTCGTTGTCAGTGGCGGTGGTCGGTGACGTGATTCAGATAGTGTCGTGGCTCGGCTCCGGCGAGGTGACGTCAGCTGGAGCATCGGTACGACAGTGCCGGTTGTGGTCCTGTGGTTCGAAGTACACGGCAACAGTAATTATGGGGGTGTCCTCGACGGTCAGCATGTGTATATCTGAACATTTGTTTGATTAATTGTTTGCAAAAAAAATATATTTAATAAATACATAAGAGTCGAGGATTGTTAAAACTGTTGGAACACTCGTAATGATTGCTGTTTAAATGCGTCCTTCTTTTATTGTCGAAAATGTATAATATTGATAGGATTCTTAGTAAAGATGATAGTCGATTTATTGGACTTGGGGTTTGATCTGGTAGTATTAAAACAAAGATATAATTTTCGTATGAAAACTCGGGTTGACATGGTGTTTACGGATGCAGTCGAAAGCTTATTCATGTTCACTGTTTTTGATATTTAAACGGTTTATGTGATGATGAAGTGTTTGTGATTCATGTTCACTGTTTTGATATTTAAAGAAAATTGGTTATGAAATAGTGATTAGGAATCTTGTATGGTGGAATAGAAGGGTTGCTACATATAAGGCATATGTTGATTTCATATTGTTTGGTTAAAAATCTGCTTGATGATTGATGCCTACGAAAATGCTTAACATGATATTAGGATTTATGAGAATTGATAGGAAGTCGGTGTTTTGTTTGATGAAATAAATGTTGTCGTACACATGTAAGTCGCACACATCTCTTGTACAAATCACAAATGCACAAGGTACAACTCTCTTTTAGCATGACCGTACACTAGCAGGCGGCCGCACATTTCCCTGTGTGCCGCACACTTGGTAGTGGGCCGCACAATTGTATTGGGCCTTATCTTTGTTGGGCCACAACCTTAGCGGGCCGCACACTCAAATAACTGGACCGTACACTTATTTAATTAAGTCGCACAATTATTAAAACAACACACTTAATGTATAACCGCACACTTATTAGTGGGCGACCACACACTGATAAGTGGGCCGCACATTTCGTTATTAATGGGCCCTATTCTAGTGGGCCGCACACTAGAATAGCCCAAACCTTTTGTAAGTCGCACACAGCCCACTATTCCATGTTATTTCGTGCTAATTGTTTTATAAAATGGATTATTTATGGTTGAAGTGTTATACAATAATTGATACTTGTACACTACTTGATGAATACGTGTTAGATACGTGTAGCTTATACGTAATTCCTTGTTTACTATCCTAATAATTGGTAACCATAATAGGTCGTCGTTGACCAACTTAGGATAAATGCTTTATCTACCGATCAAAGCAAAGGTGAGTTCACACTAAACCTAAAGTCCTAAACTTATGTATTCCCAATGGTTTGGGAACTTCACACACCAAGGTAACGGTGTGACAACTTAATAAAACTCATAAAGCATGCACTCCCAATGGTTTGGGAGCTTCCATACTAAACGAAACTCTACCAAGGAAAGTCCCTTACACTTATATTGATTAATTGCAGGGAGTCAACATGATATTAGTTGATAGCGCTATTAGGTTTAACAACCTCACACCGTGCAGGAAGCCTGGCGTGAACTATTATCTGGATATCGGGTCAATGACGGCAGACATTGACCTAAGAGGGCAAACAACAACTAAGTCAAAGTTTCGGTACTACAAAATTTAGTAGCTCATTATGGGATGGATTTCTTACAACATGTTTTGATAACATGGTAACTCATAAAATAAATGTTTTTGGATAAAACGAGAAAAAACTTTTCGAAAACCGTGAACTCGCCAACTTTATGTTGACACCGTACTGCATGTTTGCAAGTTTTTAGGTACAAATACTAACAGACAATGCAAATGGATGGAGTGTGTAAGTGGTACATTTTGTACATTCAACTAAACTGTGGTTCCAAACAACAATGGGTTTATCTTTTATTTCCGCTGCAAACTTAAATCCTATTTTTGAAAATTTTAAATTTAGTCACTAATTTTATTATTATTCGTAATAATTTACACTTTTCGCAAACGGTTCAAAATACTTAGTGGCTGGATCCTGAGCAGTCGCACGCCTCGCGGTAATACTCCACAGGGGGAAATTGAGGGTGTGACATTTAAAAACGACGTTTATAAATAACAAACGCTTAATGAAAACACATATTTATTTGTATATATAAAACATATTTTGTTAAATAATAATAGTGAAAATAACAAAATAAAAAAAACTTGAGTAATTGCATTAATAATATCTTAAATATTAAAAGAACTTTGTAATTATCAAAAACAACCCCTAAGGTATATAATGACCTAGATACCCTTACACTTAACTGCAAAAAGTAACAAAGTTAGTGTCAGGGGCGAAAACCGTTATAAAATGCAACCTCGTCTGATATGTTAAAAGCCTCCTTTTTGGGTTTAAATGGTTAAACTGGCTAACCCATAGGGGCCAAAACAGTAATTTACTTTTACAAATGAATTTTACATTAAGATTAAATAGGTAAATTTGGATTGGTATCTAAATGCACATTTTGAACCATTCCCAAAATTCCTCTTTATTTTTTTAAGGAACATTACTCACGTTATTACTCATGGAGCATCATCATATGCTACTTGAACATTCACCGAAATCGGTTCCAGCACCAAGAATCACCTCAGTTCCTCATCGTTAACTATTATACAAAAATCACCGAAATCAGATTGTATTTTAATTTTAAATGCATTACCGAAGTCGTATTGTTTGAGGCGTTATCAAAAGATATTGAAAAAACCTTTTTTCCAATTTGTATGTTGTAATACATTTGTCGATTACTATATATATAGCTTCACCGGTGTAAGGGTAATCGAATAATTTAAAGAAAATCGTGTGTTTCATCATTTGCCACGTCGCTGGTTCAATCCAATGGGCGGTGACACAAATGTACGAGTCGGGTGAACCGTGCGGTGCGGATCAAACGTCACTAGTCAAGTTAACACTGGTTTCTAATTTTTCAAAATAAGAAACTAATTCTAGTTTAGCATTTTCCACAATCTTAAACAATCCCTCCTAAGAGTAGCACGGCTTACATAGGTGTATCGTGGTTGGAGAGTTCGTTGAACCATCTTTGTATGGCGTTGGTTGTTGAAATGGTTGAACGGCAAACTTTCTTGGATTACAAACTTCGCCATTTCCTCCCTAGCTATATCGAAATTGTAGTTGGACAAAGTATCGCCATCACTTGCCATGGAGGTTTGACCAATAGCGGTTTGTTGTTTCAACGCCTTGCAAAACGATTTTTCGATGTGTTGCTTTAAGGTGGAGTTTGTGGTTTCGGCGTAAAAGCCTTGACAATGATGACAACGCGCTTTTCTTTTACCGTTGGCCATCTCGCACAAATCAAAATGTGACCAAACATCGGAGTTGCGCTTCGTTGGAACAACACGAACCACAGTGTCGGTTGTAGACTCGCCAACATTGACCGAATCATGGGCACTAGAGGTTGCCATACTTTTTTGAGAGTTATCGAACAAGAATGGGAGCCTTTTTTAGAGTTTTTGGAGATTCTCTAGTGTTGTGATTGAACCTAAACACCCACCGCCCTTTTATACTAAGTTGGAGATGGATTTTGGGCAAAAAAACGGCTCTTTTAAGCCTATAACGGTAATATTATCGTTTGCAAAGCTAGCAGCGAATTAACCGGATTAACCGGTTTTTATAACAGGTTTGTTTTTATACCGTTATCGGTTAACCGGTTTTTTATTTACTCCGGTTAATAACCGGTTTGTCCAACAAAATCTGAAACCGGCCTATAACCAGTCAAACCGGTTAGTAACCGAACCGGTTACAAAAAAAACGGTTTTTAAAAAAAACCGATTTCGGTTGAATAATCAGTTTTTTTTGTACATCTCTACCTCCAACCATTTTTGTGGAACCCACCAACAATCACCACCACCATCTTCATCAGTGCATGTTTGGGATTCCTTTTCAGAAGGAGTTTTGGAGCTTAAAAGGACTTATTAACTTTTTAAAAGTTAAAAGGAATACCAAACACTTAACCTGAGGACTTTTTGAGAAAAAAGGAATCGCAAGCACCATTTGAAAAGAACTTTTATGCTTAATTATGCCTTCAAAAAGGAAAAGTGAATAAGTAAGAATTTCTTACTTATTACTTGTCAAAAGGACTTTTGAGAAAAAAGGAATCCCAAACATGCCCTCAAACTCTTAACAACCTCCACCACCACCAAGAACTCCGACCACCATCACCCAAGAAACTCCGGTCACCTCTTCGGAAACTGTAAATTGAATCAATTTCATGGTAAAGTAGAAATAATATAATGAAACTGATTCTATTCAGATGACTAAAGAATTTGATTTAACATGTTCTACTTTTTTTATAAAATTGAGAAAATAAAATTTGAAAATTAGCTCCATGTCTTTGATGACAGCATCATTTGCAAGTATGGAAGCTTCATCCTGTAGGGTCATGTCCAAAGAATCCTCTGTAGATAGTTTACCAACCTGAAAATTGGTCAAAAAAATAAGTTTGAAAAACTTTGTAGTCAAAGAAAGACACCCTGCTTCTCACATCACTGGTCAAAAAACTTTGTAGTCAAAGAAAGACACCCTGCTGTCAACCATCATCACCACTGCCACTCTGATGGTTCAGTCGCCAGAAAACCATCATCATCTCCATTCGTCGTCGTCCCCAACCTTAAGATTTGAACTTTATGGTAAAAAAAACCAAACCCACATCCAAAATCCAAATCTGCTTGTTCTTCATCACATAAAAGATCATCTTTGAGAGCAAATGCAACATTTTGATGTGTCATGGTGTAGTAATAAGTGGATGTAACAGGCTCAGTTCAATGTTCATTATCTTGAAGAAAACAAGAAGATGAGGTTTTGTAACATTGTTCTCTGTTGGGTCTCTCTCTCTCTAAGGAAGTTTCTCTCTCTAGAATGTCCTAAATGAATTAGGAAGAAGATGTGTGTTTGGATAGGAAGAAGATGTGTGTTTGGATTGGAGGTGGTTATTGATTTATAGTAATGGTATTTAGGTCATTTTACACTCCCTTAACTAAAAGGACTAAGGAGCTGTTTGGTAACATCTGAATGGTTAAGTGCTGAACCAGTTAGAGGTCTGAACCATTAAGAACTTGTATAATGCTTAACCGTTCAGAGGCAAATGTCTGACCAATTTAGATTAGAGATCTTAACTATTCAGACTCTGTATAAATCTTAACCATAGGTAAACAAACAGCCCCTTAACCTTTATCCGCGTCAGGGACCATCCGAGAACAAAATTGAAAAGTTGGGGACTATAGCTGTAATTTTAAAAAGTTAGGAACTAAATGTGAAAAAATGTCAAATCACAGGGACTATCCGAGCATTTAACTCAAAATAATAATATATTCTTTCGAGAAATTACGTTGGTAAATAATTGAGTTTTTAGTTGGTTGAGCAGCAAGGTGAGTCTCTAGAGGGATGTTGGGGGCGGAATGCTGTGCGAATCCACCAGCGATGAACAGTAGTTATGGAAACGGGAGCGTCGAAGAAATCGTAGGCCTGAAATCTTATATTACCGGCGATCGCTCCTCAAATCGCGCCATCCTTCTCGCTTCAGATGCTTTCGGTATCGTCTCTCTCACTTGCTGCTGCTTATTATTATTTCCAATCACTTTTACTTTGATTTTGGACACCAAAGATAGAATTTATTTGTAAGGCGAATCAATGATCTTAATAAGTTTACAGTTTGACGGGTTGAACTGCCAGCCACATATATTATTATTTATTCTTGTTAAAACATCGAGTCGATTTCTTTTATAACGTTTCCTTCTCATAAATAATATGTATGCAGGCTATGCAGGAGTCATGCTGAGGTGTGAAACTTTACTACAGTCAGTCATCTCTGCCATAAGAAATTTCATATTTACCTACTTGGTGGATGGACAGGAAAATTGCTGACAAAATCTCTGGTCTTGGGTACTTGGTTTTGGTTCCGGATTTCTTCTTCGGAGATTGTATTTACAGCACGAGTCCTCCAGAAGTTCGCGCAAACTGGTTAAATAATCACCCTCCGGTCAGTCCCTTCAATCCTTCCTACGTACAAATTATTTTATCTATATTATATCTATGATTCGATGATGATACCTTTGACTGTAGGAAAAAGGTTGTGAAAATGCTAGGAAGATAATTAGTGAACTTAAAAGCAAAGGAGTGTGTTCTGTCGGGGCTGCAGGTTTCTGTTGGGGAGGTATGGTCTCCATATACATATATTTGTGTGTGTGTATGTGTATGCATATATATATATAGACAGAGATTGTAAGTCTAGGGGTGTAAACAAGCCCAAAGGCTCGAGAGCTACTCGTTATCGGCTCGGTTAAAAGCTCAAACGAGCCGAGCTTTAACGAGCCCAAGCCCGAGCTCGAGCCTGAAATAGAGCTTGTTTAGCTATCGAGCTCGAGCTTTGGGTTTTACTCGCGAGCCGAGCTCGAGCTCAAATAACTAGGCTCGAACCGAGCTGAGCTCAAGCTCGAGATTTATAAAAACATGACGAGTCGAGCTCGATCTCGGCCCAGCTTGTTTACACCCTAATTGTAACTTTCTGGCACCAAAAGCAATATACACTCAAGAGTTTGTGTACACTTTGTATTCTGACAGTTTTTTTTTCTTTCTCAGGGATGATGGTTGTTAAACTCGCAAAATATAATGACATTAAGGCTGCTGTTATACTGCACCCTGGTCGCTTGACAGACAACGATGTTAAAGGTTTGTTTCTCCTGGATGCAGTTAATATCGGTTATATTGGTCCCCTAGTAAAATACCGGTCAGAATATTGGTACCGATATTATCGGCGATATTGACTGATATATCGCCGATATTTGACCGATATATCACTGAATTATTAGTGTTGAATTGCTATATATATAAATTCTGCATTATATTAAAATTACAGATATCTCACCGAGATAACCTATATCTCAAATATCGATCCTTGACTGATATCCGATATTTTACCGCATTAACTGCATCTGGATGTGGTAAAATGGGCGAGTTCCCACTTGGAAAAATTTATAAGGGTCGGGTTAGGTTTACCTGAAATTTTCATGTCCAAAATTCTCAACTCTTTTGTAAACTATAAGCATCTTTGATTATGAAAATTATATTATTTTAAGAGTGAGAATCTAATATTCTGAATCAATTAAGTTTTATGCAGTTGGGCTCCCGTTCGACCAGTGGCGAAGCTTGAGATTTCCGACCGGGGGGTCGAAAACGTATATACCCAAAAAATTCTATAAAACCGGGGGGTCGAAAACATATATACCCAAAAATTTCTATACGAAACTACATACTCTCCACTACTGAGCGAAAAGTTCGGAGGGGTCGGCCACCCCCACTATGCTGTGCCCTTGCGTTCGACCTGTTGACCCTTTTTGAGATAGTTTTTTTTTTTTTTCTTTTTCAAATTTCATATTTGCTAGAGATTAATTGACCCGTTCATAAATAAATAGGTTGAACTGTCACTTTTGTTTCAGAAGTTAAGGTTCCAACTGCCATATTAGGAGGCGAGCTTGACCAGTTATGCCCACAAGAAGAAGTGAAACGTTATGGAAAGATTTTATCCGAAAATCAAGAAGTAAGTTCCATGACTTAAAGGACTGGTTAGGAAGGGTTATATTCTTTCTTTCTTTCTTTGTTTAGGGTTGATGTTTGAATGAAAACTACAGGTTGAGAGCTTTGTGAAGATATTCAAAGGTGTTGGTCATGGATGGGCTTCAAGATATAGCGAGGATGATGAATCTGCTGTGAGGAGTGCTGAGGAGGCTCACACAGACATGTTGAACTGGCTTACCAAGTATGTCACATGAGAAAAATCCTATTTTGAACCTTTTATAAACTCAAAACACTATTGTGAAATAAATAAAGCTTGGCAGAGATGAGTCTTGACCTATGACTGTCAGTATATTTTTACTGGATATATTACAAGTGTGTGATCTTGTTATTTCAGTTAGTTATTTATTATGTTGTGATTCTTAATTACCAATAATAATTATAAATATTGAAAGACTTTGTGTGTTTCAGGAAGGAGAAAATTCAACCCTTTTTCTCTCATCTGGTCATATAATCCACAAGTTCATATGTGAAATAATGGAAATTCATAAGTGTAATCACTGATTATGTAAAATATTCAAGTTTTAAAAATAATATACTTTTAGCATGAAAAGTTAGTTTAACACGTAAAATGGAAGAACAACATACATAATGCATTGGCTTATGGCAATTCATATTAAAGAAAGATGGAGAAATCATACCAAGATGAGAGCTTTGAGAGGTGCACAAATTGGGTTAGGGTTTGAACCTTAAAAAAGTCAAACCGGGTTGAGAGTGAAACTGGGTTGGGTTGAACCCGGGTTGGTGGTTTGTAAAACCCAACCCTATGAAATCTGTTTGGGTTGGGTTGGGACCGGGTTGGACTCTCAAACCGGGTTCAACCCTATTGCTCAACCTATTAAAAAAACCTCTTAACAATAGAATCGGTGCTGTATATTGTAGAATATTAAGAATTAAGATATCTATACATATAATAAAGGAAATCAGATGTGGACACGTGGCAACTGATGAGGGTATTGTTGTTGTGATTTTGGCGCAATTTCTCTACTCCACGCAATTCCTCTGCTCCGCCTTTTCTTATTGTAGTTGGATCTTATTTTGGGTAACCCGGTAAACCTACATGGATCCTTTATATTCTTATTCCCTAATTTTATTTCTTACGCTCTCTCATTTACAAACCCTAAAAACCATTCTCCTCATCATGTTCTTCCGATTAAACTCTAGATTGGATCGAAACAAAGGTATGCAACCAAGCTTTTGATCTTGCACCTCTTGATTTTCTTCAAGGAAAAGTCAGTCTTTTTTTAGTTTTTTTTTTTGTTTTGTTTTTGCAATTGATTATGTAATCCTTTAATTTCGTAAGACATGTATTCAGTGTTTCATTATTTCAAATATGGGTACTGTATCGGATTTCTATGTTGATTTTTGTGATTCAAATACACACCCTATATGGCCATCCTTCTTTTGCTTCTCTGTATCTATCTTTTATTGGAAGGTAGGCTATCCATTGAATGAAACATCGTGTGTCTTTTATTTTCCTTAGCATCCCTAATAATGGAGTTATAATTGTGGGTGCTTTATTTTTATCCACAATCGTGTTGGGGAATTTCAGTTTGCCGGATGATCAGAGAGGCGTGTAATCACTCTCAGATCAAATTATTTCGGTGGTTCACCCGAATAATTCAATCGGATACAACTCTGATTTCGAGAAATTGAACCAGTGTATGTTGTTTGTGCGAATTGTCTGAACCAGAATTGTGACCAAGGAAAACTGTCTACGAAATTGGGATTTTTGGGGGTTGTAACTGCCTAGTGGCAGTTAACTCAATTTTCAGACAAAATTGCCAAAAAAACCGCCAATTTTTTGTCATTTCGAAAATGAGTGAAATTCCAAAAAATAAAATTTTCTGATGCAGTTTCATTAAGGCAATTTAATGAAAATAAAAATTTTACCCCAGCCAGGGGCTCTGCCCCTTGGACCCCGCCAAGGGGGCGCTGCCCCCTTGGAACCCCCGTAGAGTACGGGCTCTGCCCGTACACTTCGAATTATAATAACTCAAACAAGCATGCACTCCCGCACCTCCTAACTTGCTTGATGTGTATTATTATTCGCTTTGATCACCAAGTCAATCCCCGATTACACTAAAATATCTAACATTTCGCTATTTGTCGCCATTAATTAATATTTTTTACTCTATCGCAGGAATTAGCTTATACTTTTCGGTGTAGCTATCAGCAGGCGTTAGTTGTTGCAACTCTATGCAGGTATCGGACTATATAATTTTTATTATCACTTTGATTCATCGATAAGTTTAATGCATTTGAGATTTAGTAGAAAACAGCATTGAAAGATACCAGGTATGTATAAGAGATAATAAGTATGTGCTAAAGGTATCATCTTAGTGTTCGTATCATATGTTGACCGTTAAAAGCTAGCCGCATGATCTTGATCCGCCGTCGAACTGGGACTCATTAGGCTGTAAAGTGAGGACCAAGGACCAGATCATATCTTTCGTCCTTCGCATTTGTCAAGATGGGTCGGATCAGATCAGAAACTGCTCGGGCTGTAGAATGTATGAGAGAGTATGGATAGAAGGTTTTGGGCTATACAATTATTATTTGCTAACAGTGGCAGTTGGTGATGTACAGTCCGCTCACTGTTATTGAAGTGTCTAATGTTTCAAAGATGTCGCCCATACGCATTAGTTTTAGTCAAAAGATAAACTATTACTGATATTTATAGGTGTCTTTGGATCACTAATAATAAGTAGATGGTTTAAAATTTTAGACAAGTGATTCAACTCACCAACCAGATTCAACCAATATAAAATATCGGTTTTACTCCGAACCCGTTTTGACCCGCCCCTACTTCTTACCATGTTCCATGGTAGCCGAAGAAGCATGACCCATTGCAACAGGTCCTAGAACAAAAATGGTTCGGTCGTCACATTCACCAAAGGAGGTCTGAGTCGAAAGGCAAGTGTTACATTCTTTGCAATGGTCATTCCCTTTTAATGATTTAGTTAATATATTAAAGGTTCTGAGTTTTGTGTTTCCTGGACATTATTTCCATCTAGATCATATGCCATCCGCAGAGAAACAAACGCTTTAACTTAAAAATGTTGTATTGGAT
This sequence comes from Helianthus tuberosus, assembly GCA_030545235.1. Lineage (NCBI taxonomy): Eukaryota > Viridiplantae > Streptophyta > Magnoliopsida > Asterales > Asteraceae > Helianthus > Helianthus tuberosus. Next base: position 69,199,375 of record CM060435.1, on the reverse strand, counting down.
TTGTGAGTTTTGGTTTGTTATTTGTTGTTGTTGTTTTATATTTTGTGCATTGGATGTTATTACTGTTCTCACGATTATTGATGGATGGCAGTGGGACACAGTGATGGTATTGCTGATGCAATTTGTGCTTGAATTATTGAGGTAATTGTGTTCTTCTTACTGATGTGATTCATGCTTAAAATATTATATTATAGTAGGTATGGATTTCAAAGTATTTTACTTGTATACCCTAATACATAAAACACAGTTCGGTTTCTATTTGTGTACTAGATGCACTAATTTTGTTGTTTTTAGTATTTGTTGTATAATTTTTAATTACCATAATACAACAACGCATGATCTCAAGATTAGGCGAACTTGAAAAAAAGGTTGATACATTCAAAACAACGCCATCAGAGATGCCTTACGAGAAAGAGGAATTGCGAAATGCTGCTGATTGCCGTGTGGATGCTTTAGAAGCTTAACTTATTGACTTAAATGATCTTGACTAGACGCATAAATGTCGAGAGTGCTCTGTATGCTTTCCAAGTAAGAAGAGTTTGAGAATTCTTTGAATTATTTGCAAAAGATCACTCCAGAAGCTTCCAGATTTGGTAATCCTTTTTTTTTCTAAATGATATAGGTTAATGCATTATTGTTGCAATGTGGTCTCTAACTTCATATTGTCCTTTTGAATCTTTGTATTTTCAGGTATATGCAAGATTTTTTCCCTTTAAGTGCTTCAGTTCCTGCCGAAATAGTTTTGATGAGAAAGAGTTGATTTTAAGTTTGCTACAAAAGTGCAAACTATTCATCTTGCTGAGTAGAATCATAATGATACAGTCACCTTCTTCACTTCTTCATGAGTGGAAGGTTGATTCCCCATATGTGAATTTGATATAGTTACCTAAGAATATGGTTTTATTCAATTTGACTAATGGTTTTTATTCATTACATTCCAGTTAAGCCATTATCTTGTATGTCCAACATATACGTTTATAACTATGAATTTATCATGTATAATCATCCCCTACTAATGTTCTTCTGACAACCTATGAATTTATCATGTATAATCGTTCAAAACTTTCATGAGTCAATTAGAAATAATCAGTATTTACAATTAATAAATAATATCGTTTTCATTAATCAACCCGTGTAACACACGGGGCTATAACCTAGTGTTTTATATATTTTTCAAAAAAACAATCACAATACTATATAAAAGAGTGGCAAGTAAACTATAAAATTGTAGTAGGTGTCATATGGAACAAAAAGAAAGACAAGCAAATTACTTTACAATCAATTATTATCTATTATAGTTGTTTTTCGTGCGGGTTCATTGAATAAGTTTCAAACCGGTTTGGCAAACCGGGTTATGTCGTGCGGGTTACAAACTACCAGGTTGAAACCGGTGTGACTGAAAAACATCCAAACCAAGTACTACCTTACGGATGAAAAAATAACTATAAGGATGCACGAAAACGAAGAGAGGAGAAGAGTTTCTAAGGATGAAAAAATTTCCATGATTTTATTTAATTAGCTAGCAAATTTGGTCATGAAAGCATCAGAATATACATGAAAAGTTAGTTTAACACGTATCTGATCGTAAGTTCGAACCTTCATTTTAGGTTGTTTTAAACATTTTTTGCCTTTTGCTTTTCCCCTGTTTTTCCTTTTTTATTTTGCTATTGTCTTTTAGTTTTTTTTTCTTTCCTATTTCGTTTTCTTTTTTTATCATTTAAATTACACCTTAGTAAACAAATATTTTTTTTTAAATGAAACGTTTTTATTTCCTTTTATTATTATTAAAAACTAATGAAACAAATGCGTTTTTGCACATATTACGTCTATATTTTTTTGGCTTTTTTCCTTTCATTTGGTACAGTGAGTGTATCGAAACAAACAACGTTTCCTTTCGGCACAAGCCGCAGGTTTTACGGTTGTTTGTTTCTGAATTTCATCCCAGGTGAAGCCGTTCTTCAATCTTTTGATTTTGGCATTCATAGGTATGCTTTTTGTTCTACTTCATTTACTTCTGGATTTTAAACAAAGGAGGAAGGCCTTTGTTTTATAGTTTATACTATAAAATATGGAATGGCCTTTAATTTTTCACTATATGTTGTATTTAAAATGATGGCTGCATAGTTTTATTCTCCGGATGTGATATGTTTTCATATTATAGTAGTTTCAATTTCTCTTTTTTTTTTTTTTTTTTTTTTTTTTTTTTTTTTTTTTTTTGATGATTAGAAGAAATTATATGAAAACTTGTTAAGTTACATCAAAACAGAAGGTAGACGGGCAACAAGCTGCGCCGCCAATCCTTTCTGAATTGCAAACCCCAACCTCCCGAACACAAACCCCTGCCCCCCTGGGGTCGAACAATTGCTGTGGATAACCCGTTGAACCCTCATCAAGAAGTTGATGGCTTCTGGCGCTAGGGAGCCAAAAGTATCAAAGGCAAAAGGGATAAAGACATGTTGGTTCTCTGCGCAAGCTTTAGCGTGCTTATCCACTTTCTTTGATTCTGCCTTTCTTGCTGCTAGTCCAGCTACAAACCCGTTTTCCCTTAAACCAACCAAAGGGGAAACCCCCGTGAGGTCTACACAAGCATGTTTCCCCCCAGCCCAGCCAAAGACGAGCAGATCCGCTGGTCGCAGAGTAGATCTCCCTTCCACAGGGTCCGTGAGGAAATTCACAGGGGCCTCTTTCTTAGCAGAAATCCCAGCTCTTCTTAAGATGTCCCCCTAAACATCTCGCACCCAGTCATGCCGATATTTAAACTCAGGGAGCTCTTTACAGTGAACTGCGTGCTCCCCATATTTATCTATACAAGCTTTACGACATATCGGGCATGTTTCATCTTCTGGGTACATAGGGATCATTAGCCGGTATTTGAGAATGGTTCTATATTCTACTGCCGACATGCATTGTCCTAACCCCTCAATCGGGATAACGGTCAAAAATTCTTGAGCGTGGGGACCCTTCAGACACTCAAACACCGCCTTCTCTTTATAAGTTTAAAGCATAACTAAATATGAAGCTCGGTTTGCCGCTTACTTGATGTAAGATTGCGAGTCGTCAAGTAAGCGGCAAACCGAGCTTCATATTTAGTTATGCTACAAACTTATAAAGAGAAGTTGAAACTACTATAATATGAAATCATATCAAATCCGGAGAATATTACATTATGTATAGCCCACAATTTCATCATAGAACATTAAATTACTTCTATTGATCATTGTTTTGGTTTGATTTGATTAATGAATTGAATATGTTCTTTGTTTCATAGATGTGGTTTATGGTTCCCGACAGGTACTATTAACCATTTAGTTAGTTGTTTATTTTGTGTCAATTGTCTTTTAATATGTACCTTTGTGCTAGATGAAGTTGGACTATGGTATGTGCGAAAGTACCATACGCGGTTATGTAAAGATGGCACAAGCTTTCCTAGACGTGTTTGCTTTTTTTCGCTCATTTTCCCGAGGAGTAGGCCTGTAAACGAACCGAACGTTCATGAACTGTTCATGAACTTGTTCGGCGGGAAGTTCGTTTATGTTCGTTTATTTAATAAATGAACGAACACGAACATAAAAGTTCGTTCGTTTAATTAAATGAACGAACATGAACACACCTTGTGTTTGTTCATTTATGTTCATGAACATTTGTTCATTTATGTTCGTGAACGTTCGCTTATTTACATGTTTATGTTCGTTTAATTTTTAGTAAATACATAAATAGTTATATTTATATAAATATTAGGTTTTCTAACTACTTATATAAATATAACTCATTAGTATATCTATGAAGCCTAATTTAGATGTGATTTTGGATGAACTGTAATATGTTAGACTTGTTGTTCAATCATGCTAATTTATGTTTGTTTTTGTTTCTGTTTATTCAAATACATTCACTTAAATTTTTTTGTTTATGTTCGTTTGTGTTCGTTTGTGTTCGTTAATGTTCGTTTAGGCTTTAAACGAAGGAACATAAACGAACACGAACATGCTCGATTTTTTGATGAACGAACACGAACAAAAATATGTGTTCGATTATATGTTCGTGTTCGTGTTCATGTTCGGTTAAAGTTAAATGAACGAACATGAACATGCATGTGTTCGTGTTCGTTCGGTTCGTTTACAGGCCTACCGAGGAGCTTATGCCACTTTAGGTCTCAACAGGGTTGTTCTTCTGTCTCCTAGGTCATCTGCTGTTGGTACGGGTGTAACAACCTTCAAAAAAACTCGCGGCTTGCTCGAAATTCACTCGAAAAGGCTCGGCTCGAAATTAGCTCGGTGGTAAACAAGTCGGCTCGGCTTGGATCAGTTTGGAAATGAAACCGGTTCTGGGTTAGGTACGAAATCGGTTATGTTAAAATTGACATAGATCGAGTCCAAGTTCGAGTTCCAATCAACTTGTGTGTAACCACACTAGAGATCCCAACACAACAAAACGGGGTGTCTTCAGTTCAATTCTGTAACAACCCGCACTTTCGTACGTCGTTACTACTCGTCGTACTCGTTACGCCTAGCACCAGAGATTCGGATCATAATGTAACTATATCGCATACATCGCTATATCGAAACATCTTCGCATATTATCGCATATACTATCACTATCACATCACAATTGCACTTGCTGACAACTACGGAGATGTCAAGTGAGGACCAATTCTACCTTCCTCGACAGCCGTAATGCGTCGCAGTGCAACTCATTACTCGAAAACACAATAACGTTCACGATGCCATCAAGAAAGGACCTATTCTACCCTCCTCGATGACCGTGAAGCGTCGCAAGTAATCGCATATTCGAAACGGAAACCGACTATTACATCGCGACTTTGAATTATGGTTGCGTAAATACGACCCCTAGTGATTATATACATATATAATAATAATAATACAAATTAATTATAGGATGCGCGTACCCCAAAAGCTATCGCAACACTCGAAAACGGAGAAATTCCCCGCGCCAAACCCAACCGGAGTGGCCATCCGAATGGATGGGCTGTCACACCCCAACCGATGGCGGAATCATCGGGGCGCGACACTAGGCGAATCAGATTGCTCAAGAGAATCCATAACAACTATATTGCGATAATATTTAATACATTCGTCATCCCATACTAACAAATAATACAATCACATAAGTTATCACAGATTTCTTGTCCTCTCGAACAATACAAATCCGACAACCTAGATTTTAGTTGAGTTTCTAGACTTCCTAACTTGATTTGAAATAGCCTGCGATCTAACCTGCAACATACGTTAAAATATCTGTCAATACAAAAGTATTGGCGAGTATACAGGTTTGATATATATAGCGTAATAGATAAAAAGTGTAGCGAATTTCCACATGCATAAATGTAACACACGACATATATACTCACAAAGCTGATACTACCAACTAAGTCCTCGATGCTCGAATATGCGATGGCAAACTAGACCCCGTCGGGCGCAATAGTACTATACTAGTCGTGGTGGGACGTCGCGAGTATAAGCCCTAGCACATATGCAACTAGCATCACGTATATCTATGCATAATAGTTATTCGCAAGTGATAATTCGATTGATTGAATAATTCGTTTGATAAGTTCGATTTGCTAGAAACGTATGTTACACCCAAAATGCGATTAAAACGGGGTTCAAGTATACTCACAGTGCGTATTTAGCGAGAATACAACTTGATTGGATCGGTTGCGAGTGCGTCTGCGTTGAATCATTGAACGGTATTGTAAACGATGCACGATTAAGCGGGAATAGCGTCAAAATGTTAGTTATCCGGTCGGATGGTGCTCATCCGGTCGGATGGGCCCATCCGTTCGGATGATATTGGCTGTCATCCGGTCGGATGACAGGCTATCCGATCGGATGACCTGTGCTTGGATCGGATGACATGTACTTCGGATCGGATGACAGTCATCCGGTCGGATGACATGCTATCCGATCGGATTGACATGCTATCCGATCGGATGGCATGTGGTCCGTTCGGATGACATGTTATCTGGTCGGATAACACGTCTGTTTTTGCGTTTCGATTAACGGTTTTCGAGTGTTTTCGGAAAAAGTACGTGTGGTTTCACTGGGACAGTGTAATTTCGTATTAACAATTGAAATTTCATTAGTTCCAACCCGTTCTAATGGCCGGGAATCACCCCGTTCCATCAGATCTGGTCGTTCTTGATGGTTTACTCATGTTTAACTCGAAATCGCACAGTTCCTTGGTTAAATACATAGATTTAGGTGAGATTTGTTATCAAAACATGTGGAAATCACCCAGATCTGAGTCGTTTATGGTGGGATGAGGTCACAACTTGAAGTTCATATGAACTCTTGGTGACATCACCTTAAAACACCTCAAATCAGTAGATTTCACGGTTAGAAATTGAGTTTTAAAAGACAGAATGGTGTAGAATTGAGTGTAGATAATAGAAGTAAAGTTTTAGGTTGAAATCTTACCGGAATCGCGAGGAATCGAGAGAAAAGGTCCAAGAGCGTGCTTGGTCGAGTGGGAGCTGTCATATCACTGTTTAAGTGATGTGACGGGCTATTTATAGGCAACAGGGAAGGTTGGAAGGTTTTGGGTCGGATGGCCCATCCGTTCGGATGGCTCATCCGTTCGGATGGCCCATCCGTTCGGATGAGGCGATCCATCCGGATGGCCACTCCGGCGCGGGGATTTCTTTCGTTTTCGAGCGTAGCGATAGTTTTTGAGGTACGCGCTTTCCATAGTTAGTTTATATTGTTATTATATATGTGTATATATATATATATATATATATATATATCACTAGGGGTCGTATTTACGTATCCACATTCCAAAGTTTCGATATAACAATCGGTTTTTGTTTCGAGTGTGCGATTATTAGCGTCGTTTCACGGCCATCAAGGAGGGTAGTATAGGTCCTTTCTCGAGGTCATCGTGAACGTTATTGTGTGTTGTGCCACAATGACTGACGGGGTACCACTCACTCGTATTGTCATCATGTCACGACGACTGGAGCTATAGCACTCACCCGAGAGTCTTTGTTAGCGTTAATTGTCTGCGTTTCGACACATCACGGCCACCGAGGAGGGTAGAATAGGTCCTCACTCAGTGTCATCGTGAGTGTTAGTGTTTGCGATGTGATGTAATGATAATGTATTACGAAAATATGCGATTTATCCTTCGAATAGCAATGTATGCGATATAGTTACATTATGATCCGAATCTCTGGTGCTAGGCGTAACGAGTATATCGAGTAGTAACAACGCACGAAAGTGCGGGTTGTTACAGTCTCCCCTACTTTAGGAAATTTAGTCCCGAAATTAATCCAATAGGTAGATTTCTGAGAGTTGATCTTGCATGAGTAGCGATACAGCGAGCGATTTGACAGTGAGTTGACAAGCGAGAACGTTTCGAATAAGAGAGATTGATTGCGATAGTGAGAAGGAGACGTAAAAGGCAAAAGTAATATTCCACGAGTTGGCGTTCCAAAATACCTCGTGTCGTGAAGAATTCGTTAGTTTGATGCGATCGCAATTTCAAAGAACTTGAAAGGTTTCTCATGACGTTGAATCAACTGAGTCGATCGTTAACCAACGTTACAAGAAGCGTTCGTGTTTAGATATTCAAAAGGAATTTTGGATGGAAATCTCGAAAAAAATTCCTTTTAACGTATGGCCAACTGAGTTGATGTTAACCAACGTTGCAAGGAAGTTTAGGTTTTACACATTTTAAGGAATTCGAAGATGCAAACTAGGATTACGAAAACTCTCCTATGACGTGGGTTCAGCTGAACTCGATGTTGAGCCTACATCTCAAGAAAGTCTTGTTTTTGATATTGCAAAAGGTTTTAAGGAAAAATTGGACTCATGAAAGCTCCCCTTAGGCATGGAGTTAAGCTGATTCGATGTTACCTCCACATTGTGAGGAATTTCACTTGTCCCATGGTTTTTAATAAAAGTTTTATAAAAATCAGTTTTTAACCGTTTGAAGAAGACAATTTAGCATCGGGCCCCACTTGGCACCTTCCCACGGAAGTTCGTTAACATGATTAAAACATTTATATATAGGAAGTACCAGCGGCGTATCCACCATGTTTCTCCCATATTACTTCCGTTTCGTGAGGCGGTGTCATGTGCGCCGATACGACACGGATAGAGTTGCGCTTACTCGGCCCAATCGATAGAAAGTTAGACCGAGTATAAGATGGAATCGAATAGGTTAAACCGGCGAGTTGTATTGCGAACGTAGCTACAACAGCGTGCCCGAGTAGCCTGATGACACGAAACGCTTATGTGTCGTGTCTGGATAGGCGTCGAGCGGTAGACGATAAGCGATTAGCGTGATGTCGATTAGATTCCACCTTGAACCCGCATGGCACGTTTTCACGAGAGTTTGCTAACATGGTGAAACACCACGTTTAACCAGGTTAGTTTTGCCTCGTGAAGCGATGTCATGCGTACTAATACCACACAGACTGTAACGAACACCAACGAGCGAATAAGCGGTAGACTATACACGATAAGCGATAAGCTATTAGGTGATTAAGCGAATAATATGTTGGTGCACTTAGTGTCTGTTAACTTCGTCTTATACAAAGTCTTATGTCTAGATAGGATGAATGAACACAACAGGGTCAAAATTAGGGTTTATACATGTTTAAGGAAGAGATTTCGCTTGAAGGTGATACAAGACAGTTCAAGCGAAACCCCAACAATATGCAGGTTCGCTTGAAACTGACATGTTCAAGCGAAACCCATTCGCTTGTCATGTTCAAGCGAAACCTGATCTGTCTATAAATAGGAGTGTGTGTGTCATTTGAAGCGATACTGTTCATTTGTATAGAGTCGAGGTGCTGCCGGTTTTTTGTCAGAATTGATTGTAAAGACTTAGGATTGATTAATAGAGGAAGAATTGAAAAGGAACAAGCTGTTTGACATTGTTTACTTTGATTCCGCCTTAGTAAATGATGATGAACTACTCAACTTGACTGTTTAGGGTCACGAAACCGATCCAACAAGTGGTATCAGAGCTCAGGACGAGGAGTTCATAACAATTCAGCTTGATTCTACCGGATTTTCTCATTTCTACTCACTTCTTCTCATAGTTTTCTGATTTGAACGAGTTCTAACGGTTGAAATGGCCTGATTTTCACATATGTTGTGTAAAACATAGTATTAACAAATCCTACAAAGAATCAGATCAAAATTCGGATTAAAACTGATAAAAAATGGCATAAAACAGTGTTTCGCTTGAAACTGTCCTTCGTGGTCTCGCTTGAAAAACCTGGTTACTTGAAGAGAAACCACATTCTGTGCTTGAAACTTGACTGTTTCGCTTGAAAAGTTTAAGCAAACTAGGATATTTGGGTTTCGCTTGAACTATTTGAACTTGTTTTAGCCATTTCGCTTGAAATCTCAAGCGAAACAGGACATTTCGCTTCAAAAGGCCTTAGTTCGCTTGAATTGCTTGATCTTGGTGCTTTCGCTTGAAATCATTTCGCTTCAAGTGGTTTCGCTTGAATTTGTAATTTTTAAAAAATCAAGAAATTTCTAAGTGTTTGTTGATTTTTCAGGTACGTATGAGATGGATGATCTATTCATGAATCCGTTCAGTGATTTGTTTGCCTTTGCTGGAAATTCTGGAGACGATAATTCGTCTAGCAACAACAATGAGAACACGACGAATACGAAGAAAAGTTTATCGGATGCCTTAGGTGTGGAAAGTGCATACGGAACCTATAACAAACCCCCAAAGTTGATGGCTATCGAAGAATACAGTCGGTGGGCCAAGAAGTTTGAAGAATGGTTGAAGGCTTTTGCTTATCCCAGCTTGAAGAGTCTAAAAAATGGATACAATGATGAAGGCAAAGATGGTGAAAGCTTAACATCAGCTGAGGAAATAGAATCGTTTTTTACAGAGCAAAAATGCATCGCACTGTTGTTTCAGTCTGTTCGAGAAGATATAATATCATTGATCGAGTACAAGAATTCTACAGATCTCTGAAAAAAGTTAAAAGCTAAATGTTTGGGAAGTGCAGAAATTGTGAAAAACAAAAAGAAACTTCTCAGAAAAGAATTTGATTTATTTAGTTGTTTAAAAAATGAATCAGTTTGTAAAATGATTGAGAGGTTTGGGCACTTAAAGTTGGAGCTGGCGAGACATGAAATTTTCTATTCTCAAGAAGAGCTAGTCGACAAACTGTTTGATTCATTGCCAGATGAGATGGATTGGCAATATTATGCCTTAATGTTGAAGAATACTATCAAGCCGCCAGAAGTGTTGACTGTAGATTTGCTGATCGAAAGACTAGAAAGTCACGAGCTGGAGTTAAGGAAAACACATAAAGTCAATCACTCGTCTTATCAACAGAACTTGGATTTGTATTATCCAAAAAGCATGATGCCAAAGAATACACCTCCCAAGACAGTTTTTTCCGCTGAGAATTCCAACACTTCTAGTAAAGAAAATACAAAAACAGTAAAAAATTTCAAAATAAAAAAAAACATGAGATATTTTTAAAAATCCAAAAACAATAGAAAATTGGAAAAGAGCTTGTGTAAAAATGGAAAATGATAGCACATCGGCTTGACAGTTACGGTATGCTAAAGAAATGGAATGTTTAAAATGCGTTAAACAGTCTCGCTGATGATGTGCCGATAGGTTTTTACACATTTAGTAGGTTTGTTCGGGATATAAATCTTTACTTACTTATTTTGTGGGGAACACTACTTGGATATATAGGTAACCCCTGAAATCTTGTTTGAAAGATTCCTTTTTCTGATATACTAGGTCTTTATACTCAGTGATATCTGGGGTATTATTCCAGGACTTCTGCTGAATGGAAGTTCTGACCTAGTCCTCGAATAATACTTTCCTCAATGCTTGAAACATAGCATCACCCTCAGCATAAATGATAAGACAATAAAATTGCTTAGCAATGCTGTTGTAAAAAAGATCCTCTAAAGGGGACACACCCAAAAGTTGAGTCATGATCTCTCTGCTGAACGGTAGTTCTGACCTGAGCTCTCATGATTCTTCATAATTTATTAACCCTTTACAGATATCATTGGTGTTATATTTACCTTTAAGACTGAATATTGGGATCTGGATACGGGAGTATATTCAAGAGGTGGGACACACATATAAGTTTAAGTCTCTAAAACACTAAATTCGTATCCTGGACAGATTGAAAATTGTGTGAGAATTTAAGTGGGTCAGTATATCGACAATCTAAGCGAATTGTTTAATTCTGAATATGTAATCAAAGCTTAACGGTACTTGTGACGTGTCGAACAGCTGATATGATTCCCTAACACGCTCACAAAAATATGTTTGTAAATAGTTTATTTTTACAGTCTTTTAGTTCTGTATTTCATTTCTTGCATAGAAACTTTATTATAAATCCAAAAAGATTTTTCATTTCTGCTTTATTTTCTGACAAACCAAAGTGGAGAGTTGATCTTCGGATTCGAAAGATGAAAGCAGATGCATGAAGTTTCTGGGCTGGACAATGAGTTTGGAGCTAAACATAATAAGTTTGTGAAATTGGAAAGTGAAAGCAAGTTCATTAACTTGAAACTTGTAAATTTTCAGAAAAACAAATTGAACAGAAGTCAGTGTGAATTATCTCTGATCAACCAAGGTCATTAAGTTGGACTTGGTAGATTTATTGAGTAATCAGGATCATTAACTTGAACCTGAGTTCTTAAGTGGATTTCTAAACACTGAAGGTTAAAAGATAAATTTGGTTTGAAAATGTTATTATCATATATCTTATATTTAGGTAGAGATTGTGCAGGTAACAGGTATCCCTACGGCAATAATGAAAATGACAAAGTTTGAACCAGAATTTAAGCCCTAGCTTAACGAGAGGGGGAGTCTGTGAAAGGGGGAGTCAGAATTCTGGATCAACAGTCAAATGGGAGATTGAAGATTAAAGATTGAAGAGAGTTTTTACAATGATAAATTAATTTGGAGAAAGACAAAGACTAAAGACTTCAAGCCGAAGACTTCGTCAACATCCAAGGGGGAGTCTGTTGGTGCACTTAGTGTCTGTTAACTTCGTCTTATACAAAGTCTTATGTCTAGATAGGATGAATGAACACAACAGGGTCAAAATTAGGGTTTATACATGTTTAAGGAAGAGATTTCGCTTGAAGGTGATACAAGACAGTTCAAGCGAAACCCCAACAATATGCAGGTTCGCTTGAAACTGACATGTTCAAGCGAAACCCATTCGCTTGTCATGTTCAAGCGAAACCTGATCTGTCTATAAATAGGAGTGTGTGTGTCATTTGAAGCGATACTGTTCATTTGTATAGAGTCGAGGTGCTGCCGGTTTTTTGTCAGAATTGATTGTAAAGACTCAGGATTGATTAATAGAGGAAGAATTGAAAAGGAACAAGCTGTTTGACGTTGTTTACTTTGATTCCGCCTTAGTAAATGATGATGAAATACTCAACTTGACTATTTAGGGTCACGAAACCGATCCAACATAATACAACACCAATAATGACGACGATGATAAACGAATTTCGATAAGTGGCAGTTGTTGCGTTGCAAGCGATGGAAGTATGCGTGATTTATGCGGTTCGATTTGATTGATTACACCACAGAGTTCAACTAACATTAGACCCCACATGGCCTTTTTCCACGAAAGCCCGCTGATATGACTAAAACACCTTGCTTTATCCATATGAGCTTCATCTCGTGAAGCGAGGTCATGTGTGCTAACTTAACACAAATATCAAAGATAACTGTAGGCGGTAGCGATAGATTGATACACAGCAAGCGATATAGATCCACATAATAAGCGATAGAGGTTCACATAATAAGTGATAGAGATTGCGAGATACACAAGATAAGCGATTGCGATTAGACGAGTCTTGTTTCGAATAAGCTTTACGTTACGTTGCGACGCATCACGGCTATTGAGGAGGGTAGAATAGGTCCTCACTCAACAATATCGTGAGCGTTTATGTACTTGATGAGATTTGTTGCAACAGACTTACGACCAGTCTTGCGTCGATGCAATTGCCCTGCGAGGAAGACTCTCCAGAGTCCATCGATGAGGCGATTGCACTACGTTTGCAGACTTACGACAAGTCTCGTGATGATGTGGTTTGTTACGCCTTGCGATTGAGTGTAGTGTGTTGAAAATAATCACAATAGTATAATAGGTCTATTAACGTTCACTCCACGTGGCACTTTCTTCACGGAACTTCGGTAGTATGATAAAGCACACCTTGCCTGACCCCTACTACTTAGATCCCGTGGTTTGGTGTCATACTTCGTTGAAACGCTTATGGCACCCTAGAATTCACTACGATCTCCGTGCACTGACCCAAATAATCCCGTGTGCACCCGTGATTAGTCGTTCCTTGCACGTTTATCGTACCTCGTTCTAAGAGTGTAGTGAGGGTAAAACACATTATTTCGTGATATAGTATATAGTACGTGTGTGACTCTAGTCTGAGTGCGACGACTAGAGTGTGAAAGAGACTACGAAAACGAGAGTTAATGTTACGCATAGTGGAAACATCGAGTAATATAGTAGGTTCGAAACTTAGAAATTAACGTCGAAAATTGTATCATTACAACTTCATCCTATGCTTGCTAGGTACTTGATGTTGAATACTTTTCCTAGAGCTGTTGTTGTTGTACTCAGGTTCGCGGTTCGATGCGGCAGTTGCGGGTGAAGTGGCCGTAACGGTTGCAGTTACTGCAATAGCGACAGTCAGCCCCAACTGGATGATGATAGGTACATGAGTAACAATGAGGATGAGCTCCAGTGTAAGCTCGTTTTGGAAACACCGGGACTGTTTGAAGAGGCTTCGGCTGCAGCAGCTCGGTTGTTGAGGAGTTCGGGCTTGAAGTCTTTCGTTTGCGGCTGGGTTTGTCAGTGTCTTGCGATGAGGTGTCGTCGTTGGAGGATCCGTCTGAAGACGCACTCGCAGAATCCTTGGCCGAGTTGTCGGAAGATCCGTCGGCAGATTCGTCAGAAGAATCGACAGCAGATTCGTCAGAAGAATCGTTAGCAGATTCGTCAGAAGAATTGTTGACAGGATCGTCTGAGGGATTTATGGCGATTGCTTGATAAGCTTTCTTGACAGGATTCTTGGAGGAAAACTCTTCCATGAGTCGTTTGTTGTTGATTTATGCGGCTAAGCGGTAGGTTTCTTCGATGGTAGCTGGTCTTGCAGCTTCGACAAAATCACCCACACACTCAGGCAAGCCGCGAATGTACTTCGAAATGGCTTTTTCTGAAGTGTTGACTTGACTTGGGCAGATTTTTCTAAGCTGTTTGAACCTTGCGGTGTAGCCGGCGTTGTCACTTTCGACTTGCTTGATTTTCCAGAATTCGTCTTCTAGCTTCTGAATTTCGTGAGGAGGACAGTACTCTTTCTTCATGAGCTCTTTCAGCTCATCCCAAGAGAGAGCGTAAGCTGCGGAGGTTCCACGTTTGTTTCGTTCGGCGGTCCACCAGTCGAGTGCTCACGATTGAAATACCCCAGTAGCGCAAGTGGTACGGAAACTATCGGGACACCCACTTTAAAGAAGGGTAACTTCGATAGAGTCAAACCACTGGAGTAGTTGAGATACACCTCCTTCACCCGTGAACTCCATCGAGTCACAGGCTTTGAAGTGTTTGTAGAGGAAAGTAGACTGCTGCGCTTCCGTCTTGGAGTCTTCTGAGGCTCGAGAGTTGCTGAGAGAGTGCACTCGAGCGGCAATTTGAGGAATGAGCTTAACCACTTCCTTGGTCACAAGTGATGCAATCCTCTTATCGACGCTTCGTTTGGCTCTTCTCCTATCTGTTCGTCTTGAGGTAGAGTCGTTGGAAGGCGTCTAGACAGGAAGAAACTTGGAATGAGATTCGATCATAATGGTTTTTGAGTTTTGCGATGCGATTGAGCGCGTTCAAAACTTGATGCGATAGTATAATAGTAATGCGAATCACATAGGAGACATGAAATCCCCAAGTTTCTCACAAAATGACTTGTTGTTTATACGTATATATATATAGTTGTAATTTGTATTCATACACATACAGGTCGATTTAGAAGATGCGAGGACGCGTTGAAGTGAGAAAGCGACGGCGATAGATTATGCATTAGTTTTGTTGCAAACATTCGGGTTTCGTTTTAGATTGCGATGGCTGTGTGAGTGGTGCGTTTATAAAGCAGGGAGTGAAAAATCGTTAAATCGAGAAATCGATAAAGCGTAAAGTTTCAAAACGTGAATAAGTTCCAACCGTTTGTAAGATTGGCGGGTCGTATGATAGAATGCCTTGGGTGTTTAGGCGTCGACTACCCAAGATAGCCCAACTATATTCAACAAGTTCGTGCACGCGCGTTGACCTAGAAAACTTTATGCTTCCACTGGGATGCAACTCATGGCATTCGTCTTCCTAGTCATCGCGTGGCTCGAGTTATCGTGATAGTCGAGTCCCTGGTGAGACCTTTTTGAAAACCAATTTAGGGAGTGGAACGGCTTATTTAAGGTACAGGTTTCACCCCTGACTTAACAGCTTTGTTCCTAATTGTGGTTATGCTCTTCGAATAAATTCGTGAGTTCCACTAGATTTCGAAATGGAGACTTTCGTCGAGATGTGGATGTCACTCCTAACTCGATGAAAGGTTCTCGTGCTAGAAAATGCGCTGAGTGAGCGATCTCGTCGAGAGTTCTTGGTTTCCACACCTGATCTCGACTGGATCACTCAGTTTTTGTTATACGAGTATTTTTGAAAACACGTGTATTATGTCAGCCTTAGGAAAGGCTAAGTAGTATTCCAGCCTTAGGAAAGGCTTCTTCGTGTGAAGCTGTAGTACGCGATGTTCACACAAAGTTGTAGCTTTTAGCAATTTCGATTGAGAGTATCAAGTAGGCCCGATACAAACCCTACTGGTTCGTACGAGTCGGCCTGTTGGTACTTAGACTATAGACTAGGTAAATTTCTAAGACGTCGACCCGGACTAGGACGAGTCTGGCCTAATTCCCTATAGTTATGGCTCTGATACCAATCTATCACACCCCAACCGATGGCGGAATCATCGGGGCGCGGCACTAGGCGAATCAGATTGCTCAAGAGAATCCATAACAACTATATTGCGATAATATTTAATACATTCGTCATCCCATACTAACAAATAATACAATCACATAAGTTATCACAGATTTCTTGTCCTCTCGAACAATACAAATCCGATAACCTAGATTTTAGTTAAGTTTCTAGACTTCCTAGCTTGATTTGAAATAGCCTGCGATCTAACCTGCAACATACGTTAAAATATCTGTCAATACAAAAGTATTGGCGAGTATACAAGTTTGATATATATAGCGTAATAGATAAAAAGTGTAGCGAATTTCCACATGCATAAACGTAACACACGACATATATACTCACAAAGCTGATACTACCAACTAAGTCCTCGATGCTCGAATATGCGATGGCAAACTAGACCCCGTCGGGCGCAATAGTACTATACTAGTCGTGGTGGGACTCGCGAGTATAAGCCCTAGCACATATGCAACTAGCATCACGTATATCTATGCATAACAGTTATTCGCAAGTGATAATTCGATTGATTGAATAATTCGTTTGATAAGTTCGATTTGCTAGAAACGTATGTTATACCCAAAATGCAATTAAAACGGGGTTCAAGTATACTCACAGTGCGTATTTAGCGAGAATACAACTTGATTGGATCGGTTGCGAGTGCGTCTGCGTTGAATCATTGAACGGTATTGTAAACGATGCACGATTAAGCGGGAATAGCATCAAAATGTTAGTTATCCGGTCGGATGGTGCTCATCTGGTCGGATGGGCCCATCCGTTCGGATGACATGTTGGGTTGGGTCGGATGGCTGTCATCCGGTCGGATGACAGGCTATCCGATCGGATGACCTGTGCTTGGATCGGATGACATGTACTTCGGATCGGATGACAGTCATCCGGTCGGATGACATGCTATCCGATCGGATTGACATGCTATCCGATCGGATGGCATGTGGTCCGTTCGGATGACATGTTATCTGGTCGGATAACACGTCTGTTTTTGCGTTCCGATTAACGGTTTTCGAGTGTTTTCGGAAAAAGTACGTGTGGTTTCACTGGGACAGTGTAATTTCGTATTAACAATTGAAATTTCATTAGTTCCAACCCGTTCTAACGGCCGGGAATCACCCCGTTCCATCAGATCTGGCCGTTCTTGACGGTTTACTCATGTTTAACTCGAAATCGCACAGTTCCTTGGTTAAATACATAGATTTAGGTGAGATTTGTTACCAAAACATGTGGAAATCACCCAGATCTGATTCGTTTATGGTGGGATGAGGTCACAACTTGAAGTTCATATGAACTCTTGGTGACATCACCTTAAAACACCTCAAATCAGTAGATTTCACGGTTAGAAATTGAGTTTTAAAAGACAGAATGGTGTAGAATTGAGTGTAGATCATAGAAGTACAAGTTTTAGGTTGAAATCTTACCGGAATCGCGAGGAATCGAGAGAAAAGGTCCAAGAGCGTGCTTGGTCGAGTGGGAGCTGTTACATCACTGTTTAAGTGATGTGACGGGCTATTTATAGGCAACAGGGAAGGTTGGAAGGTTTTGGGTCGGATGGCCCATCTGTTCGGATGGCCCATCCGTTCAGATGACTATCCGTTCGGATGGCCCATCCGTTCGGATGAGGCTATCCATCCGGATGGCCACTCCGGCGCGGGGATTTCTTTCGTTTTCGAGCGTAGCGATAGTTTTTGAGGTACGCGCTTTCCATAGTTAGTTTATATTGTTATTATATATGTATATATATATCACTAGGGGTCGTATTTACGTATGCACATTCCAAAGTTTCGATATAACAATCGGTTTTCGTTTTGAGTGTGCGATTATTAGCGTCGTTTCACGGCCATCAAGGAGGGTAGTATAGGTCCTTTCTCGAGGTCATCGTGAACGTTATTGTGTGTTGTGCCACAATGACTGACGGGGTACCACTCACTCGTATTGTCATCATGTCACGACGACTGGAGCTATAGCACTCACCCGAGAGTCTTTGTTAGCGTTAATTGTCTGCGTTTCGACACATCACGGCCACCGAGGAGGGTAGAATAGGTCCTCACTCAGTTTCATCATGAGTGTTAGTGTTTGCGATATGACGTAATGATAATGTATTACGAAAATATGCGATTTATCCTTCGAATAACGATGTATGCGATATAGTTACATTATGATCCGAATCTCTGGTGCTAGGCGTAACGAGTATATCGAGTAGTAACAACGCACGAAAGTGCGGGTTGTTACATGGGCCATCCGAACAGATGGGCACCCAGTACTCCTCAGCCTTCTCTGTTGTCTATAAATAGCATGTGACATCACTTGAACAGTGATGTGACAGCTCTCACTCGACCAGCACGCTCTTGGACCCTTTTCCTCTCGATTCCTTGCGATTCCGTTAAGATCTCGAACTAAAACTTGTACTTCTACGATCGACACTCAAATCTACATCATTCTGTCTTTTAAATCTTAACTTTTAACCGTGAAATCTACTGATTTGAGGTGTTTAAAGATGATGTCACCAAGAGTTCATATGAACTTCAAAGTGTGACCTCATCCCACCATAAACGACTCAGATCTCTGTGATTTCCACATGTTTTTATAACAAATCTCACCTAAAAATCTATGTATTTAATCAAGGTACTGTGCGATTTCTAGTTAAACATTAGAAACCGTCAAGAACGGCTAGATCTGATGGAACGGGGTGATTCCCGGCCGTTAGAACGGGTCGGAACTGATGAAATTTCATTTGGTAATACGAAATCACACCGTCCCAGTAAAACCACATGTGTTCCTTCTAAAAACATTCAAAAACAGTTGATCGGGAAGTTGGAACAGACGTGTCATCTGACCGGACAGCATGTCATCCGATCGGACTGCATGTCATCCGATCGGATAGCATGTCATCCGATCGGACAGCATGTCATCCGACCGGATAGCATTTCATCCGACCGGATAGCATGTTATCCGACCGGATAGTATCTTAATCGACCGGATAGTATGTTATTCGACCAGATCGTCTGCCATCCGAACCAACCCGCTGTTATCCGACCGGATGAGCCCATCCGACCGGATGAGCACCACTCGACTAGATAACTGCCATTACAAAACTACTTTCCGCTTAAATCGTGCATCGTTTACAATACCATCAAATGTTTAACGCAGACGTACTCTAAACCGATTCAATCAAACTGTGCTCGCGCTAAACACGCACTGTGAGTATACTTGAACCCCTTTTAAATCGCATTTTTGGGTGTAACATACGTTCCTAACAAATCGAACTTATCAAACAGATTATTCAATCAATCGAATTTTCACTTGCGAATAACTGTTATGCATAGATATACGTGATGCTAGTGGCATATGTGCTAGGACTTATACTCGCGACGTCCCACCACGACTAGTATAGTACTATTGCGCCCGACGGGGTCTAGTTTGCCATCGCGTATTCGAGCATCGAGGACTTAGTTGGTAGTATCAGTCTTGTGAGTATATATGTCGTGTGTTACGTTTATGCATGTAGAAATTCGCAGCCCCTTTTTAATCTATTACGCTATACATATCAAACCTGTATACTCGCCAATACTTTCGTATTGACAAATATTTTAACGTATGTTGCAGGCTAGATCGCAGGTTATTTCAAATCAAGCTAGGAAGTCTAGAAACTCAACAAAAATCTAGGTTGTCGGATTTGTATTGTTCGGGAGGACAAGAAATCTGTGATAACTTATGTGATTGTATTATTTGTTAGTATGGGATAACGAATGTAATAAATATTATCGCAATATAGTTGTTATGGATTCTCTTGAGCAATCTGATTCACCTAGTGCTGCGCCCCGATGATTCCGCCATCGGTTGGGGTGTGACAGATTCGATTCACTTATTAACATTAACTGTAATCATAACCGAAGTCATCGGTTAATAGGTTCGGTTAATTTCTTGGTTCTCAGTTAGGTTCGGTTAATTTCGGTTAATAACTAAATCAAACAAATGCAAAAGTTTTTGCTTAGAAATACATGTAATGGAGGTATAAATACATGAAGGATATGAGTTGGCTACAAAGCCTACTTTTCCTACAAAGTGTAGAAAGTGTTCTCCTTATGACATGTGGCATTTAGGTAGCTTTTGCTAAAGGGCATAAAGGTAATTGACTAATTAAATTATTTATGAAAGATTTATCTTTTAAACAAAAAATGAGATTTTTAAGGAAAGAAGATATCTCAAATCAATTCAAAATTCGGCACTTACTTTAACTACGAAGATCGATTTCTGATGCATATTTCATTCGTTTTTTTCTTGTTTCTTTCGGTTGAACTTACAGATCAAATAAATGGTGATGTACAATGCAATGGTTGATTGTGTTTTACCAGTTACAGGTTCATCACAATGTGTTATAGCTTTCGTTTTTGCTTGTAAACGAATCCTGTACAAAATAATTTCTTAATGATGTGTTTTACTAGTTACAATCCTTCATGAACAATTTATTGACGATGTGTTTTACCAGTTACAAGTTAATTCATGATGTGTTATAGCAATTTATGTTTTTAGGAAAGAGATGTATATGTAATTTCTTGATGATGTGTTTTTACCAATTATATGTTAATTCATGATGTGTTATACCAGTTATTATTCACGAATGACATGTTTTTTGTGTTTTCTTGACGTAGTGTTTTATAATTTTTGGGGTTCTTCACAATGTGTTATATTGTATAACATACCACACAAGTTAAATAACGTTGTGTTATATTGTATGATTCACTATGTGTTTTCTTGGATTTCTTCGCGATGTGTTATATTGTATGACTCACTATATGTTTTCTTGACATTGTGTTTCTTCCTGAAGGTAGAGAGAGAGGGGGGAAACTTGCGAAAAAGGTGGAGAGATTTATGGTCAAGATCAGTTATTTCCTTATTTAAAACAAGCTAAATGACACATTTACCCCAAATCAATTAAATCATTCTATTTTTAAGACACGCATATTACCAAAATGACACCAAGATGATCTCAACCATCAAATACACTCATTCAATGGTTAAGATCACTTCCTACACTTTGTAGAAAAAACACACTTTGTAGAGTAACCTCACCCAATACATGAAATAGACGTATAAAGGTAAAAGATCAAATACAAATAAAGTTAACGTACGAACTGAAGGAAAAGACAAAAAAACGCGGTGGTATTTTCGTAATTATCAGTAACTATCAAAATTACACTACAAATGATCATGTAGAGTAATTTTGATCTTTTGTAGAGTAATTTTTTTTTGGGAAGGGGGGGGGGGGGGGTTAGTGTAGTTTTGATAATTACCCAACAAGATCAAAATTACTCTACAAGAACATTTTACAAAATTACTCTACAAGATTAAAATTGCTCTACAGTATCATTTGTAGAGTAATTTTGATAATTACCCTATAAGCAGATAATTACAAAAATGTCACCGTATGCTTTTTGCTTTTTGATGTTATTCGTACGTTAACTTTATTTGTACAGTAACTTTCCCCGATGTATAAATAAATAAATAAAATGGATGTATAAATAAATGAAATGGAGGTATAAATGCATGAAATGAAAGTATACGTAAGTATAAATGGTAGGTTAATTTCGGTTAACCGATGGTACAAAAAATAACCGATAACCGACATTCAGTTAATTCGATTTCGGTTTCATCAGTTTTCGATTCGGTTTTAGTTAACCGTACTCCAAACCAAACCAAACCAAATGTACTAAAAACCAAGAGGTCGAAAACCTAATAAAGAAAACTACAAGGGGGCAAACCATAAAAACCAAAAAACACATGATTAAATCCTGCAACCACAGATACCCAAACAGATGAGACTAACAAAAACATCAAACTCCACACTCAAACATAAACATAAAAATGGTGGTTATCACCTCCATCACCACCACCACTAATCTCACACACACCTACACTCTCACCTGCAAACCTGCAACAAACTCTCTCTATTACCTCCACAAATCCTCAACCAAATCCACCAGTTGTAGATCCTCCAATGGAGTGGTGGTTATCAGGTCATACATGGAGGATTCTAATACAATTTCTGGTTTTGCTAACAAAATTATTGGCGCCTTGCCGGTAATAGGTCTTGTAGCCAGAATTCTGACCGATACCGGTGGCGTTGGCGGTGATTTTATAGATTTTGCCGAGTTTAGAAGAAGAGTTGGAAAGAATTCGTCGGTCAATGATTCTAGGGCTTTTATTGACTTTCAGGATCGAAGAGGACGGGTATGTATGTTTGTTTGTTGGAATATTAAACCGAATATATACGGAAAATAGTGTATCTTCGCGTTTGTTTGTTTGTTTAACTTTAATCGAACAACATGAGTAGTTTAGTGAAAACGGTTTTCTTGTTCGTGTTGGTTTGTTAAGAAAGTTAATGTGTTCTTTTTCGTTTATGTTTGTTGGTGAATCGTATAAATGAATGGATATAATTGAGCTAACAACAATCCAAAGTACATATGAATAAATGAACAAACGAGACACGTGTTCATTTTTGTTTGTTTAACTAAATGAACAAAAAAAATGATTCATGTCCGTTTGATTCACGGATGGTTTATTTCCAAGCCTAAAAACATGCAGATTTGAATTGGAGGATAATTGAACAATTAGTATAATATTACCTTAAACGTATCACGAAGGTTGAAAATTGAAAGTTGAGCGTTAGGTTTAAGAGGACAAACATATCGGCAAACGCATAGACCAGTCTGAATACGTTTGTACTGAAAAATGTTCCTTGGTCAGCCTGAGAACGATTTTGATCCCATTGCAATTGTAATTAAATGTTTCTTCGTTCCTGTTTATATTCTATTTTATTATAAAAGGTTAAAAAAAATTAAATTAGAAAATTCAAAAATCCAAAAATATAGTGTTTGATTCACGGATGGTTCATTTACAAGCCTAAAAACATGCAGATTTGAATTGGAGGATAGTTGAACAATTAGGTTGAAATTTGTTGATGTGAAACAGGCAGGGGATCCTCTATACGTGTTGATATGCTGCTGGCTAGCTGCTGTAGGAGCTGGATTGTTGAAATCCGAAGAGATTTTGGAAGGAGTTGCTAGACTGAGGATTTCGAATGATATTGAATTTGAAGAGGAGACGTTCATCGCCATGATGAATGAAGCCAGAGAGGTTTGTTTCTGAACATTCAAAGTAGTAGTGTTTTAAAATGCGTGCACCAGGAGTGCATATTGTGTGAATGCATTGCATATTGTGTGAATGCATGCATGTGTGATACTTGATGCGGATAATGTGTGATGCAGTGAGATTGCATTGCCTCAGTTGATGAGGTGGTGAGATCACATCACTACAGGTGATGCAATCACGAATTATGCAGTTGACTTGTATTTGCATAATTAAGACCTTCGATTGAGCAATGAGTTTGGTTTTTAAACAAATTAGACATTATACTTCGATGTTTAAAAGTTAACAAATTTCTATTTTAATGTTCCATTAAAGAATCACTCAGTTTTTATTTTCCTCGAAATCACCCAACTTTCATTAGGTGTTCCAGTCTTCTATATATATAAATATATATTTTTTGTAAATGTTAAAAAAAGTTTAAAATTAGTGGAAGTAAATGAAGCGTACATGAATCTTTGTTTAGACGTCGTCAAGTTTCGGGCGTTTTTTTACAAATCCACGCCCAACCACGCCTGATCTTCCGCCCCATGGGCGTTGTTTTGGAGAAATTGGGCTGAAGCGTTCTTTATACAACGCCATAGAGGAGAAGGGTGTGGCCAATAGTAGGATTATTAGTTTTAAAAATTAAAAAAAAAATAATTGGGTAATTATGGGAGTGTCACGTGTCGAACAACGCCCAAGGGTGGGGGCATTATCCCACTACACCCATTTCTTGAAAACGCCCCTTTGCTGACTAGGATGACACGTGGCGGAAAACGCCCATAGGTGGGGCATTATTTACCCTTACCACTACGCATGGTCTAAGTGTAATGGTTTCATTTTTTTTAATTGACACGTCATTAAGTGTCTGCCACATCACTGCCACGTAAGCATGAGCTCTTACTCACTTTTTTTCACCTATAGTGTGTAATGGTTTCACGAGTTTTAACTTCACGCCTAAAAGATTTCCACCTCATCAAGGGTGTTAGCCCATTACACCTAGTCTTGCTATCCACTGACCATCTTTTTTTTAATTAACTTGAAATAGGAGATAATAGTATAGGAAAAAATTCAATAAATAATAACCAAGTTCTATAATTGTTCAATTTTATTTTGGAAAAAATATAATCACTAAATAGTAACCAAGATTCATATATATTTCATTAATTCACTTAATTTAAAAAATATGTATATTTATACAAAATACACAAAGTTGGAACATTTAGTTAAAGTTGAGTATAGATTGAGTGACTTAAATGAGACACTTAAGAAATTTGGTTATCTATAAGTAATTTTTAGTATGTTTTAATAACGAACGCCTCACATATGTGATGCACTCACATCGCACATCGGCTTTTAGGATTAAAATGTATCAGAGCGCCACACGCTTTTTAAAACGTAGATTGAAACCTAAATGCTTTACAAATTCTAAACATCTTCTTAACCTACAGAAACGATCAAAGCTAAACGTACCTGCACCCACAATTCCAATGGAGGCCCGAGTTGAGAAATCTCTTGACGCTATACACGTTTGTTGTTTTGGAAGAGATCTTATTGAAGAAGAAGATGAACAACTTCTATGTATCATGCTCAAAGTCGTCTTCCCCTCTGTTGGGCAGTCTGAGATTGCGGATATGGTGAAAGCCAAGGCTAAAAGAGTTGCAGAAGGAGGTGAAGAAGAAAGGTACCCGGAACCTAAAGCGTTGTCTAAAGAAGCTGTGCAGCTTCAAATGAAAGATCTCCAGTTTCTGAAACAGAACAGTGATGATTGAAGATGAGATTACAGTAAGTGTTGCAATGATTGAGGGTGAAAATTGTTTCTCTTACTGTTTTTTACTTTAATTGCTTGAATACCCAGGTTGTAGATTTATAAACATGGTAGCCTGAATGCATAAACAATCAATGTGACAAAGTTTTGGAAGCAAAAATGTTGCATTATATATAGACAAGTTTAGTTGTGAGATTATTTGGATGTGGAATTGACCATCTTCAAGTGCTTATTTTGTTCTTGGTAAAAATCACTTTAAACACTGGTATCCCCAATAGTGACGTTATTGGTTGTCCGTTTTAAACACCGGTATCCCCAATAGTGACGTTTTTTGTTGTCCTTAAGGGATGTGGCACCAACGTAGATGATGATGATGTGTGTGTGAGAGAGAGAGGGGGTGTTTGAGACTGTTCGCGGGCAGGTCTGGCATGATTATAGTTTGACTTTTTGGGCATTCCAATGGCGAGCTCTATCGAACAATGTGAAATTTGTCATGGTCCGTCATGCCTATGCCTAGGCGTGTTTTTGGCAATTGTCTTTGGTTTCATTCGAATATTGATGACATCCGTTAATCTTACTTTACTCAAAACTTAACTAGTTTTAACAGTTTATACATAAGTAACCTTTTTATCATTAGAATTCTAACTTCCGGGCCAACATTATTAATAACTCATGATACATTTATCCAACAACAATCCGAAATTCGATCTCTGCAGTCATTTTATACTTCCAATTTCAGGTCCTATTATTAAAACAAAACCAAAACAAACATGCTTTTGATCTCATCCAGCTCGTTTACTAAAATCGCTGAAGGTTCCACCACTTATCCCAGTCCTTATCATCGCTCGTTTTCCAGATTCTTCACTTAAATATCAAAAATCATGAACTATAGAAGAACATAACTATTGAAAAATCCCAATCTCAAAAAACCAATGGAACTCTATCCAGAAATTTTAGCTGATTCAGTTCTTACGGCACCAATAATGGCATGACACCTCAGCATTTCATCTCCTTCACTCTTCCACGACATTCACAAGCTCATATTCAACGAGGGACAAATTGTTGTATTCTTTTACAATGAAACTGGCAGGTTCTGTCACCTCGACACGGCCCCACTTGTCCACTGCAAGCCTCATTGATCCCTTGAACATGTCGATTTTTGCATTGCGTAGAATTACAGTGGCATCAGCTTTCATCAGGTCCACTGCAACGTACGTTTAACAGAGAAAAATGAGGATGATGGCCTTTTTAGAATATATTAGGGTTAGGCCATTAGTCAACTGTTCAGCCCGTTAAGGTTACGGTTAACTATATATAGTTTTACATTGCCTTGACTGTTTCTGTTTCTGATATGATACAAGTATATTTTTAACAGAAAATTACCTTGACTGTTCCGTGCTGTGAACAGTATAGTTCCGGTCTCGTCACCTACCAAACATTCAGCGATTCGCATTTGACGGTCATCAGGCCGGCCCTTTTGCAAGACTAACTTTGAACTAACAACTTTCACAAGCAGATTATGGCCACTGGTTCCAGGACGCAGGTTATCAACCTTGGTGAAAACAGGCTTCCTCTTAGGTGATTTTGTTTCCGCCATTCCTACAATTATCAACATCAATTACCTCCACAGATCAGTACACGAAAATTTCACAGATTGAACAATCCTAAATGACTAACGTCTGCTGATGAGGTGACGTAATAGTAATAAGGTACCAATATGCTACATAGCAATTGAACAACTGACCTAATAATTTAAAAATCGGATAGAACAATCTTAATTAACCTAATGTAACATATGCCTCCCGTACATAGTTGTTAATGGCGAATAGCGACAAATAGCGATAAGGTACCTATATGCTACATAGCGAATAATAATAAATAGCGCGCGGCTATTTTATAAATAGCGATACACTAGAAAAAAAATGAAAATTATATATGCTATTTTACATGTTAACAAAAACCTAAAATCGAGTTATTTTATTGCTACAACCGTAATAGCAAGCCTAGACCTATACGCTACGTAGCTATTGACACTAATAATATTAAAATCAATGCGTTTGACAAGGAATATGAGAAATTCTCAATCAACAACAATTAGGATGTAACTCGTATATTACAGATATCATGATGAAAACAGCAAATCAAACAGTGTGTAATTCGATCACATAGATTTAGCTAATTATATCGAAACAGAAACAGCTAAACTGAATTACTACGCACATACAAATACTGTAAAATCAACAATGAAACAAACAACATGAAATGACGAAGGAACATTTACCTAATAATTTCAAAATCAATGCTCAATCAGCAGCAACAATCAGAATTTAACACGTATATTCATAATGAAAACAACAGATCAAACAGTTTTTAATTCGATTACTTGGTGAAAGATAACGAAACAGCTAAATTGAATTACGCAGATACAAATACTGTGAAATTGAGGATGAATTTAACAACATGAACAGGATGAAGTGACGAATGAAAATCGTAAAAGTATGAGAGAATTCAAATTACCGTTTTGGATGGACTGTTTTTGGAGATGATACGAAGAGGATGAATTGTTCTTTACAGGTTTACCGTGTAAATCGCCGTTAAAGTGGATGGTGTCTAACGGTAGCCTTTAATTTTCTGAAAAATTCTCAAACGCATCTGAACCGTCCACGTTGAGTATCTCATGAATAAACTTCACAAGAACATAGTTTAGTTTCGAGCTACTACAAGATTACTCAAAAGTGTAAAAGATGGTTAGTAAATAGTGGAATGGGATCAAATACAAACACTTATGTTTGTAAGAACCGTAACAATCAACACATAATTGACAAGTGTCCCTCGATAAAAAAAAATAGTGTAGGGGTAATTTAGACCTTTTCACCATATTTATTTATAATTAATTAAAAATAATTATTAAAACATCCCTAAATTCATGCAAGTTTAATTCAAATCAAAGTTTAATTTTTTAACATATCCATGATCGAACCAACATGTAGAAATCACCACAAAAAATATAATCAGCACAACACTATATAATTAGCATAACATCCTTAATCGTTCTTCATTATCAGCACATCGTCCTCAATCGTTCTCCATTATCAACATAAACGACATTAGCACACCATCCTCAATCGTTCTCCATTATCAGCACATCAGATGATGTGTTGATTATATCTACTTTTGGTGTTTGTTTGTATTATATTGTAATTAACACATTATCAGCACAATTATAAAACAACTTTTGGTAACTTTTTTAAAAGTTACTTTTATAAATAAAAAAATGTATAGCAATATGATACTCATATTAAAGATAAAAAAATACTTGATTTTATGGAATATTTAAAAAAAAAAATAATGAAGTATATAAAAGTTATTTTAGTTTAAAAAACCTTGGTGGAATTTGTATTTAATTGAAAATGGACAAATGACTAGCAATTTTACGAAATTACCCCTAACTTGTTAGTACTAATTTTTAATTATAAGGGTTTTATTTATAATCAATCTCAACCCTTGATTTAAACTATCAATGGTTCAGATATATTTTTACAGTTGGCACTGTTTGTACAGGATCTCAACCCAGTAAATAGTTATGAGTATTGGGAAAAAAATGTTGTTGTATATATATTTAAGGGGAAATTGTTCATCCTTTGTATTTTTTTAATATATTTTGAACTCGCTAGTGGCAAGTCGGCCGGTGAGGTTGGAACTAGCAACTACTCGGAATTAATCGAGATTAATCAGATCGGGTTTTTTAGATGTAATTTTCAGTTTTATATATGTAACAACCCGACTTTCGGTTGTTCCTATTTTATCGTTGATTCAATTGTAAACGCTTGTACTCCGAGACTCGATAATTACCAAGGGCTAACTACATTTTTAAACGCTTTTCATATCACTTATTTATCACATTTAAACGCTTATTGCTTATTTATCACATTTAAACGCTTATTGCTTATTTATCACATTTAAACGCTTATTATTTAACATTTATTTGTGTATTTAAATGTTAAATATGTTATATGTGTTTGATACTCGCTTAAACGCTCAATCGCTCACTCGCGCAAACTCGATTTATCACGCTGAAACGCAACGCAACACGACACTTAATTACCTCGCTAAAATACTTAAAGTACTTGAACTAACTAACGCAACCAAACACACCAAACGAACATCCGACACGCAAAACGGAAATCACTCACGCGAAATAGGCGGCTTCGTACGAAGGCACTGCCTCGTACGAAGGAAACCCTTCGTACAGAACCAAGTGGACACCAATCTCTCCTCTCTATAAATACCCAACTCACTCCTTGATTCACAACTTGCTGCCATTTGCACAAGAACACTCCCCACCTGCTTTCTCTCTGCATTCCAAGTAAGAATCTTTATTTTTACAAGTATCACAACGATCTCCACAATGATTTTTCACGAGTTAATCTCCGATTTCATCTAAAAACTTCTCTATTTTACAAAAAACTTTCATCTTTTTCATCAAAACTTCTGATTTTGCTATGGATTCATTTACACTTAAACGAGTGTATTGGGCTTAGCTTCGGCTTCCCAAGCTAGAGATCTGAATATCTCGCAATCACCAAGTGTTTAATCCAAGGAAAAACTGTTTTAAACTCGATTTTTACACTAAAACGGACCAAAACCGACACATGTTTCGTTCACTGGACAGTGGGACGAAGTGGTTTCGAAACCGTCATGAAAAGGACTCGAAAACACATCCGATTCAGGCGAGAACGCAGCTCCGAACGCAAAAACAGCCACCTGTGCGAGCCGGACTGGCTTGTACGAAGGCACACCTTTGTACAACCCAGCCCATGTTCCCAGATGTGACTGAATCGCTCAAAAGACCTCTTCGGCTTTAAGTTTAATCAGTAGCTTAAGGTTGGAGGGATGAACACTCGATTTCCCGAAGAAAGACGCGAAGAACACTCGATTTTGTACACGGAAACAAGCCACTGGTACGAAGGCACCGACTTCGTACGAAGGCACCCCTTCGTAAATAGAATCTGTTTCCCACCCGACACTCCAACTTGACCGTTTCAGCACTTTGGAAGACTTATGTACTTCTTTTCCCGTACACAGGCTGATCCGGCGCTCCCTCCGCTCCTTTCCAGACTGTGTTTAACTGTGAAGCACGCACTGTGAGTATACTCGACCCATTTTTGCTTTAACGCACTTTTTGGGTGTTACATACGTTCTGTATCAAATCACGACACACACAACGCTAAACTCTTTTAAAAACGCTAACCGCTCTCGCATGTTATACGTGAATAGTTGAATGGTTATTTGCTATGTTTACACAGTGATGACTTGCCCTACCACCCTTAGCAACGATAGTACTATAGTTTGGACTTAGCACCTGTTTACTCAGGGGTTGTTAAGGATTTCTTACTAACCTTACGTGCGTTCTCACTTCGGTGAACACGTATCGCGCATACTCTACCACGCAGTCATGTTGGTTAGCTTGTATCATTGTCAATAGCTTACTTGATTCGCCCCTTTACGTGTTACATGCTAGTTATGCGTAAACGCTTTATTACTATACTTATGCTAAACTTGTGTACTCACCTTTACATTTTTGTATTGACTTTTATTTTAATATATGTAACAGGTTGATGGATTACTGCTGGAAATGTTTTAGGATTTCTAGAAACCCGCCTAAATTAAATTGCAAGTTTTGTTATGTTTTGTTTGTTGCTTGAGAAACTACTGAAATTCGTTTCGGTTATTATGAGTGTTAGTGCATTTATGTCTATCGACTCCGTCAATCCAATTCGTAGTTAAAACAGATTTATTCAATACTTTATATTGTAATATGTAGGAAAAGGCAAGGTGGTAATTCTGTAATTAATGAGATCTCTCATTAAAGCCTTGGCCTATAAATAGAAGTGTTAGGGTTAGAGTTTAGAACTTTTGCACATTTGGAGACTTTAGAGCTTTGGAGCTAGAGAGAGAGTCTAGAGAGAGAAAGTGCAAGAGGTGATTCACGGTGCTTGTAATCTTTTCATACGATCAATTGAATCACAGATTTAGTACATTCTTGTGTTCGGTCCACGCACGTGTACGGATTCCGCACGTCACACGTGTCGTTACGGGCAATCGTTACGGAGTCGAAAACCGATCCTACAAGTGGTATCAGAGCAGGAGCTCAATTGCACGGATCAAACACATAAATTCGCACGGAAAATCATCAGATTCAGATCCAATTTCATCCAGATTTGTCAAAATTTCTTCATTTTTTCATCTCCTTCACGTTTCTAACTGAAAAACGCAAAATTAAACGGGTTTTTACGGTTAAAAATTGCTGATTTTTGGATATGTTGTGCGAAAACACTTGATCTAAAAGCCTACAAATTTTCAGATCTTAATTCTAAGCCGTTTGTGAAAAATTGAGATTTTTGTGATTCGAAATATCGTATGAATATGTTAACTGTTGCTGCTGTTGTTATTGATGGTGTTCACCGATCGGATGGCAATCCGATCGGATGACCACCCGATCCGTTGTACATTGATTTGATAAGCACATAATAGTCAAGCCTCGGATTGTCACCCGATCGGGTGACCATCCGATCCAAACAATCCCACCCGATCGAGTCACTTGGTCAACCTTGTCAGTCAAATTGGTCAGCAGTCAATATGAGTCATTAATTGCAATCGGTGTGCATGTGAATATTATTAACTGTTGTCATAAAGTATCATGAGTTTGTGCATGTGAATGAGTTAGGCGGCCCAACGTCACGTGAACATTAATATCATACTTCAACAAGCCCATGTGTTTACTGAAAAAGTATGATCTAGCGGCCGAATAGATTTTAAAAGGTGTCAGTCCAGATTTAACGGTCCAATAGGATTATTTTGTGAATCATATTTGTCGGCCATTGATAATTGCATGTGAATATAATGTCAGTTTACATGTGAGTATTTTGTTTCAAAATATCAAGTGACACAATCATCGGACGGTGACCCGATCGGATCACCACCCGATCCGTTACATTTCACTAAAGGTTTGACTTTATTGACCCACCCGATCGGATCACAATCCGATTCAAGGGACTTTGTTTGTTCAAAAGTTTAAAGTGCAAAGAATCGAGTGGCAATCTGAACGAATTGCCACCCGATCCTAATCATTTCATTTTGTTTCTGATACAGGTGTTTGTCAAAGAATCGGATACTCACCCGATCGGACAACATTGTCACCCGATCGAGTAGACACCCATCACACCCAATCGGACAGCATTGTCACCCGATCGGACAGCCTCTCACCCGATCGGACAGCCCCCACCCGATCGGACAGCATCTCACCCGATCGGACAGACTCTTACCCGATCGAGTAGCCACCCGATCCAAAGAACAAAGGTTCACTTGTTTTAAATATCAATTAGTGTCACTCGATCGAGTTGCCACTCGATTCAAACAACATTTCATTAAAGTCAAAAGTTCACGTGAAGTAAATTGATCAGTGAATCTTTCAGAACCATTTATGATATTCACGTGACATTGAGCCCATGTGTTTTTGTCAAAACCAATAAAGTAGCGGCACAATTATATATTTCATTTACAGTCTATTGATTTTATATCAATTGTGTCAGCCCACTTATTGTTGAGGTCCAATGAAATAAATTGTTTAAACCTTTTGTTGGCCACTATTCAAATCAAATCATGATTTAATTGAATTGATATAATTGTTGTGAGTAGCAGGATTGAGGAATAGACAAAATAAAAACTGCATAGTTGTTATATTGTGTCAAGCATCGAGTGGTGACTCGATCGGATCACCACCCGATTCATTGCATATCATTAAACATTTTGACTTTGTTGACTCACCCGATCGGATCACCACCCTATCCATTGCATTTCATAAAAGTTTGACTTTGTTGACCTACCCGATCGGATCACCATCCGATTCTAATCACTCTATTTGCTTGTGTCTTAGGTAAAAGTGAGAGATACCTACTCGATCGGATCACCACCAGATCCAAGGCACACTGTCACTCGATCGGATACTCGTCCCGTCACACCCCAACCGATGGCGGAAACATCGGAGTGAGACGAAATAGATTGCTCGAGACATCATAACACTAATAGTTGTGACAAGTATTTAAATAATAATTTCATTCCATTTCCAAAGAATCAATTACAAGGATTTGAAGCACAATACAACAACATGAATAATGAAATACAATACAATATGAATACAAATTTTAAAGTGTGTATCTAAGCATCCTACTAGATTCCATGCATCATCAACATCATCGCTAAACCTGCAACATGTTTTAAAAGTTTAGTTCAGTACAAAGGTATTGGCGAGTACACAAGTTTTAGGCTCGTGTCATATGTATAAAAAGTATTTTCAATCCAACATAGCATTTTGGTATACAAGGTCAAACTATCATGCATAACTAAAAGTCAAACCCAAGTGTCCACTAGTATAATAGCATCCCTCGATGTAGCAACATCGAGACCGTAAAGTATGAATAATAGCATCCCTCGATATAACAATATCGAGACCGTAAAGAATATAACTTAACAAAACCCCGTCGGTGGTGTGCTACTCCTATAGCGCTATAATTGTTAAGGCGGGTTAACAAATAGTATGAATTTTAGCAAGAACTTAAGCATAACAAAGCATGTATAAGGATTGATTGAATAAAGTATGTTTGCGTGTTTTGTGCATTTAAACAAGTAAAACATGTTGCACCCAAAGTGTGATAAAAGGAAAATGGGTCAAGTGTACTCACATTGGTTGCGTATAAGAATTCCTTGTGAATAAGCGCACGAGTAAAGATTGGGAATTCCAAGAGAGCGAACGAACGGTTTATCCTAGATATTAAAATGTCACGTATCGATCTAGTTAATATTTATAAATTAATAAGGTCCTAATATTTGTTATTTTGAACTTTCATTGATAATATCATCTATTATTTGAAATATTACGTTATAAGAATAAATTATTAATTTTATTTGTGTGTTTACAAATAACCCTTAATCTTATAATTATAAAAGAATAATAAAAAGTATATATTTATATATATGAAAACCGTGAAGACAGGGTCGGCCGGATGTTATCTTCTTCCTTTTAAACGAACCGGAAAATGACGTGAACCCAAAAAGACTAAACCCAAACCAGTCCTCAACCATTGACAACTAAATTGAGAGTTGTTGATTTCTAATTCACTTATACATGTTTTGAACAGAATCAACTTCTTTATTATAAAAAAATAATAATAACTTAAACTGTGCTTTTCGTTTTAGCTTGGTTCTAACCAAGAAAGAATAGAAGGATAGTTTTAACCAACAAAGTACCTTAGACTTCGCACGTGTAAACAGATTTGTTCGTAACGAGATTTGTATGAAGGACAACGGATAACGGGGAATAACGGAGGTAGGAGGGGGAATGATTGATCTAATAAACGAATGCAAGTATGAGAAGGGTAAGTGTATTGGGCGAACGAAAGCAATGTATTAAGAATGAAGTATCTTCATGAATGATCGGATATCGCGCGCTTAGCAATGCGTTGTGAGTTGTTAAAGTTTTGCATCAGGTCAAAAAGTTCTGCAGAACACCGAATTTCTTATGGCACGTTTTACGAAAGTTTGGTAACATGGTGAAATCACTTATATATAGGAAGTACCAGCGGCGTATCCACCATGTTTTGACCATGTGACACCCGTTCGTTATTCGGTGTCATGTTACGTTCCGTGCCTTACCATACACAGTAGTACACTCCATGATTCTCATGCGCCTATCACTATAATCCCGTGTGCACCCGCGGTTATATTGATCGCCGCCTGATCCACATAGTTTGTACTAGTTGCGTATGAATTAGGGTATACATAAATTTGGAAATAAGAATAAGTACGTATAAGAATATCGTATATAGCATGTTTATGTTTAAGTATGTATGGGACCCACGTAAGCGAATCCCTCAGATTCCGCTCGCGTACGGGTACGAATGTATGAATCATGAGTATGAATGAAAGTATGAGCATAAGTATAAGTCTAAGTATGAATACACATGTGTCTATAAGTATGAACATAAAACGTATGAGTATGAGTATGAATATACGTATAAGTATAGGCATAAAACGTATCGTTATGAACATGAGTATGAGTTTTAGTACGAATAATAAAAATTGCGTATACAATATATGTTGAAGCATAACGAATTTGGGCATATAAAACGTTTGAGAAATTTGAGTATGTAAAACGAAAGATATAAGCGAAATCGTCACGAGGTAACGACTAAAACGTGTACGACGATATGCATGTATAGTTGTTTAAGCGAAACGTTGAGTTTATCGAATCAAAATAGATTGAGTTTGATTTGAAAGATAGAATATAGTTTTTAAATGTAAGAGAACATAAAATACTCATTAGTTATGCGTAATGTATTTTGTAACGAATGGAAATGCTACTTTTGTTTTACAAGAGTTTACATAGTTGAAAATTTGTCGGTGCTTATGAAGTTTTCTTGCCCACGTGTTTTAATTTAAATTAACGTACTGAATAATGGTTGAAAAGGTTCTAGAAATAGATAAGATTGCGTCGTAAATAACTTTTCATTAGCGAAGACATTTGAAGTTTAGAAGTTCTTGTGAAAACGTTGATTCCTAAAAATAGCATTTTGGTATATGAACTTAGTGATTGTTGATAAGCATCTTTAATAAGATGTTTTATTGATTTTGAAAGAAGTTTTAGTAAATGATTGAATAATATTTGCAATACTCTATAGGTGTGTGCGAGAAGTTGGTTTGATTCTCAATTGAAAATAGAAAATCTTTAGTTTAATGATAAGAGGTGAACTTGTTTTAATAATTATGTTGGATACAAAAAATTTTGTGGGCAATGGATTTATTAGACCGACTAGGGTGATGAGTAGTATTTCGTAAAATTTTGAAAATCGAGGAACAAGTGTTTATAGTATGATTAAAAATCTTGTTCCTGTGAGTTATGTAAGAGTAAATTGTGGGATAGGAAATACGTTTTAATAAACAATGCATTTTGAAATTGATAGGGATTTTGACGAATGATAAACGATTTAGGTAATAACATGATCATGTTTACATAATATAGCCCATTAAAAGAAAGTATCATTAACGATCGCCTAGGTAAGGGTATCACCCCTAACCCATTGGCGAGGTCGTTGTAAGATAAGAAGAGAAGCGGAGTTAATCATCAAGGTAAGGAAATCACTCCTATCTTGAATGATACGTCCCCATTTGTTGTTACAAAAGTATAAATAAAATTACGTAAAATTATGCATGCTAATAATGTATAATCGTATGAAAAGTAACAGTATGATGTATGCGCAAAAGTGAAAATCTCAAAAATGGTTCAAAATTGAGAAGAGAGGATTGCATCATAAAAGATCGGAAAAAATAAAGTGTAAGTTAGATAAAAGAAACTTGGATGGTTCCAAAATGAACGTTGACTAACCAAAGTGGTCGAAGAGTCTTTTGAATTTGAGAGAATGTTTTGGCCTAATAGGTGAAATACTTTCGCCGACAAGTCGGTTAACGGTATTCACCCTTCCAGTTACTACATGTTCCAAATCAATAAAAAATTTCGAGACTTGGCGGGATTTTTGAAAATTAAGGAACGGAACTAGTCGACAAGGTGCGGGTTTCGCCCCTAACTTAACGATTTCGTACCCTAAGTGTGGTCGATACTCGTCGGGTCAAAATTTAATTTCGACAATTTGACGAGGGTCCACTAGAATTTGATTGGCGAATAGTGTGTAAAAAAAGGATAAATGGATTGAGAGTCGTTCACCAAATTGTGGGTTTCACGCCTATTTTGGTGAAGTCGTCTCGTTGGTATGATACGAGTGATTTCGATTTTTAGTATAAACGAGTAAAAAGACATATGCTCGAAATAATGATAACAAGTATGAGCACATAAAGCATTTTAAGCAAATAGCACGTAAGATACATTTCAAGTATAGCATGTAAAGATATTGCATAAAAATAGCTTGTATGGTCGAATTTGGTACTTAACTATAGAGTAGGTCAAAAGCATCACAATTTTCCTAATTCCCTATAGTTATGGCTCTAATACCAATCTGTCACACCCCAACCGATGGCGGAAACATCGGAGTGAGACGAAATAGATTGCTCGAGACATCATAACACTAATAGTTGTGACAAGTATTTAAATAATAATTTCATTCCATTTCCAAAGAATCAATTACAAGGATTTGAAGCAAAATACAACAACATGAATAATGAAATACAATACAATATGAATACAAATTTTAAAGTGTGTATCTAAGCATCCTACTAGATTCCATGCATCATCAACATCATCGCTAAACCTGCAACATGTTTTAAAAGTGTAGTTCAATACAAAGGTATTGGCGAGTACACAAGTTTTAGGCTCGTGTCATATGTATAAAAAGTATTTTCAATCCAACATAGCATTTTGGTATACAAGGTCAAACTATCATGCATAACTAAAAGTCAAACCCAAGTGTCCACTAGTATAATAGCATCCCTCGATGTAGCAACATTGAGACCGTAAAGTAAGAATAATAGCATCCCTCGATATAACAATATCGAGACCATAAAGAATATAACTTAACAAAACCCCGTCGGTGGTGTGCTACTCCTATAGCGCTATAATTGTTAAGGCGGGTTAACAAATAGTATGAATTTTAGCAAGAACTTAAGCATAACAAATCATGTATAAGGATTGATTGAATAAAGTATGTTTGTGTGTTTTGTGCATTTAAACAAGTAAAACATGTTGCACCCAAAGTGTGATAAAAGGAAAATGGGTCAAGTGTACTCACATTGGTTGCGTATAAGAATTCCTTGTGAATAAGCGCACGAGTAAAGATTGGGAATTCCAAGAGAGCGAACGAACGGTTTATCCTAGATATTAAAATGTCACGTATCGATCTAGTTAATATTTATAAATTAATAAGGTCCTAATATTTGTTATTTTGAACTTTCATTGATAATATCATCTATTATTTGAAATATTACGTTATAAGAATAAATTATTAATTTTATTTGTGTGTTTACAAATAACCCTTAATCTTATAATTATAAAAGAATAATAAAAAGTATATATTTATATATATGAAAACCGTGAAGACAGGGTCGGCCGGATGTTATCTTCTTCCTTTTAAACGAACCGGAAAATGACGTGAACCCAAAAAGACTAAACCCAAACCAGTCCTCAACCATTGACAACTAAATTGAGAGTTGTTGATTTCTAATTCACTTAAACATGTTTTGAACAGAATCAACTTCTTTATTATAAAAAAATAATAATAACTTAAACTGTGCTTTTTGTATTAGCTTGGTTCTTTTCAATCAAGAAAGTATGAACCCAACAGAAAGTGTAATAATTCTAAAACTCATTCCTTGCTTTGGTAACTCATATTTCGGCTTCATTTAGTAAATAACATAAGTTGAATCGAAAGAGAAAAAAAAGAATATACCTAGCAGAAAGGAAACTTGTCGGTTCCGGCCGCTTCGGGTTCCTCCGGCGGACTGGAAGGTTCTTCTCCGGCGGCTTCCAATTAACGAGAGAGTGAGGGAGATAGCGAAAAAAGCGAAACAAAACAAGTTCCGACGTGATACCGTCGTGAACTTCGGGCGGCTCCAGTGACGTTTCTGATGAACTCCAACCTCCGGCAGCCGTAAATCAACAAGACAGAGAGAGAGAGAGTTCTGGGTCGTTTTGTGATTGAGTCGAGTGTATAAGAGCATGTATCCATCGTTCATGTTGTAACATCCCTTCGGTTCATGTTTTGGTAAGCTTCGTAATTTCCGAATTTGACACGGCCAAAGTATTTGGTTCAAAAGGGAGACCAAGTTCTTGATTTAAATGAAAACAGAAACGCGGAATCATGATATCAATCCCGAATAATCAGTCGCGTTTTGAAGGAAACGATGGCTGTTTATGGGTTGGCTTTTGGCGGCAAGTTTGAGTTTAAAAAGAGAATCAATGTTTAAGCGCGTATACGGCTTTTATAGTTCCAAAGTCTGCACCAAACAGTGGTCTACG
Organism: Helianthus tuberosus; assembly: GCA_030545235.1. Lineage (NCBI taxonomy): Eukaryota > Viridiplantae > Streptophyta > Magnoliopsida > Asterales > Asteraceae > Helianthus > Helianthus tuberosus. Next base: position 69,160,426 of record CM060435.1, on the reverse strand, counting down.
TTTTTATTTTGGTTTCCTTTTTAAGTTTCAAGTTTTTGCAATCTAACCCCTTAACTAAATATGACTTGGCAACTTGGTTAAACAATACTAACTTGCTTATCTAACTTGATTAATCCAACAAAACTAACTTGGTTAAACTATGAAATTAATAGTTTAAATTATTAACCAAATTAATTTATTTAACAAATAAGATAACAAAGAACTAAATTGATATTAGAATAAATCCTTCATCGGTTATTTTTTTCATGAAAGTTTTTCGGAGTTTCAAGAGTTAGGATCCGTATTTCAAAACGGGTCGAATTTTGGGAACCATTTTGACGGATGTTACAGTCTCCCCTATTTTAGGAAATTTCGTCCCGAAATTTATTCAAGAAGAAGGCTTTAAAAGGTATTTTGGATAAAAGAATGATTGTCTAGAATCGAGGCTTGAGAGTGTTTGAAAAGTATGAAAATTTGAGGAGCGAAAAGGTAGGTTTGTAGAAGGAGGTTGTCTGACTAAAATAATTTAAGGCATTAGTCATAAATAAAACGTGCATGTGTGTATAGGTAAACGAGTTTAAACAAGTTTGAATGACTCAAAATGAAGGGGTAATTTTAAAATATGATATCCAAGGAGTAAAACTTTCGAAAACGTTAAGCATTTCGATGAAAAATGTGGCCATACAGTAAATTGTAAGAAGAATTTCGTTGATTTCAAAGAGGAATAATAAAACACTTGCTTGTAAGAATTTATTTATTGACAAGGAACGAGAACATTAGGTGTTTTAAGTAAAACAATTTTGGGGGTAACGGCCAATTAAGTATGTTTGCACACAAATAAAGAATAGAAGGATAGTTTTAACCAAGAAAGTACCTTAGACTTCGCACGTGCAAACAGATTTGTTCGTAACGAGATTTGTATGAAGGACAACGGATAACGGGGAATAACGGAGGTAGGAGGGGGAATGATTGATCTAATAAATGAATGCAAGTATGAGAAGGGTAAGTGTATTGGACGAACGAAAGCAATGTATTAAGAATGAAGTCTCTTCATGAATGATCGGATATCGCGCGCTTAGCAATGCGTTGTGAGTTGTTAAAGTTTTGCATCAGGTCAAAAAGGTCTGCAGAACACCGAATTTCTTATGGCACGTTTTACGAAAGTTTGGTAACATGGTGAAATCACTTATATATAGGAAGTACCAACGGCGTATCCACCATGTTTTGACCATGTGATGCCCGTTTTGTTATTCGGTGTCATGTTACGTTCCGTGCCTTACCATACACAGTAGTACACTCCATGATTCTCATGCGCCTATCACTATAATCCCGTGTGCACCCGCGGTTATATTGATCACCGCCAGATCCACATAGTTTGTACTAGTTGCGTATGAATTAGGGTATACATAAATTTGGAAATAAGAATAAGTACGTATAAGAATATTGATGTGTGCAAAATGCAACATATAAATTTCATCAATTGTGGTATAAAACTAACCCTTTTTTAGTACTAATGTTGGAAAAAGTGTGCTTTTGTCTTCCTTTTGTATTTTCAGGATTAAATGAGCTCAAATTAACAAAAGAAGCAAAAAGACATCAAAATCTAACATAAATACAAGAAAACGAACAAGACGTGACATGCCCGACCCCACGACAGCATCTTCCCAAGCATAACAAGATAACAGAAGACTGAACACGCCCCGTGCTCAGCCAGCACGGGGGCGTGCCCAAGTGTCAGCAGAAAAGACAAAGTGGTAGAAGCTTCTATTGCCCACCACGGGGCCGTGCTCAGCGGACACGTGGCCGTGGTCAACTATAAGATTCGCACAATCTAGGCAAATCTTCATAGTACAAAGATTCTTCTGCACACGGGGTCGTGCTCAGCGGACACGGGGGCGTGGTCAACTAATAAGACAAAGCTGCATTAAATGAATAAAGAGAAGGATGTGGACACGGGGCCGTGCCCACTGGACACGGGGCCGTGCCCGAGCTTCTGTTCAGCCTATAAATAGGAGTGCTTGGCTCAAGCTCAAACCATCCCTTGGCACACCACCTCTCTCACACTTCACCCACCACCCACCACCACCATAACACCATCATCCACCACCATCATCCATTGTCCATCATAGAGTGTGTGAGTCGTCTCGGGATCCAAGATTGATCGTAAGAGTTCTTGACAATCAAGGCCATGTTTGCCTAAGTCTCTTACATCACTTGGTGAAGACAAAGTGTCTAGTGTAATACTTTTTATTTTTAATCTTTTCGCACTTTTTTACTTGGTTTTGTATTAATGACTTTAATAACTATTTTCTTATGTTGAAGGTGATCTTTCCTTATCGTTTGTCCGTGGTGTCTTGACATTATTTTACTGTCTATATAAAATAAAAGATTTTCACCATTCATATCTCCACGGTCTATATGGAGGTATGTTGGCTACCTGGTCGGGGGTTAAGGGAACGGTTTGGTAAAGGTCTTGCCATTGTTCAGCGTTTAGAGGTCCTGCAATGGACCTGGGTCAAATTTAGTAGGATCTCCTTCAATACTTAACGGTATTGGATGGCTGGGGTCCAAACTCTTTGATCCCCTCATAAGTTAACTACTATTAATACTATAACCCGGCTATTTAGGACTGTATCCCTGCTGACTCAGACTACTTAGTCGAGGGTAACGTCACCTCCAAAAGAGGGGCCTACCATAATTTGCATTAATAACTTAATTAATTATCTTTCAATAATCCACCCTTTTAGGATTGTATCCTTGCTGACTCAAACTACTGGGGTGAGGGTAACATCACCTTCAAAAGAGGGGCCTACTACAATAACTAAGATAATCTCTTAAAAAGTGCAAAAGTGCGGAAATAATCAAAGGTTACACTAGATACGAGTCGGAACCAAGTGATTCATCTTGTCTATCTGTTTTTATTTTTATTTTTATTTTCAGCATTTTTAGTTAGTTTTTATTTTTCTTAGCTTAAAACTTTTTTCTAAACCTTTTGATTTGATTAGACGTTGAGGATAAACCGGTACTAAAAGCTCTTGTGTCCTTGGACGACCTCGGTATCTTACCAACACTATACTACACTCACGATGGGTGCACTTGCCCATATGAGTGTCTAGTGTTAGTGAATATCGTGTTTTATAAATTTAAAACTTGACTAAAAAGTGTTAAAGGGGCTTAAAATATACACCTAATATATATAACACTTGACACCCATCAAGTTTTTGGCGCCGCTGCCGGGGACACAAGGATTTTAAGAAAGTTAGGAATCAACGGCCTAATCTTTTTTCTTATTTTTCATTTTTTTAGGATTTTTCTTAGTTTTTTCAGCTTCTGCAGAACTCAGCACGGGCCGTGCCCGCTGAACACGCCCCGTGCCCAATCATTGGAACTGGCAATCCTGTTTTAAGTCAGACAGTAGCTGAACACGGGGCCGTGCCCACTCAACACACCCACGTGCCCAAGTTTCAGTTACTGAAAACAGAACCGTAAGATCCCGACGGTTGGTAATTTCTGACACAAACATGAGTGATACTGATACTTTTTACTTTCGACACTCTTATGGAACAATGTGGTGTCAATTATGTGGTGGTAACCATAAGGAATTAGAATGTTATTTTCTAAATTATAAACCCCACTATATAGACCCATCGTTTCCTAGTATCCTTAAGAGGGGAGGAAGTAAAAATAATCCTTATCTCTCCCTCGAATGCTCCCAACCGGATTTTCTAGGAGAAATGCTTCTCGATGAATTATTTCAAATAGAAGATCTAATTATTGATTGGTTAAAAGAACTTAGGAAAGATTTCAATGATCTTTTCCAAGACGAAAACCAAGAAGAAGGGTTGGAAACGCATTCAAACAACTTCGTTGTTTCTGACGATACTTCTAACTCTAGCGAGGACTTGAGCGATAGTCGTCCCTGTGTCGATTGTGCCGTGAAGGACTCCCCATCAACTTCGTTTGATGCATACATAGACCTGAGCGATTCGACATACACCTTCTTTAACGAGAGCCCGGAAAAGGGTTGGACTTGTCCACCTACATATAGCATAGTAATCACCCTCACCGACAACCTCTTGCGTTCTCGTCTTAATCTAGATCAATTAAGGTATCTTAGGCACTTTGGGGTTGTTCCATCCAGTAAGGAACCACCCGATCCGGAAAAGTTCCTTGAAAATAGACACACTTCATAAAACAGCCTTCCGACACGGGGCCGTGCCCAGGTCAACACGCCCCCGTGTCCACCAAAAGATTCCCTTCTGACTTTTGTCAGAATACGGACAAAACGTGTCAGGATCTTGCCTGCACACGGGGCCGTGTCCAGCCGACACGGGGCCGTGTCCAGCATGCTGTCGTTTTCTATAAATGCAGCCAAGAACCCTGCACATTTGGACCATCCAGGGACAGAGATTTGAAAGGATTTTCTGACTTACCATCCTAGGTATGTTCTAAAAGAAGGTTCTAACAAGCATCTTGTCCTTTCCTCTTTTATCTATTACCTTCTTCTTCATCTTTCTTGCATCAACACCTCCATTGAAGCTTGATTTCAAGCTTTGGTATGATGTTTGTTGAATTTTTGTTCAAGGAATCTTGTTAAAAATAAGTTACAAAACATGGTTTTAAGTTATTTCTGTTAAAAAATGCTTCATAAATTGAGAAAATAATTTGAAAACCCAAGGTTCATTGTTCTAAAAATCTGCAGAAAGTTGAACACGGGGCCGTGCCCGTGGTACTGTTTCATTAAAATGAAATATTTTTGGTGTATTTTCGTAGAATGTCTAGCCAAAACAGTGGAACCTCTTCTGCGCACTCCAGAAACAGTCGAAGGGAAAGGAGACCATCGATTGAAGCAACTCTCGTAAGATACGTGATGGCACTACGTGAAGCTCTTGACGAGATGACTTCGGTAGAGGAGGTCCTCATAGACCGTATAAATTATCTCTCGGTGGGGTTGGAAAACAGTTTTCAAGAAATAAACCTCTTGCACCCAGAGGTTAAACATTCTTGTAACACCTCCCATGGAACCAATCCTCCCTCAAGAGGATTGGAACCTAGCATTTGGAATCCAAAATCCTACCGGTTGGGACGACATTCCGGCGGAACCTCCTCTTGAAGAACTCCAAGAAATCCCGGTGGAAGTTGCACCTCCTCAAACCGATTAGAATAAGGCTAGAACTTCTTGGTTTGGATTTCTTGTGTTTCTTTGACCTAACTATCTAGTATTTTAATTTTTAGGACTAATACGTAATTCTCTCTATGACTAATGAATGATGGGTTTTAGTTAATTTGGTGTTTGGGTGGTGTTGAAATTAATAAAACACACTTGAGATGGCAAAGGATACAAGGGAAACTTGAACCAGCACCCCATGCAGGAAAACAGGACCGTCCGACAAAATTCTTCGTTTACAGTAAGTTCGGCACGGGCCGTGTCCGCCCAACTCGGCCCCGTGCTGCACAGTCTGCAGAAAAAGACCCAGTTCAGGTAACTGGACACGGGCCGTGTTCACCCAACACGCCCCCGTGTCCAGGCTTCTGTTTCTCTTGATTTAATTTTGTTACTGACACTTGAACACGGTGCCGTGCCTGGACAACACGGGGCCATGTTCAGCGCCCAGTAACACAAAATTTTTGCTTTTTCACACCTTTTACACATTCAATCAACCTAAAAACTTATTTTTGGGACACATTGAGGACAATGTGTAATTTAAGTGTGGGGGGGATGCTAAAACCTTGAATCTTGCAAGTCCTAAATACAAGCCTTACACAAAACTCTATTGGAACCGCTAATCACCCCAAATTTTTTCAAAAATTTTCAATTTTTTTTACTTGTCTAGGTTTAACTTGGGAATTTCAAAATTCTAAAAAGGTTATATTTTTACGAATTTACAACCGATAGCGTCGTGATAAAAATAACCAACATAAGAAAATTATGAAAAGGCATGACAAGCTTAGTTAAAATTTGATTATATACTTGATCACATAAAAACCCATTCCCACAAAAGTGAGTTTTGAGCCTTTATCGAGCATACAATTACATATCATTAAACTAAATGCTCATTTTTCGTTTCTTGTGTGAATAGCCGCTTGGTTCTTACGACTCTAGAACTTGCCATGACGATACATTCCCGGTCCTTACCAACTTAAACCCGAGTAAGTAAATGATGGAGGCATTAGGACTAACCCTTTTTTTTTCGACACCATTATTTTTCTTTTTTTTACCACCTACCAAAAATCCCCCTAGTTAGCCCCTTTGAGCCTAAACCTTTTCATTTCATAACCCAAACCAAACACCCTTTTTTCCACCAAAACCTTTTTCATTTTTAACCCTTTGTTTTAGTAACAAGTTCGGTTTTTCATATGACTTTTCAAAAAAAAAAAAATGTGCGTTGATGATGAAGCAAAAGAAAATAAACAAACAAGTTCATCAAAAATAACTTTGTTTGAATAATAGCTTCATCAAAATAAAAGTTACAAAAATAAAAAGTCTTACGAAAACCGACGCTTGTTACGCTTTTCGCCCTTTTCTACTAACCACTAACCCAACTACCTACCTTTAACCCAAGCCTAACCCTTCACCCACAAAGTCCTCTTGATATTTACAAAGGTATATAAGTTAAAAAGGAGGAGGATTGATTGCTTGTGTCACACCCCCAAAATCCACACGCGGAGTACTACCGCTTGGAGGCGTGACTGACCAGGATCCAGCCACCAATTATACTGAGCATTGGATAATAGTAAGAATGATCACCAACCATAATGGTTAGTAAACACCATAGTTTAAAGTTCGAATGTTTAGGTTCAAATAACAGTTAAGTAAGTAGCGGAAGCATAGGAAAAATAGTTTAAACAAGTTCATAGTTCAAATAAGTTAGAGCCCAACACGCGGGTTTAGGCGACCACTACACTTCCCAAGCTGCAAGCTCCTGAGTCACTGGGTACCTGCAAAGCATGCAGTAGGGTATCAACAAAAAATTGTTGGCGAGTCCACGAGTTGTCCAGTTTTAATTACCAAAAACTTGTTTCACCAGTTAATTTATCCGTTTATACATGCGATGGGGAGCTACCCCACAAGTAAGCGACTAAACTGTTTTTACAATACCGAATACTATTCATCCGTACGTTTCCGTAGAGTGCCCCGTTTGTCAATGTTCTATCATCATTGACGGTTGCCAGAGTACATTAGTTCACGCCCAATCCCATACGCGGGCACGGTGTGAGGTTGGTGAGACCTAAATAGCGCTATCAACTAATAACCCGTTCGCCTGACCCCGGCGACTAATCGGTATTAAGAAGTGAGGACTTGAGTGATAGAGTTTTGTTTAGTGTTGCTTGTTGCATCCAGTATAAACAGTAATTAACTAAAAGTCCCGTTTAAGGGGAGAGAAGTAAGTTTGTATCCCTTACGAGGGGATAGCGTTGTTTAAGTTTCCGTTTCCCAAAACCACCGGGAACGCATGCTTTAATAGTTGTGAACTCACCTTGGGTTGCTCGGTAGATTATTTTACTTGGTCAAGCACGTTGGTCACCACGTCCTAACATGGTTACCAGTATCGGTCAGGTTTGGGTACAAAGAAGTCACGTATATTCTACACGTATCTAACACATAGCATGCACAACATATAATTATCCAATAAGTCATTGGGCCCGTCTAAATTCTTTAACAGCAACAGTTAACAGTTAACACGTAGCCCACCTAAACAGTAACAAGCATGTACAGTTAATACACTTGGGCCCAATAACGAGAACTAACAGCCCAGTCGAGACCAGGTGGTCTCGACTCGAGAACACACAGTTTCGAGTCGCAACCGGATGTTTCGACTTGTCATGATCTGGTTTCGAGTCGCAACCGGATGTTTCGACTTGTCATGTTCTGGTTTCGAGTCGCAACCGGATGTTTCGACTTGTCATGTTCTGGTTTCGAGTCGCAACCGGATGTTTCGACTTGTCATGTTCTGGTTTCGAGTCGCAACCGGATGTTTCGACTTGTCATGTTTTGGTTGCGAGTCGTAACCGGGGGTTTCGAGTCGCAACCTCGGATACGTGCACAAGAATCCTTCTAGACCCTGTTTCAAATGTACTATCCAATAGAATTCTGTTTTCATGTAATTTTGTACTATCCAATGAAATTCCTTAAACATGTTTTATTGTCTAATTGTGATTCAAAACAGATCAAACAAAGCATATTTCAAATATTTTCATGGCATTCATGTTGTTCATCAAGCACCTTCATTACACATTCATCATATACTCATCCTTTGTTTGCATATACCCAACCCTAAATCTAGTCATATAATCATCATCAACATGCACTCGATATTTGTGATTTTTGTATACCATCATTCAAGCCAAATCATTCACCTAAACACATTTACAACTTTCTTCATCATGAAATATTATGATCAAAGGTCAAACAAATCTTGCATCATCTATCAAACACACATTGGTCCTAAATTTCTTATCATGAATCGGATAACAAAAATCACATTATCTAAATCGGATAACATAGTTCGGATAGCAAGAATCATTTAACAAACCATCTAACATAAACCGGATAACATGATTATTTATCCTACAACAACACCTTAACAAGACATGATCATACAATAGCTCACACACCTTATTCATCATATCACAACTTACTAAACATAAGAGAATCATGCAACAAGACCTTTAGACCAATCAGACATCTTGTTTATTAAGTACACATAACACACAATAACGCACTAACCGGTTGTAGAAGGGCACCGATTTAAAGGAAGAAAGTGAGGAAAAGAAGCGTCCGAGTGGTGATGATGAGCTTGACCGATCTTCCTTGTTGTTGTTGATTGAATCCGAGGGAGAGAGGTGAGGAGGTGAGCTTGATTGTTAGGGTTTTGTTGAGAGGGTGAGGGAGAGTGTGTGGGAGTGAGTGAATGAGGGAATGTTGCAAATGGTGAAAAGTGGCAAAGTTGACCCCTCTTGTGGGTTTTATATCCGGACCGGCTTGGTGCACCCTAGTGGGTTTCCGAGCGGCATGGCCCAACCGGCCCAATCGTTCACTCGAGACCGAGTGGTCTCGAGTTGGTTCATGGTTTCGGTTCACAAGTATCCTTACACACACACACACACACCTATATTACGTACACGTTATTGACACATTGCACGAGAAGAATAACACCCTCCATTTAATAGATATATATATATATACACGCACTAATTGATTACAAGATGTTTGCTCGGAAAACCTAGAGTGTCACATTATCCCCAAGTTTTAAGAACTTTCGTCCCGAAAGTTAAGGCAGCCACTGACAAGCTAGTGCAAATGCGAACATTTCAACGGGGTGACACATCATCCCCCCGTTAATTTGGAATTTCGTCCCGAAATTCGGTCGTAGCTTCAGTGCTGGGAGTTTCATTTGGGAACAGTTGGGGATACTTGCGCTTCATCTGGTCTTCCCGCTCCCAGGTAAACTCTGGGCCACGGCGTGAGTTCCAACGAACTCGTACGAGAGGTATCTGGCTACGTTTGAGGGTTTTGATTTCACGGTCTGTGATCTCAATCGGTTCCTCAGTAAAGTGTAGCCGTTCGTCAATAGTAAGTTCCTTGTAAGGAATGACGAGTGTTTCATCTGATAGACACTTCTTCAGATTCGATACGTGGAAAACGTTGTGCACAGCACTCAGTTCTTCAGGCAGATTCAATCTGTAAGCGGCCGTACCGATCTTTTCGGTAACTTCAAAGGGTCCGACATATCTTGGATTAAGCTTGCCCCGTTTTCCAAAACGAACCACACCCTTCCAGGGTGAGACCTTAAGTAGAGCCCGTTCACCAACCTGGAACTCTTGCGGTTTCCTATCTTTATCAGCGTAGTGCTTTTGACGGTCACGAGCTGCCGCCATGCGTTGCCTAATCTGGGCAATCTTTTCTGTGGTGTCGACTACATGTTCCGGGCCTGTGATCTGGCTGTCACCAACCTCCGCCCAGCAGAGAGGCGATCGACATTTACGACCATACAATGCCTCAAAGGGTGTTGCCTGAATGCTGGTGTGGTAGCTGTTGTTGTAGGAGAATTCCACCAGCGGTAGGTGCTTCTCCCAATTCTTGCCAAAATCGATCACGCATGCCCTAAGCATGTCTTCGAGGGTTTGGATGGTGCGTTCAGACTGCCCATCCGTTTGCGGATGATAAGCGGTGCTCATGTCTAAACGCGAGCCAAAAGATTTGTGCATAGATTGCCACAATTCAGAAGTAAAACGTGCATCTCGATCAGAAATAATAGAGGTAGGCACTCTGTGCTTCGAAACCACTTCTTTTAAGTATACCTCTGCTAGGGTAGAGAACTTGTCTGTTTCTTTGATAGCCAAAAAGTGTGCAGACTTAGTTAAGCGATCCACTATTACCCAAATGGTGTCATTTCCGCGTTGAGACCTGGGCAGGCCAGTAACAAAATCCATGGAAATCTGCTCCCATTTCCATTGCGGGATCTCTGGTTGTTGGAGTAGGCCTGAAGGTTTCTGATACTCAGCCTTGACTCTTGCACAAGTTAAACATTTTCTGACATAGGTTGCTATGTGGGCTTTCATGCCAGGCCACCAATAGGTAGCCCTCAAGTCGTGGTACATCTTATCCGACCCTGGATGTACTGAGTAACGGGACTTATGGGCTTCATCCATCACAAGGTCACATAAATTTCCATAAAGCGGTACCCATATGCGCCCGGCTACGTAGTAGGCGCCGTCTTCTTTTTGCTCCATGCGTTGTCTCGATCCTCGTAGGGACTCAGCCCTGATGTTCTCGGCTTTCAATGCTTCAACCTGAGCATTCCGAATTTGATTAGGGAGGTTCGAGTGGATAGTGAGCTGTAAGGCACGAACACGCTTGGGTTTGGTCTCCTTTCTGCTGAGGGCATCGGCTACCACATTAGCCTTGCCTGGATGGTATTTAATCGCACACTCGTAGTCATTTAGGAGTTCGACCCATCGGCGTTGCCGCATATTCAACTCCTTTTGTCCCATTATGTGCTGGAGACTCTTGTGATCAGTGTAAATCGTGCACTTGGTGCCATACAAGTAGTGTCTCCAAAGCTTGAGCGCGAAGACCACAGCCCCAAATTCTAAGTCATGCGTCGTGTAGTTCCGTTCGTGGATCTTGAGTTGTCGCGAAGTGTAAGCGATAACCTTCTCGCGTTGCATCAACACGCATCCAAGTCCTTGAATAGAAGCGTCGCAGTAAACGACGAAGTCGTCGGTACCTTCGGGTAAGGAAAGAATAGGAGCACTACAAAGATTTTCCTTTAGTTCCTGGAAGGCAGATTCCTGAGGATCACTCCATTTGTAAGCAACACCCTTTTAGGTGAGTGTCGTAAGTGGTTGAGCGATCTTAGAGAATCCCTTGATAAATCTTCGATAGTATCCTGCCAATCCCAAGAATTGGCGAACTTCGGTCGGAGTCTTGGGTACAGGCCAATTCTTAATGGACTCAATCTTAGCAGGGTCAACATGAATCCCTTCCTGATTGACGATGTGCCCAAGGAAATGAACTTCTCTAAGCCAGAAATCACATTTCGAGAATTTGGCGTACAGTTGCTCATTGCGAAGGAGTTCGAGAATGAGACGCAGGTGTTGTTCATGCTCCTCTTGGCTCTTCGAGTAGATTAAGATGTCGTCGATAAACACAATCACGAACTTATCGAGGTAGGGTTTGCATACTCGGTTCATGAGATCCATGAAGATTGCAGGTGCGTTGGTCATTCCGAAAGGCATAACAAGGAATTCGTAGTGACCATAGCGGGTTCTGAAAGCAGTCTTAGAGATGTCCTCATCGCGGACTCTCAGCTGGTGATAACCCGATCGCAGATCGATCTTGGAATAATAGCTCGACCCTTGCAGCTGGTCGAACAGGTCGTCGATACGGGGAAGTGGATAACGATTCTTGATGGTAACCTTGTTAAGTTCGCGGTAGTCAATGCACATTCGGAATGAGCCATCTTTCTTTTTGACGAAGAGCACTGGGGCTCCCCAGGGTGATGAACTAGGACGGATAAAACCTTTGTCCAAAAGTTCTTGTAACTGAGTAGAGAGTTCCTTGAGTTCTGCAGGAGCTAGTCGATAAGGTGCACGAGCTATAGGCGCTGCTCCGGGAGCTAGCTCGATTTGAAATTCGACCTGACGGTGAGGAGGGAGTCCAGGTAGTTCCTCCGGGAATACCTCAGGATAGTCGCGTACAACTGGAAAATCTTCAATCCTGTTTTCCATTTTCTGTGTGTCGGCAACGAGTGCTAAGATAGCGGTGTGCCCCTTTCGTAGACACTTCTGGGCCTTTAAGAATGAGATGATGCCTGTGACTTCTCCGCTCTTGTCGCCTTGAACTATAAGAGGTTTGCCAGGGGGACGGGGAATACGAATAGCTTTCTCTTGGCAGAGGATTTCAGCTCGATGTTTGGATAACCAATCCATACCAATGATGACGTCGAAGCTTCCAAGAATGATGGGGAAGAGATCGATACAGAAGGTCTGACCAGACAACTCTAATTTGCAGTCACGAATTATGTGTGAGGCCTCGAGGTTTCTACCATTAGCTATTTCAACGGTGTGCTTAGAGCTTAGCAGCGTAAGAGTGAGCTTAAGTTTCTTACTAATACGTAGGGATACATAACTAGCATCTGCTCCGGAATCAAATAGCATAGAAACATAACGATCATTAAGGAGGAACTTACCCGCTACAACGTTGGGGTCGTTCCTTGCTTCTCCGGCTCCAATCACAAAAGCCCTTCCTCTTGCACCATTCCCAGCATTGTTGTTATTGTTCCCAGCACCCTGATTGTTGTTGTTTTGATTCAGTTCAGGGCAATCCTTTCGCATGTGCCCCGTTGCTCCACACTTGAAGCATCCACGGTTGTTTCCTTGTTGCTGTTGTGGTTGTTGCTGATTCTGCCTAGCTGGAAGCGGGCTCCTGCAGTCTTTGGCTTCATGCCCCATCTTGTTGCATCGCTGACACTGACCTTTTCCACATGGCCCACTGTGATGTCGGTTACATTTGTTACACTTAGGGTGGTTTCCTCGATAGCCACCCTGTTGCTGAGGGCCCTTGTTGCTTTCAGTCTTCCTTTGTTGAACTGGGGCCTGAGTGGGGTTGGCGTCCTTTCCCTGGCTCCCATCCCACTTTCGTTTGTTATCGCTAGAAGTTCCAGCAGTAGTACCGATCCTCTTGGGCAGCTTGCCCTCTTCCACAGCCTGATTGGTGAGTTTGTGAGCAAGACGAACCACGGGCTGTATGGTGTTGAGGTTGGCCGAGGTCACATGGCTCCGGATTTCTGGGACCAAGCCTTTGATGTACAATTCGATCCTTCGATACATAGGTTGGGACATGTTTGGGCAAAGTGCAGCATAGTCGTTGGACTGCTTAGTGTAGGTCTCAATCTCTGATCCGACCATCTTGAGCGCATAGTACTCGTTCTCGAGTTTGTGGATGTCATCCCTGTGACAGTACTCCTCTTTGATCATGTCCTTGAAATCTTCCCATGCAGTAGCATTAGCAGTTTCCAGACCAAGCATCTGAATCTGTGCTTTCCACCATGAAAGCGCGTTTCCTTCAAGCGTACCAGTTGCGTACTTAACCCAGTTAGCAGGGGGACACTCACAGACAGCAAAGACAGCTTCGGCCTTTTCGATCCAGTGTAGAAGGCCTATGGCACCCTCAGTGCCGTTGAAAGGGAGAGGCTTGCCATCCATGAAGGTTTTGAAAGTACAAACACGTGGCTGTGCAGGCGCAGGCTGACCTGTTGCGAGAAGTGAAGCGAATAGGTTTAGAGGTGGAAAGACGATGTGGGGGTAGGATCTAAACATCCTAAAGTAACGAGTTTACCTCCAGGGTGAGCTGCGAAAGCTGCAGCCACCGTGTTGAGCAAGTTGGTGAACTGAGCCTGAGTCATGTTAACGTTTCCTCTTCCGCGTCCACTCATTGTCTTCATAACCAGAAAACACAGTATGAGTGTGATGTCGTAACGTAGCGAGAATAAGACAGAAGAGAGATGTGTATCTATCTAATTAGGCACACTAGTATGTATAGTAGAGCAGTCAATATAAGATAAACAAGCAAGTAAACAGAAGTCTGAGCTATGAGGTCTAATATGCCGAGTCTTGCCCTTGGAGTGTAGTGTCGTCGCGAGTCACGGGTTATAGTCTGGTTTTTCTCAAAAAGACCCTCCTTTTTAAAACCAAGTTCACTATAACCAATGGCTCTGGTACCAATCTGTCACACCCCCAAAATCCACACGCGGAGTACTACCGCTTGGAGGCGTGACTGACCAGGATCCAGCCACCAATTATACTGAGCATTGGATAATAGTAAGAATGATCACCAACCATAATGGTTAGTAAACACCATAGTTTAAAGTTCGAATGTTTAGGTTCAAATAACAGTTAAGTAAGTAGCGGAAGCATAGGAAAAATAGTTTAAACAAGTTCATAGTTCAAATAAGTTAGAGCCCAACACGCGGGTTTAGGCGACCACTACACTTCCCAAGCTGCAAGCTCCTGAGTCACTGGGTACCTGCAAAGCATGCAGTAGGGTATCAACAAAAAATTGTTGGCGAGTCCACGAGTTGTCCAGTTTTAATTACCAAAAACTTGTTTCACCAGTTAATTTATCCGTTTATACATGCGATGGGGAGCTACCCCACAAGTAAGCGACTAAACTGTTTTTACAATACCGAATACTATTCATCCGTACGTTTCCGTAGAGTGCCCCGTTTGTCAATGTTCTATCATCATTGACGGTTGCCAGAGTACATTAGTTCACGCCCGATCCCATACGCGGGCACGGTGTGAGGTTGGTGAGACCTAAATAGCGCTATCAACTAATAACCCGTTCGCCTGACCCCGGCGACTAATCGGTATTAAGAAGTGAGGACTTGAGTGATAGAGTTTTGTTTAGTGTTGCTTGTTGCATCCAGTATAAACAGTAATTAACTAAAAGTCCCGTTTAAGGGGAGAGAAGTAAGTTTGTATCCCTTACGAGGGGATAGCGTTGTTTAAGTTTCCGTTTCCCAAAACCACCGGGAACGCATGCTTTAATAGTTGTGAACTCACCTTGGGTTGCTCGGTAGATTATTTTACTTGGTCAAGCACGTTGGTCACCACGTCCTAACATGGTTACCAGTATCGGTCAGGTTTGGGTACAAAGAAGTCACGTATATTCTACACGTATCTAACACATAGCATGCACAACATATAATTATCCAATAAGTCATTGGGCCCGTCTAAATTCTTTAACAGCAACAGTTAACAGTTAACACGTAGCCCACCTAAACAGTAACAAGCATGTACAGTTAATACACTTGGGCCCAATAACGAGAACTAACAGCCCAGTCGAGACCAGGTGGTCTCGACTCGAGAACACACAGTTTCGAGTCGCAACCGGATGTTTCGACTTGTCATGATCTGGTTTCGAGTCGCAACCGGATGTTTCGACTTGTCATGTTCTGGTTTCGAGTCGCAACCGGATGTTTCGACTTGTCATGTTCTGGTTTCGAGTCGCAACCGGATGTTTCGACTTGTCATGTTCTGGTTTCGAGTCGCAACCGGATGTTTCGACTTGTCATGTTTTGGTTGCGAGTCGTAACCGGGGGTTTCGAGTCGCAACCTCGGATACGTGCACAAGAATCCTTCTAGACCCTGTTTCAAATGTACTATCCAATAGAATTCTGTTTTCATGTAATTTTGTACTATCCAATGAAATTCCTTAAACATGTTTTATTGTCTAATTGTGATTCAAAACAGATCAAACAAAGCATATTTCAAATATTTTCATGGCATTCATGTTGTTCATCAAGCACCTTCATTACACATTCATCATATACTCATCCTTTGTTTGCATATACCCAACCCTAAATCTAGTCATATAATCATCATCAACATGCACTCGATATTTGTGATTTTTGTATACCATCATTCAAGCCAAATCATTCACCTAAACACATTTACAACTTTCTTCATCATGAAATATTATGATCAAAGGTCAAACAAATCTTGCATCATCTATCAAACACACATTGGTCCTAAATTTCTTATCATGAATCGGATAACAAAAATCACATTATCTAAATCGGATAACATAGTTCGGATAGCAAGAATCATTTAACAAACCATCTAACATAAACCGGATAACATGATTATTTATCCTACAACAACACCTTAACAAGACATGATCATACAATAGCTCACACACCTTATTCATCATATCACAACTTACTAAACATAAGAGAATCATGCAACAAGACCTTTAGACCAATCAGACATCTTGTTTATTAAGTACACATAACACACAATAACGCACTAACCGGTTGTAGAAGGGCACCGATTTAAAGGAAGAAAGTGAGGAAAAGAAGCGTCCGAGTGGTGATGATGAGCTTGACCGATCTTCCTTGTTGTTGTTGATTGAATCCGAGGGAGAGAGGTGAGGAGGTGAGCTTGATTGTTAGGGTTTTGTTGAGAGGGTGAGGGAGAGTGTGTGGGAGTGAGTGAATGAGGGAATGTTGCAAATGGTGAAAAGTGGCAAAGTTGACCCCTCTTGTGGGTTTTATATCCGGACCGGCTTGGTGCACCCTAGTGGGTTTCCGAGCGGCATGGCCCAACCGGCCCAATCGTTCACTCGAGACCGAGTGGTCTCGAGTTGGTTCATGGTTTCGGTTCACAAGTATCCTTACACACACAGACACACACCTATATTACGTACACGTTATTGACACATTGCACGAGAAGAATAACACCCTCCATTTAATAGATATATATATATATACACGCACTAATTGATTACAAGATGTTTGCTCGGAAAACCTAGAGTGTCACATTATCCCCAAGTTTTAAGAACTTTCGTCCCGAAAGTTAAGGCAGCCACTGACAAGCTAGTGCAAATGCGAACATTTCAACGGGGTGTCACAGCTTGGCAAGCCTATGGTAGGAGTAAGTTCCATGCCGCTCTCGAGTGATCCACAAAAATACATCTTCGGCCGAGTGTTGAGTGATCCCCGTGAGGTATGTGAACTTGTATATAAATAGAATTTTAAAGAGGCATGTTATGCCCTAATAAGTAATTTATCTTATGAAAAGTTTTAAATAAATCATGACAAATAGGATTGTAAATAAATAAAAATAAAACTAAATAAAGAATCTTGGAAATCCCGACACTCTATGACAAGCCCAAAAACCTTCTTCTCTACCCATTCCATTTGGGTGTGTAATAGCCACATATTAAAGAGTTTTGCTTGAGGACAAGCAAAGATTCAAGTGTGGGGGTATTTGATGTGTGCAAAATGCAACATATAAATTTCATC